>CM062245.1:18085598-19452181 GCA_031216285.1 Syzygium syzygioides | reverse complement strand
TTGAGAATGCAAATGAGAATCGCGTGGTTGAGGCATCGGAGAGGCTGGCAAATGGGGTTGTTTCGAATTGCGTGTCGCAAAGTACTCCATCGGATAACTTGTTGAGGACTCGGGGTCACGGGGAGGGTACCGTTAGTCCCGTTGTAGTTTCGCCGGAGATGATGAAATCTACGTCTGTTAAACGCTTCAAGTTTTCACCGGGAATGGTAAGAACGACCTGTCATGCCTGAAGGTGATGGCATATTGAGAGTAGCGTGTTGCTTTTCGTAAGGTTAATTAAATTTTTAAACTTTGGTTCTTCTGCTTCTTGAGTCATCAGGCGCGGCATACTAGGATACAGGAGTCGCCAAGTAAATGCAACGAAAAGATTTAAAATTTTAACTTGGACATGCATGAAATGCTTTCTTTATCTTCTGTTTTACGGCTATGGCCCATTGTAAGGAGTTCTTTTGTTAACGTCATTGCTTGGACAACTGCCTACTGACCATGCATTTCGGGGGAATCTCGAATGACAGTTGATTAAGCAGAGCCAGGATGATGGGGGTGATGAAATAACTTGGAAGATATCACCTGTAAATGAGCGCTTGCAAACAGTTTCCAAGCACATGCCTGAGACAATAAAAGTTCTAGCTGAATCGTCAAGGCTTAACTCTTCATACATTCAGCAATGCTCACGAATCAAGGTACACTTCCCGCAGAGATTTTTCTTGCTTTTCAATATTGTTTTGACTCTTAAATCCAATTGAATAAGAATTTGCAGAGTACGCGAGAAGCAGCTGGCACTGGTGGAATGTGCCTTTCATCACCCTTTAAGAAGGCTTCTGGAAGATCTTGCTGCGCAAATTCATTGGGTGGGAAAGAGGTCAACCCGGATAAGAATATGGATCATGAAGGAAAATCAAGCGAAGTCATTACTACCCAAGTAGCCAGTCAACAAAGTCCTTTTCAAACTCCTCCTTCCTTATCTTATTGCCAGGATAAGGTAATTAATTTTATCTATGCAAGATGCCAGTTACTTCTTTCTGTTCTCATGGTACTAACAGAAAAAGGGCCTACAAGAGGAAAGCAATTTTGCTTCTGAAACAGGTTGCTTGAGCTATAATAGTCTTTTTCAGGTGTGAGCCTTTTAATAGTTCTAGGAGATATTATGGCTTTGTCTGGGAATTAGGGAAAATGGGAGGATTGAAAATTTGGTTGGAGAGTTTTGAAATTTTAAATCCTTTTTCTGAGTACGAAGGGAAGGGAAAGTTGAAATTTGGGTGTAAATTCCTCTCTTTTTTGAACTCCCACTCTCCCAAAGATAGCATAAAAGAATTAAAAACCAATTTCCATTCTTTCAGTTTCATTCTTTGCATTAGTTCTCGCTTGCATTAGAGTATGAGAATTCCTCTTTTGACATTTTCTCCTATGCTTTCTTGTGCAGCCAGCTAATGGCACTGCCTGCAATGGAGTATTGAATGAGCTGGGACTGAGGCAGCACAAAAAGGTTTTCAGTGCATGGCCCCATCTATTTTTGTGTTTCCCTTTGCCGATCATTTTTCATTTCTATTTACCAAAATATAGCTGTGCTATGTTCAAGCAATATTTGAATTATAGGCTATTAATATGTTCCGTCCTTACTCCTTAGGACATATTGCTGGCCGTATCACCAGCCTTATCTCGTTTGTTCCTTATCCTGTTAGGCATTGCTTGAGCTTTTAGATCAAGTTGAAGATGCCATCTCCATCGATGAACCACTTCCTAATGTGCTCAAAGGATGCTCATCAAAAGTTCGGAATGGCAAGTCTTGTGAATTACCTGTAAAAGTTTGTTGTGATGCAAGAGTTGTAGTACCACAGAAGGCCAATATGGCATCTTTAGATGACATATTCCTAGTATTGGAGGTGCGCTGTCCCTCCATTTCGATGAGTTTCATCACACAAAGGAATTGCTTTGAAAGTCTTCATGGAATGGTGTATGAATTTCTGTACATTAATTGTTTTCTCTGAGCCAGGTGGCAGAAAACAGTGGGTCTGCTGATTCTGGTTGTGGTCAATCTCCTTACAAGGTCGTGAAAATTTTCTTTATGGACATCTGGCTTTTATGGAGGTGATAAATTGTGGTCATAAAATGCTAATTCAATCATTTTTTTCATTTAAGGTTCTCCGCTTGTTGAATGAGCAAAATGGAGAGGAAAGGACCATTCATTTATGGGATGAGTGGTGGGTTGTTTGAGGTTAATGTTATTGTACATCTTTGTTTGCTGTTGTGCCATGACCATGATTTCTGGTGCTCGCAGCATTTTCTTTATCTCTCAAACCATGCTAAAGTTGCATTTGGTAGTTCATTGGATTTAGGTGACTTTGCTACAAGACAAAGTATTGCTACTGGATAAAATTTTTGGATATATATAACACTTTGTTTTTCTCTCTAAAATCTTGATGTGGCATCTTCTTGCGAGGCTCCTTCTCTCTAAAAGCTTGATGTGACATCTTATCGTAAGACTCCTTTTTAATTTCGCCCCTTTATCTTACACTGGAACAAATCTGGTGAGTCTAATCACCTAGAGACGTTTCCTTATTTTCTTGGACTGCATCTGGAGACAAAGCTTAAACAATGACAATCTTTGATGAGGTAATGTTATGGTTGTTGACTGTTGCTTGTGTATAAGAAGCAGGGAATCTATTAATCACACTCTTAAATTGCAAGCTTGCTTCAGATATTTGGTCCTACTTCCCACCGGAAAATGGTTCCTTTGGGTTATGCCACTGTCCGATTTTCTTTTTTCCTGTATTTTCCTTTAAAGTTTTGGAGAGCTCTACCTGTTTGCATTACGGTGGATTATTTGCCTTGAGAGTGAACAGAAGCTTAGAAGGTTAAGAGATGGCGTAGGGGTTTTAAAAAGGCTTTTTTACTCTATTATATTGCTGAATGCCGGATGCCTAATCATGTTTACTTCTTGTAGTTTTTATCTTTTCTTATGAATAACCCTTTTAGGTGCCTTCTTTACACATCGACTTAACCCGTTTCTCTTTCTTTAATAGTGAATTTTCCTTATTAATGAGAAAACTATTAGCATTTAATAGTATAATCATAAAAATGAATGCAGCGAATTTTGATTCTTTCAGTGGGTTGGCACTGGATTTTCCGAAATATTTTCTAGTCTCTATCCTTTTAGACTATCTTTTAATTTTTTCATAATTACTACCTAATGGTTTATGTCGATCTTTCAGTTCTTGGCTAGTAAAGTGTCTGTGTATATGAAAAGGCTTGTCCTGTTTGTTGCCTTGCATGCTGATCAAAGTTATCCTTCTTTGTTTTCCAATCAATCTAAAACCTCCCTTTAATTATTTAAATCTGCTGTCCATCTACCTCTGTTGTCTCATCCATGTTGGACTCCTTGTTGGACTTTGTTCTCTATTTTTAGCCTAGCCAGCGCCATGTTGCACTTGATCTATTCCTGAAATTATAATGTTGTTCTTGGTCAGGTTTTACAGTGTTATTTCACCTGGAGACACAGTAAATGTAATTGGGCAATTTGATGTCCAGGGGAAGTGTGATGTGAGTAGGGACAGTAATTTTGTGATCGTTCACCCAGATCTCCTAGCGTCTGGAACTCGGGTAATAATTGGTTACTTAAGTATTCTCTGAAATATATTGCATTAGCGTATGGACTCGACAGTTCTTGTTGTCCTAATGCTCACTTCTCTTGCCCCAGTTTTTGAGCGTTCTATGCCATTCTCTGTACTTGTAGTTGTTTTGATATTATATAAATCATCTGGCCACATCATGTACTTTTAGGTTGCCGCAAGTTTTACCTGCCCAAGGCGAACTGTCCTGGATGAGAGGTTAAAATCCTCTGAGTACTCAACTGCAGCATTAATTGGAACCTTGCTGCATCAAATTTTTCAGGTTTTGTTCTGAAAACTCCCCTTACTACCTTGTAGCATTGCAAAATAATATATTCATAAAATTCCTTAAAAAGTCCTGCCATGAAACCCATTTTCCATTATGATGACCATTTGCAGGCTGGACTAGTGAAGGAGGAACCCACGAAGGAATTTTTAGATGAGTGTGCTGGTGTAGTGCTCCAGAAAAATGTTGAGAGCTTGTATGCTTGTGGAGGTAAAACCCTGTAAAAGTGTTGCTTTGTTATGATATGAAGTTCATAACTGAAAAGATATTAGGGGCTTTTTCTTTGATTGGGCTTAAGAAAGGCTGTTTCACCAACGAAGTAGGCCTTTTTTTGGTGAATGTGTATGAATCTTTTCGTTATTTGATGAAGATTATCACCTGTCACATCTTGACATGTCTTGTAGAAAGTTCTTATGTCCAATTTGGAATTGCAGTTAGTGAGAAAGATATCCTTAATACTTTGATCGAGGCAAACCCAAGATTATTAAACTGGATTACCCTTTTCAAGAATTCACAGGTATGACGATTATTATCTCATTTAAGCTTCTCTTGATTGCTTCAACACTCCTTTACATACAAACCCCCCCGCCGCCGCACCCCCCCTCCGCCTCCCCTCCTTTTAATTATTCTATTTTTCAGGTGCTGGATTGGAAAAGAGAGGAAGAGAGAAATACTCAGACTACTATATCTTTACTCAAAATGGTTTAATGAAAAATTACATTCATAGGAGGCCAATATGTAGAGCACATTGACTCTTACATAAAATCCAAATTACCTTATTTAGAATCCACCTTCCAACTTATTCTAATCCTATTGGACGTACTTCAATAGATTAAAAAATTATCTTCTTGATATTAGGTTTAGTTTGTTTTTAATAGATTCCGGTGAGAGATACTTGTGTGCCTATCGAACGAGATAGAAGTTTTGGTTGTTCAATTCGATTAATTCATGCTTTTTGAAGAAAAACTTTGTCCTATATATTTAAGCTGTTGAGAAACTCACCCCTGATGTAAATTTAGCATATTTCTTAACACTCTCCCTTGTGCCCCAATGACTGTTGATGAGATAACTGGGGAATCTACAAGAGTAAGGATATAGATAAAACTAATTTTCACACTTCTGTTGTAGGCCAAATCCCAACCTCTGCATGAGGGGAAATGTGGCGCAATTACATCTTAAATCATGCCTTCATCTAACATTAAAACGATTTAGATTAAATGATATATTTCCAAAAAATTCCACAAATTTGATGATCATAATAGACCAAATTGCTTATGGACTAATAAACCTTTGAAATTTTTTGAGGATTGGACTATTAAAATATCTTGCTAATCTCATGGACCAAGTAGGGGCTGAGCTAAACTCTTGGTTGCTAATTCTAAACATTAGACTTTTTGATAATTGGGGGCATGCATGATTGAATCAGTGCACTGGCTGGCAAATGTCTGTAACTTGATCAGCAAGCCAACAGATGGTGTTTTTTTTTCTCTTCTTTTGACTGATATTTCCCTCTTACAACTCTCTTTGAGGTTTGTTGGATACTAATAAGGTGAATTGATTTAGTTTGTATTTATTCTGCCTCACTGCCTTGATTCCAGAAGAGGCACCTCAAATCCATTTTGGCCTACGATTTCTTTCATCTTCTACAGCAAAGACTTGCCATCCTGTTCCTGCTCTTTGCATTGCATCTTCATTTATAAAATTTATTATACAATTCTTAATTGATTGGAATATGTGGATCTCATAAATTGCTGCCAGTTTCGAAAAGCTCCCACAGTTGATTTTGGATCTGATGATGGGCTTAAGAAGGTCAATATATCTGAGGTTAGATGTCCAGCCATTTCTTATTTCTGATAGATCCTTACTCATTGATTTGCTCCCCTGTATAGGCACTTTATTTTCAGCGTCCATATGAAAAGTCTAGTTTTATTGTGAATTCTCCTTTGACATCTGATGCTACTTGTGTGTATTGGAAATGAATCCATGAGATAACTATTCTTTTAATTTTAACTAGAAGTAACTGTCGTTTATGATTGTTCACATGCATTTTGTTTCTTTGACAAGGGCCCCAGGGCCTCTTAACTGTAGAAAAAAGTATCATAACCATAATCATATTATGCTAATATTATATATTTCTTTTTCATGTAAATTCATATGCATATTTGTCGGAAATATCTCATTTTTCATATCCTCTGTTCTTATGTATGCGCATGGTAAAAGAGCTCCACAATATCTTCATGCAGGTGATTGATATAGAGGAGATGTCATGGGCACCCAAGTATGGATTAAAAGGAATGATCGATGCTTCCGTCAGAGTAATAGTTGAATCAAATACTTCTGGAGTTGTTGAAAAGATTGTGCCTTTGGAGTTCAAATCTGGCAAAGGTCCTAATGGGCAGGCATGTCTATATGTACCACTGTTGTTCTTATGGATGTGCCGAGGAGTGTAGAACGCAGGACTCTTTTAGAAATCATTTATGACATTATCATCGGCATCTTTTAATTTATAGTTTTTCATTTTCGCAGTCATCGATGGAACATCGTGCGCAAGTGATATTGTACACCCTCCTTATGTCTGAAAGGTTTGCTAGAATTAGCCATTTTTCTGATATTCATGCCCTGTATTGGAGCAATGTTTTTTGTTGCTTTTGTTACTTTCTTTTGTCTACTTGCAGATACTTGAAGCCGATTGATTCTGGTCTTTTGTATTACCTCCAGTCAGATCACACTCATGTAAGGTTAAATTTTATATTTGTGGTTGTATTGTAGGTTAAATTTTGTCTTTGTGGTTGTTTTTAGTCTCCTGCATGTCAAGTTTGCATTGATGACATGTGAAGGGAATAACTGTTCGAAGATCTGACTTGGTGGGCCTGATCATGCGTCGAAATGAACTTGCTACTTATATCCTCAAGGCGTTAACAACTCAGCAACTCCCCCCAATGTTACAGGTCAGCATATTTGCCATCTTTGACAGTGTCTTAATGTAAACACTTTTCCTTACCTTTTGTTTGTAACCGTTTTCTCAGAGTCCTAGTATTTGCAAAGGTTGTCGCCATATTGATGTGTGCACCCTCTATCACAAGGTAAAACTATATCCTTAAAACTTCAATGGTTTAGTTTTCTGGTTTCCTTTTCTTTTTGTTGTCCAGTCTATTAAAGTTTTGGATAATATGTTAGAATGATGTATCCTTTCTGATAGCATTAAGCGAGATCAGATTCCATATTCCCCTTTTGAGCCAAGCAAATATTTTATCTTCTGAAGTTAGTTAGCTTGTCATTTGTCTAAGTGCAATTACTCAAACACAGATTTTTTTTTATGTATAATGACAAATACAATAATTTCGGTTTGTATCGAGGTGTATGACGAGTGGAGATTATCATAAACTGACAGATGGTGAAATTATAGATTTTGTCAATTATAGGGATTTAAAATTTGGCAACACCGAATCTGCATCCAATCAGCTTTAGATGGGTCCTGGTTAATACAGCCAATGTTACTTATGTCTTGATACTCATTTATTCAATGGTTTGCAAATGAATGACAACTCACGCTACATGCCTCCAATACTAGGCTTAAATCTAAATTATTGGCATCTAGTTTCTTTTGGATTTTGTGTTGACAAGGAAATTTTCAGTACGGCATGAAATTCTTGCTGCAATATTTAATGCTCATCCAATGGCCAAAGCACACTAGTCACCTCTGGAGTTACTACCCTTGGTTGCTGAAATGATTACAACTCTACAGGCACATGGGGGAAGCACAGAAAACAGCGGACTGGGCGACCTTTTCAATGCATATACTAACCACTTAACTACTGCACATTCTGATTTCTTGAGACATTGGGATCGTTTGATCGACTTAGAAGCTAGAGAGGCAGAGGTGCAAATGATGTTACCAAGTTGCAGTTGATAATTCATAATCAGAGAAATAAACAGATAACTGACTAATGTATTTTGAGTTTGCAGCACAGGAAGAAAGAACTATGGAGGTCACGAAATTCAAGGCGTGATGAGTCTGCTTGTTCCCTTTCTTCTCTTGTTCTCGACACGTCAGATAAAGTGACAAGTTGCACGCCTTCTAGAGACAACAGGTTTACCTATCAATTCGTGGGTCAAACTTTGACTTCTGAACAAGTGGAAAGATTTGTCGGAAATACTCCAAGTGCTGGAGATTCCACGACAACTGGTTTTGCTTGCAAACTTTCAAGGGGAGACATTGTGGTATGATTTTCCCATATTAAAGGAAATGTACTTGCGTATACATGCTAAATTATTGTAGTTCATCCTAATTTGTAATATTCTTCTCATTCAGGAAACACTTCTCTACTTTCCTTTAGTAATGATGATCTAATTAATACTTTATTTAGATATTGAGCACTGAATCTGGCCAGCGAGCAATTGCCAGTGGAGTCATTTCTGATATCAGCCACTTCCATGTTTCTGTAAGAAAATGTGTGGTTGTACTTATTTATGCTACTAAAAGTAGAGAAAGCTTCATTTGATTTTATCTTTTGTTAGTGAGCTCTTAAAACCCTGCAAATCCTAGGTGTCTTTCTCCAAGCGTCTACGGCTTCCAGGAAGCAGTCCTCTGTCTGAGGTGCAAGATCTTGTCAATGAGCTATGGCGTATTGACAAGGACGAAATTATAACATCCTTTGCTGTTATGAGGTACTGTCTTTTCCATTTCTAATTTAGTTGAGTAAGAATTTTCCTTGTTGGATTAAGCTATATGCTTCCAAGTAGATCCATTCAACTGCATTTGTTATTTCTTAATTTGGAAGGTTCAACCTTGTACAACTTTTTCGGCAAGATACACGGAGTTCTCATCTTAAGAAGATGATTGTTGACCTTGAGGTGAGTTTGTCACCAGTTTCATACCTAACTTCTACTGGTGTAATCTGCTAATTTTGGCAACTGGGTGTTGACTTGCACTTGCCAATTCCACATAGCCTCCTAGATTTGACAGTGGATGCATATTTAGTCAAGACCCTGCTATATCCTACGTGTGGTCTGAGGAGAAATTAAATGATGACCAGCGTCGAGCGATAGTTAAGGTCCTCTCTAAAACTTAGCTGTACTTCTTCGTATTTTTTCCCTCTTGCTCAATAATCATTGAAATGTGTTTTTCACAGTCCTAGTGATATTGTTTCAGATACTTACAGCAAAGGATTACGCCTTAATACTGGGAATGCCTGGAACAGGCAAGACATCAACGATGGTGCATGCTGTGAAGGCCTTGTTAATGAGAGGTGCATCAGTCTTGCTTACGTCCTACACAAACTCTGCAGTTGATAATTTGCTTATCAAATTGAAGGATCAGGTCATTATTTAATGCTTCTCGCAACATGTACATTACAAAGGAATAGATCCATTTTAGAATTGCTAGTTTTCATTCTGTTTTGAATTTTTCAGCCCTTGTAAAGTTTAGCTAGAATATAACGATAGAAGGAACATTCTGAAAGAGTATTACTAAACTTTGGGGTAGAATGTAATTCCAGGTCATTTCAAAGTAAAAACACTGAACTGATCATCTTCACCTCAGTTGTTTTTCTCTTGCCACACACATCACCTGTAATATATTGACGTAAATTTAGTTTATCTCTACCCCATAGAGAATTTACATTTCCAAATCAAGTGCGAGGATAATAAGAAACTTTCTATCCTTTGTAAGAAACAAAAACAAGAGCCATTGTTTGGGTGCGACGACCTCGAAAGGGGTGGGGGGGGAGAGGAGAGGGGGCGCTGCAGAGGTGGGTTTATAAACTGATACTTTTACCAGTGGGATTCCTTCTATCCTTATGGTGAAGTTGCGGATCGCATGTAAATGTTAGATAGGCGAAAATATGTTAGGCATGGTTAAAAACTTAAAGCAGTTTACCTATCTATTTCTTGATTTGTTATTTGTCTTGTATGCAGGACATTGCAAATTATTGATCAATATTTATTTTCAATTTGGTATTTTTTTATATTCTTGGACCAACTCAAAAATTGAAGTTATGATTATGTCAATTCTGAATTTAATTGTAAATGGACAAAACTAACAAAGTTTGGAATGTGGCAGCACAGCTAAAAATCAAATTTCATAAAGCAAATAAAACTTAATATGATGCAAAGTCAGATATTTAAGCAATTTGGAATGATTATGTGGTCAAGGGTAAAGGTACTTCTTATCTAGATGAGCTTCCATCATGAAAATGCTGCCATATCGTATTTTTTCGTACAAATGTCTCAAAACCAAAGAAAGTTGGTCCTACCATAAAGAGCAATTGCTATTCATTGTTCCTATCATATTTCACAAAAATAAATATTCTAAACTGTAAAGAAGACCAAACTCTAATGAATGATGCATATTATAGTGTCATACATCATGTTTTAGAAGTGTGCTATCAGTTGAGTTAAAAAAAATCAAGGCTGACATTAGAGATTGGATAATGTGATTTATGATAGGTGAATTACCAAAAACTAGAGAAGCCTGAAATGTTGACTTACATGGATTTCAAATGATATGATAAAATTATGAAATTAATTAGTCAATGGACTTCAAATGATTTGGTAGATCTCTCGGCGAATTGAAATATATGCTTGAAAGTCATTCTTTGCGTAGTTAATCAAGAGATATGAAGTGTTAGACCTTTCCTTGAATTGACCAAGTCGAATTGAGTTGATAATTGATAAGGTCCATCATTAATAATTGAGGAATTTGAAATTCAGATGTTTTTATCCTCCTCTTGTTGCAGCAGTAACCTACCTCATGATGTTGAAACCCAAGTGTATTTCTTTGTCATTGGTCTAATGACGTAGTCTGAATCGTTGAACACAAACCTGCCATGCCTATTTAATATTGTCTTAGAGTAGAAGATAGATCTTGGGATCCCAAAAGGAGGCAATAGAAGATCTTGATGGGTTGTAAATGCTTATAGTTAAGGATGATTTGGTTGCATATTGCACTTCTATGAATTAAATAATTATGGATAATTACGTGTATCATGTTGTATAGGCATAAGGACACTTTGCATCCCTTAGTACCTACATTTCACATTTTGGTGTTTTCGGTTAATTTGCCTAGTGAGTGGTGAAATTACACATTGTCCCTCATTCCTAGCTTTAGTTGATACTAGAAGAAACTTGTAGAGGACAGAGAGAGTACCAAATGAGAGCATGTGTGATGAGGATCTTGAGTAAAGAGGGATTGGCTAAGTCTTTTAACTCATTTTTTGAAGTATTTCCCAGTCTTCAAGGAGAACAAGAATCCTGCTACTGAGGGAAATATTGGGTGTTCAATTGGTTAAAATGCCAGGATAAATAAACATTGCCTTTTCTGACAGACAGTAGATTATCACTGACATACAGATTGTTGCTTAGCCTCCAATTGCATGTATATGCAACATTTTAATGGAAAGCGAGAAGTATAGTTATGCGAATGGTACTGTAAAGTTTCCTAGTAAAAACTTGGGCAGACTAAAGTTTGTGACATACTAGCAGATATATTGATGATTTATGTTTGACTATCTCTGGTGGAAGATACAAAATGTCTCTCCGTCAAATGTGTAATGTGATTTCTCAAAGTAGAGAAGGTCAAATGTGACTGCCTAAAGTATATAATAGGAAGTGCAATTGGCTATGCCAAAAGCTAGGCATGTTAAAAGTCTTTGAAGTGAAAAGAAAGGGCTTCATCTGTGGCTGGGAAGTAGTACGGGTGCACTGTCCTGAGTCACTCTTAGGCTATGCTATATATATATTTATTTATTTTTTGTCGAAGGGCTATGCTATATTGCCAGATTTCTTTCTGACTGGTCCACATACATTTGATTCTAAAATATGTGTGCTTGAGCATTCATTCTTCCGCATGCATCTTATTTTGCATGCTCCTGAATATATCTTGTTACAGGGCATCGACTTTGTTCGTATTGGAAGACCGGAAGTCGTGCATGAAGAAGTCAGAGAACATTGCTTTCCAGGTCTAATAGACCCCTCTCATAAGAGCATTTGTTTGAAGTCTCTGTTGATGTTTGTCATAATCTGTAGATATCTAACTCGCAGAAAAGGGAATGCAAAGTGTTGATGGAATAAAACTACGATTAGACCAGGTCAATGTTGTTGCCGTTACATGTCTAGGGATAACAAGTCCTCTCCTTGCAAGCAAGAGATTTGATGTATGCATCATGGATGAAGCTGGCCAGACAACGCTGCCAGTAAGTAATCTGATTGTTTAGTTCTGGTTGATGAAAAATTATCTTCAACATGACTATTGTGAAATGACTAAAAAGTTACTTGGTTTGGTGAGATTTTATGGATGTAGTTTGAATACAGACTAATATTGGAGTAATGACTGGATAAGCTGGATATTACCTGAGCAGTGAACTTACTCTAGCGTTAATTCCATTAAACCAGCTAGTCTAAGCTTTAAATTGTCCTCACCAAAACAAAATAAGCTTTAAACTGTCCACCCATTCTTCATGCTGTAGATTTGATATGAAGTGCTATATGTCCATTGTTATGAAGATGGCAGGATTTTGCACTCTAACTGTATGGTAGATTTTAGGGGTGATTGCGAATTCACTGGCTATTTCAGGATGCATAGGCAATTCTTTGAAGATATCCCAATTTTCACTTCCTTATCTTATAAAAAAGCTGTTCAATGTGGAATTTAAAACTTCTGTTGGAGTGAAAAAGTTATTCAAGGAGGATATTAGGATTAGCAAATTTTTAGGATCCCTTTAGAAAAACTGAAGTGTGAGAGAGAAAACTGGAAGCAATCGGAGTATTGGGAGCAAGCAGGCACAGAAAGAAAATTACAATTGAGGACATTATATTGGTATCATGGAAACACCTTTTCTAAAGCTTAAGAATATAAAATACACAGCTACCCTTTTATCTTATAACTCTCTTAACAGTTTTATGATGTGCAACACTGAAATACCTGACTTCTGTTGCAAATTTTTTTTTTTTTGGTAAAAAAAAAAATTTTATATATGGGGATGATAAGTTGTCTGGAAAGAGATAAAAGGCTTGTCTGAAAGCAAAAAGGCTAGAGTTTCACCGAAATTATCTTCTGGAGTAACAATGGGTAAGATTTCCAACAATGGTTTATCTGAGATGATTGATTAGGTGCTAATTAATTGTTTTATTTGTGCAAATGATATGGGAAAACTTCTGAGCATGTGGTATTGCATTGCAAAGTAGCTACCAAAATTAAAGGAGAAGCTCAAAGCCGAAGTTAAAATCCTTTGCTTCTCTGAGTAGATCTCTTATTAGGTCTCTATGAGTAATTGTGAAAGTTTGGGCCGGATGTTCTGGACCTTTGGAAATTCTTGTGCAATGCGTTGGAAAGAATGAACTTCTGAAGGAAATTTCTCCTATTCATTTCTTAGATCATATGGCAGGAAAGAGAAGGAGAGATTTGCTGCAGAATGATACTTTTGATGACTGAAGAGATGTCCTTGACATGGACAAAGTAACAATAGTTGCTGTTGAATTTGAATGAGCTGGGGAAGGCAGTGGTACAGATGAATCTTAAGGATAGCCATTTAGGTGCCAAAGGCATCAGGAGATATTGGTTCTTTTTCCGTCATTGGTCTCAGAGTTATCTTGACAAATTTTAACATTTGCATGTTAGAATGCAGCAAAAGATTTTGGATACTGCTTCTCTCTGTCATTCATGGTTCAATTAGGATGAGGGTTTATGATTGGACCTCATGTTTGCTTTGTATTATTTTCATCTGATTTTGTACTGCAAAAGTCTTTGCGGAAGTTTTATGGTGATGCCCTTAGTTCAATTTCACAGTATCTGAAAAGATTTGTCGATGATATAACATTCTTCAGGTATCCCTAGGGCCACTGATGTTTGCTTCAGTGTTTGTCCTTGTTGGTGATCATTATCAACTTCCTCCACTTGTTCAGGTGTCTATTGTTTCTACTTTCATTTCACATGCTGAAGTTTGTCCTCTCAACATTTTAATTATTAAAGTCCATGCACTGATTGCCTTCCAGAGCATGGAGGCTCGAGAGAATGGACTGGGTATCAGTTTGTTCTGTAGGCTTTCAGAAGCACATCCTCAAGCAATTTCAGCATTGCAAAGCCAGGTTAGTTGTTGACATGATCTAGCCTATTCGTTATAATTTCTTTGGTTGATCTCTCATAAATAATCTTGTATTGCAGTATCGTATGTGCCAGGGAATAATGCAACTATCGAATGCCTTAATATATGGTGACAGACTGCGTTGTGGTTCCTCTGATGTTGCAAATGCCAAGCTTAACTTTGCTAAGGAGAAGCTCTATTCATCTTGGCTAAAGGAGGTAAACTTCAGTTTATTAAAACTTATCATGGTTCTGTAGTAGTTAAAACCGTTGTGCCTTAAAGTAGTATAAAAGGACATGCTTCTTTCAGCCAAAGGACATGATATTGCATACTCATTTCAGCATTGCATCTTTCACTACTTATACTGTATGAAATGAGCGTGGGGTTTGATCTCTTACATGCTCCCAATCTAATGGAATGTGATGCCAAAGCCTGTTGTAATGTGATACTAATATTTGAGTTTCTTCACTTCGAGATGTCTTAAGTATTACTTAGTGTTGAAAGTGAAGATTTTATAATGATATAAGAAATGAGGAGGAAATCTAACAACTAGATTTGGAAGTTGATGTTACACTTTTGCCATTCTGTTTGATTTATTTATGGTAACTTAAAAGCAATTTTCACAGTGAATCCAAATTTTCTTATCATTTACCATTCACTGTATAAGTTGGAAATAAATTTATTTTTTGCTTTATCTTTTGGTTCTTTTGGCTCTTTAAGGATCAAGTTGCTTTTTGGTTTTTATCAAAGCCTTTTAGAGTGGCAAAGCTATTTTCATGATAAGGGAAGTTTAGTTCATTCTGTTTATGAGTTCATATACTGATGAGTAACCCATTTGCTTCAACTGTCTAAGATGAGGAACTTGTCTTATGGATTTTGTCTTCTATAAAAGACGTGACCTCCCAACTTACAAATCTAAGTCTCTGTGACTTAGAGTTTGATGAAGGAGAAAAAACAGATGTATCTCATTCTCATTACATCAATAGTTACAACAAGTCTCTATTTATACACAATAGGAATTAGTAAAAGATAAGTCCTATAAAAAAAAATATTTAATAGGTAGTTGGTAGGATGACAGCTAACACTAATTAATAGCTATGACAGCTAAATAACAAATTCCAACATGCTAATTAATAATAACACATTCCAACATGCTAATTAATAATAACACATTCCAACATGCTAATTAATAGCTATGACAGCTAAATAACAAATTCCAACACTCCCCCTCAAGCTGGCATGAAGATATCTTCCATAGACAGCTTGCTCACTAGACGGTCAAATTGTCTTCTATGTAGACCCTTGGTCAGAATGTCAGCAGCCTGTTCATCACTTGAAATATACGGCATACAAATTAGCTCGCTATCAAGTTTTTCTTTGATGAAGTGTTTATCAACTTCCACATGCTTTGGCTTTACCAAAAAAAAAAAAAAACTTCCACATGCTTTGTTCGTTCATGTAATACAGGATTATGAGCAATAGCAATTGCCGCCTTATTATCGCAATACACTTTCATTGGTGTGGAGCTCAAAATTTGTAGTTCATCCAAGATGCCTTTAATCCACATAACTTCGCAGACACCATGTGCTACGGACCGAAACTCAGCTTCAGCACTACTTCTTGCGACCACACTCTGCTTTTTACTCTTCCAAGTGACTAAATTTCCACCAACAAACGTGCAATAGCCTGAAGTAGATCTCCTATCCGTACTGCTTCCAGCCCAATCTGCATCGGTGAACACCTCAATTTCCAGATGTCCATGTTTCTCAAACATTAGCCCCTTACCAGGAGTTCCCTTCAAGTAGCGTAGAATTCTGTATACTGCTTCAAAATGCCTTGGCCCTGGTGAGTGCATGAACTGACTTACCATACTTACGGAAAACGCTATATCAGGTCGAGTGTGAGATAAGTAAATAAGTCGACCGACAAGCCTTTGATACCTTTCTCGGTCTATCACTTCTTCAACCTTAGCTGGCTCAAGTTTCAGATTTGGCTCCACGGGTGTATCCACCGCTTTACATCCTAACAAACCTGTCTCTTTGAGCAAATCAAGTGTATATTTCCGTTGGTTTACGAATATGCCTTTCTTGGATCTTGCAAATTCTATTCCAAGGAAATATTTCAAAACACCCAAATCCTTAACTTCAAACTCCTCAGCCAGCTTCTTTCGCACGCTTTCCAACTCAATTTTGTCATCACCGGTCAGTATTATATCATCAACATAGACAATTAGAATGGCACGCTTACCTTCCTTTGAGTGTTTATAGAATAGAGTGTGATCCCCTTGGCTTTGGTGATAGCCGAACCTTTTAATCACTTTCCCGAACCGTTCAAACCACGCTCTTGGAGATTGTTTAAGTCCATACAATGACTTTTTCAGTCTACAGACTTTGCCTTCATTTTCTGCAAAACCTGGTGGCAAACTCATAAACACTTCCTCCTCCAAGTCACCATGCAAAAACGCATTCTTCACATCTAATTGGTATAAGGGCCAATCAAAAACAGCAGCCAAAGTAAAATCCGAATAGAATTTATCTTAGCAACTGGGGCAAAAGTCTCTTGATAGTCAACTCCATAAGTCTGAGTGAACCCCTTTGCCACTAGCCTGGCTTTATACCGCTCAACACTCCCATCAGGTTTACATTTTATAGTAAATACCCATTTACAACCAACAATCTTTTTTTCTTCCGGTGTATCAACCAATTCCCATGTGCCATTCTTTGTAAGTGCCTGCATTTCATCCTCTACTGCCATCTTCCACTTTGGATCCTTCAAAGCGTCATGGATATTTCTAGGAATGGATATGTGAGACAAGTTTGACACAAACACTTTATGATGATGAGACAATTTTTGGTACGACACATGTTTTGATATAGGATGCTGAGTACATGATCTAACCCCTTTTCTACGAGCTATAGGCATATCAAGATTAGAAGTATTAACATCAGGATCTGAGACTGGAAAGGAGGGAAAAAAGGTAGTACTAGGATCACCTGATGATGAAGGCAAGGAATCATCTCTCGGGGTTGCAGACAGATGAGGCTCCAAGACAAAGTTCTGATCAGCAACCTTTTGAAGAGTTTTTCTTCTAGTATAAACCTGAAGCTCGGGCTTGTTGATCACATTTTGAACTTTTTCTCCCCTTGTCTCTCCCCCTGTCTTTGACACATCAAGGTCTGGCAAAGGTTTTTCCGAAGACTCAAACAAAGGAGTGGGAAGAACAGGAGAGTTTGATTGCCACAAAATCTCTTCACTAACCTCAGCAATCTCCCCCTGAAGAGATGTGTTGGAAAAAAAACGATTGCAACTCTAAAAATGTGACATCCATAGTGACATGAGTTTTGCCAGTATGTGGATTGTAACACTTGTAACCTCTTTGGTTAGGTGCATATCCTATAAACACGCACTTTTCAGCCCGAGGATCTAATTTAGATCGACACTGACTTGGGAGGTGGACAAATGCAATGCAACCAAACACCCTTAGAGGAATATCAGAAAAAATACGGGCTGTGGGGTACACTTTTTTGAAGCACTCTAAGGGAGTAATGTAATTTAATACCCGAGTAGGCAGCCTATTAATTAGGTAAGATGCTGTTAACACAGCTTTCCCCCATAAATATTTAGGCACAAACATTGAAAACCTAAGGGCACGAGATACTTCAAGGAGATGGCGATTTTTGCGTTCAGCAATGCCATTCTGTTGGGGTGTAATTCGGCAAGTGGACTGGTGAAAAATGCCTTTTTCTCTCAAAAAACTCCCTAAATACTGGTTATAATATTCAGTACCATTATCGGTACGAAGAATTTTAATAGTAGTGCTGAATTGAGTCACAACCATTTGATAAAAAATTTTGAACAGAGACTCCACTTCAGACTTAGCACTCATCAAGTATGTCCAACATAAACGGGTATGATCATCTGTAAAGGTGACAAACCATCGTTTCCCATTTTTTGTTGGCACGGGTGAAGGACCCCAAACATCACTATGGATTAAATAAAATGGTGATGATGCACGATACTGTTTTGGACTATAATGAGTACGATGACTTTTAGAAAGGACACAATTGTCACAATGCAGGGAAGAAATATCCACACCTTTGAACAAATGAGGAAACAAATATTTCAAGTAGCCAAAGCTAGGATGGCCTAATCTTTGGTGCCAAACCATTATTTTTTCTCGAACAGAGGAAGAACTGAAAACAAAGGAAGAACTGAAAGTTCCAAACGCCTGAGCTTTTTTATCAAAGAAAAACTCTTCAAAATAGTAGAGACCATCCCTCATCCTAGCATTGCCAATCATCTTCCCCGAGATCTGATCCTGAAACTCACAATGGGAAGCAAAAAAGACAACACGACAGTTAGACTCTTTGGAAAGTTTACTAATAGACAGTAGGTTACAAGCTAACTTAGGAACATGCAGAACATTATGAAGTGTAATAGAATCTGAAAGTGGAATTGATCCTTTGCCTGCAATAGACGAAAAACTCCCATCGGCAACTCGAATTTTTTTGTTGCCGGGACCAGGAACGTAAGAAGTGAATAAATATGAAATATTAGTCATATGGTCAGATGCCCCTGAATCAATGATCCAAGGTACAGATTGCGAACAACAGGAGAGGGCTTTGAAATTTCTACCTTGGTGGGCAATCGAAGCAGTAGGATTACCGGAAATAGACCCAGCTTGAAGTAGTTGCAAAAGATGGTCTAGTTGTTCTTTGCTGAAAGGGGATATGTTGGCCTCGTTAGCTACAGGAGGAACATGCTGAGATGGCTTATTAGTACGGCTAAATGAAGCTGGTCGGCCATGAATCCTCCAACAGGTCTCCCGTGTATGACGGGGTTTGTTGCAAACATCACACCAAATGCGAGGTCGCCCATCTGATCTTCGCAAGTTAGCAGGGATTCTGCTAACATTTGCCTCAGAGACCCTTGTTGTAGAAACATGGCTCTTCTTGTCTTCGGAAGTTGCCAATGCCGAACCATCCAATGATCCATCCTTTCCGCTGGTTGTCGCCTTGCCCAGCATTATTCCCCGTCTACTTTCTTCTCTCCGAACCTCTGAGAAGACCTCTCCAATAGGTGGAAGAGGTTGCTTCCCAAGTATTCTGCCACGAACTTCATCAAGCTCATCTCGAAGTCCTGCCAGGAAAGTGTAGATACGTTCGGCTTCTACAATTTTCCTATACCGATTACCATCGTCGGTACAATTCCACTCATGATCATTGAATAAATCCAGCTCGTGCCACAAACGTTTCAAAAAGTGAAAGTATTTTGTGACAGTTTCCTCTCCTTGCCGCATCTTCCCCAGTTTCAAGGTTAACTCATAGATTTGGGATTGATTTCCCAAATCTGAATACATCTCATACACGGCATCCCAAAGTTCCTTAGCAGTATGATAGCCCAGATAGTTCGCACCAATATCTTCTTCCATTGAGTTGGTGAGCCATGTCATAATCGTCGAATTCTCCGCATCCCAGACAGCCCAAGTGGGGTCATTTATCGCTGGTACTGCAGTATCTCCAGTCAGATAGCCCATCTTTCCTCTGCCTCGTATATACATTCGGACAGATTGAGACCACCGAAGAAAGTTATCTCCATTAAGCTTAATGGAAGTGATTTGAATAGGGTGAGGGTCAGTGGATTTTGGAAGAAGTGATGGGGGATTAGACCGAGTGATTGATGATTCTTCTGACATAGTGATCAAATGATCAAAGAGAGAGAAAAGATTTTTTTTTTTTTGGACGAAAAAGAGAGGCTGGTGGCTCTTCTTAGGAGAGAAGTGATGATGCAAAAGAGACCTGCTTTGATACCATGATGAAGGAGAAAAAACAGATGTATCTCATTCTCATTACATCAATAGTTACAACAAGTCTCTATTTATACACAATAGGAACTAGTAAAAGATAAGTCCTATAAAAAAAAATATTTAATAGGTAGTTGGTAGGACGACAGCTAACACTAATTAATAGCTATGACAGCTAAATAACAAATTCCAACATGCTAATTAATAATAACACATTCCAACATGCTAATTAATAATAACAAATTCCAACAGAGTTGGATTTGGCGTTAGGTGACTCATCTGTTGGCATATAAATATATAAAACTTGAAGATTAGACGAGTCAAACCTGTTGTGACATGTTAAACAGTATTTATCTTTTTTTTCTTTTTTACAGTTTGAATTTGGCCGACGAAATTGCATTTGATAGTAGCCAATATTGCTACATGTTAAACAGTATAAATCAGTAGATGCAATAATCTGAGATGACTTGAATGAAAGACGAGTCCATCCAATTCTATTAAACAAGAGATGTTCAACGACAACAAGAACCAAAACCCTTTTTTTTTTTTTACTTTTTTGTATTAATGGTGTCTGGCTACAATACTTTTCCCTCATTAATGCACTTAGCTTGGTGCCTTATTTATGTGGGTCCAACTACTCAAGTTCTATCAATTGTGAAGATTGCAAGCATCGCCAGTAACTATGTTACCCACAAAAGTGCAGGATAGAATCTGATATCTAATTATCATTCCTATAATTCGCATGACTTTATTAGAAGTCATTCTTTTATTGTGAACTTCGAATGGAGTCTTTTCTTTTCCTTCTTTGGGTAAGTTATTTCATTATTTTAGCGCTGCTTGAGAAATTTATGCAATCTGTAAAATAGTACGCATGTCTCTTCTGTTTCTTAAAATAGTAGATGCATTTAAATTATCTCAAAATTGTTTGATTCTAACTTGAAAGAATGTAGATGCTTCCTTTGCCAGTTAAGCATCATTCCAAGTTCTTTTCCAGCTCCATTTCAACAGTTTAATCTGTAAAGTTTTCATTTACTCTTCAGCTTGTCTTCTTCTTCAATTTGTTAAAATTTGAATTTGTTACTTCTGTATCTTCAGTTTTTTAAAACTTTTGGATGTAGAAACATTTACTAATGTACAATCTATTGTAGGTTTTGGAACCAGGTACACCAGTTGTTTTTCTGAACACTGGTTCGTGTCAAGAACTCTTTCTGGTTGTCACAAATCAATTTGCTTCTCTTTTTTTGGCATCATCCTAAATTGATTGTCATTTAATATTTAGATCTGCTGCCTGCTTTTGAAGAAAAAGATCGCAAGACTTTAAGGAATCCAACAGAAGCTTGCATCATTGGGAAGGTACGATTTTCGCAGTAGCAATCTATTTGGGCCAGTGCAGTAATGTTATTTTCTTGGTCAGCATTAATGATTAGAGAATGGCAAAAAGAAATAAAAATCAACTGAAAAGAGCATTTCTCCCCTTTTCCTTTTCTTTGTACGAGTCATAAAGTCATGCTGGTTTGGAGGTTTCACCAAACCATCTCCTGGATTTGTCATTACAGATAACAGAGGAACTTGTAGAGAGTGGAATCAAGGAAGAAGACATTGGCATCATTACTCCTTATAACTCCCAGGCAGATCTCATCCGAAATGCTGTTTGTGGAACCTCTGTGGAGATTCACACCATTGATAAATACCAGGTTAGGCTCAATATAACCATGAAAAGTCTCTTTTAACATTACAGAGAAGTGAATCTACAAGATTTCAGGAATTGGGGTAAATTTAGATATCCAGAAAATACCAGTTCTAAGCTCAAAAGGAGAATGCCACACTCCAATTGGCGGAGAAGATTTGGTGGTCCATTATAGTAGTAGATGTGAAATTTTTGATGCACTTGCTAGTTCACTGACTTTTAATTGCATTTTCGGATGAATGGCCTTACTGGTAAAAAAAAAAAAGAAACAATGAATATAGAAGTTAAATCCGCAATTTTTTACTTCAATTTAAGTTGTTAGAGTGCGGCACGGATATATTTTATATCTTTACAGATGCCAGTATAAACAACTGTACATACTTGACCAAGTTAAGAACATGCATTCGATTTCCCTAATGTTCAACAAATCATAAATGTTTGGCCGGTAATGCATTCGCATTTTCAATAGGATAACAATAGAACCACCTCCTTCAAATACGATAACAATTCCAATGTGTGTTCTTGAGCCTCGATGACTGCTGCAACGGCACTCTTTAACAATCTCTTTTTCATTATGCAAATCTGGCTTCTCAAATGTCCATTTTTTTAACCTCGATGCTCACTTTTCCTCTGTTCTCTCTCTGTTTTTCTTTATTTTCTTTTTGTAATTTTCTTTGGAATGGATATAATTTTCACACTGAGTCTCTCTTACTGTGCCTATTTTTTTGCTTTTTGTAATTTTGTTGGGAATGAGTGTAATTTTAACACTGAGCCTTCTGTTATGGTGCTTGTCCAGGGACGAGATAAAGATTGCATAATTGTTTCCTTTGTGAGGTCTAACAAAGAGGGGAATCGTTGTAACTCCTCACTACTTGGTGATTGGCATAGGATCAATGTGGCTCTTACACGTGCCAAGGTAAGCAAACCATGCCATTATACTTCAAAAGCGTTGGGTGTTAAAATCTGGTCCTCCCAAAACTTGTCCAGAATCATAGGATTGTTTTTTCAACATCTGGCTTCAACATTTACTAATGATACTCAAAACCTGTTTAGCTGATTTTCTAAGTAGATATACATCTCGGGGAGAATAAATACGGCTTTCACTTTCTTTTATGTTTTAATCTAGTTTTAGCTCATTGAAGTGTTAAAAAACGGAGGAAAAAATGCATAATTTGCTGGGATCACCTCGTAATTAACACTTCATCTACTAGTTTCACATGTTTCAAATGTCTGGCAACAAGCATTAAGTTTGCAACAAGCCTGCTGGTTACATCCTTTTTTGAGAATCTCCTGACCCTGAGCTGTTTTCACTCTATCTTCGTTCAAGAGTATACAAATACTTGCTCATGTTCTAACAAGTGGGTAACGATGAATTTGGCAAGAGATGTAATTGACCTAGTACATTAACAGCCATCAACCTCAAGTCCATGTTTTATCAACTTGGTAAGGTGAATTAAATCATCTATAAGTTTGTCTGTGTGGAAGCGTGTGTTCTTGTGTGCAACATCCCTCTCCATGTTAAATGAGGAATAAAGAACATCGCTCTGATACTCCTGTTGATATTCCTAGCAATCTCACTTGTGCCATTTACGGTCTGTGCAGAAAAAGTTGATTATGGTGGGGTCACTTGGCACCCTATCGAAGCTCCCTCTGTTGAAGCTTCTCATTGAGAATGTCGATAAGCAGTCGGGCATTTTGAGTATGTCCAAGGAGGATTTCAGCTGCACAGAATGTCTAAAGAGATGCTCACTCTGAAAGAAATTAATTCACGGCCCTTTCATTTTTCTGAAAGCCAAGAAAATTTTGACTCTTGATGGTTTTGGTGATTGAAATGTATAGATAAATAATAGGAAAGCAGAGTCCTCTTGTATGATTAGTCCCAGTCATGCAACTCTCTCTCTCAAGAAAAGCAGAGCCCTATTGTATGATTAGTTCCAGCCATGTATCTCTCTCCCTGTTGCAGCTGGGTAAGTATTTAGGTTCCTCAATCCTCATGTTGCAAAGTGTAATCACTGAAACTGAAAGTGCATATCATTCATACAAGTAAAGGCAATATTTGGGTAGCCTCAACCAGGCATTTGGTTGCAACATGCTGTTTAAAAGGTTCATTTTCTCCTAGGAAGTTAAGGTGCTATCAATCTATTTTTGTGATTGATCCATTTTTTCTGCAGAGTTTGAAGCCCTTGTAAAGTGACATTCTTTACATGGGATAATGTTACTAATAATGTTTATATTTTTGCCCAAGACATTCAACGGTCTGACTTTTTTAAGATTAGAGCTGTTTGATCAATTTAATTTAAAAGACACTATTGACATAGAAACATGAGTAGTCAATTTCGCGTCCATGTAGGAGAGCACACGTGTATGGGTGCGAGCGACATGCATATGATGCGCACCTGGCGTGCATAAGTGAGTTTTTGAAACTAACATTCAAATTTGATATTAGTAGTTTCGTTTATATAAAGTGCACATGTATATTTGCTTCTTTTTCTTGGTCCGGAAATTCTTTATGAAACGTTTCTCTTGACATATGTATATATGTATTTTCTATCATATTATTGACTGTTAATAATGGGGATAAACATTCTAATGAACATCACAGTAGAAATTCGATTAGATTCTCGCATGCAGGCAAATGCAATTTTATTTTCTGGGATCAATTGATTGTGAGGCTCGCCCTCGTAAAAGAGGAATAGGTAGTGGAAATGAGATTGGAGTATAGTGAAAGTGCGCATTAGTCAAAGGCAATGAAGAAGAAAAGCTAATGCATGATCACCTTATTATTTGAAAATCCCACAACTTTGTAAGTATAGCAATACAGGGAAAAAACACAATATAGATGCAGAAAAAAAAAACTCTTGCATAACATGCATGCTATTCGCTCGAATCTCCTCTGCACTTCTAATCAAAACACCGATTTTACCCATATTTAGAGAAGGCAAAATGGATCTTAAACACATATTAAATATGCGTTAAAATGAGTTTACTAAAGAAAAACCTAATTAATGATGAGTTCTAATAGATTTGTACATGACCCAATTTCAACCCATTTAATCAAAGGGCAATACCCTTGACGTGCCAATGGTTGGGTCCACAAAGGGCATGCCTGTGCCCTTGCCTCGATTCCTAGTGGCCACATCTGGGCACTCAATTCCCACGCCCAGGTCACTGGCCCCTAACCTAGGTCCATTGAGACCGGGCCTGAGTTTTCGATGGCTGGGTCCAAGTCCATAAAGATTAGGGCTATGTCCCTCGAGCACAGGCTCGAGCATCGATGCTTGTGCCCAGGTGGATGGAGTTCGGGCTTAAGACTTCGATGCTCATGCATGTGTCACGGGCCGATCGATCTCGCGTTCCCTAACTCGTGCGGCCTTAGGAATTCCTTCCCAAGTCAGCCTTCCCCACACTCAACTCACAAGAACTTTTAGAGAGAGAAACTCTAGAGAGAGAAGCTCTGGATTTCTATTACTTCTTGAAAGAATGAGGTGATACAATGAGGGGGAGGAGACCCCTTCTTATACAAGTACCGGACTGACAGTATCCGTAGATCTCTCCCCGATCTTACGGTGGAGATCGTATCTCCCCAACTACCCAACTACCTCATTAATTACAGAGGTTTACAATTAATGTCCCGTCCCCAGGAGTATTCTAGAATACATCAAGAAAACCCTAGTACTAGAACACTCGGGGCCCACCTTCTTTGTTCAAGGGTCGGTCACGGTCCATCGTCCAGGAAACCTCATGAACGATCCATTTCTCTGGATCGTGACATTCTCCCCCACCTATTCGGGCGACGCCCTCGTCGCGTCTTTGGCGTGGAAAGTATCGATATGCTTTTTGAATTGCCAAAGAGCTTCTTCAGGCTCCCAACTTGCTTCACTCTCCGGAAGACCCTTCCATCGGATTAGGTATTCTCGCTTCGGCGCACGATATCTCTTCCGTATGACTCGATCCGCCATGATGAAGTCGACGTCTCGATCATAGGAGGTTTTTGCTCCAAGCGGCGCCCGTTGCGACTCCCCTCGATCCGGGTCCTCCTCGTCTACACGGAAAGGTTTAAGCATACTCACATGGAATACCGGATGTACCTTGAGTTTTGATGGCAGTTCCAGTTTGTATGCGACCTTCCCAACCCGATGCAACACTCGGAATGGCCCCTCGTAGCGACGTATAAGCCCTTTATGCACGTCCTTGTATCGAAGAACCAGGTATAGCTTGGCCAACACCAAGTCCCCGGCTTGGAACTCCACGTGCCGTCGCTTCTTATCGGCCCACTTCTTCATGCGCTTCGAGGCCTTGTGTAGGCACGTTCGTGCCAAGTCCGCTTGCTCATGCCACTCCTTGGCAAACTTGAAAGCGGATGGGCTACTCCCCTTATAGCCCGTTGCAACCGTACTCGGAGTGAGTGGTTGTTGTCCCGTCACGATCTCAAACGGACTTTGGTTCGTGGACTCGCTCTTTTGAAGATTGTAGGAGAATTGGGCTACATCGATCAACTTCGCCCAATTCACTTGCGTCGTACTTACATAGTGTCGAAGGTACAACTCCAAGAGTGCATTGACTCGCTCCGTTTGTCCGTCGGTTTGAGGATGCAAGCTCGTGGAGAAGTTGAGGTTCGACCCTAATAATTTAAAGAGTTCAGTCCAGAACCTACCCGTGAATCGAGGGTCGCGATCGCTCACGATCGTTTGTGGCACTCCCCAATATTTGACGACGTGCTTCAAGAATAGTTTGGCCGCCTCCTCGGCCGGACAATCCTTCGATGCGGGCACGAACGTCGCGTACTTGGAAAATCGATCCACCACGACCATGAGAGTCCGACACCCTTCGGACTTTGGCAAGTTGACAATGAAGTCCATGGAGACACTCTCCCATGGACGCTCCGGAATGGGAAGTGGCTCCAAGAGCCCCGCCGACGACTTTTGTTCAAGCTTGTCTTGTTGGCATACAAGACAAGTTCGGACATATGCCTCAACGTCGTCGCGCAAGTGAGGCCAAAAGTATTGATCCTCCACAAGCGCCATAGTGCGGTGGATCCCCGGATGACCCGCCCACTTGGAATCATGGCACTCCCGTAGGATTTCCTTCCGTAGCTTCCCATATAGTGGCACGTACAATCGCCGTCCTTTGGTGTAAAGCAAGTCACCTTCACACCAAAATTGCCGGGTCTTGCCCTCCCGAGCATGGTCGATGAGTGCCTTGGCCGTTGGATCGTGTTGGAGTCCCTCCTTGATCCGTTCATCCCATGGATTCTTAGGACGACTTACGATTGACGATGCTAGCTCACTCCTTCGGCTAAGCGCATCGGCCACGGAATTTGCCTTCCCCGGCTTGTATTCGAGCACATAATCGAACTCCGCCAGGAAATCTTGCCATCGAGCTTGCTTCGGGCTTAACTTCTTTTGGGTTTGGAAGTAGCTCGTGGCCACATTGTCCGTCCTCACGACGAACCGGGATCCCAAGAGATAATGCCTCCATGTACGAAGACAATGAACCACCGCGGTCATTTCTTTCTCTTGGACCGTATACCGTCGTTCGGTATCATTCAGCTTTCTCGACTCAAACGCTACCGGGTGTCCATCCTGCATAAGAACACCACCAATAGCAAAATCGGAAGCGTCGGTTTCTACCTCGTAAGGTTTGGCATGATCAGGTAGCACGAGCACCGGCTCCTCGGTCATGGTTTGCTTCAACCGATCAAACGCCTTTTGGCATCGGGTCGTCCACTCCCATGGCTTCTCCTTCTTCAACATATCCGTGAGTGGCACGGTGATGCTC
This sequence comes from Syzygium syzygioides, assembly GCA_031216285.1. NCBI lineage: Eukaryota > Viridiplantae > Streptophyta > Magnoliopsida > Myrtales > Myrtaceae > Syzygium > Syzygium syzygioides. The sequence goes on along the minus strand of CM062245.1, from coordinate 19,424,940 downwards.
GAATATCCTCGGATGAACCGTCGATAGTAGTTGGTGAGGCCAAGGAATGACCTTAGATCCGTCACCTTGGTCGGCGGCTCCCAATCCACAATGGCCTTGATCTTGGCCACGTCCATCCGCACACGTCCACCCCCGACGATGTGTCCCAGGAATGGAACTTCCTGCTGTGCGAAGGCACATTTCTCCCGCTTGACATATAAGTCGTTCTCCCGTAGAACTTAGAAGACTTGTTTGAGATGCTCGATGTGTTCCTCGAGCGTCCGGCTATACACCACGATATCATCAAGGTAAACCACTACAAATTGATCTAGGAATGGGTGGAGTACCTTGTTCATGAGTGTGCAAAATGTGGCCGGGGCATTTGTCAAGCCGAATGGCATGACGAGGAACTCGTACGATCCATACCGGGTTACACAAGCGGTCTTTGACTCGTCTCCTTTTGCAATCCGCACTTGATAGTATCCCGATCGAAGATCAAGTTTGGTGAACCACTGTGCTCCTCCAAGTTGATCGAACAAGTCTGCAATGAGAGGGATCGGGTACTTGTTCTTTATCGTTAGCTTGTTTAGTGCCCGATAGTCGATGCACATCCGGAGTGACCCATCGTGCTTCTTTTGGAATAGAACCGGAGCACCAAACGGAGACTTTGAGGGTTGAATATACCCAGCATCGAGCAACTCCTTGAGTTGTCTTCTCAGTTCCTCCAATTCGGGAGGCGCCATGCGATAGGGTGCCATGGCGGGTGGTCGAGCATCGGGCACGAGCTCGATTTTATGATCCACCTCCCTTTGAGGCGGAAGCTTCTTCGGGAGTTCGGGGGGCATCACGTCCTTGAAAGAGTCGAGGACTCGAGTTACTTCCGTCGGGACTTCACTCCCTTTCTCCTTTGGATCTTCAACCTTCAAGGTTGCCAAGAAAGTAGCTTGCCCCTTCCTTGCTCCCTTAGTAACTTGCATTGCCGATATTATCTTTTGGTCACGACCCGACTCTCGGGTGACCGGGACCACACATTGACAACGTGCGTCCAAGATACAAATACAATCGGCAAATGGGACAATAAGAGCATCTATTCTATCAAGGAATCCCAAGCCAATGACAAAGTCATAATCGTCAAGTGGAATTACCTCGATCGTCTCTTTACTCTTCCATTGCCCGAGTTGAAACTCCACATCCTTAGCCAAGCCGTTGGTAGGGATTTCCTTGGAGTTCACCGTCTTGAGCCAACCGGCCCCCTTCTCAACCCGAAGATTGAGTTTCTTCGCGGCTTCTTCCGAAATAAATAGATCGGATGCCCCCGTATCGACGAGCGCCCTCATCGTGGTTTTTCCGATCGTTATTTCCGCGAACATCAAGCCTTTAGGCTTATTTGCCTTCTTAGATTTTATGGAACTTAGGATTCGCAATGAACCGAGTCGCGTCTCCTCTCGTTCCTCTTCGTGTGCCTTGACAAGCGCCGCTAGCTTGCCTCGAGTTGGGCAATCACGAGCCATGTGCGCACCGTCGCACAAGAAACACTTGAAGATACGTCCCTTCTTGTGTTCTCCTCCGCTCGACTCCGGCTTCGCCCTTAGAGGGGCCATTGGTGGTTTGTTTCCACCTGGGCGGTGGAATTTGTTACGATCTCCCCCACCAACGCCCTTATCCCTTGGTCGGGTGTCCGGCTTGTTTACAGGAGTTGATTTGTACTCCACCAAGGCTTCGGCTATGGACATGGCCACCGAAAGGTCCCTCGCGTTGCATCGCTTCAACTCTTGTTTAACCCATGGTTTCAAGCCACCCATGAATTGATGGTAGGCCTCCGTATCATTCATGGACGGAATTTGGAGTAGCGACTCCGAGAACTTCCAAACATAATCACGGACACCTCCTTTTTGCTCAAGACGACGGAGTTCATCTCGAGCTTCTTCTTCCGCATAAGCGGGATAGTATTGACGTCGAAATTCCTCGACGAACAATTCCCAGGTAGTGATCGGTTCACCACTCCGATCGTCACTCCTACGACGCCACCATAAGAGTGCATTATCAGACAAGTACATAGACGCGGTACTTACCCGAATCGCCCCATCGGTGATCCCCATTGCTAGGAAATACTGCTCCATGTACCATAGGAAGTTGTCCACGTCTTTGGCCACCCGTGAGCCTTTGAACTCCTTTGGCTTCGGGGCATCCACTCGTGGACTGGCTTGCACGGTGATCACCCCGTTCACGCGTGCTCCTTCCATTTCGGCGACTTTCGCCTTAAGTTCGGCCATCTCCGCGCGCATGGCCTCCACCAAGGCCTCCAAGGCATCGTCCCGTTGCTGAAGTTCGTTGGTGGTGTCGGTCAGGTTGCCTAGCATCTCCCCTCGGAGTTCTCCGAGTCCGGACTTGAGCTCCAGCACCTCGGCCTCTAGCTCCCCTGTTCCGGTCTCGCCTCCTTCGATGCGTACGGACATATCCTCAACCATCCCTTGGACGTCGGCCATGGCGATCTCCATCTTCGCCAAGCGGGTCTCCAAGTCACCAACCATATTCCTCGAACATGATCTAGCACGGTTCTTCTTTGCCTTGGCACCTTGCTTCTCAGGAGCCCTCCCACGATCATCGCCTCCACCCATCTCGGTTTGGGACGATACATCGGATCGTGGTTCCATCGCGCCTTTGGCCATCGTAGCTCTGATACCACTTGTCACGGGCCGATCGATCTCACGTTCCCTAACCCGTGCGGCCTTAGGAATTCCTTCCCAAGTCAGCCTTCCCCACACTCAACTCACAAGAACTTTTAGAGAGAGAAACTCTAGAGAGAGAAGCTCTGGATTTCTATTACTTCTTGAAAGAATGAGGTGATACAATGAGGGGGAGGAGACCCCTTCTTATACAAGTACCGGACTGACAGTATCCGTAGATCTCTCCCCGATCTTACGGTGGAGATCGTATCTCCCCAACTACCCAATTACCTCATTAATTACAGAGGTTTACAATTAATGTCCCGTTCCCAGGAGTATTCTAGAATACATCAAGAAAACTCTAGTACTAGAACACTCGGGGCCCACCTTCTTTGTTCAAGGGTCGGTCACGGTCCATCGTCCAGGAAACCTCATGAACGATCCATTTCTCTGGACCGTGACACATGGATCCCCTGACGGCCGTGCCCTGGTACCAAGCTCCCACGCCAAGGTCACTACACTTGGTCTAGGTCTATTGAGGCCAACTTGGGCTCATCGGAGCCACGCCCAGTTCCTCGGTGATCGGACCCAAGTTCACAGAGAGAGAGAGAGAGCCGAGGTCCCTCAAGCTACCTATGCTCGTCTCCACAGAGGGTAGGTCCGGGTGCCTAGAGATTGGGCCTAGCTCCTTGTCAACAGGCTCATATCCGTAGAGGTCAGGCTCGAGTCCCTTGAGGCCATGCTCGGGCACGGCTCCCGTGCCCAATTCACTAATGCTTGACCCAAGTCCATAGTGGCTACGCCCGGTTCCTCGGAAGCCGAGCCAAGGTCCACAGTGGCTGGGACGAGGTCCCTAGACGCCAGGCCTGAACTACAGTAGCCGGCGAGGATTAAATTAGCTTGAGTAGAATGGATCAAACTGACCAAAATCAAAATCCAATGACCATGTTGAATACTAACTAAAAGTTTCGGGTCGATTTTGACATCACCCAAAAGAAAACATTCTGCTACGTTCTCTTCCCCCTCTGTCTCTCTCTCCTGTGTCCTGGAAGACAGGCATATCGAAGACCACTGCTGTAGAGGCGTAAAGCCCCGAGCTTGAAGGAAGAGAAGAAGATTGGAGAAAAATGGCGATGGCGAAGCCCGTCCTTCTTCTTCCAGCCGTTCGGCTCGAGGCGAAGAAGGCTCCCCCGGACGGTAATGGCGGAATCCCACTGCCCGCTACCAGCCTTCAAAGGCCCGCGCTTTCTCTCTCTAAGCCTTCTTGGGTTGTCAGGACGGAGGCGAGTCTTCTTCTTTTTCATCTGTTGAGCTAACACTCTTCGCACGACGCGTTCCGGATTTCCTGCCCAGAAATTCACACTGATTCTCTCATTTCATGGTCGTGTGCGGCGGATGTAATTGCCTGGGGAATGTTCAGTCGAATGTGCATAGGGAGGCTCGGAAGAAGCCAGAACCCCCTTGCGTTGTCTGCCATGGGAGTGGAAGGATTGATTGCCACCGTTGCCGCGGAAAAGGTTTCTCTCTCTCTCTGTCTCTCTCTCGGTGGCAAACCCAGATGGTTTTGTTCAATATCAGCTCGGATTATTGGTGAAATTTGCTAAATTGTTGTAAGTAATTACTATTGCATGGGGTACCTGGGGGCCAGGAGCAGGCGACTACTGCCGGCCTCCCTCGGGTTTGTCGTTGGATGTGTGTTGTCGGGCGAAATGTTGGTTCTGATGACAGAATCTGTAGGACCAAGTCATACATGCTCATGTTGTAATCTTAAAAGGAAAAAAGAAGGAGAGAGAAAAGAGGAGCATAATACAATGACCAGATCCCTTGTTTTATCCCCCTTCATTGTTTGAATGAACAATCAGCTGTTGAGTGTGCTCGCTGAGTTTCTTTCCTGCTACCAGTAGTCAATCTCTTTATTCTATTGTGTGTAAAACACTCTTGCAGTTTGGTCTTGGTAATTTGTTGCGGGAGCTCCTCCTCGTTCATAGATAGAGTCTCTATCCTAAATCTAATCTACTTGGAGAAATGCTGCAATTAATGGCTGGAGTTTGTAAATTTTTTTATAAAGAGCGCTAGCTTGCGTCGAGGTCTTGAGCAGAACAGAAATGTTGTTTGTGAGAGATCTGCGCATTGCAGTGCTGTTGCAGGTGTTTTCTTATGGCTATCTCGTGGGGACGAACTTAATTAGTTTCCATTTGCGAGAGCATAGATTGACCTTATGCATTGTTCTTCCAAGAGAGATTACGTATAGTTGTCTCTTCTCGGTATTGGTAGCTATTAACTTCAGACTTGTCGTATCTAGGACAGGAGAAAATATCTCTCTAGGTTGGATAGTGAAAAACGCGAAAGCTTCTGCTACCTATTGTGTTGAAGTTAGCCCATTGCAATACTAGTGATCCGGTTCAGACTTGTGAGTCATGGACCATAACTTATGGTGGCTTGACAAGAGGGTGAAGCTCCGCATATGGTCAAGTGCTGATAGCCTACTCTTTTCTGAGCAAAGAGGCCACTAGGCTTATGCCTGTAGCTTCCATCCCCACATAAGAGTCTGTATTAGTAGGTTTTGTTGTAATCACAGCAGTCTGCTTTGATGCTGCTTCTTGTTCCGTAACAATATGCACACTGTGTTGCCATGCCTTGCCTGAAATTTCACCTTTTGTTGCCTTGCTTATTCTGCATCTATTCTGGTTCTGGTCCTGGTTTTTTTTTGTATGGCCGTCTTATTTTATTTTGGCCTGGCTGAGTTATCCTGATTTTCTGGGCTCGTGCTTTTATAATGTTATAGGAAGGACAAATCATGTTCACTTGAAGATGCTTCCAAGAGGGGAGTGGCCAAAATGGTGAGGTATCCAACTCCACCATTCTGTATGACCATTTACTTGTCGTGACTGATGGATGAGCACTGTTTTTCTAATTGTAACTGTGCAAATAGCATTGGTCTAAGATTCACCAGATTGCCTGGCAGGTGCCGGACATGTGGTGGCAGTGGCCTTGAATACTGCTCGCGATGCCTTGGCACTGGAGAATACAGGTATATAATGGGCTTCCAGTTTATGAAGAGGGAGACTAAAGAGAGTGCAGACAGTGGAAGATATCAGAATGAAGCGAACGAAGATTGTCGAAGTACCGCCGATCGACTCCTCAATGGTGACTAGTCTGTGCAAAATTTCATTTGCATTGATGGATGTGGTTTCGGCTAACTTGGTCATTGGATGGGACCAAATGTTGCAGCTCAAGTCTCTAAACTATCAGGGATTTGCCGGCTCTTAATGTCTTCTTTTCAGTGTATGGCTGAGATCCAAATGTCGTGGCAGCATTACCAAGAATCTTGAAATTCACTGGAGAACAGCAAACCCTTAAATCGATCGAGGAAGATTGGTCAAACAAATGGGATGTAAATCACATGTTTCCTTCCTTTCTATGTTCGAGTTTGATGATTGAAATCGTTGTTAGCGGTATGAAAGTGAAGTACCCTTCCCGCATTTTAGTCTGAAAACAGCTTCTGTTGTGATGATAATGTTATATTACTAATACTAACAAAAAATCTTCAACTGCTACTTCTGTTGGCCTGAAAACTGCTGCTATGATGATGGACAGAGTATCCGAGCTTGCTCTGCATGGCTCATACTTCATTGACAACTCAAACTAGGAAACATTATATGTTGTTATGGTTATGAAAATCTCCCTTTAGTTCTTTTTATCACCTGCCTGAAAGTGCTGAACAAATTTTTTAGTGTGCATCCACCTTTGTTTTTGCTTATGTCGTAATTGGTTTCTTGCAAATCCACCTGAAGATCGTCTTTCTATTTCCTATTAAAAAAGATTGAGCTATCAATTCAGCGGAACGTAATATAACGATCTACACTCTGCATGACTCAGACTTCATAGACAACTCAAACCAGGGCGCTTATATGCGTCATGGTTGGGAAAATCTCCCTTTAGTTATTTTTATCGCCTGCCCGAAAGAGTTGAACAAATTTTTTGGTGCACACCCACATCTGTTTTTGCTCATGTCCTAATTGGTTTCTTGCGAATCTGCCTAAAAATCATCTTTCCATCACCTATTTAAAAAGACTAAGCTATTAATTCAGCATAACGTAGTATAACGATCTAGACTCTGCATGACTCAAACCAGGGAGATCATATGTCGTCATGGTTGTGAAAATCTTCCTTTAGTTCTTTTTATTGCCTGCCCAAAGGAGTTGAACAAATTTTTTGGTGAACATCCATATCTGTTTTTGCTTATGTCATAACTGGTTTCTGGCGAATCCGCCGGAAGATCTTCTTTCTATCTCCTATTCAAAAAGATTGGACTATCAGTTCAGCAAGGCGTAGTCTAACGATTTATTTTCCGCATGACTCAGACTTCATTGACAACTGAAACCAGGGAGCTTATATGTCGTCATGGTTGTGAAAATATCCCTTTTAGTTCTTTTTATTGCCTGCTCGAAAGAGTTGAACAGATTTTTGGGTGCACACCCACATCTGTTTTTGCTTATATTGTAATTGGTTTCTTGCGGATCCACCTAAAAATCATCTTTCTATCTCCTATTCAAAAATTGAGCTATCAATTTAGCGGAACGGCGATCTACATGGTCTTGCCCGGCAATAAACAGAAGGGACGTAGTTATCATTTCATGATGTACTTCATTGTAGGAGTACAAAGTATCAACCATCAACACCTGAGCTTGATAGTCAATGGATTGTTCCTTGAGGTTAAAAAATTCACTATTGTTGCTGTGTTCTAGGAAGCACGCACACTCTCCGGGAGTCTTCGTGTCCGGTCCTCAGATTGGTGTCAGTCACGTGTTGGACGTATTAGATACCAACACTCATTCGACACTTTTTTTATTATTTATTTATTTATAAATTTGAATCAAATTAATTTGATTGATATAATCATAAAAATGATCATTTAAATATACATTTACTATACATATCCCAATGTATCGAAATTCTCTATTTTTTGAAAAATAACACATCGACGTATCTAGTTGTGCCACGTGTTGGTACTACTTAGGCTGTGTAGGAACCGAATTTGCTTAAAACCCACGTATCAGAGCAAAAAATTGCTAATTTCGATTGGCAGTGACTCGAACCTCCCCGTTAAACAAATGAATAGGAAAGCATCAGTCAACTGGCTTCCGCAATTGCATCAATTAGACAGCCAGATTATCTTTTCATTCAACCCTTCCTCTTATTGATGAGAAGAAGTAGGAGCCAACTTTGCGGCATGTTATGGTTCGGTGGCAATAAGGATGGCTAAATTCACAAATATATTCTCAATATCAACACAAAAAGTCAAACGAGTAAACAATAAAGAAGAAGTAGATGCTCAAATGCAAGAACTACCGAGGAATCTTCGATTAAAGATAGTGCAGCAACTCTATCAAATGCAAGAAAACATTTCGGGCTGCAACGAAACCCTTACACTAGGAGTTCACAAAATAATTAAAAAGAGAAGTGAATCCTTTACAGATGGTAATTCTAAAGACGGGAAAAACTCATTATCTAGCACTGCATTGCAAGATCAAAAGATAATGGCGCGCGTAGGTACAGGTAAGGACCTGGAACAAGTGAAAATAAATAGGGCTTCAAGTTACTGCAGCTTTCACCTGGACTTCTGAATTGCTAATGATTAGGTCAGGATCCTTTATTGGCCTCTTCTCCTGGAACATCATCCTCATCATGGTAGATATTCTCGGCCATCTGCCATATTTGAAGGATGTTGTCCTCAGCCACGCTGGCTACGACCCAGTCTTCACACGGGTTCCATGAAAAGTCCGAAATTTTACTTGTATGGCCACCATGAATGAAGAGCAACTCGGGTGGTCCATCTTCAGCATCCTCTGGCGTCTGCTCTTCATCAATCCTGAAATAGAATCACCACAATATGCATTGGCAATTGTTACACGTCTCTTTTTACCATAATAACCCTTCACTACAAGCATAGTCGCAAATGTGCAAAGCAATTATCATCTTAAATAATTTCTTCTACTCATAATCAATTTAGGAAAACTTGAGAAGATTCTAAAATTGTGGATTCATGATAAATATCATGAGGTCATTCAATGTTGTGTCAGATTCATTTTTATTTGGAAGTCTTCCATGATCAATCCTTGCAGGGCACCCAAATGAACTCCAATGACAAAGGAAGTACAAACTTGAGATGTGTGATTTCAAATCAACGCTAATAGAAAAATCCTCAAACAACACTGCTATTTCCCTTGCACCGGTAAGAAAAACCTACAATACAACCTGAAAGAAAAATGTAGAAACTATAAAGCTAAGCTGCAAACCTGCTAAGATCCCACACCATAAGTCGTCTACCAAGGCAGCATGAAGCTAGGATTGTCTCATTCTTCGGATTCCACCCAACTTGGAACACTTCTTCCCTGAAACCAATATGTTTTCTTAATGTAATCCATCAGGCAGCAAACGATTATAAATAAATCAACTTTTTAAAGCTTCTTCCAATAACATCTATAAAACAAAAACGGGGATTTTAGTAAACAAAGAAACGTGCTCTTACTTGTGAGCGTCAAAGGTGTGAAGTGCAGTGCTGATCTTGCGTAGATCAAATAACTTAACAGTCTTATCTGTAGAACCCGTCGCAACAACCCATTCATTAAAGGGGTTGAATGCTAAACAGTTAACCTACATCGAACCATGGAAAACAAAATCATGTCATTACATATCATGGAAATACCACACTTCAGTAGAAAAAGGGCTGAGATAGAAAATGTCCAGCTCAAACCAAATAAAAAAAGTTCTGTAAACAAGCAGGATAGATCGAAAATGTTACATGAATCATACAAATAAATATACACATATCAAGATGGATACCTATGACTTGATAGTGGTAGTGAAAACACTCAAGTGAGCTCTAGAACTTAAAGAACTAGTAATTTCTCATGGCCTAGCACCTATCACAAAAACAAGAAGAGGCAAATTTGCTAAACCAATTTAAGACTAGAATATTTTCAGGCAGATTGTATGTCAACGGAAAACAAATAAATCACACGGACAATAGAATTTCTAGCATGCAACTGAATAGCCCACCGCTTGATTCTGGTAGAAACGAGAAAAGTTAATAAGCCTTTTTCATTTACAAAGCTTCTTGATTTCCTAGGGAACTCATAAAAGAGGATCTGCAATGTCATGGCCAAGCATAAAATCTGGTACTTTATGATGTGCCTACATAGTTCCTCAAGCAAATGGCAAAAGTCTGGAATCTGAATTTAAATGGATAATTTCTGGATCAAGTGAGATCATGATTGGTGACATCATCTTCTTTCCGAATAACTCAGGATGAAGCACATAATTTTGATTTCTCCTTCCAAGTTTAAGGTAAACTAGCATCAGAACCATGGTTACTCGGGGGTTTCTTGCATATGGTGGGTCAATTAACCTCAGTGTAATAGACAGTCTGAAAATTTTTTTCACTATGATTCTTTTAAATTATTATTTCTTTCTTGCTCATATAATGCATTAGTTTTTTGGCAAGAAGACTAATTTTCACACTTCTAGCTCTCGAACAACATAATACTCAATGAATTTTTTTGTTTAAATATTTTCTCTTTGATTTATTATAGTAGAACCATCTATAATTAACCTAAACATATGAAGCCAACCATAATCAATGAACAACTTCTAGAAACTATTTTTGCACAGTAACTTGCGATTTAGGTGATCAGTGCCCCAAAATGACGGAACATTCTCCAATGCGACAATTCAAAGCAAAGAGACAAAATATAGTTAATGCTATTCACAAATGTGCCAGACAATTGGGATATCGTTTTCTTGGTTTTGCAGTGTCTCATCGAACGTGTTATTAAAAGCTCAAGGTGCTTGACACCTACCTCACTCTGATGAGCAATCACAGATTGGACAGGCTTGCTAGCTGATGGAGTCCGTAGATCCCATATTAGCAGGTATTGATCATCCCCGACCGAACCAAATAAATATTCATGTCTGAGATGCCATGCTACGTCTTCAACAACACCTTCATGAACCTGAATCACACCAACAAACAGGAATCATGCATAGAACGTGCAACTAAATTCAGGTAATTCCTCATTGAACTAGTGGACTTTGAGGCATGGAGTGTTTGACAAGCCTTATGATTTAGCTCAGGATAACTTGCCAGCGGGCTAGAAAAACGAAACTGGCACAGAGGAGCTTAAGATGGATAGATAGTGCTAGGTATAGGCAAGAAAGGCACCTTGAAGGTCAGCATGGCATCGAGAGACTTGTTTTTAGGAGTTGCATTGATGTCCCATAAGCATATCTGAGCATCGTCTGAACCACTGAGTAGATGTCCTTGCTTGAACTTACTCCAAGATAATCCATAGCCTTCAGTACTGTGGCCCCTCAACCTTAAGTCAGGACTGCATGCACCATCTAGTGGAGGCTTAGATGGGTGCTTGCTGTAATCAAAAACATAAACTTCTGCACTGACCGTCTTGGTTGCTATGATAAAGGGGTTTTGTGGCATGTAACGGGCTCGGTTCACCTCTCCGTCGTGATTTATTTGCTGTATAATTTGAACCTGCCAAAAACAAAGTGTAAGTGGTATTAACGCACCACAGGACTTTTCCCTGTACATCATGAATCATCAATCTTCTCACAAAATTGGAATGCTTCCAGTGAAGAGAATCACTAAGCTCGCGGAGTAGACAAAGCAATAACTGCTAAAAGGCATGATGAAGTATTACGAAATGCAGAACCCACGGAAGAATAAGACTTAAAGGCTAAAGACAATTTCCGAGTGCTGAGATGTACATGTGTCAGAATAGCATAGGAACATTTATGATGCTACCTATTATGATGAATTCAATACAGGAAGCCTACGGGATGCATGACTTGCATTTTTTGCAGAATTTCATTAACCTGAGACCGCTTCAAATGTCCGGGGCACATTTGCACTCGTGCACGATCACAACACTCATTTGATAAAGCATTTTGACAAAAAGTCACCTCATTATAGTTTGCACGCCATCATTTCGTCAACAATTTATAGACTAGCCCGGCTAAACACAATGGGCCTATCATCCCTCATATTAAAAGGTCCGACTCTCTTCGAATTCAAGGAGGTAACATTTAGCATCAACCGATGATCACATTCTTCAACATTACCCCATCACTTCCTCTTATTAAAGGAAAGCCAGATCCACAAAACCATCTAGGCCAGAGTTTCATTACCAATTCATTAGCAAAGACAGGCTTCATAACTCCAGCTTCAGCCAATCTAACATCAAATCATTACTTCTAAATCCATCGTAGCAATCCTCAGTCTATAAACCCTACACGAAGCACTATAAAGAAGGAACCACGTCTTTGCTACCGATGCCATCATACCTTTTTTTAGAAACACCACCTCACTCCTGATTTTATTAAAGGATATCTTGAATTGACAAAGCAACAACAGAAGCATACATTTCCCCTAACCTGCCCCTTTCAGGTAAATATGACGAGATTACACTTACTTAGAGACATCATCTCAATCTACACCGTTCCAACCTAAAAACTCTAGAATTCCAGTTTATCCCTTTCACTCCCAAACTCCAGTAAGTTGGATGAGTACACCTGGGCGGCAATATCTTGAGCATTCTCAGTCATGCCTCCTTAAACTCAAAGAGCACTAAAAGATGTATAAACTATATATTGCGATATCTAAGCTTAAAGCGCATTAAAGTGCACTGTTTCATGCAAAGGCAAACATTGGAAGGCAAGATGTAAATTCCAGTTGGACCAATGCAAATGGAAAAGGACAGAACGACAAAATTAGACAGATCGGCAAAAGCATCGATGCGGATGGACAAAGCCCGAGAGACAAAGAAGCTTCGAACGAATCCAAGCAGTTTCGAGCTAAATTTCCTCCTTCTTTTTTTTTTCCGGGCAAAACTATCCAGGGAATGCAGATAGGCAAATCATTTCAACCTTCGGGAAGTAATCTTCCTTAAGCACACACAAACACAAACACAAACACACTTTTATACACGTTTTCTGTACTACCCGGACAGATGCACATTCCTCGGGCCAAAAAGACCCACGGAACAGACATTACAGACAAGACAAGACGGACAGAATTCCCCTCCCCGTCCCAAATCTTTCCGCCCACCCATTTCACATACAGCAGCGCCGCACGAAATGGGGAAAAATCGATGTCAAGACACATGAAAAGAAGCGCACCAAAAACTAAAAGCCCCCCCAAAAAAAAGGCACAGCGGCCTCCTCCTCCAACCCAAAAATTCGCGGACTTTACGCGCGAGAAGGCCCCCCCTCAATCACACCACCCGGATTCACGAAATCGAGCATAATGGCAACAACAACAACAAAAAACAACAGGAGGGAGGAAGGAGGAGGGTCCGAGAATCATATCCAAGACCTTGCCGTTGGCGCAGCCGAAGCCGCCGACGTCGGGGCGATCGTCGTCGTAGTGGCGGGCGTCGTTCTCGGCGTCGTCGAGGGGTAGCTGGACCTGGGCGAGCATGAGGTAGTTGGGCTCGTTCTCGGAGGTGTGGGTGCCGAGGACGAGCTTCTGGACGGAGTGGTCCTTGCCGGGGGGCTCCTCCCGGTCGGGGAGCCACTCGACGGTGAGGGAGGGCCACTCGAGGGCGTGGGTGATGACCAGGTCGTAGAGGAACGGCGTGTTCTTCTTCCATATCTTGTACTCCTCGTTTATCAGCCGCTCCTCCATCTCCCCCCTCATCTCCTCCTCGTCCTTCCCCATCGCTTCCTCCCTCCCTCTTGCCCCAGATGAAGAAGACGACGACGACGATGATGATGGGGAGGATGATGGAGGAGGGGAAACCCTAGGTGTGAAAGGGCGACGGTTTTGAAAAGTGGGGAGGGAGCTTTCGAGATTTTCGGGTGGGGGGAAGGATTGGAGCTCTCGATCTTCTCTTCCTCCTCCTCCTCCTTCTGTAGAGACTTGAGAGATGTGGGGGCGAGGAGGGAGACTTTGTGCTTGTGGCGGAGTGTCGCGATCGAGCCACCCTAGACGCCGTTGGATTTTGGATCGGACGGCTGTACGTGCCTTTAGAGGGAAAAAAAAAACCTTTGAACCGAGAGAGTAGGGATTCAATATCAAGTGAGATTCCATGGGGATCACGCGGGGGGAAGCGATAGGCTTATCCGTGTACTGAGCTTGTCCCAAATTTGATCCTTCGTGTGTGAGTACGCTCGGTATATATGTTGGTGCAATCATGCCACGCTTTATCCTCGAACTGAATTTCCTATTACAAAAAATATTTAGGGGGTTTTTGGCGGATTCGAGAGGGCTCTTCGAGCGAGGTTTGCAATTTTCTGGAGCGGGATTTTCGGTGATTTTCGAAGCTTTTGTGAGAGGAAGAGTCCGGGGTAGATGCGGCGCTGATTAGCAAATTTGGGATCTTTTGCGAGGAAAAAAAAATTTTAATTTGGATGAATGCGGTGCTGATTTAGGGTTAATATGACACGGACTTATCGATTTGAATTTTTTTCAAGTAAACAAGCCTGAAAGTCTATACATAAAGATGGGTTATTCTCGTCTCTACATGAATAATCACTAGACGGGCAAAAGGATGCTAAATGTTTCCAATATTTGCGCAGTTACCTTCGATTTAGTTATTGTCCCATGATGGGTTATCTTCAAATTTGGATTCATTGACATTTAGAAAGTAAAAAAAATTAGCATCATCTTCATCATTTGCTCCTATTGCGACTTACTCGTTTTTCCTTCACTTCTTCCCCCAAAGCTCATTTTGTGGTGACTTTATTATTTACTATTTGATTAGTCTCAAAGAAAAAAAAATATCGCGTATTTTGGCTTCAATAAAAAAATAATCAGTGATTTTCTTCGACAATAGATGGCACCCTTTGTACGTATAGCATGTAAGAAGTTACAAAAGTATCTAAAAATGCACATAAATATGATTATATAAAGCCATGCGCCTTTAAACACTTGGATAATTTATCATAAACGCTCCATGAATGATATTAAATTTTTTTTTTGCCAATTCAAAATGACCGAAATTTATTCTAAAAAAAATTTCCTTATTTTGTGCGAAGCTTCCATTTAATCAAAATTCATCTTTCAAAAATCCTCCTTGAGGAATGTAATTGTGATTTTACTTTGAAAAAAAAAATCCTAACAAGAACATCTTTCTTTTCAATCCAGTAATCCCGTTTTGTGGATTTTAAAAGCTAACTGAAAGAAAGATTTACGGTGATATGCGCAACAATATCTTGTGGTAAAAGGTTTGTTATGTTCCAATATTTTAGGACTCTACTTGATAATCAATCCATAAAATTTGGTTGAAAACGTGGAAAAAGTTATATTTTTTTTTGAAGTTTCTCTTTTCGATAAAGCTAATGTTTATGGAGAAATCTAAAGATAACAAAAAAAAAGAAAAGAAAACTCAGTTCTTTTAATGTATATAGTAATGCCCATTTCAAAATTTAAAAAAAGCAAGAATGAAAGCAAGTGATATCCTTTAGAATAGCAAGTAGATCTTCCGAGGAAATCGAAAAACGAAAAGAAAAGGGGAAAGTGAATAAGTTTGGGGTCACAACTTTAAAATTTAATTGGATGATTAAAATAAATTTTACCCTCTTTAATGAAAATGTGGAGTTTTTAATTATATAGGGTGGAAATAACCCCGCACGCGTATAAAATTCTATATTGCGAAAACCAGAATCATATATGGGTCTTCGTATACACTTTTAGCATTTTCAGAACTAAAAATTTATTTTTCCATGACCTAGTATGTTATTTTCTTAATTAATGTGCACAAATCTGTCGATTTTGAGTGGTAAAAATAAGGTCTTAAATGAATTCAAATTCGATCTGCTTCAAGGTAGATTATTGTGGTGATCACACTACTAGTACTAGATGCATGGTAATACGTTGTCGCCAAAAAATATTTTGGAAAATGGAGATTTCTATTGTAACGGGCCAATGTTAAAATTGATTTTTATACTCTTAGCTAACATTTACTTTAGTCATTGAACTATCATTCTGACCAATTTGATCATTATACTCTCTTGTTTGAAACGATTTGTTACTTCTAACTGACATGACAATCCAACTTAGGCATGAGACCTGTGTTTGCCGACGTGTTGACGTGGCTCCGTTTAGCCACGTTAAGGACATTCGACAAAAATATTAAAAAAAAAAAAGAAAGAGAAAATTTAGAAGAGAGTGTGGGTGCGTGTGTTTGGAGGCGGGGCGTCGCTTCATTAGCGTTAACAAGGGCCGCACACCATCACCAAACCATCGAGCACGAGGTTGGGGCGACGGCAAGGGTAGCCGGCCAAGTGTGTAGGAACTCTTCTTTCTGCATACCGTTGAGGCGCACCATTAACTTCAGGAAGCCTTCTTCCTGTATCATCTTACTCAAATTTTTTGGTCACGTATATATAACTCCCGTGGCTCAATCTTTATACAGACAAATTAGGCTTGGGCGAAATTCTCATGGGTTGGCCACAAATTAGGCTTGCTTCCAATCTAAACTAATCCATTTCTATCGCCTCATTTAGATCTCGTGGATCTCACATGACCAATGATCGTAATAATCCAGACAACTGTTTATCCTGACTCTACCAATCTACTAGCAATCTCTCTGGTGAACTTGGCTCACAGGCGAAATTGTCATGGGTTGGCCACAACACGGAATTAGTACTAATACCAAGCCGGAACCCAGAAAGGCGAAATAGGCACCGGTACCGAATATAGAACCATGAAGATTGGACATATTAACTTTTATTCCGTGATAAATTCATCTCCTAACAGATCTCCTTATCAGCCTTTACAATGATGCTTTCACTGAATCTGCAAACGAATTGGCAAAATGGCTTACAGATCAAGCACATCAGAAAAAGTAAGAAAGTTTACAAGTGAAAAAAAGCTTCATCGCCTTTGATACTTCTTTAAGAAGTCATTCCATATGGAAGCAATGCAGCAGCTACTATCCTCCCTTCCTCATTCAGTATGTTGTAAGTCGATGAGGCGTTTCTCTGCAAATATGTGTGACAAGCAATGTAATTTTACAAGCTATTGAAAAAGTACTGCGATATTTACATCAACATGATAATAACGGTTAACTCAAGCCCCGAAAAACCAGCACGGAAAGAAACTAATCTCTTTCACCCATCTATTTTAGCTGTTACCATGCTGACAATATGAAAATACAAAAACTCAGAACCACACCGTACTGTTTGGTCTACCAAGAATCCAAATTAGTAGAACAATACAATCATTGCTTTGATAGAATGCAGCTTCATGCGTCACAAGAACCTCTCAGATCAACTTCCATTAAAATATCCCGTCATAATGTTCACCTAATGGCTCTAAGCTTAACCACCTCAGTGCACAAACAAAAAAGGTTTGAAATGGGGCAAGAATCATGTTCAAATTATCCAGAAGATGATTGCAAGACAAACACTGCACCATCCATAATTAGTGAAGCTCAGATAGATGATATTCATCTTCATGGATGGCCGACGCAGTGGAGGAAAATCTTGTGGATAAGTGCATTAGGAAACCGAGAATATTCCTCAAAATCCAAGAATGACAGAGACCGGAGAGAACCAAACTGCACGACAAGTAGACATAACTAAGTTATCTAGTCTTCTAATTCCTATTGATGAAACAAAATCGAACAATATGAAGAAGTATAGCCAATACTACCAAGTATTCAATTGAAAGTTGTCAAAAATAGTTGAGATGACCAATTTTACGCTACTTTTTTTCATACAGACAAACCCGAGTCTTCAATGGTTGTAAACATGTCATGCTAACAAAACACACTTTCTAATGAAGAACTTCCTATGAATCAGCTTATAAAATGACTCTTAGCCATCGGGCTCCACTTAGCAACTGCAGCTGTTGATTGCAGCTAGTCATGCCAAAACAAATCAAGTTGCCAAATTGGATTTTGATTTGTTTCAAGCTTACCTAGCTTTTCACATGGCCCCGGGACTCTATTTAAACTAGGTATTGTATTGATAGAGTGGATTCCACCACTCTAGAGGTAGAAATAGGTAAATGGTAGCTCCACCTCAACCTAATGTTGAGCCAAGTACCACATTATTAGGGTCCTCAATTATTGAAATTGAGAAAAAATTGCACAATAAGTTCTGAACTCTATGTACAGAGAGTCTTAAAACTTTTCAATTCATTCAATCAAGTTTTAAGTTTTTTATCAAAAAATTGGAATCTAATTCCAAACCTTTCAATTAGTTCAGTTAAGTTACAAACCTTTATCACAAAATGCCGTTAAGTCCCAAAATTGTGTTGAAAAGTACAATCAATGATGCCACATAAGCACTTTTCCCATTGAAACTTCTTCCAATGAGTTTATTTGATTTAGGAAACCGAGTATTACGTTTGACCAGCCTACCCACTCAACACTTGTCGAAGACCGGACCAAGTATTGCAATCAAAATTTCCCCTTTACCCATAGAACATTTAAGGGGAACCCACTTCCCTCCCACACCCACAAGGAAGCCTGTGAGGTGTTGTCTAACTAGCCCACAACAATGCTCAGATAGCCATGTGCCAATATTAGTAGTGGACAGCCTTGCCTTGAATTAGACATGCTCAACTAATCACTCATCCAGATCACACTTACGGAGGAAAATTACAAACAGTAGCTGTCACAGGCATATTCATCTATAGAGGTTTATTGGGAGAAATTTGAGTGGGACAGAAACAGAACTTGTTGGTCAGCATAGCCAACTACATAATGATAGACCTTTTCTTTCCAGTCTACTTGAACACTTGCAATAAGAAATTTTCTGCATTCCAAACTTTCATTACAGCCAATGCTCCACTGAGCTACTAGAATTAGATTATATTTCGAGATATAGACACTAATGCCACCTCGGTTTTAATAGGTCAGAGGAAACAAAAGGAGTGGTACGATTTTCTAGCAAGAGTGAATTGTTTTGACTTATAACTGTACTGATCCATTTTCAGCTCATTGCCTGGGACTGTTTGGTTGGGCTTTGGCTTTCTTGCAGAAATAAATGAATAGCTTGTATTTTAACTGTTATAAAATACAGAAAAAAGTGCAATTTATTTCAGATGTTACTAGTTTCACATTTTTTAATAATAAAATCTTATCTAAACGAGTAAAAGTTCGAGTAAAAAGACAAAGCAAAAATAACTCCAAACACACAACTCTTTCTTGGCACTTCTAGCACTTGGTCCAAGAAGCAATTGCTTTTTCTTGAATTGGCCACAACTCCTAACTTTGGACCGGGGAAGCAAATAGTGGGATGGTCAGAGGGTTGTATTCCTTTATCAAGAGGCAACGTTTGACTCCCTTCCACTACAATTGGGTCAGGCAAGCCTTCACCAGGTGATGTTGAATGAACTAGCACTTGTGAGTTGTGACAGGTCCAAGTGTGGGAACGCTCCTACAATGTTGACAAGGATGTCACACCAAAACAAATGCCAGAAGCTGGGTTAACAAACTACTGGCTTTCAGCTTAAGGCTTTCAGTCAAAAAAGTTTTTCCAATACTGTGGACTATAAAAGAGAATAAATCCCTCGGATTTGAGAGGTTCACTACTGAAATTAGTGACCAAGTCAGAGCTTATTACAAGTTAAAAATCAGATCACCACAGCTTTAGCCAAAAGCCAAAACTCACGTGTAAAGCCTGGCCAAAAGCCTCAGCCACACCAAACATCCAAAGTCATTGTGAAGTAGCTCATCGAAAATTGGCTAGAGAAAGCAAATTATCTAATGATGGAAAATGTTTTCAGACTTTTACTAGTTTGGACACCAGAAAATGAACTAGTCAACAGAGAATATTTCCAATTGACCAAAATTGGCAGCCTAAAACTTTGAAAAATGAATTTCCCTCTCGTAAAAGGGAAATGAAATTCCCTGAAGACACCACTATCACGCCGCCAATGCAGCACCAATTAGCACTTCTCTCTCTCTCTCTCTCTCTCTCTCTCTCTCTCTCTCTCAACTTGATCTATGCTACTTTTACCATAAATTTATGGATGTTTTTGCTTGCCATAAATTATTCAAACACCAGAAAACTAATTCCCTCTCATTTACATGCTCGTAACCAATTAAGAGAAAATCAATCACTTTCCTTAAAATAAATTTCGGGTAAAACCATTTCCTTCAATGTATTTTTCATAAAAAAAACACACCCTAGAACAAGTTTCTTCTCCAACTTCATCGACAGAGTCATCAATAATAATAAAGAAAAAATAATCCTTTTATAATCTTAATCAAAACCCCGAGCAACGTTAGAGAATTTGGCTGAGTTTTTAAGTAATGATGAGAAATAACGAAGAATAAGTTACTGTTATTAGCTAGATAAATGTGTGAAGTGACCTAGAAGATGAACACAAATAAAGTGGTGTACCGAGTCAAGAGCTTCCAACTTCATGCCAGTAGACCGAATGAAACGCCGAAGATTGGGATCAACGGGTTGTATGTGCCTCCCACAGCCAAGGATGAGAATCTCTGAAATATATTACAAACAATACTCAGATTCAGAATACAATGATGATACAGTCATATAATGTGATAACACAAGAAGAAGCCCACAAGATAGTCTATTAAAAACATAGATAGAATTCCCCCAATGGAGTGCCCAGTTTATACGAAAAGTATGTCTGTCAGCAATTAATTCCATACTACATGCCTAAAAGCATAAAGAGTACAACAGGCACGCCCTTCATGAGATTAGATGCAATGTAGCACCCAGCTAAGATACAGACACAGAATACTTCTACTATCCGACAGATTTAAATGGCCAATGAATGAACTCATGCTACCAATGTTGCAGTTAAATGTTGGAAAAAAGCAATTTCCACAAAATTAAGTAGATGAACCTTAAACTGTAGGCAGTTCATAGTCCACGTCTACTTGTCGTCAGACACTCAAACTTTTCTACAATTATTTTAAGATCTTTTCTAACACATGGGGTTTTTATGGGAGCCACCTCTTGGTGCTCTTCTAAAAACTTAGTTGTAGGGGGGAAAAAGAATAGTCCACACGTACTTCTACCAAATAAAGAAGTTAAAATTGTAAGGAAAAACATGCATGCAATTCTACAGATGGGATCACACATAGTACACAGATTCTCACCTGGTATGGGTCGAACAGTCTGGAAGATGGACAAGCTGCAGAAGAGAAGAAAAGCACGCAAGGTAAAATAGAAGTCAAAACCTGAAAGAATTATAGTGCTAGCTTTGGAAAAAGTTAAAAAGAACTTCATATATGCCCAGCTCTAATACTCGAGAATGTCTAAGGTAACACATCTCCTAAATCATCAAATAAATGTTCAAGGAACTCCCAAGAGTCAAATCCAAGAACTGCCCCCATAATGTTCAAGGACCTCCCAAGAGTCAAATCCAGCTCTAATACGCACTATCCTCTCCAATGTCAAGTTAAGGCAGTATCCGTTCCATTGTCAAGTTAAGGCAGTATCCGTTCCATTGTCAAGTTCAGGCAGTATCCTGCCCATTGTCAAGTCAAGGCAGTAACAAATTCCATTCACAACTCATTCCAGATATAAATGTTAGTGTCACTAATACAATAAATTTTTTGGCTTCCATAGCAGAGTGGCCTTGACATAGCAGGGCTGATATTTTGGAAACTTCCTTCCAGTCACTTAACCATGTCCCCCAACAACTCCAACTATTCTACAATTCTTCCGAGGGACAATAACCACGCTATTCAACTTATATGATCACTGCTTTGACTAAGTACATATTCCACCTTGCACTCTTGGATGATGTTGTTTCGGGCTTGGTACTTTGATGCACTATTTTCATGCGAACCCATACCAATGGTTAAAGATCGCATCCCCTTCACTAACAGATGCAATTAGCCATGCACAAAAGGAACAAAGGCAGAGGCAATTCATCACAGTCTCGGTCACGACCCTTCAATTTTCCCATCAAAATTCAGGCTCCAACCCAGCCTCCCTGTTTTCTCGATCATACGTGCGGCGTTTGTTAATTTCAAAGAACAACGATAGGGAGAGAGAAGATGAGCAATTTGCCTGTCAGGAGTTATGTCGGAGAACTTCTGTGGGCTCCAAGACATCAGCAGATTCCCCACGCAAAGCAAGCTCCCCTCGTACATCACTCCATTCACCTTGAAACCCGTTTCCGTGTACCTGCGAATCCCGCGAAGAGCGAGCCAAAAAGAGACAGCCCAGAATGGCCCAGATGAGAAAACCTCCTCCCCAAAAAAAAAAGAAAATCACCCAAAAAAAAGAAAAAAAAAAGAGGGAAAATTAGCTCGGAGGGCTAGAGGGAGACGTACTCTTGGAACCGGAGCTGGTCCTCGGGGACGTTGTCGATGAGGTTGATCTGGTCGTAGAGGGAGAAGGCGCGCCGGAGCGAGGGGAGGAACTGATGGTTCGCGGGCCTCGGGCTCAGCTCGCGCTTCAGGCTGCGGATGAGGTCGGGGAGCCGCTGCCTCACCGCCATTGTTGCCTCTGCGTCGCCGAAGCTCCCTGCTCTTTCGCGGCCTTCGCAGGAGGAGGAAGAAGACGCCGTCGATTCTGCAGCGTGCGCCCGTGCTCCGTCTTCGGCCTGCCCCGGAGATTTCTATCGGGCCGGGCCGGGCCGGGCAAATTCTAATAGTAAAACGGCCCATGGCCCTTTAAATTCGTATACCGTTGCTTGTTTCCTTTCCGTTATTGGTCTGTCACTTTGTCAGTGTCACCTATAGTAGATTTAATATTTCCTTTGTTTGTGCTGTCGGGATTGATGTCTAAGCTAGTGTGGCAAAATGGGTCGTCTAGAACCCATATTAAAACCATATCTAATAATATGCATCGTAAATGAATTGTCTTAAGTTTTGAAAACAAATTTAAGCGAGTCATAAATGGATTGTTTAACAACTTATATGGAATTTTAAATGTGTCATAAATGGGCTAGTTATTTAATAAGCACTTGGCCTCTGTGGACCTGTCTCCACCAATCACCACCGGTCATTGGCTGGTCGCTGTCGGTCGTCGCCGGCTGGTTGTAGGACGTAGAAGAAAGAAAAAGAAAAAAAAAGGAAAAGGAAAAGAAAAGATTTAAATTTTTTTAAATTATAAAAGTATCCAAAATATTTTAGCAATATATATATTTTTAAAAATTCATAAAAAACAAGTTTTTCTAAATTGGATTTAATATTAAAATCTTTTATCAATACGGATCAGGTTGGATTTGGGTCGCTAAATTTGCACTACATGAATTATGAATATGAGTTAAAGCGATTTAAATGGATAAATACGAGTAGGACCATGTTTGTCCATATCAAAACCTGACCTAATCCACCCATTTGACACTCGTAATATGAGTGAAAGTTCACTTTGACGGAGTTAAAGCAAATCACAAAAATGGATATTTTAAAAAATACTTATTAAAAATAATTAATTATATCATTCGAAAAATTAGTTATTTTCATTAATTAATGATAATTTACGTCTAAATATTATCTTGAATGGTAAAATATTTTTTATTCATTCATTTTTGTAAACAATATAAACAATCATTTTTTAAAATATATTTTTAAAATAATTTATTTTTCGCAAAACTACCTAAGTGAAAATACGGAAAACTTATTCTCTTAAGTCAACATCTGATCTTCTCTTTCCTTCTCTTGTATTTTCTTCTCTTCTCAACTCTTTCTTCTTCTTCTTCAAGTTATAACAAGCGGGTATAGAGCAACAATCTGGCCAAGTCATCATGTCGCAAAATAACCGATGGTACACGGTTCAAGCAATTGGACTAAAAGGTGAACCAATTCGAGTGACGGATGTATCGGTTATAGCTTGAAGCTTTCCCACTTTGATTTGGAATAGGCACAAAGTACGTGATTATCGAAAAATTTCAAGAGTGCTTGTGGGTGCTTGGATAAGTTAAGATTAGTCCTTCAATATCAGCAACAACTCTTTTTCTTAAAAATGAATTAAAGGATTATTTTTGAAACATAAGGAATTTTTCATTTTGAATGAAAACATGAAATTTTTTGAATTCGAGAATGATACGATGGAAAAATTGGTTAGAGAGTCATTATCAATATGATTTATCTCCATTTAGATACTATCAATAAGTACTACACAAATGGCGAAATGGATTCAATCAAACACATATAGTGTAGAATAAAGATTTTAAATAGAGGGCTCAAACGAATTTAGAGGATGTTAACACCTGACTTTTAGTCGACGCGTCATAATTTTTGATCGCGATAGAACCCATTTCTAAACCAAAAAGTGTCATTCTGCATTTGAATTAGCATTAGCCATTCATTTTCTAGTTTTTTGCATAAAAATCCCTAAAATAGTGTTAATTTCACTTTTACACTATCAATTTTCAAAAATATTCAAATTTTAACCCATTAATTGACATTTTAGTAATTACTAAAATGTAGAATTTTAGTCAATACTTTGTCCAAAAAAATCGAAAAAATTCAAAACCCCTAAATAAACTCCTTTTTACCTTAGTTTCACTTTAGCACTATAAATTTTACAAAAATCGGTTTAGAATAAACTTTTTCCCAATTTGCTAAATTTAGTTCAAATCGGCCAAAAATGATATTAATTCATTTCTAGTCATTTTTTAGGATAGTTTCCTTCACGATATTTGATCTAGAAGTCGTCTTACATTTAATTAGTTTCCTTCACGATATTTGATCTAGAAGTCGTCTTACATTTAATTTTCAAATCAATTTTAGAATTTCAAGCCAAGGGTGGAAATCCCCAATTTGAGACCTAATCAGGGGTTTCAGTCACTTCTTCAAATTTTGCATAATTAAGTCACGAACGAGCCTAATTTCTTATACGTAACTCAAATCCAAAATCAATTTTGAAAAATTCACATGAATTTGAGTCAATTTGATCAATTAAGTTAGCCAATGACTTGCAAAACCAAGCTAGATTGATCTAATTGAGGTAATTCAATTTGACATACTCTTATCTGGGGCTTAATTTGATAATTAAACTCCAATTTCCTTTTGAGGTTTATTAGAATGTTTTAAACCCATTTGATTGAATTAATTGATTACTTTTCAAATCAGTTGGGTATAATTGAAATCAATTTTATCAATTGAGGACAAAAATTGCGAAAGTTGCATCAATTGATTGAACAACCCAACTTGTGTGAGACAACTCAATTGAGATAAAATTGGCATCACCCATGATGTAATTTGAACAATTCATTCAATTGAGATGTCGGAAATGAATTTAATTGACTTTAATTGATCGGATTTGAGTTGTTTCACTTTAATTTAGTCCATTCTTTTGGCAATTGGATAGAAATTCTTTTCAATTAGGTCCTCAATAGAACAAATTGGACTAAATTGCACAAATATTTTGTAATTGAACCGTTCAAACTGGTCCAACCGGCTCGATTGGTCTAATTGACTCAAGCTGCCATTCTCGTAAGAATGGTCGGACAATGGCCACTTCCAGCCATGATCTGATCACCACATGCCTTCGGTAGTCAACCCCTCTCTTATTCATGAAATTACACAAATGCCCTTTGGAAATTACTAAAATGTCCTTGTCATCCAAAATTAAGCCAATAGGAGCATTTCCTTAATAATTAAGCAAATTATCTTGGCCATTTATCAAGAACAAGTCCTAGCCATCTATTATGTCATGTCATCTATCCAAGTGATTCAAAACCAACCAATAAGGGACAGCCTTAATCATTTAGGAAGTAACATGAGCTGTCAGATCAATCGAAATGCTAAAATTCAAACTAAAGGGAGGTAATAAACTTTTCCCTCCAAATTTCAAAAGGGAGCTGGCCATTTTCAGATTAGAATTAGAATTCTCTCTCTCTCTCTCAGCTAGGGCTCCCACCACCCAAACCGACCCCTTGCCGGCTTCCTTCTGGCGAGCCACCGCCAAGCCAACACTCCTTGGAGTCCCACCAAGCTGATCATAAGCCTGGCTAGCTCTGCCTTTTGCCGGAGCTCTTCGATCCTAGCCAACTTCTCTCCCAACGTTAATATCGGTGCCCACACCAGTGTGTGATTTAGCCGATTCCCTCGGCTGTTCCGATGGTCATCCATGGCGGCCCAAGCCTTGCGACTAGCCTTCTCAACTCTGTCACGAGGTTGTGGTGGCTGGCTTGAGTTGAAATAGCCACCGGATTCTCTATATTCTACTTGATTTTGATCTCTAGTTAATTCTTTTGATTTGTTATATCTCATCAGATCATTTTCTCACGCCGAAGTCTTTGTGCTGTGATATAGATTCCAAAGAGCTATACTCAGTGCCAAATCAAAGTGTAGTGGTGGCTGGATAGCTCGCACAAGTTCAGCTAGTCCATCGAACAAGGTATGTAATCCAAAACCGAGATTATGACTAGATGATGAAATGAAGTGGTTATATGCATATATGAGATGAACCAAGGCCTTCGATGAAATCATACTTGCTATTTAAGTACTTAGAATGATGTATGTTGATTGTTCTGTATATGAACCATTCAATGAGTGAATAATTTCATGTTCTGTGATTTTCGTGTGCTGACAAGTCAGTAACCTTCAACTGCTGATTTGAACCTCTAAATGTTAAAACCTGGAGAAACGTTCAACTACAGATTCAAAATAAACTTCCTGAGCTTTGATTTGATATACGGTATGTCTTGAACGGACGCCGTTTCCTATGTCAAATCGCCATTAGAACATTTGATTAGAATATGGAATGTTAGTCTCTGTTCAATTTCAATGATTCCTGGCTAACCGGACTCAGTTTGGTGAATTTTAAGATTTTTTGTGTCAATATTTTACAAAAACTTTATTAATGAAAGTTGTAAAGGACACATTGATCTTTCTAGTAAAAAATTTTCAAAAAATGTCTTGTTGATTTGACATGCATGATCGACGCTCAAAGTATTGTTATCTAGTCTATGAGAATCGATTTCTCGCTGACCTTTGTCTATTCTTTGATTTTTATAAATTTTTATGTTCAAAATCTTAGAAAATGTTCTTATGAAATTTTTCACTGAGATTCTAATCTTTCCAATGGTATCAATTTTTTCAAAACGGAGCTCGTATGAATGCTCAAAGGTTTGATCATTGTGTTGATTTGATTTTGTGTTTGGATCCAGAAATTCAAGCCTATGAGTATCCAAACGTGTTTTTGCAATTTCGACAAACTCGATGTCCTTTTTTACAAAAATTTAAAACTTCAAAGTTATTCATTAGGGTATTTATTTGAAAATTGAAAAGTTTGAGGACCTGATTGCAATATTTAGGGTGTCAATTTCATAAAAAAATCAGAAAAGGTCGATTTGTTTTTGAAAAACGATTTGCAACTGAGTCTTAGGTGAAAATCTCTTTTCTGAGAAAAATCAGGGGGTTTTTAGCAAAAACTCAAAACATGGAAGTCGTTTAACACATGTTTCCTAACTGTTTGTAAAATTTGCTGCGATTTGAATTACGTTTGTTATTTTTCCTGCATTTTTTCAAATTCAAGGCAAAAATGGGTCAAGTCAGGGGTATCCGGGTCAAATCCCAATTTTCAGAAAAATCGGATGAGAACTGGTCAAAATGGTCTTCATAAATTTTAATCCTCATGTTATAAGCTTTCCAATGATGCCCAATTCATTCATTCTGACTTCATTTGGTTAGTCAATTAAGATCAAACAGAATATGTTTGGATTTGTGATGTCAATTGATGGAGTAGTTCTCAATAATCTCCTTTCTTTTTGAATAATTGATTGAGAATCTGAGTCATTTGGCCTAATCGCATGTTTAATTAATCACTTATGCATGTGGTTGCTAGATGAATGCTTAGGCTCTATGCATTTTTGGCGAGTAGCCTATGGTGGATACTGAGAACCGACTTTATGGGTTAATTGATATTGACCATCGTTTTGTGAACACAAATGGTGGCCGATTATCATTAACCATTAATAAATCAATCATAGTTGATTAGAGGGTTGGGTAATCGAAATGCATTAAAGGCAAAGGACAATCCCGAGGCTAATTCAATGTTTGGATGATTGAATGTTATTGTCTTGCCTTGATTGCATGCTTCCGTCATTTGTTTGCAATATATGAGTTCAAATGTAAAATCGACACCCATGAGGCGGCCCATGGAGGAAGAGGCCAAAAAGTTTTGAAAGGTAGTGAATGCTGTCCATTTTTGATACCCAACCAATTCTCAGGCTTTTCATTCGTGTTGTAATAAATACCTGTCGAGTTACGGGTTTTCTTTTTCTTGCACTTAGGTAAACTCTTGTTTTTTTAATTACATTGGGTGTTTACTTTATGCAGTTGCATTTCAATACATTGTTTGTTAATTTCTCTTTTCTAGATTAAGATAGGATTAGTTTAGAATTTTAAATGAAAATCACAAAAACTAGATGCATGATCACTTCGTGAATTAGGACTTTGACATGACGACGGTAAAAATAAGTGCATTATCGCTTTGGGAAAAACGAAAACAAATTAGTTGTACCAAAAAGGAGTTAATAGAAATATTAACGTAATCTAGTCCCGAACCTAGACATCTCTGGTTTTCGTAGAAATCGAAATAAAATTCCTGCGTTTCAATTGGTATTCTAATTGATCCTCGACATAGGCTAGTGACGACTCCTAATTGATAAAAAAACATAAAAATGATCCCGTGTCACACAAGGTCGGGATTGAGGGTGACTTCACTTTTATCAAAAGTGAACCAAATGGATAAAATTCAAAAGAATGACTCCTTTGTAAGCCGATATTTGGCTAAAACCATTGGGAACACTTCCAACAAACACTTACCTCTAAATCTACATCTTGAGGGGGTAGGTCGCGACAGAGGACAATACAATGGTCTGGCTGAAGTGGAAGATCCTGCAATTTGGGCTAAACTTGAACCGCTGTATATGGCAAATTAGCTATTGAAGAAACTTTCCTTAATTTAACGTGGCTTTCACTTTCAAGAAGATTGAGGGCAAGTCAATCTAGAATCACTTGAGTATGTTTAATAAAGCCAAAGAAAGCAGAGAGAGACTATATCTATA
This sequence comes from Syzygium syzygioides, assembly GCA_031216285.1. Lineage (NCBI taxonomy): Eukaryota > Viridiplantae > Streptophyta > Magnoliopsida > Myrtales > Myrtaceae > Syzygium > Syzygium syzygioides. The sequence goes on along the minus strand of CM062245.1, from coordinate 19,396,314 downwards.
AAGCCAAAGAAAACAGAGAGATCGGAGAGCAAGACAAAGGTTGTGCGAACTAGAGGGGAGGATTTGGACTATGTTGTGCGCTCACAGACGTCTGATGATGCTCTCTCTGAACCGATCGTGGTGCTGGTGTTTTATTGAATTTTTTTGTTTCTTGGGTGTGAAATTTGGGTGGGGGTGGAGAGGGGGGAAAGTCTGTGCTGCGCTTGATTATTGTTTCAGAGGTAATATTGTTTGAATTATTCCTTGGTGTGACATGATGATGGTGATTGGGATTTGAAGGGCTCTAGTACAAGTACGTACCGGTAAATTTGGTGAAGGGGAGCGATTTGGTGCATGTAAGTCCTTAGATTGTCCTCTCTGTTTTTGTTTTTCCCTTGTTATCCTGAGGTGATAGGGTGCTTTAGTTGTGTTTATCGTTTGCTTTATCCTTAGAAGGCCTATGGTTAAGCCATTCGTACGTTACAATCAGCTTGCATGAACATGATGGACATTGTTGAATATGGTCATAATTCCCTATTTGTTGGCTAGGTGATGGGATGGGAAACTTGTCTCAATATGGTTATGTTTTCCAATCCGACTGTATGCAGTAATCTATCAACTTATGGTTTTCAACATTTGATGTTGCTGGGAAAATACATTCCTCGATCAACATATTCGGAACACATTCAAATAACGCGAAAAACATGCCTAATAATCATCAACTTGTATCACCGATTGTACATGCATATTACATAACGAACATACCCTATATTTCCACATATTAAATGCCACTTTGCACAGTTGAGAATGATCCTCGATTATCTTTTGTACCCACTAGTGTTTCGAAGGAAACCGGAGAAGACGTTCTTTCGAAGATGTATCTTATTGTGTATATGAAAAATCACGTTCGTTTTTCTTTGGGAGTCAACTATTTATAGTAAAAGGCAAATAATCACCTTGTGGCCCTTGTGGTTCATGGACTAGGTTTGGCTTATCTTGGGCGGTCCATCCATGATGCATTTCATTTCCCATTCACCCACGGTGGACTAAACACAGCTTTCTTCTTTGCAAAGTCATATTGGCAAATAATCTATGCGACCAATGTACTTTAAGAGCTTGTTACTATACATATGTTAGGAATATATAACAGCTTAAATTGGGCATATTTATCTAAAGTAGAATCAGTATGCAGTTCCCTATATCAATCAGTCACATTCATATCTCTCTTAATCTCTTTTAGTATCATGTATATTGTAGTCACGACTATGATTTACTCAAAATCATAGTTGGTTGACCTATGAATACAAAAATAAAATGTGACATCATAAACAAATTAATCTTCTTTTTTCCTTAAACTTCTCCATTTCAGTCCAACTCGCTTTTCTAGAAATGTCCTATTAAACCAAATTATCATGATCATCGGTAACACCCTAAGATAGCAAATACTAAATAGAAATTTTGAGAATAAACAAGAGTCGTGAGTACATTTAATTGAGGAACTATTATCCTCAAGAGTCTCACACGGCTTAAAAAGTTGAGATCATAACTTATGCCAACTCTTATCGGTTGTTTCACGGAGGGTGACTCAGATCCAAAGACTATCATCGAGTCTTTTGTCCAAGAGGGACGACCCATCCATTATTATAAGGATCCTTGACAGGACACTATTTTTGGGATCTCGATTGTCAATGTTCCCTTTGTACAAGCCCTCCCAATGATGACAAAGATGACAAATCATCCAAAAGGAAAAAGAAGCGGCTTAAAGATAGTCTCTATCAAAGATATCTTGATGGAGATCCTACTATAGGACCACTCGGTGATGATGGAGGAAGATACCAATTCATGGTTTCATATGGACTACCTCAACCACAAACTCCTTCTATTCTTGAACTTTGTGAGCCTCCTTCACTACCACAATCACCACCCAAAAAAGCTCCACTACAAAAGCCAATTGTTTCACCATTCTATAAACCATACAAAAATGGATTAGGAAAAATTCCTATCATGTACAATTACTTGAAGCACTCCAGCTTTCACGTGTTTCAAAGCTTGAACCACTGCCAGCACTCCGAGCTATTTGTATGGTCCAACCCTCGGATTTTCCCCCTTTGGAAAGGATCAATTTTAGTGCCTCTTTTCCGGCATTAGAAGAATTTACATATGCACATAATTGGTTTCGACACATGCCAAAGATTCCAAACCCTACAGATATCGATGATCATGGAAGACAAAAGAAAGTGACTGTTGCTGAAGCTATTCTGAATTGGCAATCAGAAAATGTTCTAACACAAAATAATATTATCAAGATAATTGATACAAAACTTTCAACTGTCCGAACCCGTCTTAATCTTGTTGATTAGAAGCTTAATCAAATGGCTTTTGTCATAAACAAATTGCTTGAGACATTCCAGGAGAAACTTTAGCAGATGGAATCAAGGGAGTACATTTCCCATAATTATTTGGAAGATCAAACTACTAAAATGGAAAAGCTACGTGAGCAAATTAAACTCTTTTAAGAAGGAGAATTTGTTCTCGTGGTAGATCCATTTTCTCAACCTTTATATCCAACCCGGATGGAAATTTCTATTCCAAAAGTCACTTTAGTTGCCTCAATCATTGTGGAAACCCAAAAAGATGATCGGAGTGATATTGGTATACTTTGAAATCGTACCCGTGAAATGGAAAAATAAAAGAAGATGCAGCAGGAGAAGAAGTCAGATGTTCTTGAACCTTCTCAAGAACCTCTTTCCCACATGGTTTCAAATTCATTAGAGGTCTTTTTGTGAGATCAATGCCAACTAAAGTTATCAATTATTGCTACGATTAACCGGTCCTAGCAAAATACCCCTTCCAGCTTTGAAACGGTTTCCTCATAAGATCCTTTTTCTCAGAAGAAACCTCACCTTCTAACTTCGAGATATCAAATTTTCCCAAATCTATTATTCTTATGGCCGATCCTCCTGAGCCAAATATGGAATCAAACTCATCTGAATCAGAAATAATAAATATTCATAATTATAACTCTCATTCTAAAGCTTCAACCTCCAAATATTATTTTACTCTTGATGATATTCCATACACAAAATGCCTAGAAAGATTACAGAAGTTCCATGCTTGGCTAAGCACTAGAGCCCTTACTGTTGAAAGTCGGTATGATATATCAATTGAGTTCGTCAGCAAATTCACTAGTAGCCTTAAGGATTGGTGAAAATCTATTTCTAATCAAGATCAGATGACGTTCTTACTTCAAACAGATTTTCATCATAATTCGCGTCATCCATCAATTATTTATTGGTAAGTCAGAAGACCTTCTTGAACTAAAAAGGAGAGAGTTCTTTGATAGAAAATTTTTCTCTTTGTGCTGAAAACATTTGAATAAGCATTTCCATGAAATACTTAAATTATTCTATGCCCTTGGAGCTAATGCAAATCTAAAGCAGGTATTTCTATCTTCTATCCCGAAGGATATTGGTCAAGTTGTGGAAAGATCTCTTAAGAATAAGTAGCAAAGAATTGCTAATGTTCCGATAGGAGAACTGCAGCAATACATTTGGCTATTGATGACCTCTGTATTCGCCGAAATGTATTAAGAAGTTATCTTAAGAGCAATAAAGAACTTGATCAAGCTTGCCAAAGGCCAGAGTTGAGAATCAAGTGTGCAAATAGAGGATCATGTGATGACCTTTCTTGCAGAGATCGGTGTAAAAAGAAAAGGCACTTCAAACGATTTTCCCTCGGTATAAGAAAAAGATGTAAATGGTATTTCTTGAGGAGAAGACGATCCAAATGCGATTAGTCCGGAAAATGTAAGAAATCTGATGATGCTACATCTGCAACAAAAAAGGCCACTTTGCGAAGAATTCTCCGAAGGCTAAGAAAAGAAATTCTCATTTAATCCAAGAGCTTGAAAAATAAACTAGAACTTCTCTTCAGGATGATGTTGAATCCATCTTCTCTTTGCAAGATGAATCAACAGTGCACACCATATGCACTATGTAGACATGGTTCCGGTGAAGACTCATATGATGAAATGGAAAAGGGAGTTTACTTCTTTTCTTCTGAAAATCCAAAACCTCTCACAATTCAAGACCTTTGTGTATACACTCCTTCCACTCTTCTATATTTTTCCATCAAAATCTATCTTTCCAAATATGCTAAACATATCCTTCTTATAGCCTTTATAGATACTGGAGCCAGTGCTTCAATCCTTGACACAAAAATTCTTTTAGAAGAATACTGGACTTCATATACTAGATTTTTTAATTCTGCTTCTGGAGACACTTTTGCTATAAGAGTCCGAAGCAAATTTATTACCCTTCAATTCTTCTCATAATATTCTCTCACCACTAAAATCCTTGGCTCTAGTACACCAGACAAATATATCATTATTGGATGGGATATACTGACCGAGATTCCCAAACTCAAAATTTTGTCTAATGGACTTTGGTTCAAAGGATAATTCAAAGAGTTTGTGGATATCCAACGATTTTTTGCCATCCAAATACATATACTAGATCCTATCATTCAAACCCTTCTTGGAGCATGTGTAGAATTCCATTCAGAATTTGTCCTTAAATGAAACACTTTGTGGAAAAATCCTGACTTTTTCATCCATTTGCCTTTCAAAAAAAATGAAGATATCAATTCTACCAAAACAACTCATTCAGGAATGAATCCAAATCATCTAATCTTGGCACAAAAGGAGTGCTCAAACTTACTACACCAGTAATTGATCGAGCCATCTGATTCTCAGTGGTTTTGTGAAGCATTTTACGTGAATAAGCATTCTGAATAGAACAGAGGAAAAATGAGGCGGGTTATTAATTACTAGCCACTCAACCAATTCCTTCAAGATAATAATTCCCATTACTCCATCGGAATTCGTTATTCTCCCGCCTTACTCAAGCTAAGGTCTATTTCAAATTTAACCTCAAAGTTGGATTCTGGCAATTGGGAATTCATCCAGATGACAGACACAAAACTAGATTTTGCATCCCCAATCAGCACTTCCAGTGGACAGTGCTTCCCTTTGATCTTAAAATAGCTCCTTCATTGTTCCAAAAAGCCATGTACAAAATCTTCCAGCCTATTTTGGCAAATGCCCAAGTTTACATTGATAACATCCTCCTCTATAACCCCGATGAGGATTCTCATTATAAATTATTAAGTCAATTTACTAAATTGGTCCAAAAATATGGCATCATGCTATCTTAGAAAAAGATAATTATTGCCCAACAGGAAATTGAATTTCTTGGAATGCATCCTAAGGACAGGACATATTATCCTGGACCTCCTATTACCGAAGAATTGCAGAAATTTCTTAATGAGAATCTTTCTCTCAAACAGGTTTAATAGGTCCTTGGGATAGTCAACTATCTTAGAGACTTTGTTCCCAAAATCACTAATTTGATGAGTCTACTGTAGCAAATGCTAAAAAAGAATGCCCCTTCACGGGGACCTCAGCAGACTAAATCTGTCATACGACTTAAGAAATTTTTGCAGCATCTTCCTCCTCTGCAAATCCCTTCTGTTGGGAAGAGAGTTTTGCATATAGATGCCAGTGATGAATATTGAACTGCCGTTCTACTCGAAGAAATTGATGGCAAACGTAAGATCTGTGGACACAAAAGTGAAAGATTTATGCAGAGTGAAATGCACTATCACTCTACTTTCAAGGACATCTTGGCGGTAAAATATGGCATTAGGAAGTTTGAATTTCATCTCCTAGGACATCATTTTCTAGTGGAGTTAGATATGTCCTCATTCTCCCATATGCTAAAGTTCAAAGAAAAGCAAATTCCTCATCCTTAACTCCTCAAATAGGCAGAATGGGTTTTAAAATATTCCTTTGAGACCAAGCATATTGCAGGAAAAAAGAATATGCCTGCTGATTTTTTATCCAAGCCAAAAGAATTTGCTGCACCAGTTTCATCTATAAGTATGTATGTATCCCGAAATCCGTTTGGTGGATACAAATAGATTAAGATGAAACCTTCTTGGCCAAGTGGGTAGTATCCGCCAGAAGTTCCTAAACACTTCCAGAACAGCACCCCTTTTGAAAATCTACTATCATTAATGTGGAAATATCAACTGCTGATTTTCAGCAAGTTCGGAGGATTAAGTTTCAAACCAAGTGGGCTATATCCAGAATATCCTTTCATTCATCTTATCTCCCTCAATCTTGAAGACAAATTCTTAGAGTAATTCAAGTGATTTTATTGGTATTAGTTCAATCTTTATACCATAGCCATTGAATTTTCAACACCAGAATTATTTTAATTATTGACAGAATTCTCTTGGGAGAAAAGAAGTTTAAGCATTTGAGTGATATGCTTAATTGGTTCAAACCATTGAGAGCTTAGAAATGCATGTTTTAGAACAACTTAGAGCCTATAGACCCAATCCAGAGTTGCATACAATAGTCCTGTTTCACAGGTCATGGGTTTTTATTCGCCCAAATAGAGACATGAAAAAAACTCCATGTGATGTAGGAGTAAACTACCTACAAACCTCAGCCAATTCCATAAAAAGTTTTTCAAAACCCTTCCATGCAAAATCTCGGCACTTCACTAGGAACATAGAAAACTCCAGAGACTTTTTTGTCAATATAACCAAGTGATACCACCAAAAGTATGGCCAACCAATTCTAGCGACGTATCTTGGGATGATCCAGTAGATGATAAGTATCAGGCGATAATTTATATAGTATTGGGACAATATTATGTCATAGATATGCAAGCTGATATGGATGCTGCTGCCATTGCCTTGGATTCTACTACATCATCCTCATCTCAAGAGGCATTGTCATCATCTTAAGATCCTCAATCATAAGATCCATGGGGAGGATCATTATCACAAGACCCATATGATTATAGTGAGCTATAACTAGCACTTAGCCTAAGTGTTGACAAAAATAGTCTGTCACTACAAGTAGAAAATTTTCCCTAGCTAGCCATTCTATTATGTCCTGCTGATATCGCCTCAAGTTTTGCAGATGTTTCAGGTACTTCCCATCAATCTCCATGGAAAAGACAAAAGTCTTCAAAACTTCATGAAGATGTAGACCTAGAGATCGTAGAAATTGAATGGATGCTTTAAGGATTACAGGAAATAAAAAGATGGAGGTAGTTCGAACAACTTTGATGATGACAACACCGAGGAACCCATCCATAAATATGATCTCTGAAGCCTTGCTAAGCGTGTTGAAAAAATCAGCTTGTTGTGTTTAAAAAATTAGCTCAATTTTTGGAAAGTACTATTCAGCACTGTAGCAGCACTGTAGCAAGAAGAAAAATGTGCAAAAATGAAGAAAAACCGTTGTTTAAAAGTGTTTCGGTCGTCTGTCAGTTGTAAAAGTCTTTAAGTGTCACTTGTTAGAGTTTTTCTTGCCGTCTATTAGCTATATAAGCCTTCAGGGCCAGTTGGAGAGTGTCGAATTATTGAGAATTTCCAGAACTTCACCAATAATTAAGCTGTTTGTCTACCTTTGTGCCTATATATAAGGCAATACTTGTAAAGTTCGGGGACATAATCTGCTCTTCAAGAAATAAAAACTTGTGTGTATTATGAATCCTTGAATCTTCACTTCTACCTTGCTGCTTGATATGATTCTCTAAACAAATATATGTGCGCTGATTAGTCCTGGTAGTATGTTCTGCACTTGCTATGGTATGGAATCTGTGCATCGGAATTCTGTTACTATAAAGTAGTTATAAGATACGAATCAAAATTTGAAGAAGGGCTTGGTAGATAAAAGGCAGTCCATTTTATAAAGACCCGGAGAGCCGTTTCTATGTGGGATAGTATACCTATCTTCGTTGATTTGCATCTTAGCTTTCCTTTATGTCTTTACTCTCAATATTGTATAGATAATAGTTCAGACATACTCAATGTTTAACTCAAGTTCACAAATCTACTCTATTTATAAGCATCTATCGGAACTCACATCTGTTATTAAAGATAGGTAAAGTGAATTATGTGGATCATTTCACTTTCGGACATAATAATCGATATGTCCCCATCTTAGCATTCTATTAAGGTGACATCAATGCTTCAAGTTTGAACCCTCAATTATCACCTAGATAATAAGTTTAAAATTATCTCATCTCTATTCATCACATAATGAGTAGAGACGATTACCCGCATGAGTGAGCTAATCTCTAATCTGTCCGACGTATCTTTTGAAAATAATGCACTTAGCATTGACATTCATAAACGTCATATAAACTCATAGGCATTGATAATAACAAACTTCATTAATAATGAACATCCAAGGAAAATTACAATATTCAGTATATCATATTCTACACTATCCTAGAGATTTCACATGACCATGTAAAACTTCTCTAGGAATTGGCTTCATCATAGGATTTACTATCATCCTTTACGTAGATATGTACCGCACATTCACTTTCTTTTGTGCAACTATGTTCTTGATATAATTATACTTGATATTTATATATTTGGTCTTTTCATGGTACTTGAGATCCTTAGTATATGCTATTGCTATTTGGCTATCACAATAGATCAATACTGGGTTTGTAGCATTCTCTACAATACCTAAGTGATCCAAAAATCTTCCAAGCCAAATAGCTTCTTGTGCCGCTGCTAATAGAGCCACGAACTCGGCTTCCATTGTGGATAAGGCTACACACTGTTGCTTCTTACTGCTCCAAGATATGGCATCATTATTTAGTAAAATCACATATCCAGAGGTAGATTTTCTTTCCTTTAAATCTCCTCCCCAGTGAGCATCAGTATAACCTTTAAAGTGCATATCACTTCCTTGATAAGTCAACACATAGTTAGCACTTCCCTTTAGATATCTCAGGATTCTTTTGACAGTGATCCAATGTGCTTGATCTAGATTAGATTAGTATCTGTTTACCATTCCAACTATATAAAAAATATCAGGGTTTGTACACATCATAGTGTACATCAAACTTCCAACACCACTAGCATATGGAACATGTTCCATTTGTTCCTTTTCTTGTGGAGTGCTCAATGCTTCGCCCTTTGCAATAGGAATATCTATTGATTTATAGTCTTGCATACGAAATTGCTTAAGGATTTTATTCACATACGTCTCTTGTGAAATGAATAAAGATTTCTTTTAATGATCTCTTGAAATCTTAACTCCAAGATTATATGCAACTTCATCCATATCTTTCATCTCAAAATTGGAAGATAACCAATTCTTGACTGTATTAATAAACTTCATATTACTTCCGGCAATTAATATATCATCAACATATAATGATAAGATCACAAATTGATCTTTGGATCTTTTGATATATACACAATTATCTTCACTAATCATTACAACATTATATGCCATTATAGAATTGTAAAAACATATATATCATTGTCTTGAAGATTGCTTAAGGCCATATGTCGACCTCAATAGTCGACACACCTTTTACTTTTGACTTTTTGTAATGAAACCAATAGGTTGTTCCATATAAATTTCTTCCTCTAATTCTCCATTGAGAAATGAAATCTTTACATACATTTGATGTAATTCAAGATCCATACTAGCAACTATTACTAGAACAAAGCGAATATAGATAAATCTAACAACAAGGAAAAAAGTTTCATCAAAGTCAACTCCTTCCTGTTGATTATATCATTTTGTCACAAGGCGAGCCTTATACCTCTTAACTGAGCCATCAGCCTTACGCTTTATTTTGAGAACCCACTTGTTCCCAATGGCTTTGTGTCTTTTTGGAAGATTAACTAATTTCCAAACTTGATTTGATCTTAATGACTCAATTTTTTCTTTCATTGCATGCATCCATTTTTCCTTACCGGGACATATTAGAGCCTCATTCACATTCTTCAGCTTATCTTCACTATGTGGGGCTATCATGAAAGTTAGAGCCTCATTTACATTCCTCAACTCATCTTTATCATGTGGACTATCATCAAAGCTTCTCCTTCGATGTCAAACGTTAATGGGGAATCCTATTACAACTTGATTATCGTATAGGAGGCTATACTCATGAAGGTTCACCATGCTCCATTGCGCTCCCACTTGGATTAGATAATAGTGGTGTTGTCTCATCAAGTAGTTGCAATTGAGATTGATTTGCACTCAACTCCCCCACTTGTCACAATGCTCCCACTAACTTTACTATTACGATCCATAGATTCATATAGTGAGTAATCTCCACCTATTTTGCCGTTTTTAGGAAATTTATTCTCTAAGAATGTGCCATCTCGTGATTCGAATTTGGTTATACTTTCACTTTCTTACTTACCTATGAACACATACCTTTTTGAGTGCTCTGAGTATCTTATTAAAATACTCTTTTTGCCTCTTGAGCTCAATTTTTCATACTAGTGAGAGGACTCACGAGTAAAGGCAGCACAACCTCAAGGTTTTAGAAAGCTTAAATCAAGCTTTATGCATGTCCATAACTCATATGGAGTAGAAGTAATTGATTTGAAAGGCATAAGGTTAAGTATATAGGCAGCAATTAATAAAGTATCACCCTAAAAAGTGATAGGTAAGTTAGCTTGTGACATCATTGATCTATTCATTTTCATTAAGGTTATGTTTATTCTCTTTATAACACCATTTTGTTGAGGAGTATGTGGAATAGACAGTAGCCTTTCTATTACCTTTTCATCATATAAATTTCTGAACTGATCAGACAGATATTCTCGACCTCAATCGGATCTTAACGTTTTATTTTTCTGTCTAATTGATTTTCTACTAAGTTCATAAGTATTTTAAAGCAACTTAATGCCTTGGACTTATGAGAAATCAAATTAACACGTCCAAATCGAGTATGATCATCAATAAATGTGATGAAATAAACAGTCCTGTGCCTAGCTTTTACATTCATTGGATCACAAATATTTGTATGGATTAATTGCAAAGGAAACTTAGCTCTTGTTCTTTTTCCGAATGGTTTTCGTGTTGTTTTTTCTTCTAGGCAATGCTCGGGCAAATTAACCTTTTTAATATTGCCCAATAAGCCCTCTTTGGCCAATCTATTTATTCTTTGTTAGCCAATATGATCATGTCTAGCATGCCACACATTCATATCATTCTCATAAGAATAAGAGGATGTAAATAAGGAATAATTAACATTAACCTCACAATAGTTAACATCCAATACAATGAAACCATTCAAAAAATATCAAGAACCATAATAACTTATTCCTAAAGATAAGTCTGCACCACTGTTATGGAAGTTTACATTAAAATTAAGTCTTATTAAAATCAACACTGAAACTAAGTTCCGATGAATTTCTGAAGTAAATAACACATCATGTAGGAACAATGTGCGTCCACCATGCATTTGCAATTGATAGGTGCCAATGCCTTTGACTTCCACTCTAGAATTATTCCCCACATCTATCTACTTCGTTCCTTGCGGAACTCGTTGAACTCCACGAAGGCTTCTCTATCCTTCGCTACATGGTCTGTGGCTTCTGAGTCCACAGTCCATGAAGGATTAGATTCAGTTAGAAAGACTGAACTAGACATATAAGTAGCACTCTAAAAAATGCTAAGGGTTTCTACCTTCTTTGGCTAGCCATGGTCGTGAACAAAGTAACCCTTCTAGCCACAGTTGTAACAATTTACCCTTGAAATGTTCTTTTTGAAAGGACGTTTTCCTTTCTTCCGTTAGTTGAACCTCGATTTCTTGCTTGAAGGACTTGCTCCATTTCCTTTCTACTTCTTTAACCCACTAGGATGCTTTCTCTTGGAGCTCAAAACTCCATGTGCAAAGTAAATGTTAGTTTCTGACTTAGTCGCCAGGAAGCGGTCCTCTTCCAGCTCAAGATGCCACGTAGCATCCTCAAAGGTCTTGATACCCTCATTATGGGTCAAATAGATCTTTATGTGCTCCTAGCTTTGAGACAAGAAATGAATTACTACCTGCACTTGCTGTTCATCAGTGAGTATGTGACCAGCATTCTTTAGCTTACTTATCATGTTCGACATCTACCTCAAATGATGTTTCATGGTCTTTCCATGAGGCATATTGTATGAGTCAAAACGAATAGAAGTTCAACCAAATCTTGCTGTCAGCGCAGTCCACATGTCTTTAGTGTTTTTAAAACGTCCAAACTCTCGCATGATATCATTATCCTTGCTTAGCAACGTAATGTAGGCAAGAGAATTCTTCCTTTTCCACGCAGCAAAGACATCTTTATCCTTTTTGTGCTGGGCAGTAGTCTCATTCTAGGTTCTTCCATAACCTAGTCAAGAGCTTCGAGTGTTTTTTGCTCTTCTAGAACATACTGAATTTTGAGACTCCAAATCTCATAATTATCGACATTCAATTTCTCTCCCTTACTAAGTTCAACCACTATGTTCTTAATTGTTGAAGTCATTGTATCTGAAAATTTCAAACATATATTCACGAATTATTAATACCTAGTTTAATGCTTCATTAGCATCATAATTACATAAACTAATAGTTTCACAAAAAGTCTTAGAGTTGATAGGTCACTATGTTCCCAATCATCGTCTAATAATTTAAATTTGAAATTATCATTAACATAATCATTTATGTAAAAAAAATTTAATTCTTCAAAAGTTATACAAACTTTTAAGAACTTTTCACTCATAACATAACATAAAATATGGTAGTATCAAATAAAAGGCCACAAATGTCCATAATCATATATTTCATAACACATTCATAAATATTCAAGAACATGAAATATTAACTTGAAACATATACACATGTGACTCCAAAATCCTAAAGAAACAACATCAAGTGTATGTATGCAGCTCATAGATAGGAAAAGACTCATAAAACTCCTTAGGGAATTTCCTTTTCTTTGGCACCAAAATTGAGGCTCTAATAAAACCCCTAAATTTGAGCCGGGATTTGCACCGAGACCCGTTCAATAAAAGGGTTGACGTTCTTTTTGTCCCGACTCTTATATACTCTTTCATGAAATTTTCCACAAGTATCTTATAACATGGACCCTTTAAGGTTTTCTTGACCTTATCAACCATTCTTCCAAACTCCTCGGGAATAATGCATTTTAGTGCTCCGACCATCACATATTCCTACATTATGAAACCATTTCAAATGATATCTTCTATCATTTTGTTGACCTTGATGATGTGTGTCATCATGCCATCACCAGCATCCCATCGATAAAGAGCTAACTTGATTCTATGTTTCTCAAGCCTCTCCTTTTGAGCCACCGTTCTTGGGATTATCAGAGTACGTATCGTATATACTATTGTTCCTACAATGAATGTAGAACAAAAAAGGATTACTCATAATCTATGATACAATTAGATAAGGAATGCTTATTCATATACATCAGCACTTATATTCCAAAAACCATAGAGAAATACTAGAGATAATGTCAAAGAATATACCCTAAGGTACGCATACGTAGGGTTCATCGTGCATTTTCATATTCATAAGTACAGTAAATATGTCATACGAATATACCATAATAAAGAACATTCCAATATGAATACGCCAATACTAAGAACGCTTAAATTGGAGTTTAAATGAGCTCGTGCGGGCCAAAATAGTGCGCTAGACCCATTTTAACTGGTATGAACCGGTATGGTTTGACTAGTCTGACCAATTAATGGTCAACAATCAATCAGGTTAAGTCAATGGTCAACGGGCCAACCGAGTTAGGTCAACAGCCAACGAGTTGGTTGGGTCAGGATTTGGGTTAACCCGAATTCGTGCGTCGTTGACATCAGCATTGGCAGTTGGCGGCGCCCAACGCGCAGCTTTGACACGGTTGCGAATGGCCGTCACGTACCCATGGCGCGTGTCGGCACGTGACGGCCCCTGTGGCCTTCTCTGGTGACACACCGCCACTCATTTTTCTCGTCTTAACGAGTACTTTCTGTCTGTCTATTCAAAAGCAAGTTTTGTTGAAATGATCAAATCGAAACATGCATGAACAGTACGTCAATGCAAAGAAAACGGGCCAAAAACGAGACCGAAACAAAAAAAATAGGCAGAATACACTTCAATTTAAGAGGCTATTCATGTACATGATTAGAAAACAAGTAAGCGGGCTCTAATACCAATGTTGGGAAAATACATTCCTTGATCAACATATTCAAAACACATTCGAATAATGCAGAAAACGTGCCTAATAATCATTAACTTGTATCACCGATTATACGGACATATCACATAACAAACATACCCAGTATTTCCACAGATTAAATGTCACTTTGTATATATGAGAGCGATCCTAGATTATCTTTCGTACCCACTAGTTTTTTGAAGTGAAACCAGAGAAGATGTTCTTTCAAAGAGGTGTCTTATTGTGTATATGAAAAATCACGTTCGTTTTCCTTTGGGATCAACTATTTTTAGTAAAAGCCAAATAACCACATTGTAGACCTTGTGGTTTATGGTCTGGGATTGGCCCATCTTGGGGGCTCACCCATTATGCCTTTTAGATGTATTAGTTCTTTCCTCGATCAGTGAAATATTTATCTCTAAGGGTGGTTGAAGAAAGTCTTGTGGTTCATGGGCTGGGTTTGGCCCATATTGGATGGTCCACCCATTATGCCTTTCAAATGTATTAGTTCTTTCCTCGAGCAATGAAATATTTATCTCCAAGGGTGGTTGAAGAAAGTCTTACACAGTGAATCAAATGTCAAGATTACAGGAACACCCATATAGACTGAGAAGCAATGATGCTAAATGTAGAGTTTAAAAAGACTTCAAGGAGATTTTTTAACTCTTTAATGTTTTTTTGTATGTTTTTATTTTTTGGCTCTCTTTCTATAGCCGGACTAATGATCTGTCTAATGACACCAGTTGCGTTGTCATGTATGACCTGATTTGTGTTTAATTATGTCATAAATTCCTTCCAGAAAAAGACTTGCTTGCACTTAGTTACCTTTGAGCAGTTTGAGATTGTCATAATCTACCGAATGTGGGCATGCTGCTAGTTACTTCTCCTGACATAATACTGTGAGATTGTTATTCTGTCATATCCTTGTTGCATATTGCCCGCTTTGCATCCTTTCTTTCGAGAAATTTATTTTACCTATAGGACAAAGAGAGTGTATTATAGCAAGAATAACAAAGACATGTCTGTTTGACAGTTACTCGGCTGTGACATTCTTTGATTTTCGAAGTACTAGGTAGAAGCAACTTTACCTTTTTGGCTTGGTAGTAGGTAGTCAAGTCCTCCACATTCATGATTAGAAATAGTTCTTCTCATTGCTGTTTTGCTTTTTCAGATAGTAGAGTTCCCAAAGCTTACTCCAATTAATTAGATGCCTACGTTGGATGATGGGGGCTTTGTATTGGTAGACTCATTTGCTATTCTAATGGTGAGAATTTGCAACTTTCAACTCCTTCACATATCATATTATTGGCATAGAAAGACTTTCTTATGTAGGCTATGGCCTGTAATATATCGTTTATGCCTTATAGTAGCTAGAAGAGAGATATCCTCAGCACCACCCACCGTTACCTGATTTGAAGAAAAGGGCAATCAACTACCAGGTAAAAAGGTTATTACTTTTGGAGGCTTTTCCTTCTCTTCCATGTCTATCTGTGAAGAATCTAGCAACATCGCAAATGCCTTAATAAGTTTTAAATTGTTCCACTGGCTTTTTGTTGCATATGGATCTATAAGGTGATCGCCTAGTCAATGACAAGCATCAACCTTCTGTCAAAATCTGTTTAGGCACATGACTTTACTAGAACTTCCAGTTCCAACATTAAAGGCTAGTCATGAGGGTGACGCCAGTCTATTTCTCTCTCTTTCCCCTCAACAATACACCAAATCATCATTTTTCTGCTAAAATTTTGCCAAATGTCCTTATATTACCTAAATTTTGGTTGAACTATATCTGTAACTGCCTTGGGGGTTAGGCCAGAGCCAACAACTATAAAATTCAGAGAGCAGGACAAGGATTCCGTCTCTGTGGGCGGTGACAACTGAGGAATCAATTTGATGGTCAACACTAGGCCGAGGTGCAATAGGAAGATGATAGGGAGGTTAAGTACCTATATATTACAACATATGTCAAGACTGACAAACAACAATGATTGGAGAATAAATACATGATGTGTTTTTTCATGTTGACTTTCTATTCTATTTATATGATCTTATGGCTTCTTTCCTGTTGAATAACTTGGTCTAGGCTGCAAATATTATTTCTTCAAGTATACAACCTCTTCAAAATCTCTATGTTCTGGTAAATATCTGAGGGAGTTAATTATTCCTCTCAGTAGCTGCTTTCAATATATGGGAATGTGACTAATTGTTGCATCACAGAAATGTTGACACCTAAATTTTACTTACCCAATTAAAATTTATTGGTTAAATTTTTAACCTCTAAACAAAAATATTTTCATTCAATTGCATGGCATATAGGTATTAGGTCATTTTGCATTATTAGAATATATTTTTCTTAAATTTCTTTTAAAAAAAAGAGAAGAAAAAAATATTCGAATCAGGCCAAGTTGGAGGTGGGTCAACTCAGCCATCTTCTTCTTTTCCCCCCGGACCTAGCTCGCCTCTACTCTTTCTTTTCTTTCTCCTGCACGAGCAATGCTTGGCCTAGCCTGTACCCCTCGTTCCCTTCAACCGGCTCTCTCTCTCTCTCTCTCTCTCTCTCTCCTCGCGCTTTCCTTCACGTGCGTTGAATGTCAGTCAGCTGGGCGGCAACTAAGACGTTTAACCCAAGCAAGATGGCCAAAAAGTCTACAGCACAGCTGGCAGAGCAAGTAGCCGCCGGCCGGCTATCAAAGCCATGGAGAGGATAGAGAGAATGGTGGGCAATTTAACAAAGAAAAACATAGAGAAAAAAAGAGGATTGAAACCAAAGAGAATCGAGTGCAAAACCATTTTGTAGATCACGAAATGGAGCCAGCTAGCCTCACTGTCGCTAGCAAGCCAGTCATAGACCGCCCAGACGTGACTCGACTGGTAAAACTTCTTGGTCCCTCTGTTTTCCCTGTTTTTGCGTACAGTGTGACCGAAACTTGCACTGGCCGTTTCGTGCGATTGCTGGACCATATCGACTCTACTCTCGGTCTAGACGTCACCGCTAAAGACGAGTCATGGTCGTCAAAGTAGGCTGGGGCCCCTAAATAGGTCAAGGATTCTCTTTTTTTATTACAAGCACAGGTGCTCGACCAAATGCCTAAGTGAAGTGTTTTCGAGTAGGGTTTCGGCTGGCGATCTCCATGTCAGTGGGGGATTCGTGATGTTGTCGGTGGCCGTGTGGTGGTTGAGTGAGGCCAAAGAAGGCCAAAAGTTGGATTGGGTTCGCCGGCCAAACCTTGGTCGACATTTGGACCCAAAGAGGCCCCGGTCGAGGCTCAGCTGGCTACTACTTTGGCTGGCCATTAGACGATAGACTAGATAGAAACCACCTTAGGAGCTAAGGAGGGTGAGACTTTTGGTCAATCGAAATTGCCAGCAAAACGTCGGAATTTGCCCAACCGGCCTTCTCACTTGTCTATGACACATGAGAACTGGCCCAAAAAAAAAACCTGGCCTGCAATCCTGGTCGAATCGGTCTGTAGGCCTAGCCTGAATAGTCTAGCCCCTTTTGGGCCGGCCTTTTTTGTCTGTATCCATTGAACCGGACCTTGACTAGGCTTGGTCCGATGGGGAACTCGGGTCACTGACTTGGGTTAGCCAATTCGGGTTAGGTTCGCAGATCCGGGTTGGTTTTGACTGCACCCGGATATGATGACCCGACCCGGATATGATTATTTTATTAATTTAATAATATTTTAAAAATATATATTTTAAAAAATTAGGAAATAGCTAAAATAGTCAAATTTTGAGTATATTTTTTAAATGTGAAAATATTTCATAAAAGAAAATTTTTAAACAAGTCTTTAGGGCTATACCTTAGGGTTCTAAATGTCCTAAAAATCGATGTCATGTTGTTACTTGTGCAATTTATTTTGATCATTATGTAATTGTATGATTCCAATATGTTGAATGTCGTTCTCTTAGCTAGGATTAGAACCCTACAACTGCATATGCACTTTGGTTGTTACTTTAATCATTGTACATTCGGTCTACTTCACATGTTAGTGGATAGGCTTTAAAATCAATCGAAATAGCTTGAAAAAAAAATGTTTTCAAAACTGAACAAGATGAAGGTATAAAAAATGTATTAGTTATTTAACTAGTGTAATCAAATCTCCGGACTCATTTGAATCTCTAGTTCGTAGGATTGAGGCAATTCTCCCATCGCCTCACTTGGGTTTTAATCGACCTTCCCTAAAGTGATTAGTGGTAACTCCTAGATAAAATTAATTTACATGTTAATAACTTGAATCTTAAGTTGTGAATTGGTATGGGCTTGGGAGAAGCCCGAGTTAAGTCCTTAGGTTTATACTTAGCAATCTATTAGCCTCTTATCCACACCCTTGGCCCTTGAGGGCCGCTTGTGAGGAGGTCACGACAAGAAATTTCTTGAGGAGAAAGTTGGTCCCAGTGAGCCGCTTGCTTGGGTTCAATTTCACATTGGAAGAGGCTTTTCAGGTACATTTTAGTATTATTGATAATTCTGTTCAGCTCCTTTGCTTTTTCCCCTTCTTCTTCTTCTTCTTCTTCTTCTTCTTCTTCTTCTTCTTCTTCTTCTGCTGTTTTCCTTTCTGATAGCATGATTGTATGTGCACAAGTTGTGAAGGTCAGATAGCTGATAGCTTTCCCTTGAGCAGATGCTTTGCTGATTTTTGGTTGATTTTCCTTCTGCTTATTCGGAGTGGTTAAATTTAGAAGCAATTTAATTGTGAAATAGTTTAGTATAGAAAAAATAATTATACTCAAGAGGAGGGAACCTCCTAGTTGCAATTATCTACACCTTATAAAATGAGACCATGGCCACAGTTCCTTGAACAAAAAGTCAGGCTTGTCTAGATGTGTGACTTGCCTTAACTGGAGAAGAGATTTGCTGGCCTCAATTTAAGAATGTGTTTCATGAATATATCAAATTGAGAGTGATCAGTCCTGTCTGATAGTGGTGAGAATCTAGTGCTTAGTCCTGTTAAATATGAGAACCCCTTTCAGGGGAAGTACCGCAGTCTAAATTTGTCTGAGGACTAATTCAAGCTTGCTCTTGTTACTTGAACTTGCCTTTGCGTAGGAATGAACAGAAGAATAAGTTCTACACGGTCTTATTAACATTTGAGAAGAAACTTCCCTAAGTGATACTTGGTTAGGCTAATTCTCTGCTGAATCCTCTCTGTAAGAACACCAGATTCCAACTATAATTATAGGCTCCTACTGTTGTAGCATGTAATGCAACTTAATCTAGGTTAGATTCCCATGGTTTTTCCTACATCACACTGTGCTCAGTGTGCAGTCCATTTTCTTTACCCCTCATTTCCAAAACCATTATTGGATAATTGATTCTTGTAATGTGTAATTGTGGTCCCTTACTAGTATAGCATGAAGTGAAGCTAAATCTAGGGTTGCTATTGCTATAATGTTTCCCATGTGATTGTGCTGTACGCTTTTTCTTCACTGTTCATGTCAAAGGCCATTTCTGATTCTTCTAAGCAAAGAGTCTGAAAGTCCATATGGTTTAGTTGTCGCCGTACTCTGATATATTGCAAAACCTATGTCTGGAAACATCGTGTGTTTAAATTTGCAACAAATGGAAATTGGGTGAAACTGCAACTGTTGGTGGGTGTTGCAGCTGTGAAGTGTTGCCTTACACCGCAGAAAAGCTGAAGCACCTCCTTTCAAAGTGGTAACTACTGGACATAGCTATACCAAAAACCCTATGAGTTTATTCAGTTCACTCTTTCTAGCTTCATTTGCTTGGGATTTTTCTTTTTTATTCCAATTTATGGTGAAGCATAACAGTTCTGATTGTTTTTAGCTGGTTTATCATGACTAGATATCTTCTGGGTGCTGAGTTTGCTTCATGCTCATATGACATTGTACTGGACAAAATTTCTTGGATTCTTGATTGTGCTCGTTTTATTCTGTTAAAATAATGGGTGAAAAAATTCAACTTTTAGAGGGGTAAAACGCATGCTTACATATTCAGCACTTGAGAAGGTAATAGCGGACCATGCTGGAA
This sequence comes from Syzygium syzygioides, assembly GCA_031216285.1. Taxonomy (NCBI): domain Eukaryota; kingdom Viridiplantae; phylum Streptophyta; class Magnoliopsida; order Myrtales; family Myrtaceae; genus Syzygium; species Syzygium syzygioides. The sequence continues at coordinate 19,376,297 of CM062245.1, read as the reverse complement.
AATACGCCGCGAGAGAAGAAGTTTGTCTGGTTTGATTTCTGGCTCTAGCTCTTTGCTGAAAGCTTCTATCTTTTATTCCATCTTGTTTGTTTTCTACTCTCTGTCATTGTCAAATTTTCAGAGCTGTTCACAGATCCATTATGCCTGTTCCTACTCTCTCTTTCCAGTGCACCATTAGGTTGATGTTAGGAAAATTGACACATCATGAAGCACATGTGACTCCACACGTTTGTGACAGAATCACGAACTGACTGTTGGAACAAGAAAGCCCCATACTGTATCACTACTAATGTTAAATTTAGTAAGCTCGTTTTGAGAAAAGACACTTTTATGAGCTTCTCTGTCTTCTGACCACAACATAGTTTGGTGCTCGGTTCTTGAGGATTAGCTGTTTATGCTTCAAATTGTCTGAAGTCAAAAGTTCTTCCGGTCCTTGAAGGAATATGGGTCAAACATCTAGAAAGAGAATCAGTACAATTAATGAAAGATGGATAGTATGCTATGCTAATGTCTGTTTAACTCCTATGGAGAGCCAGAATCCCCGGTCTGTAGACTAAAAAGCTTGCCATCGTGTTTTATTTGTTATCGTTGGACGTGATCGAATAAGTAATGTGTAGGCCGATGTTTTCCTTGCACCCAAGATTTATGCGGCAGTCAAGAGGTTCAATATTGACATGGTAATTCTCTTGCCTAAGCATGCATAGTTCATATCATATGGAGTTCGGAATTAAATTTCTTTTTAAGTTACTCTTCTACAACAAACTTTAAATAAAGAGTGACACTCGGGATTCGTAATGGTGCAGGACCATTATCTGTGATGTCACATTTGCTGGTTAACAGAAGGTGCCCATAAACTGCACATGATTAAATAAATCATTCCGAACACCATTTATACATGATTGACCGGGAAAAAAGAAAAAAACTCCATCTGCAAATGGTTGCTCAAATTTCATTAGTGCCTTGGTTTATCATGATTCAAGAAATATCCAGGTCGTTGCTCCTTAACTACTTTCGTAGAGTCAATATCCTATCTTATCAAGGCTGCACGAGACATACGGTGAGATACCTGCTTTTAAAGATGCCATGCCGGAAAACCAGCCAGATGCTCCTCAACCGCAAGCTTGGCCGACCAGTTGGTGCGACTGCGAAGTACTAGCTCGGGCAGCTGCTTTAAGATTGTAGTGATCCTGATGAATAAAATCGCCTGAGTTCGAGAGCTATAATGTTTTGCTTTTTTGGGTTGAGATGCGGGGAATTATGTTGGATGCCTATATTCAACCGCAAGAACATTTCTTTGGCTGCTCTCATCTTTTCATATATGCAACACCTGGCATACTAAGAGAGTTTACCCCGGTCATACTCTCTCTCTCTCTCTCTCTCTCTCTCTCTCTCTCTCTCTCTCTCTCTCTCTGCTGTGCATGCACCTGGAGGGAGAACCAGAGAAGATATAGCCGTATCCATTTTCCTTCTGTACGGAGAATTGTCCCTTTGCTTTATACTTCAATAGAAGGTCTATTTTGCTTCCAGTTGCTTGAACTCATCGAATTGGAGAATTTGCTTACTGGGTCGAATCCTCGTGGAAAAAGGTGAGATTCTTAGGGCACATTTGTGTCACATAAAAACTCAAGATTTGGAAAAGATTTGGAAAATATTTTATAAAAAATGATCGCTTGTATTGTTTATGAAAATGAATTAACGTCAAATATTTTCATCGTTCAAGAAAATAGTTGGGCATAAATTGTTGTCAATAATGAAAACATTTTCCGTTGATTAATTTTTCTAAGCGATATGACCAATCATCTTTCATTTTCGGAAAATATTTTTTAAAACTTGAGTTTTTCGTTAAACAAATTCACCCTTAACATACCTCGGGAGTAGGATGCTAAAGCAAAATGTCGTTTGAACAATAACGTTTTAATTGGAGCAATTAACGTGGAATCCCACAGACGGGGAAGTTGCATGAGCACACGAGACATTAGGAGATGAACTACACATATTAAAGACATCATCCTTAATTCGTGTGTGCGTTCCGTGCGATCTCCATCAGCGGGCCCCACGTGATGAATGGGACAAGATGGATCCAATCTATCGGACTCGGTTTACGAAAGATGTTTTTTCGGTGTGCAGGGAAAATACTGGATTTGAGCCTACTGAATTTGATTCATTCCGTTTGATCGGATACACGTAGGAATAGATGAAGTCAAACATTTGATGATTTGCGTTGCTCGTGAGCTCCATGAGGGGCGCCCACACGATCAATGGACGAAATGGATCCAATCCATTGGACTCGATCTATGCTAGAACTTTTTCTTGTGTATGAAAAATACCAGATCCGAATTTACTGGATTTGACCCATATCAGCCGTTTGATCAGATGAGCAACACATGAATCCCACTCTCGAGACCCACATATCGACCCAATCATCCACCGAATGATTGGGACTCAGGACTGCATTCAGACAAGAAATTCCCCTAGTGCCAGGCATCTCTGACACAATGATGATGCAAATCCATGAAAAGAGACTGGATTCCACCGTCCTTCGAATTTGCTGTCTTGATAGCTGAATGGTACTAAAGCCAATGAAACAGCTCAAAAGTACACCGAACCAACTTCTGTAATTTTTTTATTCCTGAGAGTTCACACTTCACCGAGAACATGAGACGGTCAAAATCTTGCAATTTCTGTTCCCTCGTTAAGGTCTGTTATGGTGTTCCCTCGCCAAGGAAAGGTCGGGGAATGAACATTCATGACTTTAGCGTACTATGGAAAAATTAAAAACAAAGAGAAAGTTTCCCACTCGGATGTCTTCCCTTCTATTGAGATGGAGATGAGAGCGCCCTGACCCGCGCTAGGCAGTTATCAATTGGCCTCGCATGGGGCAAGTACCTTGTTGCACATTCGGGATTGAGTCGTTCGAGCCTGCCACATGTACAACGAGGAGGTCATTATCATTTATCAGATGAGGGCTTTGGTCTGCTGAATTTCTATTAAATCCATAGCAAGACATCCCTTTCACATCTAGGTGGGTGGTTATTACAAGACTTGCAGAACAAAAGCTGATTAGTATGGAAAGAACAATGGGTGTGTTTTGGGTCGAAATGGGTTTAATATGGTTGTGTCTGATTGTGTTTTTATGGTGAGATAAGAGTTGAGCTTTCGTCTCAGTGCGGTCTGAACAGGTAAAGGAAATTAGAATGCTCCCAACTGAAGTACATTGCATTATTTCTATCTATTCGTTTTTGTTCTAAGCCTACTATGATTAGTTTAAGAAGCGACGCCACAACATCATAAATTGAGAACTAGCTGATTCTGATTTTGCTTGAAAACCACTGCCCAGTTACATTCAAACGGTATGGACTCACTCCCTTACACGATGTAAGTTCTTAAGACCTCAATAAGAAGTGAATGCGTACGTTTGACGGCCTCCTGGTTTCTTTCTAATAGTATAACCTTTTCTTTTATTGCTAAAAACCTAACACTTATTAACTAGCTGGACTAGACGGAAAAGCAACGAAAAGAGAACAGGAATTATAAGACAAACTCACCTATAGTTAAGAAGGAAATGATGCAGGAAAATCGCTATCTCAAGCTTTGCGAGATCATTTCCAGGGCACAGCCTGCTTCCTGCTCCAAAGGGAAGAAAGCTTCCTGCCTTGGGTGTGTAACCCTGAGAGTCAAGGGGCGATATTACTCATTAGAAAGCGCTCTCACATCATGTTATTAACTACCTAGAGTATAGTACTTATGATGGCATCAAACTTACATCCCATCTAGATGGATCAAACTTCTTTGGATTCAGATATATTTCGGGATCCAAATGAACGGTTCTGAACCAGACCAGAACTTTCCAACCCTGAGGAATAGTGTAGCCTGACGAAGATCAAATGAATTCAGCACAATCACGAGACAACAGGTGTTATATGTTCTCTTTGTAAGAGAAGAGAGGGGAAAAAACAACTCACCATTTATTCTGACATCTGATTTCGCTTTACGAAAAACCACCAGTGAGAATGTGATCAAGCGAAGTGTTTCGTCAATAACCTTTCATGTTCAGTGAGAACTCAAAATCTGTTGCATTCTGTTGACTGCATAGAAAAGGATGATGCCAAATAGAGTGAAAACCGAAAGGAAAGTACCTTGGACAAGTATTCCATCTGCCGAAATTCCTTGAGGGTCAAACCCTTTTGTGCCGGTGGTCTCTTCTTAACGATCTCTTCTTGCTCCTCCTATCATGTGGTACAGAGAAGCTAAGATACTGTGGGTAAAAATCATTACGGAGCTTGACCCCAATGCCAACAAAACAATGAAGTGTGAAAGTGAATCAAGATTTTCATGACAGATGGCCGACGAAATGGTTTGGCTCATAAATTGTATTTCCAAAAAGACCTCATAGAAATACCAAAATTTCATTCCCTCGGTTAAAGGCTCTTCCTGTCAGCTACGTCATCACGCTCTTAACACTCCACTGTGCTAGTGTATCGTACTGGCACATATATTGGAGAGGCTGATGCGAAGCATTTTGGTGAAACTCATATAATGGAACTGTGGTAGAGTAAGGAAAAGCATATTGCCTTGCCCAAACGCAGAGGCTTTGCACGATGATGGTTATATGGTATATTACATAGAATCAACGAATTAATAATGCCTGAGCTCAGTACCTTGGCTTTCTGAAGGAACTCCTGGTTCTCTTGTAGGAAGATGGTTGCCCACATCATGATGTGACCGGAAGATTCGTGGCCTGCATTTAAGTACATTAACAACACATCGATGATTTCCTCATCGTTCAACTTTCGACTGTTTTCGTCTTCCACTTCTAGCAGGGCATCCATCATGTCCTTCTTCTTTGCAGGAACCTTGGTCTCCTCCTGATTCCGTCGTTCCTCCACTATGGATTGGAATATTGCTACTAGTTTTTTCCGAGCCTGATGTCCGTTTGGGAAAAAAAAAAAAGGTGCTGAGTATCTGATGAAGCTGGTAGTGATATTGACTGCAAGTCAACCATTCTATTTATGATCCATAGAGATTGGGATTGTTACTGGACTTCTATCCAAACTTACTTTAAAAATCTTAGATAATAGGTTCAATGAGATTGGATTACGTCACTCAGTTCTTCTGTCGATCAGTTTTGGAATTGTAAGAATGAGTATTTACAACCGCCATGTTCCTTTTGGAGGTCAAAAGAATCGAATCACATAAGTGTTCTCCGTGCAAGACTATAAATTAAACATGCCTCAGTGAATCAATTCTCACCTTGAGTGCTTTGTGGTAAGCAAATCCTGGAAGGTTGATTGCCATGGCTCTAACACCGTGATTGAGAGTGGTGTATTCCCTTTCTAAAGCCTCCATCACCAGTTCGCTCTCTGAGCTAAGAAAGATATGCATGATTATCCTGAAGGTGAGCTTCCGGAGTTGAGTCAAGAACTCAACTTGCCCCATCTTTGACCACTTATCAAGCGCAGATATGACATTTTCTTCAATATATCCTATATATAGAGACAAAGCTTCATGACCATTGACTGGAGCGGCAGTCAAACGCCTAAGCCTTTTGTGTTCTTCATATGAAATCCCTACAAACGATTTCTTCCCGATCAATTCCTCAGTTGCAACGGGCCAACCAGGCTCGAATTTCTCATCATCGGTCAATACTCTTCGGCATGGCTCAGGCATGGTCACAATCACGCTCGGGCTCCCAAACATGAAGGCCTTGTAGATTCCGGTGCGACCGAATCTGCAAATGCCAACTAAGATTATTTGCAACATTCTATAGCCCAGGAACAGCATTATCTTATGAAATTTGTGCTCAACATTGGATGCACCAGGACTGCTGATGCTTTCAAACCCCAAAGTCAAATAGGTATTCAGAGCAGAGAAGGTGAAATTGCATCCTTTTGTGCTTGAGTAGTTGAGGAAAATGTCGGATAAAATAATGCAATCAATAGAGCCAATCTCAATCCACTATGAAAATTTTCTTTTGTGAGAGTGCTTTGAGGCCAGGCTTACACTGCTATGAACAGCAACTTCTCAGAGAGAGAGAGAGAGAGAGAGAGAGAGAGAGAGAGAGAGAGAGCGAGAGAGAGAGAGACCTGTTGATGAAGGAGGACATGAAGGAATCAGGATCGCTAGACTTGAAAGCCCTGAGGAAGGACCACATGTTCCCAATGAAAGGCCATCCGAGATCACCGGGAGGTAACGAGCGACGTTGCTCCTCATCAAGCTGGGTCTCATACAAGTACCAATTTGCATGCTTGAGAAGCCATGCAAGAGCCATCAATGCCACGAGTATCAGAAACGAAGCAGAGGAAACGGAAGAAGCGAACTCCATGACAGAGAATGGCACCACAAAAAGCCTTTTCTTTAGCTTTTAGCTTTTCTTCACAAACAGCTGATGAGGAAAGAGACTTATGAGAGTGAAAGAGAGGAAGAGAGAGAGGTTTTAGAGAGTGGAACTCAGAAATGTCCCTCTCAGTCTCTTTTGGTGTCCTATGGTACAAATAAAAGAGAAAAGTACTGGTCAAACACGTACCAGGATCACTCTCTCACAAGGATTTGAGAGGAGAAACTTCCACAGAGAGAAGCTCTAGATTTTTATTGCTCTTGTGAGAATGAGATGTCCAAATGAGGGTAGGAGACCCCTTTATATAAAAGTACAGACTCAACAGTATCTGTAGATCTTTCATCGATCTAACGGTGGAGATTGAATCTCCCCACCTACCATCTACCTGCATTTAATACAGAAGACTCTAGAACAGTGTACAATTACAATATTGCCCGCCGTCAACATTATTCTAGAGAATACTCGAGAGGGTCGCCTGCTTGTTCATGGATTAGTCACGGTCTTTCGTTTAGAAACCCTCGAGAACGATCCATTTCTCTGGGCTGTGACACATGTAACATGGCAAAGAAAATTAACCCTCTCATATATATGTGCCTATTCCATGAGAAGCCCACTTTCTTTTGTCTTTTTTTACTACAATGATGTTGAGTGTTGGGATTTTTGAACACTTCATGATCTCATCAGGTCTTCTAAAATCTTTTTGTCTCGACGTGAGCACGTAACTGTTATGGTAGAAGATCTTTAGAAGGGGCACAAAGAGAATGAGACTCAAGTCCTAACTACCTTTATTCCATTAAGCTTTGAATCTCGAAAAGTCCAGTCACAAAAGATTTAGCATAGGGAAAAAGGAATGAATTAGAATGGAATGAGGAATGACATGGAATGAGTCCTCCCCTTTAATGTGCCAAGAAATTAAGCAAGAATCCAAATAATTAGAGTAAGTCTTTAAATGCCCCTAAAAGGGATTACAAGGAAAGAAAGACTAAAGGTGCAACTGAATAAAATTGCATATGTTGTATTGAGGAATAGAATGGGAAATGAATTTCCCTGAAGAGACACCACTGTCGTGAGAGCACTACTCTCTCTCTCTCTCTCTCTCTCTCTCTCTCTCTCTCTCTCTCTCTCTCTCTCTCTCTCTCTCTCTCTCAACTTGATCTACACTACTTTTACCATAACTTTATGGATGTTTTTGCTCGTCATAAATTCTTCGAACACCGGAAAACTAATTCCCTCTCATTTACATGCTCAAAACCAAATAAGAGAATATTGATCACTTTCCTTAAAATAAATTTTGGGTAAAACCATTTTCTTCAGCATATTTTTCATAAAACAAACACACCCTAGAACAAGTTTCTTCTCCAACTTCATCGACAAAGTCATCAATAATAATAAAGAAAAAATAATCCTTTTGTAATCCTAATCACAATTTCCAAATAACATTAGAGAATTTGGCTGCAGATTTTAAGTAAAGATGAGAAATAATGGAGAAACTTGTGTGCAAAGTGACAGAGTTACTGTTACTGTTATTAGCTAGATAAATGTGCAAAGTGACCCAGAAGATGAACACAAATAAAGTTGTGTACCGAGTCAAGAGCTTCCAACTTCATGCCAGTAGACCGAATGAAACACCGAAGATCGGGATCAACAGGTTGCATGTGCCTCCCACAGCCAAGGATGAGAATCTCTGAAATATATTACAAACAATACTCAGATTCAGAATACAATGCTGATACAGTCATATAATGTGATGACACAAGAAGATGCCCACTAGATAGTCTATTAAAAAAAATAGATAGAATTCCCCCATTGGAGTGACCAGTTTATATTAAAAATATGTCCGTCAGCAATTAATTCCATACTACATGCCTAAAAGCATAAAGAGTACAACAGGCACTCCCTTCATGAGATTAGTTGCAATGTAGCACCCAGCTAAGACACAGATGCGGTAAACTTCTACTATCCAACAGATTTATGGCTAATGAATAAACTCAAGCTACCAACGTTGCAGTTGAATGCTGGAAAAAAGCAACTTCCACAAAAAAAGTAGATGAACCTTAAACTGTAGGCAGTTCATAGTCCACGCCAACTTGTTGTCAAACACTCGGTCTTTTCTGAAATTATTTTTAAATCTTTTCTAACATGTGGGGATTTTACAGTAGGCAACTCTTGGTGCTCTTCTAAAAACTTAGTTGTAGGGGGAAAAAGAATAGTTCACACGTACTTCTACCAAATAAAGAAGTTACAATTGTAAGGAAAAACATGCACGCCAATTCTACAGATAGGATCACACATAGTGCACAGATTCTCACCTGGTATGGTCCGAACAGTCTGGAAGATGGACAAGCTGCAGAAGAGAAGAAAAGCACGCAATGTATTATAGAAGTCAAAACCTGAAAGAATTCTAACCCTAGCTATGGAAAAAGTAAAAAGAAACTTCGTATACGCCCAGCTCTAATACCCAAGAATATCTAAGGTAACACATCTCCTAAATCATCCAATAAAATGTTCAAGGAACTCCCAAGAGTCGAATCCAAGTACTGCCCCCATAATGTTCAAGGACCTCCCAAGAGTCAAATCCAGCTCCAATACGCACTATCCTGTCCAATGTCAAGTTAAGGCTGTATCCGTTCCATTGTCAAGTTAAGGCAGTAACAAATTCCATTTACAACTCACTCCAGATATACATGTTAGTGTCACTAATACAATAATTTTTTGGCTTCCATAGCAAAGTGGCCTTGACATAACAGGGCTGATATTTTGGAGACTTTCTTCCAGCCACTTGATTATGTCCCCCAACAACTCCAACTATTCTACAATTCCTCTGAGGGACAATAACAGCGCTATTAAACTTATATGATCACTGCCTTGATTAAGTACATATTCCATCTTGCACTCATGGATGATGTTGTTTCGGGCTTGTTATGTCGATGCACTACTTTCATGCGAACCCATACCAATGGTTAAAGAACGCATCCCCTTCACTAAATGCAATTAGTAATGCATAAAAAGAACAAAGGTAGCCGAAATTCATCACAGTCTTGGTCACGACCCTTCAATTTTCCCATCAAAATGCAGGCTCCAACCCAGCCTCCCAGTTTTCTTGATCATACGCGCGGCGTTTGGTAATTTCAAAGACAAGCGATAGGAGAGAGAGAAGACGAGCAATTTGCCTGTCGGGAGCTGTGTCGGAGAACGTCCGTGGGCTCCAAGACATCGGCAGATTCCCCACGCAAAGCGAGCTCCCCTCGTACATCACTCCATTTCACCTTGGAACCCGTTTCCGCGCAGCTGCGTATCCCGCGAAGAGCGAGCAGAGAGACGGCCAGCATTGTCCCCAGGACGGAGGAGGAGGGTTAGAGGGAGACGGACTGTTGGAACCGGAGCTGGTCCTCGGGGACGGTGTCGATGAGGTTGATCCGGCCGTGGAGGGAGAAGGCGCGCCGGAGCGAGGGGGGGAGGAGTTGTTGGTTCGAGGGCCTCGGGCTCAGCTCGCGCTTCAGGCTGCGGATGAGGTCGGGGAGCCTCTGCGTCACCGCCATTGTTGCCCCTGTGTTGCCGAAGCTCTCTGCTCTCTTGCGGCTTTTCGCAGGAGGAGGAAGAAGACGCCGTCGATTCTGCAGAGCACGTCCTTGCTCCGAAGGCCGACCGCCGTTCAATCGGATCGGGTTTACCCAGAAATCGGATCGGATCATCCATAAAAACCGGGAATCGGTTCCTGTTTGAATCCATCCAGGTACAGGTTTCAGTTTTTTGGGAATCGGTCAGAAGCAGTCCGGTTCATGACCCACCCGGAACTGGACCGGATTTGGAACCGGTTTTTAACTAGTGTTAAAATTATACTATTACTATATTTTGGATTTTTTTTTCGTGGATACATCATAGGAATTATTATTTTTGACGGATAGAAATTTTTATTATTCATCTTTTTACTTTAAATTGTTTTGTTATTACTCATATTATTTTGCTGAAAAAATGAAACTAGAAAAAAGGAATAAAAGAAAAATAGATTTTCGGATAGACCTTAGAACTAGATCGGAAAAATAGGATAGGTTCCAAAATAAGTTTCAGGGCAAACACGATAGGTTATAGTTTTCAAATATTGAAAATCGGTTGGTTTAGAACCTATCCACTCCAGAACCTGAAACCGATCATCTTTACGTGCTCTGTCTTCGGCCTCCCATGGAGATTTTCATGGGGCCGGGTCGGGAAAGCAAAACTCTAGTAGAATGTGGCCCACGTTATGGCCCTTTAAATTCGTACACCGTTGCTTGATTGCTTTCCGTTATTGGTCTGTCACTTTGTCGGTTTCACCTATAGTTCATTTCGTATTTCCTTTGCGTATGCTCTCGGGATTGATATCAGAGCGAAAGCTGGCCTTTACCAAAGTTAAAGCAATAGAGAGCTGGCTTTGCTTCGCAAATAATAGATAATTCGAAAAAAAATATATATAATTTTTAAAATAATTATTTATATCATTTGAAAAATTAATTAAATTTAAAATATTTTTATTATTATCATGAGTAATGAAATATTTTTTGTTCGTTCTTTTTTGTAAACGATATAATCGATCATTTTTAGGAAAAAATTTTATAAATAATTTATTTTCCGCGAAACAAGTGCCCTAAAATACAAAAAAATCAATTCTCTCTCAAGTCCATAACTCATCTTTTTTCTCCTTCTCATGTGGTTTCTTCTCTTCTCAACTCTTTCTTCTTCTTTTTCAAGTCATGAAAGTGGGAATGGGGTAGGGGTGTCAAACGGGTGGGTTAGGTTGATTTTGGATCGGATAAAAAATGATCCGATCCATTTAACTTGTTTTGACCCATATTCATATAGTGCAAATCTAGTGACTCGTACCAAATCTAACCCATGCTCGACTTAACCCATATTCTAAAAGACTTTAACATAAAATCCAATTTAGAAAAAAACTTGATTCCAATTTATAAAACAAAATCAGCAATTTAAATTTTTTATTGTCTTTCTCTTTTTTATTTTATTTTTTAAAAATTAAATTTTAATTATTTTTCTTTTTTCTTTTAATTTTAATTTTTCTTTTTCCTTCTTCTTCAACGGGTCGCTAGCTGCTAGCGATGGTCGTTGACCAGCTACAAGCGAGCTTGGCCAGATCGACGAGCTTCGAGCTCAAACTCCCTGATCTGGACAAGCTCAAGCTTGTTGGAATTTGGCGTGCTTCGAGCTCGAGCTCACGAACTGGATGAGCTTGTGCTTGCCAAAATCAGCCAACTTCGAGCTAGCCTATCTAGATGAGCTTGAGTTCGCCTTTGGACAGTCGCCGCGGCCGGTCAAAGAAGAAGAAAACAAAAAAAGAAAAAAAAATGAAATGAAATGAAAACAGGAAATAAAAATAAAAACAAAAATAAAAATATATTTTTTAAAATGACATGTTATGATTTACTTAAGCTATTTAGCCTACAAGTTAATAACTTAAATGTGTCAAATATGGATTGAAATATGGGCTTGCAACAAATCCATATTTAACCCATATATACTTAAGCTTTAATGTTACAAGCCCATGTTGATCTATTTTCAAAATTTCAAGTGACCCATATTCAATCCGGGCTCACTAAAAATGAGTTGATAAATAGGTTTTTGACCCATATTGTCACCTCTAGAATAGGGCAACGATTTGGCCAAGTCTTCATGTTGCAAAGTGGCTGAAGGTACTTGGTTCAAGCAATTGGACCAATAGGTGAAGCAGTTCGAGCGACAGATGTATCGATTATGGCTTGAAGTTTCCCGCTTTGATTTGGAATCGGCACAAAGTACGTCATTATTGGGATGTTTCAGGAGTTTTTTGTGGGTGCTTGGAGACGGAGACAAGGGTAACCTTTCATAAGCATCTAGGGAGAACTAAAGAGCTGTTATTCGATAAAAGTCGAGAGCTCGAGAACACTCCTCTTTCGTGATTGACTTTCGTGACGTGCATCTAGGATTGTGAGCCTTTTGAGCGATTGCGATATTCATTTTGCCGATTATTGTTGGATTTAGCGTTTGATGGAGACATTTAGAAATATCACCAAGGTGTGAAAGGGAAAGAAAAAGCTCATATTTTAGAAAAATGCTCGGAGTATTATCCTCTTTCTCGCAAGCATATGTAATTTACCAGTCATATCAAACGCAAATTTGTAACTCGTATAAATGAAGACATGTCCTTCAATATCATGGAACATCTCAATCAAGAATTATTTTGAAACACAAGGAATTTTTCATTTCGAATAAAAATATAAAAAAATATTTTTGAATTTGGGAATGATTCGATGGAAAATGTTGGCAAGGGGGTTATTATGAATATGAATTATCTCCGTTTAGATGGTATTGACTAGTACAACACAAAGGGCGAAATAGATTCAATTAAAAATGTGTAGGGCAAATTCGCTATTGAAGAAATTTTCCCTTCATTCAACCTTGCTTTCACTTTCAAGATGATCGAGGTTAAGTCAATCCAGAATCACTTGAGTAAGTTTAATAAAGTCATCATCAATGATTTGAAGAATGTGAACGAGAAGGTTTCTAATAATATTGGTTTGTTCTTTGCCCAGTTCTTACGGGCACTTTTCGTGATTCTTAGATAAGAGGGGGTGAGACTATATCCATAAAACTAAAGAAAGCGGAGAGATCGGAGAGCGAGATAAGGTCGCACGAACTAGAGGGGAGCAGTTGGACTATGTTGTGCGTGCACGCCTATCGGTTTGACTACAAGATGAGTGGATCATGGATTCTGAATGCACATATTATGTGACATCACATAGGAGTTGGACTATGTTAGTGGGATTTGTGAGATGTTGGACGTGTCTGCTAACCTTGAGTTGCAAAGTCGTGTCAAATCGCTTTCCTTACTCTTTGAAATGATAGAAATCCATAGACCAACATTTCACGTCATGAAAAGCAAAAATTTTATCTTTTCCCGATAGATCATGATGGCTTTGATTTTTTTAGTAAGAGAGTAGTTGCATCGGCAGTATTAAAATGGGAAATCATTCAATTTTTTCTTTCGAACATGTCCAAATTATTTTGATCGATTAAAATAAACATCGGGAGTGCCGTAATGGATCACGTCACGGTTAGGAATTTTTGGTTTCTACGATGAAGAAATTTAAAAATGAGAAAAAAAGAAAATGTTATTTTTACAGGATAATAATAATAAAAAAAGGACACAGCTCTTTGGCCGCTTTATGATTTGTTTTCTTCGTCGTTCGTAACATCCCCACACCGAGAGCGGCGAAGCTTTGCTTGGGAACCGGTTTGTGTTTGTGATCAGGCGACGGCTGGTGGTGGTGCTGGTGGTGGTGGCGGGGCTGGTGCGCCATCGAAGCTGAAGCTGTACGGCTACTACCGGGGGAGCTCTTGTTCCTTCTATCCTGCTCTCACTAAGTTGTTTATGCAAACCGAATACGCCACCTTCAAGAACAACAATCCCATCCTTAAGACCGGCGAGGAATTTCCCCTACTCGCCCCCACAGTCTCTCTTACTTCCGCGATGATACTGGTTGCTGAGCCGCCATCGTTGGCAATTGAACGGGTCGAAGAGGTGATTGCGAGCTAAATCCTTAACGCCGAGCCCTTATGCGGTGACGTGGTCCTTCTGCCCGTCAATTGTTCAGATCCTCGTGTTTTGATCGCCGTTAAGAAGTTGAATGCGAGAGCCTTTAAGTCTATTAGGTTCTTGGGTATCAAACTCCCGTTGAAGATTCAAACACCAATGAGTGCGATGTGGCTTGGATGACAAGTGATAGTAGACCACAAAAGAGAGTGTTATGTTTTTTTTAATTGGATGCTACCAAGACTTTTAATCATGATCAAAATAAGACGGAAGGGAGAGAAGTAAAAAGATTGAGGAAAATGAGACCCGTGAGAAAAGACAAAAGAAGAAAACAAATGGGACACAACAACCAAACAAACAAATTACCTAAAAAAAAAGTCGGCATCACAAAGATTGGTATTGTCAAAACACTATGATAACGAGTCTTTTAGCTATGATGAGATTCCGACCAAAAAAAAAAAGCTAGGATAAGGTGAAAAATCCGCGAACCTTGGAATATAAGCAATTAGGTTTTCACAAAAAATGATATCTTAGTGATTTGTTTTTCTTAAAAATATTGCTAGTTAATTGCATTGAAAATTTGCCCATGCAATAAAACATTTTAATGAATTTTTTTGTATTAAATAAAATTGAAAAGGTAGGGTAAATTAGGAAAAAAAATCACATCTTTAACAGCATATAAGTATTATAAAAGTAGAAAAACTAACTAAAAGAATAATATATCTAATAAATGCACTGCTTTGATGATTTATGACAAAGCATAAAAAAAACACGTGTCGAAGATGATATGCGGGAATTTCTTTACCATTCATATTTTTATAAGAGAATTATTTTTCAATTATATTAAATTAAATAACACATCTTGATTAGATAATATAGAGAAATTTTCAATTTAACACTTAGATAGAAATCATGTGGGCCATGGAAGGAGAATTGATGGGTCAATTACCTCCTCCACTAATTTGAAATAATAGAAATCCACGTAGCAACATTTTACGTCATGAAACGAGAAAATTTATCTTTTCACGATAGATTTTTATGGTTTTGATTTTTTAATAAGAGTAGTTGTGTCGGGCATGGAAAATTTTAAAAATTTTCTTTTAAAAAATTCAAGATTATTTTACTAAATTAAATTAAACATTGATAGTGCTGTCCTGGGTGACATCACGATTAAGAATTTTTGTTTTTTACGATTATTTACCAGCCACGGGTGAGGCGATCCAGATCTAGCGAGGGCTGGGCTTTTGCTAGTGGTTGGCGAAGGTCGCCTAGGCAAAGCTGACCCTCACCTATGGGTTTCAAGGGCGGCTTCACTTGACCCTTTTTGGGTATCGCTAGTGGCTAGCTGTTGCCTAAGACTAGCTATAGGCGAAAAGGAAAGAAAAATTGTAAAAAAAACAAAAAAAAGAAAGAAAAAAAGGAAAAAAATCAAAAAAATAATGAGGAAAAATTTCAAATCAGTACCCAAAGTGGGGTCATTTTTTCAAAAAAGGGCTTAAAATGAACATAGTGTCAAAAAAGGGTTTGAAATACCCAACCAGTTTCAAATAAGGGTCCGAAGTGCTCAATTAATCTTAAGTAAGGGCCTGGGTTCGCTAGTTGGTCAAATACTCACCTGCCGACAAGCATGTTATTGTTCCGATAACCGGAATAAGGATAATTTCGTTTTTTACTTTTTAAATTTTTTTGTTTCTTTTCCTTTTCTTCTTCTTTTTTTTTTTTCCTCTTTTCCCTTTTCTGGCCATAGTTGGGGCCGATGGAGGTTGCTAGCCTCGGGCAGAGGCTGCCCTCGCCTGGGCTGGACAGGCGAGGGCGACCCTCGCCAGATCCGGTGAGAGCAACCCTTGCTCTCGCCGGATCTGGCGGTTGCTTTTGCCAGATCTGGCAAGGGTCGCCCTCGCCCATCCAGCCCAAGCGAGGGCCACCCTCGCTTGATGCCGGCAAGGGCAACCCAAGGTTGGGCGATGGTCGCCCGATGCTGGTGAGGGCACATGCCAAACATCCATCCATGGCGATTTGAGTTCTAGAGAGAGATTGAAAATCATCGACATGCAGAGAGAGAGAGAGAGAGAGAGAGAGAGAGAGAGAGAGAGAGAGAGAGAGAGAAGGAATCAATTTGACGAAGACGAAGACGACGAAGGAAGAAGGAAGAAGAAGACGAAGAAGGAAGAAGGAATTTGGTTTTTGAATGAATCCGAGTATGTGATGCGATGCATAAGAAGAAATCAGAAGTCCAGATCAGAACAGAAAGCACCGGCGTCTCTTCTGATTGCAACCCCATCCCCTCCTCCCACTCCCACTCCTCTGGCGGCCACCCCCACTACCACCACTTTGCCCCCTTCGTCGTTGCTGCCTTCGACCCCCGCCAGTTTGCCGCCACACCCCACCCGCCCCGCACCCGCCTCGCACCCACCTCCCGCTCCTGACTCAGCCCTCCCCACCTCCCGCCGCCTCCCTCCCCAAGTCCCCCACCGTGCACCGCCCTTGCTAGCGTCGGGCAACTCTCGCCCGACCTTGGGTTGCCCTCGCTGGCATCGAGCGAGGGTAGCCTTCGCCCGAGGTCGACAACCTCCGCCGGCCCCGCTATGGTCGGTAGAGGGAAAAAAGGAAAAAAAAAAGAAGAAGAAAAGGAAAATGAAAAGAAAAAAAGAGAAAAAAAAAGCAAAAAAAATTTAAAAATAAAAGACGAAATCGCCCTTGTTCCGACAATCGAAATAGTGAAGTGCTTGCCGACCGGTGAATATTTGACCGCCCGCGAACTCAGGCCCTTACTTGAGACTAAGTGGGCACTTCGGGTCTCTATTTGAGACTGATTGGATACTCAGGCCTTTATTTGATACTATGTCTACTTTAAACCATTTTTTGAAAAAAATGACCCCACTTTGGGCACTGATTTGAAATTTTCCCAAATAGAAAGGATGAAAATGCCGATGACTACCACCGCCCGCAGCGGCTGCGTTGGATTGCGCTCTGGTCCCCCCACGAAGGGACCAGAGTTCAAACCCCAGCGTAGTCGTTAGGGATTCTTAAGTGTGGCGCCGTGGTGGTGGGTCCTGCGCTAGCGTCACCCCAGGTTTACTCCTCCGGCTGTCGGCCGTGCGGGGGGTTCCTGGGTTACCAAAAAAAAAAAAAATGCCGATGACTAGTCAGTAAAGTTAGGTCCTTTTTTTAGATTCAATTAGCCACTTCATGTTTTTATTTGAAATAAGGTGCACTTTAAGTCTTTATTTTGAGAAAATGATAGCACTTCAAACCCTTATTTAAAATTTTGCCTCTTTTGTCATGAAAAGCGAAAAAGTTTATCCTATCACGATAAATCATCATGGTTTTAACTTTTTTTTTTTGTAAGAGTAGTTGTATCGGCAAGAGTAAAAAATGGGAAATTTTGTTCAAAAAATTTTCGTTTTAAAAGTATCCAAATTATTTTACTGAATTAAAATAAACATCGAGAATACCGTCCACGATGACGTCCCGATTAAAAAAATTCGAAAAATGCGAAAAAAGTAAATGCGTTTTTTTCTACAGGATAAATAAAAAGAAAAGGAAGGCGGGACACGGCTCTTTGGCCGTTTTACGATCGTCTTCTCCGTCGTCCATAAATAAATAATTCATTCGGCCACTGTTTCCACACTCTGACAGTGGCGAAGCTTTCCTTGCTCGCTTCCTTCCTTCCTTCCTTCCTTCCTCCTTTGATCGCCGGTGCAAGCGTTCGATCATGGTGCGCGCGCGCGCATCTCCCCCGTCGCCTTCTCGTCTCTCGGTCCCGATCGCGGTGTCCCGCCGACGTCTGGCGATCCTCTCTCTGAACCGTGTTTTTTTGTGTGTGTCTGTTGATCACAGGCGGCGGCGGTCGGCGGCGGCGGCGGCGGTGCTGGTGATGGTGGCGGGGCGGGTGCGGCTTCGAAGCTGAAGCTGTACAGCTACTGGAGGAGCTCCTGCGCCTTCCGCGTCCGCATCGCCCTCAACTTGAAAGGTCTCGCAGTAGCTTCTTGCCCCCCCCCTCCCCCCCTCTCCCTTTCTCTCTCGCGCGCCTTCATGTTTTCGTGCTGTTCTGTTGCGATTGCTGGCGTGTTGACGTGGAATCCGAGCTTCGGAAGTCGTTTCCGCGGCGTTTTATTGAAATTTGTTGTTTCTTGGGTGTGCAATAGTTTTTTTTTTTGAGGGGAGTTTATGGTGCTGCGCTCAGTTAGTGTTTTTAGAGGTAATTTTGTTTGAATTATTCCCTGGTGCGATGTGATGATGATGATGGTGATAAGTTTTGGGATTTGAAGGGCTTGAGTACGAGTACGTACCTGTAAATTTGGTGAAGGGGGAACAATTCAGTGCAGGTGAGTCCTCCTTTGGCTGTTCCCTCTGTTATCCTGAGTTAATGCGGTGCTCTTGTCATGTTTATCGTTTGCTTTATCCTTGGAGGGCCTATGGTTAAGCCATTCCTGCATTACAATCAGCTTGCACGAGCATGATATGCATTGTTGAATATGATTATAATTCCCAGCTGTTGGCTGGGCGATGGGATGGAAAACTTGTCTCAACATGGTTATGTTTTCCAATCCGACTGTATGGAGTAGTCTGTCAACTTATGGTTTTCAACATTTAATGTGTTAGTTCTTTCCTCCAGCGGTGGAATATTTATCTCTAAGGGTGGTTGAAGAAAGTCTTACACAGTGAATCGGATGTCAAGATTACTGATATACCCCATATAGACTGAGAAGCAATGATGCTGGGTGTGGAGAGTTTACAAAAGACTTTAAGGAGATATTTTTAACTCTCTAATGTTTTTTCTATATGTTTTCTTTTTGGCTCTCTTTGTTTCGTCTATGGCCGTCCGAATAATTTATCTATTGGCACCAGTTGCGTTGTCATGTATGACCCAATTTGTGTTTAACTGTGTCATAAGTTCCTTCCAGAAAAAGATTTGCTTGCACTTACTTACCTTTGAGCAGTGGGAGATCATCATAATCTACCGACAGTTACTTCTCCTGACATGATACTGTGAGAATGCTATTCTGTCATATGCCTTGCTGCATATACCCTGCTTTACATCCTTTGTTTTCGGGAAATTTATTTTATCTAAAGGACAAAGAGACTCTGTATTATAGCAACGGTAACAAAGACATGTCTGTTTGTCAGTTACCCGGCTGTGACGTTCTTTGATTTCCGAAGTACTAGGTAGAAGCAACTTTACCTTTTTGGCTTGGCAGCAGGTAGTCAAGTCCTCCATATCCATGATTGGATATAGTTCTTCTCACTGCTGTTTTGCTTTTTGTAATGTTAGAGTTCTCACAGCTTAATCCAATTAGTTATGTGCCTGTGTTGGCTGATGGGGACTTTGTACTGGCAGACTCATTTGCTATCCTAATGGTGAGAATTTGCAACTTTCAACTCCTTCACATATTGTATTACTGGGCATAGAGGACCCTTCATCATTTTATAGACTTTGTTGTGTATGCTGTGGCCTGTAATGTGTCCTTTATGCCTTGCAGTATCTAGAAGAGAGATATCCTCAGCACCACCCACTGTTGCCGGGTGATTTGAAGAAAAAGGCAATCAACTATCAGGTAAAAAGGTTATTACTTTTGGAGGCTTCTCCTTGTCTTCCATGTCTATCTGTGAAGAATCTAGCAACATCATAAATACCTTAAATAAGTGTTCAATTGTTCCACTGGCTTTTTGTTGCATGTGGATCTATAAGGTGATTGCCTGGTCAATGACATGAATAAACCTTCAGTCGAAATCTGTTCAGGCACACGACTTTACCAGAACTTCCAGTTCCAGCATTAAAGGCTGGTTATAAGTGTGACCTCAGCCTCCATCTTTCTTTTTCCCCCTTAAAACAATACACCAAATCATCATTTTTCTGCTAAACTTTTGCCAAATTTTCTTAACTTACCTAAATTTTGGTTGAACTATATCTGTAACTGACTTGGCGGTTAGGCCAGAGCCACCAGCTATAAAATCCAGAGAGTAGGAAGAGGATTCTGGCTCTGTGGGTGGTGACAACTGAGGAATTAATTCGCTGGTTGACACTAGGCTGAGGTGCAATGGGGAGATGACAGGGAGATGAAGTACCTGTATATTATGACATATGTCAAGACTGACAAACAGCAATGATTGGAGAATAGATACATGATGTGTTTTTTCATGTTGACTTTCTATTCCTTTTATATGATCTTATGGCTTCTTTTTTCTGTTGAGTAACTTGGTCTTTTTTGTTTAGGCTGCAAATATTGTTTCTTCAAGCATACAACCTCTGCAGAATCTCTATGTTCTGGTAAATATCTGAGGAAATTAAATTTTCCTCTCAGTAGCTGGTTTCAATATACGGGAGTGTGCCTGAACAACTGTTGCTTCACAGAAATTTCTTGAGGAGAAAGTTGGTCCCAATGAGCCGCTTGCTTGGGTTCAATTTCACATTGGAAGAGGCTTTTCAGGTACATTTTAGTATTATTGATAACTCTGCTGATCTCCTTTGCTTTTTTCCCCCTCAATTTTCTTCTTTCTTCTTCTTTATTTTTTTATTTTGTGTAAGGGGGTGGGGGAGAGGGGTGGTGGAGATGATGTCTTCCTTTCTGATAGGATGATTGTATGTGCGCAAGTTGTGAAGGTCAGCTAGGTGATAGCTTTCCCTTGAGTGGATGCTTTGCTGATTTTTGGTTGATTTTCCTTTTGCATAATCGGAGTGGTTAAATTTAGAAGCAATTTAATAGTGAAATAGTTTAGTATAGAAAAAATAATTATACTCAAGAGGAGGGAACCTCCTAGTTGCAGTTATATACACCTTATAAATTGACACCATTGCCACATTTCCTTGAACAAAAAGTCAGGCTTGTCTAGATGTGTGACTTGCCTTAACTGGAGAAGAGATTTGTTGGCCTCAACTTAAGAATGTGTTTCATGAATATATCAAATTGAGAATGATCTGTCCTGTCTGATAGTGGTGAAAATCCAGTGCTTAGTCCTTTTAAATATGAGAACCTCTTTCAAGGGAAGTAGCACCGTCTAAATTTGTCTAAGGACTAATTCAAGCTTGCTCTTGTTACTTGAACTTGACTTTGCGTAGGAATGAACGGAAGAGTAAGTTCTACACGGTTTTATTAACATTTGAGAAGAAACTTCCCTAATTGATACTTGGTTAGGTTAATTCTCTGCTGAGTCCTGCTTAATTCATATTCCAATTTCAGTAAGGACACCAGGTTCCAACTATAATTATAGGCTCCTGCTGGTGTAGCATGTAATGCAGCTTAATCTAGGTCAGATTCCCATGGTTTTTCCTACATCATACTGTGCTCAGTGTGCAGTCCATTTTCTTCACCCTTCATTTCTGAAACCGTTATTGGATAATTGATTCTTGTAATGTGTAATTATGGTCCATTACTAGTATAGCATGAAGTGAAGCTAAATCTAGGGTTGCTATTGCTATAATATTCCCCACGTGATTGTGCAGTACGCTTTTTCTTCACTGTTCTTGTCAAAGGCCATTTCTGATTCCTCTAAACAAAGAGTCTGAAAGTTCGTTCTGATATATCGCAAAACCTATGTTTGGAAACATGTGTTTAAAGTTGCAACACCTGGAAATTGGGTGAAACTGCAACTGTTGGGTGTTGCAGCTGTGAAGTGTTGCCTAACACCTCAGAAAAGCTTAAGCACCTCCTTTCAAAGTGGTAACTACTAGACATAGCTATACCAAATGCCCTATGAGTATATTCAGTTCTTTCTTTCTAGCTTCATTTGCTTGGGATTTTTCTTCTTTATCAGTTCGTTTTTTGTTACATAAGTTGGAATTCCAATTTATGGTGAAGCAGAGAACAGTTCTGATTGTTTTTAGCTGGTTTGTCATGATTAGATATCTTTTGGGTGGTGAGTTTGCTTCACGTTCAAATGACATTGTACTGGGAATTCTCGATTGTTCTCATTTTATTCTGTTGAAATAATGGATGAAAAAATTCAACTTTTAGAGTGGTAAAACTCGTGCTTACATGTTTCAGCACTTGAGAAGATATTAGCAGACCATGCTGGAAAATATGCCACGGGAGACGAAGTTTGTCTGGTTTGATTTCTGGGCTCTGTCTCTTTGCTGAAAGCTTCCATCTTTTTGTTCCATCTTGTTTGTTTTCTATTCTTTGTCATGGCCAAATTTTCAGGGCTGTTCACAGATCCATTATACCTGTTCCTCCTCTCTCTTTCTAGTGCATCATTAGGTTAATGTTAGGCAAATTGACACATTATGAAGCTCATGTGACTTCACACGTTTGTGCTGGAATCACGAACTGACTGTTGGAAGAAGAAACCCCCATACTGTATCACTGCTAATGTTAACTTTTATAAGCTCATTTTGAGAAAAGACACTTTTATAAGCTTCTCTGTCTTCCGACCTCAGTAGAATTTGGTGCTCAGTTAGCTGTCTATGCTGCAAATGGTCCGAATTCAAAAGTTCTTCTGGTCCTTAAAGGAAAATGAGTAAAATATGTAGGTTCACTATACCTGTTTAATGAAAGATAGATCGTATGCTATGCTGATGTCTGTTGCACTCTGATGGAGAGCCAGAATGAGTTCTCTTCCCCAGTTTGTAGACTAAAAAGCTTGCCATCATGTTCTATTTGTCCTCCTTGGAAGTGATCAAACAAATCATGTGTAGGCCGATGTTTTCCTGGCACCCCAGATTTATGCGGCTGTCAAGAGGTTCAACGTTGACATGGTAATTCTCTTGCCTAAGCATGCATAATTCATATCATATGGAGTTTGGAATTAAATTCCTTCTAAGTTACTCTTCTACAACAAACATTAAATAAAGAGTGGCATTGTGGATCTGTAATGGTGCAGAACCATTATCTGTAATTTCACATTTGCTGGATAACAGAAGGTCCCCATAAACTGCACATGGATAAAATCAATCATTCCGAACTCCATTTATACATGACGGCTGGGAAAAAAAGATAAAATCTCCTCCTGCAAATGGTTGCCCAAATTTCTTAAGTGTCTTGGTTTATCATGAATCAAGAAATATCCAGTTCATTGCGCTTAATTACTTTTGTAGAGTCAATATCCTATCTTGTCAAAGCTGCACGAGACATACCGTGAGATACCTGCTTTTCGAGATGCCATGCCAGAAAATCAGCCAGATGCTCCTCAACCGCAAGCTTAGCTGGACCAGTTGGTGGGACTGCGAAATACTAGCTCGGCAGCTGCTTTAAGAATGTAGTGATTCCGAAGAATAATATTGCCTGAGTTCACGGGCTATAATGTCTTATTTTTTTATTGGGTCGAGATGCGGGGAATTATGTTGGATGCCTATATTCAACCGCAAGAACATTTCTTTGGCTGCCCCCAACTTTTCATATATGCAAAACCTGGCATACTAAGAGAGTTTACTTTGGTCAGTGTCTCCCTCTCTCTCTCTCGAATCCTCGTGGAAAAAATGACATACTTTGAGAGTAGAATGTGACAATGCTAAATCGGCAAAAGTACACTACAAGTGCCGTAACTTGTGTACGGCGCTCACTTTAGTGCCATAACTTTTTTTTGGATCACTTTAGTGCTAAAAATTTTGAAAAACGATCACTTAAATGCTAAAAATTTTGAAAAACGATCACTTAAGTGTCAACTCTGGTGCCGTACACAATTTTTTGCCGGAAATATGACATGGCATATTTTTTATTAATTTCTGAAGCTGACGTGGCTCGCCGGTGTCTCGCTGGAGATTAGCACTTAAGTGATCATTTTTCAAAAATTTTAGCACTTAAATGATCGTTTTTTAAAAATTTTAGCACTTAAGTGATCGTTTTTCAAAAATTTTAGCACTAAAGTGATCCAAAAAAAAGTTATGACACTTAAGTGATCGTTTTTCCTCCGACTTGGCACCAAAGTGATCCGAAAAAAAGTTATGGCACCAAAGTGAGCGCCGTACACAAGTTATGGCACTTGTAGTGTACTTTTGCCATGCTAAATCACATTGTCGTATGATTAATGTTTTGATTGGAGCGATGAACGTGGAATCACAGAGATGGGGGAGCTGCATGAGTAGACGAGACATTAAGAGATGAACTAAACATATTAAAGACATCATCCTTAATAGGTCATCAGAAAAGCAGTGGTGACTTCGTTTTTGGCCTTCGCCATGCTGATATGCGTGAAAGTTCAGCAGTTGATGTGTGTGCGTTCCATGTGAGCTCCGTTAGTGGGGCCCACACGATGACGGGGCCTACATGATGGATGGACAAAATGGATCCAATCTACTGGACTCGGTTTACGAAGGATTTTTTTTCCCTGTGCATGAAAAATACTGAATCTGAGTTTATTGAATTTGATTCATTGTTTGATTAAATACCATGCCGGAATAGTTAAAGCCTAACGGTTGATTATGTGCGTTCGTAAGCTCCATGAGAGTTGCCCACACGACTAATGGACGAAATGGATCCAATTCACTGTACTCGGTCTATGCTAGAATTTTTCCTTGTTGCATAAAAAATGCTGAATCCGAGCCTACTGAATTTGATTTATTTCAGCCGTTGATCAGATGGATCTCACGTGAACTCCACGTATGAGATCGACATATCCAATGAATGAGATCCAATGAATGAGATGGATTCGGACCGCAATCAGACAAGAAATTCCCCTGGTGCCAGGCATCTCTGACATCATGATGCGTATCCATGAAAAGAGATTGGATTCCGCCGTCCTGCGAATTTGCTGTCTTTACAGCTGAATGGCACTAAACCCACGAAACAACTCAAAGTCTAAAAGTACACTGAACCAACTTCTGTACGTTGATTCCTCAGAGATCATGCTTCTCCGAGATTATTACAGAGTCAAAATCTTGCAACTTCTGTTTTCCCTCATAAGGTCTGTTTTGGTGTTCCCTCGCCGATGAAAGCTCGGGGAATGAACATACATGATTTTAACATACTACTATGGAAAAATTGAAAGCAAAGAGAAAATTTCCCACTCGGTCGTCTTCCCTTCTATACAGATGGAGATGAGAGCGCCGTGACTTGCGCTAGGCAGTTATCTATTGGCCTTGGATGGGGCAAGTACCTTGTGGCACATCCGGGATTGAGTCGTTCAAGCCTGCCACATGTACAACCAGAAGGTCATTATCAGATGACGGCTTTGGTTAACTGAATTTCTATTTAAGTCCATAGCAAGACATCCCGTTACCTCTAGGTGGTTGGTTATTACAAGACTCGCAGAACAGAAGCCGATTCGTGTGGAAAGAACAAAGGGTGTAGTTTGGGTCGAAATGGACTTGGTATGGTTGTGTCTGATAGTGTTTTTTGGTGAGATAAGAGTTGAGCTTTTGTCTCGGTGCGGTCCAAACGGGTAAAGGAAATTAGAATGCCCCCAACTGAAGCGCATTGTATTATTTCTATCTATTCGTTCTGTTCTAAACCTTCTATGATTAGTTTATGAAGCGACGCCACGACATCATAAATTGAGAACTAGCTGATTCTGATTTTACTTGAACATCACTGCCCAGTTACACTGAAACGGTATGAACTCACTCCCTTACACAACGTAAGTTCTTATGACCTCGATAAGAACCAAATGCATATGTTTGAAGGTCTCCTGGTTTCTTTCTAATAGTATAACCTTTTAATTTTATTGCTAAAAACCTAAAACTTTTAACTAGCTGGACTAGCAAGAAAAAAAATGAAAAGAGAACAGGAATTATACGACAAACTCACCTATAGTTAAGAAGGAAATGATGCAGGAAAATCGCTATCTCAAGCTTTGCGAGATCATTTCCAGGGCACATCCTGCTTCCTGCTCCAAAGGGAAGAAAACTTCCTGCTTTGGGTGTGTAACCCTGAGAGTCAAGGGGCGATATTACTCATTAGAAAGCGCTCTCACATCATGTCCTTAACTATCAACAGTACAGTGCTTATGATGGCATCAAACTTACATCCCATCTGGAAGGATCAAACTTCTTTGGATTCGGGTATATTTCGGGATCCAAATGAACGGTTCGGAACCAGACCAGAACTTTCCAACCCTGAGGAATAGTGTAACCTGTCGAAGATCAAATGAATTCAGCACAATCACGAGACAACAGGTGTTATATGTTCTCTTTGTAAGAGGAGAGGGGAAAAAACAACTCACCATTTATTCTGACATCTGATTTTGCTTCACGAAAAACCACCAGTGAGAATGTGATCACACGAAGTGTTTCGTCAATAACCTTTCATATTCAGTGTGAAATCAAAATCTGTTGCATTCTGTCGATTGCATAGAAAAGGATGATGCCAAATAGAGTGAAAAACGAAAGTACCTTGGACAAGTATTCCATCTGCCGAAATTCCTTGAGGGTTAAACCCTTTTGTGCCGGCGGTCTCTTCTTCACAATCTCTTCTTGCTCCTCCTATCATGTGGTACAGAGAAGCTAAGATGCTGTGGGTAAAAATAATTACGGAGCTTGACCCCAATGCCAACAAAACAATGAAGTGTGAAAGTGAATCGAGTTTTTCATGACAGATGGCCGATGAAATGGTTCGGCTCATAAATTGTATTTCCAAAAAGACCTTATAGAAATACCAAAATTTCATTCCCTTGGTTAAAGGCTCTTCCTCTCAGCTACGTCATCACGCTCTTAACACTCCATTGTGCTAGTGTATCGTACTGGCACATATATTGGAGAGGCTGATGCGAAGCATTTTGGTGAAACTTATATAATGGAACTGTGGTAGAGTAAGGAAAAGCATATTGCCTTGCTCAAACGCAGAAGCTTTGCAGGATGATGGTTATATGGTATATCACATAGAATCAACGAATTAATAATGCCTGAGCTCAGTACCTTGGCTTTCTGAAGGAACTCCTGGTTCTCTTGTAGGAAGATGGTCGCCCACATCATGATGTGACCGGAAGATTCGTGGCCTGCATTTAAGTACATCAACAACACATCGACGATTTCCTCATCGTTCAACTTTCGACCATTTTCGTCTTCTACTTCTAGTAGGGCATCCATCATGTCCTTCTTTGCAGGAACCTTGGTCTCCTCCTGATTCCGTCGTTCCTCCACTATGGATTGGAATATTGCCACTAGTTTTTTCCGAGCCTGATGTCCGTTTGGAAAAAAAAAAACTGCAGGTGCTGAGTATCTGATGAAGCTGGTAGTGATATTGACTGCAAGTCAACCATTCTATTTATGATCCATAAAGATTGGAATTGTTACTGGACTTCTATCCAAACTTACTTTAAAAATATTAGATGAAAGATTCAATGAGATTGGATTACGTCAATCAGTTCTTCTGTCAACCGGTTTTGGAATTGTAAGAATGAGTATTTACAACTGCCATGTTCCTTTTGGAGGTCAAAAGAATCGAATTACTTAAGTGTTCAGTGCAGCACTATAAATCAAACATGCCTCAGTGAATCAATTCTCACCTTGAGTGCTTTGTGGTAAGCAAATCCTGGAAGATTGATTGCCATGGCTCTAACACCGTGATTGAGAGTGGTGTATTCCCTTTCTAAAGCCTCCATCACCGGTTTGCTCTCTGAGCTAAGAAAGATATACATGATTATCCTGAAGGTGAGCTTCCGAAGTTCAGTCAAGAACTCAATTTGCCCCATCTTTGACCACTTATGAAGCGCAGATATGACATTTTCTTCAATATATCCTATGTATAGAGACAAAGCTTCATGACCATTGACTGGAGTGGCGGTCAAACGCCTAAGCCTTTTGTGTTCTTCAAATGAAATCCCTATAAATGATTTCTTCCCGATCAATTTCAAGGTTGAAATGGGCCAACCAGGCTGGAATTTCTCATCATCGGTCAATACTCTTCGGCATGGCTCAGGCATGGTCACAATCACGCTTGGGCTCCCAAACATGAAGGCCTTGTAGATTCCGGTACGACCGAATCTGCAAATGCCAACTAAGATTATTTGCTACATTCTATAGCCCAGGAACAGCATTATCTTATTTGTGCTCAACATTGGATACGCCAGGACTCCTGATGCTTTCAAACCCAATAGTCAAGTAGGTATTTGCCAGTTCTCAGCTCCAATCCTCAAAATGTTTTCGTGAGATAAATCAATACCATTAACTAAAGTAGAATTAACAACTACAAGCTTGACCCTATCGATGATTCCAATTCTTGATTTGCATCTCCATTTTTGAACCACTACACTCTCAAATCATTATTTCTTTGTTAATAGACATTAAGGGAATGTTTATAATCAACACGACGCTGATGGAAGATGGGAAGCAACTGTCCTTATGTGAGAGCATACTTGAGCTCTGTTTTTTTCTGGGCTAACAAACTGGTCCCCTAGCAGGGTTACCAATTAAACTATCTGTATTTGCCCGAGATTAATAAAGAAAGTGAAGCAGAACAGAGCAGAAGCGGCTTACAAAAAGGTATCGACAATGTGAGTGGACGAACGAGGAAAAAACAACTCCCTGAAGATACCCAGGTGGGCGTTCTCAATCTGTGACTGCATCACCTAGAGCGGGGACCATATTACAATTTGTGCAGGAGTTTCACATACCAATTTCAACATAAGAATCTCAAATCAATTCAGTAGTTAATAGTACCCCAAAAGATGCTCTGTTGCTAACTTTCAAATTTTCTCATTAAATTAATGGTAGCAAATTGATGGTAAAAACAGGTAAAGAGCCGGTTCTTTAACAGTATATGCATGATTCAAAAGTTTTCAGTCATGGGTAAGGTTGTATTGTGCATCAATCTCGACAGAACATATGTTCTTGATTCACCGTTGTGTTTAAAGCTCTTAAAATTGCGATCTTTATATTTTCTTGGTAGATCAAGAACCTCGAAGCCCTTCGACAACAATTTAGTATGCAAGTGAGAATTCTAATACCTGGAAAAAACAATGACAAGAGGAGGAAGAAATGGACAGCTGAATGAACTAAGTACCAGAATATTCAAAGTAGTTATGGACTGAATTTAACTGATAGGAAAGAGCAGTTGCATTATCCACTACCATCCAAACCACAAAAGGCTGATTTTTTCCCCTTCCTACCCCCTCTAACACACGTGAGACCCACTCCAATTTTGTAGTGCTTCAACTATTTGCAAAGCAACCTGCCTTTTTCGACACAAAATGTCTGCATATGGTTTATGATTTTACTTGTCTAGTTGTCCACAACTCAAAAACCAAATGACCCGCATAATCTCTCATTTCATCTCACACCCAACCCAAGAAAAAGATCAAAAGAAAAAGATGAAATATGCAAATCCTAGTTGATGATTCTGTTTCATCAAAAGTTTGAGGGAGACAAGGCGAGGTCAATCAAGCACTCAAAGAAAGTTCCAATACTGTTCCCATTTTAGCGTTAGCCCCGCCCGGCCGAGCACAAGTACTGTGCTTATCTGTCTCTCCGGACAAATGGCATATAATTTCTAATCTTCTCTGCCGATACACAGCACCAAGACCAGCACATATCAGCTAAAGACCTTTCATGTCATATCTGAGAGTTACTAGATTCCACGAACAAGTTGAGTGGCACACGTGTGTGGCAGTGATCAGATCGAGCACTGGATTCACTTTATCTGATGTCGAGAGGAGTAAGGGGTAGGTAGCCACATCGAGATGGCTGGGGCGCGGCGGAGACAATGGTTGGGACGGCGGTGGCCGGACGGCTGACAGATTGCCGGAGGGAGGGGGGAGAGAGAAGGGCACTAGGGCGGGCAGGGGGAAGAAGGGTTTCAGAAACCAAGTTTTTGTTTTTTTTTTTTTTGGTAAAGGTAAGAGTGAAACCAAGTTTTTGTTTAAGCGCGCACGAACAAAAAATCAGTGAAGGTGCGACAAGTGTCGCGTCACGCTGCACAGATCAACATCGATCGGTTGCTCTGTCTTTCTTGATCTTGTATTTGTAGCTAGAAAAAGAAAAAAAATGATGATACTAATAATAGAAGAAAAAACGAAAGGCATCAGCGAGATTTGTAGGGATTCACGACCAATCATGGAACGGTGCCACATGGTTGATGTCTCGTATCAACATCGATCAGTTGCTCTGCCTTTCTTGATCTTGTATTTGCAGCTAGAAAAAGAAAAAAAAATGATGATACTAATAATAGAAGAAAAAACGAAAGGCATCGGCGAGATTTGTAGGGATTCACGACCGATCATAGAACGGTGCCACATGGTTGATGTCTCGTACGTCAAAGATGGCGGTGAAACTGTTCTTGGGACAGTGAAAATGACAAAAGTCAGCCAGCTCTTCCTCTCTCTCTTCAACGAATCCCTCATCAGTGACGTCCTACTCTTTAACTCGAGTGTCAAGATTTTCCTCTTTAAAACTATTTTTTTAATAAGAGAAGCAGAGCAGCAGAAACCCAAACGAGAGAAAGAAAGAAGACAGAACAAAGTTAGTGGTTAATCATCACCTCGGCGACATGATCAAGAAAAGAGCAGAATGCCACGACTTGACATGTTCTTGATCGAGACCCAGAATTTGTTTGACGCAAAGGAATCGGACCCAGGATTTTCCTGGATCACTCTTACACTTTTGCATTTACAGAACCGAGAGGTTTTCAGAGTTGAGAAGGTGTGAAATTGCATCCTTTTGTGCTTGAGCAGTTGAGGAAAATGTCGGATAAAAGAATGATATTAACAGAACCAATCACAATGAACTAAGAAACTTTTCTTTTGTGAGAACGCTTTGAGGCCAGAGAGAGAGCGAGCGAGAGAGAGAGAGAGAGAGAGAGAGAGAGAGAGAGAGAGAGAGAGAGAGAGAGACCTGTTGATGAAGGAGGACATGAAGGAATCAGGATCCCCAGACTTGAAAGCCCTGAGGAAGGACCACATGTTCCCAATGAAAGGCCATCCGAGATCGCCGGGAGGCAACGAGCGCCGTCGCTCCTCGTCCAGCCGGGTCTCGTACAAGTACCAATTCGCATGCTTGAGAAGCCACGCGAGAGCCATCAATGCCACGAGCATCAGGAACGAAGCAGAGGAAACGGAAGAAGCGAGCTCCATGACAGAGGATGGCGACGGACCTCTCTCGCGTTCTCCCTTGATGGGGCCACAAGAGCCTTTTCCTTAGCTTTTAGCTTTTCTTCACAAACAGCTGATGAGAAACAGAGGCTTATGAGGCAGAGAGAGAGAGAGAGAGAGAGAGAGAGAGAGAGAGAGGGGTGTTTTAGAGAGTGGAACTCAGAAACATCCCTCTCAGTCTCTTTCGGTGTCCTATTCTATACGAGCCTTATATAACACTTGAGAGGGACAAGTAGCCGGGCTTTATCACCGGAGCATCGAGGTACAAATAAAAGAGAAGTCCAGTTTACTGGTCAAACACACACCAGGAAGCATGTAACTTGGCCCCCCCAAAAAAAATTAACCCTGCCATAATCTGCCTATTCTGCGAGGAGCCCACTTTCTTTTTTCTTTTATTACGGCGGTGATGTTGAGTATCGGGCTTTTTGAACCCTTTACTATCTCATCGTGTCTTTGAAATCTTCTTATCTCAACGTGATGGTGTAATCGTTATAGTAAAAGACCTTTAGAAGGGTACACAAAGGAAAATGAGACTCGAGTTGTGATTGCCCTCATTCGCATGGAGATTGATGCGGATCGAATCTTATCCGACTCTATTAACCTTTGAATCTCGAAAAATCGAGTCACGAGAGATTTGGCATAAGGAAAAAGGAATGAATTAGAATGGAATGAAGAATGACACAGAATGAGTCCTCTACTTTAATGTGCCAAGAAATTAAGCAAGAATCCAAAGTAAAAGAATGTGTGTTTAAATGCCCCCAAAAAGGAATTTACAAGGAAAGAAAGTGTTAAAGGTTCAACTGACATATGTTGTATTGAGGAATAGAACGGGCATTTGTTCTACCAAACGACCCTAGAAACTTTCAACCGGCTAAAAGTACTGTCCTTTAATTTCATTGAGAACTTCTTGGTGGTTTTGTTACTAGAGAAAGACAACATGGCATTAAAAAATTACAGATTCTTCAGGCGACAAACCCTCCTGAAAATGACTGAGAACGGCTCCTAATGCAACTGTAAAAGAAGAGAGGCTACTTTCAGCAAATATAAAGTGTCGCGGGACCACTACAGAATTATTATAATAATAAAGTACGAGAGTATTTTGAGTAATTTGCCCTTTTTGAGATTATTTTTACAACATAGAATCATTTTTTTTTTTTGGTAAGGGCATAGAATCATTTTTGTACACCATAAAATGCAGAAAAGTTATTTCTACAACAAAAGTAATAAAACTTATGCTTGGAATATTGCAATCCAACCTAAATCTTTTCAATCGGTTCAATCAAGTCCTAATCATTTATCAAAAACTGCAATTGGGTGTTAATAATTTTCATTGTTTTAATTCATGTGAACCATTACTTTTAAAAGTACAATTAAGTTGGACAACTCATATTGACAAGGGCAAATTAAGGGTCTCCCATATAGGCAATTTTTGAGCGACACGTAGGCAATCTCCTTGAAAGAACTTGAGTGCACTTGTGAAAAAAGGTTTAGGATTTACTCGAATCTTTTGAAATGTTTATTATTTGATTGCATTCTGTGCACATAATTTAGGACTTTTGGGGTGCACTGTTCAAGAAAGAACTCCATAATACTAGCAATGAGGTAAGGCATGACTCAAAGCACAAGAGACAATGCTATAGATATGAAATTGCCTGCGCTTAATGATAACGGATAATCGGACTTATTCGACCCGCACAAGTCGGTTCCTTTGCCATTAAAAACAACCTAATAGGTCACAAATTTTGTTGTCCACGCATCCCCTTTTTTGTCCGATACTTCATGTACCTCATTCGAATCAATCTATAGAAAATCTCCCACTTTTCTTTCTTAATGTGGAAAAAAAAGCTTGGATGGAGGGTCATGGAGAAAAGAGCCCTGGCGGGAGGTGGGGAGCCGATGAGGGTGTGTCATCTATGGAAATGGCCCTTTATGCGAGATGGGAAGAGGCTGCCGGCCTATATAGCCTTCGTTTGTCGCATTGTCCATTGGCTTTTGTCATCCTCTTCCTCTCTACCCCTCCTCAAACTTGAAGCTTTTTAAGACCAAAAATGGGTTTTTGGCCACTTTGCCATGCCTTTTTTTAGAAAGAGAAAGCAGAAAGAAAAAGATTTGGCCTACTTTGTCTTCTTCACTTGGCCTTGTCATGACGTCGATACAAATCGCTCTTTGTTCTCTAGATGCTAGTGGACAAGACACGTACTCGATAGCCGTATCTGGTTTTTCTGAATAATCCTTGGTTTTGTTTTCTAGCTTGTTTGTACGTGCTTTTGAATATGCTGTAAGTACAATGTCTAAGTTCGCGGAATCTATGATCATGCTTGGACCATTCTCTGAGTTACTGCTGTTAAATGCAATTTCGCATATTCTCGAGTATCTTCAAAACAAGTGATTCATGATCTTAATGATGAGCTGAATCCGACCTTGAGACAATATGTCTTCATGCTGGAGGTGTGGTTCATACTTTCCATCTATAAGAAGGCACGGGGGTCGTTGGGGTAGCCGTCCATGACCCCAGATGGCTTTTTAGTTTGGATCTGTATTTTATTGGTAATTTGAATTTGGGCTCATGAATAACTACTGATTATATATAATCTTTTTCTCTTATAATTAAGAGATGCAACAGAAATTTGAGAGGCGTTAATTATAGTGGAATCATTGATGTAGACCTAGTCTAAGGGTAAACCATGATAAAATCTTGTATTTTGGCTTCTCTTTCTCACCTTTTTACTCTATATTTCATTCTGTTTGTGCACCTAATCCTAACACTTTGGAGGTGTATATGCATAAGTAACTAGTGAGCCACATGTAAGAATTGGCCAAAAAGAAAGGAATAAATGCACTAGAAGTTTTAAAGCTTGTTGTGAAAGTGTAATCGAATCCTAAAACTTTTAAAATGTGCAATCAATTCCTAAAATTTATAAAATTGGTACAATCAAGTCCTTCTGTTAGCTTTATTCAATTTGACTAACTGGATATACTTATGTGGCTTTTTATTTTTATTTTCTCTCTCGTACGTGATTGCTAATGTTATCACAAGTGTGAATCAATGCCCAAAACTATGATGTTTTTCTCCAAATTTTAATTTTTTTTCCCTCGAGCCGCAATTAAGTGAGATTTAAAAATAAAATATGCTAAAAATTGAAAAAAATGAAGAAAAAAGGACAGCGGTAGTGATGCCGTCGCCCCCAACTTCACAGGTGAGGGCCGGCGACCCTCTCCCGGTAACCAAACGGCCCACTAGTGTCACCGTCGGCGCGTCGCCTCTGATGGATCTTCTCCACCACCCAAAGACGACGACCCAGAGGACCCAACACAGGCATCGATATTGAAGTTCCTTACGAAGTCAAGGAGCTTTGAAGCCGTAATTATTCTCCAGCATGCAATAGCAAATGAGAAAGTGTTCCATCTCTCCACTATTTTGTCATTATCGTCGTCTTCGTGAAGGTCCAGCAATCGATTTAGTTTCAAAATCGCAGCATCCAGTAATCTCTTCTCGTCCTCCTCTTCTCCTTCATTGCTGATCGCAGATGTCCGATTCATGGTTTTGAGGCGGCATGCAAGGGATGCGGAGAGATTTGGGATTTTGTTGGAGTGAGCTCCTGTTCATAGCGAGAATGGATGTCGAGAGAATTGCCGGCGCCCCTCGCCTGAGCAGGTCGCCGAACCATGTGAGACGACCTCGAGCTCATGTCGTCATCATCGTCCACTTAGTCTCGCCGCCAGCGCTGCCAACTCGTCAGACACGATCCAAAACAAGGTTTCCAATCAACTGCTTTTTCCTTTTAATTTTTTTTAAATGGATGACGTGGCTATCATGTTAGCGCCTCTTTATTTGAAAAATAATAGAAGAAAAATCACTCAGCTTTTTTCATTTGTTAAATTGAACACAGTTAACAGAAGAACTCGGTTATACCAACTTGACAATTTGTAAGGTTTTAACTGCACTTTTTGAAAGTTTAAATATTCGATTATACTTCCGCAACTAATTTTAGAACTTTTCATGCACTTATCCAAACAGTAAAAGAGTTTGTGTCCAATTCTCCTAGCCCTAATTTTAAACTCATGAAATTATACTTCAAACCACTTTCCTCAGCCCAATACCCATTTTTGCTTCTTTAAAAAAAAAAAAAAGAAGAGGGCAGGAAGGCAAGAAGACGGGGCATGGAATAAGAGATAATGAGTGTAATAGGAAGGGTTCCGATTCAGCAAACCGTGACAACACTTGACATGCCGATTTCAGATCGTGGTGAATTCCTGGGTGGATTCTAGAGATTGCTAAGCTATGATATCATGTTGCTAAGAAACTTTGGGGTGTTGTGGACGTGTGGGATTTTACAGAAGGTCATTTCAGTTTAGGTTTGGTTGGGGTGAAATGTTGTAAGTGTGTTGCGCACTCTTGGATCAAAAATTGAACTCCTGTGTTTGACATCGTTTTTCGCCCATCTCCGGTCATCAGTTTGCCTTTTAAGTATGTTGGGGAGAAACTTAGGTTATGATTTATTGGATTTTGATTTCATGAGATGTTATGAGGTTCTTTATTAGTTTTAAATGTTGATCTTTTGTTAGGTACTAAGGTATATGTTTCATATTGCGTCTAGGTGATCATGGGTTCTAACTTAGAGACACTTCCTTTGCTTTGCAAAAATAATAAAGGCAAGTGAGTCATTAGCTTCAAAACCGAGATGTGTCTCAAGGTTTTTGAGGTTGGACTTTGAAAGGATGAGGCAAGTGAGTCATTACCTCCAAGTCCGCACTTGCTGGAGGTGAGAGATGAACCCCACCAGCCTAGCATTGAAACTGATTTAACTAGGGTTTTTAAAATGGTGATCAATTTACATCGTTAATTGAAGGAATTGATTAGAAGTGGAGCTGCCAACTTGGAGAATGACAAACAATGCACCTTCGCCGGGAAAATCCACCCCATTTATAATGGGAAATATCTTATTATGGCTGAGTGTCGGATCAGAAAGATATTGGGGATCTTCAAGGGCGGAAATGTTTAATGGTGATCGTAAAGTTGACATTGCCACTCACTATTTAGAAGGCAAAGTTGAGAACTGGTGGGAGGAGACTACCAACTTTTCGAGACGGCAATTCGACTGTCTCATGGAAAGATTTTACCGAGGCTTTCTATGACCAGTTGTTCTATAGTCTTTTCAAGCAAAAATGAGGGACGACTTTGTGTAAATATCTCAGAATGACTCTACTGTTATAGAGTATGCTGGTTTTTTCAATCAGTTGAGTAGATTTGCGAAGAAATCCATAGCAAATGAGAGAAGATAAAGCTGAACATTTCGATAGAAGGCTCAGCTCATCGATCTATTCTAAGCTTTCTTCTCATGTACTCATCACATACAAAGATGTCTTAGAGATAGCAATAACAATCGAACAAGGCACTTTAGAGTGTGATACATAGACCAAACATCAACAGAAGAGACCCAGTCCTCCAGATTTAAAAGGGAACCATGCGGTTGGCAGCAACAGAGGCGAGGCAATAAAAAGCCAGAAAAGTTAAAAAATCAAAATAATCAGGGCCCTTATAACACTTGTAGGAGGCGCCACACTAGTCATTTTTATTGGGGTACGAGCGGTGCTTACTATCTAGAAAATGGGAATTATGGCATGCGATTGTTCTATGTAGAGGGATGCTTCAACTGATAGCCGGTCATACTTTTTATGAGGGCAGCCTAGACATATAGCAAGTAATTGTTCCATGCGAAGAAATACCCCTGTGGCTGGTAGGCCAGAGGAGAACCAGCAAAAGTAGAGGGTGATTGGGAAAGTTTTTCTCATGATAGAAGAAGATGCAGTAGGATCTAACTCAGTTGTTGTAGGTGAGATTTTTTTTGCCTCGCGATATGCTTGTGATTATTTGATCCCCGTGGTAAGCATTCCTTTAGTTTTATGAAATTTGCCAAGAAGGTTGATGTGTTTCCTAAGCCTCTTCAATTGTGAATTGAGTGTTAATACTTCCACAAATGACTTCTTAGTTGTGGATCACGTGTTCACGAAATGGGCGCTTCAATTTGATAATGTATAAGTTCCTGGTAGATCTAATGGAGTTGAATATAAGGATGGATTGGTTATCTCTCATCGTGCTATTGTCGATTTTTTTCAAAGAAAGTTGCCTTTTCATTTTCTAAATCAGCCCAACTTTTTTTTTAAAGAAGCTGTAAAGGCACTTTTCCAAGATTGACCTCAGCCTTGCAAGCGAGGTGACTTTTGAAAAATGGTTGGCTGTGGTCATGTGGCTTGTGTAAAAGACACAACAAAGGATATGTAAACTTGGAAAGTACTCCTGCTGTCAGACACCATTAGGATCGACACTACTACTAGATTACCCCCTATAGTCTCTAAATGTGTTCCATTACACGGAGATTAATTTTTGCATTAAATTGATATATGGTACATCACCTTCTTTGAGGCATCATATTGGATGACACTTTTTGGACTAAAAGAGTTGAAAATGCAACTACGAGAGCTTTTGAATAGGGGTTTCATCAAATCCAGTGTTGCACCTTGGGGTGCACATATCTTTTGTGAAAGAGGAAGAAGGTAGCTTGAGACTTTGTATAGATTACTAAGAACCTAACAAGGTGAACAATTAAAAACATATATCCTCTACCCGGGATTGATGATTTTTTTGCAATTTCATCGAGCTCAAGTATTTTCCAAAGTTGACTTTCATTTGGGGTATCATTAGTTAAGAATAAAAGCAAACGATATGTCTAAACTGCTTTCAGAACAAGGTATAACAATTATGGATTTTTTGTCAAGCCTTTTGGATTAACAAATGCACATGCTACTTTCATAAATTCGATGCAATGTATTCAAGGAGTACTTACACAATTTTATTATAGTGTTCATTGATAACATTTGGTGTATTCAAAGAATTTGGAGGAACAAGAGCAGCACTTGAGGATTATCTATAGACTTTGCATGAAAAGAGCTGTTTGCTACTTCTGGCTTGATCATATACAGTTCTTGGGCCAAGTAATCTTGAAGGATGGCATTTTGTTAACCCGAAAAAAATCAAAGCGGTTGCTCGATGGAATCTCCGTACTAACGGTACAAACTGAGAAGCTTTCTTGAGTTGGTTTGTACTATAGGCGCTCTTCAGTCCACTTACTCGTGTAACTCAGGAGGGAGTCTATACATGTGCGGTCAAATCTGTGTGAGTGCAATTTCCAATAAATGATGAGGTGGCTTGTGTCAGCTCTTATATTGACTTTGTTTGTAGGGACTAGGGGGTTCACAATCTACTGTAACACATCTAAAGAAGATTTATGTTGTGTTTTTATGCGAATGACAAAGTTGTGGCTTAAACCTATAGATTGCATGAGAAATGCCACCCCACTCATGATCTAAAGTTTGCAACAATTGTGTTTACTTTGTAAATATGGCGATAGTGTTTGTATGGTGAAAAATGGAAAGTCCTCACAAAAAACAAGAGCTCGAAATACATTTTTACTTAAAAAAGAACTAAACATGAGGCAAAAGAGATGGTTAGAACATCTGAATGATTGTAATCAGTCTATAAAACAAACGTAGTGGTAGATGCCTTAAGTTGTAAGTGTCACGACCTGAATTTTCCATATAAGTTAAACCTCAAAATAATAAAAAATTTAGCTCGAAATGATGTACATAATCAAGACTCCAAGTATAGGAGATATCCCCCTACTCATGCTACACACTCTAATCCAATCCTCAAACACATCTTTGGAAGCACTAATCTAAATATTCCTGAAATTTGAACTCGACGAATCTGTAAAATATTGTGAGGTGAGCCTAGGCTATGTAAATGAAATCTCTAAGTCCAAGATAGGAGATCATCATATCGTTCGACTTGAGAGCACAACAACATAGTAACAATTCAATGAGTGATATCACATAACCTTTCGAATAATCACTATAACTGAATAGATAGCCACCTCATTTCTTAATTTTTTTATACACCCATAATATAATAGTATGATCACTTGAGGAGTACAACATTGGATTACATGATTCAAGTACTTGTAACTCAATTCCACTTTAACATATTATCTATTGCATCATTTGTGAGCACGTATAATAACATAGATTTACAAACATGTCAAGAATCCACATATTCCATTGCATATCATAAAAGTCGTTTCAAATACTAATCAACCATCACAAAATTCCTCATCACTTGCTCACTTCAGCAATAAGAAGATCAACTTACTCTAAACAATGAGTATTCACTTATACTTTC
Organism: Syzygium syzygioides; assembly: GCA_031216285.1. Taxonomy (NCBI): domain Eukaryota; kingdom Viridiplantae; phylum Streptophyta; class Magnoliopsida; order Myrtales; family Myrtaceae; genus Syzygium; species Syzygium syzygioides. The sequence goes on along the minus strand of CM062245.1, from coordinate 19,337,210 downwards.
CATATTTGAGTTCATTTGAGATGTAATCATAAGTTATATAAAAAATGGTTGTAAATATATGTGAATGAATAAAATAGATGCCATGAGCTGACATTAAGTTTAACACTTAAATACACACAGAGAACGTACTAATTTCATGATGCGCAAATACCACATAATTGCTCATCAATATACACAGGTGAGTATCTATTTCTTACTCATCATTAGCCAAGAGTCATCTAGACTAACAAGACATTGTCTCCACCAAATCATGGGGGATGGAATCATAAACATATCTTTGCCACGTCTTTTATCTTGGAACAAGGATACTATAAGTGCCAAAACTTGTGTACGACGCTCACTTTAGTACCAAAAGTTTTCGCTGGATCACTTAAGTGTCAAAAGTTTTCGTCAGATCACTTAAGTGCTAAATTGGAGAAAAAATGATCATTTAAGTGTTAACAACAATAAATTTCAGCCAAAAATTTACACGTGGCATTTACAATTAAAAGAAAAAGGTGACATGGCATATTTTTTAAAACGCAGTCCACATGGACATAAAAAATGACGTTGTTTTTCTGTCCAACGTGGCTTCAACAAACGAAATGGTGTCGTTTTTCGTCCGACGTGGCTCCAACAAAGGAAACGACGTCGTTTGGAGCCTTTGGCCAAAACGACATCTTGGATGCGTGAGATACTTCACTTGCTTGGCTGAGGTAATGTTGGCAACCCTTTACCTGTTATTGCACATGAACAAAGCTTGCTAACTCATTGTTGTCCGCCGCCATCCTTTGGTCGCCGTTGCTCGGTTGCCATCGCTTGCATGCCGTTGTACACTCGTTGCCGTCATCTCACCATCAATCATTCAGGTTAGTCATCTTCTCTCTTGAGGCGCCAACTGCAAAAATAGGGCAAAATTAGGGCTCGGTTTGGAGGGAAAAGGGTTTTTGGTAATAGATAAGGAAAAATTGGTACTAGTTGTGGGGACCTTACTTTGTTTATTCAATTCGGTGCTATTATGGGGATCGAATTGACTAAATCAACTCTGTTGATTTCGTTCCAGAAAGCAACAACCGTGAAGCTAGTTCTCACCGACGTCCCTTGATTGCTATCACTTGCCTGTCGTCGCTCGCTCACTGTCGTTGTCTCACCATCAATCACTCAAGTTAGTTATCTTATCTCTTGAGGCTCCAACTACAAATTAGGGCAACGAGGGTAAAATTAGGGTTCGGCCCAGAGGGAAAATGGTTCTTGGTAATAAAGAAGGGAAAGTTGGTACTAATAAATAGATTTGTTTCTGTTGTGGGGATCTCACTTTGTTTAATCAAGTGCTATTGTGGGGACCGAATTGATTAAATCAATCTTGGTTTAATTCCATAAAACGATAGCCGCGAAGTCAATTCTTTAATCAATTTTTTTGTGATTGTGGGGACCTTCTTGTAAAATTATTGTCGTTTTTGCTGTGTGGTCCCAAAAGCTAATTTTTTTTCCTTGGGTGCAGTGTTGGCATGAGGGAGAATCTTGTGGCCATCATTGTTTGCTATGGCGGGGCATTTGTAATTGGCATTGATGAGTGGGAATATACTGGTGGAAATGAAGGTACGATCTTCGTCGATGAATTTGTGAGGGATATAGTGCATTATTTACCATGTAAAGTGCAAAAATTGCATTATTGTGTTCCTGGGAAGGAGTTGAAAGATGGTTTGAGATACTTTAGTGATGATAATGGTATTAAAGATATCATTTACTATTATCTTCATGGCGAGGAAGCCAAGGTGTATGTTGAGTATTATAGTGATGATAAGGATGATGGAGATGATGAAAACAATGAGAGCACTAAAATAGGAGAAGTAGGAGATCGCATTCAAGCGAGTAATCAAGTCAGGGATGAGTCTACATTAGACGAAGGGTAACAGGAGAGGCAAGTGAGGGAGGAGAGGGATGAGTCTACATTAGTTAATGAAGAGTTGATTGGAGTAGATTGGGAAGTTGTTCAATCGAGTGACGAAGATGATGAAGTTTTAGCAAATGTAAATTTCGCAAGTGATGAAGAAACGCGTGAATTTGAGTTAGTAAATAGAGATGAAGGAGCTGGTTGTTGAGGCAGTGATGAGGCTAAAAGTGGCGGTAATGAGAGTGGTGTTCTAAGAATGAGCTTGAAGATGATGATATACTTGTGCATAGAAGGAAAAGTAAGTTTCCTTACTATGATCCGACTGTCGATAAACCTGTTTGATCTATAGGCATGACATTTGATGATGCCAAATAATTTAAACAAGCTATTGTGAAGAACTCCATTGTTGAACAAAGGAGCATTGAATTTATTAGAAATACCAAGGAATTTGTGAGAGGCAAGTGTTCCAAACCCAATTATCCATGGAAGATCTATGGCGCGTTGAGTGGGAAGGGATCATTCCAGATTAGGTATTTCCAGGAGGAACATAGTTGTTTCATCATGTTTGACAATAAAAGAATAACAAGTGCATGGTTGTCGAGGCAATTCTTTAATACTATCAAGGCGATGCCCGAGATCAAGAGTTATCAATTTCAACAATTAGTGAAAGAGCATGTGGGAGGTAATGTGTCAAGAAATCATTGCAAAAGAGTGAAGCAAAGGGTGATGAAAATACTAATAGGTCAATACAAGAAAGAATATGCTCAGGTTTGGGATTATGCTTGCGAATGCATACTTCAAAATCCATCTAGTCGAGTATCTGTAGAGGTTGTTGATAGGCCACTACCTGACTTTGGGCCAAAGTTTGATAGATTTTATGTATACTTTGATGCATGCAAACGGGGGTTTTTGACTAGTTGTAGAAGAATTGTAGGATTGAATGGTTGTTTTTTTGAAGGGATTTTGTAAGGGAGAGTTGTTGGCTGTTATAGAAAGAGACGCCAATAATCAAATGTTTCCAATAGCTTGGACTATTGTCAAGATGGAGAATAAAGATACCTGGTCATGGTTCCTAAAAAATTTAATGGTTGACCTTGAGATTGACAATGAGGGAGGTTGGGCATTCATGAGCGATCAACAAAAGGTAATGCCATTCTTAATTATTAGCTTTTTCATATTACTTAATTTCATATTTTTGATTACTTGTATTTATAGGTTTGAATTTTTGCAGGGACTTGTTCCTGCATTGGCTAAGTTGATGCCATATGTCGAGCATAGAATGTGTGTGAGGCACATATATGCAAACTAGGCAAAGAAACTATAAAGGAGATAAACTGCAGAAACAATTTTGGTAAATAGCAAATAGTGCCAACATGACTGATTTTAGATTGGCCAAACAGAGATTGTTGCAGCTGATAAAGGAAGGTTTGGAAGCACTCTTCCAAACAGAAGCTAAGCATTGGTGTAGAGCCTTCTTTAGTGAAGAATTCAAATGCGATATCATTTACAGCAAATTTAGTGAATCTTTTAATGGCAGAATAATATAGGCGAGGTGAAAACCAATTATCAACATGCTTGAAGACATTCGCATTATGGTCATGACCAAGTTACATAAACAAAGAGATCAGGCTACAAAATGGATTAGAAAATGTGGTTCTGAGATTGCGAAGAGATTGGATGAGAACCTAGCTGCTAGTAGGTTCTGCCAACCAATTTGAAATGGAGACGATGTCTATGATATAATGAATAATAATGATAAGTGTGTCGTCCACCAAGAGAAGAGAAAGTGTTCATGTCGAGCATGGCAACTAACTAGAATTCCTTGTGCCCATGCCATTTGGGCTATCCAAATGAAGCGACAAAACCTAGAGGATTACCTAGATGATTGGTACATGAAAAACACATACCTTGCTTCGTACCAATTCATAATGCAGCCTATCAAAAGTAGTAAATTCTGGGAGCCAACGAATCATGAAGCCCCTATACCTTTACCACTAAAAAAGTAAATAGGAAGGCCTAGTAGGAAATGAAAAATGCAGGAGGGGGAGATCTCAAATCGAAGGATGATCAGGACTAGGACAAAGTGAGGTGCTCTTATTGCCACAAGAAAGGGCACAATAAAAAAGGATGTGCATTGAAGAAGTAACATCAAGAACAACAGGCTGCGGGGGCTGATGTAGGGTCAATAGAAGGGTATCCTGTAGGGCCAGTTGAAGGGGCAACATAAGGGCCTCATATAAGGTCAAGTACAAGGCTAGCTAAAGGGCCAACGGAAGGCCCTATTGTGGGGTCAGATGCAGGGACTACTCTAGGCATGATAGCAGCAACAACCACTGAGTTGACTGTTGAACAAGCAAAAAGAGCAAGAAGAAAATATCCAGTAAGTTATACATGGTTGTGCTTTTTTGTGTTATTTATTGGCTTAAATTTAATTCTTTTTATGTCTTTCTTAGGTAAGAAGACGACAAACTAGGGGTGAGCATGATGGACCGCCTAAACCGAGATCGGACCGGATCGGCCAGTTTGGTTCGGTTCTTGGGGGTTTCAGTCCAGTTCCTAGTTCCTAAAAGTGGAACCGGTTTTTAGGTGGTTCAGTTCTCGATTCTAGGGTGAGAATTGGACTGGATCGGAGCAGACCATATCGATAAATATATATTTATTTTTTTTGGTAAAAAAATAGATTTATTTACTTTTTAAAAATTTTGAAAAAATAAAAAGTCTAAATATATTTAGACTTTTACTAGTTACCTCTGCAGCAAAAGACTAAAAGTCCCTTTTGCTTCCCATATAGAAAATACACAATCTAATGCTATGAGATTCAAAACTAAAAGCCCTAATCTATTATCCCCAATTTACTCTCACCCTTACCTCTGAGGCTTTGCCAAATTCCTCACTCAGTTTGCCTCTCTCGCTTCGTCGCTTGAAGCCTAGAACGTCTTTCTCTCTCATGACCTCACTTAAGCCTCGCTCGACGCCTTTACCTCTTGTGGCCTCGCTAGTCGCCTTACGCCTCGCTTGATGTCGACTCCTTTCCTTCTTGCCTTAAGCCTCATTCGACGTTGACGGCTTTCCCTCTTGCTGCCTCGCCTCATGCCTCGCTCAACATCTACGCCTTTCCCTCTTGCCTGATGCCTCTCTCGACGTCGACAGCGCTTAGTCTCCCACGGACAGCCCTTGATTTCCTATAATTGGTAAGTTTTCTCGCTCGACTTTCTATTGGAGTGAGGGTTTGCGTATAATTTCTCTTGGGATCAAACTGTGGCATTCTTCTTTAAGATTTGCTCATTTAAATTCTACGAATGTGATTGAATTTGTTTTTTTATATGGAAAAGTGAAGTCCCATGGATTTTTTTGGTCCGTTTGCATTGCTTGTGCTTTGTGACTTTGTTTTGCATAAATTTGGTTATCAATGGCCCAGACCTAGTTTAGGAGGTTTTCTTGTATAGAGACAGAAGAAGATAGAAAAATAGGACACGATCGAGAATATACACTAAAAATCTGGTTTTTTTCCCACTCTATCCATTTGTTATGGAAAGCTTTACCTTGCAGTAATTGTTTTCAAATATGCAACAGCGTATAACATGAACTTATGCATTCTACCAAAGAAAAAGAAGAATTTTATGGTACTTTTGAAATAAAATTAAGAAACAATACATGTCCTTGCATCAACATATGTGACTTCAATCTGCAAACTGGGATGTGTTGAGTCAAGTCAATCCATCCTCTATTAGAGACCAAGTTAAGAACCTTAGATACGGCAAAGATTTATAGACTCTGTGATTTACCTACATATTTAGGAATTGCCCTATTGAAAACATGCCCTGTGCGCAAACATACGAATAGATGTAATAGCGCTCTCTATTCTAAGGCAAAGTAACTAAGGATTGAACCTAAAAATATGAAAAAGTACAGCTAAAAATTGTGTAAACCGATCTTATCTCTAACATGAGCAAAGGCCTCTTCAGCCTCTTTCTTGAAGATATGTGGACTTGTTGTGTATCTAATGGTACAATTATTACTGAATTTGGTGGGTGTTATGGTTTGATGGCTCCAATTATGTTTTGCTTGATTCAGGAAATCTATTTAAATGTCAATGGAAATGGACAAATCCAATGATTTTATGAAGCCAGTAATTGACTCACTAGAAGATGAAGGTGAAGAAGACTTCGTAGAGGGATCCGACACAAACAAGGTATCTAATACTTGTCCTTCTGGTAAACAAAAATTAGTAACCTGGCTTCATTTTCGTAAAGGAAAAATTGAAAATGGGAAAACTGAGATGTTTTGCAATTATTATGGGGCACACTATACGTATAGTGTTGCTAATGGTACTTCTGCTATATTGAAGCACTTGAAACGGTGCAACAAATATCCTTGCAATATAGATAAGAAGCAAAAATTGTTTGTTGCATGTAGAGTAGATGGGACTCAAATGACAAGGGGCATACCAGTACTGATAGTGCTAATGTCTTATCGACATGGACATTTGATCAAGATCGTTGTAGGCAAATGTTTGTTTGGATGATAATAATGGATGAACAACCTTTTTTGATGGTTGAGCATGTCAGATTTCGTGATTTTATTAGTCAGTTACAACCTCTCTTCAATCACATCTCACGATTTACAGTGGTTAGAGATTGCATGAAGTTGTATCTTTGTGAAAAAATAAGTTTGAAGACTTACTTTTGCAAGCTTAAGTCTAGGGTCACACTCACAACCGATACATGGAGTTTCATTCAGAATTTGAACTATCTATGTCTCACTGCACATTTTATTGATGACAATTGGAAATTGCACAAAAGAATCATCAATTTTGTGATGATGTCTAGTCATAAGGGGAAGGATATTGGGAAAATGGTTGAGAAATACATCTATGAGTGGGGAATAGAGAAAAAAGTATCCACAATCGCTATGGATAATGCTAGTTCGAATGATGTTGCCATTGGTTTTTTGAAAGAAAAATTATCAAGAGATAGGCTATTGATCTTAGATGGTGATGTTCTACACATGAGATGCACAGCTCATATTTTAAACTTGATTGTGAGGGATGGATTGACTGAGGTACGTGATTCTATTGCACGTATGTGAAACCTGGTTAGTTATGTGAGAAGTTGTCCCATGAGAGCTAAAACATTTCAAGATTGCATTGAAAGTGCAAGGATCACTTACAAGGATTCAGTTTGTCTTGATCTCATAACTAGGTGGAACTCCACTTATCTCATGTTAGACACCGCCTTAAAGTTTAGAAAAGCTTTTGAAAGGATGGAAGAGGAAGATTTTTCTTTCTTAACCGAGCTTGATTATGAAACTCCTAAACATGAAGATTGGGAAAATGCCAAAATTCTTTCCATATTTTTGAAGAACTTTTATGATGCCACCAACAAGATGTTCGGGACTTTGTATGTCACTTCGAATGATTATTTCAACGAGATAGCTACTTTATATAAAACTTTGAAACAAGCAGAGAAGGCTTTGGATCCTAGGGTGAAAGCTATGGGTGCGAAGATGAAGGATAAGTTTGACAAATATTATGGGAGTTTCAAAAAAGTAAATATGATGGTGTTGATTGCGGTAATATTGGATCCAAGAAAAAAGATGAATTATGTGCGGTATTGTTTTAGACTAATCTATGATGATAGTGCGAAAGTTGATGATATGTCCGATAAGGTGAGGATTGCCTTGGAATGTTTGTTTTATTTTTATGAAAAATCTTTTCTTGTTTCTAGCGACGGAAATTTGGGTGGCCAACTTTCCATTGATACCGTTAGTAGTTGGGATCCTAATAGTCAAGAGGAGGGTGACAAGGGTAAGCTTGATTTGGTTGCGGATTTTGATTTGGAAAAGGCATATGAATTCTTTCTTTACAAGGAGAAAAAAGTGTCAGCGGGCAACTTATTTGAGCTTGATAAGTATCTTAAAGTCGAACATGGAGAAGGTTGTGATCTTGACCTTTTGGTGTGGTGGAAAATTGTTGGCCAAAAGTTTAAAATTCTCTCTTTGATGGCTCGGGATATTTTGTCTATTCTTTATGACAACCGTTGCTTCGGAGTCAACTTTCAGTACATTCGATCATGTGCTTGATGGCTTTCGAAGTTCCTTGACTCCTAGAGTGGTAGAAGATTTGATTTTCACTCAAGATTGGTTGAGAGTGGCTACCATGCCGATTAATGTTGAAGAGTGCATTGAGAATGCAGAAATGTTTAAGTGGGGTAAGTCTAAATATATCTTTGGGTTAATACCATGAAAAATCCTAAATTGGTACACCTGTGACAATTTTACCTCGAACTATTTTTTTAACCACAAAAAACCCCAAATTGGTACACCTGTGATAAATTTAACCCGAACTATTTTTTTGACCACAAAAAACCCCAAACTAGTACACTTGTGACAATTTTACCCCGAACTATTTTTTTGACTACCAAAAACCTCATATTGATACACCTGTAATAATTTTACCCCCAAACTAATTTTTTGACCACTAAAAATCCCAAACTGGTATATTTATGACAAATTTACCCTCTGTTATTGTTCGTTAAATTATATTAATATCACAAAAAATCACAAATTGGTAAACTTGTGACAAATAGAGGGGTAAAATCCAAAATCGGTACACATGTCAATTACCACGTGTCATTAAATTTAGCAATTTGATAGTAAAATTTAACGGAAACTAATGGAAAGTAAATTTGTCACAGGTGTACCAGTTTAGGATTTTTGGTGGCTAAAAAATTAGTTCGGGGGTAAAATTATCATAGGTATACCAGTGTGGGTTTTTGATGGTAAAAAAAATAGTTTGGGGTAAAATTGTCACAGGTATACCAGTTTAGGGTTTTTTGTGGTCAAAAAAATAGTTTGGGGTAAATTTGTCACAAGTGTACCGGTTTGGGGTTTTTCGTTGTATTAACCCTATATCTTTTTATCTTGTAATTCTTTCATATATCTAACAAGTGAATACTTTATTTAATATTTTGTTTTTGTTAGATATGGACGATGTTCACTCGGAGCTTACCGGTAAATAGAGTTTGGAAGTTGAAGTGGAAGAAATATATGTGGTGAGTTTTCCATTAATTATTTGAGTTCGATTATTGATAATTCTAGTTTAAAACTAATGTTCAGTAATCATATCTAATATACTGCAGGACTATCAACAAGTTTAGTCGTGGTGTTTTGGGCTCTTGGCTTTGATCATATTTTGCTTACTTAATCAAATAATATGTTCTTTCAAGGGTATACAACCGTGAGTGATTCAGTGAGATTTGTGGAGTTTGGCAGTCTAATATTGAACGTCTTTCCCTTGCTCTTATTGTAGAATTTGATTTCGTTTTTTACTCCTCAAAGAGTTTGTTCTAGATTAGTTATGACTATGTTTTCTTTATTGTTTGTATTAGTGATATGGTAATTGGGCTGATGCTTAAAGCGTGTTGGGAGGAGTTCTAATTGGGATACTTGTTCAATGTTCCTCTGGTTATGTATCTAATTCACCTGCATCTAGTTCTGTTAGGCTAAGTTCTGGCATCAATCTTGGATACTAACCGTGAAAGCTTTACAACATAAAGTTTCAATTCATTCAAATAAGTGATTGGTTCCATTAGAAACGGTCCACGGTTCCAAGACTAGCTGGTACGATCCTCGGTCCTAAAAATTGGGAATCGGTCCTCATGGTTCGGTTCCCGGTTCTTGGATGGGACCGGACCGGATCGGGAACCGCTCATCTTTACGACAAACTACATAGGTTGTAGAGGTTACACATGTTGCACAAGCTGCTCCTATGCAAGTTGCTGAAACTGAGGTACCACAGCGAACAAGAGGAGTTCTTGGGAAAAGGATAAGGCAATATGGTTATGGGCTTTATATAGACGAATGTACTGGAATAACTATTTTGAATGTAAGTTAAGTTTTATAGGATTTGTTCATTTAATTTATATTATGGTATTCATATTTCATATATTTGTGATTATATGGTTATTTTGTTGTAGCCTGAGAGAAGTTCGACGATGCTTATCTCTCAAGGTGGCCGAACTAAAGAGTCAAAGGCTGTACCAAAGCCACAGAAGAGTACTCCAAAGAAGAAGACATCGGCTACACCTCCAAAACAACCATTAATAAAGAACCAAGCACCAGTTCTGTCTGAACCAATTGAACCTGGTACTAACAGTGACCCTATGGATAGTTCCAATCACATGACACGTGATAGAAAGAAAATAGCTACTGTTAAGAAGAAGATATATGGGACAGGAAGGCTAGTCAAAGAACTTGCACGTTCAGCTAGAAAGAGTGCAAGGATTATGAATCAAGTTAAAAGTGTAAAAGTAAAAAGGAACTGGGGATGTTGTCTAAATTGACTGATGGAAGTTTCTGCCATTGTTTTTGTTTGGGTTTGTTTTCATATGTTAGGTGGGAGGGAAACCTTGAGTGATTGGCGAAGTAAAGTGAGAGATTTGTTTTTTTTTTGTAAAGAATTAGTTCAATGTTAATGGCAATAATGTTTTTGTCGATTCTTTTTTTTTTGTCTTGGTTTTAGCTGATATGCGAATGGTTGTTATATTGCGCTGCTAGTGCAAGTTTGTGATGAGACTGATGTTGTTTTGCTATTAGTAGAAGTTGTATGTGTTGGTGCATTTAAGGGTGCTGGTGCATTTGTGGATACCAACAATTGTGTGTACTAGTACAGGTACAAGATGCAACTAGTGCAGTTCAAGGTGCTGGTGCATCTTGGCACCAGCATGCATAAGATTGCATTAGCAGCTTGGTGGTGCTGGTGGTTCCAGCAGCTTGGTGGTGCCGATGGCTGAGTGATGCTAGTGCTAGTGTTGCTGGTGGGTAAGAGTGTTACTGGTGGTTAAGAGTGGCGTTAGTGGTTTTGGCGGTCAAGTGTGGCGTTGGTGGTGTTGGTGCTGGTGCTGGTACTGGTGGCCGAGAGTGGTGCTGGTGGTCAAGAGTGGCGTTGGTGGTTTTGTTGGTCGAGTGTGGTGATGGTGCTGTTGGTGTTAGTGTTGGTGTTGGTGTTAGTGCCAGAGGCCAAGAGTGGTGTTAGTTGTGCTAGTTGTTCTTGTGGTCGAGTGTGCTAGTGCAAGAACAACATGTTCTTTTTTTTTTTCCTGTTGCTAAAACATGTTCTTGCACTTGCACAAGATGCACCAATTTCTTGCATTGTCTAGTGTTTGCATATATGTGTGTCTAATGGCTTGCATTGTGCTAGTGCAAGGGGGATAGGCTCGAGGATCGTGGACGAGAGTAGTCAAGTGCATCGATAGTCGAGCACAATGCATTTAGTATATTGTGGTGCATTACAAGTGAAAAAAAAAAGTGAAACCAACTTAAACCATTTTTTAAAAGTTGTGTAGCACAAGCAATCAACTTTGAGCTACGATTGGCACTTAAGTGATCACTTTCAGAAAAACTTAACACTTATACAATCACTAGTTACGACTTATGGCATTGAAATGATTACTCAACAACTTGTTTACTCCTTATTTCGACCAGTGTTTGCAACAAATATTGCAGTAGACTAGCAAAACTTTATTACTAAGCCATTGCAGCAAACCAAGATTGACAATACACAACTAATCAAGGAAACTTGTAAGTGCTCACAGTCAATGAATTCCAGCCTTCCATTTCTATCATAGATTGCATACAAATAAAAATTGCAACAAACCTACAACCAAAATATACAGACAAATTACACAATACAAGTACATAATCCACTGATCTTCACAACTATGGTAGACTGAGATACTTCTTCCTTAACACTCACTTTACATTTGAGCATAAAATAGACTAAACAAGACAACAACAATACAATCAACACTCAAGAACACTTTATTTCTCTTTTCATCCTTGAAACTTTCTTCTTTAAATGGTTGGCCAGAGATGCTAAACCCTTCATTTCTACTTGCATAGAGTCCACATCATCCAACTAGTCCGTTAATGTAAGTGGAGGTTGATGCCGTCCTTCAAGTAGCTCCAAGATCACTTCTGTCACTTGATCGAAAAATTTTGCATCAACCCATATGAAATATTTGCACTTCGAACCTTCTTTATACCTAGCGCATCCATGAAATCTTCTCCCGGGATTTAACTGAGTTCAAGATATTCTTCTTAGAATCGGTAATCCACAATAACAATTGCATTCACCTTCTTCTTCGCTTTGTTGAAAGGAAGTTGAGTTGCTGCTGAAGCTCTTGCCTTTCATTTGCAAGTTTGAGCACTTAATATGGAGGGCAAACTGAAATAGGGAGAATTGCCGCAGGTTAGGGTTTTGAATTTGGCCTTCTCTTTTAATTTGGGGATTTAGGGTTCTTATTTGGGGGGAAATAATCTAAACTACGTTGTTTGAAGTGTACATGTTGACTCTATATGCTGACTAGGCCTTCGGCGGGCCACATCAGCTTTAGAAATTAATAAAAAAATGTCACGTCGGATTTCCGGTGGAGTTGATATTTAAGTGATTGTTTTTCAAAAAGTTTGACACTTAAGTGATCGTTTCGAAACTTTTGGCACTAAAATGAGTACCGTACACAAGTTTTAGCAGTTGTAGTGTCCGTGTTCCCCTCTTATCCCTTATCCCATCTATCATAGGTGACTTCTACATTAGCCAGTACAAATACACCACTATATAACCGTATGATGATGGCTATTCCAACATATCATATCATAGGCTACTCAAGCCATATCAGGCTACACAAGTCATATCATTTCGTATATGAATCATATGATTTCCTATCTTCTCAACCCTGCAGAGACCCAGACAGTAGAATACCAGTCTTTCCTAGAGTCTTCTACACATATTCATACAAGGGATTTGCTTTTTGACGATTAAGCCGTAGTAAAGGTTATCATCACATGGCAACATTGACATACAATCATTATAACATACGGTTGACACATTCAATCATATAGTAGCAGTACAAATAAGGTCATTCCAACTTTTTGGTATTACCCCATATCAACAATGGGAGCAAATACTTCTTACCAAAAAAAAAAAAACAATGGGAGCAAATACCTTTACCAAAAAAAAAACAATGGTAGCAAATACTCTTTACCCAAAAAAAAAACAATGGGAGCAAATACCAATTCATTATCATTTGCAAACCCACTCATAAAATAATCGCCATTCGGTACATAGCATTATCTTATGGAAATTGTTATTGCAATATAAAAGCCACGTATTTTTCAATAAACACTTTACAAATAATCACATTGATCTCTTGACATTTTTCGTTAAATAGTGGTAATCAAATCATTATGTGTACTTCAACATATAAATCATCATCCTCTAAACACCATGCTATCATCATTTAATAGAGAATTTATCCAAATGCATTCTTAGACAATTGACATTTCTATAATCTAAGAGACTATTATTTCTTGGACAATCAACATTTTTATAATTTAAGTAACTTGTATAGTTTTCATCTCTAAGACGCGCCTTAATTCAATTCATCTTAATCATCAAAACCAAAACTAATTTCCTATAATTCCATATTTCTAGAATTACACAATTTCCCCAATAAAATTTCTTATTTTAAAATTTTACCCTAAGTTCAATATTCACTTAATCAAGCCATGTTAATTAAACTAAAAACCAAAGACCAGTCATCTGTCATCTAAAGTGTATAACTGTTTTATTTACACTATAAACATGCCGCATATTTTATAAAATTACTAAAACAGCCCACTTTTAAATTATTTGTGCAATTAAGTCCAATTTTGACTAGTTAAATAAATTGTCCAAATTTAAAAAATTATGTCTAAAAATAACCTAAGTAACTATTATCATAAGGTTTCTAATGTTGTGAGCAGCCCCTAGAATTTCCAGTTTTTACATATTAGCCCCCAAGCTGGGTGAAATTACAAAATTTCCCTAAAGCTTCAAAACTAGTTTTTGTGAATGGTTTAATTTCCTTCAATAAATTTAACTTACTTAAAACCATAAAATGTCACAGTTAAAAAAGCCCTCTATATTCTTTAGATTTACAAAATTGCACCTAAATACGTCAAAAATTAGTAAAAGGCCTTTTTAGGCCTAGTTTTGATGCAACAAAACCTTTTGATAATCACTCAAACCTATCCTAGGTATGTAGAAAGGTATACTCGGAGATTATATCACCGAGTACCCAATTGATGGACGAATACTTCCAGGTTCAACTTTCTTACAACCTTGAGAATAGATTTCTAAAAGTAATAAGTAAAGTTACTGTGTTTCCAGAAGACTTACCGTGACATCCATAATTTTTTTACATTAATTGATAATATTTAATTTATTAAGATAATTGTTAATTCACGTGAATTTTGGATGACATTTATAAAAATTCCAATTAGGCCGTTAATTGTGTGATGTGTGAAAAGTTCGAAAGATACCTTCCATGTCGCGATTTTTCAAAAGGGTTACTACCATGAAAAACCTTAAACTGATACACCTGTGATAAATTTACTCCAAACTCTTTTTTTATCACAAAAAACCCAAAACTAGTACATCTGTGATAATTTTATCTCGAACTATTTTTTTGACTATCAAAAACCCATACTAGTACACCTGTGATAATTTTACTCCAAATTAATTTTTTGACCATAAAAAACCCCAAACTAGTACACTTGTGACAAATTTACCCTTTGTTAGTTTCCGTTAAATTTACTATCAAATTGCTAAAGTTAATGACATGTAATAGTTGGTGGGTGTACTAGTTTGGGGTTTTACCCCTCTATTTGTCACAAGTTTATCAATTTTGCGTGATATTAATTAAATTTAATAGACACTAACGGAGGATAAATTTATCACAAATGTACCAATTTGAGGTTTTTAGTGGTGAAAAAATTAGTTTGGGGTAAAATTATCACGGTGTACCAGTTTGGGATTTTTTGTGGTAAAAAAATTAGTTTGAGATAAAATTATCACAAGTATACTAGTGTAGAGGTTTTGGTGGTCAAAAAAATAGTTCGGGGTAAATTTATTACAGATGTACCGATTTGGAGTTTTTGGTAGTGAAAAAATTAGTTCGGGGTAAAATTGTCATAGGTATACCAAGTTTAGGGTTTTTTTTATGTTATTAACCCTTTTCAAAATGCAATTGTGACATTTCGAAATTCGGCTCATTTTTGGGATTTATAAAGCGTGTATTTCGTTAGTGTGCTTATAGTAAAATCTCACCAGGAACTGATCACTCTTGGGTTATTTTTAAATTAGAGATTTCACTAAAATTGTACTTGATTGAATTTGACCGTTATTTAGAGCCCGAACTTTAGTGTCAAATTTCTCGGAGTTTCGTGACAAATCTAATTGGATGGTGTCGATATCATTGTGATTAGCTTCGATATTACCCGGGATTAGTGAAAAGTGAAATTTGGACTAGGTGCGGATTTTGACTAGTAGACCTCTCTCTGAGTTTATTTTAGTTAGTGTTTTGGCCATTTTTCCTAATTTATTAATTAGGGTTTTCGCGGACCGTTGAATCGATTTCGGATTTGAACAAGGACCGTCGGATCGCACTCGAGTACGTTGACTTTCTCTCTCTCTCTCTCTCTCTCTCTCTCTCTCTCTGTCTGTCTGTCTGTCTATCTATCTGTCTGTCTGTCTGTCTGTCTCTCTCTCTCTCTCTCTCTCTCTCTCTCTCTCTCTCTCTCGCGCCCCCTATGCGCGCGTCCTTCCCCCCAACTACTAACGTCCACTCCCCCTTTCTCCCAAGAAAATTTCTCTCTCTCTCTCTCTCCTCCTTTTTCTTTTTTCTTCTTTTTCTTCTTCTTTGGCACAGCTGCTTCTACTTCTTCTTATTCTGCTCGCTCGACTAGCCGGCTAGCCTTGTGTCGCCGCTCGCTTGACCAACTACTGCTATCGTTGCCACCCAGCCACCATATACCGTCGCCATCGTCGGCTCGCTTGCCCAGCAGCTCGTCGCTGCAAGCCCACCGCCTACTCGCAGCTCATCGGGCCGAGCTCGTCAACGCCGAGCAGCTGCACGCCATCGCCATCGCAAGCCAGCTCGATCGAGTTGGCACGCGATCGACTGCTGTGCCGTCCGCCCTAGTCGCGCCATTCGACTCTACTGACTCGGCTGTCCTGCCCCTCTCCTCCCTCCCCCCTTCCCCTTTGTGCGTAAGTAGCAACTCGCTGCCATGTCCGCTGCGGCCCAGCTCCTCCAAGCTACTAGCCAGCTCGTCCAGCCTCGCCCCACTGCCTGCGATGTCGCCATGCTACCCCCAACCGCTACTAGCTCGCCACCCTGCTTCCAACCGCACGCCTCTGCCTTGATTGCCTGTCGCTATTGCCGAGCCGTTGCCTTGGTCGGACTGTTTGTGTCTTGGCCGAGCCCGTCGCTGCCGGCCAACCCAGCTCACTTGCCGGCCAGCCCAGCTTGCTCGCCGAGTGCCTAGGCCGTGGCCGAGTCGCCTAGCTCGCCGGGCCGAGTGCCCAGCCATGGCTGAGCACCGTGCCAAGCGTTTCGGCCGTGGCCGAGCGCCTTGCCGGCCACCGTGCCTGTCACGCCTTCGCTCGCGCCGAGCCACTACTGGTCACCCTGATCATTTTGTTCTCTTATCGATTTTTCCCTGGCCAAATTTAGGTAAGTGACTTCCTAAACCCTATTTAGTATAATGGGTATTATTTAGGCTTGTTTAGGGTATGATTAGTATTGGTTTAGTGGCTAAGCTTGGAAGAGGATTGTGATGTGAATATGATTAATTGTTAGATTAAATTGTGGTGATTGTGGCTGAATTAGTGGCTGAATTATGGTGGGTTCAATGGCTAGTTTGCCGTGGTATTTGTGGGTGAAAATGGATGCTTGATTATGGCCGACTTGAATGTCGGATTGGTAGGCTTATGACTGGGGTTTGGATTTTATGAAGTGTTAAAATGGCGAATTGTGTTGTGGTTGTTTGGAAATGGTTGTGTGATATTTGATTATGTGAAAGACATGGAAATTAATTAAATTATGTGGCGTCTGTGTTTGCTTGAACAAGCCCGGATTAATCGGAATGTTGCCAACATGTAGGATGTTGACTTGGGTTGTGAGAAAGGACCTGTGGGGTGTTGACCTGGATCGTGAGAAAGTTGAATAGATGCGCACGTGTAATGTACTTGATTGAATTGGGTGAACGTACTTATGTATGGCGCTCGAATGATAGTGATATGTACATTTGGTGTTATTGCATTAATGTGAATTGACTAATATGCAGAGTTGGCGCATGATTTGAGGAGAGGTAAGTGCTTTCATGTGGATTTTATTTGTAGGTTGTTATATTGCATGTGGAGACTTGTCTGGGTACGCATTGACCTATGTGGGGTTTAGGTTGTCTACTTATTGAAATTTATCTCATCTCCCATTATTAAACATTTTCAGGTTTGGAGTGACAGATAGTCGTCACGTGCGGTTCAGAGATTAGGAGTGACCTTGGACATTTGATGCTTCGTTTCATCTTTGGATGCCCCTCTTTTGCATAGTGAAGTAGGCCACCTAACCACTGTTCCCTTTTGATGTTGTGTATTTGTGAATGCTCTAGTGCTATCCCTTGTCATTGACTATCGTCAGGGTTGCTTAAATTTCGCTTCCACGTGCGTACGTCTTTGCGTATTTCTTTTGGGTCGACGATGCGTCCTAGGATGTTGCGTTCAATACGACTGTCGAAGGGGTGTCACGAGTTCGTTGAGGTTTGGGGGGTGACAACGATACTATTAAGGGTTCTCAATTACGAATTGTTATAATTCAAGAAAATAAACTAAAAATATGTGTTTACTAATTTCAATTGTTTAAATTAAATTTTTTTTTGATAATCGAGGTGTCCGCGCGACTGGCAAGCGATGACTCATCTATAAACCGGTGGTGATGCACGACTAGTCCTCGAGTGACGCTAGCGTAGGAGCCACGACCACGGCGTCACACTTAAAAATCCCTAATGATTATGCTAGGGTTTGAACTCTGATCCCTTCGTGGGGGGACCAGAGCACAAGCCAACGCAGCCGCTGCGGGCGGTGGTTGTTTAAATTAATTGATATTTATTTATAGGATTATTTAGAGTAAAGGTGAAAAACTTATCGCCATCACCATAATATCCTAGTGTAGGGATCAATGCTTCAAAATACGTATCGGATATTTTTCTAAGTTAAAGTTTACTGAGTTGAGATTCCCCTAGTGTCCGATAACTTTTGCTGATAATTTTAGTAGGTTTAAAAGATTAATGTGATTTATTAGTGTTTAGCACGGATACCGAGTTCCATGTTTATTTATTGACACGTAAAATATCATCACAAATTGTAAGATATCTTCTTTACATCATCCAAAATAAGCCATTTGTAACCCTCTCTTTTGACCACATCATCTTCAACTTTTCACCCCTAGCTTTAACCCCACATTTTTAACCGTAGTAAATTAATATCTAATATTTTTAACCCTTGAGAAACACAAGTCAATATCTTCTCTATTTTTCTCATTTTTGGACGTGAGCTTCAACTCCACTTCACTTTCATCTAAAAGAAAATCAACTTTAAGAGCACTCGCATCCTCCTTTTTTTAAAGAAATAAAATAAAGATTTCATGCCCAAATCTCTTTGCAACTTACCTCCAAAGCCTATCCAATTAAGTTGTTTAAGGTCTTTGTCTCATCTATCAAGTGACTTTCAAGGTAAAACTCATGGACTCATTTTTTTTATCAAAATAGTTTTGTTGATTTTTTTTAAAGAACAAGAGTGGTTGATTTTTGTTGTTTATTTTGCTTTCAAGGTGAATAAATGCTTTCCCATTCAACATTCTATTCGAGGTAAGTAAAAACTCTAGGAGCTATGTTAGGTCGATTACTTATTATTCTTGAACTTAGTTAGTTGATATTTGTTGATTTAATTTAAATATTGAAATTAACCGTAACGGGGTTTCAAGAATGGCATGTTGAGCTGTAGTGATTACTTGGCTTGAATACCTTGATTGACGGAATCAAGTCTGAACAGAATGAAAATCCTCGAACGTAGAAAATTAGAGGTGTAAAAGCTGGGGAACAAGCAAAGATTTCATTGTCCACGTGGACGAGTCCTCGAGGTTTTTTGAAATGCACGTCAATATTTAGATATTGAGATTTCATGGTCAGCCCAGAGAAGTCTACTAAAAGTCTATTTCTTAATCCTTAAGCTGTGTTTGGTCGTTCGGAATTCTAAACAGGATAGGACTGGATATGATAGGATAAGAAATCTTGAGATTTCTTCATATCCTATCTATTGTTTGGTGAACTACGGATTTAAAGTCGGATAAGATAATCTTTATTATTATTTTTTGCTATTCATGGGTCCGGAGGAGTCGGTAAAGGAAAAAAAAGTGGAGAAATTTTTTTGGTGAAAGCGCACAAGGTGTGGGGATGAAGATGACGGCGAGTGGAGCATAGAATTTTTGAAAAAATAGGCATTAGAAATCCTATCCGGGTGTATCCTACCCCCTCCCCCCGGATTTTTTTATTCGGGCTATATCCGGTCTATATTTGATCTTATCCTATCCTGGATCACCATAAAACACAGGATGGGATAAAACATATCCTATCCTGGCTTTTATATGATCGACCAAACGCAGCCTTCATGTTATTCTAGGAGTCACTACTAATCTGTTTATCCTAAGATCGATCACGAACCTAATCTTAGGTAATACCTAGAGGTCGACTTGCTACCTAAAGTTCGAAAACCCAATTAACTAGCTTGTTTTGCGAAAAAACATAAGAGCACTGGTTTGCGAAAAAACATAAGAGCACTGGTTTGGGACTACCGTCATGCATGAGGTGGGCGTAGTCCTAAAAGCATTTTTCAATTGATTTACCTAATCACAAGTACATACAAAGCTTTTTGATCTTAAAACGAGATATGAAATGTTGTAAAAAACGGCATGTGGTGATACTACTGATTAATGACACCGTGTAGTGCCTTGACTTCAATACCTAGTGATTGTTTAATTTAAAAAATCACGAAAATACATACATCGTAGCAATAGAATGATCACGGGTCAATTTAGTTTGAAATCCATTAGGCTGCGTTTGGTCGTTTGAATTTCTAATCAAGATAGGACCGGATAAGATATGATATGAAAAGCTAAAGATTTTGCTATATCCCATCTGCTGTTTAGTGAATTGTAGTAATAAAGTCAGATAATTTCATATCTTATCATATCCATTATTTGGTATGAATGGCTCGTTGATGTAAATGAATATGAAAATGTACTAACAGAGATGGGAAGAATTTCTTATGATTCATTACTAAAGAAATCACAAATGCATAAATAGAGATGACCCCCATAAATCAATTCATAATTATTGCACCATCTACATCTTAAACAAGTTCGACAATGATAGGAAATATAAATGGGCTATAACAATGTCCATGAGGAAGATAAGCCAGTGAACACCAAATCTAGTAAAAGAGATAAAACATGATCATTCATCTTCACGATTCCAAAAAATGTAGTGCTTTGACTCTCTTGCCACCTTCATAAAACTTCAACATGAACCACAGAACTACAATAAAGAGGAATTTTGACTCTTTTGTTGCTTTTGTGGACTTTTGACGTGACCTAGAGAGCTATGGAGGAGGAGTTCGACTTTCTTTCTATTTTTTGGAGCTTTGACTTGAAGAAAGAACTACGAAGCAATCACGAAGCTTCGACATGAAGCAGAGATACAAAGAAAAAGGAGATACAGTGAATTAAAAAGATCCATTTCAAGTTTGAATTTGTTTATTTAAAATTGGGGTTCTTCTACTTCATTTTTATTTATTATTATATTTAATTATTTCTCCTCTCTTTTGTATTTCTTTCTTATTCCCTTCGATCATTCCTTAATAAAAAATTTATTAAAGAATAAATTGCGCTAATTTACCTAAAATATGTAGTATATATAGATAATATATCTAGATAATATATATTATAGAATAGAAAGAAATTTTTGAAAAAAAAAAGAAATAAATAAAAAAATTAAATTGTCCAATATTTCTTTTAATTTTCTTTTTTATATTAGAATCTAAATATTATTTTATTTTTTTAATTTAAGAAGCTTGTTATTCGAGAGAAATAACTTTTATGCCATGGATATAAGAAATTTTATCCACATCCCCCATGGGATATTTTTATCCCGGCTATATCGCATTTATATTCAACTTTATCTTATTATGTGTAGGAACCAAACACGAGATATGATAAATTTTATCATATCTCGACTTTTATCCTGACTATCAAACATAAACTTAAGATTTTTGGTGAGTGAAGTTAGCAGCTTGGTTGGGTATTTGAAGAAGAAAATTAGCAACTTCCTAAATAAAGCTATGCTATCCGTATTACATCACAACAAGCCTAATTTGAAGAAGAAAAACAAATTAATTGTGCAAATTATCATTTTTAAAAGTAATCAAAATCTTTTAATGAAATCATGTCGGATCTAGTTTCGTTAGGCGAGTTTTAGTGTAACTTTTGGGCTTCGCCCCTTTCAATACCAAAAGAAAAAAAGAAGAAGTAGAGGATGTGAAATGGTATTTGGCAATGACAAGGGTAGTTTTTTCCGATTTTTTGGCCCAAAAAAGTCAAATTAGTGAACGGGACTAATTTTGTAGAATAATTTATAGCTTGTAGTTCGCTTTGAATAAATTTACTTGGACTAGAGTCTTACAGAAAAATCACGTAAGAAAATCTACCATGATGTGAAACTTAGCATTATAACAACCTGATCGACAAGATGACAAAAGTATGAGGCTTGATAAGGAATAAATCAAATTAAGCAGACAATGCATCAAAGAACTTAAGCCAACGTGGCACAATTTGTGTGGTAGCTAAATTCAAGACCTCTTTACAATTAAGGATATCAAATTAAATGACCAGATTCTTTTACTACAGGAAACAAAAGCAATCAAATCGTTGGGGGCACCTCAGAACAATCATCTGGTGTCGAACAACAACCGGAAAACCTACTTTATGAAAAACGTGAATCGGAAGCACATTCATTAGTCAACGAAATTGAGACCGGCTCAATCAGTTTCAAAGTTTGGGGATTGGGCGGAAGTGTGTGCCGATATTTATTGTCGCCCCGAGTGGTGATTACTAAGGCCATTAGTCACGAGGGATCAAAGAAAACGTGGCCCTCGACTGGACCACATAGTGGAGCACGTCCAGGTCCGCTACCCCTTTTTGATATCGTCAAACAAATAATTGTACTTTTGCTCCCCTGAGCACAGGGTTTCCAAAGTTTACCGAAAGGACGTGGCCGATTATCCTCTTCAATATGTGGGCTCTATCCTCTCCAGGACAAGCCATTACCAGGATACAAAGATGGGCGGATTTGCCTTTTGGTGCTTTATATCGATAAAGTTTGCCCCCCAAAGTGACAACATGAAAGTGAGTTTCATGGGCAGTTCAGATCCTTAGCTTGGATCGTGTTTGTCCTGGCGCACTTGTTGGTTTTGATTGACACCCCTCCCTTTTTGCGATCGCTCGTGTCCCGGCCTGGCCATACCCGGACAGCTATTTTAGGATTTCCCTAATCCAAAGGCCTGTGTGCGTCGTGCGATGTCGCGTGAACACGACACGTGGGCCCAATCGATCTAATTGGCTTATGGTAAAGTTGTGCCTCTCGAATTTGATTTGCGTTGAACTGTCTCTTCAGAAGTGTTCTGTTCCAACTTGCTAAAAATCTTGCAATCGAATTTGATTCGGGCTGATTCACAATTCCAAGACACAAGCTACGATCGCGTCAAACGGTGAAAGAACGGTTAGCTTTTTTTTCGTGTCTTGAAAATTGCAAAATCTCATGTCTGATCCATAATGTGTAAAGCAAACCCTTGTAAATCTATTAATCTCCATGTGAACTCGTACACGTGTAAAGTCACGTCCTCGTAATAAATCATACAAATCAAATTGATCGTGCAATTGTGGTTGGTGGGATTCTCGTACTTAAACTCTATTGGAGATTAGGGGAGTGCATGGGAACTGGATCGACCTAAGAACCGGACCAAATCGGTCGGTTTTGGGCGGATCCCCATTCCAAGTTTCGAGAAATAATCGGTCTGGTTCCTTGGGCAGAATCAAATCACCCGGACCAACTGGACCAATATATATATTTTAAAATTTTTTCCTTTTCTTTAAAATAGTAAAGAAAAGGAAATTGCCCAAAATTCTAGATTGGAACGATCCAACTTGAGAACCGAACCAACCTAAAAATCGGATTAATCAGTCCGATTCTCACTTCTAAGGTGGACCGGAACCGATTACCCCTACCAGAGATATCTGATTTTCCTTTTGGGCCGTGATCGAGGAATTGATCAGCCAGATGCTTGGACAAGATTTTGTGAATCTTCAACATGAAACGAAGCTTGAGCTGATTTCCTGAGTAATTAAGCGGTGATTGCCGACGCTGAAGTTGCTCTTGATGTTTCCGACGTGGTCAGTTCTCGGCAGGGCATGGAGAGACTTCACGTCCAATCGGTTTGCGTCATTGACATTGGCCAAAGCTGGCGGTTAAATAAAAAAGAATGGAAAGTCGCGAATCTTGCTATTCTAGGGTTCGAAAGAAATGCCGTGTTGACATCTGGCCAACCCATTATTAATTAGGTTTGGTTTGGCATCATGTGAACTTTCTTATTTCTTCGACAAAAAAAAAACTTTCTTTACTTTCCAAAGTATTTTTTAATACGTTCTTTCTATTTTTCCAATATAAATGCCCTTTTATGCCTTGAGCTGCTGGACAAACTTCAATGGGGATAGTGGGGAAGTTTCTTTTTATTTTTATGTTTTAATTTATTTTTTACATTCTTTTCCATTATATTTTACATTCTAGGTTCCAAAGATATAATGTTAACATTTGGCCAACTCATTATTAATTAGGTTTGGCTTGGCATCATGTGAATTTTTTTCTTTCTTTCCTTTTCCTTTCTTATTTCTTCGACAAAAAAATATTGCTTTACTTTCCAAAGTATTTTTTAGTACGTGTTTTCTATTTTTTCCAAGATAAATACCCTTTTATGCCTTGAGCTGCTAGACAAACTTCAATGGGGATAGTGGGGAAGTTTCTCTTTTTTTTATGTTTTAATTTATTTTTTACACTCTTATCCATTATTTTTTACATCCTAGGGTTCCAAAGATATGGTGTTGACATTTGGCCAACTCATTATTAATTAGGTTTGACTTGGCATCATATAAATTTTCTTATTTCTTTCCTTTTCCTTTCTTATTTCTTCGACCAAAAAAAAAACTTTCTTTACTTTCCAAAGTATTTTTTAATACGTTCTTTTTATTTTTCCAAGACAAGTGCCCTTTTGTGACTTTAGCTGCAAGACAAACTTCAATGGGGATAGTGGGGAAGTTTCTTTTTTTTTTATGTTTTAATTTATTTGTTACATTCTTATCCATTATGCATTGATTGAGTATTGTCCATTTATCAGAGAAATCTCCCTGAATGGCTAAGAATCACGCTAACCACCAGAGATATTGGATAAGGAGAAAGATCTATCTTCTTAATGTAATTAAAAAAATAATATCTTATTCGAGGAAATATAACGTGCCTCTATTGAAACAATAATTTTTTTAAAGTGAGTTTGTTTTGTGAAAAATGAATGATTTGAAAAATATTTTCTTAAAAATAATCGTTTATATCACTTACAATAATAAATGAACGAAAAAAGTTTTTATCACAAGGACATTCAGACATAAATTGTTATCAATAATGAAAATATTTTCATTGGCTAATTAGTTCAAGCGATGCAAGCAATTGTTTTAAGAAAATATTTTTCAAATCATCATTTTTCATGAAATAAACGGAGCCTTAATAACAATATGCAAGTCAAAATTTACATAAGAATAAGTCTAATTGACGCGTTAAATTTTAGAAACTATTCATGAAGATTTGTTAGAAAACGAAGCAGCGGCAAAATGAGGTGTTTTCACTAGTTAAAAAAAAAGATTAAAGAGGGAGATCCGATCGATTTTCTCTAACATTGACATTTGGCCATGCCCTTCAAATCCAAGTGTATATTATTCCAATCAGATGTGGGCGCATAAAAAGATTAAAAAAAATGAAGAAAATCCAAGCTACTTACTCTAATTTTGGCAGTTGCCAATATGTATGGCAGTTTTTACTATGCCAAATATGTTGTGGAGACTTAAAAAAATAAAAATAAATAGAATTGGCATATTTGTAGGAATTAGACACAATGATATAGAGTACTAAGCCAATTAGTGCAACGAAATGTGGAATTATAAGCATGTGGTAAAGTCCTTGAGAGACACGTGAGAACCATAACCCATTATCTTATTGCAAAAATGTAAAGTAATTAGCATTTCAAAATAAAATAAACAATGTAACTAAGTTATTAAACTATAAAGTTGAATGTTAATTTGATCTAATCGAATTATATAAATATAGATTCCAAAATAAAATTGATTTGAAACTCGAATTGTCAAGCTAAAAATTCTGACTAAGTTAAACGTCGACATGAATGAAAACTATATCTAAATACCCAAATACGGGCGAGGCATAAGTTAAGCCACATTACGATGGAAACCAAAACTATATTTACAACAAACTAAATTAAAGCAAATTTTATATTTGAAAATAAATTAAGAACAATTCAAGAATTACGAGTAATATTTAGAATCTAACATTTGAATTATATCATATTTAGATCAACGTTATATTTACTTTTTGCATTTTCCAAAATTTGCGGCTCATGCTTTGATTTAATTTTAACCTTAAGTACCTAAAATTTTCACGGTATATAAAAGCTGGCACGTAGATTCACGTAAATATATTTTTCACGACATTTTAAAATTTTTAAAAAAATTAGATTTTGGTTGATTCCGAATTTAAATTGATGTCATGAATGTAATTTGTCAGTATGTCTCATGCATACTGGCTCTTGCAGCCAGTTAAATAATAAAGCCCGTTCCAAGAGAGGTCCGGCCCATATTAAGTTTGGTATGACCCGACTTGTTTTGGCATCGTGGGCTTCCACCAACATACTTGCTCACAAACTCTATTCTTCTCTCACCGTGACTTGACTTACGAAAGATGAAGTCCCGTAAACCTCTTGGCAATGTATAAGCGCGATCGAACATTTGAACTCACCACCAAAGAGAACTTAACGTATGACTAGATCACTATGACAAACCGTATAAATAGGGACATATTTTGTGGGACACTCGAGCAAAGAGATTAGTGTACACTTCTTCGGAGAGCTGAGCCTATGTGGCATGTTGTATCGATACTAAGAAGGCAATTTTTGCATTGTGGTGCTCACCTCATCAACTACTTTTCTATTTTTATAGAGAGAAGGGGGCTACTACATTCTGATTCAAAAAGTGGTCTCCTGGTTGCTTGCTTCCTTGCTGGAAAGGGTGGACCACCTTTCTCAGGCACAATTCAACAACGGCCATCCCACCCACCCCTTTTCCATTTAGAACATAGGAGGAGAAAAACCGACTCTCTTGAGCTAGTTGGCATCTCTTAACTTTGTTCATCTTCCTCTAGAGCATCTGATAATCGATTCTTAAACCGACACAAAGGAGATAGAAGAGAGAAAGACAAAATTGGAGATGAACGAAGCGGAAGGAAGCTTCATTTCACTATTTCCGTGCCTTTTTTGGTGTGTCAGCCTGCAAGTTAAAGTCAGCCTTAGGGGGAAAAATTTAGAAGCACAAAGAGTATATGCCTCTCTAATTGGAGAAAATATTCACTAGTATCATACTACCACGTCATTGTCCTACATGGCATATATGCTCCATTTGATGGTTGAGCATGTCAGATTTCGTGATTTTATTAATCGGTTACAACCTCTCTTCAATCACATCTCACGATTTACAGTGGTTAGGGATTGCATGAAGTTGCATCTTTGTGAAAAAACAAGTTTGAAGACTTACTTTTGCAAGCTTAAGTCTAGGGTCACACTCACAACCGATGCATGGAGTTTCATTCAGAATTTGAACTATCTATGTCTCACTACACATTTTATTGATGACGATTGGAAATTGCACAAAAGAATCATCAATTTTGTGATGATGCCTAGTCATAAGGGGAAGGATATTGGGAAAATGGTTGAGAAATACATCTATGAGTGGGGAATAGAGAAAAAAGTATCCACAATCACTATGGATAATGCTAGTTCGAATGATGTTGCCATTGATTTTTTGAAAAAAAAATTATCAAGAGATTGGCTATTGATCTTAGATGGTGATGTTCTACACATGAGATGCACGACTCATATTTTAAACTTGATTGTGAGGGATGGATTGACCGAGGTACGTGATTCTATTGCACGTATTCGAAACGTGGTTACGTATGTGAGAAGTTGTCCCATGAGAGCTAAAACATTCCAAGATTGCATTGAAAGTGCAAGGATCACTTATAAGGGTTCAGTTTGTCTTGATGTCACAACTAGGTGGAACTTCACTTATCTCATGTTAGACACTGCCTTAAAGTTTAGAAAAGCTTTTGAAAGGATGGAAGAGGAAGATTTTTCTTTCTTAACCGAGCTTGATTATGAAAGTCCTAAACATGAAGATTGGGAAAATGCCAAAATTCTTTCCATATTTTTGAAGAACTTTTATGATGCCACTAACAAGATGTCCGGGACTTTGTATGTCACTTCGAATGATTATTTCAACGAGATAGCTACTTTATATAAAAATCTGAAACAAGCAAAGAAGGCTTTGGATCCTAGGGTAAAAGCTATGGATGCGAAGATAAAGGATAAGTTTGACAAATATTATGAGAGTTTCGAAAAAGTAAATATGATGGTGTTGACTGCGATAATATTGGATCCAAGAAAAATGATGAATTATGTGCGGTATTATTTTAGACTAATCTATGATGATAGTGCAAAAGTTGATGAGATGTCCGATAAGGAGAGGATTGCCTTGGAACGTTTGTTTTATTTTTACGAAAAATCTTTTCTTGGTTCTAGCGATGGAAATTTGGGTGGTCAACTTTCCATTGATACTGTTAGTAGTTGGGATCCTGATAGTCATGAAGAGGGTGACAAGGATACGCTTGATTTGGTTGCGGATTTTGATTCGGAAAAGGCATATGAATTCTTTCTTTACAAGGAGAAAAAAGTGTCAACGGGCAACTTATCTGAGCTTGATAAGTATCTTAAAGTCGAATATGAAGAAGTTCATGATCTTGACCTTTTAGTGTGGTGGAAAACTGCTTGCCAAAAGTTCAGAATCCTCTCTTTGATGGCTCGAGATATTCTGTCTATTCTTGTGACAACCGTTGTTTCTGAGTCAACTTTCAGTACATCCGGTCGTGTGCTTGATGGCTTTCGAAGTTCCTTGACTCCTAGAGTGGTAGAAGCTTTGATTTGCACTCAAGATTGATTGAGAGTGGCTAGCAAGCCGACTAATGTTGAAGAGTGCATCGAGAATGAAGAAATGTTTGAGTGGGGTAAGTCTAAATATATCTTTTTATCTTGTAATTCTTTCGTATATCTAATAAGTGAATGCTTTATTTAATATTTTGTTTTTGTTAGATATGGACGATGTTCACTCAGAGCTTACCGGTAATTAGAGTTTGCAAGTTGACGTGGAAGAAATATATGTGGTGAGTTTTCCATTAATTATTTGAGTTCGATTACTGATAATTCTAGTTTAAAACTAATGTTCAGTAATCATATCTAATATATTGCAGGACTATCAACAAGTTTAGTCGTGGTTTTTTGGGTTCTTCGCTTTGATCGTATTTTGCTTACTTAATCAAAGAATATGTTCTTCCAAGGGTATACAATTGTGAGTGATTCAGTGAGATTTGTGGAGTTTGGCAGTCTAATATTGAACATCTTTCCCTTGCTCTTATTGTAGAATTTGATTTCGTTTTTTACTCCTCAAAGAGTTTGTTCTAGATTAGTTATGACTATGTTTCTTTATTGTTTGTATTGTTGATATGGTGATTGGGCTTATGCTTAAAGCGTGTTAGGAGGAGTTCCAATTGGGATACTTGTTCAATGTTCCTCTGGTTATGTATTTAATTCACCTGCATCTAGTTATGTTAGGCTAAGTTCTGGCATCAACCTTGGATACTAGCCGTGAAAGCTTTACTACATAAAGTTTCAATTCATTCAAATAAGTGATTGGTTCCATTGGAATCGGTCCACGATTTCAGGACTAGCCGGTACGGTCCTCGGTCCCAAAAATTGGGAACGCGTTCTCACGGTCCGATTCCCGGTTCTTGGATGGGATCGGATCGGATTGGGAACCACTTACCCTTACAACAAACTACACAGGTTGTAGAGGTTACACAGGTTGCACAGGCTGCTCCCATGCAAGTTGCTGAAACTGAGGCACCACAACGAACAAGAGAAGTTCTTTGGAAAAGGATAAGGCAATATGGTTATGGGCTTTGTATAGACGAATGTACTGGAATAACTATTTTGAATGTAAGTTAAGTTTTATAGGATTTGTTCATTTAATTTATATTATGGTATTCATATTTCATATATTTGTGATTATATGGTTATTTTGTTATAGCCTGAGAGAAGTTCGACGATGCTTATCTCTCAAGGTGGCCGATCTAAAGAGTCAAAGGCTGTACCAAAGCCAAAGAAGAGTACTCCAAAGAAGAAGACATCGGCTACACCTCCAAAACAACCATTAATAAAGAACTAAGCACCGGTTCCGTCTGAACCAATTGAACCTGGTACTAACAGTGACCCTATGGATAGCTCCCATCACATGACACGTGATAGAAAGAAAATAGCTACTGTTAATCTCCATGTGAATTGCAGAATTGCCAATTCTTTTTATTTTTCCAAGACAAGTGCCCTTTTGTGACTTGAGCTGCTGGACAAACTTCAATGGGGATAGTGGGGAAGTTTCTTTTTTTTTTTTATGTTTTAATTTATTTGTTACATTCTTGTCCATTATGCATTGATTGAGTATTGTCCATTTATCAGAGAAATCTCTCTAAATGGCTAAGAATCACGCTAACCACCAGAGATATTGGATAAGGAGAAAGATCTATCTTCTTAATGTAATTAAAAAAATAATATCTTATTCGAGGTAATATAAAGTGCCTCTATTGAAACAGTAAATTTTTTAAAGTGAGTTTGTTTTGTGAAAAATGAATGATTTGAAAAATATTTTCTTAAAAATAATCGTTTATATCACTTACAATAATAAATGAACGAAAAAAGTTTTTATCACAAGGACATTCATACATAAGTTGTTATCAATAATGAAAATATTTTCATTGACTAATTAGTTCAAGCGATGCAAGCAATTGTTTTAAGAAAATATTTTTCAAATCATCATTTTTCATGAAATAAACGGAGCCTTAATAACAATATGCAAATCAAAATTTACATAAGAATAAGTCTAATTGACGCGTTAAATTTTAGAAACTATTCATGAAGATTTGTTATAAAACGAAACAGCGGCAAAATGAGGTGTTTTCACTAGTTAAAAATAAAATTAAAGAGGGAGATCCGATCGATTTTCTCTAACATTGACATTTGGCCATGCCCTTCAAATCCAAGTGTATATTATTCCAATCAGATGTGGGCGCATAAAAAGATTAAAAAAAATGAAGAAAATCCAAGCTACTTACTCTAATTTTGGCAGTTGCCAATATGTATGGCAGTTTTTACTATGCCAAATATGTTGTGGAGACTTAAAAAAATAAAAATAAATAGAATTGGCATATTTGTAGGAATTAGACACAATGATATAGAGTACTAAGCCAATTAGTGCAACGAAACGTGGAATTATAAGCATGTGGTAAAGTCCTTGAGAGACACGTGAGAACCATAACCCATTATCTTATTGCAAAAATGTAAAGTAATTAGCATTTCAAAATAAAATAAACAATGTATCTAAGTTATTAAACTATAAAGTTGAATGTTAATTTGATCTAATCGAATTATATAAATATATATTCCAAAATAAAATTGATTTGAAACTAATTGTCAAGCTAAAAATTCTGACTAAGTTAAACGTCGACATGAATGAAAACTATATCTAAATACCCAAATACGGGCGAGGCATAAGTTAAGCCACATTACGATGGAAACCAAAACTATATTTACAACAAACTAAATTAAAGAAAATTTATATATTTGAAAATAAATGAAGAACAATTCAAGAATTACGAGTAATATTTAGAATCTAACATTTGAATTATATCATATTTAGATCAACGTTATATTTACTTTTTGCATTTTCCAAAATTTGCGGCTCATGCTTTGATTTAATTTTAACCTTAAGTACCTAAAATTTTCACGATATATAAAAGCTGGCACGTAGATTCACGTAATATATTTTTCACGACATTTTAAAATTTTTAAAAAAATTAGATTTTGGTTGATTCCGAATTTAAATTGATGTCATGAATGTAATTTGGCAGTATGTCTCATGCATACTGGCTCTTGCAGCCAGTTAAAATAATAAAGCCCGTTCCAAGAGAGGTCCGGCCCATATTAAGTTTGGTATGACCCGACTTGTTTTGGCATCGTGAGCTTCCACCAACATACTTGCTCACAAACTCTATTCTTCTCTCACCTTGACTTGACTTACGAAAGATGAAGTCCCGTAAACCTCTTGGCAATGTATAAGCGCGATCGAACATTTGAACTCACCACCAAAGAGAACTTAACGTATGACTAGATCACTATGACAAACCGTATAAATAGGGACATATTTTGTGGGACACTCGAGCAAAGAGATTAGTGTATACTTCTTCGGAGAGCTGAGCCCACATGGCATGTTGTGTCGATGCTAAGAAGGCAATTTTTGCATTGTGGTACTCAACTCCTCATCAACTCCTTTTCTATTTTTATAGAGAGAAGGGGGCTACTACATTCTGATCCAAAAAGTGGGTTCCTGGTTGCTTGCTTCCTTGCTGGAAAGGGTGGACCACCTTTCTCAAGCACAATTCAACAACGGCCATCCCACCCACCCCTTTTCCATTTAGAACATAGGAGGAGAAAAACCGACTCTCTTGAGCTAGTTGGCATCTCTTAACTTTGTTCATCTTCCTCTAGAGCATCTGATAATCGATTCTTAAACCGACAAAAAGGAGATAGAAGAGGAAAAGACAAAATTGGAGATGAACGAAGCGGAAGGAAGCTTGATTTCACTATTTCCGTGCTTTTTTTGGTGTGTCATCCTGCAAGTTAAAGTGAGCCTTAGGGGGAACAATTTAGAAGCACAAAGAGCATATGCCTCTCTAATTGGAGAAAATATTCACTAGTATCATACTACCACGTCATTGTCCTACATGGCACATATGCTCCATTAAGAAAGTGACGTGTGTCAAGTGACGTGAAAATTAAAAAAACGAAAAATTGAAAGTTTTCAAGCTTGCCAGCGTCCCCTCTCTCTCCTCATTAATTACGTGCGCGCTCTCTTTCTCTTTTCTGCGTCTTCTCCCCCACCCTCTCTCTTTCTTTATTTCAAAATTTCACGCCTCACACCTTCCTCTCTTCGTCTCGCAAAATTTGACGATCATTTCTAGACGACCATTGCCAAATGCGCTGTAGGAAAACGACGAAGGCTTGATGGAGTGGAGCCGGGGTTGGAGGGCTTATGGCATGAGCTTCCCTCTGAACAAAGGTCGTCGAAGAGAGAGATAGATGCGAGTCGTGGTTCTAGCTGGACGACCCAGAAGAGAGGCGAAGTTGAACTCCCTGTCGCCGTCCTCGTCGCCATCTCCGCATTCACTAGTAGTAACATCTTCTTAGTTGCCCGCTTGTCTTGCTTTCGTCTCTCCTCTTCCTCCCGCTCCTTTGCCTCCATCCTGAGGTGATTAGTTAAGCAACACCATTAGTAAGCTTACATTTCTGCTACTCTTGACTAGTGCAACATTACCACTGCCGTTGCTATTAACTATTGCTTGAAATTTGTTGCCCTTGATTTTGTGCATCGTTAAGAGAGAGAGAAAATCGCTTGAGAAAAAAAAGCCTTTTTGTTGCCCTTGTTTTTGTTTTTGAAGATAGAGTTTGGGTAGTTTCCAAGTTTGAGGCTATCCATAAGCATCCCTTCGTTGAAGACAAACAAAAACATCTTATACGATCATATCGACGCATCACGGATAC
Organism: Syzygium syzygioides; assembly: GCA_031216285.1. Taxonomy (NCBI): domain Eukaryota; kingdom Viridiplantae; phylum Streptophyta; class Magnoliopsida; order Myrtales; family Myrtaceae; genus Syzygium; species Syzygium syzygioides. The sequence continues at coordinate 19,304,319 of CM062245.1, read as the reverse complement.
TAGTAAAGGTATGTTGACTTCCATGGTAGGGGTTGGTATAAGGCTTGCATATACCTACCTTAGTGGTGAAGCGGGGGGACTGGAAAATGTTGGATTTACGTTACGTGATTGTCAAAATTTATTGTGTGGCAAAGTTCTCTTTCCCTCTCTTCAATATTGTTAGAGCTAAAGGAAGATACAAAAAGGTATATATAGGCTTAACCTTAAGCCTAGCACGATTACAAAAAATGCCCCCAACTTGTTAACACTATAATAAATAATAAACCCAACACTCCCCCTCAAGTTGGGGAGTACATATCAAAAAGGCCTAACTTGTCGCAAATGTATGAAACTCGTCCACGTCGAAGTGGTTTGGTGAAAATGTCTGCTAGCTATTGCTCAGACCATGTGTGCACCAATCGTATATTACCACAATTCACCTTTTTCCGAACAAAGTGACAATCAATCTCTATATGCTTTGTTCGTTCATGAAACACTAGATTGCTAGCAATGTGAACAGCAGATTGATTATCATAATGAAGAGTAGATGATCCAGTCATAGGTAGCCAATCTCAGTCAACAACATACGAACCCATTGGAGTTCACTTGTAACATTAGCCATAGCACGTTACTTGGCCTCAGCACTAGATCGAGAAACAACAGATTGTTTCTTACTTTTCCATGACACAAGACTGCCACCAACAAAGACACGGTATCCAGAAGTAGATCGACGATCCACAGGGCAGCTAGCCCAGTCTGCATCAGAGTATACTATCACCTCCAAAGATTTAGGGTCAAAATAACTAGCTATATGAAGATGACCCCGATTATGGAACATATAAGTCCTTGACCCGGAGCCCCCTTCAAATAGCGAACAATGGGCAAAAGTACACAACAAGTGCCATAACTTGTGTACGGCGCTCACTTTAGTGTCATAACTTTTTTTTTGAATTACTTTAGTGCTAAAATTTTTGAAAAACGATCACTTAAGTGCTAAAATTTTTGAAAAACGATCACTTAAGTGCCAACTCCGATATCGCACACAATTTTTTACCGGAAATCTGACGTGGCATTTTTTTTATTAATTTCTGAGGCTGACATGGCTCGTTGGAGTCTCGCCGGAGATTGGCACTTAAGTGATTGTTTTTCAAAATTTTAAGGACTTAAATGATCATTTTTCAAAAATTTTGGCACTTAAGTGATCATTTTTTAAAAATTTTAGCACTAAAGTGATCCAAAAAAAAGTTATGACACTTAAGTGATTGTTTTTCCTCCGACTTGGCACTAAAATGATCCGAAAAAAAGTTATGGCACCAAAGTGAGAGTCGTACACAAGTTATGGCACTTATAGTGTCCTTTTGCCGCGAACAATGTGTAGAATGGCTTGCCAGTGAGTGGTACGAGGAGAGCTCATGAATTGACTCATCACACTAACAGCAAAGGAAATATCTGGATGAGTAATAGTGAGATAATTTAACTTTCCTACTAACCGACGATACTTCTCAGGATTATGAAGATGCTCTCCATGTTCATTATCAAGTCTTACCCTGGGGTCCATAGGTGTGTCACTAGATCTAGCGTCATGCAAGCCTGCCTCCTTAAGAATGTCAAGAGTATACTTTCGCTGAGAGAGAGCGATACTGTCATTAGTAAATGCAACCTCTATGCCAAGGAAATATCGAAGATGACCCAAGTCTTTAGTATTAAACTCTTTCTACAGAAACTGCTTGAGGCACTGTATACCTTCCACGTCATTCCCAGTAATAATAATATCATCAACGTAAACAAGAAGAATAACACACCCCTTTGAAGATGACATACTAAACACGGAGTGATCCACACTGCACTGATGCATGCCAAAAGTAATAACTACATCACTAAAGTGGCCAAATCAAGCACGAGGAGATTGCTTAAGTCCATAAAGGGCTTTTCGCAGTCGGCATACCTTTTCCCCCTGAGCAACGAACCCCGGTGGTTGCTCCATATAAACTTCCTCGTGAAGATCACCATGAAGGAATGCATTTTTGACATCAAGTTGATAAAAAGTCCATTTAAATCGAGTAGCCAAAGAAATAATGATACGAATGGAAGAAATTTTGGCTACCGGAGAAAATGTCTCATCATAGTCAATACCATAAGTTTGAGTATAACCCTTCGCAACAAGACGCGACTTCAAACGCTCAATTGAACCATTGGAACGGTGTTTGATGACAAAGACCCAGCGACAACCCACCAATTGTTTGTCAGGAGGCAAAGAGACCAACTTCCAGGTCTTATTATGATGCAATGCAGCCAACTCCTCCTCCATAGCACTAGCCCAACCTAGATGGGCCAAAGCCTCCTGCACACTACTAGGCACAGATACAGACGCAAGAGATGACACAAAGAGAGACATCTGAGGGGTTAAATTATGATAAGACACATAATAAGAAAGAGGATACCGAGATCGGGTACGATGATCAATAGGAGAATCGGCAGGAGTTGGTGGAAGAGGATCAGAAGCTGGTGCCGGAGGTGGTGGTGGGACATTTGCTGGTGGAGAGACACGACCCCAAATAAGGCAAGGATCACGTCTATAAACTTGAAGTGGGGTTGGTCTAGGTAATCCTGAATCAGGTAGAGCATCAGTAGAAGGAACTGGCAGTGGTTTCGGCTGAGAAGCAATTGGAGTACGCGGCAACAATTGATAAGGTTCGGAAGGTGGCAGAAGATCCATCGTTAATGGCACCTGAGGAGAAACATTGCCAAAATATGCCTGATCCTCGAAGAAAGTTACATCAGCAGAAACATACTCTCGATCGCAGGTAGGATTATAACAGACATATCCTTTTTGAGTACGAGAGTAACTGACAAATATACATTTTTCAGCATGAGGTGACAATTTATCCAACCCAGGAGACAAAGAATAAACGAAACAGACACACCCAAAAATACGAGGACGAACACTCCATAAAGGACGATCGGGATGAAGAAGAGCATAAGGGATAGCTCCCTTTAACACAGAGGACGGAAGACGATTAATAAGATGACATGTTGTAAGAAGAGCATAGCTCCAAAATGACTTAGGCATATGGGTATGGAGAAGTAGACAACGAGCAACATCCAACAAATGACGATTCTTTCGTTCAGCAATTCCATTTTGTTGAGGAGTGTGAGCACAAGAACTCTGATGTAAAATACCATGCAATGCAAGAAATGGAATAAAGGTAGAAGAAGAAAAATATTCACGAGCATTGTCAGTGCGCAAGCACTTAACAGGATAGTCGTATTGAGTATGAACTTCATTATAAAAATGGCGAAAAGAAGAAAATACTTCGGTACGATCTTTGATTAAGTATAACCAAGTCGTATGAGTACAATCATCAATAAAGGTTACAAAATAGCGGAAACCAAAAGAGGACTCCTGACTAGGACCCCAAACATCGGAGTGGACTAGCTCGAATGGCTGAGACGCATGACTCAAAACATAAGGGGGAAAAGACACACGATGATGTTTCCCCATCTGACATGTTTCGCAATCAAACTGAAGACTAGAACTAGACATAAAAGGAAAATATCGGAGTACGTCTACTGAGGGGTGACCAAGGCGACAATGTAATCGATAGGAGTCATCTACAACCTTCTTTTGAACCGTAGTGGCAGCAGCAAAAATCCCGGGGTCCAAAAAGTACAATCCTCCAGCCTGACGGCCACCACCTATTCGGCGTCCGGTCTTCCAATCCTGAAAAACACACGAAGAAGAAGAAAAAATAATATCACAATTAAGTTCACAGGTAAGAGAATTGACAGATAGTAGATTATGAGGAAAGTTTGGAACATGGTAAACAAATGGTAAGGACACAGAAGAACTCAATGATACACAATCAGAACCTGTCACTTTGGACTGAGAATCATCTGCCAAAGTGACTGAAGTGGACGAAGCTGATGATGTTGAGGTAAGAAGATACTGATCACCAGTCATATGATGAGTGGCACCCGAATCAATAACCCAAGGACGAGGGGTTGCTGTAGTGGACAAGAGACAAGTATGATCATTGTGCTCTGCCAAGGTAGCAATTAGATCTGAAGGAACACCAAGTTGTCGTGCCCTAATCAGCTCATCATATTCTGCACGAGTTAAATGTACCATATTCTGTCCAGATGAAAGTTTAGACGGAGGAGCTGAAACACGTAGACCCCATAGCTCAGGATGGAGGTCATAGCAATAATTAACAGTATGTCCTGTAAGCTGACAATGAGTACAAAAATGACCCCTACTAGCTCTTCTAGAACCGCTACCACCACCACCACGAGGGGCACCTCGGCCCTGAATACCACGACCTCCTTTACCACCACGAGCCACCATAGCACTAGTGTCTTCAACAAGAATGAATGAGGGGCAGCTGCTTCGACAGAGAGAACAACCCCGATGCAGATTTTATATTGAACACGGAACAACAAAAAAAATCAGGTTTCCTTTGAAACTACCAAAAAAGAACAAGAACTTGCCAAGTTGCTTTGGTTTACATTTGCACACATACGTGAATGAGAAGACTGCAACATGAAAGAAGACTCTGGGTTAACACAACAAGAAGGAAAAGGAGCGATCCCAAGTATGGCGACCCACAGCAACGTAAATGCGGGAGCAAGTTTTACTGTTTTAGGTTATGCAACTTCTAGTGCATAAATGAAATAAACAACTCTTCCTGGTCAGTATGAATCAAATCTGTCAACACTGTAGATGGTTCTCAACAAATTCAATGTTCCTCCACCAATACAATCCAAGTGAAGTTTTCTGTGGAAGAGAGTGGAAGTCAAGAAAGCTTGCAAGGACAGTCATTCTCAAGCATTTTGAAGCACTTCATTTGTCCACTTACGGGAAAGTTGTTTGAAGACCCACAGCAACGTCTCCACCCCCTCCAGCCACGACCATCTCTACTTCCAGTAGCAGCAACAGGAACCCTTTCACCAGTTTTAGCCTCAGCCCTTTAACGCAGAGAGCTCACACGAGCTGGAGCAGGTTGTACGAACGAGCCAGATCAAGACCAAAGCCGCTGACAAGACTAATTCTTAAGCAATGACCTCTTTACATACGTTTTGCAAAATCTTCCTCTTTTGTCGTCTTCCTCGGATGTCGAAAGAAGAAGAAGAAGAAGCCACGGTTTTACCAATGAATTGAAGACGGGTCATCTCGAGATGCTAATATGGTTTTGCTCCAAATTCAAGAAACAGAACCAAGAAAAGCAAATGCCTCTCACTGAGGACAGAAATCAAACAGCTTACGTGTAGCAAAAAGAGGAAAAACAAGAGCCCAAGACGAAAATATTGGAGAAGATTACCGTAAATGCGCGATGACCACCTCTCTTGGATCACTTGATCAGCATGAGTTTTGACTTTAACATAAGCCAATTGGGATTTCAAGCGTGGTTTGTGCGGAGAACAAAGAAGAAGAAGAAATCCTTCCTTTTGGGAGACCGATGATCAGGGGTCGGCTGATTTCGCGAACCCAGATACGAACAGAGACTGGGACGCTCGCAGTCCAGCAAGATGACTAGAGCGCGATGTCGAGGAAGCCAATGGTGTCCCCACCAAAGAAGGGCTTGGCCTTGCTGATCTTGCCAAACGCGTCCTCCAGCAGATATGGGCTTTCACGACTTAGTCTATTGCAACTTTCTTCGCCTCCTCCCCTTGCACTCTCGCGATGCCGCCCATGGACGGGAACCACTTCTCGTCGATGTAGGCTGCCCAAAAGCGGGCGGTGGTGCGATCATAGGGATCGGAGGGGAGGATAGCTCAAGAGAAAGAGAGACAAGAGCCTGAGCTCTGATACCATGTGGCAAAGTTCTCTTTCCCTCTCTTCAATATTGTTAGAGCTAAAAGAAGCTACAAAAAGGTATATATAGGCTTAACCTTAAGCCTATCACAATTACAAAAAATGCCCCCAACTTGTTAACACTATAATAAATAATAAATAATAAACCCAACATATTGTAATCCAAAAGAAGGAACTTGATTAGTGCGGCGGATTGGCAAAGTCTACTTAACCATTTTAATTGCATACAATCAAATGGAAACAATTTTTCTTATACATTTCCATTGGATGAGGAACATAGACTGACCAATTTCTTTTGGTCCGATGGTGTATCCAAGTTGAACTATGAAAGTTTTGGAGATGTGTTGGTATTTGATACCACTTACCATACAAATAAGTACAATATGATATTTGCACAATTTGTTGGCTTGAATCATCATTGGAAAAATATTCTATTTGGTTTTGCTTTTCTATCGGATGAAATTATTGGTTCTTTTGTTTAGGCACTTTGATCCTTTTTAGAAGTGATGGGTAATAAAGCACCCAAGATTATTTTCACCAATTAAGATCATGCCATGGCAAATGCTATTAGAACTGTTTTTCCGAATTCTAATCATCACTTATGTGTATGGTATATTGCAAAAAATGCTACGCATCATATTTCACATCTTCTTGGAAAGCCGGGTTTTTGCGATAAATATTGGCAAAAGCTTCTATATCATTGTGAATCTGAACTGGAAATGGAGAACACTTGGAAAGCAATGTGTCAGGAGTGGAGCTTGGGTGACAACAAGTGGTTGGATAGTTTGTATCAGCTGCGTCATAAATGGTTTCCTGCATTTGGCCATGATTACTTTTCTGTAGGAATTAGATCTACACAAAGAAGCGAAAGCACAAGTGTCTTTCAAGATATGGTATGTAAGATCATGACTTTGACTGAATTTGTCAAACATTATGAAAAGCAAGTTGAAAAAATATGCAATGATAAAGTTGTTGATGATTTTGAGTGTGCTCGACGAAAGCCATGAATTATGGTTGACATTGCAATTTTGCAACATGCTGCAAGCGTATATACTCATGTCATTTATAGGAAATTCCAAGCCGAGTTCATGCATGTTTTTTCTGTACATGTTCTTAGATCAGAAACTAATGGGCCGTTGCACACTTATATTGTGGGAACTGGAAGTAGTGAAAGGAAGCATATTGTCCACAAAATCAAAGAAAGTTGGAGGTGGGCACACGATAGAATGAGCAAGATGAACAATGGCTTTTGACTTTGAAATGATGAGACTAGTTCTCCTGAAAGTGTATGTAGTTAACTAACTTCAGTTAGTGCAGCTTCTGGGTCTTTTTACTATGAGCATGCACTTCTACATAGGGTAAGATCAATTTGCAAACTGTTTTTAGGACTTGTACAGTTCACTGCTCCTTCTAGAATCAACAATGCCAAATTTTGATGTTGAATTATTGTTGATCAATACAATAATTTGTTTTTGGGTGTAAGTAGTTATTTGTTTTTGGAAATTACGTCTCAGGTATTATACTCACTGAACTACCATTGGCAACCGCTAATGTAACTAAATATTCGTCAAATGCTCTTTATGTATGGATTCATTAAAGTGATGATTTGGATGTGTTCAGGATTTGGTGTGGTGATTTCTTTTAATTTCTGTTCCTACTACAAAATGACCAGTCAAATGTTTGGATGCAAACTGCACCGAGGGTTCCTGAATTGTTGACTCGGGTGCCTCCAGTCGCTTTAGTACTCGAGGGTTCATGTCTTCAATAGACTTTAGAATAGGAGAGAGGTCAACATACAAGCCTTCCATATTGTTGTCATTTACATTCTCTTCACAGGAAATGTGTTTGGACGAGACAAGCTTGAAAACTAAAGACCAACCATTGGTCTTAATTCTTGGAGATTACTTTCTGCGGTCTCTTCTTAGAATTGATGTACGACTCGACTTCACTTGCTAGGCCAGAATCACCTCCTCTCTTTCTCCTAAGCGACGACTCGAGCTCCTAAATGCATTCCTTCATTTGCGAGAACACATCTCTGATAGTTCCACAAACATCCTTTTAATTTCTTTTAATTTCTATTCTAAAGTCTGTTGAAGATATGAACCCTCGGTGTGATGATTTGGATGTGTTCAAGATGCAACTGCATCTCCCAAAGTTATACTTTTACAAATGGGAATATAAACCAAAGAGGCATTAGCCCTCTCATTGATTTAAATGTGACAACTACTGTAAAACCAAACATTGGGTTAAACTGTCACTCTAATATTTGATTTCGAAATCCTATTCATTTGCACAAGATGAAAATGATATTAAACACTTCAACTGAAGAAACACTAAATTGAGTTCAAGAACAGTAGGCTTAATCTCTACTCATTCAAAATTGCAAACAATGCCACAATAGACGAAACAACAACAAAGCATATTGAAAGGGCAACTTTATATGCCAAAAGTTTCCTGTGTCCAAATATCAATAACTAAATCCTTCAAAACAACTTTATTATGCCCCAAAACAATCATAACAATTAAGCAGAAGTTGGTGGTGCGTGCTTCCTTCACATGTGTGCTCGGAAAAGTGGAAGTTTGAAGAGTCTCATCCACAAGTTTTCTTCGTGGTCTACTGAGAACGAATGCAGCTTGGTCCCACGTTGCAGCTGTTGCTTCTATACAATATCCAGAGTCCCATCACCGATGAATACCCTCGCTGGGATAAAGTAAATCTAGTTCGAACCCCTAAATAAGAAATGGCTATATTAGCTACTTATGCATGCGTACAATAACAAGTAGAAATTTTCACCATTTGCAAGACCTGATCAGAGAATCCTGCGTCGCGAGACACAACTATTGCCCATCTACTATCAGCTGTACCCATAGATGTCACATACAAACCCTCCTTCCACTTTTTGTAGATCCACTTGAATGGAATTGATCCGCTAGTGGACTAGCCGCCATTTAATACAAATATGCATCGATGGCTGTAGTCAGCATAATGAACACAACAAGACACTTCATCAAAATCAGACATGGGAGCTGGTTAGTGGGCAATGCAAAGATACTTCCTACATCACTTGTTGTTCGTGAGTACAAAGATTAAAAGGGCAATGCAAACTACAAATCAAAAGTTCGAATGATAATGCTTTTATTACATAATCCACACTATACAATCATGCAGTGATACTTCAAGAAACCTCTTCCAATTTATTATTGAAATCAATAATAATGGTCATGTTCATTCATGAAGTTCTACGAACCTTTATTTTTCATCACAAGAGGTTGACACATCTAACCACATAAAATACATCTTGCTAGGATGGTTCTACACTCTCAAGTGAATCAAAGCTATTCAAGCAAAATATTGTAAAGTTCATCACTATATTCCGCAGGTCAAATGGCAGAGCATATACCGGAATATGGCATTAGCAGAGTAGTAGTTTATCAACATATCACAATGGCATACCATTGATGCTTGATGCAGCAGCAGGATGAAATCATTATTCTTGTTACATATATGGATTTTACTTGTAATTTTCCTTTCGATTCTCACAACTTGGCAAGGGCCATATTTAAAATGGTAGCTTTAATGAACTTTACATTAGATACAGTCACCTTACTTCCGGTTCTCACCATGGAAGCATCAATGACCAACTGGAACTCCCCATTGAAACCTCGAATGCATCCAAATCAGCACCAAAAAACAATAAAAAAACAAAGCGATCATACTCATCTTGCACTAGGACTAGAAATTTAAAAAAGAAAAAGAAAAGATAGCATCAAATCGGTTCTTTTACTATGTACCTTGCAACAACAGAGGCTAGGGTTTTGACGTTAGCATAAATCATCTTTCCTTCGGAGGGTTAGGGTCGGTGGGAACCCCATGACGACGAACCAGTGTTCGTGTCGTAGCCATCGAGGAGGATCGTCTCCTTCAAAAGGCGGTTGCTCCAGTGGGGCAATGGGTCCTACAGGGGCAAGTAGCCAGCCCCGAAGGTGTAAAGCAGATTGGGTCTGGGTCTTGGCAAGGGCCAGTCAAGGCATCGAGGTGAGCAATGGAGAGGTGAACATGGAGGTTTTTGAAGCAGTAGTCGGTCTTCAAAGCAAAAGCGGCTGTCGAGTGGTGATCTTCGCGATGGAGGTCTTCGAAGCGAAATGGAGTTCTCTGAGCGTAATCGTTAAGATCTGTGAAGAGAGAAGCAAAAAGGGACAAAGAAGATAAAATTTGAGTGGGTGTTCAAATTTTTTTCCTGTAAAAAGCTACCCTATCCATTTATTGCCATCAGTCCACTTTTTTAATGATTTTATCTAATTGTAATCGCAGGCAAGCCCTTTGCTCAGGGCTCAGTTTGCTGCTATAGATAGAAGTGTGTCCGTCTTTTTGCAAAGCTGAGAGCATTGTTATGCCGATAAGACATGCAGAACTATGTATGTCTTTAAGTACTTCATCTACAACTCTTATCTGCTCTAGGTATTCGCCTGGATATGCAATTCTGCTCATCGACATTGTCTCACTGTTGCGACCGACCTCCGCGCTCTTTTGAACATGCAAAAAGAAAGGGGTGGCTCGCCTGGTACTTGCTAAGTCTAGGTTCGGGACTTAACTCGGGCTCTCTTAAGCCTATATCATATCGCAATTTAGGATTTATGCAAGTGATTTATACCAAGTAGTCGCCACTAATCGATTTGGGGTGGGTCGATTAGAAACCCAAATAAGGTGATGAGAGAATCACCCTATTCCTGCGAACTAGAGATTAACCGAGTTCAGGGACTTAATTATACTAGTTGGATAACTAATGCCCTTTCAGGACCTTTATACCCTATTCATTTTTAAAAACATTTGTCAGGCAATTTGAATTGATTTTAGGACCTTTCTGCTAACATGTGAAGTGATCAAGCGAGTGTATAATCGGAAACGAGTAGTAATCAAAAACACAATAATTCATGCAGTCTAAGGTTCTAACCTTAACTAAGTCAGATGACATTCAAAAACACAACCAATCATGCAATTGTATTAAAAAACATGCATAATAATACGACGGCAATAAAAAAACATGCGAAACGCTACTGCGTAACATTAGGTTTGCTTAATTTAAATAAGACAATAACATGCATAATGATTACAACAATAAATTAAAACATTTAGATAATCCATATATAAAAAAAATTTAATTTAATTTTTTTTTGACTTAAAACTTTTTGGAAAATCTTTTCAAATTTTAATTTTTTTTAAATTTTTTTTAAAAAAAATAAATAAGGAAGAAGAAGAAAATAAAAATAAAATTTTTTTTAACTTTTTTTTTAAATTTTTTTAATAAAATAAAATAAAATAAAATAAAATAAAAATATTAAACTGGGTCGGGTCGGATCCGACCCGGGTTGGATCGGCTGATCTGGGTTGGAACTGACCCGGGTCAACGGATCTGAATCGAGGCGTTGACTAGGGCCGGATCAGGTGACCCAGGTCGGAACTGCCTCGGGTCAACAGATTTGAACCAGAGTGTTGACTCGGGCCGAATTGATTGATTTGGGTCGGGTCACCCCCATGTGCACAAATGCATGGGGGCGCCGGCGGAGCCAAAATTGGCCTTCTGCCAACTGACCTAGACCGGCGCTACTCCCAAATCGGCCTCTGAAGTTCACCACCGAGCTTCGCCACCCACCTGAGCCACCGTCCGACCGCCCCTTGCTGGCTGGCGATGCGAATAAAAAACGGCCTCTTTGAGGCATTTTGTTGAATGTTTGGTGTGCATGGGCAAAACTGGAGTGATTCGACCTACTTCGATGAACCTGTCGGCTCCGGGGACTTACCTTACCTTACCTTCGACGGTGGCACACAGATCACGGGGGACAACGATATGGGTTGGGATTCGTGCGAAATGGCCGGCGCGAGTCCCGGCCAAACCGAGCTAAAAAACAGGGATGAATAAGGCAACCGAGCGGCTCACCGGTCGACGACGATTTTGGTGACTCTCCGGCTGATCTGCGGATGATGGTAGGACTATTGGGTCCTGAAAATGCTCAAATCTCCTCTCTTTCTCTCTTTTTTCTCTCGGTTTCTCTCGGACTCTCTTTGTTTCTCTTTATCTCTGTTTTTTGTTTCAAAATCCCGACCCCCTCTCAGTTTCTCTCTTTCATTTTTATAAGCAAACGACGGAGTCCCCCAGCTCCGTTACAACTGCAATGACGATGGCCTGCACTAGCCTACCTACCCCATGACTTTCGCGGCCATTTGTAGACCGGTGCAGGGGGGCCAGTTCACTGCAAGGCAGAGAGACGGGAAGGAGAGGAAAACGGGGAAGAGCTGGTCTGGGTTTTTGGGGAGGACGGGACTGGCAATTGATGCCAGTCCCGTCGGCATGCTCATCCAGCCCTACTCTGGCTAGATAGCGACGGTGAGGAGCGGTGTCGCCGTGCGTCACGCTTTCTTCTAGAACAAAGCAGAACAAGGGGAAGGAGAGCGACCGGTGCGAGGGGAAGAGAAGGAAGGAGAAGGGCTGGGCCGGCCCAAGCCCGACCGGGCCAAGCCCAGCCGCGCGCGGGGGGGGGGGAAAGAAGGAAAATAGAAAACGGGCTGGGCCCCTGCGCGAGGGGGGGAAGGAAAAGAAAAGGGAAAGAAAAGGGACCGCGTCGGCCCAGCCCCGACCCGGCCCGGTTCGATTTTTTTAACTAATTAAATAATTTCTTTAATTTTTTTTGAAAATTTTTTTTACGCTAATAGGCCCTATTAATGCAAAATGCCTAATGCCTATATGCAATGCAATTAGAAACTAATAATTTTTTGCGGCAAAAGGACACTATAAGTGCCATAACTTGTGTACGTCACTTACTTTGGTGTCATAACTTTTTTTCGGATTACTTTGGTGCCAAGTCGGAGGAAAAACGATCACTTAAGTGTCATAACTTTTTTTTGGATCACTTAAGTGCTAACATTTTTGAAAAACGATCACTTAAGTGCTAAAATTTTTGAAAAACGATCTTTTAAGGGCTAAAATTTTTGAAAAATGATCACTTAAGTGCCAATCTCCAGCGAGACTCCGGCGAGCCACGTCAGCGTCAAAAATTAATAAAAAAATGCCACGTCAGATTTCCGGCGAAAAATTGTGTACGGCACCGGAATTGGCACTTAAGTGATCGTTTTTCAAAAATTTTAGCACTTAAGTGATCGTTTTTCAAAAATTTTAGCACTAAAGTGATCCAAAAAAAAGTTATGGCACTAAAGTGAGCACCGTATATAAGTTATGGCACTTGTAGTGTACTTTTACCAATTTTTTGCTTAGGAATTAAGAACATTAATTCCTAAATTTTTTGTGTAATTATTTTTTAGTAAATTAAAAATAGGTGTTAACATCTGCCCCTTTTTTAAGGTGAGCTCATAGAGTTTGAGCTCGCAGAGGTTATGTTCAAAGATAAAATGACACCTAAATTTGGCCCATGCATGTTCAATGAATGTTATTTTTTGGCGAGATCGTGAGTCTCATTTTTTATGAAATAAGATAATGTGTGCTAAAGCAAATAGAAACATACCTGGGCCTACTTACCTTGCCGAAGGGTAGAGTAATTTCAGATAGTTGGTATCATGTGTCAAGGACTCAAAACTACTAAATTTCTTTCGTCCAGGACCCTAACCTATCTTCGATCGCCTTGACGAGAAAAATTATTTGTCTAGGACTTGAACCTTTCTTCGGTCGCCTTGGCTGGGAAAATTGCTTGCCTAGGATCTGAACCTATTTTTGGTCGCCTTGACTGGATTTCATTTGTCCAGAGCCCGAACCTTTCTTCGGTCGCCTTGAATAGGGAAATCATTTGTCTAGGACTCGAACTTATCTTCGGTCGTCTTGACTAGAATTCAGTTGTCTCGGACCCGAACCTACTTTCAGTTGCCGTGGCTGGGGATTATTTTGCCAAAGTACCTGGGGGTTCTCGCTTAAGGATTTGACGGTTTGCCTGGTGGGTCCTCGCCAGCAGGTCTTGAAAAGACTTAAATAATGAGCATATGGAGGTCCCTGCCTGAGGATTTGATGGTTTGCCTAGTGGGTCCTCGCCAGTAGGTCTTGAAAAGACTCAAACTATGAGCACCTAGGGTTCCTTGCCCGAGGATTCGATGATTTGCCTGGTGGGTCCTCGCCAGCGGGTCTTGAAAAACTCAAGCAATGAGCACCTGGGGGTCCTTGCCCTAGGATTTGTTGGTTTGCCTGGTGGGTCCTTGCAAGTAGGCCTTGGAAAGACTCATGAGCACCTAGGGGTCCTCATCCAAGGATTTGTTGGTTTGCATGGTGGGTCCTCGCCAGCAGGTCTTAGAAAGACTCAAATAATGAGCACCTTGGGGTCCTCGCCCGAGGATTTATTGGTTTACCTGGTGGGTCCTCACCAGCAGGTCTTGGAAAGACTCAAACAATGAGCATCTGGGGGTCCTCGCCCGAGGATTTGATGTGAACAGAAGGGGGTAGTCCCATGTTCAATGGGGTACCATAACAATCGTAGGTACATGGATTTTTGAGACCGGGCGTGGGTAGAATAGACTTACCTGGGCGCGTTCCTGCCTCTTAAGGTCATGTCTCTTGTCAGACAAGTTTTTCTTTGCGCAAACGCATACGCATTCATTGGAGAAATAAATAACTGAGGTTATTCTTGAATATTGTATGAAATATCTTGACCAGCTAGTCAAGATGATTTTCCTTTTTCAAAGGAACACCTAGTTTATCTTCTGGGTAGTTTGAAAAGAATCCTGCTGAAATACCTAAGATTTCTTACCCGGAGGTTTGATGCATCATTTGCTAAATAACCGATCTTTTTCGGGGTATCTCTCTTGGGATGATAGTGAGGGCTTCTCCGGCGCTCGAATTTTTTGTATTCTATCATTGGGGATTAAAACTCTAGGTTGTCAAAGACAATTAGCACAAATATGCATGCATTTATCAAGGGTATACAAGTTGGGCTGTTCCAGAATATATATTTGAAAGTTCATGCATGATGATTTTGCCATATTTGCATCACCAAACATCCATCAATGGTTAATCAAGACAATTTTTGCTCGCTGGGCAGACTTCTCGAGATGCTGAACGAGGGACCTTCAGTCAAAAAGGACTTCTCACTCGCTCTCGTCGAAGAGGGTTGTTTATCTCGACCATTAAGGTGAGAATATCGAAAGCACTCAATCTGACCACTATCATATCTACAAAGATTTAAGTTTTCTCGCAAGCGGTATGATGCTGCTAATCTGAGAGGTCTTCTTCAGGATTGTAATGCTAGCTTGGTCAGCGGTTTAACAAGGGTAATTGTTCAAGTCAAGGCTATGAAAGAAAATATTCTGCAATCATCTCCAGGTTTACAAGTCAAAAACCCTGCAAAACGAGATAAAAATAGTCTTGCTCGCACTTCCTCGAGTGTTGTTTATAAACATTTGAAATCCTGAGTTAATTCAAGTGCCCCAGTTAGAAGAGACTTCATGAGGGATGTAATGTGGGCTTGGTTTGCAGGTTGAGGAACGAAATGATCGTTGGGCTAAAAAATATGTATGGGGATGAGAATTGGTAATCATCTTGGCATTGTCACTAGTCTTTTTCTCCACCATCGGGATTCTTTTGGAAGAGTCCTTGGGTAATCTTGTGTTTTAGCATCATTGACAACTTTTTTTTGAGAAACTTCTGTGTCAAGTATTTTCCTGGATACCATTCTACCTCTGTTCCAAGTGCTTTATCAAGAATATGTTCATTTTCATCTATCATGTAACAGATCTTTGTCAAGACAGAGTTCTTAAAGTATGAATTTATATCAAGGAAGAACTCAAGTTTGAACCCTTTGGGGTCGTCTATTCTACACCATTTAATAACATTAAGGTATTTGAGAGCACTTTATCACGCTCAGAGATCTCCTCAGCTAAAACTTCATTGTTTTTCATAGCAGTTATCCAGAAATTAGGGACTCTTTTCTCTTCATCTTTTTCATTATTTTTCTTATTCTCATTTTCTTTTTCTTTGTTTTTTATTCATGGGCATTGGCCTTGCTTTTACCAAGTACACTACTTTTTCATGCCCTTAATTTTCAGCATTTTTTTTGCTGCTCTTTTGGTGTTGTCATGACTAGCCTGGACAAGTTTGAACAGAATAATATTATTAGGCTCTTGGAGTCTCCATCTTTATCCGGGACTTTAGATCTTGATGCTCAAACTATGGTGACTTTTGCCTTGCCCCGGTGCGGAGGATGATCACCAACTGGGAACGTACGAAATGAAATTATCGGCTCAATTGGGCTAGCAAGGGATATAAGTGTATAGGATAGAAAAATAACTGCTCTTCGTCATCTTAGGGCATTTAAATTATTGCGAGAGTTCATCTGCTATAAAAACACTTAAAAGTTAACACAAATGAGAGCAAGAAAATTTCTATTTGTCTTTTCACCTTGTGCAAGCTGTTGCAGCTGATGATCATAGAAAATTTTAGATATTACAAACTCCTCATTCTTCTTGTCTTGCTTGGTGAAAATATCACTGTTATCAATAAGATATTGGCATTTTGGACAGGTTTTAGTTTGCTGCTTCTCTCTTGACAAAGCCCTCTTAGCCTTGACTGTCCGGCAGTTGATGGTGCGCTTGTCTTGGAGGACTCTGTCGAGAGCTGTCGAACCCGTGAAGACGACAAGGCCAAAGCCACAGGAGCAGTGATCGAAAATGGGGATGCTCTTCCTGCTCCCTCTGAATTTGAATCCTCCCCGTGATGTCGATTTACCTCAAGCTGCCCCAATGTGGGGTGGTTCTTGATAGGGGTGATTTAAAAGGAATTTCTGAGTGTATGGGCTCAAAAATGGTTAAGCAAATGATTGACGATAGTGTATGGGGTAGAGAAATGAATTGCCTCTCGTCATTTTGGCTACCGTACCTTATGCGAGAAATCTCTTCACCTTGTAGAAATGAAACCTTTTTCACTCATCTTGCAGGAGTTTGGTACGTGAGAATGTGTATAGACTAAAGATTGCCTCTCATCATCTTGACACACCTTGTTTAATACATTAGAGCAGTTCGACACCATTCGTCGAATTATCAAAATTTTCATAGGGAATTGGTGAATTAAACAGGTAAAATTACCATATAAGATTCCTTTCTACGTAATGCACTTGAGGAAGAAAAATGGTATCCATTTTCTTTAATTATTTCTTCCTTCTTGTTTCTTTCTACTCTTATGAGAAGAGTTTTTTTAAGGAAAAGAGATACTTACCTATATGTGACAGTGAGGCATACCTGTAAGGTAATAAGAAAGATCCTATTAATGAATGGCTTTTTAAGGGATGGGAATTAGAAACGATACAACATTACCCTTCGTGATTCCTTTCATTTGAGATTAAACTGACAACTCCTTGAGTTTTCTCAGATATTGATAATTCCCTTCTGATAAGAACAGGAGCTTATGTTAGAAATGAGAAGATTGAGGGTAAATTGAGAACGATACAGATTACCCTTCTTCTATTTTGCCTTCAAAGTTAGCGGAGTCTTTTCTCCTCTTTACTTTGTTCAGCCTTCTCTGTCTCAATCCGCTTCTCCATATTCTTGGTCTCGAAGCTCGAATGAAATCCTCTATAACTAGGGGTGCTTCCGGATAGAGGATTCTATTATCAGCACATGTTGTGTCAATCTGTCCCAGCATTTTGAGGAGTTTCTCGGGAATACTCTGATTCTTGACTGCACAGGCATGTACAATTGCTTACATGGGGATGTTCGTAGCAAAGCTAATCTCTGCTTTAAAGGTCTTTGACGGACGTGGGTGTGACTGCCATTGAGACTTTCATGGTTGTCAGGATTAGGATTGGCTCTATCTTGTTATATGCAAAGTCCTTTCCGGCTGCTTGTACTGGACTTTTATTCAAAGTTGTCCTATATAAAAGGAAAGAATGTATTATTTTTATGCTAAAGTGGGTGAATTTTAGGAACAAAATACACCCTTTTTGATGGATTGGGGGATTGCATCCCCGTTAGTCTACTCTCCCCATTAAGCACTCCTTCGTCGCGTTTCATTCAAGAGGTTCTAACATTGGTGCTCTATTGGACTTGCTAGCACGTTGGAGTCTAGCATGTTCCCCAGTTCATTATCTGCAAAAAAAAAATGAGTGTAATGTCATTCTCAAAATTTATTAAGGAATAAGACCTACCTGTTTTTTTTTCAAAAGGGGTAATCTTTTCTTGATCTGCCCCCGACTTTTGTACGAAATGAGGTTTTGCTCATCATGGAGTCAAGGAATGCTCAGCATTCTCTTTGACTCCTTGGGACTGTTATCACCCACTGGTAGTAATGAGATTTGCCTCATGTTTCATTTGAAAGTTAGATAATTTTCGCTCAGACTGCCCCTATCAGATTAGTTGGTCTGCTAGCCTCATCAAGGTCTGATGTGCTCTTCTGTTTGTGTCATTTTCAAATGTCCCCTTTGTAAAAATAAATAAAAAAGGAGCATGCCCTGAGACACAAAGCGGGTGAGTTAGAAAAACAAATAGGCTATGAGCATGCACGCATTTCCACCACCGTTTTTCTTTTTTCCCTTTTGAAAAATGATAAAAGATTTTTTTTATTTTCAAAATTTTAGAAACAAGGAAGCATGAGGAAGCTCGGGCCTCAGAACATTTTCCTTTACATGGCTGGATATCATCAATTGGCCAGTTTGGAATACTTTCTCAGGCCCTCAAAACAAAACATTTGTAATTCTTTTGAATAATTCAAGTGAATTACATTTGTTGGAATGGAAATTGCAATACTAAAATTCCAAAGCATAATTAAAAATTCAGAAAACCGGGAATCTTAGAAAACAGCTGAGACTTTACAAAGCAAGAAAGGCTCCCAAATAGGGGAGGATTCAAACTATTAAATATGCCTCTATTCTAAGGGAGGAAAATTGAGCCTTCAGTTTACTTAATGATGACATCTGCTCCTCCTACTTGATTGGGTGGTGCATTGAGGAACGAAAACATCTTTGCATTCAACAATTTCTGGACCTTATTTTTCAGGACAACACAGTCATTGACGGAATGTCCCATTTTGCCCAAATGATAGTCACATGCCTTGGAGGGATCGTAGTTGGGGAAATGCTCAGAATTTTCACGCTTTGGCTCTTTAGCAAGCAACATTCTTTCTAGGAGAATATGCATGATTTGAGACAGGGGTAAAGGGAGTGGCGTGAACTGTTTTTTGTTATTTTGCCTTTGGGGCAGTTAACTGCCTGAGGCTAGTTGCTGTCCACTGTTCAAATGAATCATTGGGGAAGGATGAACAGTTTGGGTGTATGCAACATCCACATCTGTTAGGGGTTCTTTCTCCTTCTTCATGCCGAGTTTCTTGCTTGTGGAAGTGGGGTCTGTGAACCACCCCTCACGCAAACCCATTTCAATTCGTTCGCCCACAGGAACAAGATGATTAATGGATTCAACAGTGGCACCAACCAGGCGGTGTCTGTAGTCGCACAGAAGCGACTTTATGAACAACTTCACTTGTTCATGATCAGTGAGTTGTGGGATAATCTGGGCGGCCAAGTTTTTCCATCTGGTGGCATACTCCTTAAAGGACTTACTTTTTTTCTTCTTAGCACGTTCCAGATCATCACGAGTAAAGGTGACGTCGAGGTTAAATTGATATTGCTTGAGAAATGTATCAGCAGCATCATCCCAAGACTTAAAAGTATCTACATCCTTCGACATATACCATATCAGAGCTGGTCCTGTCAAACTCGCTTGAAAAGTCTGAATCATGAGGGGTTCATTATCAACATATTGGGTCATCCGCACATGATTCACATGCAGATGATGCCTGGGGCATGAGGTACCATCATACTTCTTGAATTCCGGCATCTTAAACTTTTATGGTACTTTGACCCGTTTGCATATAGATAGGTCAAGTGGAATAGCATGCTGTGGGCCTTGTAGTTGTTTTAGCATCTCCTCGACTTTTGCAAGGCGTTTATCATGCTCTGTCATTGGTGCAGCTTTAGGTTTAAGCTTCTTCACAGCAAGGGGAAGCGGATTGTCCTCTAGTGGAGGCATTTTGCTATCGCAAGCGGAGGCTTTATCTTTTCCAGTGGACGGTGGTGATAACACCACCTCAATTGCTGCAGGTGTGGGCGTGACCTTGCCCTGAATGGATTCCACCTGTTTTGTGAGATTTTGGATCGCGTTGAGAACCATCTTTATCTCGTCTTCTATGTTATTGAGGCGGACGTTTTCTTCGGTCATTTTTTTGTAACTACCTGGGAAAACGTTGAAATGAATGAGTATAATGTTTAAGAAAGAATTATTTTATGAGCTAATCATAATATTATTACATATTTTTTTTATTTGCAAAGAAAAAAAGAGAAAAAAGGTTTTTATTACTACCAATATTACAAGCGAAGTCCCTGAGGTTCAAACCTCGGTCGCCTCGGACCATTATGCTACATCCCCGGATACCATTGGGCCGAAGGCCGCGGTGGTGTCATTAAGGGGGCAAAAAATTTTATTTATAAAATAAAAAGCGGTCTGAGTTATATTAACATTAGCACAACCTAAAAATACTTTGAAGGACGAAAACTAAAACCCCTGAACATAATTACTATGAAAATATAAAAGATAGGGGGTTTTAACAAAAGGGGCTCCCTTCCCGGATGCTCATTCCATAGATAATAGGGAATCTACAGTCTCTTGGAGCTGCTTATTTTCATGGACAAGCTCCACAATAAATGTATTCTTTGTCTATAGACTACAATTAACGAGTGGTTTAACAGTAACAAATCAATTAAATAAGTAGGATGTATAATAAAATCAGAAGGGATGAAATATATACCTTTCCTTGAACCATGGCAATCATAACGACGTACACATGAAGAGTGAGGTTCGATTCTATCTAGACTGGCTTAACAAAGTGAAATTAAAAGGGTACCTGACCGTCGCAGTCTCACATTGGTGTCAAGTCCTTTTAATTTCGGCCAAATCGAAGGAAATATCTTATAGTCACACGAATAGCGGCTAAAGATATTTCTTTACGATTTTTAGAAATAAATTTCGGGGAGAAGAAAGGCAACCTCTACATCACGGGCTCGCGTTCGAGGTTGTATCTTTCTTAACACCATCCTAAAATGCCCTATTGCGGCCCAGGTCAGCAGCGTGGTTGTGTGTGCATTAGTATAGTGTTAAATCATTAAAGCATGCACAACAATTTATAAACAATCAATTCGAACCTGCAAGACAAATAACACCTTATTGTCAAGATCATACCTGAAATCCTCGCTGCCAAACAAAAATTATTTTGAACAAGGTAGAAATTTTGGCTTAAGTCTACTTTAGAAAATGCAAGTCCCCAACGGAGTCACTAGTTTGTCGCGACCGACCTCCGCGCTCTTTTGAACATGCAAAAAGAAAGGGGTGGCTCACCTGGTACTTGCTAAGTCTAAGTTTGGGACTTAACTTGGGCTCTTCCAAGACCATACCATATCGCGACTTAGGGTTTAATTATTTAACATGTAAGTGGTTTATACCAATGAGTCGCTACTAATCGATTTGGGGTAGATCAATTAGAAACCCAAATAAGGTGATGGGAGAATCACTCTATTCCTGCGAACCAGAGATTAATTGAGTTCGGGGACTTGGTTACACTAGTTGGATAACTAATGTCTTTTCGGGACCTTTCTACTCTGTTCATTTTTTAAAACATTTGTCAGGCAATTTGAATTGATTTTAAGACCTTTCTTCTAACATGTGTGGTGATCAAGCGAGTGTATAATCAGAAATGATTAGCAGTCAAAAACACAATAATTCATGCAGCCTAAGGTTCTAACCTTAACTAAATCAGATGACATTTAAAAACACAACCAATCATGCAATTGTATTAAAAAACATGTGTAATAATACGACGACAATATAAAAAACATGTGAAACGCTACTGCGTAACCTTAGGTTTGATTAATTTAAATAAGACAATAACATGCATAATGATTACAACAATAAATTAAAACATTTAGATAATTGATAACTCTATAAAAATAGAGTTATTTTATCTACTTTAGGCAATAAATAATGCAATATTTGCTAGAATATATTTGGATTTCCTTTTATTTACTTAATATTTTCTTGTTTATGCAGAATATTGAGATATGGAGAAAATAAGGAAAATATGGCAAAAAGAAGGAAAGGAATATGCGACCCAGAAAAAAAAAGATTTTCTTGGTCCTGCTGGACGACTCCTGACCTTGTATGGACATCGCTGTGTCCTTATATGGTCAGTTGTTGTTTCGAGCTTAGGTTGTATTTGGCATTATGTTTAGTTATACAAAATCTTACCTTACCAAAAAAAAAAAAAAAAAGAATATGCGACCCAGAGAAGAGTTAGAAGGTGGATATCACATTGGGAATTCTACGATTTATTCCCTAATTTTATGCGAAAAAAGAAGTAATTGCCTTGTGAGAGGAGTCTTGAATGTTATTATATAAATAGGATAACTTGAGGGAACATGGATGAGAGTGGAGAGAGAGATCGTTTTTGTTTTTAGTGTTTTGAGAGTTTTTCGAGTATTTTGAAGAGAAGACAAAAGTGGTGACAAAATTCTTGTTCTTTGATTCAATATGTTTGATTTAATTTCTATTTTTGTTTATTCTTCTATTATGTTCTAATTTTCTTTGTTAGAGCTACGATGTAGCATAACCATGATGATATGAATTTCATGCTTTTTATGCTTTGCAAGTAATTTCATTCATGTGAGTTATATATTATTGTGCTTAATGCGTTTAGGTGATTGGCCACCACTTGAATGATCTTATGTGCATGTTTGAGATTGAGAAGTGATAATATGCAATTGCTCATTATAATATATAACCATGAATTAAATGTGGATAGAAATATACCGTGTTATTTGTGTAGCTTTCGGTGATAAGGTGGTCCAAAAGATTCATTGTAAACCGGGAATATTCATAGATTTTAATGTGCTTATGTTTATTTAAATTCACATAGAAATATAGTGAATTGATAAACTGAGTAGGTTTACTATACCTAGAGATAGGATAGTAAATAGATTAGGAAATTCCGCTATCACATGCTTGATATTGTTCTTGTATACATAATGATCTGAAATTCATATCTAGTGGTTATGGTGAAATCAGATGCTCTAACATATTTTACCTGATTGATTATCTGCCTTTAGTTTATAAAATTTCGTTTTTAAATATTGTCAGTTTTTATTTGTTCTCAATTATTTTTTTGATCTGTTAGATAAATTTTAGAATTAATCTATTTTTAATATTTAATTGGTTTATTATCATCAATCTCTGTGGGACGATACTCTTCTCATCATTGTATTACTTGTTCAACGCGTTCGTTGACACGTGCAGAATTTTACGAACAAGTTTTTGGCGCCGTTGCCGGGGATTGTTTATTTAATACCAATTAATATTGATACCGGATAATTCTAAGTTTAATCTAGCTTTTATTTATTTATTTATTTATTTTTTCAGAGTATACATTGGTGCATGACACGTAGCCAACAAGGAAAACTTATTGAGTTTGATCCAGAAATCGAACGCACATTTAAACGGCGACTGAAAGAACAGAGGAATCACATTAAAAAGATGGAGGGAGTTGATGATGGTAGAAATCAACGTAGACTCTTGAAAGATTATGCTGCACCAACAATTGAGAGCACCACATCAAGTATCAGGAGACCTGCAATTCAAGCAAACAACTTTGAGATCAAGCCATCACTGATTCAGATGCTTCAACAATCAGTGCAATTTAGTGGGCTACCAAGCGATGATCCAAACGCTCACATTGATGCTTTTCTTGAAATCTGTGACACAATTAAATATAATGGAGTTTCAGATGATGCTATTAGATTGAGATTATTTCCATTCTCTCTTAGAGACAAAGCTAAAGGCTGGCTCTCTTCTCTTCCTGCAGGATCGATCACTACATGGAATGATATGGCCCAAAAATTTCTTGGTAAGTTTTTTCCACCTGCAAAATCTGCAAAAATGCGTAACGATATTACTAATTTTATGCAGATGGATAATGAATCATTGTATGAAGCATGGGAAAGATTCAAGGAGTTTCTTAGGAGATGCCCACATCATGGACTACCCGTATGGATGCAGGTACAAACTTTTTATAATGGGTGTAATACAAATCTTCGTTCTATGATTGATGCAGCTGCAGGGGGAACTCTGAATAATAAAACACCAGAAGAAGCCTACAACTTATTAGAGGAGATGGCATCCAATAGTTATCAGTGACCTACTGAGAGGATATCAATGCGAAAAGCTAGTGCAGTTTATGAAGTGGATGCTTTCACGGCAATCACTGCACAAATTGAAGCACTCAACAAAAAGATAGATAATATGAGTGTTTCAGGCATGAAAATTCAGAATATGACATGCGATTTCTGTGGTGGAGGACATGTTAGCACAGAATGTCAGGTAGGTAACACTTTTTCTCAATCTAATGAAAATGCTAACTTTGTTGGGAATTTTAACAGATCACAGAATAATCCTTACTCCAACACGTACAATTCGGGATGGCGCAATCATCCAAATTTTTCATGGAATAATCAAAATGTGACAAGACTACCACTGGGATTCAAACAACCAGAAGAGACAAAGTCCAGTTTAGAAGATATAGTCAAAAAACTTGCCAACACTACTCAGGACTTCATCAAGAGCACAGATGTGAGATTTCAGAATCAAGAGGCTTCAATCAGAAATCTGGAGATGCAAGTGGGGCAGTTAGCAAACATGATGTCTCGGAGACAACAGGATTCTTTGCCTAGCAATACAGAGAAAAATCCAATTGAGAATGTAAAAGCTATAACCTTGAGAAGTGGTAAACAAGTGGATGAAGAAGAAACCAAACAAGAGATTTCCAAAGACAAAGAAGAAGAGGACAAGAAACAGCCAAAGGAGATAGGCAAGAACAAACTTTTTCCAGATAATCCCAAGCCATACGTGCCACCAGTTCCATTCCCTCAGCGACTCCAGCAGCACAAAATAGATAAGCAATTTTCTAAATTTCTTGATGTTTTTAAAAAATTGCACATTAATATTCCTTTTGCAGATGCTTTAGCGCAAATGCCTAGCTATGCAAAATTTTTGAAGGAGATTTTGGCAAACAAAAGAAAGCTAGAGGATTACGAAATTGTGAAGTTGAATGAGGAATGTTCGGCTATCCTACAAAATAAATTACCTCCGAAGTTAAAAGATCCAGGGAGTTTTACAATTCCTTGCACTATTGGAGATTCTTACTTTGAAAAGGCATTGTGTGATTTAGGTGCAAGTATTAATTTGATGCCTTTCTCTGTTTTCAGGAAATTAGGATTGGGTGAAGTAAAAACAACCACAGTGTCACTTCAACTGGCTGATCGATCAATTAAATATCCGAGAGGTATTGTGGAAGATGTATTGGTAAAAGTTGACAAGTTTATTTTTCCTGCAGATTTCATAGTTCTTGACATGGAGGAAGATTTTGAGGTACCACTTATCTTAGGTCGTCCTTTTCTAGCAACAAGAAGAGCTCTTATTGATGTACAACAAGGGAAGTTGATTCTTAGAGTTAAAGATGATCTTGTTTCTTTCAATGTTTTTAAAGCAATGAAATATCCTTCTGATGATAATTCTTGTTTTAGAGTTGAGACAGTTGATAAGTTGGTGAATAATGTTTTTCAAGATAATATTTTTAAAGATCCACTTGAAGCATGTTTGGTTCAACCAAAAGACAGAGAAATTGAGAATGAGGAGATAATGGAGTACGCAAATTTTATGGAGGCAAATCCAACATATTCAAGGCCTAAGGCAACAAAATTTGAGGAGTTAGGACAACACACAACGAAGCTTAAGCCATCAATTGAAGAGCCTCCTATTATCGAACTCAAACCCTTATCTTCTCATTTGAAATATGCTTATTTAGATGGAATTTCTTCTTTACCAGTAATTATATCTTCTTCTTTGACAGATTTGATGGAGGAGAAACTGCTCAGAGTGTTGAGAGAACATAAAGGTGCAATTGGATGGAAAATAGCTGACATCAAGGGAATTAGTCCTTCAATTTGCATGCATAAAATTTTGATGGAGGAACAATACAAACCCACTATCCAACCTCAGAGGCGTTTGAACCCGAAAATGCAAGAAGTGGTGAAAGCTGAGGTAATTAAGTTACTTGATGCAGGGATCATCTATCCTATCTCTGATAGTTCCTGGGTAAGTCCTGTGCAAGTTGTTCCAAAAAAAGGAGGTATGACTGTTCAACTAAATAATGATAATGAATTAATTCCGACTAGAACCGTTACTGGATGGCGTGTTTGCATGGATTATAGAAAATTGAATGATGCCACCCGTAAAGATCACTTTCCTTTACCTTTTATTGATCAATTGTTGGAGAGACTTGCAGGGCATGAGTTTTACTGCTTTTTAGATGGATATTCTGGTTATAATCAAATTCCTATTGTACCTGAGGATCAAGAAAAAACTACTTTTACTTGTCCCTACGGTACTTTTGCCTATAGGAGGATGCCTTTTGGTCTTTGTAATGCGCCTGCTACTTTTCAAAGATGCATGATGGCTATTTTTTCTGACATGATGGAAAAATATATTGAGATATTTATGGATGATTTTTCTGTTTTTGGCACATCTTTTGATTCATGTTTGAATAATTTAGCTTCGATGTTACAAAGATGTGAGGACACTAACCTTGTCTTGAATTGGGAGAAGTGTCACTTTATGGTGCAGGAAGGGATTGTGCTAGGTCATAAGATCTCTATAAGAGGAATTGAGGTGGACCGAGCTAAGATTGAAGTTATTTCAAAACTGCCGCCTCCTACCTCTGTGAAGCTTGTTCGAGGATTTTTGGGACATGCAGGATTTTATAGGCGTTTCATTAAAGATTTTTCTAATATTGCTAGACCCCTTTCTAAATTGTTGGAGAAAGATTCTAAATTTGACTTCTCTGATGATTGTTTGCAGGCATTCAACACATTGAAGGAGAAGTTAATTTCGGCTCCTATCATGACTGCGCCTACTTGGAATTTGCCTTTCGAGTTGATGTGTGATGCTAGTGACTCGGCTGTTGGAGCCGTACTTGGACAAAGAAAGGATGGAATTTTTCGAACTATATACTATGCAAGTCGAACCTTGTCAGGTGCACAATTGAATTATGCCACAACTGAAAAGGAGCTTTTGGCGGTAGTATTTGCTTTTGATAAATTTCGTTCTTATTTAATTGGCTCAAAAGTTATAGTTTATTTTGACCACTCTGCTCTTAAGTATCTACTTGAAAAGAAAGAATCAAAACCACGTTTAATCAGGTGGATTCTATTGCTGCAAGAATTTGATTTGGAAATCAAAGATAAGAAGGGGACTGAAAATCTAATTACAGATCACTTATCAAGAATTCCGAATTTGAAGGAAGAGGTAAGTCCAATTGTGGAAGAGTTCCCTGATGAGAAAATTTTTTCCATCAAATCCACAAAAATTCCTTGGTATGCTGATTTTGTGAATTATTTGGTAAGTAATATTCTCCCTCCTGAATTGTCATATCAACAGAAGAAAAAATTCTTTTCTAATGTTAAAAATTATTTTTGGGAAGAACCTTTTCTTTTTAAGGTATGTCCAGACCAGGTCATAAGAAGATGTGTTCCAGACGAAGAAAAGGCAAATATCTTGCATCATTGTCATGACAGAGAGGCAGGTGGTCATTTTGGTGCCACCAAAACTGCAGCTAAGATTTTACAATCTGGATTTTATTGGCCCACACTTTTTAAAGATGCTTACTCCTTTGTAGCTTCATGTGACCGGTGTCAGAGAACTGGAAATATTTCTAGAAAAAATGAGATGCCTTTAAACAACATTATTGTGTGTGAATTATTTGATGTTTGGGGTATTGATTTCATGGGACCCTTTACATCTTCTTATGGTAATTTATACATTTTAGTGGCTGTCGAGTATGTGTCTAAGTGGGTAGAAGCTGTAGCATTGCCAAAAAATGATGCTAAGGCTGTTATCAAATTCTTGAAGAAAAATATTTTTACGCGATTTGGCACTCCTAGGGCAATCATAAGTGATAGGGGGACACACTTTTGCAACAAACAGTTTGAAGCACTTTTGAGTAAGTATGAAGTCACACATAAGATTGCAACCCCTTATCATCCTCAGACTAGTGGTCAAGTAGAGGTTTCAAATAGGGAAATCAAGAGAATTTTAGAAAAAACAGTGAATGCCTCTAGGAAAGATTGGTCAATGAAACTTGATGATGCGCTTTGGGCCTATAGGACAGCATTCAAAACCCCAATTGGTATGTCTCCTTTTAGGCTAGTGTTTGGAAAGGCTTGTCATCTACCGGTGGAATTAGAGCACAAAGCATATTGGGCATTGAAATTTCTGAATTTTGACATGCAGTCTGCAGGTGAAAGAAGATTGTTGCAACTAAATGAATTGGAGGAATTTCGCAATGAGGCCTATGAAAATGCTAAGATGTACAAGGAGCGTACCAAAAGATGGCATGATAAACACATATTCAGAAGAGAGTTCGAAATTGGCCAAAAAGTTTTACTTTATAACTCTCGTCTTAAACTTTTTCCAGGAAAGTTACGTTCTCGATGGTCCGGTCCTTATACAGTCACACAGGTATTTCCATACGGAGCAATTGAAGTTGCACATGATACCGAAGGCACATTTAAGGTGAACGGTCAACGTTTGAAGCCCTATTTCAAAGGTGGTTACAACAAGCAGAAGACCACTATTGAACTTCATCCTCCAGAATAGCGACATCTGAGATAGTTTGGCTGAAAACTATAAAGCAAGCGCTTCTTGGGAGGCAACCCAAGCATTTTTATTATGTTTCTTCATTAATTTTTATGTTCATTTTTTTCAAAAAAGAAAAAGAGATGAATTATTTTTTTTTCTTTTATCCAGGTTGATTTTCTTTCTTGAAGGATCACCTTTTGGAGTTTAGTCATCAAGACCATCCATGGACACATTCTAGTGCAAGGGGAGTTTTCTTGTTCCTATTTTTCTTTTGTTTCTTTTGTTTTTCACATTGAGGACACTGCTTCATTCAAGTTTGAGGGAGACAAAATTTTTGCTCAAAAAAAAAATTGCTAAATCTGATTTTTTTTATTGCATTCCTTATTGTGAATTTTTGCGATTCTTAGGAAAATTTAAATTTTGTTCAAACTTGCGAATGATATGTGAGTTAATTTTAATTCTGATGATGTCGATCCACTTACTAAGCACTAAAAGTCCTTCATTTTTGAGTAGTGTGTACATCTAGAGAACATTCATGTGAAGTATGTGCTTTTCTTAGATCTCACCCAAATCTTAGAATTTGTTTGATTTTCTCTTGAGGCGAAATCCTAGGCTACATCTAACTGAGAAAATGATTTAGGGATTTTTTGGATCGATTGAGCCTTTTTAAGCCAACCTTGTTTATTTATCCATAGTCACCCCGTTGAGCCTTAATTATTATCCAATCTTTTATTGGCACCCACGTACTTTTTAGCTTACCTTTTGCCAAATTATATCATTGTCCCACGTCCCATGAACATGTTGATTTTTTTAGGATAAAAGTTTATTTGAGCATAATAGCAATTTGGGAGGAAGGGTGGAGCATGGAAATAATTTGATTGCTATGGTTGTTTGGGTGTATCTTCTTCAAAAAAAAAAAAAGAAGAAGAAGAAGAAAAAAAGAAAGAAAAAAAAAGAGAAAAAGAAAATATTGCTTTTATGGTTCCCTATTCAACTTTCAATTGAGTGAGCCTTTTGGATACTCAATGGGTTGGGAATGTTCACGTTATATTAGGAGGGACTTAGGGAGGAACTCCACCATAAAGCAATGAAAAAAAAAGAGAAAAAAAAAGAGAAGGAAAAAAAAAGAGGAAGAATGATGATCCCTAGCGGCAGAAAGATTATTTTGAAGATGTGAAATTGGGATAGTAGCATGTGCTCTAATTAGATCCTAGAAATCAATGTGTTCATGGGTGATTTGAGCTTAAATTTACCATTATCTCACCGTTAGCCCAGCCTTACATTACAACCTGAGGAAAGTCCTATTGATTTTTGGTTGGATGATTAGCTTACATTAGTGGAGAGAGGAATGAAAAGCAACCTATGAGATTTGGTTATAATTGTAAAGAGTTTTTGAGAGGTTGCATACCAATGTGAACTTATTTGGATTGCATATAATTCAAAAACATGAGGACTCACACACACACTTGGATCACATAGTTAGAATCGGTTTTAACTTATGAATCTATTTCAATGTTTGGATGAAATTTGTGTTTTTCTTTGAATTGTGATTTTGAGCAATTATGGAAGGAAGTCATGGAGGGGGTTGTTAGCTTGAGTATGTCTTATATCTTGCTTTTGCTCGAGGACTAGCAAAATGTTAAGTTTGGGGGTTTGATAACTCTATAAAAATAAAGTTAGTTTATCTACTCTAGGCAATAAATAATGCAATATTTGCTAGAATATATTTGGATTTCCTTTTATTTACTTAATATTTCCTTGTTTATGCAGAATATTGAGATATGGAGAAAATAAGGAAAATATGGCAAAAAGAAGGAAAGGAGTATGCGACCCAGAGAAGAGTTAGAAGGTGGATATCACATTGGGAATTCTACGATTTATTCCCTAATTTTATGCGAAAAAAGAAGTAATTGCCTTGTGAGAGGAGTCTTGAATGTTATTATATAAATAGGATAACTTGAGGGAACATGGATGAGAGTGGAGAGAGAGATCGTTTTTGTTTTTAGTGTTTTGAGAGTTTTTCGAGTATTTTGAAGAGAAGACAAAAGTGGTGACAAAATTCTTGTTCTTTGATTCAATATGTTTGATTTAATTTCTATTTTTGTTTATTCTTCTATTATGTTCTAATTTTCTTTGTTAGAGCTACGATGTAGCCTAACCATGATGATATGAATTTCATGCTTTTTATGCTTTGCAAGTAATTTCATTCATGTGAGTTATATATTATTGTGCTTAATGCGTTTAGGTGATTGGCCACCACTTGAATGATCTTATGTGCATGTTTGAGACTGAGAAGTGATAATATGCAATTGCTCATTATAATATATAACCATGAATTAAATGTGGATAGAAATATACCATGTTATTTGTGTAGCTTTCGGTGATAAGGTGATCCAAAAGATTCATTGTAAACCGGGAATATTCACAGATTTTAATGCGCTTATGTTTATTTAAATTCACATAGAAATATAGTGAATTGATAAACTGAGTAGGTTTACTATACCTAGAGATAGGATAGTAAATAGATTAGGAAATTCCGCTATCACATGCTTGATATTGTTCTTGTATGCATAATGATCTGAAATTCATATCTAGTGGTTATGGTGAAATCGGATGCTCTAACATATTTTACATGATTGATTATCTGCCTTTAGTTTATAAAATTTCGTTTTTAAATATTGTCAGTTTTTATTTGTTCTCAATTATTTTTTTGATCTGTTAGATAAATTTTAGAATTAATCTATTTTTAATATTTAATTGGTTTATTATCATCAATCTCTGTGGGACGATACTCTTCTCATCATTGTATTACTTGTTCAACGCGTTCGTTGACACGTGCAGAATTTTACGAACAATAATCCATATATAAAAAAAAATTAATTTAATTTTTTTTTGGACTTAAAACTTTTTGGAAAATCTTTTCAAATTTTAATTTTTTTTTAGATTTTTTTAAAATAAAAAATAAAAAAAATACGGAAGAAGAAGAAAATAAAAAGAAATTTTAAATTTTTTTTTAAAAATAAAATAAAATATTAAACTGGGTTGGGTCGGATCCGAACCAGGGCGTTGACCTGGGCCAGATCGGCTGACCCGGGTTGAAAGTGACTCGCGTCAATAGATCCAAACCGGGGCGTTAACCAGGGCCAGATCGGTTGATTTAGGTCGGGTCACCCCTATGTGTACAAACGCACGGGGGCGCTGGCAAAGCCAAAATTGGCCTTTTGCCAATCGATCTAGAACGGCGCCACCCCCAAATCGGTCTCTGGAGTTCACCATCGAGCTCCGCCACCCACCTAGGTCGCCGTCCGACCGCCCCTCGCCAGCCGGCGACGCGAATAAAAAACGGCCTCTTTGAGGCATTTCGTCGAACACCTGTTGTACATGGCCAAAACTGGGGTGATTCGACCTACTCCGACGAACCTGTCGACTCCAGGGACTTACCTTATCTTCGACGGTGGCACACAGATCACGGGGGATGACGGTATGGGCCAGGATTCGTGCGAAACGGCCATCGCGAGTTCTGGCCAAATTGAGCTAAAAAACAGGGGTGAACAGGGCAGTCGAGGGGCTCATTGATCGGCGACGATTGTAGCGACTCTCCGGCTGATCTGCGGATGATGGCGAGACTACTGGGACTTGAAAACGCTCAAATCTCCTCTCTTTCTCTCTTTTTTCTCTCGGTTTCTCTCGGACTCTCTCTGTTTCTCTCTATCTCTGTTTTTTGTTTCAAAATCCCGACCCCCCTCTCAGTTTCTCTCTTTCATTTTTATAGGCAAACGACGGAGTCCCCCGGCTCCGTTACGTCTGCAATGATGACAGCCTGCACCAGCCTACCTGCCTCACGACTTTCGCGGCCATTTGCAGGCCGGTGCAAGGGGGCCATTTCAATGCAAGGCAGAGAGATGGGGAGGAGAGGAAAATGGGGAAGAGCTGGTTCGAGTTTTCGGGGAGGACGGGACTGGCAATTAATGTTAGTCCCGTTGGCATGCTCATTCAACCCTGCTCTGGCCGGATAGCGACGGTGAGGAGCGGCACCGCCGTGCATCACGCTTTCGTCTGGAACAGGGTAGAATAGGGGGAAGGAGAGCGACCTGCGCGGGGGGAAGAGAAGGAAGGAGAAGGGCTGGGCCGGGCTAGGCCCAGCTGCGCAGGGGGGGAGGAAAGAAGGAAAAAAGAAAACGGGCTGAGCACGTGCATGGGGGGGAAGGAAAAGAAAAAGGAAAGAAAAGGGGCTGGGTCGGCCCAGCCCCGACCCGGCCCGATTCGATTTTTTTAATTAATTAATTAATTATTTTAATTTTTTTGAATTTTTTTTTACTCTAATAGGCCCTATTAATGCAAAATGTCTAATGCCTATATGCAATGCAATTAGAAACTAAATAATTTTTTGCTTAGGAATTAAGGACATTAATTTCTAAATTTTTTGTGTAATTATTTTTGGGTAAATTAAAAATAGGTGTCAACACTCACCATAATAGTTTTCGGTGGTTGTGCTAGCTATTGCTCAAGCGCTCCATTCAGTCAGGTTGTAGATATCATACACTCACTTGATTCAATCACATTTGTTACTCAAAGAAAATCTCAGTGTTCTTTTAGTTTTCGAACTAAGTCTATCTAAAACCAGCCCATAGAGATAATAGTAGTGCAAAGTCATAATTATGCCTTTCCTTCTTATGCAACATATGTATACCACCAAAAGCAGCACATGGAACACAACAAAACACGATATGGCTATGGCAAGTTTACCACTAGTGGACAAGCCGCCATTTTATACAAAATAGAGGACAGGCGAAAAAGGTACACCACACGAGCCTTTGTTATGAAACAAATGCTCATGAAAATGCTTCAAGCTAAACTGGTTCTCAGCATGTCAAGGTTTTCTTCATTCTTTAAAAAAAAAACGAGACAGAAGAGAATCTTGGTGACTAAGAAATTACATTCAATGACCATTAATCGGTTAATAACATGCAAACTACATTGATTAATCTTTGGATTCGACAGTAGAAACTATGATTTCGTAAATAAATCTCATGAACAATTTGTTAAATAGGTCGCGTGCACTTTCAAGTCAAGTCCAAACTATGAACAACAATCAAGCACAGTATCGCCTCTTCAATGTTTTTGGACACAAAACAAAAAGGAACAAGGATGGTTTTGTACCCTTCCGAGAATCGATGGCTAATGACAATGGGCAAAGGTGAGCGAGGTTCGACTGTGTTTAGGAAAAAGGCTTTTTTTTCTTAAGCGATTTTCTCTCTCTCTTATCGATGCATAAAATCAAGGACAACTCATGGCAACAAATTTCAAGCAATAGTCAATAGCAGTGGCAATGGTAAGGTTGCACTAGTCAAGAGCGGCAGAGATGTAAGCTTACTGATGGTGTTGCTTAACTAATCACCTAATCACCTTAGGATGGAGGCAGAGGAGCGGGAGGAAGAGGAGAGATGGAGGCAAGACAAGTGGGCAACTAAGAAGATGTTACTTCTAGTAAATGCGGAGATGGCAACGAGGATGTTGACGATGTCGACAGGGAGTTTAATTTTGCCTCTCTTCTGGGTTGTCCAACTAGAACCATGACTCGTGTTTGTCTCTCTCTCTTCGATGACCTTTTCTTCAGAGGGAAGCTCGTGTCATCAGCCTTTCGACCCTGACTCTACTCCACCAAGCATCCATTGTTTCCAGCAGAGTGTTTGGCGATGGTCGTCTAGAGATGATTGTCAGATTTTGCGAGATGGAGAGAGGGAGGTGTGAGGCGTGAAATTTTGAAATAAAGAAAGAGAGAGGGTGGGGGAGAAGACGCAAAAAAGAGAAAGAGAGCGCGTGCTTAATTAATGAGGAGAGAGAGGGGAGGCTGACAAGCTTGAAAACTTTTAATTTTTCCTTTTTTAATTTCCATGTCACTTGACACGTGTCACTTTTTTAATGGAGCTTATATGCCATGTAGGACAATGAGATGGTAGTATGATACTAGTGAATATTTTCTCCTCTAATTGTGTTTATTTGCCTCTACTATTATCGCACTTCCCCAAGAAAAATTTCAAATTGAAGATATGAGCTTTAGGGGGTGCAACCTTTCTATTTGATTAGTAAAAGGGTGTGGGAGGAGCAACCATCATAACTAACCAATCTCAGCACACCATAAGTGTCTCATAGCTAACTCATCTCGGCATTCCATAAGTGTCTTGCCCGTTACGGAATACTTAATTTGAGTTACAACTACTCGAGCCATCCATGCGCTCATGAACCCATAACCATAGCTTCACCGGCTGTCAGAAGCCGTGAAAATCTCTCCACATAACGATGCAAATGTCCAAGGCAAAAGCTATCCAGAGGCTCTCTCACAGCATGACTCAAATTTGTAATTTCTTGGAAGACAATGCAATCGCTTTATCACTAAGCTACCATTCTCGATGTTGGAGGTGGAATATTTTTTTTGCCTCTAAAAGATGATCATGCTAAAATTATTGTAAAATACCGGATGGAAGAGAAGGTGGATTGAAAGATGGAAACAACACTAATTGAGCTATCAAGCAGGATAGGCAACCTTCCCAGACATTAAACCTGATAGTTTTTCCTTCTTAGGTACAGACTGTCATAGGTTTTTGAAATTTTTTTCAATTATTCAATGTAGTTTTTGGATTTTTTTTTCGCAATTGGATCATTGAATTGTATACTTGTTTGCCAAAAATTGATTCGATCCATTAAAAATCTAACACAAATGCTGACGTGACGGTGTCCACCTCTCCTTCACGGAAACACAAAGACACGGAAAAGAGAGGTCGGGCCCTTATCATTAGAATTACATGGATCAACGACCCGTGTCGAAAAGTGGCAAAGCCAACAATGACCATAGCCTCCGGGGAGAGCCACCGGACGCTCTCCAATTGCTGCTGGATGAGGCCATCCTCCTCCTCTCTCTCTCTCTCTATACGATGCTAAAACTCGACCATAAAATAAAAGAAAAAATTAAAACCGAAAGGAGAAATATTTGACAACTTATCTTTCTAGGCACATCTAACGTAAGTCTGCTTTCTTCTCAAATTCAATATCAGATTTCCTCATACAACGAGCATCGTAGTTTTCATTCGACGTCTACCATGAAAACTTCAAGTGTCGTGCGTAGCACCTGTCTAAAATCTCCCTGGAGTCGAGACGTGACCAGCCAAGGACATCCGCCCACAGTTGCTACAGTCTTCTCTGCTCTAACTTCGTGGCAGCGCACGAGGATTCAATTCTTATAATCTATCTTTGGTAATCTGTACCACGATCAATTCTCTAGTTGGATCAGGAATTTTAACTAATGTACTAGGAAAATCAACTGGTCTCTTGATGCGTAAACCAGAGCACAAGATCTGAGGATTCAATTCTTATAATCTATCTTTTGCACGGAAAAGGGGTTAGCATCCTGGCGACGCTCTTTCGGTACCACATTTCTTGATTGAACTCTTGACATGCTATCCCCATTACATTTCCTGTAATACAATGCAGGTATGTTTTCTTTATTTTCCAATTAAAATATAGTTATCCACCTTCAGATGAAATCGTCGTGCTAGATAACCAATGTGCGCTTTGTATCTTGCAAAAATTCTGCCATGCTTGAACCCAATGCACACTGAATATGATAAGAATGTAATAACACTCAAGACTCCTGTTCGGTTCTTGTTTGCTCCGATTAGAGATGGCCACAGTTCGGAACCGACCGGTTCCGGTTCGGAACCGGCGGTTCCGGTTCGTGGCCAAGAATGAACTGGAACATAATTTTCTTTTTTTTTAATTTTTCCGTTTCTTTTTTTTTTCTTTTCTTTGGTTCTCGTTCTTCCTCCGCCGTCCTCAGGTGAGGCCGCCCGACGCCGGCGAGGCTGGCCCTCGCCTGGATTTGGCGAGGGCCAGCCTCGCCGGCGTCGGGCGAGGCTCGCCCTCTACTGGTGAGGCCGGCCTCGCTCGACGCCGGCGAGGCTCGACCTCGCCTGCAACTGGCGAGGCCGACCTCGCCCGATGCCGACGAGGTCGAACCCTCGCCAGATCTGGCGGGGCTCGACCTCGTCGGCGTCGGGCGAGGCCGGCCTCGCCAGTTGCCGGCGAGGTCGAGCCCTCGCCAGTCTGCTGCACAGTTGTAGCTTCTTTTTTTTTTGGGGTGGAATCGGGCCCGGAACCGCCGGTTCCGGGCCGGTTCCAAAATTTTGGGAACCGAAACCGGGCCCGTAGGGCACGGGCCGGTTCTGGTTCCGAACCGCGGGCCCGGTCAACGGGCCGGGCCCGGGTTTGACCGGGCCATTCCGGTCTGGTTTCGGGCCAAAACTGGCCCGTGGCCATCTCTAGCTCCGATGATGGGCCAAGCTAGCTGTATTATTGTTTGTTTTAGGGATTGACAACATACCCATCCAGCTTTACAAAAAAAAAAAAAGACAACATACCCATCCAGTGACTTTGACACTGGACATTTCCATAATGGGTACTATGGCATAGGGTGAATATATTACTAAATGCTCGTTGGCATTCCAACCTTCCTTATGCTTTGAGGGCCTATCTGGCCTATCTGAAAGAGAATACAATACTTTTTGATTGTGAATATTTGAATAGTATTAATAATTCTGTAAATATCTTTGCTTTGGAACAAAACAATTAGAATTATGCTCGATTGACTGGAATGTGTATTATCCATATAGAAGATCCGAAGTTCAGGCCCTATGTAAGTAAACCTTTCTTTCCTGTACAAGTTTTTTTTTCCCTCTTTCAAAACATATCATCACAAAAAAGAAATAAACTTAGAAAAGTGATATTAGTAAAAAAAAAAAATTGGTTGGGCAGTGGCTGCCTAGCCAAGAACTCACCTATGATGGTTCATGATTTCCCCAGTCAAGAGTTACTGGCGTCACTTGGCCATCGGGGAGGGCGGCGAGGCCGTTTCCTATGCGGTGGATTGATGCTGAAGCACGATAGAAAAATTGACTGAACAAGAAAATTCGACGGAAGAACAATTCGTTCTCCAAATATGATTACCAAATCAAAATATTCAAAGTCTGCTTAAAGGAAATCCTAAAACAAGCTTATATATCCCCAAACCTAACCTTACTAGGATTAGTAAACATCAAAACGAAAAATTACGAAACTGCCCTTTACTAAATTAACCCATAAAAAATTACTAAAATAATTTTAAAAAAAACATCTAAACGATCCCGAATGGCAAAAATCCATCGTTAGTTGCATAACGGGTCCACCGGTCCTCTAGGTGCATCATCCTCCCCTGCTAGAGAAAGATTCATCCTCGAATCTGCTTTGCCTTCATTGTCGTCAATCTCCTTGGGATCTTCTTCCTCTTTAGCGCAGTAAGGTGACAAATCTGCTATATTAAAAATTCTAGAAGCATTGTGCTCACCCGGTAACCCAGGTGGTAACTCTTCCGGTACGACATCAGTAAATTCCTCAAGCAAGGACAGAACTTGAGTAGAAATTTTGGAACTATCAGAATTCCGCTCCATCACCACAATGGCAAAAAGCTCATGTGCGATCACTGCCTCTTCTTGAAATTCTGACCTAGATAACAGATTATTCTTCACTTCGTTTTTGAAATCCGAAGGACCTAGGGTAATGGTTCGGCCATCTTTCTTGAAGGTATAGGTATTTTTGAAACCATCATGCTGTGTCTTTCTGTCAAATTGTCACGGTCTCCCTAAAAAATATGGCAAGCATCCAGTGGGACTACCTCACACCACACCTCATCGATGTAATTTTTTCCAATTGAAAATTGCACAAGACACCTTTTGCTCACCTTCACCTCGTTCCCTTTTCTAAGCCACGACAGCTTGTATGGTTGAGGATGATCTTCTGTTTTCAACCCCAACTTTTCCACCATAGTCGTGGACACCACATTCTCGCAACTCGCACCATCTATTATCATGCTGCATACTTTTCCTCTATTAGTACACTTAGTATGAAAAATATTATGTCTAAGCCATGATTCATCATCCGTTACGGCAATATTTAATATTCTTCTAACGACTAGAGACTCACCAAAATCAGCATAAATAATCCCTTCCTATTTTGCATCCTCATCCTCTTCTTCGCCTTCAGATTCATCATAAACTGGACCTTCATCAAAGACCGGATTATCGACAAGCGTCACAATCTGTCGGTTCGGACAATCAGCAGCAAAATGCCCGAATCTCTGACACTTGAAATACTGCTTGGCTACATTTCCTCCCCTGCTAGTTCCAGCACTGCTCTACCCCTCCTTAGATGCAGGTTTAGAACTTACATCCTTAACTGTGACCGGTGTCGAATTTACTACAGATGTTCCCGCTTTTCCTTAGGATTCTTTACCAGACCACTTGGAATTGCTGCCTGACCACTTATAATTACTGCTCTTTCTTTTAAAATGCCCCTCCATCTTTAGGGCTAGTTTGCACACATCCTCATATGTCCAATATTGCTGCAATTGGACAACATCAGAGATCTCATATCGTAGCCCTGCTAGATATCGTGCAATCGTCTGCTCGTCTTCCTCTGCCACATCACAACGCATCCGCAAAGGATCAAATTCTTCAGTAAATTCTTCAACTGTTTTATCACCTTGCTTGACGTTATGATACTCAATAAACGCCTTTTGCCTATAATGGGTAGGCAAAATTTTTTTTTGCAACAACTTTTTCATCTTCTCCCAACGATCCACCTTCGGCTTCCTCTCTCTAGCGCGTTGCTTTTTCACGTGTTCCCACCAAATCGAAGCATGTTTTCGCAGCCTAATAGCTACTAACTTCACTTTTTGCCCCTCAATTAGATCTTTAAGATCAAAAATCCGTTCTATTGTATGTAACCAATCAATAAACTCATCAGGATGAGCCTTACCATTAAACTCGGGAATCTCGATCTTCATTCCGAAATTTTGAGAAGAATGCTGATTTCCAGGTCGTACTCCTCGATTCCGCCCCTGGTTCAGAATCCCAAAAGGGTTTACGTCTTTTTCTTCGTCATCGGATGAATCCTCAAAATCCCTTCCTTCTTCGGATTGAACGCCCAACCTCGCCTCTGCAAGTTGTTGCTCCAAATCCTGGATTCGTCTTTTCTGTTCTTCAATTTCTAAGTCTCGTAGATCTCTTAGACGCGGTTGGTCGTCTGCTTCAGGAACGCCTCCACGCCCCCGGCCACCATGAGCCCGCCGTCCACGACCGCGATTTTGTTTAGCCATTGATTCGATCAACCTGTGCTCTGATACCAATTGATGCCAAAGCGCGATAGAAAAATTGACTGAACAAGAAAATTCGACGGAAGAACAATTCGTTCTCCAAATATGATTACCAAATCAAAATATTCAAAGTCTGCTTAAAGGAAACCTTAAAACAAGCTTATATATCCTCAAATCTAACCCTACTAGGATTAGTAAACATCAAAACGAAAAATTACGAAACTGCCCTTTACTAAATTAACCCATAAAAATTACTAAAATAATTTTAAAAAAACATCTAAACGATCCAGAATCGCAAAAATCCATCATTAGTCACATAACGGGTCCACCGGTCCTCTAGGTGCATAATGGATGGTCGTGCGTGACCCTTGCTTTTTTAGGACAAGGGTCGCACAGCGCTCACGTGCTGTCGGGATCGATGCTCACCACTACCAAGTAACCCCCCAACCGCCCTCCTCTCTACTAGACACGAATTATTGTTAATAGTTGTGATTTACTTAAAATAAAGATTTATGAACAAGTAAGCCCTATCATTAGTTGTTTTTGGTGATTAAAAGAAGATGTTCGCAGTAAATATACCTTGTTCTTCGTAAATATAAGTTAGTCTTTCTAAATTTTAATTGTATTTTTAGTCTAAATTTTTTGATGAATATAAATTGTCAGTGATATATACAAATTGTTCTTGGGAAATTCGTGGCTTTTCCTCAATTTTTACAGCAATAAGATGATTACAATTTAGTAATTTGCTGAGTAAAATGTTTATTTGGAGTCATATTTACTTGAAATGAAAAGATTTATCATAATTTAATAAGATTTACATGAATTCATGTACCATATCTTTAGTGTTATAAAATATTTGCTTGAGAAGAAAAATATTTGTGTTGAACATAAAAGGTTTACCACGAAACAATAAGTTTATAGAGAGTAGACTCACTTTGTTCTTGAAGCATGTCTTAACGAGTATACTTTACTAGACCGGGGGTTTCATTTTCAATTTGAAAAATATAGATTTACAAGCAATAAAGTCTACTTTACTTCTTACAAATTTTAATTGGCTATTAATAAATTTGATTATATGCTATCTATATAGGAAATTACCTCCACGCAGATATCTCCGGCAGAGAATAATGTGTTAGTTTATTATGTAGTAGTTGAAAAGCTTAGGCCCCGTCGCAATGGTTGGTCAAGTGGTTCAAGACTTGTTTGCAGTCAACGGTCCAGCTTCGATTCCTCAGTCTACCACCGGCCTTAGGAAATATCAGCTAGTTTATGACGGACGGGTTTGGACATAGGTATATTCTCGGTGTTGAGCTTTCCACTTGTATTTGACGGGGTTGTGACGGCAGGCTTGCGCAATGAGCAATTGCTAGGCTTTGGTATATCCTCGATATTGAGCTTTCCACTTGTATTTTTTATGGGGTTGTAGCGACGAGCTTGCGTGGCGAGCAAATGGTGGTCCATTGATGCTTAAAACCGAATATTCCAGCAGCCGCGCAAGCCCGTCGGAACCTACATCACCCGCTATTGTGTCATCCATCCCAGTTCTAAGACCTAATATTCCAGTAAGATCTATTGTGTCCCTGCATCCCTTAATCCCCTCCCACTTCTATGACCTAATAGTAAAGCTCCACATGGATGACACAAAGTTATCAACCACCGCGACAGGCAAGGGCAATTTGATCGGAATTCAGAAGGTTTGACCCCAGATTGGCACGACGTGTTAAGCTTTAATTAAACCTGATTAGATGACTTGAACAATATCTTATCACTTAGGTTACATCAAAGCCCTAACATGATTCCAACAGACTGCACCTTCCCTGTCACAACCTGGCCCGATGATTTTGGCCCCTGATTTCTTGCTTGATTATAAATTCCTCCCCGGGCTGTTTCGTATCCTCGCATGCTTTGAAGTTGAACATGTCTAATGAGAGGTCCCTTCCTCTCATTTGATTGGTTGCTGATCAAGAAAATTACCAAAAAAGTCCTAAATCTTTTGCAATTGTGCCAATTCAGTTCTAAACCTTTTTTTTGGCCAATTCAGTCCTAAATCTTTTGCAAACCAGCCAATTCAGTTCTTTTAGCCGGCCGGCACTGATGTGGCTGCCAGCTGGCTGACGTGGCGTCAGCCGGCGTCCACGTGGTAATATTTTAATATTTATTTAATATTTTCGAATTTTTTTTCCTTTTTCTTTTTTTTCTTTTCCTTCTCCCCCTTGGCCAGTCCGACCAGGGGGGAGCTCGTCGGCAAGGGCCTAGCTCCGGCGAGGCGAGTTGGGCCCTTGCCATCGCTGGGTGAGCTCGCCCAGCTCCGACGAGGCGGAGCTCGCCATGGCTGGGCGAGCTCCGCCTCGTCGGAGCTGGGCGAGCTCACCATGGCTAGGCGAGCTCTGCCCTTGCCCAGATCTGGCGAGCTCCACCTCGCCGGATCTGGGCGAGGCTCGCCCATAGGCGGTGAGGGCGGAGCTTGCCCAGGGGCGGTCTTGCCCAGTGGCGACGAGGGCCCAGCTCGCCATGGTTGGGCGAGCTCGCCCAGCTCCGCCCTCGCCCAGATCTAGTGAGGCGGAGTTGGGCGAGCTCGCCTAGCTCCGGTGAGGGCTCAGCTTGCCTCACTGGAGCTAGGCCCTCGCCGGCAAGCCTCCCCCCTAGCCAGATAGGCCAGGGGGGAGAAGGAAAAGAAAAAAAAGGAAAAAAAGAAAAAAAAATTTGAAAATAATTAAAATATTGCCACGTGGACACCGGCCAGTGCCACGTCAGCCGGCCGACGGCCACGTCAGCGCCGGCCGGCCAAAAGGACTGAATTGATTGGTTTGCAAAAGGTTTAAGACTGAATTGACAAAAAAAAAGAGTTTATGACTGAATTGGTATAATTGCAAAAGGTTTAGGACTTTTTTGGTAATTTTCCTGTTGCTGATCCTATGTTTACCATTGAGGGGCTTCTACTTAATATGGAGATTTCCAATATGGCCCTTAAACTTTTGAATGCATCTTGATTGCGCCCCCCACAGTTTTAATTTTTCTAAATTAACACCATGGAATTCGGGAATCTGTCCTGATTGAGCCCCTCTACTCCGTCTCAATGACCACCCTATGTTTTAGGAACTAGAGGAATTGTGTTAAACCCAGCCATTAACAATTGCATAGATGAATGTGAGATTTGGTAGGACCATTGCCAGCTATTTTAAAAACTTAAATTATTAAATAAAAGCGTTGTTTAATATTTAATTATTCTAACACTTCCCCTCACATTTAGTCTGGTCTTTTTTTTTTTACTTAATACTAAACGTGGATACATTTAATTGGAGAGGCAAAATAGGACCTAGAAAGATTTGAATTTAGGACCTCCAGCTCTGATACCATATGAGATTTTATGAGATTATTGTCAACTGTTCCCAATTTAAGATTGTCACACTCATTATCTAATTGATGCGTAACATTTGAGGCTTAATTGAGACCTATTTCTAAATTACAGGATGCTTACATGAGAAAATTTGGAGTAACGGACCTCACTTGAACTAATTAGAAGGCTGTCGAGGGCGCTTCTTGGAAAAAAAAAATAGAAGAGGGGGTAAATTGTGATTGGCTACACAGTTCGCAAGCTACATTATAATTTCCAAAGCTTCTAATTAGTTGATCCTACAAACTTTGGCATGTAATGTCTTTTATTTTTTGTCCCCATTATTCCGATATGTACTAGTACTTACATTAGAGTCTTCTATTGGTCCTGGGCATATTTAAGAGGGACATTTTGGCAATAAATTTAAAAATTGATGATAATGTTCTAAATGCTAGGGAAAGTTCTTCAAAAAATCTAAACCTATTGAACTTTTGCCAATTTAGTTCTAAACATTTTTATTGTGCCAATTGAGTCATAAACATTTTTACATTTTACCAATTGAAACCATTCGGCCAATATTGGCTAGGCTCGGCCGGCATTGACATATGCAATTTTTAATAATTTTAAAAAAATTTGATTTTTAATACTTTTTATTTTTTATTTTCATTTTCCTTTTTCTTCATTGCTTCTCTATTCCTTCTTTAATTTTTCCATTTTTTTTCCTTTTCTCTTCTTTTCTTTTCTTTTTTCCTTTTTCCTTTTTTCCCTTCGTCAGCCATCGTTGGGCCTCATCGATGGCCGGCGGAGGTCTTCGACCTTAGGCGAGGGCCGCCCTTGCTAGCCTTAAGCAAGGAACACCCTCGTCAACCCCTAGTGAAGGTCGCCCTTGCCTAGGCTAGTGAGGGCAACCCTCCCCCTCACCCAATCTAGCAAAGGGTAGCCTTGAGGGCCCTTGCCAACCTAGGCGTAGGTGTCCCTCACCTGAGGCCAGGGACCTCCGTTGGCCGTTGACAAGGCTTAGCAATGGCCAGTGGAGGGGAAAAGAGAAAAAGAAAAAAAAAGAAAAGAAGAGAAAAGGAAAAAGTAAAGAAGGAAAATAGAAGAAAAGGAAGATAAAAAATTAATAAAAAATTAGAAAATATTAAAATATTATTAAAAATTGTCCACGTCAATACCGGCTATTCCACGTAGGATGGCCAGCATCTACACTAGCGATTTCTAGCCAAAATTAGCCAGATGAAATGGATAAAATGTGAAAAGATTTATGACTCGAGTGAGACAATAAA
Source organism: Syzygium syzygioides (assembly GCA_031216285.1). NCBI lineage: Eukaryota > Viridiplantae > Streptophyta > Magnoliopsida > Myrtales > Myrtaceae > Syzygium > Syzygium syzygioides. The sequence goes on along the minus strand of CM062245.1, from coordinate 19,260,015 downwards.
AAAGTTTAGAACTGAATTGGCAAAAGGCGCAATAAGTTTAGGACTTTTTGGATAATTTCCCCACTAAATGCCTATTGGTCTTAGAGGTCTTTCTTGTATCATGTGGATTGTAACCATTTTGAAATATGTTTTTCTTTCCACATATGATTAAACTATTTTTTGGGTATTTTTACTTTTATCAATAATTTATTTCCATTCATTAATGGTTCAATATTTCGCAATAAAGTGACTATCCTTAATCTTTCACAAATCGATTTTCTAGCATGCAAGCATTGCGTGTGCACATCTGATAGTATATGATGCAAAGAGCATGCCTCCTCGCTCCATTTATACAAGGTAAACCGTTCTTCATTCGTTCCGCTCTAACTTACGTGGGATCAACCAAAATCGAAGTTTAAACGAAGCAACCTATAAATAAATTAAAAAAAACAGGTAGGTCAACTTCTGCAAAATATTGCTATAAAATGTCAATTTGATCTGTTCAAATGTAATTAATACCTTGAACGGCAGATCTTCACCTAATGGTATCCGTGACATTGCGAATATCTCTGATCATTCAAAGCAAAAAACAAATGACAGATACAGTAATCAATTGGTATGATGTAAGTGTGAATGGAATTAGATGTCTCAAGTTGGAGATAGCAATATTAATATACAATGCCCATGTAACATGACGGGCATGTTGGTATGACTTTTACACTTTTATTTCAATTGATTAGCTTGAGATCTCTCCTAACCCCATCTGATCTAATGTGCAAACGTTGAATAAGACTAAATGATTGATTGGTTGCACTTCAACGATCTTGAGCTATCTTATACTTTGATTAGCCCAATGGTGATAAGATTTAGATTTACATTACAAATATGGTCCGTGGACAAATTGTTTTTCATATTCATCGAATTTTGGGAGAGGATTGGCTCCATAGCAGGCAACAATCAATGGTCGTTTTATCGATAGGCTTTCCAGTTTGGGAATTGGACAGGTTAAGGCCCCCGAACTTAATGCGTACGAACTGCTCAAATTCCATTAAATGTGTGCAAACTGCTATGAGAGACTAGCTATACAGGTTAAGGCCCCAAAGTTAACCAGTTCATGAGGCTTGAAGAGGTTTCATGATTGCAAATAGTTGGGCGTTTGTGCTTATGCTCCTGAACTATAGAAAAAAGGAATAAGAGAGAGAGCGCTTTTGCGCGATTTAGAGTTGGCTTCTTTCGGTGTGTGATATTTTTTAGATTAATGTTTCATGTATATGATAAGGAAAGTAAATGAAGTCAGCTACGTGGATGTTTCTAAAATTTCATTTGCCAAAAAATCAAATTTTGTTTCGAGCATCGTAAATATGTAACACCGGTAGAAAGCTCTATATCAGGGTGATAAATTAGTGCAACTGCTAGCATACTAGTATGGGTACAGGTATGGCTAGTAATCTATTCAATTTTTTTAATTACTAGTAACTAAATCTTGGCGGAAAATATTTATCTTTATCATAAGATACATACGTTAACTAACACTACTAGTAAAGTATGCAAGTAACTCGTAGTCTACTAGCCAAAAACACGCTCACTTGTAAAAAAGAATGATTGTTTGTAATTTACCAAAACAGTTTAACCAGGTAAATCAATTATTTCATTAGTATGTTTCTGATTGTTAAAGAAATCTTCCGGATGTTATGAAGATATGACCGATACATCATATATATTCTACAAATCAATCAACTATTTGTCATGTTATGCATCTGATAGGCATTTCCCATTTTTATAGGAACTTTTGTACAAGAAACAACGGTGTCTCCAATTATAGCCATATCTCTTTTCACCATCCCCGTAGTGTATGACACAAATGGATGCATTAGGGTCGGATTTGTGTCTAGAATAGGAACTTGTAACTCAAGGATACAAAAAGTAACCAAAAAAATAAAGTGATATTGCCGTATTTCTTTATTAAGGAGGGAAATTTGAAAATGTGTCTTTTTTTTTGTTCAACTTACACTGATCTTGACAATACGCACATATTATACACAATTACTCTGAAAGAGAGTACATCCTAAGCATAGAATCTTACACTTTCACATATATTATAGTGCCGTTCCATCACTGGTGCTATTCTTTCAGACAAACTATCATCATCATCATCAAACTCTATCTTAATAGTTTTCTTCCAATCAAATTCTCACCAGAGAGAGAGAGAGAAAGAGTCGGTCAGAGATACCGTTCAACAGCCCACAGAAGACGTTGAATAAACAAAGCTGGAGTAACATGTAAAGCCTCGCGGTCGTCGTCGGAGTTTGTACGTATTTTATTTGATTACCGAAGTCACCTTGGGGTGCATTTGGATACGCACCACTGCATGTCGTGCGCCAATTAAGATCTCATCTAATAAAACAGCTAACGAGTGCTCCAATCTCTATTCAAAGTCAACCCCACCATTTTGGGTCGGCCATAGGTGGTTTGCTTTCTTGGAAATTGGCATGTTGACCCCGCATCTTTGGTGTATTTCTCAAACTGGCAACCAGGTTTTTGAGTCACTTTCTCACTTTACGGTTTGAATGCTTTACCATAATAAGTCGCTGCGGATCAGATTCTTGAGAAATCCAAGTTTTGTTCCTTGAAATTCACAGGTTATTAAATGATTGATCAATTTGATAAACATATGGAATAACGTTGAATGAAATGGTAATAACACAGCTGTCCCTTTGATAAACCTAGCTGTATGTGCCAAAAAAGCTGACTCAGGATTATCATAACACAAAAAAGGGAAGCAATTCAATTTGGGTAGTCACAAACTGGGGAAGTCAAAGAGAGGCAGGGACTACTTGAGAAATTCATAAAACTCATGGATCGGTGCATAAAGTTGGCAATATTCAAATAAGTACTAACATAGAAAATGCATTAAAAGAAATCTCCATAAAGTTTCCTTGTGGGTTCCATACAGCTTGCAATGGCATCAAATGGGTTTGACTTTGATATTTTCCCATCTTTAGACTTCCACATCTAATGTCTTTATTCCTATATAAACACGACGGTATACCACAACATCGCTCCCTTCAAATTTCAACGTTAGAAGAGCCACCGAAACTTTCGATAGGGAAAGGGGCAACGGGCAAACGAAAAGAGAAGCCATGGATTATCCTCTGGATTTCAGGTGCCCCATTTCGATGGAGGTCATGGAGGATCCGGTCACCATCGCCACCGGCATGACGTACGAGCGCAAGAACATCGAGAAGTGGTTCTTCGCCTACAAGAAGAAGACCTGCCCTGCCACGATGCAAAGCGTCGAGAGCTTTGACATCACGCCGAACCACACCCTCAAGAGGCTCATCATCGCATGGCAAAGCGAGGAGCGGCCTGGAAGACCCACGTCGGTGGCCTGTGGATCGACCGAGAGGCACAATGAGATCGTGACCTTACTCGAGACGCTAGAGTCATCCCCATTCAAGGCCAATTCATTAAAGAAGCTCAAGTCAATGATCGAGACGGACGATGAGGCGAAGGCTGACTTCGTCCAATCCAAAGGCATCGAGATCGTCATCCGGATCACAACACAAGTCCTCGAGGACGGATCGGACTTCAGCGTCTTCCGAGCGTGCGAAGAGGCCCTCGGCGTTTTGCACCAGCTCTCCTTGTCCGAAGAAGCGAAGACCGTAGAGAAGTTATCGAAGCCCGAGCCCATGAAGTGCGTTGTGGCAATGCTTCAAAGAGGGAGTGCAGAGGCGAGGATTCACGCCATCGCCATCCTCCGAAATATGGCTCAAAGCGAGACGCATTGGGCTTTTGTTCTACAAGACCAACGCATAGATCTATTCAAGTCCTTGTTGGAACTCGTTTCGGACGAGATATGCTCAAGGGCGAGCTCATACGCCCTAGAGGTCCTTGTTGAGATGCTCTCCGCATCGAAGAAGAGCCGAGCGAGGGCAATCGAGGCCGGTGCGGTTTGTGTTCTAATAGAGCTATTGCCTGAATTGAACCGATCCAAAAGCGAGAAGACACTGGTATTGTTGAAGCTTCTATGTGAATGCGCAGAGGGGAGAATGGCCGTGGTGGATCACGGGATGGGTATTGCCGCCGTGACCAAGAAAATGCTCAATGTCTCGAATGCGGCGACGAAGCTCAGCGTGAAGATCCTATGGCTGATCGGCAGCTTCCACCCAAGCGAGAGGGCCTTGCAGGAAATGCTGATCTGCGGGTCGGTGAAGAAGCTCTTGGCGCTCCTGCACATCGGCGGTCGGTCGTCGACGAAAGAGAAGGTCATCAAGATGTTCAAGTTGCATCGCCACTCATGGCAGCGTTGCCCTTGTTTTTCTAGTGACTTGAAGGACTATTTGGGAATGGTAAATAGTACTTGAGAGGAAAATGGAAATAATAGTCAGAAGATGAAATCAGATACAATAATTGTATACAGTTTGCCCCTTGAAAATTATTCCCTATATAAACTTTTTGCCAATGATAGTGAAGTATGCTGGAGATACAGTTGATTTCTCTTGCCTGGAAAATCGGCTTTTTTTTGTGACAAGTCAGTAAAAATACATACTTGACTATGATGATCTAAGATTAATTATTAGTCCTTGGTTTTTTTTTACCGAATTGCGAAGTATCACTACAAAAAAACATGTTTTTTGCGATGAATTTTGCGACGAAAAAATTGCAAAAATCCGTCGCAAATCGATTTTGCGACGAATTTAGCGACGGAAAAAATTCCGTCTCTACTAGGTCGTCGCAAATTTTTGCGACGGAAAAAAAATTCGTCGCAAAGTTCATCGCAAAATTCGTTGCAAAATTCGTCGCAAATAATTCGTCGCAAAATTCGTCGCAAATTTCGTAGCAAAAATTTTCTGTCACAAAAATTACGACGGATTTACGACGAATTTATTTTTCCGTCGCAAAATTTGTCGCTAATTTGGTGCGAATTTTTTTTTTTGTAATTTGCGACGAACTTACTCGTGGCAAAATTCGTCGCAAATTTGTCACGAAAAATTTTGATTTTTTCCATGAACATTATTCATGAACAAATTTCGCAATGACTTTTTATTAATTCTTTAGCGACAAACTCTGCGACGAATATCGTTTAGGGACGAAATTAGCGATGAAATTTTATTTTTGTAACGAACTTTTGTAATTTGTGATCGTACGATAAAATCATTTATTTTATTTTTCGATTTTAAACTTAATTAAAAGCAAAATTAATTTCTGAAATTTATATTTAACATTGATTAAGCACTTAATAACATCAAAATATTATAATAATATGAAAATGAAAAACATTCATCTACATTTTCCACAAGAATGACAAATATTTTTCTTTATAGTACACATAATGAGAGAATAAATAATCTTGCATAATAACTAATCTTGCACAATAAACAATGACGACAGAAATGAATCAAAAAACAATATCCGACTTTTAGCAACAATCTCCATCATATAAATACTGAACAAAACTAAAGACACGGTCCATGTGAGAAGCTCACTTCCTTTGCTCTATAAAGTTCACGTACTGATCAAGTGCTTTCTTGTTTACATGACTAAACTGTCGGAGCTGCTTGTTGCATCTGTAAAGCATCTTCTGCAACTCTTTGATGCTCCTCCGTCTATACCAATAATCTCAAACATATAAAACTCTTTGACGCGGTCCCTGGCCTCGGTGACGACCACGTCGGGGGCCTTGTCGCGGTGCTTCCAGTGATTTCTTTCAACTTGTAGGCAGAACAAGACTTCCTAGAAGATTACAAAAGCACTATTCTATGAAGAAGAAGACAAGGAAAAAGCCACAATAAGTGGAGTCCAAGTGCAAAGGCATTATGAAAGCTTATGTAACTCTCTTGACAAGGAGGATATAAAAAGGTCACGTGTGTATGAGAGCGTGCCCACAACCAAACATGCATGCTTGTGCGCCTTTGTGTGGGTGCATGTGCATTTATGCTAAATATTCATCCCCATTCTATATGTGTACAAAAAAAGATAGATAGCCAAGTAATTGCCTTTTTAGATGGACATGTTTGTGAGTGTATGTATTTGTAATTGTATATGTAATGACTTTTCTGTATGTACATGTTATCCATGGATTGAACCTTTTCCTAATCTAGCAACAAACAATTGTTTCTATTGTAGCACTTTTTAGAAGGATGTTGATGATGCACTATTTGTGACTTGCCAATCCTCAGCAAAATGACATCTTCTTTCCATGAATGGACTAAGAACAACCTACTCTTACATGGACTAGAGCTTTCACATGTCAATAACATATTTCACATATGCAAATTGAAAAGACATCAAAAATAAGTTCACATCAGCTAAGCACCTATTACAATTGTATCTACATTAGAGTTCGGTAGATTGTCAATGGGATGATCAAATCGGCATTTTCATGATCGCAGAAGTTCAGCAGACATTGAAGGAGCCCCATATGATAGTCGCCAAAGAAATGTTTACTTCTCGAATCTGAACATCTAAGGAACTTATGCTGTCCATCTAATTACTATTAATTGAAGAGCCATTGAATGGAAAGGGAATGACTGGACTATCTCAATTAGACATGAGGGCTTGCATTAGAATCAAGCTCAAGAGGCCAACCAGACTTCTAAGACCAAGGAAGATGAGCAAGCTCGACCTACCAAGGCGTCTGAAGTTCTAAGATCCACTCAATTGACCAAGATTACTCCATCAACAGCCACCCCCAAAAACATTTCCCTTCTTTTGTAATTTAAATGAAAATGGTAAAGATTATCATGTTGGATTCAAAGTTTCTGCCCTCATTCCCTGCAGATCGATCACTACACATCCACATTGAACCTATATTACACGATCCAACCATAATTTCTAAAGAAAGAAAATCCAAAGCATTGGAGAACATGAAGAGAATGCGGACAAATAGGTAAAACGGTGGCGACCCATTCCGCCAAATGAAACATTGCATTTAAGGGGAAAAAACACAAAACGTCATCAACAAACAGGGAGAGGGGAAAAAAACCAAGAAGAGCAGTTCTAACCATTTGTTCAAATTCTCAGATTTCTCTATAGTCACTTGAACCTCCAAACACCACCTTGCTGATCCCATCCAAAGGCTAACAGCATCATCCCCCAGAACAACCCATTAAAAAAGGAAAGCCCAAGAAGATAAAAAAAAAAAAGGCAGAAGGTGATAGTGAACGCCGCACCTGATGAGAGCGAGCATTGGAGCGAGAGGAAGCCGAACCGGGAGCGACCGAATCGTGGGGAGGCGGAGTCTCCAACCATGTGAGCAAATTTGAAGTCGAAGTGTGAGGCTTCCTCACTGGCGTGCTCCTCTCCTTTTTCTTCCTTTTCCCCAGAAAAAAAAAGGAAGAATACCCAAGAAAGAACTCACGCCGATTCAAGCCTCGCCCCGCTCTCTCTCTCCGCGAACGAGGTCCCGAAGAACGGGCTCCGCGCGGTGATGCAGAGCCCGCCGATCCTGCCCCCAACCACCACGCAATCAACCAGTCCCCCGCCGGCAGCCCTCGGCAACGAAGCACCGGATCCCGGCCTCGCCCATGGCCACCGCTCGCCCTCGCCGTTGGCCAAATCTGGGCGATGGCGAGGTCGAGCAACGGCCATGGGCGAGGCTGCTTGACCTAGCCCAGATCTGGGGTGAGGCGAGGGAGGGCTGGTGGGCACAAAACAGGCGTATGGCGACGGAGGAGGAGGCAACGGCGGCGGTGGTGAGGGTGGCCATCATGGCTGGCGGAGGGGAGGAGGGAGCGACGGAGGGGTGTTTGGCAAAGCGGGGGGGTTTCTGAGGACTAGCAGAGAGAGAGAGAAAAACATGATTTTTCTTACCTTTATCAAAAAAAAAAAAAGAGAGAGAACAACTGCGATGAGGGCGGGCAGATTTGAGAGATTGGCGGGGAGCTTGCGACGGATTTTTTTTCAATCCGTCGCAAATTTGCGATGATTTTTTTTCCATCGCAATTGCGACGGATTTTTTTTCCGTCACAAATTTGCGACGGATTTTTTGTCCGTCGCAAATTTGCGATGGATGTTTTTTTCAATCCATCGCAAATTTTGCGACGGATTTTTTTTTCCGTCGCAAATTTGCGACGGATTTTTTTTCAATCCGTCACAAATTTTGCGACAGATTCTTTTTTCAATCCATCGCAAATTTGTGATGGATTTTTTTTTCAATCCGTCGCAAATTTTGCGACGGATTTTTTTTTCAATCCGTCGCAATTTTGCAACGGATTTTTTTTCCGTCACAAATTGTTTTTTTCTGTCGTGAATTCCGTCGTAAATTTGCGATGGATTTATTTTCCCGTCACAAATTTGCGATGAATTTTTATTTCGTGGCAAATTTCGTCGCAAATTAGCGACGAAAATTATTCGTCTCTAATTTGCAACGGAAAAAAAATCCGTCGCAAATTTCATCGCAAATTAGCGACGAAAAATTCTCCGTCGCAAATTTCCGTGGCAAAATCCATATTTTTTTGTAGTGTACTTCTCTCGACCTGTTTCTTTGTCAATTGCATCCAAAGCCCTTGTTTTAGACAAAAACACATTGCAAACACTTCTGAAGATCCTGTGTGATTGTTCTTTTGCGTGAAGATATCCCAGGCGAAACGCATAATGGGTGGGCCGCCCAAGATGGGCCAAACCCGGCCCATGAATCACAGGGCCCACAAGGTAGTTATTTGCCTTTTACTATAAATAGTTGACCCCATTTGGAAAACGAACGTAATTTTTCATATGCACAATAAGACACCTCTTCGAAAGAACGTCTTCTTTGATTTTCTTTCGGGACACAAGTGGGTATGAAAGACTATCGAAGATTGCTCTCAAATGTGTAAAGTGGCATTTAATCTATGGCAATACTAGTTATGTTCATTTTGTGATATGCCTGTACGATTGGTGATACAAGTTGATGATTATTGAGCACGTTTCCCGCATTGTTTGAATGCGTTTCGAATATGTTGATTGAGGAATGAATTTTCCCAACACCAGGTGATGCTTTCAGTTGCTTCGGGGGATGGGCTGGAAACGGGACAGGGACGATGAACACGAAATTTCTATGCAGAGCCTGAGGCAAGGTGGCATGGAATTTCTATACTCGAAGTGGTTAGGCTGAGCTAAGAGATATGGCCTGACTCGCCATGCCCCAAGCCCACGCCGGGCTTGCTGGGCCAAGTGTTGTGCCCAACTATATAAATATAAGCAAACGGCAAATGGCAAGACATGAGTTTGTCGAAATACATTCGCCGAGAGGCAAACACGAAACAGCAAAACTACAACAGGGACGTTCTATGCCAATTCTAAGCATTTACCTCTTAAGATCGCTTAGAGCGTGGGGAACGTGTGAGGGGCTTTGAGCATAGTGTAGGGCTTCGGGTGGCCGACTTAGGGAGCCTTTGAAACGCCGTCGAGGACCCAGAAGCATTTCGATGGACCAGGATTTTACAACCAGCCCACCGGTCCCCAATGCGGAGGAGTAGGTATTCGATCAGTCTTGTCTCAGATGTCTCTAGACTAATAGGAACTTGAGCAGCAACCAATCGGATACCGAGGTGATTGCATTCGAGTCGAGTTTCCGCCGGTAACTCTCATGCGTTGATTTCAAGTGTGGTCTCCAGTAGAGCTTTATTTCTGCGACAGTATCCGGCAAATCCCGTGTAAGCTAGCAGTGCGACCTATTCCGTTTCGGTTATCAAAACCTTACTTCCCAATACTTTAAAATTGATCAAAGAGTGCGTACTCGTGTTTTCCCACAATTGTACAATATGCTTGTTCTGCTCGAGAATTCTAATTTGTGGTTTCCCTCTATGTTTTTTGGGCATAAGGACACTAGAAGTATTCAAAATTTCATAGGTTGCTTATTTTGGTGCCTGCCAAAAGTTTTCGCTGACTTACTTATGTTCCAAATCGGAGAAAAAACGATCATTTAAGTGGTTCCAATGACAAATTCCAGCCAGAAGTCCTACGTGACTTTTCAAATTAATTGTTAGCTCGACATAGCTTTTTTTATAAGAAGTTGGACTTTTTATAAGAAATTGAAGTCCAATGTGGAAATTTTTTTGTCCACCCTGGCAAAAAAAAAAAAGCGACCTAGTTTTCTTTAGGGAAAACTCTCTCTCTTCCTCTCTTTGTTTGTGGAGTGGAAGGAACAAAGCTCTGTTTTACACGGAGAAACAGAGCTCTGTCTTAGCCTAGGGTTTCCCTTCGTGACGCTTTGATTCTCGTTCACCATAGTTCAGGACAATGAAATCTGAAGCATGGACAAAGAAGGGACCCATCCTTCGAGCTTGGAGGAGAAAGAGGAGGCCTTGCAATCAACACAAGGATGTTAACATTAGCACCTTGATTCCTTACCGAAGAGTAATCTTGATCATGATTGAAGGTTGCAATGACCAGATGGATGCGATCCTTCCGAGTGGCTTCACGAGAGAACTAAGGACAGAGGGCCGGTACTGAAGTCATGGGCCCCGGCAGGTGGCAGAAGTCAACCACGACTCAGTAGGCGGGTTTGTGAACCATCGCAGGTGGAAGTCGGTGGTGGAGGCGGTGTGCCCATGATAGTCTTGCCACTCTACATAGAGCGCAGTTGATCAGGGTGTACCTAGCCGGGGAGATGAAGCTGGTACTATCAGTGGCCAAGTCAGAAGGTGGATTCGTGACGACAAACGAGTTAGCAGGGCAAAATCGCCGAGTTGATGTGCTCGGAGAAAGGGAGAGAGGTGAGGGAGCGAGTGGTGGAGATGAGGAATGCAGAGAGGGGGGCGTTGAGTGAGAATCAGGGTGCAAGAATTAACCCAAAAAATCGAATTAGAGTTTCCAATTTGGGAAAATACTTGATTATTCGACTTAGGGTTTATAGTTGGGGCAAAACATGTGCATGACGTCATTCTATGGATGTATATGCTAATTAGGCACACTAGTGAGCCACGTCGATCATAGAAATTATCACGTCAAATTTCCAGCAACCAAAATTGGAGTTGGCATTTAAGTGATTTCTTTTTTTTAGGCAAAAGTACACTACAAGTGCTATAACTTGTGTACGGCGCTCACTTAGTGCCATAACATTTTTTTGGATCACTTTAGTGCTAAAATTTTTGAAAAACGATTACTTAAGTGCTAAAATTTTTGAAAAACGATCACTTAAGTGCCAACTTCGGTGCCGTACACAATTTTTCGCCGGAAATCTGACGTGGCATTTTTTTTATTAATTTCTGAAGCTGACGTGGCTCGCCGGAGTCTCGCCGGAGATTGGCACTTAAACGATCGTTTTTCAAAAATTTTAGCACTTAAATGATCGTTTTTCAAAAATTTTAGCACTTAAGTGATCATTTTTAAAAAATGTTGGCACTAAAGTGATCCAAAAAAAAGTTATGACACTTAAGTGATCGTTTTTCCTCCGACTTGACATCAAAGTGATCTGAAAAAAAGTTATGGCACCAAGTGAGCGCCGTACACAAGTCATGGCACTTATAGTGTTCTTTTGCCCTTTTTTTTTAAGTGGCACCAACAAGCGTTGTACAAAATGGCATCAAATTGAGCGATGTACAAAACTTTTGAGACGTCTAGTATCTTTATGCCTTTTTTCTTGCTTTTGTGTATCCAAGAATGGCTCTCCTTCCACTCACTCATACATGCATGAGATTGCATGAGAATTTCCTCTTTAGGCTCCTCCCTTTTTTTTTTTTATATTTCTTTCATGGTTCTCTCTCAAAAGCTTCCTCTTGAAACTTTGTCACCAAAGAATCAGAAAATGTCCAAGTCCCTTTATAATGCTAATTGATGTTCCCTTTCTTATTGCCCATAGCACGATAAGTGCCATAATTTTCATGTGGTGTTCACTTAAGTGTCGGAATTTTTTTTCGATAACTTGAGTGTTATAACTTATGTAGGATATTCACTTGAGTGTCACAATTTTTTTCAGATCACTTGAGTTCCATATAACTTTTCATTTGATTATTCGAGTGCCATAGCTTTTTAAAATGTTCATCACAAGTGCCATGGCATGTTGAATTTCAAGCATTTGGATGACAGTTTTTAGAAAAAGTTATGGCACTCAGGGATCAATTGAAAACTATGGCACTCAAGTGAGCAGTTCTTTCAAAGTTATGACACTCAAATGGTTAAAAAAAATTTATGATACTTAAGTGAGCATTGTACGAAAGTTATAATACTCGTACTGTCTTTATTCCACCCAAAGAAGTCCTCATATCATGCAATTGATGTTCCCTTATTTTTATTACCCAAAATGTTACCCGTATTAAAGAGATGCAGAGTCAATTTGGGGGTAAAAAGAAATACACATTCGGTGGAGGTAGATGGAAGATACTGATTTCTCGAAAATTCTTTCCAAAACTAATGAGGTGGATCCCCCATTTGTGGGATGATAATCATGGAATCTTTCTCTCTAAACTCGAACCAATCCTTTTTTTCTCTCCCTTTCCTTTTTTTTTCTGTGTGCTGAAATTTCCAGCCTCTCTCTCCCCCAATTTCAATCAAATCACGCCCTTATCATTTGCTTGTCCGAGTTGATTCCTTTGCTAGTCTATTTCCACTTGATCTTATTTCAAGATAAGCCAAAAAGCACATGATACCCAATAACATTCCTTGTTATTAAGAGGCCCGGGGGGGGGGGGTGGGTGGGTGGGTGCGGGGTAGAGGTGGTCATGGGCCGGTTTTGGCCCGGAACCGGCCCGGTCAAACCCGGGCCCAAGTTCGGAACCGGAACCGGCCCGTGGCCTACGGTCCCGGTTCCGGTTCCATAAAATTTGGAACCGGCCCGGAACCGCCAGTTCCGGGCCCAGTTCCACCCAAAAAAAAAAAAGGTGTAGCAGCAGCAGCAGCCTACAGGTGCAAACCTGCTGCCAATAACTCTCTCCTCTCTCCTCTCTCTCTCTCTCTCTCTCTCTCTCACGTGCTCTGCAAGTCTGCATCTTCTTCTCCTCCTCCTTCTCCTTCTCCTTCTTCTTCTTCTCCTTCTTCTTCTTCTCCTTTGCCCGCCGCGTCTTCTTAGATCTGATCTCCGCCGCCACCGCCGTCGCCCCCGCCCCCACCCATGGCCGCAGCCGCCGACGCCGACGCCCCCTCCTCCTTCCCCCTCGCTACCCTGCGCCTCCTCCCCTTTTCTCCTTCGCCCGCCCCCCGTCTCCCAAATCTAACCCCCGCCACCGCCGCCGTCGCCACCCATGATCGTAGCTGCCGACGCCGACGCCCCCTCCTCCTCCCCTCCTCCCGACGCCGGGGGAGGAGGACCCCCTGCTCCTCCTCCCTGTCCCCATCCCTCTCCCAACCCCCTCCTTCTCCCTCTTGCCGCTGCCCCCGTCCCCCGCTTCATCTCCTCGCCGTCTTGAACCCCGCCTCCGCTACCGTGGCCAAGGCCACGAAGCCCGAGCGATAACCGACGGAGGACCAGCCAACCAGGTCTGTAATTTTTATTTTATAATTTATTTTATTAATTTTTAAATTGCGAACCGGAACCGGCCGAAACTGGAACCGACTCGGAATCGCCGGTTCCGAACCGGAACCGGAACCACCCCCTTACGGTTCCGATTCCGTTTCATACGTGACCACGAACCAAAACCTGCGGTTCTTGAACCATGGCCATGACTAGGGGGGGCGGGGCTGGCGGGCATAGGCAGTTGTAATTTCTAATTTTCATGAAAAAGAGACCTCGGGGGAAAATTTCAGGGGTCGATAAGTACTTATTACACCCTTATTGGTCCAATGACCGTCAATAAGATCCTGTCACAATTTTCTTTAAAGTGAGCTTTTGAGTTGGATCACCCATCGAAAACATAGACAAAATGGACATTGCTGTAGAAATAGACTAAGGTAATGGGACACTCATAATTGACACTATTGTGACGTTGGTTGGCTATAAAATAGACAAACTCTATTATAGAGTTTCTGGAAGGGCCGCGCTTTTTCCACTCCTCTTATGGCTTAGACACTCCCTTTTTTATTTTTTTGATCATCTTATCCCTTGTGGGGCGCACTATTTATGATACAATTTTTATGATCCTTTTTTGATTATTTGGTCAATGTTTTTTTTGTTTCTTCTTTTTTTTTCATATGGGTCCCACTTTTCTTCTGCTTCTTTTTATGCTTTCCACTCGTCTCTTATGGCTTAGACACTCCCTTTTCTATTGTTTTGATCATCTTATCCCTTGTGGGGCGCACTATTTATGATACAATTTTTATGATCCTTTTTTGATTATTTGGTCAATGTTTTTTTTGTTTCTTCTTATTTTTTCATATGGGTCCCACTTTTCTTCTGCTTCTTTTTATGCTCTCCACTCGTCTCTCTGCTCTCTCTTGCACGCTTTCCACGCCTTTCCCTTCTCCTCTTTCTTCTTCCACAGACCCGTTGTCCTTTGTTTATTACCTATGATGCCAAACCCATCATCCTCTACACTTTCGCCGGCACCAGCATTGGGCTCATTGGTGATCTCCCCAACGAGTGCCTTTTCTCTGCACGCACGCTCTTCTTGCACCATGGAAGGTGATTTTTTTTTTGTGACATTGAGAAGCACCACTTCTGTCTCTTCCCTTTTTTTTAATTATATATTTTTGTCTCTTCTTGCACATGTGAGAGTGTAGAGAAAGAAAACATGTGTAGACATAAAAGTCGAGGGCAATAAGTGAGTTGTGTTCTTTTAGATGATATGAAGCCAGATTCGAATTAATGGTTTGATTTAATTGCAGTTTTCAGTGTTGTGTTCAGAGTGTTGAAAAAAAATTTATGCTTTCATAGATTAATTTCGCGGAACATAGTGCTACAATGTTGCGTTGGTTCTTTCAATTGTGCAATCCATGGGACTTCCATGTGCGCATGAGATACGATTTAGGTTTTCCGATGGTTTACCTCTTGATATAATTAATCTACAATGGAGGCTCGATACAAGGTCCTTTTTGGATGGTGATATTACTCAAAATTATGAAGAAGATTCATTCAAGCAACTACTTCATAAGTTGGAAAGGAAGTATCAAGAATGGCCGCTTTCCAAAAAAGAAATTGTTCGAACGCAAATTGAGCATTTTATTCGAGCAAGTGATACTATGTTATATGAGCCCCAAATTACATCTGATAAAGATCGTCCTTCTAGTTCAAAAGCTAAAGGAGAAGCAACTTCTACAAAACGTGATCCTTCGGCATTTGAGATCATTGAAAAGAGGAAGAGATGTGCTACTTGTATTGGTTATGGTCATAATAGTCGGACATGTAAATCGAAAGGTGAAGATCTCGGATCAAACACACATTTGAGAACCATTGGATTTCATGGTGATGAAATATAGGCATAGTGAATTTTCTTGAGGGGAGCCAAGCAACTGAATGGACAATATTTTTTGTTAAGTTGCATATGCAACTTGTTACTTTTCTTTGTTTGTTTTATGGGAATTTTGATGTATTTAGAATTGATGTTTTGGTGTAAGATTTTGCTCCTCTTTTTGTGCTTTTTCCAGTGACTTGCAGAAAGCTTTCAACTTATCTTTGCATTTGAATGTTTTGTAAGAAAAAAGTTATGACTTTGGGTTTTCATATCTAGGTCGATTACATTAAAACCTCATTGTTAACTATGACAATGAGACCGACAAAAAATACCCTTCTTCAGGTTTCGGCTACAAGCATCTTTAGATTTTCTAAGATGGAACAAACACCAAATCATGATTAGTATCTAGATAAAGGAGAAAATCAAGAAATATGAGAGACAAAAGCTCTCAAGAACATGCACTATAGAGATGACAAATTGAATCAGTTTGTTGGAGCCTTCCCAGAGATACTAGATATGTTTGTCAACAACCATGAACTCGGCTGTTAATAGCTATAAAAGGAGCATGGGTTTTCTCTACCAGTAATGGGGAAAACTGTGTTAGAGAAAACAACAAAAAAAACCCAAAAGAAATATGATTTTCAATTCTAATATGAACTAGGCGATCAATTGCAAATACATTTGATGGTAGCAAGCTACAAAACTTCATTCAAGTTTACAGAGCAAACTGTGAGGCAAAAGAGATTTGTAGGAAAAAGAAGAACAAGAAGGAATGGGAGATGTAGAAAGTGCGCAAGAGAGAAGAGAGAGAGAGGAGTGGGAGGAGTGAAAAGAAAGAAAAAGGAAAATGAGACCCATATGGAAAAAAAAGAGAAACAAAATAAATAGAGTTGACCAAATAATAAAAAAGGATTATGTAAAATTATACCAAAAGTAGTGGGCCCCACAAAGGATAGGATGGTCAAAATAACAAAAAAGGAAGTGCCTTAGCTATAGTGGGAGTGGAAAAAGCGCGGCCCTTTCTGGAAGTAGTATTCTCGAAGATGGTCTTAGATTTTTATGGATAGCTCTGTTATGATAGATCTCTTATATCATCATCTACATTGTGAAATTATTGACTTGTATGTGGAGTATCATAATGATAATGATGAGATAAGTATTGAGATAGGAGAAACTCAAATGAAACTCAAGGTCTATATTGTGTCAATATATAAAGGGTTGAGAATGTGACTGATAATGTGGTTGTAAATGTGATTGGCCATGCTGATGATGATATGACTCAAATTGAGGTTGGTAATGAAGATTTGGCGAGGATAAGGATGCGAACGCATGTCATTTTGTGGATGTGGAATACTTGAGACATAGGCTTTGTTGGGAAAACATCCCTAAGCTTCTTTGGTACTAATGATAAGTGCAAATGATGAATTAGTTTCGCAGATGATGTTCCTTTGTATCAATAGAGACAAGAAACTAGGCTATGACAATTAGGCGAACAAGTGAACAATATGAGTAATATCTCTTGGTGACATGAAAGTAACAGAATCAAGTTAGTGTTCTTGGCAGTCTCTGGTTACTTATGAAAGTGAAATGATCATTGATCCTGTTTGTCACATGTGATTTCATTTGTATGAACCATTATGGCAAGGAAAAGTTTGATTTAGAGGGAGAAGAAGAGGCAATAGCTTACCCAGGCGATGACCAATAGTTGGTTTGAAAGGATGATCAGCCACACTAGGAGTAAGACACGGCCTAGACTCTTACTTGAGGTAGCAATGGGGCATCCGTCGACAAAAAAATCACCCTAAGATGATCATCTCATGGTTGTTTGTTGGAATTTAGGATCCAATTTCAGAGACTTCTAGGATGGGCATTGCTAGTGTAGTCAAGAAAAACCTTACAAAAAATGTGGTACTTGGGCGGCAAAGGAAGCTGTCTAGAAGAGTCAACTAGATTCTCAAGTGTTCGAAGAGAAGTCAATTATGGCCGCTACAAAAAAATCTTGTAAACAATGTCTAAAGTTGGCGCATGTAAGTTGGTGGATAGCTCTATAGATATAGCCTGCATTCATTTGTGTTGTGCGTGGGACATTGTCCTCCACCATGAGTGGGGAGCATTAAAATGAACTCCATATCGTGTAGCTCCTCCACCAACACCTTGTCCAACTATGGTAAAACCATTTTTACACTAGTGAAACTGTCTTTCCATTCCCATGGCTCATACCTCTTAAAACTATATACCTTGTTCCATTGTCCATTCTTTACCCAATACATACCGCACACTAGTGAAACTGTCTTTCCATTCCCATGGCTCATACCTCTTAAAACTATATACCGTGTTCCATTGTCCATTCTTTACCCAATACATACCGCACACTAGTGAAACTGTCTTTCCATTCCCATGGCTCATACCTCTTAAAACTATATACCTTGTTCCATTGTCCATTCTTTACCCAATACATACCGCACACACATACACTTGCACATCACTAACCAAAAACTATCATCAATGTCAAAACCATGCTTCCACTTAGTCTCAACTTTTCAACAAAAACATATCAAATCGGATGCTTTTGTCTCTCGATCTTTCTGACTTACATCCATAAATGAGAAATCATAGATCGGATTGTTGAGTTGGAAAAATTGGATGCTATCATATAGTTTTTTTATCGACTAACTGAAGATTGTCAACCAACTCGCTGACAATCTACACATGCTAATCATGAGTTGTCACTGATGATGGTGAGATATGCGTTTGAAAATGACCATTGATGGTATAGAACAGAGCCATTACAAGACTAGGTTCAATAGTAGAAAAATCAGGAAAATATGTCAAAAAAGCTGCCGACAGGTTCTTGTCTCAACGAAGTGACAGCTGCAACAAACTTCATTTTAGGAAACCTGCCAATGTTAGAGGAAACGATTGTATGGGTAATCCCGATTCTAGCAAAAGTCTCCACCTACTATTAAATGGCTAGTGGGATCTCTTTGAAGGTCTCAAATGGTCATATTGAAGACTTCTATAAAATACGATCAATGAAGCTTAAAAGAGGTTTGTCATGACCTCACATCTCGCTATGCACCACCTAGGGGTTCGGCTAATGGATTATTAAGACTAAACCTAATTCGGGCCCTTCCAAACCCTACCAATTCGCAACTTAGAGTTTAAGTTCTTAACATATAAATGTTTTTATGCTGGAGTCGCTACTAATATATTTATGGTAAGTCAATTAGAAATCTAAATAAAATATAGGGAGATATGTTTTATTTCTATGAACTAGAGATATTGAGTTCAATGACTTGGTTATGCTAAAGCTAATCTAACGCCCCTTCGGTAACTTTTCATTTCAAGAAAATCTTTATTCAGGCAGTCTAGATCCATTTTATTACCTATATGCTAACATGTGAGGTGACCATGAGGGTTAACACTCAATAAAGAAAGGAGTAAATAAATTTCTAGCTTAGGAGAACAACATACCTTTTAGCAATGTAAGCATCTGTATTATTAACTAGAAAATTACACAGACAATCCTAATATGATTTTCAATTAACAAACGATTCACTCACATATTTTTTTAGGTTTTCTCTTTATTAAAAACTAACCTAAGTGTAATAACATGCGAAATCTGACGTGCAATTAATTAAACCTAGCATGCAAACTATATGACATATGATTAAATGACCTAACTCTAATGACGGATGAATGATGTATTTTTGGTATTTTTCATTTAAATTCAAATTGAAGAATATGCCTAAATTAACATGCGATCTACCCTAAAAAAGAAATTTTATTTATTCTAAGACAACTTCTTTTTTGGTATTTTTCATTAAAATTCGGAATTAAAAATTGCCTAAGTTTACAAGTAATCTATTCTAGAGAAGATAATTTAATCTATCCTAAAGTGACTCATTTTTTACTGGATTTTTACGGAAATTCGAAATCCTAAAATACCGTAAATATTCTATTAGGACTAGAATAACCGTTAATTTAAACTAGGAAATAAACTATCTTAAATCCCAATTTAAATTAAACAATTATCCTATCTTCTAGATATATTCAGGATTCCCTAAATAGGCAAAATTTCTAATTTAACTTCTAACTAATATTGTTTGGATTTTCTTCTATTTCAAATATAAAGCAATCAAACAAAATATAGCAATCACATTCGAACAGTACATGCAATCCGCAAGATTTATTTATCCCGTTCAAATTAGGAAAACGGTTTGAGCTAGTGATTATATCCACATGGTTGTGTGTATCGATGGAAAGTCGACTATTTGAATTTGGCAAGTAAATAAGATATATTATCATATCTAAATGGTTATGGATAGGATAACAATCTTCTCCTTAGGGTTAAGGTCATATAGTCGTCCAACTGCGTTGCTAAATTAGGAAAAACTCCTAATTTGGGATATTTTAAATATAACGGATATCTCACACGTTATCCCTAAAATATTGACATTCCACGAGATATTAACAAAATATTCAAATCATCTGAAGATAGGGAAATTAAATATTTAAAAAAATATTCAGATAATGATCTTACCAAATTTGCAGTTTTTTTCAATTTGAGCTTGGATTGAACTCGGGCTTGCGGAGCGCAGGACGGGATGGCCGGTGGCGGTGGCGCACGGCAAGGCTGAGCGGGATGATGCCTTGGTCGTGTGGACTCTTAGCTCATTGGGGGCTATGTTGTTGTTGTTGGACACGACCAAGAATTTGCAAATATCAGTGAAACAAACGCACGAATTGAGAATTGGATGGGGAAAAGAGAGAACTTTTTCCTCAACGTATGATGGAAAGAGAACTCCCGTGGGCGTCGTTGATGTAACATCCTAAATTTCGACTCATTTCCAGAATCAATAATATTGATATTATTCCTCATTTAATTTTAGTAAGTCTCGCTTGAAATTGAGCTCTATCGAGATACTAACCGATAGGAAAGGCTAATTAGGAAACGGTACGTGGACCATGGACCCGATCATGAATTGGGCACCAATTCCAAGAAACGACAAGGAAATATTTTGGGCCAATGTAGGCCGATCTTAGGTCGGTGACGGATTTAGTTTGGCCAATGATGTACGATCGGATCGCGGGTGATTCCACACGACCGAGAGTACGTGTGGCGAATAAATCCCGAACTTAAACCGAACGATCGCGACCTCCAGAACTAGTGATAATTCCTCACGTTCTTCCTGTAATTGAGGCCATCATGACTCGAGTAACCCTAGGTCGATACGCGTAACCCCTAAACAGCTGCTCGTTAGTGAGAGACCCTAAAATCTTAAATTGGGCAATTTTGATCATGGAATTGGATCCAGACTTGGATGTCGGACTTCGGGGCCGTGATCCATTATTTTGTGAGGATGATGTCATTTTAGTGTGGCCACATATATTTGGGGTTAGTATGGTCGAAAAATGAAATTTCGGCCCGAAATCAGAAAATGACCATTTTGCCCCTAGGCTAATTTTGGGCATTCCGAATTTTGGATAATTTTGGAGATTAATTTAAGAATTAAATTAAAGTTATATCAGCCCAATAATTCAGCTAAGTAAATGACCAAAGTGCCCCTCCATTATTGGATAAGAATGAATGAGAGCCAAGCATTCAAGGGCAATCTTGGAATTTGGGAAAATTGGTCAAACCTATTAAATGCCTTTGTCTCTCTCCCCCGCCGGCCATCTCTCTCTCTCTCCCTCTCTCTCTCGCCTCTCTCTCTCGTTCAGTGAGGACCGCCGGACCAGCCTAGGCCGAGAACCGCCAGCGCGAGGAAACTGCCAAACCGCCACTCGCCCAAGCCGTCCGCCCGTCTCGCCATCCACATTACCTCACTGATCACCCTCCCTCTCTCTACTTTCCTTCTCGGCCGTGTGTGCGGACCACACGCAGCCGCTCGCCAGACCGCCACTCGCTAATACCACCGCCATCCAAGCACCGGGATGCCGCCGCTAATTTCGCCGCTCGCCGGTGATCGATCGCTTGTTCCCCGTTGATTAGTCTTGTGGGAGCTTAGGATTAAGTGAATATTACCCTCTAAACTCTAATTAGGACAATTGTGCGTTTCTAGACGGGTTTAGGTAGATTTAAGGGATTAATTAGGTGGTTTAGGACTTGGTTATTGAACTGAGATTGATTGACTGGTTTGATGACAATTTGGGGAGCCTAAGGAGGTTTTTAATGATGATTTTGTGGTCTGGTTAGACTTGAATAGTGGCTGTCCCGATTGGTTTAATTTAGCTTAAGTTCAAATTGTTTAGGGTTTATATGTGAAATCCCTAAGGTGTCATGATTGATTGATTGGTGATTGATTGGTACCCTTTTTGTGCTCAATTATATAATGCCATGCCGCGTGGTTGTGTGACCGATTAAAGCGGTGTGCGATTGGCCATTGGTTTAGCATGAATTATAATACCCAAAAGTGTGAATTATGTGTTGGGTTATGTGGTATTAAATTGGTCAATGAGCATGTTATTGCGATTAATTGAGCGTGTTGTGGCCTTATTGGATTGCGTACTCGTGATTGAAATTGAGTGTCCATTATGCACGATTTTGCATATTGCACATTGAATTTGGGCTTGAATCATGAGTTTTGAGAGTGCACGTGTCTGATGTGAGCATTTGATCGCCTAGTTTACTCTGATGCGTTTTACGCGAGGTTCAGATAAAAATTGGCTGTGTGTATGTGTGTCATAATGAGTCCTGATTCATTTTACGTGGGACGGTACCCGATTCTACCGGAAGACGGCCAGCCTGATGCGTTTTACGCGGATTTTGGTCCGTAAGGAGATCAGTGTTGCGCCTGATGCGTTTTGATGCGGGCTATAGACACTGAGCCTGATGCGTATTACGCGAGCCATGGAGTGTTGGTTATTGAGAAATAGACCTGATGTGTTTTACGCGGGTCGTGCTCTGATTGAAAAATGAACCGTGTGCCAGAGTGCTTTAGTAAGCCAAATCATAAGCATGGCAAATGTGTGCTAGATTGTGTTGGCCGTTGTACTTATCGATCGACTCATATGTGAAGCAAGCATTAATGAGCATGAGCATGTGTATGGCGTATGTGTGACTCGTATGTACGCGTATGTGCCGTGAATATTTTTATAAAATGCCTAACCTACAGGGTCATTGTATGTTCGGTCTCGGCCCACAGGCCTAGGTCAATTGATTAGCAAATATTTTGTTGTGCGTATTGCTTGCCTGTAAGGAGGTGCATGGTAGCCTAGTTTAGGTTTAGGAGTTTTTACTCACTGAGATTCGTCTCATTATTGTATCAACCCAAACTTTTCAGACCCTCAGACTTGAGGATGTCAGATGTTCCAGTGCGTTTTGGGATTTCGCGTCAGCTAGGGTGAACGTTGGCCATGCACCCTTTATGGAATGGGAATGCGTATGTTAGATACCGTACTATAATACTGCTTGATGTGGGAGAAGAGTGCCCCCAGCACCACGAATATGTAGCCTAGTATTTTAGGGATCAATTCGGAGAGCATGGACCTCTTCGTACTTTTGATGTCCCGGTTAACGAGCAGGGTGAGGTAGACCTGCAGTGTCCTGATGGAGAAGTAGTTAGCCCCGAAGCCTCATCTGATGGGAGTTCGAGTGCTAGAGTTGAACCTGTTGTCTAGGAAGTCGATGATCTGGCGTTGATGGAAGCAAAGGAAGAACCAGAACCCATGGAGCAGGACATGGAGCTGGAGGACGTAGTAGAGCTAATGAACGCGGATAAGGAGGTCGCGGAGGTTGAGTCCGAGTTAGACTCATTAGATTCCGAGAAGGAGCTGCCTGATAGTTCTTCCTCCTCTGAGTCTTTTGGTTCTGACCCAGACTAGGTTCCCTAAGTAAGTCCCAGTTTTAGATAGATCGAGATGTACCTTTTTGACTAGAGCCCCATTTAAGCTTAGTATCCCTAACCCCGGGCCACTGTCCCTTTTTGATCGTAGTGGCCGTTGACTTATTTTTGGGTTTGTTATTTGTACTCCCTGCTTATGGATATTGTATATATTTTAATAGCAATGAAATGTATATGTTTTTAATCTTATTGGTTTGTGTTGTTGTGCTACCCATGGTTATAGTGTTTATTGTGCGGGTGTATATATATTTATGTACGTTGCTTTCGCTTGTGTATTGACCTCTGAGTGTTGGGCGTTGGGTCGGTAACGCGTCCTGGGACGTCCTACCAAATTCGACCTAGAATGGAATGTTCTCACTTCGTGGGATACGGGGCGTGACAATTGGTCTCTGCGTTGGTTCTCAAAAGAAAACCATGTATGATTTTCTTTTCTCCACTTTGCACGTCTCCTCAAGATAAGACCTCGAAGTGAATTTTTTAATCCAACTTCCACTAAAGCTCTTTTGACCACCGCTTGGAATTTTCCTTAAACTAGCAGCTCGCTGGTTTGGGTGTCAATGCTATAGCAGAGACAATATAAGGAACTAGCCGTTGTGCAAGGGCATCGTAGAAGAGCAGCAGGAGGATGGTAGATGGCGGCATCGCGATGCCAGCTCAGGAGTGGCGGCTGATCGTCGGGTGGCGTGGTGACGGGCGGTCAAGGCAACAGTGATGACAGCAAATGGTCCATAGGTTCGGGCTCAGATGGCAAAAGTAGCTGCTTATGTTGGTCACGAAAATGGCACGGGATCACCATAATCAAAAATTGAAACACGTTAATGGAGAAATTATCAATTTGCTTACCTGATTTGGAATCCATCGAACTTGACACAGAATTTGCGACGGTTTCCGAACACGAACTCAAGTGCTTCTCCCCTATACCTTTCGTTAGAACACTAGCCTAATGAGATTGCCTCTCACAAGAAGAAAGTTCTCTCTAGATCCGTATGTGAGTTAGATTGTGCATCATTAAGTTAGGGGAGAGACTTAAGTGCTATTTATAAAGTCTTTAACCACGAGCCCTCTCATTACGGGTCGAGCTGTACTCGGCCCACACCAGCCAGCCCCATATTAGATTTATTAAAAACCCATATATCTTACTTTTATTAGACCAAGCTAATTCAGTTAATTTCAATTAATGAAGCCCGCATTAGAAAATTCTTTCATTCTTCAATTTGGTTGATATTAATTGAAATAGAACTGTGTGTGCACCCTTATATTGGTCTAGAGTTTATACTTAGTAGTTAATCCGATCCCATAAAGTCTCGAACACCGAATCATGGTGGTAACTGCATGTACTCATGCAAAGCCTTCCATGGTTACGAGTGCTTTTAACTTTACTGATATGGATTCAATATGGTAGTGTGTCAAATGGACAATACCTCATAATGAGTGATACTTCATGTGTTGTCCATTTTGTTGGTCCAAATTCTCTCTCCTTAAGTGTCACAAAACCTAATATATCACCAGAGAATATTCTTCATGGTTCCAATGAACTTGCATATGTCTTACCTTGATAGTTAATTGTACTTTATGTGTAACAAGACGTATCGTTAAGGCTAATACCAAAAATGCCCCATAGCCTGTACTCAAGGTGTACATAATATCTCAAGATTTTCATCAAATATATATATGTACTCAACATGATAAAATTACATTGACAAAAACCTTATTGAATGCAAAAAGTTGATACATATCCTAATGCTACAAATTATAACATAAAATCATATACAAATTTTATAAGAGCAACACAAGACTAAACAGCTCTCACTAATTAACAATATCCCATGATACTCCTAAGCTCATGTTAGTGACATGTCGATCAAATACACAAGGACGAAGGCCTTTAGTTAGTGAATCTACGATCATATCATCTGTCGAAATGTGCTCTACTGCAATGTCAACATTATGAACTTTTTCCTTTATAGTCAAGTACTTGACTTCTATATGCTCAGACCCCTTGAAACCTCTATCGTTGTTAACAAACAACACTGCAGAGTTATTGTCACAATACAATTGTATAGGCCTATCCATAAAATCAAATATGGTCAGCTCCTTAATGAGGTTCCGGAGCCAAATTGCCTGAGTAACGGCCGAAAAGCATGCTACAAACTCCGCTTGTATGGTAGAGGATGTCATTGATTTCTGTTTCTCACTTTTCCATGATACTGCACCTCCTGCTAACTTAAAAATGTAACCTGTTGTCGACTTCTTTTCATCTTGATAGCCAGCAAAGTCTGAATCCGAATACCTGACCAGCTGTAGGTCCTAAACATGTTTGTAAATCAGCATATAGTCTTTTGTCCTCTTTAAGTACCTCAAAACCTTCTTGACAGCAACCCAATGATCGTGTCCTGGATTTGACTGATATCTGCCTAGAAGTCCTATTGCAAAAGCAATATCTGGTCTAGTATATACTTAAGCATACATAATACTCCCAAGTGTACTAGCATAAGGTACATTCTTCATTTGGGCTTTCTCAAAATCTGAATGAGGATATTATGACAGACTCAACTTATCACCCTTAATGACAAGAGCAATTCCTGGCTTGCATTGCTACATATTGAATCTTTTTAAGATATGATCAACATATACCCTCTGAGATAAACCCAATAGTCGACGAGAACGATTCATATGAATCTCAATGCCAAGGAGAAAAGACATCTCACCAAGGTCCTTCATATCAAAGTTCTTTGACAACATGCGCTTTGTCTCATGCAGTAAACCAAGGTCACTGCTCACAAGTAGGATCTCATCCATATAGAGTATAAGGAAAATGAATTTCCTCCCGCTGACCTTGTAGTATATACACTGATCTACTTTGTTCTCAACAAAACCAAATGAAATGACAACACTATGAAATTTTAAGTACCATTACCTAGAAGCTTGCTTGAGATCATAAATAGACTTTTTCAGTCTACATACAAGTGTACCTCAATCATCTGCCGCAAAGCCTTTGGGTTGCATCATATAGACTTCTTTATTAAGGTTTCCATTGAGAAAGGCAGTTTTAACATCCATCTGGTATAACTCCATATCGAAATGAGCTACCAATGCCATGATCATTCTAAAAGAATCTTTAGAAGAGACTGGAGAAAAAGTTACTTCATAGTCTACTGCTTCTCTCCAAGTGAATACCTTCGCTACCAGTCTGGCTTTAAACTTTTCAATCTTTCCTTTGGAGTCCCTTTTAGTCTTATACACCCATTTGCAGCCGATGGGTCTATGATCTTCTGGTAATTTAATAAGTTTCCAAACTCCATTATACTTCAACAGAACTGATATCATAGTATTGCTCTCCTATATAGATAAAATAGTCCAGTGGTATAGCTTTTCGTCTCTCTCTAATAGATCTCCTTATTGAAACAACAACAACCTCATCCTGCACCTGAGAGCCTTGAGAATCTTCATTAGGAGCTATCTCGATAAGAGGATCTTGAGCCTCAGTAAGTTCAATTTGTGGTGTGGGAGTCTCCACAATTATCTATATGGGAGGAAATAAAGATACAACATTACCCACCATATTATTATCCTCAACAGTCTGTGAGCAGCTACTTTCTTTGGCTATATCAAACTCCAGAAACTTCGCTATCTGTAATTCCACAATTCTTGTACCTCCATTGAGATTATAGAACCGATATCCCTTCGAATGATCCGAGTAAGATGCAAAGTAACACCGAGTGGTTCTAGAGTCCAACTTACTTAATGCTGGATTATATAACTTCACTTCTGCAGGACAACCCTAAACCTTAAGATGGTTTAAGCTAGTCTTACGTCCAATCCATAACTCAAAAGCAGTCAATGGAACAGCTTTAGTAGGTACACAATTCAGAATGTACAAAGCTGTTTTTAAAGCTTCACCCCACAGAAAATCAGGTAAATTTGTCCTACTAATCATATTCCTCACCATTTCGATAAGGGTACGATTGTGTCTTTCAGCTGCACTATTTTGCTCAGGACTCTTAGGCATAGTGAACTGAGCCACTATCCCAGAATCCCCTAAGTATTTGGCAAATGGCCCCTTAAGCTGTCTGGCATCGCCATACTTGCCATAATACTCTCCACCTCAGTCAGATCTAACAACATTTATGACATTTCCCAACTGTTTCTCGACTTCAGTCCGAAAAATTTTGAACTTGTCAAGAGACTTAGACTTTTCTTTAATCAAGTACAGATAGCCATATCGAGAATAGTCATCAATAAATATGATAAAATAAAATTTTCTACACAAGGTTACTGTATATGGTCCACTTATGTCAGTGTGAATGACCTCCAACAGGTCAGAATTTCGGACTGCAGTTTTCTTTCTTATCTTGATCATTTTACCTCTACAACAGTCTACGCATGTCTCTAGGTCATCTTTAAGAGTAGGCATGATGTTAATCTTTATCATCATTTCTACTCTATCCTTAGAGATATAACCAAACCGTTTATGCCACAATGCATAGGATTATTCCTTAGGTAGTGGTCTCTTGGAAACAACTTTTTCAGCCGTATAGTGATGTATATGTCATTATGAGATAAACACAATATGTACAATCTGTTGGACATATTACAACACCCAACTTTATTTGAATTAAGAAACAAAGAAATAACATTGTTCTTGATTTCAAAAGAGTAGCCATACATGTCCAAACATGATACTGAAACTAAGTTCCGTCAAAAAAAGGTACATAAAATGTATTTTGCAACATTAATCTAAAACCAGAGTCTAGAATCAAGATAACATCTCCCACAAACATAACATCGACTTTCTCGTTGTTTCCTATAGTAAGTCTTGACTCATTTTGATTTTTCTTCCTCCAGTTTTTGAATCCATGTATGGTAAGCGCAACATGATTAGTTGCACCGCTATCGAGCCATCAAGAACTGGATGGTGCTTCTGATAGGTTAAATTCACAAACAAGTGCCAAAGAATCATTATCTGTAGGCTCACGTTTGGACAATCAAGTTTTGAATTTTCTACAGTCCTTCTTTATGTGACCTTTCTTCTGACAAAAGAAGCAGCAGTCACTATCCCTTTTGAAGGATGTTTTCTTTGGACCCATATTGTCAGATTAACTGGTAGTGTCATGAGTACCATTATGAGTATGATTTCTGGACTTCTTATCCTTCATTTTGTGGGAACCAGAAACATATAAGGCTAGATGTCCTTTTTTTTTCTTAAGTTATCTTCCTTTGCCACCACCCTTCCTATCAAGTCATTAACTGACCAAGTCTCATCTTAGGAATTGTAATTTGTCTTTATAATCCCAAAATCAGGTGAAAAGGTATTTAGGGCTTGATGCACAATGCAAGCATAAGGAATGGAAACATTAAAAGCTTGAAACTTCATCTTTAGGTCTGCCATCCTAAGGACATAATCTCTAACCCCAGCAGTACCATCATACTTCATATTGAAGAGCTTTTGAAGAAGTGCACCAACCTCAGCATTAGATGAAATGAGATTTCTAGCGTCTAAGGCTGGTATCATTTCCTTAGCAGTACAGTTAACTGGCAAATCACTTTTCAAGTGTTCTTGAATGGATTTCTTCATTGTCAATAAGCAAATCCGATTGCTCTTTTCCTAAGTAACATAGTCCGTTTTTTCAGCTTCAGTATTGGTGGTCATGATATCTGCCGGCTTATCCTTTGTAAGAGCAATATGAACATCCATCAGCTCCATTCCAAATAGAAAATCCTCTTTTCATTTCTTAAAATTCAACCCAGTAAGGACTTCAATGGAAATGGAATTACCATTTATAGAAAAGGTGTCTGGAAAACAAACAAACAATATAATCAATATCATGTAAGTATATATCTAGAGAGTTACATATATCATCACATAATCACCTTTGGGCGGAAAATATGACATGCAGTTATACACTCTTCACATGACAGCGACCATGAGAGCATATTATAATCTTTTATGAAATCACCACCTTTGAGTGCATGAACCACTAAAATCAGTCATTTCTCAAGTACATGCTATACATGTACCCCTCTATGAACCTATACAAGATCACCTCCTTTAGGAGTATGATCACGTAATAGAATAGGAGACTTGCCACCATAATATGAGACCGATATTTCTCAAACCCAGTCAAGTGTACCACTTTGGCGGCCACTACCCGAATGAATCTTTGAAAATCTCTCATACTAGGGATATGAGCTTTATGTATCACATTCACTATATACACGTACTGTAAGACGTAAAGACAGGGACGTATATTTCTGAAATTACATATCATGCTAATTATATTATTCCATTCATTAATAGACAATAAATTGCACTCTACACAATCCTTATGTGGTGATATACATGTGAGCTATCATATGCATTTTCGAAATCATAGAGAAATACAAGAAAATACGCAAAAATACCCTAAAAATACGCGTATATAGAGTTCTATACATATTTTGACATTTGCAAAAGCTTCAAACATGTAAAATAAATACACAATAATGTAGAGAATCTCGATACGAGCGCGTCGGTACCAAGAACGTCCCAAACGGACATCGAACGCGTCCTCACGCGCCGCCAAAAAGCATAGCGCAAGCGTGATTGTTCAACCGGTTAAACCGGTCTAAACTGCCGGTCCGACCGGTCAATGGTCAACGAACTAGTTTGACCAGTTGACCGGTTCGGTCAACGGTCGAGTCAAGTCGGTTCAATGGTTAGGTCAGGTCGAAATTTGGGTCGGGTCAGAATTCAGGGCGGGTCAATGACTGGGTCAGGTCAGGATCCGGGTCAACCCGAATTCGCGCCCTTGCTGATGTCATCATGCTGTTACCATCAGAAAATGCACCGGTTCGGCCCAGCCACACGTGGCTATCACGTGTCGCTGCACCCATGATGCGTGTCGGCACGTGAGGGTGCGTGCAGCCTCTTCCGGTGACGTGCCGCTCGTCAAACTTCTCGTCTTGGTGAATAGATTCCGAATATGTAATAAAATTTTACATTCATCCGACAAAAAATTCCGAAAAAGAGTAAAAACCTCTAAGACATGACGAAAACGGTTCTAATCCACATGTTTCAGTTCTAATCTATGGCAGGCTCTAATGCCACATGTTGGCCATGAAAATGGCACGCCCAGGATCACCATAATTAGAAATCAAAATACGTTAATGGAGAAATTATTAATTTCTATACCTGGTTTGAAATCCATCGAACTTGATGTACGACGGTTTCTGAACATGAACTCAAGTGCTTCTCTCCTATACCCTTTGTTAGAACACTAGCTTAATGAGATTGCCACTTACGAGAAGAAAGTTCTCTCTAGATCTGTATGCGACTTAGATTGTGCATAATTAGGTTAGGGAAGGGACTTGAGCGCTATTTATAGAGTCTTCGATCATGGGCCTTCTTATTACGGGCCGGGCCGTACTCGGTCCACACTAGCCAGCCCCATATTAGACTTATTAAGAACCCATATATCTTATCTTTATTAGACCAAACTAATTCAGTTAATTTCAATTAATGAAACTCACATTAGGAAATTCTTACAACCGCAGTGCGGACGACAACGCCGACAGCATCGGTGCGGAGGCTGACCAGCGCGAGCGCAAGGCAACGTGGAGTTGGGGGCAAGCATGCGCACGACCGACTTTCTCTTGCTCTCGATCTGGCTCTAACCTTTTTAACTCGTATATATTCCAAATTCCGATTTGAAAATTATGAGAGTGCCCTCATTGTTGTCCGTAGGTCCTTTTATAGGTGAGAACATAAACCTTTTTTTTCGAAAGAGACCCTCTCAAGAATATTTAAAATGTATTGTGCTTTGACTTCTTTCCTTTTTGCTTGCGCTCATGACACCTGAATGTAGTTCCCAATATATATTCCCACGTTGACCGCTTCCCCTTTCCTCTTGTTGTTTTTTTCATATATTTTTTCTTTGCACAAAGATACTATGAGACAAAATTTGCTGATACTCCTTTTTTTATATATTGCCCTCTCTTCAGTGAAGAACTTGCCCCCTTTGCTTTGTTGTGATGCCCAAGATCTTTGATGGAATTTTCAAAAGAGATATTGCCAACTACTGTCCATGGATGCGGGTAAGATATTACTCCCTCCTATTTTCAGAGAATACGGCCAAATATAATGAATCTCGCTTCCCTCTTGGTCTTCCATTTGGCCGAAAATATGTATACAAAGTATTGTCCTTTTGGTGGGCGAAGATCTTTTCTTGAAGTTATCACATGTGCAAAATATATCAATTTTGGTCATGGGGGCTAGATTATATTTCATAGGCCACAGCACACTAATTGGGCCCAAAAGCCCCACCCGCACCAATTCAATAAGCTCAAAATATTTGATCTATCCAATTAGATCCATATGACGCTAGTCCAATTAATATGCAAAATACAATCAAGCTATACGATAAATTTTAATATTTTTATTTAGGGGATAAAAATTAATTCCTAATTTACTGTGCCTTAATTATTAAATGGTTAGCCAAAATTTAGGTATCAACAAGGTTGGACACGAGAAATTTTGCAGTTGTGCTTTGCGTTGGAAATCCTTAATTTAAGCCAATATCTCTTTGAAAACCACATATTCATATACAGCTTACGCTCAAACAGAGTACAAGGCACATGCGGAAGCAATCCAACACCCGAACAATTTAAAACCACAAAACCAAGGATAGCCACACAATAACCAACATGAACAAATATACGCTTGCATTGACAAGGAGAACATATACAATATTCATATACAGCTTACGCTTAAAAATCAAAAGTGGTTCAATGGCCACTACTGACAAAAAGAGATAAGTGACTTGGGCAGTCAGGGTACTAGAACTAGGTGGGGCCCCGATCAAAAAGGTACTGACCCGACCTAACTAGGGTCTAAGGTCTACTCTAGGGCTCCCAGTCTGCGTCAGAGCTCAACGAGCCGAAAGAACTCTCGAACGACTACGACTCAAACTCCATGGACTCCAACTCGGTATCGGTCCCGGATGACCCTTTGTCCGAACCGTCCTCCCCTGGGGCTGCCTCCAACTCGAGATCCTGCTCCATCAGCTGTGGTTCATCCTCTGAATCCATCGGCTCCAAGTCTGCGTGCCCATCCTCCGGCTCCTCCTCTATCTGCTCTGATTCGTCCATCTCCCAAACCTTTGGCCCATACCCTAAGTCGACACTAGAGCACCCCTCATACGCATAGTCAGGACTCACCAAGTCTTCATCGGGACACTGAGGGTTGACATCCCTTGACTCGCTAAACGAGACCTCAAAAGATCGAAGGGGTCCGTAAGTCCCGATAAGATCCCTAATACACTACCCTATGTACATATGGACCTGGTCCAGCTGTTCTCCCACATCAATCCAAACTGTAGTAAGGTATCTAACATAAAAATCTCCGTTCCCTGTGAGGTACACCATCTCCTCTCGGTCTATCCGATAAGGGATCCCAAAACGAATAGGCACTACGAACATCTCAAGGCCGGGGGTCTGAAAAGTTTGGTTTAAACAACAGTGAGAACAAATCTCAGCGAGTAGGCCCCCTAAACCTAAACTAGGCTAACATGCACCTCCTGACAAGTACTAAATAACACACAATCCAGAATATAAATGACTTGGGCCCTCGGGCCCAAACTCAATACTTACTTGGCCCTGCAGGTTAGACAATTACGAATCACAATAATAACATAGAATCCAATCGTGGCATATAAATAACATCACTTGGTCACAACGCATGTCAGGCATATGCTTATGCTCATGCTCACACTCGTGCTCATGCTCACAATACACTTTCGCACACTTGCACTCTTGCACACTTGCCATTTACCAATTTTTCTCCGACCCGCATAATACACCTCAGGACGGGTTCAATATCCCACGTAAAACGCCTCAGGATTTTATGTGATCACACGGACACAATCACCAATTATTATCTGAACCCCGCCTAAAACGCATCAGGGCGATTTAAGTGATCACAAGCTCATGCCGTTTGTGAATGCATGCATAATGTACATGTTATGCCCATACTCAGTATGCACGCTCATGGCCACAAAATCCACACTCAGCATTCATGAAATTCACGCTGGGCACTCAACATGATTCGGCTATTTATTCCAAACAACGCCACAACATGCTCAATCCACATTTCAATATGCCCAACCAATATAATAGCACGTCCATTTAAGCAATTCAAATCACTCTTGCATGGTACATAATCCACACATATAAATCACACAATTAGATCAACATGAATTCGCGCACTCGAGGCCCGCCAAGCTACTCCCTTCTTGGTCACACTAGACATATGATATGGCATCACAAAATTGATCACAAACAAGGACAATTCGGCCACCCAACCAGTCAATCTAAACCTTCCCGGTATTTACACAATTAAACCCTAAATTGATCGCTCTTAGTCCAATTCAATCTCGATATGGACAGCCATCAAGCAGGTCACTCTAGGCCAACAAATATCCTCAAAATACTCCATTAGACTCCCCAAGACATCACCCAAATCAGCCACCATGAGGACAATGCGAGGCATGCTCAATATTCCACAATTGAACCCGAACTTAACTGAACTCAGGCCGATTCAATCCAATATTTCCAGCCATCACACAGCACATTCTAGGCCGCTAAACCTCGTTAAAATTGTCACACTAAGCCACTAGAATAGCCACAAGATCAGCTCCAACATTCTCTACAAGCTAACTCCTGAATTACCCTAATTAACCCCTAAACTCATCTAGAAATGTAAATTAGCTTAATTAGGGTTTAGGGTTATACTCACTTGGATTCCTAAGCTCCTAACAAGGCTGAACAAGTAGGGAAAATGGGCGGATTGAGCTGATTCCACGGCGGCGCAAGCGACGGTGACGGGTGGCCTCCATGGCGGCGTGAGTGGCGGCGGCGACTTACGGACGGCCGTCCACGATGGGGGGGGACTATTCCCGCGGCCGAGAGGGGGGGAGAAAGAGAGAGAGGGACGGCTGGATGGTGTGCTAGACGAGGCGCGGACGGTGGCAGCGTCGGCGTGCAGCGATGGTGGCTTCCCGACGGGCAGTGCGTAGCTGAGAGAGGGAGGGAGAGAGCTCGCGGAAGAGGGAGAGAGGAGGGGGATCGGCCGGCTGACCAACTTTGAGGAGGAAAAATGAGAAGAGAGAGAGAGAGAATGGGAGAGATATAGGCTTTGAGGAAGATAGTGGGGTGGTTGGCTAACTTTGCAATAATGATTATCTTGCCCCTAATCCAAGGGCTAGGATCAATTCTAACAAAATATCTAGGGGCATCTTGGTCTAAGATTCTAACAATAATAATAATAATAAATAAGACAATAATATCTGCTAATAAACCTCTAAATTCGGAATCCAAGCTTAAGGGCCCAGAGTCAAAATCGTAATTTTCAAGTCTCGAATCAAATTTCCCATTTTCGACTCTGTCGATCCCAACTATAATTGGCCACATAAAAATGACGTCGTCTTTGCAAAAATAGTCACGCACGCCCACGAAACTCGACACCAAAGTTCGAACTCAATTCCATGATTGATTTCGCTCAATTTGCAATTTTAGTGTCTCTCACTGACAGGCGACTATTTAGGGGTTACATGTATCGACCTAGGGTTACTCGAGTCGTGACGGTCTCGATTTCTCAAAGAACATGAGGATTTATTGCTGGTCTTGGGGTTGCGGTCGTTCGGAATAAGTTCGGGATCGTTCGCCACGCGTACTCTCAGTTGTGCGAAATCACCCGCTATCCAACCATACGTCATCGATCAAACCAAATCCGTCACTCTACTTGGACCGGCCCACATTGGCACAAAATATTCTCTCGTCGTATCTTGAAATCGAACTCAATTCACGATCGAGTTCTTGGGTCCACGTACCGTTTTTTCCTAGTTAGTCTTTCCCTATTGGTCAGTATCCCGAGAATAATCAGTTCCGGGCGAGACTTACTAAAATGAAATGAGAAATACCTCAATTCCATTGATTACGAAAGTGGGTCGAATTCAGGATGTTACACCGTCCTTGAATTTAGCAGTGCACATTCACTAATTTGGTCAAATTAAGCCAAATTACTATGATTTTTTCAAAATTGATATTGGAATTGAGTTTCATTTAATTAATTGTGTTCAATTTTGGCTAATTTACACTAATTATTTAGAGCCAATTGGAACCACAAATTAGGTCAAAATTGGCAAATTTGGTGTTGAGTGGGAATTTCAAAAATTGGGTTAACAATTGGATGAGTTATGACTTATAGATCAAATGTCGTAGAGGAAATTATCTAAAAAAAATACAACGAGAAATGAACTAATTTTGATTTTGGCCGTTTAGTCATCGAAATTCCCGATTTTGGGAAAAGTCTATTTTTGATCAATTTTTTAAAATTGACAATGCAAAAGTTAAATTAAAGGTAAAAAAGGTGTTGATTTGATGATTTTTCTATTTTTCTTTTAAATTTGACCTGTGGTTGACTTTAGAGATTAACCAAAAGTCAACTCTTTAATTCTTTTATGGATTATTGGTAAAATCAGTGTCTTGATTTAAACAAAACACATAGAACTTGAAATTTGCTAAAACAAAAACACTAGGACTACTCTTTTCGATCAGAAACGGGCCTATCACAATCAAGGACACATAATCTCAAGTTTTTACCATTATATGATGCGTCAGCTAAAAATCAGGTGTCAACAAAGTTGATTTACATTGTATATCATCTCGCTTATTGATTATTGTAATATATTCCGTGAAAGTTTTACAATATCTTCATTCAATTTATTCAACCCCTCTTTCAAGGTTGTATTATTAGCCTCAACATGCTTGAAACTAGGGCTAACTTTGAGACTATTAGTAGGAACCCCCAATCAGAGGGTTGCTCACAAACAAAGTTAGTAAGTGATCTTTAGTTTGTGGATGCTTGTGGGTACCAAACAAGTTACCATGATTCAAATGAGGAAGAGAGTCTTCATTTAGGTTTAGATAATTAGGATGAAAAGGAGGAAGACATTGTCCTTTCAAGGGAGAAGTAGAATCCCATCAGATGATCCAAATTCTAGAAATCCAATGTTTGCTATCAGCATGAGATTTGATGATGTATCTAAGTTCAAAAAAGTAATTTTGAGGTATTTAGTGGCTGAGTAGAAGACAACTAAATACACCAGAGAATACTACTAGATTTGTAAGAAGTAGATGCGTGCATACCAACTATAGTCGGATGATCTATGGTGCTCTTGACAAAAAAATTAGGTTATTTCATTTGAAAAGTAAAAGGATGAGCACATGTGCAATATACTTTTGAGAATGAAAGAGTGACTGGGGCATACTTAGTCAAGCACTTCATGGCTCTCATTTTTGCAACGCCTAGATCAGTGCACCCGAGTTTACGAAACTAGTTAGAGAATAGATGAGGGTGAATGTTGCTATGAGTCAATGCAGGAGAACAAGGCTAAGATTCTTGAAGGTGCCATAGAGCAATTATGAGAAGGAGTTTACACAAACTTGGGAGTATCTAGAGAAGCCCAACACTATAAGCCCCATGAGCAATAATGAAATGAAAGTTGAAAGGCTACAGCCAAATTCCCTGGCATTATTAAATAGGGTCACATCTTCTTTAATGTTTGCAAGAAAGCATTTCTGGCAGGATATAGGAAGATCATTGGACTTGATAGATGTTACTTAAGGGGCTTAATTAACGGGGAGGTATTGTGTGTTGTAGGGGGGGATACCACCAACCAAATTTATCTAAAGTGGTAAGATATGAGAATGAGGACACATGGAGTTGGTTCATCAACTTATTGAAGTTAGA
Organism: Syzygium syzygioides; assembly: GCA_031216285.1. Lineage (NCBI taxonomy): Eukaryota > Viridiplantae > Streptophyta > Magnoliopsida > Myrtales > Myrtaceae > Syzygium > Syzygium syzygioides. The sequence goes on along the minus strand of CM062245.1, from coordinate 19,223,158 downwards.
CCTAGTTGGGCTTCAATAAGTGACCAGCAACAAGTAGGCAATGATCCATTACTACTCATCTTGAAATTCTCTATCACTGTGCAATGCTTATCAATTTTAATGTTCTCTTATGTATTTCTCAAGGTGTTTTTTTCCAATAGTTGAATTTTTACTAAGTGTCGAACACACTATCTATGCAAGGCACATATATTCCAATTGGGGCAAGAAGTATAAGGGTAAATAATTGGTGAAACAAATTTGGAAATATGCCAAGCAAACTAATGTAGCGGACTTTGAGGTGCATGGACAGAGGTTAAAAAATATGACTCCACAATGTCATGGTGATCTGCTTTAGACTGAGCCACAACACTGGTGCAAAGTCTTCTTTAACACCAATATAAAATGTGAGGTTGTGTGGAAGCTAGGTGCAGGTCCACTGCGTGTATGCTGGAGGAGATTATACTCGTGGTTATGACTAGAATGCACAATAAGAAGGATGCATGTGCGAGGTAGACAAGAAATTATGTAAAATTACATTAGAATATAATTGCCGGCAAGTATTTTTGTTTGATTTGGACTGGAGATCAATGATATAAGATTATTGAAGGTGGTGACATATATGTCGTTGACTTAAATTCGAAAACTTGTTATTGTAGAGCTTGGGAAGTTAATGAAATTTCATATTGCTTTCCATTTGTGCAATGTGCCACAAGCAAAATGATTTAGGTGGTTACCTAACTAGGAGCTTTAAAAAGGATAAGTATCTAAGGGCTTATCAATTCATGATGCCTACGATTAGAGGTGAAAAATTTTAGAAGAAAATCAACAAAGATGTTCCCTAACCCCCACCTATCAAGAAGATGCTTTGAATGATTGAAGAAAAAAATGAACAAAAGAAAACAATTAATTGAGCTTATAAGAGGTGAGAGAATGACTAAAAAAGGAAGGCAAATGATTTGTTCTAGTTGTAATAGAGTTGGACATGATAGGAAGGTATGTCCTCTCAAAGGCTATTCTTCATATAACTAAGGGCTAATACCACGAAAAACTCTAAACTGGTACACTTGTGACAATTTTACCCCAAACTATTTTTTTGACCATAAAAAACCCCAAACTGGTACACTTGTGACAATTTTACCCCGAACTATTTTTTTGACTACTAAAAACCCCAAACTGGTACACTTGTGACAATTTTACCCCGAACTATTTTTTTGACCACAAAAAACCCTAAATTGGTATACATGTGACAATTTTACCTCGAACTAATTTTTTAATATTATTTTTTATTTTTCAAATTTTTTTATTAATTTTTTATTTTTTCTTTACTTTTTTTTTCTTTTCTCTTTAACCTCTGGCCGGTCGCCGGACCGACGACCAGCCAAAGGCCGAAGCTAGCGAGGTCGGCCTCGCCGGCCGCTGGCAAGGCTCGACCTCGCCGGCGTTGGGCGAGGACGACCTCGCCCTGCAATGATGAGGTCGAGCCTCGCCTAGGCGAGGCCGACCTTGCCCAACGCCGGCGAGGTCGTGCCTCGCCAGCGATCGGCGGGGCCGGGCCCTCGCTAGATCTGGCGAGGGTCGACCTCGCCGTTGTAGGGCGAGGCCAACCTCGCCAGCGACCGACGGGGCCGACCTCGCCAGCTTTGGCCTCCCGCCGATCACCGGTCCGGCGACCGGCCGAAGGTTAAAGAGAAAAGAAAAGAAAAAGTAAAGAAAAAATAAAAAATTAATAAAAAATTTTGAAAAATAAAAAATAATATTCAAAAATTAGTTCGGGGTAAAATTGTCACCTGTATACCAGTTTGGGGTTTTTGGTGGTCAAAAAAATAGTTCGGGGTAAAATTATCACAAGTATACCAGTTTGAGATTTTTGGTGGTCAAAAAAATAGTTCGGGGTAAAATTGTCACAAGTGTACCAGTTTGGGGTTTTTTATGGTCAAAAAAATAGTTTGGAGTAAAATTGTCACAAGTGTACCAGTTTAGGGTTTTTCGTGGTATTAACCCTATAACTAATCATGTTGATATTGGGTTTTGTCTTTACATGTTGTTAATTAATGCTTTCTATGTCACATCCCGATCTTTGGACTTGGGAAGCCACAGGTAAATTGTAATATCCTCAATTTCAGTCCCTAAGAAATGGCTATGGGTCAAATTTGATGGTTTTCCAATCATAACTAAATTGTTTTCTTTTGTTTTGAAAAATCTAGTTTTGGATCCTTTGTACCCCTTCGTTTTGTTATTTTTGGGGAGAATTTTTGTGGTCCGAATTTCCAAATAGTTTCTTCTTAAAAGTTGTTCCAAACATTTTGAAGTTTTATATACTTTAATTTCAGAATTTTTGGGATTGATATGTGTGATACGATGGCCTAATTTTTTGGACCGTGTGAAACTGCCCAAAATGGGTATTTCGATGATTTTCACACCGTCTTTATTTTCTACAAGCTTTTTTGGGTTGAGTTTGGAAAATTTTCCTTCACAAAAATTGTTGAGAACTTCCTTTTCTATAACGTATATAAATTTGGAAATTTTTCGAGATGATTTGGATTCTAAACAGAGCTTAATTTGAGAAATAAGAATTCTGTTCCAATGAACTATTTTTAGTGTTTACAGAAAGATTCTGAATTTTTTTTCTTCACGAGAAATGTTTGTTAAAGCCTTGTTTATGACATATCCGAATTTAAGAATTTTTGGAGTTCATTTACTATGTTTTAAAGTCCAATTTCGTGAACAGTGCAAAGCTATTCGATTTTGTCAGATTTCAAAGATTTAGCATTTTCTACATGAGAATGTTGGAATTTCGACTTGATGTCTTCTGATAATTTAAAGTACACGTTCTGATCTTTCAAATGAGATATTTTATGCTTTGATTGGAGGTCAGCCCAGGGGGAAACCGAGAGAGAAAACCAAGTTTGGAAATGAATGGCCAAGGATGAAGCTTGTTCAAGAAGCCTAATTAAATGATCTTGACTTTGGAGTCCCTATCATGATGACATGCATTAATTGGCCATTATTGTTCTTGACTTTGGAGGCCACCCTCATAATGGCTTGTATTAATTGCTTGGACTTTGGTGGCCCTTCATGATGGCTTGCAAGGTAAGCGATGACCTCATGTTCCGATGACACGTGCGCTTACCTCATCCAAACTTTGGCCCCAAGTTTCGCCTCTCTATAAATAGAAAGAAGGCCATTCGGCCAAGGCGAGAGAGAAAGAGGAAGAGCCTCACGTGAAGCTCCCCCTTCTTCCTCTTGCTCACGTCACCTTCCTCTTTCTCAAGCCATACGCCACTTTCTTTCTTGTTTCCTTGCCAAGAGAGAAAAGAAAAGAGAGCTTGCCAAGTGCCCTTGTTTCTCTAGTGTTTGGCCTCTAGGAAGCCTTATGCAAGACCCTTGTGTTCGTGTTTAAGCCCAAGAACCACCAAGAATTGTCCGAGAGTCACCGAGACTCACGTGTCCTTCACACGCCTCGTTTTCTCTAGTTCTTGTTTAATTGTTGGGTAAGTGAATCCCCTAATATCGGGAAAGGATGTTGAGATGCGTTGTAAAGTGGTTTGCTTGGTTCGTTTCTCGGTTGTTTGGTTGGTTGTAGTTGGTTCATTTCTCGATTTGACCATGTTTCATATTTGATGTTGTTTTGATATAGAACCGAGCCTTGGTTGGTAAAGTGTGCATGATATGGCCATGCGTGATGTTCTCTTGTTTGAACTTTGCCATTAATCTTCCATCGATGCGGGTGCGGTAAGGGCCGACTTATGTTAACAGCGATCAATATATCCTCGTTTAATATTAGTGTTTTCACTTGCTGAGTCTCCTCGACTCATCCCCTGTTTTTCCCTCTCAGGTCCATAGGATTGTCGAACGGACGGCGGCAACAGGGGGAGGTTGAGCCATATTGGAGTTCAGGGAAAGCTAGGAGCGGTGAATCCGAAGTAGTGGGCTTAGGATACCTAAGCCACTTGTTATTGTTTTGTAAACGGCTAAAATCAGCTAAGTTGGCTTGTAAAATATGTTTGCGTGTCCTGTAAATATAAGGCTTGCTCATGATGCTGTTGTCTTAATCCCGCTGTTGTTTTTAATGTGATTGTCCCGATATATACTTTCGCTTGTGTTTAAAGAAAGATAATAATGAATGGGACGTAAGGTTAATGACCCCGAGGTAGGGGGCGTTAGCTTCTTAGGCCAATCTATATACATCCAATGCTCAGGCCAATGCACCTAGATCTTGGCCTAAAAAAAGACAAGTAAGTTGTATGGTATACAATATTTGTATTTCAAGGTTCAAAATTCATGATAGTACATATGATCTTAGGCAAATTCAGCTCAAGCTTTAGACCAGTATAGGTGAGGCCAATGCAACTCAGGCCAATTCCATTGGATCAAGGCCCAAAAATAAAACAAGTCGCGGTTGAACCATGTATAGTAATTGTTTTATTTAAAGGTTCCGATTTAATGACAATAAATGCGGATTCAACTAAAGCTAAGGCAAGGACAAATGTAGTTGAAGGAGGATCCATTAGCAAAATCAATGCTTTTGTAGAGACTAGTGGAGTTGTAGGAGGATGTAGTGGTCGGGTCAAAGCTTTTAGTTAGGCTAATGCATACCTAAAAGGATCTAGTGGCTAGGTCAATGCTTTTGCTCAAGTCACTATTCATTAAAGAAAAGGAAGTCGTCATGTTCAAGTTAGTGTAACTGCTTAGGAGAGACCTTACAAATCTGGGTATTTTATACCCCAATCCACATGCATTCATGTGTTGTCATTTGATTCACGTGTTCAATGCTTTTTTCACTTTAAGACAGCTACAATTGAAAAAAAAAAGGTACAAGGATAATCACTGCCAAAGAAGAAGAAATTGGTAGGAATGGGTTTTACATAAACCTTAGGATAAAGCTTTAAATTCCGAATGTAAGTAATTTTAAAATTTTGTAATAGAACCTCACCGTCTTTTTGAGCTAAACACATTTTCATTCTTTTGTAGCCTGCAACAACTAGTACAAGATTTTTGAGCGGGCCAGACAAAGGAGTAGTTTCAAGAGCTTCAAAGGTAAAGGCACAAGTTCAAAAAACCTCTTTGCTCTCTTGCAGTCCTCTCTCCCATGGAAGAGTTTTACCCTATCCCTCTTGGTGATAGCATACCCATTCCTCTGAAACCCCCTTAAACCCTAAAATTTCTTCATCCTATTCCTCAAATCCCATACACAATACCCCTACCCAAGCTGATTACTTCTTTGTCCTATTCTTGCCTCCTCAGAGCTTCTCGGTGGAAAGTGTCAAAGATTCCTCGCTGAAGTCTCCTTCCATTTGGCCTTGTGTTGTCTCTTTGTCCTCTTGTGACAAGAAACGGTATTTAGCTCTTTCGATTTTCGCATCTCAGGTATTTGGCAATTTCGTTCTCCATCGGCTTATGCCTTGAATTTGCTTCACTCAAACTAAAATGGAAGAGCCCAAACCCTAATCCTCAGTGGTATTTCTCACCTCCCTACCCTTCATCCTTTGTTTTCACAAGTGGAGTTGCTTCGCCCGACCCCTAACCTCTGTTTTCCCAGTGCTTTTTGGTCTCTTTCTTCTAGTGCTCTTTGTTGTTGTTCCCTACAAATTAGGCCCTAGGTTTTCCTATGTTGGAATCCAGTGGAGGAGGATGATGCTTCAAATGCTTGCTTAGCTTCCATATGCAGTAAGTTGGGCAATTTATGGTCAGAAAGTAACTTAGCAGATATTGATGGAGTGGTTCCTTTGGAAAAAATACAAGAGTGCCGATTGACGTTATATGGGCAATTGTTCTCAGCCCCTAATATTAATGTCCAAGCATTCCAAAGCACGATGAAGAGAGCCAGGAGAATTGATTCAGTCAATATTACCCAAGTAGATCAAAAAACCTTTGCCTTTACCTTTAAATCCGAGAATGAGATGAAAAGGGTGAGGGATTCGGGGCCCTGGTCTTTCTCCAACAACCTAGTGGTGCTAACACCTTTTGTCCCAGATATTCCACTGCAATGCTATGAATATACTCATTGTGATTTTTGGGTCCAAGTGCATGGTTTGCCTATGAATTGGATCTCAGAGGAATCCATAAGGAGAATCACGGCAGCTGTGGGCCTTGTTTCTGAAGTGAAATGCGATGCAAAAGCCTCTTCCACCTTTTCAAGTGGAAAGGCTAAAGTTAGACTGAATTTAGTGGCCCCTTTGAAGCCTGGTACGATTGCTAGCCAAGAAGGAAAGAAATTATGTGTTGCTTTTAGATATGAGAGGTTGCCACACTTCTGCTATGCTTGCTGTCGGATTGGGCACTATGCCAAATTTTGTGAAGTAGAACAATATGACGAGAGCAAGCTAGAGACGGATAACCTAGGATGTTTCGGTCTTTGGCTCCATGTGGAAACGAGAGAATGGAGCCAGCTTTGGAAATCAGTCCATGCTACAAAAGTGAATGAAGTTAGGGATGAAGAGATAGATCATGATACTCCAACCCCTACTCTTCAGATGGTGCCTTACAAGTCACGGGAAAAGAGTCCAATGATCCCAAGCTTTGAGAATAAGATTGAGAAACCAGGCCAACCCTTTATAAATGAACTAGTAGCAAGGGGAGTTGGTGGCTGTTTTTCTAAAGATGGTCCTTACCAACCAATTCAGTCGCTAAATGCCCTTGTCCTCCCCCTAGTGAGTGAAGGGTGCTCTAGTGGCCCTAAGAAGAATTATAGCAAGGCAAAGAAATCAACAAGCAAGAAGATCCAGAGAAGGTGCAGTCCCTACTCCCCCCAAAAGGGTCTCTCCCCTGCCTTGGACAAGTCCCATCTTCTAGATACTCCGATCTAGGTTCTGAATGAGCCTGAGTTATGGGCTTTGGTGGCTAGCCATACTAAGCCATCGGGTTTCCCATGAATATCTTAAGCTGAAATTGTCAGGGATTGGGCACACCCCCGACAAGCCAGGAACTGCGAGCCTTAGTAGCTCATGTTAAGCCTAGTATCCTCTTTTTGATGGAAACGAAGAATAAAGAAGTGAAGGTTCAGAGACTTATAAGGCGTCTCAATTGCGAGTTTCACAAAGTAGTAAACCCAATGGGAATAGCAGGTGGGTTAGCAGTGATGTGGACGGATTCGGTATCCTTGATTGTGGTAAGGGCCTCTCCGGAGCTATTTGACCTGATTTGCTCAGATAAATTAAGCCAAACTCAGATGAGAATTACCTTTGTCCATGCCATAACATTATACCGAGAAAGGCTCTAACTGTGGAGGGAGCTGCAAAGAGTAAGCCTTTCAAACCAGCTACCATGGATTTGTATGGGTGATTTCAATGAATCTTGCACCCGTGGGAAAAGATCGGAGGATGCATGTCGGATAACTATAGGCTAGCTGCTTTTCAAGAATTCCTTAGCAAGTGTTCCTTGCTTGATCTAGAGAGCAAGGGTTGTGCGTTTACCTAGGCAATAATAGGGAGGGAGAGGTACATGTGAAAGAATGCATAGATAAAGCCTTATGCAATGTGAAATGGAGAGTAAAGTTCCCAAGTGCAGAAGTTCTTGCCCTACTTGCGGTCGATTCATACCACAGCCCACTATTGGTAATACTTTCGCCAACCTCATCTAGAAGAAAGAGGGAATTCAAGTTCGAAGCCTTTTGGATGGAAGATGAAGACTGCATTAAAGTTGTATAGTCTTTGTGGAGTGTCCCTGGGTTGGGAAATGAGAAACTCACGAGGAAATTATTGAGAGTATCAGAAGCCTTAACGAAGTGGAGTAAAGAGAAGTTCTCAAACGTGCAACGCCAAATAAACTCTTTGAAAAGAGAACTCCAAGAGATTACAAATGCCCCAACTTTGCAACTAAACAGGGAGAAGGTCAAATCTTTAAACCAACAAATTGAAGACCTATGGAAACGGGAGGAAATGTATTGGGGCATGAGATCACGCATTAGCTGGCTGTGTTGGGGAGACAAGAACACAAAGTATTTTCATGCGACCACAGTTCAGAGAAGAACAAGAAACAAAATCTCTATGCTGAAAACAACGGAAGAAGAGTGGAGTTGTGATCCAAAAGAACTACGAGAATTGACAATGCATTTCTTCCAATCGCTTTACACCACAGCGAGTCAAAGAAATTTTCAGCCAGTAATTGATATGTGCCCTAGAATAGTGGATGATCAAATGAATCAGCACATGCTGAGGAGTGTAACAATGCAAGAGGTCAAGGAAGTGACTTTTAGTTAGGCGCCAAGAAAGCTCCGGGACCGGACGGTTTAAATGGACAATTCTATCAACGTCATTGGGAAATAATCCAACACGATGTGCTTAATATGGTGAGATCTTTCTTCAACACAGGCTCTCTTGACCCAAATCTGAACAAGACCCACATTATTCTTATTCCCGAAAACCCCAACCCAGAAAGGATTGACCAGTTCAGGCCCATTAGTTTGTGCAACTTCGGCTATAAAATTATATCCAAGGTCTTGGCAAACCGCCTAAAACCTTCGCTCCCTAATTTGATGGCAATGGAACAAAGCGCCTGCGTCAGCGGCAGACAGATACAAAACAATATTCTTATGGTACAGGAAGTCCTTCACCATTTGAGAATCAGCAAGCAGACAAAGAGATTTCATGTAATTCTAAAGCTAGACATGAAGAAAGCCTATGATAGAGTTGAATGAGATTTCCTAGAAGCATGTGTGATAAAGATGGGCTTTAGCACGAGATGGGTTTCTTTGATTATGCAATGTGTCTCCACTGTTTCTCTTAGCGTCAAGTTTAATAGGGAACCCCTCTCTTTCTTTAAGCCCTCGAGAGGTCTTCTCTAGGGGGACCCTTTGTCCCCATATTTATTCATTATTGTGGCAAATGTACTATCCTTTCTCATGAAAAAAACAATAGATGACAAGAGCTTCAAAGGAATCAAACTAAATAGGAACTGCTCCAGCCTATCCCATTTATTGTTCACAGACAACTCAATCTTCTTCTTAGATGGAAAGGTTAGGGAATGCCAAAACCTAGCATCTATCCTTCATCAATATTGCTTTGCATCAGGTCAAGAAATCAAGCTCAACAAATCGGGTATCTTCTTTAATGCGAGGTGTCCATTTTGGCTGAAAAGGAACATGGCCCAAGAGATGCGTGTTCCAGAGATCGACAAAACTGGAAAGTATTTGGGCATCCCCTCAGATTGGGGCCAAACAAAAAAACAGATGTTCGCTTAGATACTGGCAAGAGTAAACATGAAGTTGGAAGGTTGGAAAGAGAATTTTATCTCCAAAGCTGGAAAAGAAATATTAATCAAAGCGGTGGTACAAGCTTTGCCACAATATGCGATTTCTATTTTTAAAATTCTAGTATCCATTTGGAAAGCCATAGAAAGGAAGATAGCTTCGTTCTGGTGGAAAACACATGCCTCCAAAGCTGGCCTTCATTGGAAAAAATAGGAAACACCAAAGAAAAGGAAAGACAACGGTGGTTTGGGCTTTAGAGATCTTCTTACTTTCAATAGAGCAATGTTGGGAAAACAAGCCTGGAGAGTCGCGCAAGCTCCAAATGTATTATGGTATAAAGCACTTAAAGGAAGGTATTTCCCAAATTGTGACTTCTAGCATGCTGCTAAGGGTTCTCGCCCTTCATGGGGTTGGCAAAGCCTACTAATGGGTAGAGAAGTGATTTCAAAGGAGGTGAGATGGAAAGTGGGTAATGGCCAGCAAATTAGAATCAGAGAGGACAGATGGTTGGAAAGAGGTGTACTGGGAGGGCCATATAACCAACAAGATCCCAATATGGTTGCTGAATTGATTGACTAAACAAAAAAACAATGGAAGGGACAACTACTAGGGAATCTTTTTGAGGAGCAAGTTGTTAATAAAATTCTAGCAACTCCATTGCCAATCATCTCGACAGAGGATAAGCTAGTTTGGTCAGCAAATCAGCCTAGCTGCTACTTAGTTAAAAGTGGTTATAATTAATTTCGAAAAATTGAAACCATACAAGACAACAGGTAGACTTCAACCTCCTACCAAACGCCTAATTCTCTGTGGGGCAAGATCTGGAAGCTAAAAACACTCCTCAAAGTCAAATTATTCATGTGGAGCATTTCCCAAAATGCTCTACCAACCAGGGTTAACTTGTATAAAAGGAACCTTTTACCTAAGCCTTACTGGCCCATGTGCCGTAAGGAACCCGAAATGGTGGAACATCTATTTCTCCTATGTGATAGGACAAAGCAGGTTTGGTCTAGCCCAGAATTCAATTTTCAGTTCTTTCACTAACAAGTGACCAGAATTAAGGAGTGATTGCTGAACTATGAAGATCTGACCCAAAAGAGCCTATCCTTTGAGATCATCGCAACCACTCTCTGGAATATTTGGTTAGCGCGTAATTCCTTTATCTTCCAACACCATATTCCTAGTCCCAGAAACATAGTAGACTCAGCTTTTGCAATGCACTACAACTATGCGAAGTGGAACGGGAGTAACAAGGCGGAAGAGCGAGCATTGGAGGACTTACCTTCGAGGTGGAGACCACCACAGCTAGGGACACTAAAGATTAACGTCGATGGATCACATCTTCCAGGGTCTACGAAAGGGGCTTTTGCTTTCGTGTGCCGCGATTTTGAAGGGAGATCGATCGAAGGAGCTGCGCAACCAATCCGAGTGTCCTGCACCCTTCACTCTGAAACCCTTGCTTGTCTCTACGCTCTTCGACACTTTGCTAGCCAATCTAGACAAAAATTTGTGCTGGAAACTGATAGCTCCATCTTGATAAGCTTCCTACAAGATTCCTCTCTCTGCTCGTGGGACGTTGAGCCCCTTATCACAGAATGCTTAGGCTTCATGGCCCTTTTTTAGAGTCTTGAGTTAGGCTACTGCCCTCGAGATTTAAATAGATTAGCAGATTGGGTTGTAAAGACCTCAAGAGTTAAGGCACTTCCACATTATTGGGTTTCTTACCCACCACCTCATCTATGGAAAAGTCGTGTTTTGATGCTCCTTTCTCTAAAGGGCTAGTTGTTAAATGAAATGATAAGTTTCTGTTATGTCCAAAAAAAAAAAGGTAAAGGCACAACCCCAAGCCAGGGCATTCTTAGTCCTTTCAACTCTTGGTCAGCACACGAACTCAATTATTAAGAACTCTTTGTAAATGCTACTGTAAAGGCAAAGGCACTATCACCACAAGAGTCTTGAGTTAGCCTACTGCCCTCGAGATTTAAATAGATTAGCAGATTGGGTTGTAAAAGCCTCAAGAGTTAAGGCACTCCACGTTATTGGGTTTCTTACCCATCACCCCCTCTATGGGAGATCCTGTGTTTTGATGCCCATTTTTTTAGAGGACTAGTTGTTAAATGAAATGATAAGTTTCTGTTATGTCCAAAAAAAAAGGTAAAGGCACAACCCCAGGCCAGCGCATACTTAGTCCTTTCAACTCTTGGTCAGCACATGAACTCAATTATTAAGAACTCTTTGTAAATGCTACTGCAAAGTCAAAGGCACTATCACCACAAGAATTACCAGCAAATTCAAACCCCAGCTCAAAGCTTGTGCACAACCTCAGTCATCTCAGCCTAAGGCTTGTTTCTAGTGAGTCATTTAGTACTTCTCCTCGAAAGCATGTTGCCGAAAAGGCAAATGCATCTAGACAACAACCACCGTCAAATTTAAACCTGTAGCCCCATGCATGTGCACAACTACGGTCATTTTCTGCTAGAGCAGCTCCTTTAAAGCATGTCACTACTGCTAGGAAGAAAATCATGGGATTGGGACCGACTACAAGGGAAAACTCAAGCCTTATGAATCAAGTGACGGTCAAATGTCACGGACCGTGATTCTCACGTACTCCTGTACCCATATGGGTAGTGTTCAAGGTTATCGGGTGAAGAGTGAGGATGTAGAAGGGATAAATACACTTGGGTCGTGAGAGTAGTATCCAGACGGTTGGTGCTAGGAGTTCTACAATTTAACGAATATACCCTTAGGAACTTTGAAGGCGGAGTTGACCTCCTGTGCACAAACTGGTCGAGAGCTAATACCGCTCTCTTGTTGATATCATGACAGGCCAAAACTAGTTGTGGTACCTGAAGTATTCCGCGTGTCTCGCTTGATGGAAAGATATCCGAGCTTAGCTAGGCGTGGTACGATCTAGTACGAGAAAGCTATTCGCCGTATTGTTTTCTGGAACAACTAGTGAACGAGGGTTAACCTGGTGTGAATGACCCGCCAGGCGCCATACGGGTTATTCCGCGGCCGAGAAATTACTTGCCTATGATAGAAACCTACAGGACGACCGGAGACCCTAGACTTGGGTTGATGTGCTTTTTGCATTTGTATGCTGAACATGTTTTTACGCTGTTGATTAGTGTCAATAATGAATTGGATTGATTAATTATCTGCAAATTCATCATGGTCTTATCGTGAAGTTTGATTATGAATTGGTTTTTGCCTTCTTTTGTGGTCCAGTAGTCAAAGAAAGAATTTAGAAGACAAATTTGTGCGTTTTGTTGCTTATTGCTAAATTATTTCAAGGCTTATCTACTGCCTCAACCATCAACATGTGAAAGTTAACTAGAAGAACTTATCTATTGTGTACGTTGTTTACTTTTGGTCCGTCAATGGCCATTAGGCATCAGCCCTGATGTTTGGAATTCTGGCTAAGAGACGATACTGATTAAGTAGCTGCAGAGGACTATTTTTCATTTTCTTTTTGTGTCAAGGGGACAAAACCTGGGACAGCCAAGAACAGGCGAAAGGAGTATAGCAATCTACTTCTTTTTCGTTTTCTTTTTTCTTTTAAAAGCTTTCAGGAGTGGTAGTTCTATGAGCTCAGCCTCGGAAAAAAATTGAATGACCTGTTGAGCATCTGACAAGTTGGAGCACTTTCAATTTAAACAAAATTGAATGACCCTTCTGGTTCAGTTTTGTCAACTTTGTGGTTGATTGGTTCCTTTTCTACTTGATAGTATACATGGGGGCAAATAAAATAGAGAAAGTCCTTTCATTTGATCTTAAACAGATTTGCCTACATTCACGTCAATACAGAAAACTATGGAGTCCTAAAACTGCCTGCATTCACATCACTAAGTCAAATACACCTTCAAATGTCTCAATCAAACAGAGAATGATGGAAGACTTTACAAACTTCCCACTAACTCTCACATTACGCACAATCAGCACAATGATAAAACACATACATAGGATAAATGCCAATTTTTATATTATCTTTTTCTTTCTTCATTCATTGCATCTTGAGTGGCTTGAAATCGCACAATGCTTTACTTTTGAGGAGGCTGACCATCAAGTCCCTTGCTCGACCTGGTAGCTTTAGTGGAACCCACATGAAGAAATTGCAGCAACCTAGGCCATCGAACTTACCACAACCATGGAACCTTCTTCATTTGTTTTTTACTTGTTTTTGCCGTGAAATTTAGTGATTGAAAACCACAATAGCAGGTTAGCTTCGAGTTGAACTCATTAGGAGTTACAGCACTTCATTCAAATGTTGGCGCCCTCATTCTTCTAGTTGCCATTATCGATTTGTCAATGGAAGATTATAACTATACAAAGCCAAATGTGGTACCCTTGTGAAGATTCCATCGAGAATGTAAGCACTCTATCTGTGGTATCTATCCTCAATTCATTTAATAAGATGTGATATACGGGCCATAATATTGCTCATACCTCCTCCTTATGAATGTGTTATGGAAGGTTTCAACTCCAAAGCTATCATCCAGATGATAATATATGGTCTTTCTTTCTACATGCTAGAAGTCACATGAAGTCGTCATGACGATATTATAAAGAATGATGGACTTGTAAAAGAGTACAGAACTTTGATGCATTATATGCAAAAGTGCATTCTCTTTATTCGGCCGCATTTGATTTGTTGTATATGGAAAGCCGACTGACCAATTCTTCCTATTTAATTGCCAATGAACACCGAAAACGAGGTGGACATTACTCAGGAGCATTTTAAGGAATCTTATCCTATTATGCGAGTATAGATGAACCTTTTGGTTTAGTGGACAGTAACCTTTGCCTATTTTGCGGGTCGTCGCATTACATTTTTTGGCAGTTCTTGTTTTGAAAAGACTAGGGAACGTGTTAGCGCTGACAAAGTGCTTTAACTTGAAGCACTAACTCTTACTTTCTAGTTTGGTAGATGAACTCAAATATTTAATGAATGAGTTAGGGCATGGTCGACTAGATCAGTGTGAGAGTGACCTAGCCACACCATGATTATAATAGAGGGTTGATACCAAAAACCCCAAATTAATACACTTATGACAAATTTATCATAATTTAATTTTTTAATCATAAAAAACCCTAAATTGATATACATGTGATAAATTTACTCTATGTCAGTTTTGTTTTTATTTGACCGTCAAATTGCTAAGTTGGATTATATGTGACAATTGACGAGTATACCAGTTTGAGGTTTTACCCTCCGTTTGTCACAGGTGTACCAGTTTGTGATTTTTCGTCGTATTAATCCAATTTAACAGAAATTAACGGAAGGTAAATTTGTCACAAATATATCATTTCAGGATTTTTTGTGGTCAAAAAATTAGTTTGGGATAAATTTATCACATATATACCAGTTTGGGGTTTTAGTGGTAAAAAAATTAGTTTGGGATAAATTTGTCATATGTGTACTAGTTTGAGATTTTTTGTGATATTAACCGTATTATAGATCACTATAATTGTTCTTTGGTGAGCTGTCGATCCTCCTATAGGCTTCTTTAGCAGTCAACTTGATGGTTGATCAACAGTCAAAAGCCTCAGTTGTCAACTTGTGTATACCACTAAATTAGGGAGAAGTTCAATTAGGTCTTAAAATTTGTTAAATTGGTATAATCAAGTCTTTATATTTTCTCCATTCAAATTGACTAACAATAAAAGCTGTCTTGATATTTTTAAATTATTTTTTAGGAGGCACTGCATTGATGTGGCGCCACATCGCAAAAAAGCTTGAAAAGCTTACAAAAGAGAGAAGAAAATAGGACGAAATCTTAAAAGAAAAAAAGAGAAATGGCTAAAAAATTAAAAAAGAGGGCAAATTACAAAATATATATATATGTTGATTGAGAGAGAGAGGTTTGGGCTATGTGGCAGAGTTGCCAACCCTACTTTATAGTTGAGGGCCAGCAACCTTGCCGGGGATAGTTGATGGTGGCAATGCTCGCCAGGCAGCAGGCCCCAACTCAAAAGTGCAACAAAGGTGGCAACGCTCGCTGAGCGACAGGCCCTCATCCATGACTATGGAGTGGCGGCACCACCATGTTCAAGTCCTTCACGATGTGTCCACTTCCATTCCATTCTTTTTTTACTTTACCTTTTTCCTTTTCCTTTTTAATCTAATTTGACGAAGGTTCAAGAATTTTTTTTATTTTTTAAGTTTTCTAGAAAGCAATGTCTTTTTGGCCATGACTGCACGCCTATAGTTCACGTTAATGGCCACATAAGAGAAAGAAATTAATATTAAAAAAAACCCTTTAGCAATTTCCACAGTCGAATTGGATGGAGTTAACGAAAAGATTGATTGCGCAAACTCCACAAGTTTATAACTCAACTGCATTTTTTTGCAACAAGTTTTAGGATGTTGGTGTGCTTTATCCCTCAAAATTATTTGAGTCGAGAGATCAGCCTATCTCGTTTTCTGGTTGCTCTCATTTGCCTCGTAAGGTTTCACATTCCTCTACTTTGCGGAGACCAAATATGATCAACAGGTTCAAGTTCAAACCAGCCTATTATTCAAAATCTTAGATATAAAGACTCAACATTTAAATCTTAAAGAGATGGCGGCTTGTGATAACGAAGTCTAAAGATTAAAGCAGGAAATCAAAGAAACTCGGCAATGTCATAATTCATATATTTGAAAGAGAAACAAAATGGGGCTAATGCCAAATCGTGACATAATCTTAAAGAGAAGATTTAGGTTGGAAATCGGTTCATGCCTCCTCCTTTTGGCTAAAGGAAGCATTCCATTCCAACAAAGTAATGACAGCATTACAAAGAAGAGAAAAGAAATGGTTCCAAAAGGGCTTTTGGACTTCACCGCGTCCATGTGTGCATGAGGACAAAAAAGTGGACATCACTAATGACCTGGCACCCACCACTACAATTTGGCAAACATTACAGGCAAGAATCAAGCGGGAATCTCAGACACGAAAAGGTTTCCTCATCCACTCCACTCAACAGCCAAGATCGCAAAGGTATATCTCTTTCGTCGCGTTCAAGTAAAGATCAGTTAAACATGTTTGAGTTTGAGAATAGACTCGGTGGAGGAGGGGGACAGCTCCTTTCGAAAGATTGGCGACGCAAAGTTGCCATCTGCCATTATTATGCAATCGGGAAAAAAACTGTTTCCCACCAACGTCTGTATTTGAATTCAATATCATGGCTTTGGAGTCGGATTGCATTAGAACTAGGGCCAAGGGATTAGGGTTTTGAGAAGATAACTAAGGGTCCGTATATTTCATAAAAAATATATCATTTTTGAAAAACACTTTTTAGGAAAATGTCTTTATTTTTCATTATTTGGTTGAAACCTAAAAAATGTCCCAAAAAGTATTTTGTCGTTTGGTAAGGAAAAGCTGATGGGGAATATATTAAAAAATTCATTTTTTTTTATGTTTTTTCTTTTTCTTCTTCCTTGGCCGGCGACCGGTCATAGGCGAGCTCCAACCTCGCCCAAGGCAGGCAAGGCTCGAGCTTGCTAGATCCCAGCGAGACTCGAGCTCGCCCAATCTATCGCTGCCAAAGGCCGTGAGCTCGCCAACCTAGAACAAGCTCAAGGTTCGCTGCCAGAGAGTCGCAAGCTCGCTTACTCGAGGCTCGCCACCGAAGGCCACGAGCTCACCCGATCTAGCGAGGCCTGAGCTCGTCGACCGTCACTGTGGCCGACGATAGGCCAAGGAAGAAGAAAATGAAAGAAAAAAAAGATAATAAAAGATAATTCGATTTTTTTAAAAATTAAAAATTTGAATCTTTTTAAAACAAAATGTTTATAACAACAATTGTTTCATTAATTAAGGATCTGAGCCCGAGCACTGAGGACCAGCGCATGACCTTTGTGGACATGAGCTGGAGGGTTGGGGCTAGAGCTCGAGCATGGTGGACTTGAGCATGCCTTTGTGGACCCGAGTTTGGGTGCTGGAGCATTGGGTACGAGCACCAAGGGTTCTGACTTGGCCTCGATGGACCCAGTTATGGGTGCTGAGGGTCCCGGGCCTGAGACACCTAGGTCCTGAGCCTAGCCAATGAGACCTGGTCCTGAATGTTGGGACCTAGCAACCAACATTGGGGTTTCTGTGCCTAGGGGTCCAAGCACCGCCAATCGTATTTCAGAAAACATTTTCCAATTACTTCAAAGAGGAAATCATTTTCCTAAATTTAAGCTTAATAGGAAAATATTTTTTATTGACTCATTTTTCTAAGCAAACCAAACTCTAGAAAATGAGGAAAGTGTTTTTCCGGAAAATGTCTTCTGCAAAACAAACAGACTCTAAGTGCTTTCTCATTCAATCACTTTCTTTCCATTTGATTGCACTGGAAATAAACATGCACTGACGATAAAGTGCCAAACCTTAATTTGTTTGAAGGGGATGCACCCATTCCACTAGAATAAAGTATCAGGAAAATGACGATATAAATACCCCCACCCTATTCTTGGTGCATCACTTCACCAAGTTAATCCGAGAAGAAACTGAGTTAGGCTAAATGGCGCCACTGAGGTTCTCGCTCTGCCTTGTGATCTTTTTACTGGTGTCCCCGAGTAATGAAGCGAGAAAGCCCGAGGCATTGTCAAAAGATGGAGGCAGTACAATGATGGAGAATGCGAAACACGCCTTGAAGGTTTACATGCAAAAGGAGAAGGAGATGGAGTGGCATATCGACTCGAAGCGGGCTGCGCCTGGAGGGCCTGATCCGCACCATCACTGAACCCGGTTTAGGATGTTTCACTCGTGAAGGGCAAACTGGTTTGGAGGGCTTTACGGTTTAGGTCGCGTACTTTGCATATGGCTACTTCTTATTATAGAAAGAAGTTGCACCTTGCATCCTCTTTATTAGAATAAATGCCAATTCGACAGTGTGCCTCGGCAAGTCTTTACATCATTTCAATGATTGATTGTAGGATAGCTTGACGTTGGCGGTAAATAGTTGTTTTTAATAGAAAGGGCTTGAGTTTCATAGAAAAAAGGTTCCACTACTCTATTAGGTGGGGCATAAGGGTCTTTATATAGTTTTTTTTCTTATAACCGAGGTATCCGCGCGGCCGGCGAGCTAGGGCTCAAACTAGCGGTGATACCCGACTAGTCCTCGAGGGGGGCTAGTGCAATATCCCACTGCCATGACCCCCCACTTAAATCACCAATGAGCAAGTTTGAACCCAGGACCTCTCGTGAAAGGAACTGAGCGCAAACCAACGCGGCCACCGATAGGTGGATAGGGTCTTTATAAAGTTTTTTTTTTTTTATAACCCAGGGAACCCCCACACGGCCGACAGCCGGGGAGTAAACCCTGGGGGCGACACGTGCTAGGGGTCTTTATATAGTTAATCTCCATATGTATCAATATTAATGATTGTTAAATGGTCCTCCTTTAGAATGCAGATTGAGTTTCTTGTGGTCTTGCTCTCCAACTTATGATTAGTGGGAGTACTTTTCCACTAGATGTTTGAATCATCGAGAATTATTGCTTTTGCCCAAACGACAAACAATGATCCCAATCAAGTTCCTTGCTTGTTTTCCAATAAAGAATTAATTGGTAATTGGGTAATTGTGGAGAAATACTTGCGTCATTAATTTATAATACTAGAACAAATCAATCACACTTTGAAAATCCTATCAGCACTGCAATTTAAAAGGAAAACATGCATGTTCCTAACATGGCCTGGTCACCTTTCTAACTAGGAAGGTCGAGAAGTGATAGCCCAGCAAAGGACTCAGCGTGTGTTTGAGAGAGGTTTGGAGGTGTAAACAAATAGCGTTTGGAAAAGTAAAAAAAAGAGATTCGCTTTTGATCATAAAAGCAAAAGCCCTGCCGCCAAGGACAACCTCACCGCCCCCTCCGTCGGCCCAGCATGCCATCGCCCTCTCTTCCCCGAGGATCCCCACGATCTTTAATCAATATGGGGTCAGGAGGTTTAAGTTGATTGTAAACATTAGACAGCAAAGTTCCATTATGATGTCCAACCCTTTCCTATTTCACTATAATAGATACCTCATAGTCGAGTAGTGAAACAGCTTTAGGTGCAGTTACACGCCTTCCTTCTTCATTATCATCTCCCCTTTTGCGAAGAAGCAACCTTTTTGGTCTGGCAACCCCAATTTCAGTATTCTGGGACTGATACTGACTAAGAGTTTTCTATTCCCGAGCAAATTGGTCAAGTAACTCATCATCCCTCAAATGAGGCTTAATTCTAGGAGCAGGATGAATACTCAAGGCTTGAGAAAGCACTGGAGCCTCAACTTCCACATTTTCTGTATATTCATCCACTGATTGGGGCAGCAACACAGCAAAGCAAGAACCTGCTTTATCTCCTTTAGCATTATTCCCATAATCTCAACGAGTTCGAGGCCTTCATGTTTTTTGAACCACCATCCAATCTCCAAATTTCTCATTTTGTTTTGGAGTACAAAGGTTTCATTTTTAGTTTACCTTTCTCCATGCTTAAATACCTCCGGAACAATATTATCTTCACAATCTTCAATTAGATGTCCATAACAACCACAATGGAAGTAGATAAGTGTAGGCCTTTATACACAATCTTGCATCGACGACCACCAATAGCGAGCATTGGCACAATGGATTGAGAGAGATTGACCTGAACACATAGTCATGCATAATTTCCTCTCTCTGCGGCTAGTGTTTTAGCATCCGCCTTCAAGGAGAGGTCAATCTCGTTGCCTGCATTAAAAAGCCCTCAACAAAATACTCCATCGGTAGACGAGGAATGCGAACCCAGGGAACCACTTTGTTCACGGTAACCGTATCTGGATCAAAGTGAGAAGTCCAAAGTTGAATCGCTAAGAAGTGATAAAAAATCATCCAAGGCTCATTACTCAAAACTAACTCGCCATCCTCAGCTAAATTAAATTTATCAACAAAGAAGTCATTACCAACATCAATGATTGACATTTCCCCTCTCGACTTCCACGTTGCCATCAAGCAACGAATGAGAAGAGATTGCCCAATTTTGCAACCAAGCAATTTGATAATCAAAGCTCTGTACCAAGGGGCATGTAGTTGTTTTTTCTCCTCTCTAGAATTTGGACTATTGGGCAGTCAAAATCATCATTTTCTAAAACCTCCTCATCAAATCAACCCAATCAGTAGACTCCCCTTCCAAGTTCATAGGAATTCCAGTATTTTTTCCCTGAAAGGTCTCAAGATAAGTGGGTCAACTCATCGCCCCCTAGCACCAGCCCCAAATTGCAAACTCAGTTTTGCTTTTTCTTACTCCTATCTAGTTGGTCTATCTTTAGTCGAGAAAGGACAGGGGACTATAGAGAGGACGGTAGTAAAGATGGCATACCTTTTCTGTACGGCCATTAATTCCTCTGAAGAAAGCTCGGAGACGTTTTCCCTTGTTAACGGTGATGTCGCTCTTCGCTTTGTTGCTGCCCTAAGATCAAACCTCCTCCGTTTGTGAGCGTTGACATTTCCAATATGGAGAGGAACTCTCCATATGAAAAATTTAACACCAATCTATACTAATACCAAGTAACTTTTTGAGGGGTAACTTGTGATCGTAAAAAGCAACTTTCAACTATATTATCTCATAATTTATAATAATTAATTAAGCAAAATGTCACAACCCATTAATTGATAACTTTGAACTCCCACGTCATTATCAATATACCATAAGGCAAATTTCTATCATGCAAGGTACTAGCTGCATCTTTATATAGTAAAAATAAGGGTTAATATCCCGAAAAACTCCAAATTGGTACACCAGTGACAAATCTACTTCAAACTAATTTTTTGACCATAAAAAATCCTAAATTGGTACACTTGTGATAATTTTACCCTCTGTTAGTTTTCATTAAATTTTATTATTAAATTTCTGAGTTTAATGACATATGACAGTTAACGATTGTACTTGTTTGGGGTACAGGTGTACTAATTGTGATTTTTCGTTATATTAATCCAATTTAACGGAGGATAAATTTATCACAAATGTACAAGTTTAGGACTTTTGGTGTTCAAAAAATTAATCTAGGGTAAATTTATCATAGGTGTACTAATTTGAGGTTTTTCGCGGTATTAATCTTAAAAATAATTTGTCTTATTCCCTTATTTGGTTACATAAATAATATAATATATGTGTGTGTTTTTTTTCCATTATTTCTTCAGAACCTGAAAAAGCAGCCGCCACTTGCTGCACGTTTGCGCTAGTCAAAGTTAACGTAGCTGACGATCGTGAAATGTTGCTCCATTTGACTGCATGCCACATTGATTTGGGAAGTTCACCATATTTGCAGCTGCAAGGCCTCAGTTGTTGACATTTTATGGATTCATCACAGTATTTATGACCTATAGGATATCGTGAAGCACATCACATCTGTCCATAATGTGACCAGGCCAATGACAATAATCACAATGTGGTGCCGGGCCAACCAAAATTTTCACCGGGTTCCCTTTCCAGACCAAGGAATGATTTTCTTTACCTCTTTCTTGACGCTTGCTCTGGGTAATAGGCAGTTGTTTGAATTTTTCTGGGGTGGTGACAAGAATTCCCAACGACATCTTTGAAGAATGCTTCAAGTTTTCTGATATAGCAGTTTGCCGCCACATTTCTTACAATGGTTGCGTTATCTTATATAGCTTACAAAAAAAAACGGACTTTGCTATCAACATTCCTGGCAGAATCACGCAGTAGAGGAGAAGAAACTGACCATCTTATGTATTGTCTATTAAAATTGCTGAGAAAACACAAATTAGGGTAAAAGTGATGACAAATGCCACTAATCACTCTTCATTAGAGGAAAAATGAGACTGAAAGTATAATGTTGGGTGAGTTATTTTGAGTTGGAACCCGTGATCAGCTCAGCACCAGGAAAGCAGTGCATTACTTTGAGTTATGATTGAAAGTGGTTTTCAAGTGAATGTTCTGAACCTACAGGAGTTTTTTCATATAACTCCTCCAAAAACAGAAAATGATTCGTGCGGATAAAGGAAAAAAGAAATTATGACTGAAATTTTCTCACTTCCTTGTATCATGAAGCTTAACATCCTTAAACCAAAAAGCTTGGTTTGGGCAGAATCTAATGAATGGATATTCCTGCAGCAGGTTGCTCACTCGTTTGGCGCGAGATATATGATTTGTGCAAATCTTGTATTTTGACGAAGGCATGTTCATTATTGTGGATCTCAAATCATATATCTCGCGCCAAACGAGTCCCATGAATATACCCCAATGTATCAGAATCTTGCATTAGAGATTCCAATGCTCTAAATCTCACACATAGACAATAGATTTCAAATCTCTACATTACCTCATCTAACAATGGAACATCTCCTATCAAAATGTATCCTCTTTTGTCCCTTGAAAGAATTGACCAGATGGACTGCCATCGGGCAACAAGGCCAGACTCACGGGACCTTCTGCACCTTCCTCAGGAGTCAAGAAACCGGTGTTGCAATTTATATCCGTCTTGACAAATCCAGGGCAGACACAATTTATACGAAATGTGGGGTAATTTGCTGCTATAATTCTCGTGTACGCATTCAAGGCCGCTTTAGAGACTCTATATGCAGATGGATGATCTGGCCAGCCTTTGGTCTTTAGAGAACCTTCTTTAAAATCGTTTAGAAACTCCTTTAATACCTTGTCCACTTTTTCTTCTGTGAGGCTTTCAGCATTGCTGAACACTTCTGTAGCCAAGCCCTCCGGTAGATTCTAATCGCAAGGTCACAGGATAATCAAAATGTTATTCATCGGCAATGATATAAATATGGAACAGCATTTCAATAGTTTAATGTTCTAGATAGACAATGGCCAAAAGAATGAACTGCATGGACAAATAATATGACAGCAATGAATTCAAGGAACATATTTCACTTGTGTTTAACAGTAAAAAGAGATCTGAGAGAATTCATTCCTGCTATAAGAAAGCACTGTCAGAAATCTTTATTGCTTTTTGAAGGAAATATCCGACTCTTGTTGTTGGAAGTTTGTTTGTAAAATAAACAAAAGTGACTTTTCTTCTGTCCCACATAGGAAAGTTTTGGAAAAGTGTGCCACTTTATAACTGTGAATATCTTCTTGATCCTTAGAGTGAAGACAATGGGGTGTGTGCTAGTCCACACATTACCCGCGTGCGGGTGCGCGATTATTAGGCGCGGATTAATTAGCCTAATCCTCTACTTTGTTCTTTATTTATTATTATTATTATTATTTATTTTATGTCATGCTGTTAACTGTTATCAGTCGAAAGGGTGTCTTCATTCATTTTGAAATTTTTGGAAATTATGAAATTCGGAATTTCGTGAAAAATATATATATTTATTATTTTAATTATTTATTTTTAATTATTTTAATTCCGAATTTTCGTGCCTTTTCACATATCATTTCGGCTGCATACCTTTTCAATTGTGAACTGTCGACCGAAGAGTTGTGTTTGATTATTTTAACCGTTTATCGAAAGGTTGTCATCGTTCGTTAAAATACCTTTATATATACTCGTCGGTTTTTTATTTTGGGATGACAGAAGTTTTCTTTCTTTTCCGAAACTTTCGTTCCTAAAAAACACAGCCATCTTCTCGAATTGTTTCGTAGAGAGACCCTGGAGAAATACTAGAATTGCTATCTAGTATTCTCATCGAGACTTTGTTGTATCCTGGAGGAAATTTGCCCGTGACCATTAGCAACTTCGTGGGGCAAATAATTCCTTAAAGAAAGTGATATCACGCCTCAAAGTCTCACTTCATTGTTCTACCCATTTCGAAGTCAATTTCTAACACTTGTAAGACCTATATCAAGCAAACAAGTCTAGCTCAAAGCTTGATCCTTCACATTGTAGAGTTCTCTTGCAAAAATGATGCTTTGCATCAAATTTGATGGCTCGAGAGTAAATTTTCCACTCTTACATTACTGAGAAATATCTTTGAAGTTATAAAATTTGATACTTCTTACCTCTAGCTTCCCCATCGACGAGGAAACATTGACAATCGTGGGCGAGTCTGATAGTTGGAGGAGGCCAATGAATGCGTCAACCATCCTTTTGGCCCCATAATAGTTAATGTTCAGGCACTCTTCAGTTAATTCATATGTCTCTGTTATAATTTTACTCCAATCGACTTGCTTCTGCATCATCAAGAGAAAATCTTATGTACAAGCATAAGAAACATAACAATGAATATGTATTTTAAATTCCTAGGGAGCTCACCGTGCCATCTCATAGAGGGAGTTAGCCGCAAAAAATTCGAACAAGGTATATAGTGTTAGGATCAGAATTCCACTTTGCACTGTTTGATTACTAAATGGTTCTTCTTCGGAACGTTTCTTTCTAATAACGTGTAACTTAAGAAGAGAATGATGTTCTAACTTCAGTCACAATCACTTGTATCATACTATTACAGAAAAGAAAATCCCTTTCAATATCTACACAAGGGCTGAAAAGACCATAGTAATGTTTGTCTTGAGTTTGAGCCCGCCAAGAAAATCCAATCCAAGTATAAATCCAAGTCTGAGCACAAATTGTGGTTTATGACTTGTGTTGTGGTATGACGTCTGAACAAGCAAGCAAAACATCGATTTACTTTTAATGTTGGGGTCAAAGTCGGTTGAGAAGAGTTACCTATTTTTGGGATATAAATATATATTCGGTCTTTATTGAAGAGCTTGTCGTGATATCAATTTGGATAGTGGACTCTTCATGGAATTACATCCAATTCGTTGTCTTCGTGTGTTTTAATCAAAGAGGACTAGAGTGTTTGAAGCCAAGAAATCTTGTAAAAAGAATTGTGAATTCCTCTGTGAGATCGAGATTATTTTACAAGAAATTGAAATAGCTAAATATTA
Organism: Syzygium syzygioides; assembly: GCA_031216285.1. Lineage (NCBI taxonomy): Eukaryota > Viridiplantae > Streptophyta > Magnoliopsida > Myrtales > Myrtaceae > Syzygium > Syzygium syzygioides. The sequence continues at coordinate 19,198,196 of CM062245.1, read as the reverse complement.
TATAAGTTATTGTATGTAATTGGGAGTTGAGAATATTGAAAATGTTTGAGTGACTGAGTGTGGTTGTAATTTCTACTGTAGCTTATATAGATCTAGAGTACAATCTTGTTCCATTTTTTACCATAGAATAAATCACACCGATCAAACCACATGATATAATGGTCGAACTATGTTCTTGTTTTTGTTCATTATTATGTTGGATCGCTTGTTTTGCACAGCAAGTAATATGACAGAGCCTTCTTTGCTATGAACTTCAAGCAGTAACTAGCGCCCCTAATGACCAGGCCAAGTAATGTTCAAGTTGAGTTTTTCTTTGAACAACACCATTGTAAGAGAAACTGAGATTGCACCTTTCCAATGCCGGAAACTCTCAAAGCATCAGCCTCGATAATGGCTCCGGTAACACCAGCATTGTTCACCTGGAAAAGAGATTTTTTTAGCACAATATTCTTCTGCAATGATAAAATAAGGCCCATCCTGTTGCGGAAGCTAAGCGATCGAACAATAAAATTGACTGAATAAGAAAATAAATCGAACACCAGATTTACGTGGTTCGGTCATAGTGACCTACGTCCACGGGGAGAGCAGCACGGAATTCCACTATAGATCAAGCGATACAACGGAGATTACAATCACACTCGAGTCACTCAAACACTCTCAGTGTTTCTCAAGCCCCAATTACACCCAATAACTCACGCAGTGTTTAGCCCCACAATTCCTCACGAAATAATCTCTCAATCTCGCAAAGAAATTATACACAAATCTTATCGCAAGATTTTACGCTTGAACACTAATTCTTTTTGGATGTAATTCACGAACGAAAATCAAGAAGCTACAACCAAGCACTCGCTTGCAGAGCCGCGCTTCAATTCTTTTTCTGTAACTTCGCGAAGCAACCCACCACTTTATATATAATAGCTGCCGACTTCAACGTGAAAAGAAAAAAGTTAATTTCATAGTGTTCTTATTTCCTCTTTTTCTTTTTTCTATCTAACACAATTGGCAACGCGGTCAAAGATGGACTTTCCTTTTCTTTTTCGTTGCGTTGGCTAACTCCATAAGGATTTTATTTCCTTCTTGTTTTATTGCCAACTTTTGCATATTAGGAAAGCAAATTTCCAATATTTCTTTTACTTGATTTCGGACGTCCGCAAAATATCCAATTCAAAATATTTAGATTTTCGCTTCGGGCTTAAACTCGAGACATATATTCAACAATCTCCACCTTGGCTCGACGTTTGAGCCAAGTCACAATCACTTTGATAGAAATCCGAATTTCGCTACTACTCTCCCACAGCCCCCAATGGGCTCAACCGCCACAGATGTCTTTCAAGTCCAAGCCTCGCTTGAACTTTGCCATAGCCGTGGATCTCATCATAACACCAACTCCACATGCACCTTTAACCGCTCCATAAGGATTTTCCGACACAATCTCCTCAATCGCAGATAAAGCAAAACCATCATTGCATCCATATATGTTCGGAGATCGAATACGCACCTTGTCAATAATAGCAGTTACAGCAACTGTTGGCTCAATAGGCTCCACCTCGCTACAAGCACCATCCGTATCGATTATTTTGTTGGCACCCGCTACCTCAGAAGTCTCTGGTTGCAACTCCACCTGAAACTGAACACCGTTCAGATCCGTATGAACACTGCTATTAACACTCCTAGCTAGAAGTACTGGAGACTCGCCAAATGTAACTTCTCTGCTGATAACATATGAATTTAATTCCGGGCACCACAACTTATAGCCCCGCTCACCTTGTGCATAACCTAGGAACATGCACTTTCTTGTCCTTCCATCGAGCTTACCATCACTAACTCGAACATAACATGGACAACCAAATATTCTAAGAACAGAATAATCAGCAACGTTACCTGACCGCACTTCTTCGGGAGTCCGACAATCAATTGCAGTCAATGGGGATCTATTTTTCAGGTAGCTCGCCGTACTAAGCGCATCCGCTAGAAATCTTCTAGCCATACTAGCACTATAGAGCATTTTATGGGCCATCTCTAGTAAAATTTTGCTCATCAACTTTGCAACCTGCTGTGGTTCATTGACACTAGTGCGGTGTCTCACTATGCCTTTCTTCATGCAGAATTTGTTTAATAGCTCTAAGCAAAATTCCATACTACTGTCAGTCCGCACCTGCTTGATCGTTTTACCAGTCTCTTTTTCGATCAAAGCTTTTAACTGTCTGATCCTGACAATAGCATCAAACTTGTGCCTAAGCAGAAACACCCACGTCTTCCTCGAGTAGTCATCAATAACTGTTAGCATAAATCTAACACTCTTCCTCGAAGGAAACCGTGACAACCTGCGAACATCCAAGTGAATTAATTCTGCAATATCCGTGGTTTCTCTGACAACCGTACTAAACTGCACTTTTCGCCGTTGATCTAAATCACAGCATCTGCATACATTCAGTTTGTTAGCCACAAAATCACATAGCAAATTTCTTTCACTTAGAACCTTCAGGCTTTTCTCGCTAATGTGCCCCAGACGCATATGCCACAATTCAGACTTTCGAACCGATGCATCTGATGTCTCCGCAGCGAATTCCGTCACTGTCTCACCTTGAAGCTCATGCAGGCCACTATGCTTGATTCCTTTCATTATCACCAAAGCACCTCGAACAGCTTTCAGAACTCCACATTTTAAAAAATACCAATACCCAGCTGAATCCAAGGCACTCAAGGAAATCAGATTTTTCTTCAACTCTGGAACATGTCTCACTCCGGTCAATGTCCACACAATACCATTATGCATTCTGATTTTGACATCACCAATACCAATAATATCGCATTCAGCATTATTCCCCAACTGCACTTTACTATTATCCGTGCACTGATAAGTAGTAAACCAGTTCCTGTTTGGTGTAGCATGAAAAGAACAACCGAAATCCATAATCCATCCATCAAACGATGAATCATTAGTGACAGACAAGACATAATCAGCATTATCCGAATTACCATCTGCTATAGCTGCAACATCCTCCGTAGGATCAACTCTAATTCCCTTACCTTTATCGTTCTTTAGCTTAAGGCAATCCCTTCTAAGATGCCCCCTCTTGCCACAGCTCCAACAGACAATACCACCAGTCCTAGACTGACTTCGTCTATTCGAGTTCATACTACTTTTGCTAACATGTGTATCAGTTCTTCCTCTATTTTCACCTACTAAAGCAGAAGATACATGTTCGCCAGATTCTCTTCTACGGATGTCTTCGCTCAGAATTAAATCTCGAACACTATCAAACGTCAAACTTGTTGACCCAGAGGAATTACTAACAGCAGTAACAGTAGTATTCCAACTATCAGGCAATGAGGATAATAGAATCAAAGCACGTATCTCATCTTCAAAGTCAATATCAACTGAGCTCAATTGACTAACGATCACATTGAATTCATTGATATGATCACCAACCGACGCACCTTCGCTCATCTTCAAATTAAACAGACGTCGCATCAAGTAGACTTTGTTAATCGCAGAGGGCTTCTCGTACATATCCGACAGGGCTTTCATCAAACCCGCAGTGGTCTTCTCATTCACGATATTAAACGCGACGTTACAAGCCAACGTCAGTCGAATAACACCCAAAGCTCGTCTATCCAGCAATTCCCAATCAGCTTGCTTCATTGTCTCTGGCTTCTCCCCAGACAGGGGCACGTGCAGTTTCATCTGATATAGTTGATCCTCAATCTGCATCTTCCAGAAACCAAAATCCTTCCCATCAAATCTGTCGATTCTCACTTTTCCTTCTTCTATCGCCATCGATTCACTTCAACTCAGCCAAGCCAAGCTCTGATACCAATTGTTGCGGAAGCTAAGCGATCGAACAATAAAATTGACTGAATAAGAAAATAAATCGAACACCAGATTTATGTGATTCGGTCATAGTGACCTACGTCCACAGGGAGAGCAGCATGGAATTCCACTATAGATCAAGCAATACAACAGAGATTACAATCACACTCGAGTCACTCAAATACTCTCAGTGTTTCTCAAGCCCCAATTACACCCAATAACTCTCACGCAGTGTTTAGCCCCACAATTCCTCACGAAATAATCTCTTAATCTCGCAAAGAAATTATACACAAATCTTATCGCAAGATTTTACGCTTGAACACTAATTCTTTTTGGATGTAATTCACGAACGAAAATCAAAAAGCTACAACCAAGCACTCGCTTGCAGAGCCGCGCTTCAATTCTTTTTCTGTAACTTCTCAGAGCAACCCACCACTTTATATATAATAGCCGCCGACTTCAACGTGAAAAGAAAAAAGTTAATTTCATAGTGTTCTTATTTCCTCTTTTTCTTTTTTCTATCTGACACAATTGGCAACGCGGTCAAAGATGGACTTTCCTTTTCTTTTTCGTTGCGTTGGCTGACTCCATAAGGATTTTATTTCCTTCTTGTTTTGCTGCCAACTTTTGCATATTAGGAAAGCAAATTTCCAATATTTCTTTTGCTCGATTTCGGACGTCCGCAAAATATCCAATTCAAAATATTTAGATTTTCGCTTCGGGCTTAAACTCGAGACATATATTCAACACATCCCTAGGCGAGTATCAAGGGACATATGAATAGTATACTAAAGAGTCAGTAATCAAGGAGGACCATCGAAGTAAATCCTGAACTAACTAGATAATTAATTGAGAAATGGGGTTGAACATACTTTATCTGTATGTAACTAATGCATGGAACAGTATATTGCACAACAGAAGGTAGATCAATGCAGTGATGCATACTATACATCTTGTACTCGGATTGAAACTACATATACTAGAAACCAATCCAAGAAAAAGCATAATTACAGGAGATTGGCACCATTCTGTATCTAGTCAGTCGAAGTTATCACTCAAGCCTAAAACAGTGCACCTCATATAGACAAGGGAAGTTCAGACATATGATCACATATTCCTCGCCAGTCACAATTATGCAAGAACATCCAAACACATCAATCTCACATATTGAATTATTTATCAATACCACAATCCAAGGTACATCAAGATTCTTATTGCAAATTACCCTTTTTTGCCTTTACGTATGGGAAATGCTCATGGTACTCCAATAGCAATATTCCATCATACACCATCAACTCTGGATGCATTTTTGGGATACAACACTCTTATCTTTGTTGGTCCCAAAAGAAAGACAAATTTTCAGGGTTTACCAGAATATCGAGCTTTCCGAATTTGTGCTCAACAAAGTCAGCAAGCGATGAAACACTGGCAGGATCAGAGACATCAAGCTGGCGGAAAATGACATGATCAGAGAGACCATACTCTAACTTCAGCTTGTCAATAGCCTCGAGTCCTCTCTTTTCATCTCTAGCAGTCAATACCACCACAATCCCTTTGGAAGCCAGGAGCTTGCACACTGCAAACCCAAGCCCTTTGTTGGCTCCTGTAACAACTGCATACCTGAAAAAAAAACGTACAGAAAAAGTGGGAAAAAAAAATTTGCAAGAGCAAAACGAAATTTGGAAGGAAATAGAAGGCAAAAAAATGTATGGTGATGGGTTTATTGCCTCTCAGGTTTGGAGTCTGCCATGGATGATGATGAACTGGAAATGGAAATGGGTTCAAGAAGTTAAGAGTTTTGTAGAGGAAACATTTATTTTTATGTGACAGGTAAGCGCCGAGGTTGAAACTTTGGCTTGGAGCTAAGCACTCATCATCGAGGATTAAATACGTAAAGTAAATACACAAGAATCCAGAAGGTCAGCATCGTTAGGTGGGCATAGCAGATATCTATAACATCGAGTCACTCGTCTTTTTTCTTAGGAAAACAACCTTATTCTCAATCATGCACATGCAACGACGAGACCTTTCTTTTTATTTTGTTTTTCCTCTCTTTTTTTAATGATTGGGAGGGACAAAAATAAAATAAAAGTACAGGATTGACTCCTGAAAGTACGCCGACTACCTCGTTAGCACCCTCAGCTAGAGCCAGCCTGAGTTAGAACCTTGAAAGGCAATCGATAGAATAATAATGTTTCTTTTCAATCTGTTTGGCAACAGGTTATTTGGTTTATTGTGCATCTTAAGTTTAGTAGGAATTGTTTGAGGAAGCTACAATCTTTTGTGATTATCCCTTGCATTACTCACTTGATCCTCTAAATTCGTTTTTGGACTCAGTTGATGATCCCCAAACAAGGGCAAAGCAACTGAGTTGTCACAACGAAACAATATGGTCTGGAGTATCGACAAAAGACAAAGGCCTCGAGAGTCCAAAAATGCTAAATTGTGCAACAGTTAATTGAGCCACAAAGTCAAAGATTGATGTGTTTGCATTGCCACAAGAGAAGTGTGCTGCAAAAGTGCACAAAATCACAAAAAAATTAAAAGAAAAGGCAAAGCAAAATGGTGTTCAATGAAGTGAAAATGCCAATGCCAAGGGATTAAGTTCTCAAAAATCATCCCCCGATCTCACAAATCCCAGAAGAGTCAAGTTTTGACTTTTGTGGCTGGCGAAGAGCTCCATCAATACGAGTTCCTAACAATTTTGGAGGAAAGTTGACAACAATGTCGAGATAATTACCAACTTCATTACCAACTTCAAACCCTTCAATGAAAATTTTTTTAGTCTAATAAATCTTTTTGTTTCTCAACCCTTTTACCGAGCCTACAGTGCATACTTTTACCAAGCCTACTATACATCCCTCATAATGTCTCTTCAGATTTTGATGTTTGAATTCACGTAAAAGCTTCACGTGTTCAAAAGTTTTGCTTGAGTAAGTGCAGGTAAGTCTAATTCTATCTCTTTTGTAGGATTCTTGACTTGTAAACAAAGTAAAGATGACGAATGAAGAACATTATTTTCATAGCCATGAATGTATTATCCATTTGTTAAGCCATTAATCAAGCCTTCATTACAGTCTTATCTAAAGACCTTTAGGATCGATAAGATCATATTGTTTGCAAGAAAAACCCTTATCGACATGATAATAATGACAAGATCGAGTGTTTCATTTTTCTACATTAATGGATGGGACAAAAACAGCATTTCCAATGAGAGTAACTGGAAAGTTCTTTCAGAATAACAGTATTTCATTAGTATTTATAGTTATCCACATCATGAATAAAGATCATCCATATGATGACTTTTTCCTGTCATATTTTCGTGATGTAGACATGGTAGAATTGTCATGCATAATCCTTAATTGAAGATGAAAATAATTATTTCTAGACATGCTAATGTGGGAGCATCTAGCGTAATTCCAGCGATGAATTTAGCATAATCAATGTTCATTCAAGTCAAGACAAAATTTGGTCATAACTTGCTTCAATGGGTCGAGAATGAAGTTATCGATAAAAAAAACTATCGATTGGGTTACTAATTAATGAGTTGTCAATTCTTCCTTTGCCATTCAAGTATTGAGTTACCGATTCACCAGAATAGTTGTCAATTTCTACGCGAAATAACAACATATCGATGGGAGTCTATTCTGAGCAATTTCCTTTGATATTTGTCAATTTCCTAAGATGATTATTTCTTGTTTAAGGTTGATGGATGAATTTTGGAAGATGAACCGCAAGGCTGAAAAGTCAAGATTTCAAGTTTCCATGTCATTAATGCATTTTCTAGTTACTAGGTATTTAAATGCTTTCTAGTTCCCATGTCGTTAATATTTGGGGAGTCCCCACGTCTCTTTAATGTTTATCTATTTCCTACCTCTTAGTTCCTCTATAAATAGCAAAGAGTTCTCTACTGTAACGTAGACTTTGATGAATGTATGAGAATTCCTCTACATGAGTTGAATTATTTATCCGATTCTTTATCTAAGTTCCTTGGTGGTGAATCAAATAGTTCTTTGTCCTTGGCCAATGGAGCAATTTTTTAGGCCTAGGCGGTTAGCTACCCACTATCCTGAGTCTTTATCCTTGGCTGATGGCTTTTGCCTTTATGCTTCAATAGTGAACCTCTATCCTTTACACTTCATTATTTTGTCCCTCTCAACACACCCTTCATACACACAACCCATAGTCGCCCACGCACATATCAAGTTGGTATGAGACTCAAGGCTGAACTCGATTAAGTGATTCCTTCTATTATCCAACTCAAACTCAACATAGATAACCCAGCTCCAAAAGGAATGACTTCGGAGCAAGCACACAACTAAAGGTGAGATCAAGCCTTAATGAACTCCAACAACAAATAGAGTGACTCTTCAACCTACTAAAGATCTGGTGAGACAAGCGTCCCGATAATCGACATCGACATGACAATTCAATTCTCATCAAAGCTCTAATGTCAAATTTGATTCCACTAGAGGCAACTCAAGTACTTTAGAATACCAAACCTAGAGAAGAAGATGGAGGCGTAAGGAGAATGATCGTGAAATCAAAGTTGAGGCACCTGAATTTGAGGGTAGTCTCAATCCATATGACTTTGTCGATTGGCTGTGTTTGAATGATCTTTCGACTTCAAGTCCTACACGGATGAGAAAAGATGTAAGGTTGTTGTCCTTAAATTGACAAAATATAATTCTCTTTGGTGGTAAAATCTACAGCATTAGCAACTCAGGGAATGAAAAAGCAAGATTAAGTCTTAGGACAAACTCAAGAAACTAATGAAGAAAAGGTTTTTGCCCGACAACTATAAGCAAGACTTGTTCCTTAAACTGAACACCTTAAAACAACAAGGGATGAACACTGAAGAAGAATACATCAAAGAGTTTGAACAAGTCAAGATGAGATACGAAGTTCCAGAAGTTCCAAAGCAAACCATCACTCGGTGAAATGAATCTGGAAATTGTTGATTTGGTTGAACTTCAACCTCATTAGTCCTTCAAAGACATATGTAAGTTGGCAATGAAAGTCAAAAAGAAGATGAAGAGAAGCAAGAGATTTTCTACAAGAACCTTGACAAAAGGGAACATTCTATAGGGTGCTTCCTCAAACAAGGCCAAGAGTACATCGACAAAAGACAAAGGCAAAGAGAAGTCTATGGAGCTTGCCAAAGAATTCTGCAAGAAAACTAATGGTAAATGAAGGAAATTATTTAACTGACATAGCTGTGGGTATTTGCATGATTATTGTCGTAATAGGAGAGTTATGACTCTTCAAGAAATTGAAAAGATCAATTTGGAACTTCAAGAAGCTAAGAACGATTTTGACCATAATGGCTCCAATTCTAAAGAACAAGAGAAGATTGTGGAAAAAGTTGATGACGGCGAGTTGTTCGTAATTCTGAAAGCATTACACGTCGTAATTTCTCCAAAAGCGGATGAGTAAAGGGAAAACATCTTTCACACCCATTGCACTATTAATGGAAAGGTATGTGAGGTGATTATCGATGGTAGAAGCTATACCATCGAAAACCTTGATCGACAAACTGAAGCTACCAACATCTGAACATCATCATCCGCACAAGCTTCAATGGCTCAATGAGGAAAGCGATCTTAAGGTAACCAAACAAACTCTCATATCCTTTTCAATTGGAAAGAATTACCAAGATCAAGATCTTTGTGATGTCATTTCCATGGATGCTTGTTACTTGTTATTGGGGAGGCCTTGGCAATATGACAGAAATAATGTGCATGATGGCCATAAAAACACATACTCTCTTCACAAGGAACAAAAACACATCACTTTACCCTTTAATCTATCTATGATCCATAAAAATCAACCTACGTTGGGAAACACAAGTAAGGAAAACATTTTCTTGGGTGAAACATGAATTAAGAGAGCCATTAGCAAACATAAAAATAAATTTGCTTTGCTTATGGTTGAGAAAAAGAGAGAGAGATTGATGCCAAAACGCAAAAGAAATTAGGCTAAACAGAAAAATCGAAACGATAACGAGGAACAAAGTGTTCTCTCAATCGATTAACAATCAAAATATCCAAAGTCTGCTCAAACGAAACCCTAAAACAAGCTTATATATCCCCAAACTTAACTCTACTAGGATTAATAAACATCAAAACGTAAAAATACGAAATTGCCCTTAACTAAATTAACCCATAAAAAATACTAAAATAATAGAAAAACCCATCTAAACGATCCTGAATCGCGAAAATCCATCGTTAATCACAGCCGTGAGTATTGATCAACACACTATTTCGCTTCAGCCGATCAAATTTGAGCTCAATCTGAGATCGTTAACTTTGAGCCCGTCGGTTCATCTAGTCGCATAATAGATCTGTCGGTCCCCTAAGTGCATCAGAGACCGCTACATCCAAAATTGCATTTCTTGTTGAAAGAATTTGCAGATGTGTTTCCGGAGGAATTGCCACCCGGACTACCTCCTATAAGAGGCATTGAATATCATATGAATTTGCTTTATGATGCTTCTCTACTGAATAAAATAGCTTATTGATGCAACCCGAAAGAAACAAAGGAGTTGCAAAGACAAGTTGATGAATTTTTCAACAAAGGATATGTCCGAAAAAACATGAGTCGATATTCCGTTCTAACTCTACTCGTGCCCAAGAAAGATGGTTTATTCTAGATGTGTGTCGATAGCCGAGCCGTCAACAACATCACCATTAAGTATAGGTATATCACACTTAGACTTGATGATATGCTTGATGAATTATATGATTCTACCATATTTTCCAAAATAGATTTGCGGCGTGGCTATCACCAGATCTGAATGCAAGAAGGAGATGAATGGAAGATAGTTTTCAAAACTATAGAGGTTTCTATGAGTGGTTTGTTATGCCATTCGGATTGTCTAATGCTCCGAATACCTTCACGAGACTCATGAACAAGGTTCTTCGTATCTTTATTGGTCGATTTGTTGTTGTATATTTCGACGATATTCTTGTTTATAGCAAGAACGAAGAGGAGCATATATCTCATTTGAAGGAGGTCTTTGATGTCTAAGAGAACATAAACTCTATGCTAAAATGGAGACATGCCAATTCTTCTCTTCAAGTATTGTATTCCTTTAAGTATGTTGTTTGAAAAGATAGGATCTCCGTCAATCAATCCAAGGTGGAAATGATGAAAAAGGCTAGTTCTAAAGTCCATTTCTAATATGAAAAGTTTTCTGGACTTGTTTCTTTGTATTGGCAATTCGTGAAAGATTTTAGTACCATCGTGGCTCCTATCACTGAATGCATGAAGAAGGGATCTTTTGAATGGGCAAAGGCTACTCACAACGCTTTGAAATAATCAAACAGAAACTTTATGAGTCCCATATTCTTGCGCTTCTTAATTTTGATAAAGTATTGAAATCGAGTGTGATGCAAGCAGAGTTGGCTTTGGAGATATTCTTGTCCAAGGCCAAAAGCCTTTGTCAAATTTTAGTGAGGAGTTGACGGATTCAAAAAAGAGCTATTGAACGTATGATAAGAAGTTCTACGCCATTGTGAGAGCTCTTAATAATTAGAGTCGTTATTTAAGACCAAAACAGTTTATTCTTCATTCCGATCATGAGGCTCTCAAGTTTATTAGCATTCGATGCAAACTCAATTCGACATATGCCAAATAAATATAATTTCTTCAATCCTTTTCTTTTGTCTCAAAATTTAAACCTAGTCATGCAGACGTTGTAGCGAATGCTTTATTGAGAAGATGTTTGATGCTTGCTGTTTTGGACTCTAAGATCCTTGGCTTCCAATCGATAAAGAAACTATATTCTAAAAACCCGGATTTCTCTTCCATCATCGATAACTTAAACGTGGGGTTTAGGGTATTTATTCTATACCTGATTAATTTTTTTTAAAAGAAATAGATTATGTGCGCCAGAGTTCCTTTAGAGAGTTATTGATTCAAGAAGTACATGGTGGAGGATTGGCCAGTCACTTTGGCGTTAACAAAACTCTTGAGATTCTTTAACACCATCTTTATTGGCCAAAGATGAATGTAAGTGTGCATCTTATCATCTTGAGGTGTCCAACTTATCAATGAGCAAAGAGTCATTTCAATTAAGGACTACATACTCCACTTCCGATTCCATTACAGCCATAGGAAGATATGAGTATGGATTTTATTGTAACTCTTCTGAGGACTCAATGGGAAAAAGATGCCACCATGGTGGTCGCTAATTGGTTTTTTAAAATGGTTCATCCCATTCCATGTCAAAACACAGATATGCATCGCATGTGGCTGAGCTATACTTTGAGGAGATCATTCACCTTCATGGCGTAGCGAAGACCATTGTGTCGGATGGCAATTCCAAATTTTTGAGCTATTTCTGGAAGACACTACAGAGGATGCTTGGTACCAGACTTCTATTCAATACCACTTGTAATCCCAAACTAATGGCCAAATAGAGCCAACTAATTGCACCCTCATCGGTCTCCTTCGAGGTATGATGAGTATATTTTTAAAAGATTGGGATTTGAAGCTTGCACATGCTGAATTTACTTATAACCGATCACCAAGTTACACCACTGGTCGATCGCCTTTTGCAATTGTATATGAAAATAATCCTCTCACGCAGATTAATTTAATTCCAGTTTCATCCTACTCACAAGTGAACTTTGATGGTAAAGAAGGAGTTTAATCAATGAAGAAGCTTCATGAGCATATTCAATCCAAGATAGAGAAGGTCAACGGGTCTTATAAGAAGAAAGCTAATTAGCATCAAAAGAATGCTCATTTTCAACCGGGGGATTTTATATGGATTCATTTAAGAAAAGAGGGATTTCCATCTTGATAAAAGAACAAGTTTATGCCTAGAGGTGATGGCCCATCTAGAGTTCTCGAGCGAATCAATGACTATACAAACAAGATTGATTTCCTGGAAAGTTTAGAATTTCGGCAATATGAAAGGGACCTTTCTCCTTACTGGGATGATGAAGACTTGTTAGATTTGAGGACAAATCTCAAACAACCCGAGGAGGATGATGGGGGAGCATCCAACTTCATTCCATCAACGAATTCAGTATAATCGATGCTCATTCAAGCCAAGGCAAAATTCAATCATAATTTACTTTGATGGGTTAAGAATGAAATTGTCGATAATTAGACTATCGACTAGGTTATCAATTAAGTTGTTGTCAATCCTTCCCTTGCCATTCAAGTATTGAGTTACCGATTCACTAGAATAGTTGCCGATTTCAATGCGGAACAACAACATATCGATGGGAGGCTACTCCGAGCAATTTCCTTTAATATTTGTCGATTTCCTAAGATAATTATTTCTTAGTCAAGGCTGATGGACAAATTTTGGAAAATGAACCGCAAGTTTGAAGAGTCAAGATTTCAAGTTTTCGTGGCATTAATACATTTTTTCTATTTAATAGGTCTTTGAAGAAGCCCTTAGCAATTCAACATCACCATGATCATCTCAATAATTGTATTTAAGGCCTGTTTGAAGTTACCATTACGAGTTTACTAGTATATTTGCCCTTGCTTTGCTTGGATTTTATACATAAATCCTTTTCTGAAATTTTATGTTTATTAAAACTACTCCTCTACTCTTACACATTCAAATTCTATGAATTTTTTTAGAGTTATAACAATGACAATAATCATAAAATTGTAAAAATATATATAACTTGAAAATAATATAAATTATATTAAAGATAATTGAGTATTATAAGCTTGTTTATCTTATATCTAAATTCACTATGTATTTACCAAACATCTCCTATGTCATATTTTACCAAATTTAAATTTAACAGGGACTATTCCTATTTAATTTGACTCGATCTTTTGGTCATTTCTTTTTAGTAATCATTATCTTTCAAATAACATTAACTCTAATATCATACTTATTGCATGTTGTAATGGATAGAATCAAAGTATTACTCTCTATGGTATTACAAGCGACAAAGTTAGATTTTCTATTGTATTATTCGATGGATATACAAGATAAATTTCTTATGTAAACATATCACATTACAAATAATGCACAATTAACTCACTTTCATGAACTATAGATATAATCACTTTCTCAAAAAGTTAATTTACTACTGATTATTATTTGATAGTTGTAGTAGCTATAAGTATGCTTTACTTTTAAATTTCTTCTCTTGTTTTTTTTAGAGATTATTTTCTTGTTATCGTAGGTTAATTTTACTACTTATTAACAAGAGATTTCCTCTAAAAAAAATTTTAAGTTTTAATTTGGAAAAGAAAAGACTCCATCCATTAAAATTTAACACATTTAATATGCAAAAGTCACTTTTAGTATAATATATCAAATTAGTTTGTTTTTCTTTCTCTTCACTATCCTATCTGTTTGCATCTTTGGCACTTTTCGCCATTTTTCTTTTGAATAATTTTTCACTTTTCCCTTTGATAGATTTGCAAATGACTCCTGTTGGACTTTTATGCATTCAAAAATCTTCGAAACAAAAAAAAAACTATATTTGAACTTGCATCTTGAACATTCATATTTGAGTGAAAAATAGGAAATTCCCTAACAAATTTTGTTAGCTAGTATTTTCAAAACATTTGTTAAGCAACCAAAATAAACAAGATTTGCAATTTCTAATCAATCATATTTGTGTGATTCTCTTTAATCAATATTCTGAATAGTGACGTAATTTTTATTACATTAGTGTGCTTAAAAGTGTCCCGGGATTGGAAACGCTTGTTAATAGGATATTTTGCATGCACCAACAGCTTTTTGTGGGAATTTAGTGTAAAAACTTTTATAAGTTAATATCGTGAATTACGTATAAAATGGCACAAATAGGGGATTGAGGAGAAGAAGACCAAAACAAGTATGGTCGGATCATTGGATAAATGGCACAAATAGTCAAGATCATTATAAAAATAATTACACGATGTGAATTGCGACTCATAGCTCAACAAAAGCTGACTTTAATTAACAATAATGTTTTCCAAAAAAAAAATGTTTCTTATTAGGGAAGATTTCAAATCGATATTCAAAGTAGGATCTTTTTCTCAAAAAGAGATCCAAAGTGAAATCGTGCCAAATAAGGGCATGAAGTACCCAATCAGTCTCAACTAAGGGTCCGAAGTGCCCAATTAGTCTCAAGTAAGAGCTTGAGTTCGCCAGCCAGTCAAATGCTTACCAGCCGTTAAGCACGTCGCTGTTCTGGTGATCGAAATAAAGGCAATTTCGTCTTTTACTTTTAATTTCTTTTGTTTCTTTTTTCCTTTTTCTATTTTTTTCTTTTCCTTTTCCTTTTCTTCTTTTTTTTTTCCTCTTTTCCCTCCGCCGGCTATAGCGGCGAGCGGAGGCTGCCCTCGCTGGCGTCAAGCAAGGGCCGCCCTCGCCTAGGCTGGGCGAGCGAGGGCCACCCTCGCCCGACCTTAGGTTGCCCTTGTCGGCATCGGGCGAGGGTTGCTCTCGCCCGACGCCGGCAAGGGCGGCCCTCTCCCAAGGCCAACAACCTCCGCCGGGCCCAGCTATGGCCGATAGAGGGAAAAGAGGAAAAAAAAGAAGAAAAGGAAAAGAAAAAGAAAAAAAGGGAAAAAGGAAAAAATAAAAAAAAAGATAAAAAGTAAAAGACAAAATGCCTTTGTTCCGATCGCCGAAATAGCGACATGCTTGTCGACCGGTGAGCATTTGACCTGCCGGCGAACCTAGGCCCTTACTTGAGACTAATTTGGCATTTCGGGCCCCTATTTGAGACTGATTAGGCACTTCGGGCCCCTATTTGAGAATATGTCCACTTTGAACCCCTTTTTGAGAAAATGACCTCAATTTTTGGTACTGATTTGAAATTTTCCCTTTCTTATTATACTTAACTAAGGGTGTGTTTTCATGATAAAGGAAAATTATTCTTCAAGGAAAACGTTTCCCCTTTTTCAGGTTAGGGAATTTATTTTCTTAACTCTATACATACATGTTTTTCTTGACCGCATATGTTTTTTCGCTGACTGACAGATCATTTTCAGCGAACCAAACGCACAAAAGCTAAGAGAATTAATTCGTGAAAAATTCTTTCAACTTAAAAAGACACTCCCTAAGAATTTGTTTGTATAAATCCTTGCATTTTCGTGAAAAATCATAAATACTTCGCATTTAAAAAATTTCTAATGCGCGGATTGGAAAATTTGGATCTAAGTGAAAAAGTTCCAAGGGGCAAGCTCAGGTGAATTATTGGAGGCGCAACTGAAAACCAAAGAAAATCACTAAACTATACTTCATCAGTTCATCATAATCATTGCCCCGGCCTTTCCCACCGTCCTCTTCGCTTTCCGGATCGGATTCTCGCCGGCGACCGTCCTCCGATCGCCCAGCCTCCTCGCTCCTCCCGCTGCCGCCGCGGCGCAGACACACCCCACATCCCATGGAGTTCGCTTTCGACGAGAAGGACTTCTTGGCCTGCTGCGGGAGCACCAGGTTCGCCGCCGAAATGGCGAGAGCCTCCCCCTTCCCCTCTTTTCAAGCTGCCGTTCCCACCGCCAGAGACATCTGGTTCAACAGAGTAGCCTCTCTCTCCCTCTCCCTCTCCACCCCCACCGTTTCCCGTTGCTTCGTTCCTTCTTGTTTTTCCCTTTTTCGAATTGGAGTTTTCGGAGGAAATTGCTGATCTTGTGTTCTTTCGCTGGTTGGAGGTTGACGTGAGCGGTTGGCTTGAAGCTTTCTCGGCCCACCCTCAAATCGGAGAGACCAAATCGGTGGCTCCTGGGAGAAGTGACACCAGTGCTCAGTTAAGTCTCTCTCTCTCTCTCTCTCTCTCTCTCTCTCTCTCTCTCTCTCTCTCTCTCTCTTTATCTGTATCTTCTATTTTGATCGGTTCTTGCTTTTTCTTTTACATCTGCGCTTGGCCCCTGATGGACATCGTTGTTTTTAAGAGAAGTCGAAGAGATAGTGGGGAATTTTTCCTTATGGGGTTCCTCAAATTTTCATGCTTTGCTCTTTGGCATAGATTATTTTTTGGAGTTCTCGCTGTGCCAACTGAAAAGACTGGCTTTTTTCGTGTAAATGAACCTTAGCCTTCACAGTTAAGGAGCACTTGTTTGGGGCTTCTTTTGAATTTTGTGTTGTAAGTATTTGTGAAACCATGGATGAAGCAGGTAGATTTTTTCCAGCTTGCCCGGGGACGGTATTGCCCCGCAACTGGCAAGCCATGTTTTGGCTCCTTCATTCGGCTCTTCATTATGAGCTGCTTGCTTCATTGAATTATATGAATTGGCGACTTGTGGATGGCTGATGGCTTTGTTTTTTTTTTTTTGGTAAGAACTGATGGCTTTGTTTATGTGTGGAAAACTTAATGCTATTTGAACCGTTGGAATGAGGTTGACTAATTGGACAGAATATGATTTGCTTTTACTGATGGGTCGATCAACTCATTTTCAAAGTTTTCTGGTCTTCTTAATGGGAAAATCAACGGGTGTTTTTATTGGTTGGGTGAAGTGTTAACTTGTTGTAGGGTAATCTGCTTTCTTTAAGATCACTTATGTGCTTCATTATGTGGATTGTATGCTGCAAATGAATGAGAGTACATGTTCTTGACAAACTACTTTACTAGCTGCGGCACTAATTTGAAGTAGGCCAAGCCCCAATGGAGTACTCAACTGGTCTGTTTATCTTTAGATATCTACTTATGCCTCCATCATATTTTTTTGGGGACTGCACATGTCACCTTTACTATATGTTATGTCCGAATAGTTTGGTTAATCTACTTGATTTTATGGAACGCTGGGATGACTCATTGGTGAATTATGACAGAAATGCTCCTATTTACTTTTGAAACAACTTATGAATTGTGCGATTGTCTTAAAAATGTTTTCCTACTATGCATGATTAGTAATGCATTCTCTGGTAGATGATAGGGTGTTTGCTCATGGAGATGTGTTTATCTCCCATCCTTTTAATTCTCTGAAGCTTTCATCAGGTGAACTCTCTCATTGATCTGTTCATTAAGCATGATTTACATCAATCCTACACACCAGTTTGTCCTTTATCATAGCTGGAAGAATGAAAAGATTATGCATACATTCCCTACATGGAGTCGGACAGGCACTACAAATATATGTGCTGTGAACTTGTTTCATCTGGCATTTGACTTCTACTTAAGTTCCATCTCATAAACTTGCAAATACATCGACAATTAGGTGGGACAAGTTTTTTTATTTGAAAGAATCTTACTCTCTTCAACATTACCACAGTGATCCTTTTTTTGTGTTATGCACTTTTGTGAGGTAGAGGTATTCTATGGCAACACAAAATTGCCTGTTTAGCCTATACATATTGTTACGCAGCAAACAATTAGAAATAAACCAGAGAAGTGATTGAAGCATATCATGGGCTAAATGCACTTACCTGAATGGTTCATAGTACTTCAAATGTTGTTTCTTTCTATACGTGCCCTTTCACCTGCATTTTCTGGCACATTTTTGGTCTTTTGTTACTCGTGTATTACCTTAGTAAATTTGGACATTCATCTCAATAGGTGGAGTAAAGGAGAGCAATCTACAGCTTTGGCAACTGCCACTGGTTCTAGCTTACAGGTTAACCTCTTATGCAAAAAATTTTATTGTTCTAATATTTACTTCAATTTAATGGAGAAAACCATGCTGATAATTGCAATCATATTAGTTACTCTAATAGTCTGATGCTCTTGGACCTGTCATTTGCAGGAACTGTCTGACTGGAATGTACGATATAAGCAGAAGTTCGGATTTATTTTTATTATTTGTGCTTCTGGAAGGACGAGTCCCGAAATACTTGCAGAGCTGAAGGTAAATCTTGAAACAAAATTTGGTACCCTAGGTTACTAGCTCACATGAGTTCATGTCTCTAATGAGGGACAATCCAAGGCGTACTGCTTTGTGATCCATGAAAGTGTGCTTATCGCAGAAACACTTTCCATGAAGCCTTGTGCCTTGTCCTTGGAGAAAGCTCATGTTACTGTGCATTTTCCTTGCTTCCTTCAGTCTTAGTAGATATCAGTCAACAGTGTTACATGTTGACATCATAACTGAGAAGTGAGAAAATTGCAACATTTTCTTTTCCAGAGACGGTACTCTAATAGGCCCATAGAGGAGTTTCAGATTGCAGCTGAAGAGCAGATGAAAGTAACTGAATTACGTCTTGCAAAGCTCTTTTCAGCCAAAGATCACATGGCTTCAACTGGTGATCAGGGTCCTGCAGGACTAGCAAAGAAAGCAGAAGGTACTTCTAATGGCCTGGGTTTCATCTTTCAAGCATGAAGTTTTAATTATCTATTGTCAAGTCGTAGCAATTCTTCTATCCATGCATGCCCTCAACGGCTAATTTGACAGATGGCTCTATGCAACTGTTGCTGCTATTATTTTGCATGTTTTTCCCCGTACAAACCCAATTTAAAAGAATCCTCTAGCATGGAAACGTTCTAGTACCTCTTGAGTGGGAGGGCGTTTACCCCTTTGCGATATGAAGTTCTTTTTCAGGGGCACGGTTAATCTGCCATATGAGCTTTTGCCACTTCGACCATGTTGCAGTAGCATGCAATGTGGTTGACATATCTGTCATTTGTTGCTAGGTTATCTAGATTTCTCAAGGCTGTCCTGATTTTCATTGCAATTTTTGCTCAAAAGCTAAGAGAATTTAAGGTATCAAACAGGAATCACGGTGCAAAAGGAACAATAAATTGCATAGTATTGCCTGAATTCCTGCTGGTCTATATATGTAGATCTACATGAAGAGCACATGTTTAACAATTTTATCTGTCTATGCACTCTTACACCAAGCTTTTTGTCACCTATCTATATCTGTTTGTTTTTTGACTCCTAAGAACTTCTTATTACTTTCCCACTAATATGATAAAATATTTAAATTGTAGAAATATATGAATTATATTTACGCGACTATAATTGCTAAGATATATGCTTTTGAACTACTGTTGGTTCAGATCATGCTAACATTTTCTTTTTTGTGCTCTAGAAGATCGTGTGAGCATAATCGGAGGACATCTTACGGCTATTTCAGAAGTTTCTCCCAATAAAATGTCACAAAGTACAACTCGAACTCGTCCACCTATAACAACACATGTCTTGGATGTCTCTCAAGGATGCCCAGCCTCAGGCATGGAGGTCTGCTTGGAGATGTGGAGGGGAAACAAACCCCGCCCGTTGTTCGGCGAAGCAGAAGTTGGTGGTTGGATACTTCAAGGGGTCTCAAGTACAGATAAAGATGGCCGAAGCGGTCAGTTGATGGACATCATCAATGAGATTAATCCTGGAATATACAGGATCAGTTTCAACACGAGCAAGTACTGCCCCAGCGGGTTCTTCCCTTATGTTTCCATCATTTTCGAAATTGCAGAGACACAGAAGCGGGAGCATTTTCATGTTCCTCTTCTCTTTTCTCCATTCTCATTCACCACCTACCGGGGCAGCTGAAACATCCAATTACAGTGGTTCAATATGCCAAATTTCAGCACTCAGACTTGCTCTTTTTGTTCAGTTAGCTGAGAACGGATAATGTGTGATTTATGACATATATTGAGTCAGTGTGTTTAGTCTTGTGTATATTTAACCTTGATCTTTGAAAAAGACGACTTATGGCAGATAGATTTGTGGAATAAAATGAATGGGAGATGTGCTGATTCTCTTACCTGTGGAAGGTGGAAGGAACTGGATTTGCTGATTTTTTGTTTTAACCCGTGTGAAGATAAAAAGGAGAAATGCCTGCTGTGTTTCTTTTTTGTTCAATATACATGTTATATGTCCAAATGAGAGTTATGGGGATAGGGGGAAGTATAGCAATCTTCTCTATGACGGGAGCGGGTATTAGGTGCATTGGATGCGTGTACATAGCGCGCACCCAAGC
Organism: Syzygium syzygioides; assembly: GCA_031216285.1. NCBI lineage: Eukaryota > Viridiplantae > Streptophyta > Magnoliopsida > Myrtales > Myrtaceae > Syzygium > Syzygium syzygioides. Next base: position 19,177,548 of record CM062245.1, on the reverse strand, counting down.
CTTCGTGTGATTATACTCAGGTCTCTATAGTTGAAAATTAGATACTACGCAAGTCGAAACGTAGTTTCTCTGTATGTAGAGGTATTCGGTGTATTAAAAGCAGGCTACAGAAGCTCATTAAATAACTCTGAGCACCTGATTGTTTACCTTGTAAAGCTAATCGTAAGCAATACATGCGATGCGATTTTGTTTCGCAACCAGGATTGACATTCAGCAATTATAAGCATGCTTATCGTTTTGTCGTTTCGATTGGAATCTCTCTTCCTTAATTTGTGTCATGGTTTTCGAACGAACGAGCTCTCGTTCCCCCTCCAATAAACTCTCCGTTCATGTATGCTTGAAATGTTACGGGACTATGTTGCTTCAAACAAATCATGACACGTGGTCGTCAGCAATGCCGGTTTTCCATCACCAGCAGACAAACGGCACATCTGTTTCCATTTTCTTAATTGGCATTTCACCATACACAGGTGCAACAAAAAGGAGGGGAAAATGGTGAGAAAACGAGTTCTAGTCCTCCACGCCAAAGAAAATTCTCCCATTTCATCTCCAGCAAGTTTCAAGCAGCTGTTGAACTACCCTCAGCAAATCTCACCAGCATGATCTCTCGATCCCTTCACGATTAATTGGCAGAAGCCTCATTTGCACAACCCTTTTTCTTCAGTGTAAAAGCTCTCGACAAATTATCGTTTGCTATCTCCTTTGCCCTTTTCTCTGTTTCCCGTTTTCGAAAGATCTTTGAGAAAATAAATGGCGGGGAAAGAGGAGAAGAAGGACGTGGAGAAGAAAGCTGATGTGATCACCGCCATATATAAAGTTAACCTACATTGCCCAGAATGCGCGGCCGAGATCAGGAGGCCTCTTCTCAGAACACAAGGTATGTGAAGTGGATTCCCATGAAAAGTGAGTAGATATAGTTTATAACAAGCCCGTTTGTCGGATAGACAACTCAGCCGATCCCATTGCTAAGCGCAAGAGATATCATGAACATTAACCGAAACATCAGTCGATGAATGGAGTGAACGTGATGTTGCTAGATGTACGCGTATATTCCATGAAATTTCTTGTCTTGGATTGTGATGAATGATGATGATGGTGGTCATTAGAGCAGGTGTTCACCAAGTGGAAGTGAACATGGAGAGCAACGAAGTGAAGGTGAAAGGGGCAATCGACCCGCTGGGAATCCATAAGAAAATAGAGAGACTCAGCAAGAGGAAGGTGGAGTTGATATCGCCCAAGATCAAGATCAAGGAAGTCGAAACCGAGAAGAAAGTCGTCAAGGAACCCCCAAAAGAAGTAAAACTAATAGACACTACAATTTTGATCATCATAATATTGATTAATCGACAGAAACTAGTTACATTTTTGTAACACACATTTGGACATGTTCATTTTATTACGACGATCGATCACTCTCTTTCCCTCTATTTTCCAATTCGAACATGACATCTTTTTATATTATTTAGTATCTGTTTCGTTAGATTTAACGTATGGTGCGCATGTTATTTCCTGAACAAGACGTGCTAGTTTGTAGTAAGCACTAAGGAATTGTATAGTATCACATTTTAAGGCCTTGAACACCGAAATAGTAATGCACGTATTAGGTCAACCTTGCATTTTACATTTGTATGATACATTTTGCAATATTAAAAATTAATGCTTTACAAAATTCGAATGCACAATTAGGTTGAATTACTTTTTTTCCATTGTCATGACATCATTTGTTTCCTGTGTAAAGAAAACTTGATCTAATCAAAAATTTGCTTCGTCTCTTTCTTATTAAGCTACCCGTGCGAACGCACAATTTGAAGGTCTACATGCACTGCGACCAATGCGAACGCGACCTGCGGACTAAGCTTATAAGACATCCAGGTATAGTTGAGACTTCCCAACATGTGCCATTGATGAAGAATTCCAAATCACCAGATACATGACGTCCAAAATGGTAGCGCAGGTATCTACAGTGTCAATACCGACATAAACGCTCAAACCCTAACAGTCCAAGGAACGATCGAGCCCGAGAAGCTCCTGTCATACGTGCGGAGGACTCTGAACAAACAGGCAGAGATCATACCTCCGAAACCAGAGAAGAAGGCCGAGAAGAAAGAAGAGGAGAAGAAGGTGGAGAAGAAAGAGGTGGAGAAGAAGGTGACGGGAGAGAAGAAAGAGGAGGAGAAGGAGAAGAAGGTGATGGGGGAGAAGAAAGAGGAGGAGAAGAAGGCGACGGTGGAGAAAGAGGAGGAGAAGAAGGTGGAGAAGAAAGAGGAGAAGAAGGAGAAGAAGGTGATGGGGGAGAAGAAAGAGGAGGAGAAGAAGGTGACGGTGGAGAAAGAGGAGGAGAAGAAGGTGGAGAAGAAAGAGGAGAAGAAGGTGACGGTGGAGAAAGAGAAGGAGAAGATTGTAGAGACAAAGGGCAAAGAGATTGTGGAGTTCACAGGAGAGAAAAAGATCGTGGAGGTCAAGACGGAGGGAAATCCATACTTCGTTCACTACGTCTATGCTCCACAAATGTTCAGTGATGAAAACCCAAATTCCTGCTCTGTCATGTAATCTTTTGGTAACACTAGTAATGAGTCAGCAAGAGTGAAGCATTAGTAGCTACAGACATGAGTTTGTCACTGTACCTATAGAGACGGGTCATACAAGAATAGTATATGATATGAGAATCATAGCTTTACCAGATGCGATAAGAACTGATAGAAAGAATTCTCTGCAAGAACTACAATTTATGTGATGAAACTTTAATCCTCATCAGCAGAATTAGTCTATAAGAAGATCAGAAAACAGAGATCCATGTTAGCAAACCTGATGGTGAAGAGGTTAAATCGCTTACCAAACCTGTAATATGTAGTCAAATCAAAATTCTGATTTTCTTAGAAGCTCTCTTCACAAAAGCCCTTCCATATTCAAGTGAGTAAAGGTGCTAAGGTGGCCGGCCAGTTCCAATGTTTGAGTGGCACAAATGAAGGTCATCGCAATACATTCAATTTTACACCTTCGCTCTGGCAAGTCCTAGACAGACATGCGATAGGTTCCAACACGCTCCCGACAAGTTAGACGAAAGAAGTTGCCTGTCCTAGCGGTTGAAAAACAATGGAGGATAAATTTACAGAGTCATATAGTGAACCATCACGCATTCATACAGAATTTGCAAAGATCGACCCATGGTGCATGAAGATGAGTACATGAGTAGCATATTTAGTGATGAAGCTGCTATAATGCTGTATCTCCAACAGCATTCGTCATTACGTAGCAAACTAGACCAAGCCGTGGGAGTTTCATGTGTCAAACATCACCAAAGACTTCATTTAACGCCTTGTAGAAAAGAATGTACCATGTAGACTACTATTTACAAAACAACTTACAATTACAATCAAAACTTCTCCCAAGGGATGGGCCTCTCATATATTCCATGCATGCGCTTGTCAGGGACTTGAGGGAGAAAGTCCGGGACCTTACCACCAAGTTCAAGTCAACAAACGGACCAATACAACCAGTTTATTTTGCAGAAACACCACATATGCAGAACAAGCAAAATAAGCAACGCTAAGAGACCACCAAAAAAGATGAAGAGAGAGAACATCACTATCTGGACCTAGTAATCATAGATTGACATGAGCAAAGTATACCTCAAATGTCAAGTAAAAACTCATAAAGACTAGATCAGGTAAAATTTGTAACAATAATTACATCGACCCGAACTGCATTGCAAGCCCTTTCTGCTATTAAATCCTCTTGCATCAATCAAACCACAAAACCCCTAGTCTCTAGTCAAACAAGCGAAGTAATAGATGGTTAACTAATTTGCACCTCCACCTAACATAACTTCACTAAATCTTGACTCGCAAATGGCACAACAGAGTCAAGTCGATCCAACCAAAATCAGACCTCATCTTCATGAAGGAGCATGTTGGGTATTTCCTTGTTGACAGGAAACTTCCTCCCAGTCTCTGGGCAAACCAACGTGCCTTCCTCAAGGTGGAGCTCTAAAAGGGCATGATGAAACCTCTGCAGAAAATCGACGGAGTCAAGCATTGAGGAATCCGCTTGGTCAGGAAGATCCGTGTAGCCCATGGACCGAGATGCATCCACGAGAGCTTTCCACTCGATCTTGGCAAACATATTCTTGAGAAAGTCGGGATTCATCTCCACTGGTTTCTCTATTACTTTCTCCACCACAATGCCAAGGGGGAAGCCATTGGTTACTCCCTTAATGTTTGATGAAAGCATGTTGTGGGTCAAGAGCCTCATCTTGAAAAGTTATCCGTCTCACGAGTTTTCGGTTGTCAAGATTTTTCTGTTAATCCTTCCTCACCTTTCACAGAGACTGAGAGAAGGAAAGCAATCCGATCGACAATCAGCATTCGATAGAGCTCAATACTCAACCGTAGTATCTATAAGCAACAAGATAAATACACGACAGTATCAACAAGAACGTAGATGTTATCATCATTTATGGAATCTAATGGATCTTTCAAGCCGTCTGCTGGAATTGCTTAAAGTTAACTGTATATTTCTGTGTCCACAAGGAAAGTCCAAGGCAAAGGCCCAAGGAAAAAACAAGAACACTAGAAATCCATATAAAGCAAAGCTGAAGAGCATTTTTGCCCAAAAAAAGAGGCTTCAATTACACCAAACCGGCGACTTAGGTCGGACAATAGGTGATATCTGATCATATGGGTCGGACACCAGCCATTTCCGATCAGTCTATGAAGGACTGAACAGGGGAAAGAAAACCAAAGCATCGAAAAGAATCGCAGCGCACACAGAAATTTATAAAAGAAAGAGACCGTCAATGCATACAGTGAAATGCGCAAAACCGCAGCTGAAATCCCACAAGCCGCAGCAATTCTTGGATGTATCAGCATCAATTAAGACAATAAATCGAGATCTTAGAACGCATACATCCAGCCCATTCCAAATTCCAATCTATGCACGAACCCCGAAAAAAATTATGAATATCATGATTCAAGAAAGAACAATCGGTGGCTTTCCGATGAACGGCGGCTCTCTTCGAAGAGCCACTCAACGCGCCGCGGTTGGAAGAAATCAAGAACAAGAACTCGGGGATACAGAGATGAACTGAGATGGCGAGCGCAAACAAGAGAGACAGCGAGAGATTGGGAGATAAGAAGGGGAGAAGGGAAACAGAGAGAGAGACACGCACGTGAGGTGCGGCGGCGAATCCCGACGGCGAGGCGGCGGACGGCGATCGGCGGCGGCGACGCGGCGAGTAGGGGGAGGCTAGTTAGAGAACTGAGGAAGAGACGATGGAAAGCTTGAGGGGAGGGTTTTTCTAGGGTTTTCTGTTTCATTTTGTTTTAGTTTAAATTGAAGCATTATAATTAAACATCGGATTTTTCAAAAACATATGCCTTCGACTAAATAAGAAAATATTACAATTTTCAAATACTTTGATTCAATGTTTTGAAAATTGAATATTCTCACATCAAATATATTTTGCAAATACTCAAAAGCACTCATTGATAAGACTCAAAATTGAATTGGCATTTATATTTATATTTAAAGAGATTTAATTTTTTTCTAATAGGAAATCTGTAGGACTTAGCTCCATTGTAATGGGGTTTTTGTGATGTTTGCGGGTGATGTTTATATACCTCATATGTATCTTCTCGGACCAATTCGTTATTAGTTTTTTCCATATTGTTAATTGATCATAACTCCCGAGATATACGATCAGTTGATTATTCCGTTAGGGGTAATTCTTTCTCAATTTTGATCTATTTTTTTCTGAATTTATTTAGTAAATTCTGCTTCTAAGCTTCTTCTTTTTTTTGGCTAAGTAAATTGCATGGGTTGTTTGTATTAAATTTTCATAATTTCCACTATCATCTACTCTTATATTTTGAATAATTTTCAAACCATTGGAAAAATAACATATGAACTTCAAAATTTTTAATAAATTCACAGCCTTCTCCTTGAATTTTTTTTATGTTGATTGTAGTAGATTTCAAAGGACCATTCTCCTATATTTTTGTATTGTTTGGAATAAAATCTTTATTAATTTGGAAAACTTTAGCTATCATGTCTTATTTTTTTCTGTCGTTCATATTCATTTTTTTAAAATAATTTAGATCTAGATTGTCGATAAGTTTGACATTGTCTATCATTCGGGATTTCTAAATTATTAAACTGGGATTTTGGGTGCGTTTGGCTCGGCTTTGGAAATGGGCCTTGAGAAAATGCAAAGGCTTTACTACTAAGATCACCCTAGAACGACTCGATAAAATCAATAATATAAAAACAATCAAAACAATTTGTGAAATCTCATATCACTATGTCTTCTCCTTTGGATTTTGTTCACGAGAAGATGTTTTGACTTTTAATGCACAAATTACACATAACACGAGAAGGACTGTATATTAAAAACTGCGCGGCTTTCGTTATTTATTATTTCGGTGAAAATTCTGTGGTCCATAAGGTTTTGTGGAATCAGCCCCTTATGAAATATGGACCATTGGAATTTAAGAAAAAAAAATCTCTTCGGTTAAATCAATTTTAAAAAAAGTGCAACCGGCTACCTGATAAAGGGTAACTTATTGACATTTACGGGAGGTCAATGATCGTAGGGCTATAAATTTTATAATTAATTTAGGAAAATTACAACTAACAACTTTAACTATTGATGTGATTGACTTACATGAAAGGAATTTAGACAAATTTACTAAGAATATTGAAAAAAGATATTTAAGATAATTACAGGTTGTTTATTACTCCTGAGCATTTACGATTGTCAAGACCTTCAGACTTACTAGAATCTGAGGTGCTTTTCAATTAGTAGGTAGATTACTAATTGTCATTTGCATGGATTTAGAGGCAGTTTATGATTTTTAGGTCAATCATTAATTATCGATTCTTTTTTTTTTGTTGTTGTTGAAATTATCAATTCTTGTTCGATTGAGATGTTTTAGAAAGTTTCGGCACAGTGACCTTGGAATGGGGCTCGTTAGGGATGGCCCAACCTAATCCCTAATCCTTTCTTGTGGATGTAACCTATACCCTCCTAACACGTGATAACTCATTATTGGCTCTCAACACCAGGATTGACACATTGCACAATTTTATTAGCGATAACCACGTCTCACTGCTTATGCCCGATCATTTCACTTATTGGGAGGAATTTTTCGTCTTCACAATGTCCGGGCTTCAAGACCTTTATGGAACCCGACATCATCAGATTTTAGGGGAACTTCCGTAGCAAACCCTCGAGAAAATCTCCATAGCAAATGACTTGTCATTCCACGCCTGCCGCTAGAGCTGGTAAACAGGTAGGTCGGATCCGCTTTGGATGGGTCAAATATGGGTGTGGACCTTATTGACCTTTTTAATCTATATAGTCATTTTCATGCCTTATGATTTATGTGACCTATACCCAATTCAATATAGGCCAAATCCAAACTCACCCAGATAACTCACATTCTAAGCATAACCATTAGATCAGCAACCACCGCCCGCAGCGGCTGCGTTGGCTTGCGCTCTGATCCCCCCACGAAGGGACCAGAGTTCAAACCCCAGCGTAGTCGTTAGGGATTCTTAAGTGTGGCGCCGTGGTGGTGGGTCCTGCGCTAGCGTCACCCCAGGTTTACCTCTCCGGCTGTCGGCCGTGCGGGGGGTTCCTGGGTTACCAAAAAAAAAAAATTAGATCAGCAAATAACTATTTTTGTGGCAGAAATGAAAATAAAAATCAACAACCTAAAAAGATTGATGGCAAAATGTACTTTATGCGAATTGATTGCTCAACAAAAAAGGCCTTAAAAGTGGTATTTTGAACGGTGAATCAAAAAGTCTCGTGCCTGAATTTAACCATATTGTTAAGAATCATCTTTCCCCGTTGGCTAGTTTGGAATGAGTGCAGTGTGCCACGGATTGGCAAAAGCACGACCAAATCATGAGTTTCAATTGCAAGTTATTGCAGGCTGAGTTACGCATCCCTTTCTTGACATGTCTTACACAATTGAAACTCGAAATCATGCCTGTGAACATTCAACTGTATTGGGCTTCTCTTGTGACTTCACTGTGTCATCAATTTTCCAGAAAGTTAGAAGCAAAGCCTACTTATCATGCCGCGATATCGATTACGAAGTTGATGGGGGAAAGTTCTGAGCAATCTCGGTTCCACTTCCACTCGGGGCAACCTATGATGTGATCTCCGAAGGAAGCTCATAGCAATCTCGTTTTGTCAAGCCGAATTCAGCTGAGTTGATAACGTATTGAAAATGGGTCTATTTCACATCCGGCAAGACCCATTTATGATCAGGCCTTTACTTATATTTACTTTTCACGACCTGTATTTACAATTTTAGGTAACCTATATTCTACCTAGCCCAATAGATATATGTCAAAAAATGGGTTTGAGATCCATATTGCCGCCCGCCATCCGGGGTCACTAGTATAGTCTGCTACGCTTCTCACGCCTGCTCTATTTCATTCCTCTCACGATGTTACTGCTGCGCGATGCTAGCACATCTGCAGAGATCGGAAATCTCGGGAGTAAACCTCCTCAACCGTATCAGCTCAGCTCGCGTGCTTTTGAATATGACCAGAATGTCAACTTCTTTATGCCAATTAATGGTACACTGATCCTTCTTTGAAGTGAGCTGCAGTTGTCCTACTTACCCTGTAAGGATCTACTGTGAACAGCTGCACTAGCAAAGCATTAGGTTTTTGTTATCTTTTCCGATTTCTGCAATCTGAAGAAGGTGTTGAACGGTTTTCTGCAATCATAAGCTCCAATTTTATCTCGATTTCTTCCATAAGTGAATGATATGGCGACGATATGGAGCAGTTCTGATGTTGCGAATCCAACCAGATCATGGAGCAGTGCTTCCAATCTGTAGAGAACGGAATGTTAACTTTGAATGCGTACCCTCCATCCATCCCCTCCGCCTCCGAATCAAATGTTAGTTCCAATCCCTCCCTCTCCATCCAAAGTAGACCTTGCTTCGATATCGGGAAATCATCAACAACCGAAAGGGATCTTTAGCTCGTGTCCTCAGTGGTTCAGCTTTTAGGGTTTGATTGTAATGTGTGTCGGTTGTGTGAAGCCTTGCATATGATTCATGTAATATATTAAGCAGCACGAGCAAAAGCATATATAGATTAAATCTTGTGCTTCAAAATATCCCGGCCCCAGTTTTTTTGCCGAAAGAAGAAAAATAGTTTTTACATAACATCACTGTTTGGATGACTACGCATAAAATTTATCATATTAAGAACAAAAACTAATATAATTTATCATCTCGTAAGCAAAAAATATTCAGATTCGGGATCAGAAAAGTAAGCCCGCCGTCCATAAATTTAAGCTAATGGAGAGAAATCTCGGCAACAAAATAGTACAAATCTTAGGAACATTCATTTCTTCCTTCTTCGCAACACACTTTCGGCCAAATGCAGCGATTAAAATTTGCAAATTCAATGGCATCACTAGCTGCTTATCAATACCATTGATGGTTAGAATCTGCTTTTGTCTAATAAGCAATATTGTTTTTGTTTTTGAATTAAGAAATATGATAAGTTTTGTTTTTTTTAATATTATAAAAATCGTGTTGCTTTTCATTTCACTTATGTATAACTAGTACGTTTTTCTTTCTTTATTTTAGGAAAACAGAAAAAAAGTAAAAGCAATAGTCAGACATGACCAAAACATCGTTTACTGAAAATGAAGTGCGGTCATCAATGGATGTGTGACTTAGAAGTACATCTAATGATTTTGTTGTTTATAAATGAAAATAAAAACAAACTTAATGAAACGATCCTGAGCTATTAAACCATCATGTAAATTATCGTTTTCATCTTAACACTCTCCATCAAGTCAACAGCAGTACGATAATGAATGTCACAAGTGTACAGGCCCAATGTGTATGCGAAATAATTATGGAAATCTAAAATAAATTGAAAAAGGATAATCTTAATCAGATGAAAGCTAAAAAGGAAACGTGATGTGAAGTTGAATTCGAGATCTCAGGCTCAACTGCCATCCTGAAATTGAGTGTATGATCATCTTCTCTTCTTCTTTTCAGCTAGAGTTGCTAGAGAGCAAATCGGATTATCTTTTGAATCTCGAATAGGGCATTTAATTCAAAAGAAAAAAAGCATTGTCCAGATTATTTATTTGATCAAGATGCCACAACTAGCATATAATGATGTAAATGCAGATTACAAATTGCTATAGTTAGTCTGAAAATTTTTTTAAAATTCACATCATATTGGCAGGAAAACACAAAGACAAACAACCCCATGAAGTAGCCCAATTTCTAATCAGCATCTAGGATGTGAAAAAGCAGCAAGCGAGAGAAAAATGCAAGAAATGCTCCTCCTATCTTAGAAATTCCCTGTGTTGAAGTCATCAAAGCCTGAAAAACAAACCCTAGCGTCTACTGATGATAAGAACAACAATAGCTTTCGTCACACCATTCGTCTTTCTCATACCTTTCGTTTCAAGAGAAGGGCTATTGACTTGCTGCACATGCGTGTCCCGTAGTTTTAACCCTTGTTCTGTGAGTGATAGCTTGTGAAACGCTGCAAATTTGGTCTAGAGTTGAACCCATTCAATGTCAATTTCAGATGATGATGGAGAGTCCAAATTAGGAGATTAAACTCCAAAAACATAGCCCAAGTCTTTCCTCACACATCACCAAGATCAAACTTGCAAGAATGAACAAAAGAACACCAGGAAGAGAGAGAGAGAGAGAGAGAGAGAGAGAGAGAGAGAGAGAGAGAGAGAGAGAGAATATGTCATACAGACACCAAGTGGGGATTACAACAAATCTAGTTAATCTAATTTTCATGTGGGTCAATTATAACCCTGCCTTGCAGCTGCATTTTCACCCCACCCATCAACTGCTAACTGATGAGTCATGTTGTGTGGAAGATTGAGGAATGGCAAACCTGATGAAGGATCTGGGTACTGGTTGTTGTTGACTCCTCCGCCGCCGCCGCCCCCTTGCTGCATCGGATTCACCTCCTCCTCCTCCAAAGGCAGCCTCTCGTAAGCAACGTTCGTGAAAGAAGACGCGATCACAATGACCGGCCCGGAGGCCATCAGCGCCCCCACAACGTTCCCCCCGACCACCTGGCCCTGCGGACCTGCCAGGAACACCGTAAGGCTGGTGGCCCCTGGCGGGGCTGGCGGTGGCAGGAAGGACCCCGACAGGGACAGGATCTCGAACCGGCCGTGCAGGGTCGCCACCACTGAGCCGGCCGCCGCCGGCTGACGGAGGCTCACGTCCGTGACCATGCCGGCCCCGCTGAGGACGCAGATCCCCCGCTGCCGTCTCCTCGCGTACACCGCCACGGACTCGAACACGTCATGGCCGCTGCCTATCTCCAGGATGTGGGCCCGGAGCGTGTTGGCGCTCTCCCGGGTGATGACCACCGGCGGCTTCGGCTTGTTCTTGGAGCCCGGCGGCCTCCCGCGGGGCCGGCGGGTGACCACGTCGCCCGGCCCCGAGGTCGGCGACACGAGGTCGAGGTTGCTGCTGTTGCCAGAGTAGTGGGTTGGGGCGTTGAGGTCATTGTCATCAGAATCTGGTGGGTTCTGGAGGTGGAGGTCAGGCCTCTGGAGGTGGTGAAGAAAAGGGTTGGATGGACCTAAATCTAAACCCGAAGCCATACACGCAGCACAGAAATGAATTTGAAACGCAATGGAATAATCAGAGTAATGCTAGGATGTGTGATTTGAAAATCATAATTGGGGTTATTTTATGTGAACCACAAGGTAGCTGGAATTGAAACCCTAGAACGAATAGAAGACAAGAGGAAAGAGAGAGAGAGAGAGAGAGAGAGAGAGAGAGAGAGAGGGAGAAATGAGTTCTTATCTGGGTCAAGTGATGAGGAAGGAACTTGCTTTATATTGCGTGTATTGTTTTACGTGATCTGATTGGAGATTTCATTATCATGACCAATTGGTTTTTCATAAGTTTAATCCTTTCAAGTCTTTTATTAGAAGTTTTAAAAAAAAAATTTCCCAATGACCAGAAAAAAATAGAGGCACGCAGCTATTAAATTTTATTAAAGAAAGAGTCAGGATTCCCTTTCTTTCTTGGTCCACGCACACCGTTATTTGTTTATGCAAATACTTAGGGGTTATTTAATATATACAATTTATGATGCAAATTATGCTAGTGAAGTCCACTTGTTCTATATCTTAAATATATATATGTCGGCTCTCAAATGACTTATTGATTGTGCTTGGTCATCAAAATAAAACCTTAGAACCAGATAGAGTTAAATTACACTTTCATCTTACATCTTAAGTTTATACAATAATATGTATTGATCTCACAAATTATACATTGTTCAAATTAGAAAGTCCTTATTTATCTCCGTTATTATATATTTTCACTCTTAAGGTGTGTCTCATTTGCTAAAAAACATCTTGATAGCGGAAAATGTTTTCTGTTAAAGTGAGTTTCAAGGAAAATGGCTTGCTTTTAGTTGATTGGTTGCAGTTGAAAGTGAGATGAAAAAGGCTTTTTGATGTTTATATTTTACTTTAAAAAATTAGTTTCTGTGCTATAATTATATTTGAGCATGCAAGTGGAATGGAGTTTGGAAAAATGTTTTCTTCTATTTAAGGTGGAAAATCATTTTCCTCAATTTTAAGTACAGTTATTTTCCTTGTCCATAAATCTTCCATTGATTATCTCCTTTCAAGACTCCAAACACATGCATATCGGAAAAAAACCAAAAAAGTCCTTAATATATTGCATTGGTATCAATTTAGTCATGAACCCCTCAATTGAACCAACTTAGGCCGAAACCTTTTTACATTGGTATTTAGTCCATCTGATCAATTTAAGCCGAAAATCGCTGATGTAGACACCAACAGTCTTTCGTGCCACAGTTGGTGGACAGCCAGTGCTAACGTGGGCATTTTTATAATATTTTAATAATTTTATTTAAATAATCCTTTTATATATTTTTCTTTCTTTTTTTTACCTTTTTTTCCTTCTTTTTGGTGAGGGGCTCGCAGCCCTCGCTTAGATCTATGTGAGGGCCTGATGCCATCACCTGTGGCCGATGATGGTCGGCCAGCGAGTTCAAGTGTAAAAAAAACAAAGAAAAGAAAGGAAAATGTTAAAAAAATTCAAAAAATATTAGAAATGTCCATGTCAGTGCGGCTGTGCCACGCCACGACGGCCAGTTTTCACGTCATCAATTTCCTACAAAATTTGGCTGGATGGACTCAATTGATAAAACATGAAAAAGTTTAAGACTCAATTGGCAAAATTAAAAGGTTTAGGATTGAATTGGTGAAAGTGCAATAGATTTAAGACTTTTGGGACAATTTCCCCAATATTAAGTACAAAGTAATAACATCGGGAGCTATTTAAAATTGGATATCTAGCTAGTTTTTGTTCTTGTATTTTTTTTTTCAACACCTTACACAAAGGTTCATCCCAAAAAACGAAAAAAACCTATACATAGTGTGCATATTGTATTGTCTTTATTCACGCATATCGATAGCTAAATTCCCATAGATCATCATGACCTTCGTGAAAGTAGCTAAAACTAAAATAACTTACATTAAAGTTGGATATAGAGTTTTGTGAGTTTGTGAAAGTTAAACTGAAATTATAAATGACAATCTACCCATATAAGTGTAATTCCTCGTCATAAAACAAAAGAAGAAATTAAATTCATTGGGCTTATTTTTTTAATGGGTCTTTGGACACTTGATTAAAAATGAAAGTAAGGTCGGGTGGCCTAAATAACAACAAATTTAAGTTGTAATTGACATATACAACTCTAGCACAACATAAATTCTGTTAAGATCAAAACAAAAGCCAAACCACCAGTTGAAGTGTTAGTGTTAACTAATGTGCGCATTGAAAGTCCTAGCGGCAATAGTTCCTCCATCTCTGGCTGTAGAAAATTACCCTCTAATTCATAAATTATTAGCTATGGATATCACCCACATGCATGTATAATAAAAATAAATATTAATGATGTTCATTCTTAGATCCTATCAAATGAAAGAGGTAGTTGGAGCAAATTTCATCCAACCGAGAATAGAGAAAACATGGCCCATGTCCTAAATCAATATAGAACGTACCCATGTCCTTGATCTTTCAATCGATCCAATCAAGTTCAATATTTATTTTTATTTTTATTTTTTGCAAAAGCACAATCAAATCCTTTTAATATCTAAACACTACCATAAATTGGCCATGTGGCACCCGAAAATTACATACATGGCAACCTTAAATTGCATTTTTCAAATATATATTTTAGAATTTGATTGTACTATTGAGTAAAGGATTAGGACTTGATTCTACCAAATAAAATGCGTATGACTGCATTGCACCTTTCACTAAAGATCTACAATTTTATTACCATAACAGAAAAGTTTAAGACTTGATTGAATTCTATAAATTGAATTTTGGACTTTTAGGGTGATTATTCCTCCTTCAATTTAGTTTATTGGCATATCGTCTAAGGTCCACAAAAACTTAAGTCTTGAGGCCGACTCACCCCCTCAATTTCCGAAAATTTATCTAATACCTATTTGTGCTTTCAGCACATGATAGTTTAATCAAATCGCCATTTGAGGTTGACATCCTAAATTCTTTAATCAACTAATTTAACCTATATAGAACTTCAAAAATCAAAATTAAAAAAGGAGATGTCCTAATTATAAACCTACTCAACTACTAAATGTTTAAAATAAACAAATAGAAAGTTCAGGTTTATAGTACATATACTTTTATTTTTAGGTAATCATTGTCCTTTACTTTCATTGTATTGAATGAGTATGCTTGTGGTCACAAGATTATTGGAAAATTTATCCAAAAGTCATAAATCTATTATCGATGGCCAATTTAGTCTTAAATTTTTGAATTTAACCAATTTAGTCATAAACATTTTATCAATTTGCCAATGTAATCATTCCGATCAATTTTGATCGGAAATTACTAATATGACAATCCAGTTAGTGTCAACTATCTTACATGGCATGGCCAAAGCTAATGAGGATAATTTTTTTATAAAAATTGAATTCTTTTTTCATTTCTTTTCGTTTCTTTTCTTCTTTCCCCATTTCCCTCTGCCAGTTACCAGGGTCTTAGCAATGGCCAGTGAGGGCCCGCAAGGGCATCTTGGCATTTGTCGAGACCTTAGTGACCTACAGAGGAAAATAGGACAAACAAAGAAAAGGAAAAAAAGAAAAACTTCAAAAACTAAAAAAAAAAATTGATCATGCCATGTTAGTGTCAACTATGCCAATGTCGATATCAACGATTTTCATCTAGAATTTGATAGAATGACTACATTAAAAATCATCAAAAGGTTTAAAACTAAATTTACCAGATTGAAAAGTTTAAGACTCAATTGGCCGCCGTACAATAAATTTAAGATTTTTCCAATCATGGATATTATGCAATAACAAGATTATTTCCATTAGGGTGTAAACAAGTTTTGCTATGGACCCACCCGTCATTAGGCCAAGATTTTAAAGTGAGTTTTGCTTTCATCAGGTCGATTAATAAAATTTAAAGTAAAAGGCCAACCATATAAATTATCAGGTCAATCTAACAAAAAAGGGCTTCCCGAGAATGCAACAATTTGTGCTTTCTCCATAGGAAATTAGGCATCTAAAAACTTTATCCTTGAACTAGCTACTTAGCCCGTTTTCGCATGCATATTATTATTTACAATTTCGGATCATTGATGGTATCAATTTGAGAAGATATGATGTAAGGGAAAAGTTGAGAGTTATCGACTGATGATATCCATATCTTAGTAGATGAATATTATAATATTAGGAACCTTAAAAATGATAGGGGGAGAAAAGAACATCACAATATTATGTTACGTAAATAGGGAAACACAGTATGGTAAATGTTAGAAAGCTAAATTCTAAAGTAGCTTTCTCTAACCTATGCAAAAATTATATCAAAGGAAGGAGGAGGAAGACGAAATGTTTTTTATTTGTAGTTTTATACACTAACAAGTTAAATTTAGAGATTAAAATTTCCATCATGAATATTTGCTTAAGTTAACTCCTAATCAATCATCAAAGTCTTTTGAATTGGGGGAGTAAAGGCAAAACTTGTTTTACCTTAGTTATTATTCTAATTGTAATTTACATGTAAATATGGTAAGTTTTGAAAAGGTTGTGGCTTCTAATAATTTTCTAATTGTAATGATATATCATAAGTCTAAGGTCAATATTAATTTTAATGAATCTGGAAGCGGCATGATTTATATATTTTTAAATTTTCTTATAATTTTTGTTTGAATTCAACAAATTTAGTAAAACAAATTGCAGTTTTTTTTTGGTTAGAAAACAAATTGTAGTTTACTTAGCAGTAAATCTTTAATACAAAAAGTACATATGAGTGTGTTCCGTTCTGTTTAGCTTTAAAGTAAGTGAATCTCTTTATTTGATGCAATTTGTTATACTTAAAGAATAATACATTTGAAGATACTTTCTCTTTATCCGATTTTTAAAATTTAAGCTGATAAGAGGCAGAAGTTTGTATATTGCAATTTTAAATCAATATCTTATTACTGTAACGTTGAAGTAACGGAATTTACGTATACTTTTATTTCCTTGTATTATTTGATTCACTATATTCAATTCAACAACTTGAATAAGAAAATCATAGTTTAATTCAAAACTTGTTTGGTTCAAGGCAACAATTTATCTGATAAACAAAATCTATTGGTATGTTCTACATTTTAATTTTAATTAAATGTATCTCTTTAATAGATGAAATATGTTTTGTTTTTCAAGAGTACTATGTTTGAAGATATGATCTCTATATCCATTTTTTTAATATTTGATCTAGTAAGAGATTGAAGTTTAAACGACATAAATTAGGATAAAAGTTAAATACTATTATTTAAGAATATATTTTCAAGTATTTAAACTTTATTCATATTTTAAAATTTAAACTCAATAGCAGAGGTAATTTTAAAGAGGACAAATGAATAAACTAATATTTGTCGATCGAATGTGCACCACATGGCAAGACTACCCCATATGTTAGGTCATGTGGCAATTACAGAGGTAAGGTGAAGCGCCAGATGGTGAGCAGAGAAGTGAACTTTCTCTCTATAAGTCGGTATGTCTCCTAATGTATAGATGAGTTCTATGAATTGAAAGAACATGGAGCACAAACACAGGATTTTGAAATTAAACTGAAGTAGATTCTTATTAGGAGATGATTGAGCTGTGTTAGGTTCACATATTTATTTGGTATTTTTGGTGCAATGTTTTGTCTAGTATGTTTTGTTCTATTTTCTATTGAGCATCCTATTTAGGTCAATATCTTTTCCTTTTTTTTCTTTTTTCCTGATTTTCTTATGTCTATTTTGTTTGAGATACTCATTAATAACAATTAATTGCAATGCTAGTTGCGTCATGGTGAAAATTTCACCATCCTCAATCGAATTCGCCGGCTCCACCACTGGCCTTGCTGACTGACTAAACGCTTTTGGAGTGTATGAGCAAACTATTCATTTTAAGTCATTTCCTGCTTAGTGACCCGCTTTATTAGATGCTTCATATTTTTTTCTGTAGGGTTAATTTGATATACTTATCAAACGTGTTGTATTCAGATTAATCATATTCATATTATATATGTATTTCAAAACAATACGATTAATACAGCGCAACCCGAATTGTCAATTCTCTAGTCATCACTATCTTCGAAGGATTCATGTTTTTATAAAAAAAAATTATTTTTTTCATTTTGAAATTTAATATGGCATTTTGATAAAATACCACCTTGTCCATTATTCTCTCTCTCTCTCGTCAATTTTGTCCTTTTCCTTTTGTCTTGCGCGCACTTGAGCATATGCAATTTGACTTTGTCGTATTCATAAATTAAGTATGTGGATAATTACGAGGTAAGGAGACCAAGTAATTACTTGGAAAAAGAACGAAAATACCCTTATGTTTTAGAGAAACTTTCCTCAGAAAACCTAGAATTCAAACCTCAACTTCCTCTCATTTCCCTCCCCCTCCGTTTGTCCCCACCATGTCCGCTTGCGCCCCCTCTCACGGTTCCGACGCCACTTACTCCCCGCCTCCGTCGACCCCTCTCACGGTTCTGACGCCACTTACTCCCTGCCTCCGTCGTCCTCTCCCTCCCTCTCTCTCTCTCTCTCTCTCTCTCTCTCTCTCTCTCTCTCTCTCTCTCTCTCTCTCTCTCTCTCTCTCTACAAATAAAGGGAGCTCGCACCTTGATCAGGACCATCGTGCAAATAGCCTCTCACACTCATGCGACCCCAAATCTAGGGGTCGCTTGAAGCTAGGAACCTCGAATATGAGGTGGCAACTCCTAATACAAGGATGCGACCACCACGGCTTGGGAGGCACAGGGCGAAGGGGCTTCCAAGGCTCGGCGATATGTGGTGGCTGGCAGGACTCGAATGAAGGCCGATTGTGACAGTCGATACGAGGTTTTAGCTATGTAACAATAATGTTACACGGTGGAGTCGAGGTCGGAAGAGGGGCAAAATTGGAAATAAGAAAAGGAAAAAAGGAAAGATAATGGGCAAAAACAGATTTAAACCATCTAAAAATGCATTTGTGTTGATCAAGCTCTTGATGTGAATTTACCCTAAATTTGAAGTGTTCCAATCCTTTCGATCCACTTCCTTTCAGTAACCAAACAAAGTTCAACCAAGAAGATGAATCTCATCTTCCATAAAAATCGTTGAGAATAAAGCTCGAGAGAGTGAAATCTCGAATTTCAAGAAGTATGAGATGTCGGGTTCGATTCTTACTTGACACAATGATTTGGGTCAACTAAGGGCAAAAATAATTTTTTGCAAACACTCTAATACAGCATAGATGATTTGTCTTTGATCAAAACAAAACCTGAACTTACATACCACTATAATATAAATAAGAACACAGGCTCCGTTTGTCTCGTAGATAATGAGTAATTTGAGAAAACATTTTCTTAAAAATGATCATTTGTATCGCTCAAAATAATTAGTCAATGAAAATCATTTTCTTTATTTACAACAATTGATATTTGAACATTTTCGTGAATAATAAAAATATTTTCGTTTGATTCATTTTCATAAGCAACATGTGTAATCATTTTTTGGAAAATATTTTCCAGATCGTTCGTTTTTCATGAAACAGACATACCAAGCAGAGGCAACACTTTGCTCGATACGTAGTTAGATGGGGCTCCACGGATAAGTTTCCATTCGCAATGACCGTTAAGTATTTCTTTGTCTTGATCTCATGCTTACTTGCAATTACTTATAATCTACCAACTTTGGATGAGCCATACCAAAATGTCAACAACTTGCATTTCACGCCTTGATGAATGCTTGCGCCACTCAACCTAAGTCAATAGCTATCTATCTAAAAAGTCTATGCTCATTCGTTTAAGATTGATATTCCAACCACTAATTAGGAATTTTCATTGGTCAATGCCCATCATATAACTCTAGATCCCTAAATTTTTATTATTCCATTAGGCCCGTATTATTTATTTTCTTGATTCGAATTCTAATTTAACCGAAATTTCACGACGTTCCTTAAATTTAAGTGTCGATTTGATATAAATTTTCATACCCATTTTCCCGACCTTTAATAAACTACAATTCTGAGCGAACTACTTTTGCTGTGGATTGCAAAGGAAAATGACGGAATTTAATTTCTCTAATACGAAATACGAGATTAATTGTTTTATTAAAAGAAGAAATTACATAAAATATATATTCCTAATTTTCCTAAATGTGCTAAGAAAATCTCGACCCTCCACACAATTCGATGTTTCTCTCGAATTGCAAGTGCTACGGTGGTCCCAGACGACTTGCGCAGTGCACGCTCACCGTTCCAAAAGATTTTATATAAAATAATGCAACGAAAGTTGCTTTTTTATTATTTTATTTATTTATGGTTATCTTCAAGAAGACAGACATCATAATCATCCAATCAGGAAGTGATTGAGGACACAAGAAAAGGTGGTTAAACCTAATTAATCATCTAATCAAATCCGAGGTCCCCACCCACGTTGTGTCTGCACAAATTACCTTGCATGTCAAGATAATATAATGCCGTGGAATGTGGTGCTGCCGGGATAAGGACAGCCCAAATTTAAATAACAGATTCCATCAATCTCTTAAATTTTTTTTGTTTTTATTGTTTGTCAGAATGTTGACATGCGAGATCCATAAATCTAACCGAAGAATAATTATATGGATTTCTTGAATTTGAAATTCGAAGTGCATACGTATCGGTTTGGTAGGCAGACATGGGTAGTGGTTAGGTGATATTGGTTAAGTTTGGGATTTAATTGCCATCTTTTAGTACGTGTTTGGGACTTAATTGAATCCGTTGAAAGGTTTTGAGAGTCGATTGTACTTCTCAGTAAAAATTCAGGATTTAATTGAATTTAATTAAAATATTTAGGACCTTTTGCATTATGTTAATTTCTTGGTTTACATTTTGAACGGACGAGCCATTGAGATGGCCCCGTTTCAGCTCCGTTAGTACTGCGGTCGTCATGTAAAAATCATTTTGGGATAGACATTAAACGTTGGTGCTAGCATATTTTGTTATTTTATCTTTTCACTTTTTTATTGTTTTATATGTGTTTGCAATCATATGTGGGTATTCATTAAGGGCAACCGGTACTTGGGTCGGTTCCCCGGCCTAAAACTGGAAATCGATCAAGTGACTCAGTTTCAAAAGATTGGAACGATAAACCTAAGCCATCGGTTCTAGAACAATTGATTCGGGTATGGTTCCTAAGTAGATCGGGAATAATTCTTGTAATAAAATATAAAAGTTGTACTATATTACTATAAAAACAATTGTTTGTCAAATGGTCATGTTGAAGGTCATGGTTCGGTTCTTAACGGTGCAAAAATATTCCTTTTTCTTTTTCTAAAAGATACTTTAAAACCGGTTTAGAACTAGTTCTACTTGAGTAGAATCGGCGATTCTGGCCCTGGAATTGAAAATCGAAACCGGTCGATCCTTGCTAGTTCGGTCCGGCTCATCAATTAGGAAGAAAAAGAAGTCTCTTGAGGGCATTACGAAACGTCCTTGAGTAATATATTCATTTCTGAAGGAAAAGTCCGATCAGGGACATGTAAAGAACGGTCCCAGGTCGAGACGCGCTGCTCTCGTCCCAATATGTTGACATAAAGTGGTTCTTTTAACGTCCCTATCAACATTAGAAAAACGCTATGTGAATGAACGACTAGTGTTCGGGCAAACTCTATGCAAAATTAGATCAACCTAATGTGATCCAACTTCACATTTGCCATGTATCGTTCATCTCATTTTGCAAATGCGCTGCGTCATCGCAATTATTTTGAGAATACTTCTCGGATTTGAACACGTAGAAGCAACCGATTCGAATAGGCTTTGTAATTTGAGTAGGTTTCTTATTTTCGGGCGGGTGTTAGATTTTTGCCCATAAGAGAGAGCGAAAGAGCTTGTGACCGTAACAGTTAAATGCGGTGGGTACTTGTGAATCATCCTAAAGAAATTGCGGGTGTTTTGAAATCAATAAATCTTGTGGTAAGATTTGTTAATTTTTAGGAAAATGACATAAATGATTTTCCAAACTTTTAATTTGTACAATGTGGTCATTAAACTTTAACCCAATGTGCAGTAGGGTTCCTAAATTTTGTTTAATTTGGTCCATAAACTTTTAGTACATGTTCAAACTAATCCCTGGATTCTATGAAAATGTTCAATGTTGAACATTTAACATTTTCATAGAGTCCAGGGACTAATTTGAACATGTATTAAAAATTTAGGGATCACATTACCCATTGGATTAGATTGTATTTAATAATTTAAAAATTTAGATACCACATTGTACATTAGATCAAAGTTTGGGGACTATTTGTTTCACTGTCCCTTAATTATTTAAAATTGAGAGATCGTCTCACGAAGAATTGCGAGAGTTAAAAACTATGTGAATTATTTGGTGTAGTTGAGAGTTGGAAAATACTAAGAGTGTTTGAGTAACTCGAATGTTGTTGTAATTTTTATTGCATCGCTTAATCTATACTAGAAAATCATGTTTTGTTCCCGTTTAGTAGATCATATCAACTAACTATGCAAATATGGTGTCCAATTGATTTCCGCAATCTATTTATTAATTGTCCGATCACTTGTTTTTCATAAAAATTGATATCAAAGACAGGATTAGCTAAGTTGAAGCAAATTGATGGCGACAAAAAAAGAGAAAAAGGGAAAACCGGTAGATTTGATGAAAAATATTTTGATTTTCAAAAGATGCAAATTGAGGATTACCTATATAAAATGAATTTGCACTTTCACTTGTCTGAGGATATAGGGACTTGCTGGATATACATGCGTTAGGTATTATTCGACTGTCAATTAGCTCGTAACGTCGAGTTTAACATCATAAAAGAAAGATCACTGCAAGATTGATGAATGTCACGTCGAACTTACGCGGTCCCCAGCCTCGTAAAGATGGGCGTAAAGTTTGAGGTCTCAACAACTTGTGCTCGTACGGTGGCGACTCAGTCTTTTCAGGCAATGCACTTTCCCCTCGGAAATCGACGGAGACCGCCGTCGTTATAGTCCGTCACCGATGGGTGAGAATGAGATTTGTAAGATTGGAATGAATTCCAAGTTGGGTTGGGAGTGGGTGTGTCTGTTTTCCCAAACAGCCGCCGTTCATACGTGGGTGGATTCCCAGCGGTTAGGCCCAAAGCCTGACGCGCGGTGGGCCCAGGAGAGGAGAGCGGGCCGGGTCGATACGGCCCAATAGCTAGGCCCACATGTCGGAGACCGTATCGCAACTCATTGTAAAGGAGTCGGATAACGAAAAGCTTAAGATTACGAGTAAACTCGTCAAATGATAGGGTTGGGTCGAAAATGATCCGACCCAAATTGACTCATTTAATCTTTTTTTTACCAATTTCCATATAATATAAATCCACTGACCCATGACCGACCTAACTCATACTCAACTCGATCCGTATTGCTAAAAACACTTTATATATTTAAAATAATCTAAGAAATATCATACCCAAACTAAGATGAGATCACAAAGTGAGCAAACCCGAAATCGAGTGAAGGCGAGAGAAAGTAAAGAGAGAGTCATAAAGGTGGGTTGGGTCTAAATAAGTTATGAATCCATTTAACACCCATATTATTTAGGACTTTACCATTCTAAACTCATTTATAATCCCTTTATTTAATATAAGTAAATACATAACAATCCAATCCATCAAATAACCTATTTTGACAGGTCTATTTCTGGATCAAAACGAAAATCTAATGTATATATATTATAGAAATTGTCTAGAGAGATCACACCGGCAAAAATAACACTTGCCATAAAAAAAAGGTTAATTCTAATCTCTAAGATTGGCATTATTGTTTGGAGTGTTAAGACATTTCCAACTCGGGAATCAGAGGTCTGCCTACTCGATTCCTACCAACTACTCGTAAACTTTTCTGAGTTAGAGCTGCCTGCACATGCCCAATGACTTAGGTCCAAGGAGTTTGCAAGGTTTTTTATGGGTGTCGGGGTAACTGGCTTTCCACACCTACACCCTTAGATCCTCGGAAAAAAAAATAGTCGATTTTACATTTTTTTTACTCTTGAACAGCACACGATGCATAGCTAATGATGACGATATCAAAAGGAAAAGAAGCTCTATTTTAAATTACATGTTATAATGACAAGGGCAGCTAGGAATTCTTTTCTAGTTTTCATGGTATACGATATTGCAGCTCAATTAATCAATTCCGCGAGGGAACCGAAGCGCACATGACACATGGATATTGCAGCTCGATTAAAAGAGCTCTACTATAAGATGGCGAGTGTAGCCCCACCACCTACATTTGAAGAGGAGACGTTACGGTTTGAATGATTTTTTATCGGTAAAAAAGATGGAAATGGTCGACCATGTTATTATCTGAATATGAAATTTATTGCAATCCGACCAACTGCTTAGCTAGTTCAACCAACACATTTCAGGGTCAATGGTTTTCTACTTGCAATAATTTACAAATTATAACATTTAATATTTGACTTTTATCTAACATTTAACATATGGAATCGTTCAAAATTTATACACATCAGATATTTAAGGTTGTTCGCAATCTGGTAAAATTTCTCCATAATTTCTTACGGCAACTTTTTTTTTCTTTGCACAAAAATGAATAAATAATCCCTTTTTTTGGTTGTTGAAAGAAGCCCAAATGTGCTAAAAAAATGTTTTCTACAGTCAATTAATGATGTAACATGATAAAAGCCATTTTGAACGCCCAAATATGATTATTTCAATTTGGTATTCAAATAAATAAATATAGCATATATACAATATGTATGTAAAACCTTTTAAATTGAACAATTCTACTCGGTTAATACCACAAAAAATTCCAAACGGGTAAATCCCGTGATAAATTTCCCCAAAACTAATTTTTTTAACCACAAAAAACTTCAAATTGATAGGCCTGTGACAAATTTACCCTATGTTAGTTTTCATGAAATATTACCATCAAATTACTGATTTGGATGACACGTGACAGTTGATGGATGTATTAGTTTGAGGTTTAAACCCTCCAATAGTCGCAAGTTTACCATTTTGAATATTTTTGTGGTATTAATCCATTTTAACGAAGGGTAAATTTATCATAAATATACCAATTTTGAATTTTTTGTTATCAAAAAATTAATTTGAGATAATTTATCATAAGTGTACCAATTTAGAGCTTTTGATAGTTAAAATATTAATTTGTGATAAACTTATCACATATGTACCAATTTGATATTAACCCTAATTCTACTGTAACATAAAACTTTTCTTGTTATATAATTGTGATTTTACGATACTAGCGCCAAACTTTTGTAGCATATTTTTAAGGAAAATGACAATATACACCTGCCTATTTAAACCGAACCGTATAATTTCTCATCCTGTATATCACCACAGATAGCAATACATAAGAATACCTTCTTCGGGTACATACTTTACATCGACATACATTTTATAGTATACATCGCTTAACTGGACCGCAATCTCAAGCAAAAATTATTCCGGAGCAACCCCAACAGCCGCCGACAAACTCTCGGGCCACATACAACTGGGTATGATCTTTTGAAAGTACCTACTTACAGCTCTACAAAATGACAATCCAGTAACTTAATATCTGCGATGCAGCCAGACAACTCATTTAGACCCTTCAGGACCGGGCGCGGGTTGGGTCTCCTCGGATGCAGATGCCTTGCGGAATACTCTTCCCAGCTGAACTCCAACGGTAGACCCATCATGAGAGCTTGCCTGGCCAGAACCCGACCCATCACCAGCCGCTGCTCTCGGTCCCTTCTTTCTCTTCGCTTTCCGTGCCCAGTTGACAAGGCCTACCTGCAAGTGCTCCTCGAATATGACCTTCTTGAATGAAGTTCCCATCTTCATCCAATCAGAGAAAGAAGGTAAGACGTTTGATGTTAAGAGAAAGAAAAATAGTAGATCAATCATTAGCAGCAAGAGGGCCCACCTGAGTGACTATGGCATATAGGGGCAGAGTGCTGTAACTGCAGAGTACCTGAATGAACACGCTGAATACGCCCATGCAAAAGTGAGAAAGTTGATGAAAATTTTTTTCTGCTAATATCATATAACTATTTGAAGATATAGAAATCATATTGGATCACGGATTATACCCAATAATAAGCCTCGGAACAATGTAACGGACTTGTCCCATTATGCAGGAGTCAAAGCCATATTGAACCTACAGACAAAAGAAACGATGAGATCCCGTTAATTTGCTAGCTAAATTCCTGCTCCACCACCATCAGATTCTGAAACAATACCCCCAAAACGGCTTACCCAGATCCAAAAGAAGAATGCAATCTCAAAAGCATTCTGGAAAAGTATAAAATGGATCAAGTAGAGGACTATTCGGGGGCGTTGAAACCAAAAGTGTTCATCTGACGGTTGAACAACCAGTTCCCCTTCTATTGCACTATGCTTTTCAGCAACTTCATGAGCCAGTTGTGTAATAACATGCTCCAGCTTGGTTCCCACAGCCAGCAGAAGCTGGAAATATTGTCAAAAGGTGGAAATGCACATGATTTAGTGATGCACAAAAGTCTGATCAATCATGGCTTCAAGATTGCATGCACTCTCAACCATGACCAAACTTTTGAAAACATGAAACGGCAGGTGCACCCCAACATTTTACAGGCAGATAAGAAACAATAAGATAGGATATATCACAAATAGATAGCAAACAGAGCACCATCCCCGATCATTCCAGAAAACAGGATGCCAAGGAGCAATTTTCCCTATAAGTACTAATGACAAACTCGATTGTGTAGCATTCAGAGTGAACTTTTATCCATGCACGATCCTTGTTCCAATATTATTAGGTATTTGAAACTTGACCGTTACAGTAAATTCATATTGCACGGAGAATTTTCTATCAGCCAAACAAATAGGAAGACTAGCATAA
This sequence comes from Syzygium syzygioides, assembly GCA_031216285.1. Taxonomy (NCBI): domain Eukaryota; kingdom Viridiplantae; phylum Streptophyta; class Magnoliopsida; order Myrtales; family Myrtaceae; genus Syzygium; species Syzygium syzygioides. The sequence continues at coordinate 19,151,096 of CM062245.1, read as the reverse complement.
GGTTCTAAAAAATTTGGAGCTCAACTTCTTGGAAACTGCAATCACAAAGGACTGCCAGCATATATAAACATCACAACTGTGTGCTCCTTACAACCCTTCTCTATTACCCATAAAGACTGGTGAAGTACAAGCTTGAAAATGTAAATCAGTCATTCTTCAAATATTTCCCTCTTGAAGTCAATAATATTGTATGAACCGTAAATCACACACAAAATAAACCTTATCATAAGCACAGTGTCCTAGTTGTTACATGTTTTCAAGCCATGATCCATCATGATTAGTAGCAGATCATTTGACAGCTAAGTTGACTTCTCTTCACCTTGCCAAACACCTATTACTCATTTCTCTGTTGAAAATCCATTGAATCCAAAAATATACTTCTGCATGATATTGCTAACCTAAGCCTCACTTCCTCTTAAACTCATCTATCTTACAAGTCGGGTACAGTTCGTACAGGAATGATGCACAGAAATGACCACCTCCAACATGTCGGCAGAAACTCAATCACATGGAAATATTCTCAGTTGACACTAACAATATGTATGGAATAGACCCAAAATATCCCTAAAAGACGAGCAAAGCAAGCTAATTGAGGTCCATAATGCTATTTAAGCACATCCTGTCTATGCCATCAGATTAAAAAGAGAAAGAGTTCGCCACTGGACAGGATGAAATCACTGTTAGTTGAAAATTGAAGATCCAGTTAAGAGAAACAACTTCAACATTATTTTCAGGATTTATCACAAGATATGAAAAGGTCGAAGCAAATCCAGCAACCTACATGGCTCACGGCACATCCTTATCAACAAAGAGTAAAAACAGCATCCTTAAAGGCTAAAGCAAAGTTACCAATAAAACCATGGACTTCTTTCAATATTAGTCCAACACACTGACTACTCTTCAGGGAAAATCTGTCACTTTCATCCAGATTAAACGGCATTTACAGGAATGGTTTTTATGGGCATAACCCATTAAAACCACTTTCTTTTTTTTTTTTTGGTCAAACATTAAAACCACTTTCTTAAGTGCCAGCCAAATCGTTGAATCTTAAAACATCAAAAAACACTTCACATTCTCAATGTGGCCTATCATTCCATCCTCACATGAGAGTTAATCCTAACTATAACACCTTTTAAGTGACAAACTCAGTTAGATTCTCCATCAAATTTTTATTTAAAATTTTCACCCATACTTGCAGAAGACACAATTTAGAAAGACGCTTTCCAGCACCTGCTTCATATTTTCCATTTTAGTTCATTAATCACGGCCATATATTCGCTTTTACATAAATGGCTACCATGAAGATAGACATCCGCAATAAATTTAAGGGAACAGAACAGGTAACTCACAATGATTGGAATGAATGCTATCCAGAAGTATGTATGCCAGCCTGCACAGAGAAAAGTCAAAAGCAGAGGTCATGTAATAACAATCACAGCATCGGGCCACACTCAAATAAAAAAACTGTGCAGAAGGCACTGGTGAGAAAATAATGTACATTTACAATAATAGACTGGACCCAGCAAGTCTACGGTTTTTCGACATGGCACTTTTATACACTCAAAGCAGATGAACCTCAAAAGCATCACTAAAAGATTAAATAGTGGCATGCAGATCCATGAAGACAGGCAAGGCGATAAATAAACAACTTCATTAATACAGATTGTTATAAAAGAACACTTCTGGCCATTAAAGCAGTAACAGGACTTGATGAAGAGTATAATGAAGGCGAAAAGAACAGTAAATCATCACAGGCATCTGCCAGATGACTTACATACCATGGACATTCAGCAGCAAGAACACAACCACAAATATCCACAGATACCAACTGCAACCAAGGAAGGCAAACTATTAGCATCAACTATGTGGTTAACCATACCCCATGCCCAACATGTCAGTGAGTGATTTATCATCAAAAAATCGTAAGAAATCATATACCTTATCCCCACAACTCTCTTGAAATCATCCTCCAGGGCACGCATCATGTATTTGTGAAAATTAAACTTCGGGTTACTCTTGCAATGCGCCTGTCATAGAGAAAAAGAAAAAGTAAAGATGCATATCAATGCCCAGAAAAAGTTGGCAATGCCAGACTACTTAGTTCGAGCAGAGAATCAATCTCAAATTTGTAACCTACCGTGATAAAACCCAGGCGCAGTGTAACGTAATCAGCCTTCGCAACAGCACCATAAAATTGCTTGAAAAATGAATGCTGTAAGAGAAAAAGATTATAAGCAAATAAAGATAGTTACCGCTAAAACAGACTTTTGCATCAATAATTAAAGGCTTATTCCTCATCTCAATATCCATTTGCATATGATACACTGGCAAAAAGCAATGGCTCCCATCACAAAGAGCATGCTTGCTCCCTAGAGATTTTCGAAAAAAAGGACCAGATTCCTTCTAGTAAGCACACTACTAACAGTGCATTGTCTGTAGATTGATCAATTCCCAACTTTAGCATTCTCATCACTTGATAAATTATGTGTCCAAATTATCTGACCGCTATTTGTTCGAAGATCAAAAGAGTTATTTTCTTCTGTTAGATCTCGATCACAAACCATAAAGCAGCAAAAAATCTATTTCATTCAAGCAAACACTGGTCTCATAGCAGATTCTATCCAAATTATCACTGTACTTATGTCCTAACATGAGGACATGCCATAAAAGGACAGGAAAAGGGTGTGGACAGAGAGAGAGAGAGCAAAAGAGAGAGAGAGAGAGAGAGAGAGAGAGAGAGAGGAACAAAGAGAAGGAAAACGTCAAGTAAAGAAAAAAAGATAATACTTTTTCCATAGAATGAACAACAAATGACCTAGGACGCAGAAGTGATGACAGTGACTTCTACAATGAAAACATATATACAATTAACACCTGATGCAGATCATCAAAGGTAGACACCTAAAAAAGTCTCTCACTATCAACATTGTAGCAATATCAAAGACAATAGATCCAGTTCATCGAACAAAATAAACATTCAGACTCTACCATAATTGAGATAGCAACTCACCAACCAACCGAGAAGAGCCGAGTTTTTACCAATACCCAGAAAATGTTCCTTGATGAAGTCATGTTGATGGACATGTGTGACCTTGTTTAAAGCTGCATTATTAAAAGTTTATGATTATCGAGCAATAAAGACAAAATACCAAGCAGATCATCTGAAACCAGAGGACACATCGCGTTATTAATGCCCAACTATTTATCTTGGTTTTAAAAAGCATGTCGAACAAAGTACATTAATTGTGTTTTCCGTTTCCTTATTTTAGATGTATCCCTCTTTCTCCTTTAACAAAACTTACCAAGATCAGAGAGAAGTGCATCCCTAACATTCAGAATTTATACTTAAATTCACAGAAAAGGGCAAGAGAGAATTTGCAGTAAAACACAAGATCTGGCATACCAAAAGAGACTTGCGGCAAACCGATGGAGTGCAATTTACGTGTCCTAACCTAAAGAATTAAAGCCCAAACTGAAAGTGAAGGACCACGATACTCTACTTAGCATCCATGTCATCAAAACATCATATTAGAACTCTATTAATAGATGCAATAACTGCTGGACATAAAATAAATGTTAACAGAAAACATAACATCCCAAAACAAATAATAATGCCGATGGCATCTAGACTGCATCAGAGTGCGAAGATGCTACTAGAAAATAGCCTAACATTACTTTTTTTGGATATTAGCAGATACAGCAACTTTTAGGTTTAAGACAAGCACAAACCAACAGCCAAGTCTTCTTGTCTGTTTTCCCCCATCTAAACCTGAGAGAAATGTGATACGTGCTTCTCTTGGTCTAATAGATTACCTTTCCTACTATCATAATTTTCTTTGGCAATAGCATTCTCCCAGTGTTTCCACTGACGTATCTGCATCAAAATAGGCATACAATGTCAGGAAAGTGAAATTAGAAGAGAAACCAAAAGTCATGAGTGGCTCACCCTTGCACCTCCAAATAGAACGGTGAGAGCACAGAAAGTCACATGGACTATCGCTAGGACAAAGATAAAGATGTGAAGATGGTGCAATGCCTCAGTAGACAACAACGGCACCTTATTCTGAAGGAAAGAGAAGGGATATTGTTAGAGGACCATCCAAATGTAAAAAGTGGATCTACGTAAATAAGATTGACCTAGGAGTTTGACATTAAAAATCGCTAAAACGCAATAAAAGCACTCTCATGTATGACCTTTTAAGTCACTGAAAGAATCATAATGTTGACATCTTTCATGGTATCGTTATCAATGATATAGAGAGGTCTCACTGCATCTTCAGATTAACCCACCAGTTATAATCCAGTTGATCGCAAAATAGTTCAGTTGACTTTTATTTGGTGGCAACAGGAGTTGGATGATAAAAACCACTGCTTATTCCTCTAGACCAGAGACAAAAAAAGCTTGGTGACAACACACATCTAAGTCCATTAGTCAAACAAAATTGTTCCGCATTTTATAATACCAGGAAAGGCAACATGATCTTAGAATAGACATTCAGAACAACATCTGTATACAAAAAAATTAAACAATGAAAGAAGCTTGATTTACTCTACTTCAGTCCTTCTCCATGTGCGTAAGACCAAAGCACATGGCCGAGTAAATAACAACAAAACCACTACAATCGTCGAAAAATAATGGCAATGACTAATAATCCATTACATCAAGATCGCAAATCTGACCTTCGCAGCGCAAGTCCCGGTCTCGGATGACGCCGTCGATGTCTCAGCGAGGAGCTTCCTGATTTTCCCCGGAGCAACGGAGAAGGACAGCTGAAAGTGCGAGGTCGTGGCGTTGGAGGCGGTCTCTCCTTCATCCGGGGCTTCGCTGAGGCTGCAAGGGAGCATGTGCTTCATGAAGTCCGCGGGTACGCACATTCGGGATATCGGGTTTTGGAACACCGTCAACAGCAGCGAAATGAACCCCAACAACATAAGCTCTGTAAACCCAAAATTTGCAGCAAAACCTCAATCATTTGCATAGAAAATGAGACCCATTTCACCAAAAAAAAACACGAAAGCTCGATAGAACGTAGATAGAAAGTGAGACCCATTTCAACAAAAACAGTGAACTTGATGGCACGCGCACACACACAGAGATAGAAAGGAGAGAGAGAGAGAGAGAGAGCACCTTCTTTAACTTTCTGGAGGGCTTCGTAGAGAGGCTTCTGGTCCTTGTTCTTGAGGTACTTGCCAGTGTAGTGGAGCAACCGCTCGACGCCAAGGGAGATGGCGACGATCACCGTGCAGACAGCGGCGACCACCCACGTCGGAGTGAACTCCAACGTCGTCTCTTCTTCTCCTCCTCCGGTCATCTTCTCTCTCTCTCTCTCTCTCTCTCTCTCTCTCTGTGAAAATTCAAAAGATACAAGAAAAAGAAGACAAAAGGCCGGTGAACAGTTACAGCAAAGGGTGGGAGTTATATTTAAGGAGGACAAACAAAAAGGCCGATCTTTTCATGGGTGGGCACTAAATCAGCCGTAATGGCAAATGATGAAGGAGGAGGAGGGAGGAGTTGAGCTAGATCTCGCTCGTGCGGTCATGGGGAAGAGGGTCCGGGACACACACACCCACATTACCAGATGCACCGAGAGGTGTGTGGGAACCGCAGAGAAAGAGACAAGAGAGGCGTGAAACCAGCGCCTTCCCGTGAAATGGAAGCCAGTGTGGCCACCACTGGTTTCAGATGATGAATAAAAGAAGGTGATGGAAAAGAAACCAACTTTTGGACGGAGAGAGACAGAGAGAGAGAGAGAGAGAGAGGAGAGGGTGGGCACTGGTCCACAAGACGGAGAGAAAAAAAAATGGATTTGGTGTGCGGGGATTCTCTCAACAAATGCAAAAAGAAGATAATACAAATAGTCCCTGAACTTTGACGTAATATACAATTTGATCCTCGAATTTTTAATTTGTTCAATATAGTCACTGAACTTTAACTCAATATTTAATGTGATCCCTAAACTTTCAATTTGTTCAATTTGATTTCTGAACTTTTAGTAAATGTTCAATTTAATCCCTAAACTATATGAAAATATACAATATAGTCCCTGAACTTGAATTAATGGAAAAATAATATTGAATATTTTTATAAAGTTCAGGGACTATTAAATATGTACCAAAAGTTTAAGCATCATACTGAATAAATTAAAAATTTAGAGATTATATTGAATATTAAATTAAAATTTAGAGACTATATTAAATAAATTAAAAATTTATGAATCAAATTGCACGTTAAGGGAGGGAATTGTTTGTATCATTTTTTCAATGTAAGATGCAAAAGGGTGGAAAAGAGCTTTATAGCTGGTCCAACGAGAAAAGCTTTCTCACGCCTTAAAGAGAGAGAGATAGAGAGAGAGAGAGAGAGAGAGGGGCCCGATGGGGCGAACTGTTGATGCTGATGACAGTTGGACAAAGAAAAAACGTGAAGGGAAGGGAGCCCGGGTGACGCGACGCGGGACTCGTCGTGATTCACATTCCGGCCCCGTTTTGCCAAACCTCCTTTTGGGCTTTTTGCTTTGGCCTTCTCTCCTCTGTGGCTTCGAGCATCCCACGGAGAGGGGCTCCGGTGCAGTGCTCTCAGTCACATCCCATCACATGACATTAGAATTAGGAATATGCGACTTTGACGATGATCCTCCACATGCGTCGTCGCCGTTGTGAACTCGCAATTGTGGCCGTCCTTCTTTGCTATGAAAGCGGCGAAAAGCATCGTGGTTAACAGGTAAGGCGTGTTGGACTTTTCGGATTTGTGCGATGTTGCTCTTGAATTTTCGGCTTATGTGAAATCGAGTCGAGAATGTTTGTTTGTTTGAGCTACTCCTATCATCAATAAAGAATTAAAGATTACAGACCCGGGGGGAGGGGTCAAGAATGATTTATTTGTTCGAGTGTGTTCGAGCTACTCTTGTTGTCAATAAAGAATTAAAGATTACAAACCCAAGTGGGGGGAAGGGAGCAAGGGCAGGCAAGTAATGGCAACAGCGCCACTTGGCTAAACTCTATGATCCATCAACTGGCACATATGATTGACTCACGGTCATTGCCTCTAAACTGATCAAAAGCACTAGCAATAATATAGAGAAAGAGATACCACAAAGAGATGTGTGTCCATATGAGAGACGAAATGATACAAAGATGTTTTTGTGTAAGGGGCGAAGCAACCGCAACGTTTGTCAACCTTATTACGAATTTACAGTGAATAACTAGAGATTCGGTATGACGAACAACTAGAGATTTGGTATGTGCTACCAACCCTTATCTGCACCTGAGGCCAGGGCTGCAGCCCTCTCGGACCCCATTGGCACTGGCCAGCGAGGGTCTATGGCCCACCGTGCCACGAGCGCTATCCTCCTTCGCAAAGCTCATCGCCAACGACGACTCCCCACATCCGTTCCCGCCTCATCCTGCGGATGCAATCCTTGCTCAAGAAGCTTTACGACACGATGTTGAAGCTTTGGCAATTAGCATTGTCGCCCAAGCCTGGCCATGGTCTCACCACCCTCATTGGTGATTGGGCGGAGCCATCGTCGTCCTTTGTTGGCGGGGGCAAGTTGAAGTTTCTTTCTTATTTTTTTTTTTCAAAATTTCTTCTTTTCATAGAACATAACGTACATATTTTTTAATCTTTTAAAATTTGTAATAGTCGTGTGGCTACCGCCAAGACAAATAACAATCAATCAACAACTGCGATACCATTTCTGTCAGGTTTTCCACTGGAAGACCGACCGTAACAAAAATGACCCAAAATTTTAGGAATCTATTAGATTAATTACGTATTAACTTGTTAGGAAAATTATGAATTTTGCTCTGGCACCAAAACGTGCTTGGAAAATCATAATCCCGTTATGTCATTAGTACCATCAATATCTCATCATTCATTTGCCCATAAGTAAATATTAGAGGTATCCAACATTTTTTTGTCCTACTTAATAGTTAATACCGTATATCCTGAATTCGTTGAACTTTTCTATGAACAATATATCTAGATCTAATCAATTTTAACTCCATTCTTTTATTACTTTCTCGTTCATCGATTTTCTTTTTTTGGTGTGAATGTAAGTATTATAAACCAGATGAAATACAACAGTTTAAGGGCATCCCCCAATATTACAAAAAGTGCTAATAATTCAAAAAGATGTAGGAAGTCTCCATATAGTAGCTAATACAACATTTGTCTATGAAGGTCTAATTTTTTGGTAGTGCGAAGCTCTAACTCTGACATTTTTTCAAACCTTAGCCAAAAGAATATGATAGTCAGTTGACTTATTTTGAAATCGTCTGTTGTTGCACTCCGTCCAAATGCAATATATGGTTGCCAGAAATGACAACTTGAGAAGTCTTGCTGCCAAATTTTTGCCTTTTGTTGCCCTAATCATCCATTCAAGTTCTTCATTCCATCCTCCTTAAAGGCATCCGATCCCATGTTGTGCTAGGATACAACGCCATATGTTGTTTGTCCATTCACACTTGAAAAATAAATGTGTTCTGTCTTCAATACCAGCCCTGCAAAAATTACACTGAATATCAACTGAAGGTATCCATTGTGCGACAATTCTTGCTGTAGGTAGTCTATCTCTGCAAACTAGCCAACCAATAAAATTGTGTTTGTTAATGCCGCTGGTCCAAATCAGATTATACCACTCGACAGCTGGTCTCACATGTCTGAGTTCATCATATATATCTTGGCAACAGTATTTTGGGCTCGGTATAATCGATGTTAGAACGGGTCGTAGTTTGAGGAGATATCTCCACACTACAAAAAAACACCGGATTAGCGACGAAATTTGCTACGGAAAATTTGGAAAAATCTGTCGCAAATCGAATTTGTGACGAATTTTGCAAAGGAAAAAATTCCGTCGCTAATAGGTTGTCGCAAAATTTTGCAATGGAAAATTTAAAAGTTCGTCGCAAAATTGCGACGAAAATAAATGCGTCGCAAAATTCGTCGCAAATTTGTAACGAACGCTATCCGTCACAAAATTCGTCGCAAATTTCGTTGCAAAATTCATCGCAAAATTAGTCGCAAAATTTCATCGCAAAATTCGTCACAAAATTCGTCGCAAATTTCATCGCAAATTTCGTCGCAAATTTCGTCGTAAAATTCATCGCAAAATTAATTGGAAAATTTGTCGCAAATTTCGTCGCAAAATTAGTTGAAAATTTCATCGTAAAATTCATTGCAAAATGTAATTGTCACAAATTAGCGACGAACTGTAATGATCACAAAATTCGGCTTAAAATATTCGTCGCTATTTTTACATCATTTCGGCCATAAATTCTTGTCCATATCAAACAAATGGGACAATGACATATAATTGAAACAGAAAAACGAACAAACCATATATTCTGACAAACCAGCCACAATGACATATAATTGAAACAAATAACTAAAGGAAAGTTGCAGAGTCTAACATAATGCTATTTGATATCTAATTTTACAATACATTCAAAACATGAATGAAGAAGCGGGACAACCATAGAAGACGCAGAAAAACCATACACAAGAAGACGCAGTTTTGGTACAATGGCAGGACACTAAAAGTAGTCACTTTTGTCGAGACATGAGGAAATATCGATACATAAATCAGTCCAGAATATAAAAGAAGCGTTTATGCATGGATGTGGAACTAGGTATAAAATAACAAGAGGGTTAACAAAAAAACATTTCAGGATAAACATAAATGTTCTTACATATAAATATGAGTAAAATTATAAAAAAACCAAGATTATGAAGCAAGCTTACCTCCGATTTTGAGAATTTTAACTAGAAAGTCTGGAAAAAATCATCATCATCATCATCAACATTCTCGGCATCAATGTGTTGGTCATCATTGTGCCCATTACCTATTGGATTGGTTGGAGGTACAGGAGAATCGTCATAGCGATTGAGGTTAAGGTGTCGCATAACGAGTGCCATTTATTGTTCCAAGTTATTTATTTGTTCATCCTTATGAACAAGTACATTTTTCAAATGATACACTTCTTGGGTCAATTGTTCGTCTTGTCATGACCTCCTTCGACCAGTCGCAGTGGATGATGAACCTTCACGATTATTCGGCATGTACATCCTTGACAACGATCCCATCCCAAATATTTTCCCTTTTTTCACCCCACCCGTTGCCTCCATCCATAATGTCATATTGTCAACCGATGGCCCGGACTCAGGACAATCATCACTACCACTAGCACTCCTCATTAAAAGTTCATCATATTTTTCCTACATTAACAATGTAGATGAAAATAAAATCACTATATATATATCTACCATAAATATTGAAAGCATTCACGGTTTTCATTATAGTTTACATATAAGCCAAAGTATAACCTTACATACCTTAACAGCTTTTGCTCAATTGCCTGTTCATATCTTATCTTTCTTTTGAAATGTGCGTTCAAATGTAGCTACAAATGTCAGTTCCGTCCCCAATTCTTGTGCCTACAAAATGTAAACATGAGCAATTGAATTAAATTAACTTATAACTCATTTAACAGACTTACCAGTCGTTTGCGATGCTTCGCAATGTTGATAGAGCCCCCAGCATATGTGGCTGACCCATCACTAGAACTAGAAGATCGATTCTTCTTATTCTGCTCACAGAGTTGCCGACTCTGTTCAGATGCCCAAAATCTGTTAATTGCCGCCCAATTGTCAGCTGTAATGAAAGACGGCTTCACTTGCTTGATATTCGCTCTATTCATGACATTTCGCATAAAATCACCGATTTTCTTATCGAAAATTCTTTTCACTTCATTGTCTTCCACTTCCTCCTACTTGAACTTCCGCTGTAATGAATAAAAACACAAATTGACAGTTATTATGATAATTACATATCCATAACCATGCACCAACAAATATATATAGATTTTGTAAAGTTCATGTCGGGGAAAATATCTGGTCCTTTAGGTATCGAAAATTACAAAGTTGTTATGGTCTCTTTACATCATTCTTGACCATCAATATACTACACTAAATTTAATTGGTGAGAAAATAAAATATGTAAAACTTACCTTGAACTCATTCCACCGTATTTTTTTCACTTCTTGTGGAACACTTCTTTAAGTAATATACTCTCCCATCCAAAAGTTTCTTACTATTTTGTTCAATTCCCTCACAAGAGTCAGAGCATCCGTGAATCTGCAATCATACGGATATTGTGCAACATCGACAATTCAGTTGACATCAATATTTAAAGCCCTAAATATTACATATACTAAAATAAAAATGAAGTACTTACGAATCTCCAAATGGGCGCGTGAAGAATCAGTTATCTTCTTGACGTATGTTTCCGTCAATATTTAATTGCTCCGCCGAATAATGCGGTGGAACAGAAAGAGAAGGAGCTAAAGGAGATTGAACTGGAGGAGATTCAGTTCGCATGTGGCCAAGTCCCGTAACATATTGTTGAGTGTTGGAGAAAGGGCCAATGTGTCCATATTGTGACGGACCATATTGTGGTTTAGGATTAGATGACGGGACAGGGGAAGAGGAAAGAGACGGGGACGAGGACGAGGAAGAGGCTTGTCTTCTATGCATGTGACTTCTACGTTTATACTGACAAGTAGAAAGGTTATGCCAATATGTAAAGAACTATTGACACGTATTACGAATACATAATGATGTACATGACGAAGCTTACCATTTTGATGGAAAGACAGAAAATATTTCCTTGAAATGAGCCAATATCGAGTGTTAATGACATGCAATTTTTGATGAACAAATATATTATGAATCTCATTAATAATTTTTGCCATTTTATGATATTATGAAATTTTAGTCTTTTAAAAATTTTAAAAACTTTTACAGTCAAATTTTATATTTGTTGCCAACATATACCGTTTTTTTAATTTTCCATAATTTTTCATGATTTTTTATAGAATTGTTCAATTTTCAAGCATTTTCACAGAAAATGCTTGAAAATTAGCCAGTCATTTAACGCTTAATCATCCACATAATAGACAAATTAGCCAGTCAACCATCGATCAAAGCCACATGCAATCCTAAAATCGACCCGTAATTTAGCCAACGAAAAGTGATCCTAAATAATCCCTAAACAAGTTCGACTAATTACCTAATTATATTAACTAGAGTTTAGGGAGTTGCTTACTTGGTTCAAGGATAACAAAAACCGGCCGATCGGACAGTGACGGTCCTGGAGCGGGCGTGGGCCCAAATGGTGACTAGTCGGCCAGGCGGCGGCGACGGTGATCACAGCGTCGGCGACGGCTGGCCGGCGGCAACAATGGTTATGCTTCGGCGAGGGCGGCAACGGATGGGGGGCTGCTCCAGCGAGAGCCACGACTAGTTGATGGTAGGCAGCGACGGTGGCGGCTGCAGGCCGACGGCATGGGGCGACTTCTGGTGGACGGGCGAGGGCAGCGAGGCTGGACGGCAATGGCGTCGGTCTGCTGGTCGACGGCGGCAAGGCTTCGAGCCGTTGCTCGAACGCGGCAAGGCGGGGCGGGGGCGAGGGAGCGACTGGCAGGGGGTGGGCGACGGGCGGGGGGCTTGCGGGGTGGCTGGCCCACGACCGGCGACGGGCGAGGGGGCCTGTGGGGCGACCAACGACGGGCGGGGGAGCTGCAGGGCGGCTACAAGGCTAGGCAGCGACGGCGACGGCTGCGACGACGAGGGCGCGACCGACGAGGGGGCGGGTGGGAGGGGCGGGTGATGGGCGAGGGGCTGCGGGGCGGCTGGCCCACGACTACAGACGGGCAGGGGGGTTGTGAGGGGCTGGGCGGCGACGGGCGGGGGAGCTACTGGGTGGCTGCGAGGCTGGCCGATGACAGCGTCGGCGTCGACGACGGCGGCGGGGGAGCTGCACAATTCAGGCTTGGGAGGCATCGGGAATGGGGGAGGAAGAGGAGGAGGGTGTACAAATGACGCAAATTTATGACAGACAGTGGAGTTCCGTCGCAAATTTGCGACGGACTTTCTAGGTTCGTCGCAAATTTTCGACAGAAAAAAAATTTCCGATGAAAAAACAAATCCGTCGCAAATTTGCGACGAAACGCCATTGTCCGTTGCAAATTTGCGACGAACTTTCTAGGTCCGTCGCAAATTTTCGACCGACAAAAAATTTCTGACAGAAATAAAAATCCGTCGCAAATTTGCGACGAATTAAATTATCCGTCACAAATTTCAAATGGTAAAAATTCCCTCACAAAATTTACGACGGACCAGTATAGTCCGTGTGGACCCAAATGATCGTTATAAATTTGTGACGTCTTTTTTTCGGTAAAAAATTTAGCATCTCATTTATTTGGGTCCTAAATTTGCTACGTCTTTTTTTTTGTCCAAAATTTTGGCATCTCAAATTTTACAATGGAAATTAGAATATCGGAAATGTTAGGGCACGTTAATAATATTTGACTTGTCGGCATTTAGGGACAAAATTTCGGACGATCAATTAAAATAAAAAGAATAATCGACAATAACAATAATAAAAAAGCATAACAACAATAATAACAAGAACAATAATGATAACAATCAAAATAGCACTTATCGCATTAATAATTACACATCTGTAGTATTTTGTGACAAAAATTTTAATCTTCATCTTCGTCTTCGTCATTTGTCTGAAAATCAGATTCTGAACATTCTTGTACATTTAATTCGCAAATTTCAGTTGGATCTACATCTATCATTGCTCCACACGGATCTCGTAAAGTTAGTATATTATATTCCTCAATTCAACCGTGTTACACACTTCCTCTTGTTGGTAGGCTCTATCTTTCCAGTGTTCCTCGATTTTCCTCCGTGCTTTGATTTTACATACAATCCACCAATCAGTTTTGTCACGTTTCAAACTAGGATAAGATGCATAACGTACTTGAATTGCTTGTTGTGCCAAGACAAATGGTTCATACTTCATATACATTTTCTTGTGATTTATTTCAACCAAATTGAACTTCATATGCACCTTCATTCCTTTGACAATGTCGAACCACGTGCACTTAAATAACATAACCCGCATTATTAATAGTCCAGGGTACTCTATCTCTATGATTTCATCCAACAAGTCATAAAAATCATCTTCTGAACTGCTACAATTAGATGACCAAATAGACACACCACTATTTATTGTGGATTTTCCCATTCCATATTCTTGAGTATGAAAATTATATCCATTTATGAAATATGCTAGCCAACTTCGAACTCTTAACTGTGGACCCCATGACAGATGATATAGCAATCATTACCCTCTAATTTCATCATAATTACCGTGAACCTAAGATTACACATGCAAAGTCAATAATATATTTTACTAAATGATGTATATAATTTTAATAACTTGGTTTTGGTCCATAGACAACTTACATATGTCTTGAACCATGCTGCAAATTGTTCATCGTACAAACGGCCAAACTCATTTGGTTGTAGTCCAAACATTAAAGTTTAAAAAATCCTAATATTAAAAACCATTTAAATATTAGCAAATATTTGACACACAAAACATATATTTGCAAATTTACACTTACTTGAAGTATAGCTCGACTTCTGGGCAGTTCAGTAAAATATAAGTATAGGCTGCATGAAATTCTTCACCTGATAAGTAACGAAATTAACATGCGCCGCTTGGTCGATCCAGATAATTGAAAATAGAGAATGCTATGCAACTGGGATCAATGGGGCCCTCATCATTTTTGCCTGCTCTCCGCCTCCTACACTGAACGTGCGATTCAAAATAGTATGATGCAAATGTTGTCACTTCTTCCACAATATATGCATTACAAATTGAAGCTTCAACACGTGTCTTATTCTTCACTTTTTTCTTCAAATGATATAAGAATCTAGTTGAAATAGAAAGAAACTTATCAGAACATATTATATGATAAACTAATTTGAACTGTATTTTAAAAAAAAAAACATTACCTCTCAAGTGGATACATCCATCAAAATTAGACGAGACCTGCAACTTTGGCCTCATAAGGCAAGTGAACTAAGAGATGCTCCATCGAATCAAAAAATGCTGGAGGAAATATACTTTCTAAGTTGCAAAGAATAATTGGAATATCTCTCTTTAGTTTTTCCATGTGCAATGCTTTTAACACTGTCGAGCAAATATCATGGAGGAAATTGCTTAACTCTGTAATGGCGCCTCATACAAAGTTCAGTAAAACTTCCTTCAAAGCTATTGAAATTAGTCTTTCCATCAAGATGTGACAATCATAACCCTTCAAACCTGTGAACTTGCATTCATTCAAATCAACATATCTCTCGAGGTTCGAAGCATATCCATCAGGAAACAGCACAGATTTCAACCATTGACAAACAACTCGCCTCTGCTCCTTATCCAATGTATAAACTACTTTCGGTTTTGGTCTCCTGCTGCTTGCATCCACAGCTAGTATTGGCCGATCGCAAATTTCTCTCATATCTTTTCTTGCGTTCAAGTTGTCTTTTGTTTTTCCGGTGACATTCATCATAGTATTTATGACATTGTCGAAAACATTCTTTTCTATGTACATGACGTCAAGATTATGATAAATAAGATGGGCCTTTCAATATGGTAGATCCCAAAATATACTGCATTTTGTCCACTTATGTGTACTTCCATACGCTAAAGTTGTGCCCTCTCAACAATAGTTGGAAAGTCCTACACACGCTCCCAAATTTGATCATCGGTCAACCTCAATGGTGGACGCGTTCTTTCAATCCTATTCTTAATGAACTCTTTCTTATTCCTTTTGAAAGGATGACTTGGCGGTAAAAATTGTCTGTGACAGTCAAAATAGCTGAGCTTCTTTTCATGTTTTAATCTAAATGACTTTGACCTCTCCAAATATATCAGACATCCTAAAATCCCAGCTGTACTCCATCCAGATAACATTCCGTAAGCTGAAAAGTTATTTATCGTCCAAAGAAGGACATCCTTCGTTACAAATGTTTGATCGGTAGAAACGTCATACGTAGGGACACCTTCAACCCATAGCCGTTGTAACTCCTCAATCAATGGTTGCATATAAATATCTATCAACTTTTTCGGATTTTGCAGCTCTGTCACGATCAATGTCAAAAACATATAAGGTGTCTTCATACACATACCAGGTGGAAGATTGTACGGCGTTAAGATAACTGGCCAACATGAATAACTTTTTCCTATTTTTTCAAATGGAGCAAATCCATCGGCACAAAGACCTAACCTGATGTTCCGAGGCTCCATCGCAAACTCAGGGTATGTTGTATCAAAATGTTGCTATGCCTTCGCATTTGAAGGATGACACATTAGACCCTCTTTTGTTTCATGATTTGCATGCCAAGTTATGTGTTCAGCAGTGGCTTTAGACGCATAAAGCCTTTATAATCTAGGGATTAAGGGCAAATAAAACATTTGCTTGCATAGTCTACGCTTCTAATTATGACCCGGTCTCCTGTTAATCTTGTACCTACATTGGTTACAGAATTTACAAGATTCTGCATTTTCATAATCTCTCCAATATATCATACAACCATTACTACACATATTAATCCTTACAATCGAAAGACCTAAGTTATTCACTAGCTTTTTTATATCATAAAAATCACTTGGCATGATGTTATCACGAAGCAATGATTCCCTCATTACTTCAACAAAAGAGTTGAAGCAATCCACAGATACATTATGCTCTGCCTTGATATTTAATAATCGGGCTGTCACCGATAACTTAGTGTGGTCCTCACAACCTACCTATAAAGGTCCATCTGCTGCTTTCAACATATCTCAGAACTGATTAGATTGAAAAGTTTCATTATAAATATTCTCATCAAAACCCGTTACTCCTATATCTTCCAATTATGAAGCATGACTAGTACTCACTTGTTCACGTGTACGAGTAAAACTAGTACTTGCATGATTTGATTCTGTGACAAAATCATAACTAGCTGCATCAATCACCATCCTCTCGTATGGGTTCAATTGCTCATAATAGCTATTCTTTCCTAACTGAAAATTGATCACTTCTTCCATATCCTTTATCAGATATAAATGGTTCACCATGGGAAGTCCAATTATAATAGTTCGAAGTAAACCCAAATCTAGTAAAGTGTTC
This sequence comes from Syzygium syzygioides, assembly GCA_031216285.1. Taxonomy (NCBI): domain Eukaryota; kingdom Viridiplantae; phylum Streptophyta; class Magnoliopsida; order Myrtales; family Myrtaceae; genus Syzygium; species Syzygium syzygioides. The sequence continues at coordinate 19,134,071 of CM062245.1, read as the reverse complement.
TCTAACTTAATCACACATAAGAAATTTACCATTACCGCACTTTTTACACGGATACCTTAACTTATTTCCATCCATGAACTCATATTTACTACTAGCAAAGTCTAAAAATAGTTCCAACCCAGTACGAAACTCATCTGTCAATCATTGACGTCCAGGTAAATTCTTATTATAAATCCAAGCCCATTCTCTTTGCATTATCTATTAAAATAAAAAATTCTGGTAAAATATTTAAAATATCATATCTATTGTTCTTAATTAAAATCATAAAATTTTGGAAATTATAATTTTTGTTATTCACGCAACAATTAATATGAAATTGCAAAAATAGAAAAAATTACCATGTAAAGAAGACTTACCCAAATATTTGACTGAAATATTGGTAGGAGAAAGTGGTTAATTTGATGAGAATTGCAACGTCCACTTGGATTGCGAGACCTTCAATTAGGCACATACCCAAAAAGAATAATCACTTAAGAATCATTTTTTAATAATTTTTAATGTGCGATGGAAACAGAATTCATCCCTCGAAAATTTGTGACGGAATTGTTCCGTCCAAATTTGCGACGAAAATTGGGTTTCCGTCACAAATTTGCGACAAAAAACGAATTCCGTCGCAAATTTACAACGGATCCTTGATTCCTTTGCAAATTTGCGACGGAATTTTCATTTATTCGTCACAAATTTGCGACGGAAACTATTTTCGTCGCAAAACGGCGTGGCCGTTCGACCTCATCCAAAGGCCGACGAGGTATCGCCGGTCACCGATCGTTAGTCGTTAAACCGGTGATGCAGATACGAAAAAAAAAAACAAACATAAACATATATAAAAAAAAGAAATTACAATCCAACGTTGAATAGTCATGAAGCTAGCTATGATACTTACCGGTACAAAAGCTTCACCAAGATTAATGTGTGTGCGCAGATTTTGCTGGTTTCAGACATATGAAAGAGGGAGAAAAGCGAGAGAGAGATAGGGTTGGAATATCACGGGCTGATAAACTACGAATTTGTGATGGACATTCGTTTTTGTCGCAAATTTGCAACGGATTTATTTTCCTTTGCAAATTTGCGACGACTTTTTTGCCGTCGCAAATTTTCGACAGATTTGGCGACGGTTTTTTTTTTCTATCGGAAATTTGCGACGAACTTTTTTGCGACGGATTTATTTTCCGTTGCAAATTTGGGACAAACTTTTTTCCATCGCAAATTTGCGACGGTTTTTTTTTCCGTCGGAAATTTGTGACAAACTTTTTTCCGTTGCAGATTTGCGATGGAATTAGCGACGGTTTTTAATTTTCGTCTCAAATTTGCAATGGATAAAAATTCTGTCGCAAATTTCCGACGAATTTTTCATCCGTCGCAAATTCCGTTGCAAATTTGCGGCGAAAATAAACCGTCGCTAATTTGCAATGGAAAAAATAATCCGTCACAAATTACATGTTTTTTTTGTAGTGCCAGCTCCAAGCCATACTGCCCTTGATGTCAAGCTGCATAGTTGGGGTGCCTCTGCATTTGGTGTTGTGAACCCAAGTACTCCAAAGGGAAAAGGATGGAAGATTGATAAGATTCCACAGCATGCGACTTAGCGATACTTTGTTCCATAAGCTCAAATTAAGCAATCCTAATCCTCCTTCCCTTTTAGGTGAGCATACTACTTGCCATGCAACCTTATACGAGCCATGATTTACTGAATTACCAGCCCATAAGAATTGTCTAATCCTCTTCTCAACCTCGTATATAGTGTGCTTTGGAAGTAGGAACATTTGCATCCAATAGGTGCATATGAAGATGAGGATTGATTTGGCTAACTATAGACGTCCTGCATAACTGATATGCTTCATGCCCCAATTTTCAATTTTCTTGAAGATCTTATTAGTAAGACTCTTACAATCTGTGTGAGTAAGTCTTCAGGTAACAAGGGGGATACCCAAGTATCTGATGGGGAGGGTACCTGTAGAAGAAGGCGTGTGGTCCAGTATAAGGTGCTTCTCATCCTCATTCAACCCAGAGAAAACAATTTGACATTTGTCCCAGTTGAAACACAGTCCTGTGAGAGTTGCAAATTTGTTTAGGGCGTTGACAAGGCAAAGGACGGAACCTACATCTCCATGGGAAAATAATAACAAGTCATCTGCGAAGCATATGTGTGTGATTCGTTCTGTTTTGCAACACCAGTGATACTTGGAAGAAAAAGCAGCAACTTTCGTGCGAACAATTCTATTAAAGATTTCCATAACCATTACAAAAAGGTATGGAGAAAGTGGATCTCCTTGTCGCAGCCCATTCGTACTCTTAAAATAGCCAACCTGCTCACCATTGAAGTTCACTGAAAATGTTGGAGTAGTAATGCATTCAGCTATTAGAGCAACCCAGTCATGAGGAGTATTTATGGCTTTGAGAATCCCGAGGACTGCATCCCATTTTACCATGTCAAAGGCTTTCATGAGGTCGATCTTTATTGCCACCCGTTTACCATTTCCTCCCTTGTGGTAGTTGTGTAGAAGGTCTTGGCATAGCATAATACTCTCCGAGATCTGTAGTCCGCTGATGAAAGCGGTTTGGTTAAGGCCGACAATCTTCAGAAGCATGTAACTAATCCGTTTTGCAAGAAGCTTAGATATGATCTTGTATATGACATTGCAGCAAGAAAAAGGTCTGAACTCCTTGAGGAAAGATGGTTTTTGAACCTTCGGTACGAGTGTAATCAACGTGAAATTTATAGACTTCAGCATTCTTTTTTACGAGAAGAATTCCATGATAGCTTCCTCAATGTCTTTCCCTATAATGTGCCAAGCGCTTTTGTAGAATAGACTATTAAAGCCAACTAGACCCGTAGCTTTAAAGTCGTTGAAACCTTTTAAGACTCTGAGGATTTCTGATCTCTGAACTATAGAAAAGGTAACAAGAGTATTGATATCTTCATGAAATAAAGAAGCATTTCTCTCATATGGAATGCTAGTATGACTGAGATTTCCAAGGAGATGCTAATAATATGTTATAATTGCATTCTTGAGAGCACCCTCCTCGGTAATAGTAGAGCCATCCTTGAGTTTGATATGATTGATCCTGTTCTGAGCACTCCTCCGCATCATGGAGGCAAAGAAAACCTTACTATTATTGTCACCCTCCTTCAGCCATAGATTTCTAGATTTCTGCTTAAGCAAAACCTCTTCATGTCCACTAAGAACAAGTAACTCCTCCAGCTGCACGTTTTCTTCCGCCCGAGTAATGGGATTAAAGGGGTCAATCACAAGCTCTTGTTGAAGTTGTTTTAGGTTCTCCTTAGCTTGTTTAACCTTTAAGTGTAAGTCACCAAAATGAGATCTATTCAGACCCTTGAGTTGTTGTTTCAGTGCCTTGAGCTTTGCCACCACTATGAACATTCTAGATCCTCTGATAACCTGTTGCCGGCAAGTGGACACCAAAGGCAGGAAACTCGGGCTAGTGGTCCAGAAATTAAAGAATTTGAAAGAAGGTTTCCTTCTCCTATATGTGGTGTCAAGTCACACCAAGCATGGGGAGTGGTCTGAAACTCTTGGAAGCAGGAATTCAACTGAATAGTGATTGTATTTGTTCTGCTATTCTGCATTAATCAGGACTCTGTCAATTTTGCTTGCTTTGAAATTATCACCTATGCTTTTGTTTGTCCATGTGAAGAAAGGTCCCGTAGACGGAGGTTCAATGAGTGTAAGTTCTTCAATCATGGTATTTAGTTCCTCCATACCTGCAGTCCAACGAACAGTCGAGCCAATCCTTTCACTTGTGTCCATTCTTTCATTGAAATCCCCCATTAACAACCAAGGCAGGTCGCTGGCAAAAGGACATTATAAGTGCCATAACTTATGTACGGCGCTCACTTTGGTGCCATAACTTTTTTTTTGATCACTTTGGTGCCAAGTCGGAGGAAAAACAATCATTTAAGTGTCATAACTTTTTTTTGAATCACTTTAGTGCTAAAATTTTTTAAAAACGATCACTTAAGTGCTAAAATTTTTGAAAAACGATTATTTGAGTGCTAAAATTTTTGAAAAACGATCACTTAAGTGCCAATCTCCGGCGAGACTCCGGCGAGCCACGTCAACTTCAGAAATTAATAAAAAAATTGCCACGTCAGATTTCTGGCGAAAAATTATGTACGACACCGGAATTTACACTTAAGTGGTCGTTTTTCAAAAATTTTAGCACTTAAGTGATCGTTTTTCAAAAATTTTAGCACTAAAGTGATCAAAAAAAAGTTATGGCACTAAAGTGAGCGCCGTACACAAGTTATGGCACTTGTAGTGTACTTTTGCCGCAGGTCTCTTGTTTGTCCGGAAGAAAAGTTTGAAATATTGCGCCAAAGAAGCCTCTACTCAACTTCGGTATTGTACCCGTAGATGGCAGATAGCAGAAAAGGTTTCACCCCAGGTTTTTCAATGAGACAATGTATGACTTGGGCAGAGACCTCCAAAACGGTTAGATTAAGCGTGGACAGTTTCCATAGTATCCATATTCTACCCAAGTTGCTGTACATATAATTATGAGTATAACACCAACTTCTAAAAATACTGTCAATTATAAAATCAGCATTCTCTTCTTTAATCTTGTGCTCAAACAAAAGAAGAATTTGGGAATCTAGGGATAGAGCAAAGTCCACCAGTTCCCTTCTCTTGGGGCCGTGATTAAGGCCCCTTACATTCTATGCGACAATATTTATGAATCAGGAGGCTTCGTTACATCCCCCAACGCCCCCAATGTATCCACAGAACAATCCGAAGTAGCCTCCACTTCCAAAGGAGCAAATCTATTATCATAAGGCACTGTATTGTTGTCATCTTTGTTTCTATTGTTTGATCCTCTTTCCTTTCTACTATATTGTAAGGAAGAAGGATCATACCTTACATCAGCATGGGCATTCGACTGGGTAACCATGGGGTTAGTAATATTCTTTGAGGTGGGAGATGGATTTGATGGAATCGGAATAACCTGTTCGACTTCTTCAGTAGATGTCGTCCCCCGATGAGTTGAGACTGAGTTAGGAGGGGCAACATTTTTTTGGGTCTTAGGAACCCAGATTTCTTTACTTGTAGCTCTACAATCTTTGTGGCCAAAGCTATTGCAAGTCTTGCATTTAACAGGCAACCAGCTGTAATGAACCGTGGCCTCAAAGAAGCCTCCCTTACCCATATCGATATCGAATTTCCTTGGGAATGAGCTATCTACATTCATTAGGCTACATACCTCGCATAGGACAACCACCGTTTTTGTTCAGTGGCCGAGTCCATATATAAAGGTCTACCAAGAACACTACAAACATAACTTAAACCTTTCTTGGTCCAGAGAACATGGGGGACATTATAAAGACGGACCCAAATAGGCACAAAGGTGATCTTCGCTCTCTCTAATCTTATATGGGGGTGCCATTTCTGCAAAAACATAGGTTTTCTTGCAATGTCCCATACCCCGACCACCATCACTTCCACCATTTTCGCAACATTTGAGAAGCGAAAAAAGAAGAAGCCATCCTCCGTGGCTGTAATATCGAGAATGTTCTCATTGCCCCATAATTTTTCTATAACTCCTCTGACTTGATAGAACGATATTTTTGCGGGGAGGAAGTATCCCACCAGGCAGTTTTGAAAGTGAGATTTACCTTCGTCTAGAACCTGGGGTGGGGGAATGACGATAAGTTTATCGCCACTCTTGACTGGTGCGTGAAATTCTAATTTAGCAGATTAGGTAAAATTACCGATAGCAATGTTTTTCAAAGACATACATGATGTGGTAACAGTAGAGTTTACCAAAAAGGGTGCCTGGACATGTTTAGGTTCAGCCGCTGTTCTAGAATTTAAAGTACAATTGCGAACTCCAACAACAACATCGGTTAGATTTCCATCTCCCAATTCAACGTCTTCAACGGTACAAGTAACCTCAGCCAAAATATTGTCATTACAATTGGGGAGGGCGACAGAAAGAGTTTCTGGTAAGCCCGCTTCAAATTCTGTTTCAGCCCCTGGAGAGGTTGCCTCTTTCTCTTTCTCAGAACTGAAGAGACTATTCTTTATTTCAGTGGATAGAGTTTTGAGTTCTGTTGTGTTCAACGATGAGGCTCTCCCAGAGCCTCCTCTACCACGTCGCGTTCTAACCGCCATTTTTGAAATTTTTCCTGGTGAAATGAAATGTTGCCTCCGGCCAGAAGAGGTTGGATCGATGCGCTCGAGGACTTGGACCATGAGAGTCAACACACCATGAGCAGCTGGGCAGGGACACGATCACAGAGGTAGCTGCGAGAGCGTTGGGGGACAGGACGATGTGCTCAAAGAAAGGCGAAATGAACGAAGAACTTCACTTAGGAAACGAGAGGAAGAGAGGATGCAAGGGGTCAGAAAACTAAGGGGAAGGTGGTGGGGAACGAGGGAAAAAGAGGAGCAAGGGATGGGTGAGAGATAGGTGAGAGATGGGAGCAAAGGAAATCTAAAGGATACAAACGAGATGGGGAGCAAGGGATAAAGCAACAGCAAAGAAGAAGACAGCAATGAAGGAGAGGAAGACAGCAATGAGGAGGGGCTGGGAGAGGATGAGCAGCAACGAAGGACATGAACACACACTGAACTTCACTCGGGAAAAACAACAAACACCTTATGTGTGGAAAAGAAGGAGAGGAGACAACAAGGAAGGAAGGGGGGGAACGAAACCGATATGAAAGCAAAGAGAAAACCCCAGTGAAAGAAAGCACAACACAATGAGCGCCATACCAAACAGAGGAAGATCGAAACAGATCGGAGGGAAAGCAGCTCATCTACAGAGAAGGATAGAGCAGAGGGGCTCTGAACAATCACCAGTAGACGGAAGTGGGAATGGCGGAAGGTGAGAGAAAGTCTGACATAGGGAGGTGGGCAAAGGGCGGACGCAAGGGCGGAGGGTGGGAGTGCTGGAACTCCGCCCCAGTACAGGTTGCGGAACCAGAGCGACTACACATGGCGGAGAGCTGGAGAAGGCTTCTTGCTTCTGTTCATCGATTTGTTGTACATCTCCGTTTGTTGGTCAATATATTGACTTGTTTGTCTTTAGTTTTATTTCTGTTAAGTAGTTTAATTATTTTATTAGTTAATTAATTATAGGGTTAATACCACGAAAAAATTTCAAATTGATACATTTATGATAAATTTACGCCAAACTATTTTTTTTTACCATCAAAAATCTCAAAACTGGTATACATGTGACAAATTTGCCCTATATTAATTTTCATTAAATTTTACCTTAAAATTATTGAGTTGGATGGCATGTAACAATTGACCGGTGTATCAATTTGGGGTTTTACCTCTCCATTTGTCACAGCTTTACCAATTTATAATTTTTTGTAGTATTAATTCAATTTTGCGGAGAGTAAGTTTATCACAAGTATACCAGTTTAGGGGTTTTTTGTGATAAAAAATTAGTTTATGGTAAATTTATCACAAGTGTATGAATTTGAAATTTTTAGAGGTAAAAAAATTAGTTTAGGGTAAATTTATCATAAGTGTGTACCAGTTTCGAGTTTAGGATTTTTCGTGGTATTAGTCCTTAAATATTTCGTTCATTTTGCTCAACTTATTTCTCAATTTGGTTTGCTCCTTTTCATGAACACTTAGACCATATGAATTTTTTAATATTTACTTATTGTTTTTGCTTCTCATCCGTGACATTTTTTTTTCCAATTATTGAATCTGAATTACCATTATTCCTGCATTCATTTAACGGAAGATAGCATACGCTTCACGCGTCAAGAACATAAATTCCGATACGCATCATCTCATTCGGTGGGAATTTGATGCTTCACATGTTGAACGCTTCTTTCATCGTACGCAACATTTGGAAAGCAGAATTCGGTCAACCAACCCGCAAAAGTCATTTGAAAATTGTTCAGAGGTCAACGAATTGTCGAATGTTGTTTTGCCCACAAAAAATGAGAAAGTAAAGACGAGTTCAACAACTGCCGCCGATTGACTAATTGTTTAAAGGTCAATGAGGAGCTAAATTACATACTGACATCTGAATCAACAGGTGAACGTTCATTTCAGTCCCAAATGACGTTTCAGTGCAGCAGTCGAAGACCGAACCTCCAAGGCCAGAATGAGAATCAATCAACAGTAACCACTAGCCGCTAGGCCGGCCACTCTTCTCCTTTTAACAAAACTGGCGTTGCACCGTGCAGTGAGATATCATTTTGTCTTTACCAGTGCAGTGAGATATTATTTTGTCTTTAGTCAGGAAAAAAACAGGTATCGAAACATCCTGCTCGACTAATCTCCATAGATTTATGTATACCATCCGCTGGATATAATTAGATATCAAGCTTTAGTATTTAGTGAGATCATGATACACCAGAAGTTGCCGACTTCTATTCTGGCTAAAGAAAAGGAACAAACTAAAACTCCATGAGCCCTCTTCACGTATTTGAACATCCGAGGATGGAATGCGCCTCAAATTACCACTTAGGCAAAGCAAAATGGAAAACTCTAGGTACATAATGGAGACGATGCGAGCACCAGAACCACCACATGCAATTTCCCCTCCTGTATAATGTATTCTCCGTAACATGATGATCAAGAACTAGTAAATGACAAACAATTGACACGATTCGTATTAGTAGTACTGTCAGAAAGACCGAACCTGTTCAACCAACATGATTTCATTACATAAGCTTATTTGCAGCAAAGACCAAGGAGGACCTGTTCATCCAGCAAGCATCGGAGGAAGAGAGCTCTGGTCGAAGATCCTTTCTGCAGTTAAGCCATCAAGGCATCAACTGCCACCTTGAGCGAGCTGCGAATGGCTACAAATACATCTAAAGATGTCAGTATGCTCTCACACTTGCCAGAGTTTTTCCACTAAATATCCCCGCTGGAGTGGAACCTGTAAATTTTTAAGTGCGCTTGTTCTAGTGGCAAGATAATGGCATGTTCTCTACTAAAAACTACGTTAACTATATGTAAAGCAGAAGATCAAACATGCTTTTCGTAAATGTAGCCGGCATACCTGGACGAAGAGTAAATAAATCAAAGATGCCCCTGGTTTACCAAGTAACAGTAAACCTCAACCCAAAAGCTACTTGGTATAAGCAAGGCTATAAGATATCATGTCTCCGCACTGTTAAACAGTTTGAAGTACATTATCAAGATTAAGTACAACAGTTTGAAGTACATTATCAAGATTAAGTACAAATAAAAAGAGCACGTTACCGAGATAACATTAAGGATGTATTCTAGTGTCCAAAATTTCCTCATTGGACCAAAAGTAATAACTCTTATTAAGTCAATGAAGCCGAATGTCTATACATCTGTCTACAATTTACACTTCTGTAATCCCTTCCAACACCAACTCACTCAATATTCTTAACTTTTCCACATGCCGGACTCCTGCACTAACGACCCCAATCCATCTTCTCTGCACAACCCCCCACAGAAGACAAAAAAGCACGTATGGGAGGAAAAAGAAATGGAGGAAGCAAACATGGCAGGACTCATTAGAAAGGAGGGCCATTTAATAAAGGTAATAAAAAAGTGAAAGATGGAAAAAAGAACCTACAACTATAACGCCAAAAATTTGATCCTATTTCATCCTGAGATATACAACCTGTACATCGCTTCAAGCTAGGACTCAGCCATTAAGCCTCGCCAAAAACTGGTTCAAATTATATTCTTCGGCATATTGGGATTGATCCCACAGTTCACCCAATCCACCAAGGATGGCTTTCAAACCTTTCCCAGCGCCCATCAACTTAGGGTCAACATCAAAGTTGCCATCTGCACGTCTTGATACGATAGCTCCCTGAAAATTAAATTTTAAATAATATTTAACAGCATGGATAAGAAGTACTAAGGTGAAGAATACCAAAATCACACTAACCATTCAATCCTAACCCCCTTTCCCTATCCTCAAAAAAGAACAAAATCAAAACAAGAAATAAGAGAAGTAATTTGAAAGAAAAAGATACTCGCGAAGCTTAATTTAAGTATATACTTTTAAAATATTTAGGATGGCAGACAAGGGGGAAGAAACTTCCACAAGCATATAATATATTATTACAAGCACTAAAAGTCCAAACACCAACACCCTCGACGGTCAAGAGACACTCATTGGTAGCATGAGCAGTAAAGTATCACTAATAATGACAACAGACTATGCAACCAAAGAGCTTGACACACTGAATGATAAGAATTGAAAAGGAACGGGTACCACTACCTTTCTGCCAGTTTCTGCTGAGGAAAATAGATCCAGCAGTTGATCAGTATTCATTGTTTTCAGACTAGCATTATCCGCATTAATAACGGCATTTGCAACCGACACTTTGAATCTCTGGAGGCTCATGACTTTCTCCTCCAAGGTGCCTCGCATAATGAGGCGGTGTACATTGACAACTTTCCGCTGGCCTAATCTGTGTGCTCGATCCATAGCCTGAAAACAATTTATGCACAAACAAAATGAGCGCTTGTTCGAAGAGGCAAAAGCTTTTAGTTGCTTTTTCCCTCTGTATTTAACAAGGACTTTTGCCTTTTGAAGTAACTGGAGTTTTTGTTAGATTTAGTGTATAAAAGTCTAATTTTTCACATGGATATTTTGTGGATTTAATCGAAATATGATTTTGTGTATAGATCAGAAAATCTTATAAGTCTATAATGTGAAATAGACTCCTTGTTTTAATATATTTTCAACTAAAAGACAAGACCACAAGCTAGAGCTGGGGGAAATGATTTCTTCTTCCAACATCTGCTGCTAGCTTTTATAGGTTGATTTTGAATGAATGATGCCCGATAATAAGCTTAACTAAATGCCAGAAGTGAATCATAAAAGCCGGGAGGAACAATTACCTGATGATCTCGCATAGGATTCCAGTCATGCTCCATGAAAATGAGTGTATCAGCGGAGGTCAGATTCAAGCCAAGCCCACCAACTGCAACACGAACTCTGGAGTTAAGATATGTGAAGCATTTTTTCAAACGAGAAGTGTCAGGTTTAAAGCAAAGCTCGCGGCATTCCCCCATGAGCTACAAATCTATTATTATTCATTGGTGAAATCAAGTAAAGAGGGACAAATGACGTACCATGTGTTGTGAGTAACAGGGCATCTATAGTAGGGTCTGAATTGAAAGCCTTCACAATGTCAAAACGTTTCTCAGGTTCTACTGATCCATCCAGCCTTAAGTATGTAACACTGCTTTACCACAAGATATCAAACCATATAGGATGTAAGAGCATAGATCAAGAGGAAGATAAAATGAGTGCACACTTGACACACGCGTGCACACACAATAGAGACTCACTTCTTCATGTGGGTGTGGAACAAATCTCTTTCAATGATGTCCAATAAGGCCTACACAAGGGACCTCTGTCAAACACACATAACTAAAAAAGGTGAGTTTTTTAGAATAACCAGTTGAACAGGAGATTACCTTATGTTGAGCAAATATTAGAACTCTATGCTGCCCAACAGGAAGAGAACCCTCAGAAGATGAAGTGTCCAGGCCTATTCCGCACTCTTCAAGAATCTCCTGAAGAGCAACTAATTTGGGAGAATGATGCAAATTATGAAGTTCTGAAATAATGTTTGAGATTCCAGGAAACAGTTCTGACAAACAGCATTCAAGCGAGGCAGGAATCTTTTCCCCAATGACAAGCAACGGATGACTACAGAGTTTAAGCAAGTATTGAAGTGCCTGAGATACAAAAAATAGGGGAAATATGAGGTTATAGAAGCTTATTGAGAAGAGTAGCAAGGACCAAACGAGAATTTCGCTTTGTCACCTGGAAAACATGTGTGGATGTTTTAGATGAAGCAGTTTTTACATCCTTCGTATCTTCAGCCTCATTTACTTTCACCATGCTTGAAATTTCTTCTCTAACATGAGAACCAGAAAACTGCTCGTAGAGTTTTAACTGAACTAGGCTAAGGTCACAATATCTGTCCTGAATAATTTTCTCCGGTAAGTCCGACAATACTTCATCTTTGGTCCGACGAAGCAGAAAAGGCATGACCTAGGAGAAAGAACTTCAAACTTGAGACCGGAATGTTGATTTATAAAGAATTGCCTAGAAAGAACAGAAAAATAGTGACCTGCTTGTGCAAGGCTTCCATAGCAAGTACTCCAGCTTCAGCATCCTTTGCTGAGCATTTTGAATCTCTAGCCGCCAACAATGGTTTGCCATAGGTAGATTGAAACTGTTCAAGTCACATTACACTATTATAATGGCAGTAGAAATGAAAGCAAAAAACATCTGGACTTCTCAAGCCACATCCAAGGTTAGTTTCAGCCAAGAGAAAGCATGGTAGACAAAGAATTTACTATGCACCACAGTATCTTGATTATACTTATACAAGATGTAGAAAAGAGACTTGTCCTCTTATACAGGAAAATCTTTAGGGTGACTGTCTTGCTGCTCATTGCGACCATAAAAAAAGGAAAAAGTATGTCCTTATTGTCTCTTCACAAACAGATAACAGAGTAGAACAAGGAGCAGCACCAGCTAGCAGCAAAACTGAACCGCAAGACAAGGAGCAGCACCAGCTAGCAGCAAAACTGAACCGCAAGACAAAGTTACTATGCATAGCTTCCTAAAACATAATAACTTATCCCTGGAGGATGGATCAAAAGTAAATCATGGCAACAAAAATATTCCTGCAATTTTCAGCACACTTATGCTTGTTATCTACATCCAGAACCAATAAGCTTTTAAGCATGTTTGACAGGGCTTAAATCTGCTCATTTGAGATGGAGGTGAATAATGGTTGGGGCTGTTCTTCCAAAAATTGACTGTTCCTATGATTTCTCAAATTGAGTATTCATATAATTTCTTATGCCTTTTTGTCTTCACTACTTACAGCTCCAAGCATACAGCATATTGATTTTGGATGAGCAAGCCAGAAAAGCATGATGCTAACAAAATGATCTCGTTTAAGAACTGAGCTGACAAATTATAATGCATAACAGTTCAACATAAATATTGATGCATAATAGTGGGATACATACTTGTCTCTCTGTTCCGAGAAACCCAGGCATCAAGAAGTCAAAAAGGGACCACAGATCCATTATGTTATTCTGCATGAAAAGAAATAAACCCAAATATTTGTCAGGAAACAAGAAGTTCAAATTCTTCTTTCAGGAACATTGCAACAATAATGTACCTGAATTGGCGTTCCACTAAGAATGAGGCGATGCTGGGCTTTCAACTGTTTCACTGCAGTTGTAATTTTAGACTTCGAGTTCTTGATAATGTGTCCTTCATCTAATATACAATAGTTCCACATTAATTGTCCAAGGTAATCAATATCTTTGCGGACTACATCATATGATGTTATGACGACATTGTGTTTATTGAAATCTTCACGCAGGGAAATGCGATCTTGAGCAGAGCCCACATATTGGAGAGTTGATACTACAGATGGATCAATATACTTTTCTATTTCAAAAGCCCAGTGTCCTACAAGAGTTGACGGGCAAATTATTAATGACGAAGGAAGGCCCTCGCCATTGCTAATAGCATGGTGCTCAGCTATGTCCGAGGCCACAATAGCTGATGCTTGAAGCGTCTTGCCAAGCCCCATATCATCACACAATATCCCATGAAGCTTGAACCTTTTCAGAAATCCAAGCCAGTTTATACCCTCTTGTTGATACCTACAAGCAAAGACATTATGTTGGTTCGAACTTTAGAATGTCAAAACACATATGCTACTTCAAACCTATGCTTTGCTGCAAATCCTGTTGAGTGAAATTAAGATGACTAGAATAAAAGGAACATAAGTCCCAAAGAAAGATCACAAATTTGGATAAAATGCAACAGATCCATACTTTACATTGGTATTTAATGACTAAATAATCTGCATCCAGAGTGTCAACCAAGTTCCAGGGGATTCACAATTTCTAGGAATAGCAAAAGAAATCTCCTGTCACACTATTGTATCGTCAGAAAGAGAACTAAAGAAGGACAAAACCTAAGTAAAGCCAGTAACAAGATTTTGATAAATCCGTAAGCTGGCAGATGATATGATTGGGTGGAGACAAATGTTCCTAATCAATCTATCCCTCCATCATACTTCTAATTCACAATTCGGAAATTTATTGAGGAGCATAAGTTGATTACCGTAGATGAATATGATAAGTAACACAAAAAGTGTTTGAAAATTTGCCCAGGATAACAAGGATACGTAGAAACTAAGAAGACAAAGCAACAGGTATTGATCAATCCAAAACTAATGGGTTTTAGTTGTGGCTTTTTTTTTTTTTTGGGGTACCAAATTTATTGTGTGTTTGTCTTAGCTTTTGGCTTTTCCCTTCTTGAGTTTGAAATCACACCTTTCTTCAGTATTCACCTCAAATCATACATAACAACATCAGTTCACCACAGTTTTTTCCTGGGTTTATAAAATTCAAAGTACATTTAATTGGCTTAAAGCAAACAAAATGTCACCTAAGAATATGTCAGTTCTCAGATTTACAGTGATTAAAGACAGTTAAAAGTTAAAGCAGCAAATAAAGCACTGATTTTCGTGATAACTTTTTTTGGTAACAGCGCTACTCCATGACATTTGAACATCTGTTAAATCTTAATGTATCAATAAATTACAGTAATCAACTTTTCTCTATATGGTACTCTCATTAAACAAATTGCAGATGAAAATTGAAAACCTTCAAGCAATTATTGGAAGTTTTTTATTCTACTTCTCAAAGTTGACGAAAAGGTATTCTGGATATTATAATTTCAATGCATCCAACTAATGTACCAACGTAAAAGAGAGCAAAACCACGATACCTCTACAATTTCTAGTATCTGGGTCAATCTTTAGGAAAACATCTCAGCACCAACTGTACTATAGATCATTGGAAAAATGAAGAAGTTTGTTTGAGAAAGCTTCACTTATCATGACTAATAGTCCATCAGTCATACTCCTATTGAGATTTCTAACAGACAACCTATCTGACAGATTCAAAGATATCCCATCATGGCATCGCCAATTACATAAAAAATCCCAGTGAAAGTCAAAAGGTAAGTCTATTTTACCAATATTAATAGTACATGGAATAATATTGCCAAAAGGGGAAAAAAAGTACTAAGGCTCACTTGCAAATCACCTTTGGGGCAAGGAAGACAATAATCCATAAATATTTATCATGGTATCAGTGCATGTGCATTTATTATCAAAACAGGTACATCTTTAATGGGTATGAAGCAAGGTTAAAATGAACTTATCTCAGGTCAAATTGCCAGATGGCAACAACATTCAGTTTTATCATGAAGTACAGAATCCCAATCATTTAGAAATCCTCATCCTAGAGTCAGTCACATTAGTAGGAAAAACTACAAGCAGTGAGCACTGGACCAAAATGAATAGCTGGCATTTGTTCCAACTACAAATTGGAAGTTTCTAACAGCTCGTATCAATCTCCTTCCTAGATGTTAGCCAATGAATAAGACTTCATTAGAAGGAAACGGAACCATTACATTTACCCGTAGTACTTGAGAAGAGAACTACTACACAAAAGACGTACATCTTTTCAAACTAGTATCATTCCAGTTATTCTAGTTTTTCAAATTAGTACCATTCCATTTGTCTTTAAAAAGAAAAGATGCCCATCCACTGAAACATAAAAAAAAAACACAGAATTTAATTCCTACCTCCTTAAGGTTACTTTTAATTCAGTGCACAGCTTGTAGTCATCGATGTGTGAGTTGTCAAGCAACTGTTCCAAAAATTGTGCATCTTCAGCATTTCCAGACAAGGCTTCATTCACTCCAACTGGCCGAGGAAGGCCCCTAGCTAATGGAAGAAGAGGCACAAGGGTAGCAAAACTATGTGTGACACTATGTCTGACAGAAGCATCACAATCACTCATACATTTGAGCAGAGGAACAACCAACAATGGAGCATATGGAACCAGCTCCACACCCAATCCTTGGACTAGCAAACTAATAAGCATACCGGCACCTTGTCTGGCATGAATAGATGTCATATCTCCCAACATCGGGATGGCATTTCCAACAACAGCTGCCATCACTTCTAACGTCATTGACTTTGCCATTGAAGTGATGCACCTAGAAGCTGCCAATCTTACCGCCACATGGGCATGACGTACACATTTAAAGATGCAGGGGAGAAGTGTTAGTAATTTGGGTTTCAACGTCTCATGGAGCTTTGGAGCCGCTGACCGAACCAACTGCAGATCAGATGCAGAAGAGTCACAGGATGATAGACAAACTATAGCTAAATCAGATTGGATTAAACTATCCAAATACTAAGAGTAAAGACAAATGATCAGGTTGGGCCACACAATGTCCTAAAACATCTCATGCATGTAATAAAGGACATATATGCCACTTAAAAATCCAAACAAAGATGCCAGATTAGAGGATTTTCACCCTTCCAATGCTAAAAAGTGTAAGAAAAATAGTCAATGTTAACAGTGTCAACCTGGATATTATTTATCAACATTTGGGGATCCTTAACGCAATCAATCGCCATCACAATTTCTTTCTCGTCCACATCACTGGCAGGCTTTAAGACTTCAGTAAGGCAATCCCATAATCTTGGCAGCATGTCAAATAAAGAAGCACCAAACTTCTCACATAAATGCCTCAATGAGAGTTCAGACCCTCTTCTGCTAATAAATCCCTCAATTTTTGACCGATCTTCACCCCCAGCAAGCATGTGAACCTTAGACTTCTGCCTTCCAGAACTGCTCCTGAAGGAAAGCAGATCCTGATCATCAATAACTTCCATAGAATTGATGATTGCAGCTTGAGGCGTCTCTCGAGGATCCATACACGTTAAACTACAAATATTCTTGATCAACTTGTCATTTGGTCCTGGCTTACGCGAAATACAGCGAGAAATGAGTTCAGCAAGTGCCTCGGCTGCCATATGCTGCAATATTTCCTCCTAGAGAGAGAGAGAGAGAGAGAGATCCAGCTAAGTCAAAGTTCAACACAGCATGTAAATCTGTGGGATTGACATCTAAACAGATTAAAACACTACCTGCTCTCTTTTGACTGAAGCCATCAGAGGAAGGATTATAGGATTCAACTTGGCTGGAAGTTCTGACATCCAGACAACAGCAGCAGCAACTAAAGCAGACACGGTGACATGCAAATTACTCTGCAATTTGTTGGAAAAAGATGTGGATAATCACAAATAACTACCATCCAAATTTAAAGAAAATTCATATAACATGGATTACTCAGCCAAGAAGTTTTAAATGTAAAGTTCAAAGTGACCATGGCAACAATACTATTTGCCTGTTGGCAGTGGGTATCAGGTAAATATAGTACATTGGCCGAGAGAAGACATTATCATCTTGCATCTTTAACATTCTCTACATCAGAGGGGGTTTTCTGTGCAAAGACTATAAGCAGATTTCAGTGAGGATGTCAACCAAAATGCACATTATCTGAAACCTCTGGCTGAAGCAATAAATCATGACGACACAAAGAAGGTATTAATGTAAATGCAGGAATCAAAATGGACAATGATGTCAAACAGGAAAAAACTATGACTCAAAAACATGATGGACATTTACTTAATCCAGCATGGAAAATCACAACTTGACAAGATAAAGACATGTATGTGCTCACTGAAAGAAAAAACAAAACATAAAACATGAATTGGTCAACAATCTGATGCAGCATACTGAAAATGGTCAGTTGCATCTCAGACTTGCCTGAACACATTTTAGGTAGCCTGAAGTAGTCAAAAGCCGTTGCCTGGCTGATTCAATATCATCAAGGATGTGCTTAGCCACAGATTCATTGATGGAGCCATCATCAGAAAATATTGGCAGTCTCGAAGCAAAGTTAATCGCATCATCAGTACTCAAGCTTTCTACATCAACTTTCATTGTAGATAACGTATCTATAAATTTGCCTGATGACTCCACGGTGCGTAACAACTGAGTGGCCTCGTTCCGCATTTTAGCATATGTCCTTGAAAGCTCACAATAGGGCAGAGGTGACTGTTTTGTAGGAAGTGCTGGGTCTAAGCATGCTAATAATTCCAATAACCATTTTGTCAAATTTTCGGGAATCGCAGGACTAAAGCACTTATCCTGAGAAAGGTCCCCACTTTTAATCTCTTTGAACCAGGAAATGAGAATCATGGATGCCACCTGACAAGAATAAGAAATCAGTCAATGAAGGCCAGCCAGCCATGTCCGAACAAAAGGTACAGGTGTACAACTAACAGAAATGCATACATAGACGCGTGGATAAGCACACAAACATGTTTTAGAGAGTGAGAGAGAGAGAGATCCCGTTCATGTCTTAGCAGTAGTACCTGTCGCTGCACCCCAGAGGAGGACGTCAGCGCACTCCATAAAGGATCAACAATGCATTGAAGAGATTCTTTTCGCAAATTAGCAGCCAAGATTCCCAAAGCCGACGCACAAAGAACTCTGGTATGAGTCACTGACATCTCCGCATCAGCACCCACAACAATTTTTACCATGTTTCCAGAAGCATCCCCATTTCTTTCCTGTGGAACAACTCCTCCACCAGAGTCCAAGAAACTGTTTCCGTAAGGGTCATTTTCAAATTTCACAGCTCTCACTTTAGCAGCTCTAAAATGGCTCCTTCGAGGAGGAGCTACAGGCCAAAACATCTTTGCAGAATCCAATTGGGAACCATAAGGAGTAGATGCAAGTTCTATCCAAGAAGACATATAAGACTTCGCAACAGCTTCCAAGTCTTCAACTGGGCACTAGCAATGATCCCCACAATAAAAGGACATTCGTGTCAAAACACCCAAAAAAATCATCATTAAAAACAGAATAAAGATTATGCATAAAATTAAAAAGCAAGAACTGGCAAAGTAGACAACTAGCATGTTCAAGTTAACACTAGGCAGATATTGTTCGATGAAATATACTGCAAAACCAATTTGAACTTCCACTATGATAAACCTGGCTGAAGGACTCAGATCCAGACAGAGCCCCCTTTTTAAAGAACTCTTGTAATCACATGATGAACCCCAGCATGATAAACACAAATAATGCAGTAAGAAAAGACTTTCTGATAATTAGAGCTAACTTATACACAAATTCTTGGTTCAAAACCTTCTGTTTTGACATCAATGTCCGAGTACTCAACTTTGTTTTTTCTTTAATTTTTTGGTTTACTTTAAACTTTTTCATGACGTTGTTGACTTGTGCGTGTGGTGTGTGTGTACACGCAAAAAATTTGCTTCACCATTTCAAACAACATGAACAAGAAGAACAATGAGGAACAACATCAACCCTATTTCCTTGGACATTTATGGCATGTTATCCACACTTCCTCCCCTAAAGTTGAAAGCACATTTGAGTTTGGCAATGAAATACTACTTGAAATACATAAATCCTATCACGTCACTTCCTAAACGGCAACACATGTTCATGACAAGGACAAAGTAAAGCATGCTAAGGAAATATGAGGATTAGAAGAGGTCACTTGAGGTAAACATGCACCCCACCACTTACGAGGCCCACTCTTATGAAACCAGCAGTAGATAATAGCAGTTACCTATTTATTGGCTAACTCTAGATATTCAGGTTCTGAATTTTCTTTCCTCATTATTTTGGAGAACTTGATATAGTTGATTCTACATTGCATTGGACAGTCCACAACATACAAACTAGCCTCCAGGCAAGCATCCTATATGAAAGGTCTCAACGTGATAGCATGATTCCCTAACATGTCAAGGAGGTATTATAACAGATTGTATCAAATCACTATTGGGCAGCTTAAATTTGGATACCGAAGTAACTTTGCAAAAATAAATGAAAAAAGCAACACACTTTTACATACAAACTGCAGAATCAGAGACTAATTAGTATTCTAAAGATCGCCTAGTGTCCCCAAGTATCAAATAAGAACATATTTTCTAAGAATGTCCTGCATCTTATCAAATTCAAAACCTGAGCAAGAAGCCTCCAAACCCTCTCGGAGCTCTCCAAAATTGCATCATTTGTTTCCAGCAGCAGATTCTGGAAAACTATTCTTATTGTATCCCCCAAAATAAATGAAGGCCAAAACGAACATCTGGAGCTCTGGGAGATGCTTCTTTTAAAACCAGCATCAAGTAGCCGCTCCTAAAAACAAAGTCCAATAAGTCAACACTAGGACAAAATTTATCAAGAGGAAGCAATCATAATAACAAGAATCTGCAGCTCTTTCTTCAACAAAAATAAATGATACAATAACCACAAAACCCAAATGGAAAGCCTAAATTGGCTTGCTGTTTTACAATTTTGGTATATTATGGATTTACTCTTGGATGTAATGAATTTGACTGATATGGTGGATTCCTTGGCTTATAATAAGCTCATTTTTTGTCTTTTGACCTCCTTTTCTTAATGTGTTGGCACCCCCTTGGTGTATCATAGTGAAGTTCTCTCTACTTATCAGGAAAAATGAACATGCATGCACAAAGCTGGATTCCACAAAACTTATGAATACCAGATTGCAGATTAATTCTTTCCAAGTGGACATGTTGATTTATAAATATCTTCTTGATTCTTAAGCTGGATTTATCGAAGGGATATCAACCCCAATTGAAACGCAGTGCCCATAAAAGAAGGCCTTGAGCTTACCAAAGTGCGAATAGCAGAGAGACGGACTGATGTAATTGTATGCCTCATAAATGGCCAAAGCCGCGGTGCCAAAGTAGATAACATGTAAGGATTTTCCTGTGTATCTTTTCCTTCTCCAAAACTATCCGCACTAACCATATCATTTAGGTCCATGTCCTGTTTTTCTTTCAATACCGAAGTCCCAAGCATTTTGGGAATCATACTTTCCTGGGAGTAGATCTCTGCCAACAGATTCATCACACTGCAGTGGAACAATGGGAAAAAACAACGAATCTGAATAAAATCGAAATTAAGAGGTGCAATACCCATTACTCCAATCGAAACAATGAATCTGAATAAATTGACTCCACATACAGACCCATACAACCCGAAATTGATCTGACCAGAAAACTAATTGTCTTAATAAAGTCTGAACAGCATATGGGGTTGCTATATTAGAATGATAGTTCAAATTCACCAATAAACAAAACCACTGAATGACTCATAATATTCCAATACACAGTGTAAGTCAATAGACAAATCTACAATGTGAATAGTTGCAATGCATAAAAGTAGCATCCAGGAATGCATGGATCTAGCAATAGGAACCAAAAAAGTATAACAATGCTGAGAGGTGGTCGCATATAGTCATGAAGCAATTTCAGGTTAAAAAAAACCTTTCAGTAAGTAATTTCAAGCACAGTAGTCAAAATTGTAAACTCGAAACATTTTATGAGGAGGAGGGGAAATCATGTTAACTTGATTCAAGATCATTAGTGTAATGATTCATTTCACTAATACGAAAGAAAAAAAAATTAGAAAGAAAAGGAAGATGCTTTCGAGTCTCCACAAAATGGAGCAAATGACCATCTTCTTACATCCCTACACAAGTGCTAACTAGAGCATTCTATCAGTTGCCATTTCTTGTTTCTTCTTGCGTTCATCAATTACTGAGTTTAGGATTAAGTACTAGCTTATGGAAGTTGTGATTTCTTTTTAAAAGATCCACCTTCATTCCTATATTCCTACAAATTTTAATCTACTTCTCATTTATTAGCCTGATAAACAATTTTGAGGATATCAATATACTGTTAACTCCATGAAATTATTAGAAGATCTGGTTAATTCATGCTAAATCAGTATATTATCAGCTATGTTTTAGTTAA
Organism: Syzygium syzygioides; assembly: GCA_031216285.1. NCBI lineage: Eukaryota > Viridiplantae > Streptophyta > Magnoliopsida > Myrtales > Myrtaceae > Syzygium > Syzygium syzygioides. The sequence continues at coordinate 19,112,350 of CM062245.1, read as the reverse complement.
TAAGACTTGCGAACATAAGTATATAAAAAAATGGATATAATCTGTTGGTAATATGAAAATATGTAAATTTGAATGAGATAAAAAAAAGTGATTAAACTAAATATATTGCAGCTTCTTTACCAAGATACTGGTCTTATTAACTACTTAACTATCACATACTTTTCAAAACGTTGGGATAATCTAATTAATTAAAATTAATTTAAAATGCAAATGATCAACCGACATCAATTTGATCATTCATGACCTGGTGGACTAGAAACATGGGGTGGCTGAGGTTTTTTAGCTCATTATTCTTGCCAAACAGGCAACTTTATAGCTTCTCTATCAATGGATATGATTATCAAAACACTTATTCCCTCGTTTCATGCAATTTGTAAAATCTTACAATCTTTCGATTCAGCTTCACAATGGCCCAAACAATCTTAAGAAAATTAAGCAATTTCAACTACCTTGCTTTCAGACAACACATTTCCTTTCCAAAACAATAGCTCATAGACACTCAGAGAACACATACTATTAAGTGAGCATTAAAAGGTAAGACAACAATAGGACTTATTGATGGCCAAAGAAATAAATACAGGTTACCATTAGATCAGCCAAACAGCCAAAAGAGCAACTTAAATGGTTATACTACCTGCTAGTTGAGGGACTTAAGTCGTCCAGATCAAGCAAGATATCCCAAAGTAGCATGACAATCTCATGCAAGGTTGGACCATTGAGATTAACAATAGAGGCGGCAGCAGGTATTAAAGCGTCAGCAGCAACAGCTCGTACGTCATCATCGGGGTCCTCGAGCCCAGCTTTGCAGGCAGGGAGGACAGCACCAAGGAGACCATGCAGCATATCCTAAATGCAGCAAACGAGTAAGTGTAGCTGATAAAAAAAACCCAAAGCAAACTGGATGGCATTTATTTGCAATAACAGCCTAAGCAAACAGTTACATGGATTTACGGTATCTTTTGTATATTGGTTCATATTAAAAAAAGCAACAGCCTATATTTTCTCCGGAACTTGTATTTCTTACTGCTGAAGCTGCCTTGCAAATACAGAGAACCACATGAAACATGACAAGAGGTGACCATTTCATATGAGAAATCTAATATCGGTATATTTCAGTAAGATATGAAATACAAGTGTCTTACCCGTCGCACAGCAATCAGATACTTAATACCTAACAAACTTCCATGGCGAATTTCCCACTCTGGTCTATGCTGAAAAGTTAAGCAGATGAATATCAGAGAGATAGAGCTAATACATAAAAAGAAAGAAGAAATTCAATTCTAGGTTTGCCTCAGTAAGGATTGGAAGATTCATTCGATTGACTTTACCTGCATCTGAAGCAGAATATGTAATGTGTCATTAACTAATAAAGGATGCATATACTTAAATGCAGCACCTAATGCTTGCGCACAGGTCTCCCGAACTGGAGCAACAACCTGATCAGATACATAGTCCCCAAATCTGCCAAAAAAATACCCAAAACTTTTAAAGTCAGCCAGTATTTCATGTATATTTGGAGTGACTTTTGCTTTTAACTTTCAATTTTCTCCTTTTCTTGTAAGGTGGGAAACTTGCTTTTTATTTTATGCCAAACACCCAAAACCTTTCAGACCACGTAAATATTGACAAGTCATGTTGTCTTATACTTTTTCATAATTTTCCAAAACTTAGAACTCTCATTCTCAAAATTTTGGATGGAAAGCACCAGTCAGAACAATCAGATAGTAATCCAATTTCATTTTTCGGAAATTTCAGGTGAAATGGGGAAAAGTATGTTTTCTGAGCAAAATACCCTAATAATATTAGATTGTACATACTGGATCTAAAAGTTTTGTAAAGGTGGATTGCATTTGGTGCCCATGAAGAAATTCCCTCGCAGTGCACTGAGAAAGAAGATAAAAATCCAGTAACAAATAAAAAAATCTTATATCGCACTTTTAAAGGGCTGAAACAGATAACCGATACACAAATTCACTCTCTTTTCAATTGAGTGACTGATGCCACCCACTAGTCCCCCTACCTAACACACATGAGAGCTTAAAGCAGATACTACTCATGGAAAAATGAATATAAAGTTGGACAACATACCGGTCAAGGGACAGCACACACAGAAAACGAATTGCACAATCTTGAAGAAATTCACAATTTCTAAGCCAGGAATGCCTAGCCACTTCGACCAAGTTCACCAGCTCAGAGCCTTCTGGGAGATGTTTCAATATATCTGGAGCCACTAGCGGACATTTTGCATTAGAATAACTCCTCAAGTCTGCTGCACCAACTTCTTCGTTATGAGAGCAAGATACATCATCAAGATAAGATTCAGCATCCAACTTAATCATCCCACCATCTGGTTGAACATCAAGCAAATTGCATTTAACATCTTCAACCTTGACAATGATATCCATGTTCTCAGCAGTGCTAGCCGGAAGTGCTGCATTTTGAGATGGAGAGGCTGCACCTTCAATCTTGGGCCTCTTAATTTCTGGCTCAGAATCATCGGCAGAGACTTGCATGTTAAGATCAATGGATCTGTCTCTCTTCAATGTAGTTGTATGATTTTTGTCTTCGGATGAACATATGGAGCCATCATCTCTTAAATCACAAAGCATAACAGCAGAGCTGGAGTTGGGCAACAATACACCAGCTGAGGCACCATGGTGAGCTAAAATTTCTCTTAAGGCCATGACACTTCCATGCCGAATCTCCCAAACTGACCATCCAAAGCCAAAGTAATGGTCACTCACAAGTAACACATTTATGTAAACTTAGTTTAATGTGCAAAACGTACCCGGATCAAACATATCAAGAATAAGCTGTTCAACAAAATTACGGAAAGGCCATAGTCCTTCACCATCATGGTCAGCGTCGTCATCAAGGGAACAATCTACCTACACATTAAGACACAAAAAGTGAACCCTATCTCTGATCATCAAACCAATACACTACATAACCACAACCTCAACATTTAATAGTTTGACCATGCCCTATCAGACTTCTGTAAACCTCAAAGCCCCAATGTCAAACCTAAGTTATAAGAGAAGGGCAGCCAATACATGAAGCTCCTGCTGTGTGCAGGGTCCGGGGAAGGGGCGGACCATTTTGGGTCTAACATACGAAGCCTTACCCTGCAATTTTTGCAAGATGCTGTTTCTGTGACTCAAACCCATGACCTCCAGGTCACATGGCAACAACTTTACCATTGCACTAAGGGTACCCTTCAACATCAAACCTAAGTCATACTTCTGAAGAATTAAATTCCTCTGAAAGATGCAATGCTAGCAAACATTTAAAACCTTGTATTTTTCCTTTCAATGTGACCTCAAGAGCAGAAAACCAAAATGAACAAAAATTTAGAATTTTATCCAGGTTTCTACACAAGAGAGACAAGCACAAACATTTGCAAAAGTTTGAATGAGATTGCTCCAATTTCACAAATAACAAATACTTCCGTAAATACTATAGGAGATAAGAAAAGACGCTCACAAGAAAGAAGTCACTAGAACCAAGGGGTGACAATTTGGAAATATTGTGGGAAGTAAACCAATTCTACCTACAAAAACACATACTCTCCTTCCCTCCATCTCTTGCACACAACCACAGATGAACACACGTATATGCACAAACAAGGGGATCAAGAAGTTAAACGTCTAAACATGGCATCCAAAGAAAAAGATGAGGAAAAGATTATGTGAATCCTTGAATACCTTATTAATAACAGTTAACTCTGGACCAGCGCCCTTTGGGGCAGTTGCGTTATGTGCATTTGATACATCTGTATTGCTATCTTCAGACCAAACTTTGCCTTGGTCTTTTGAAGTGCTTTTTGCTTTCCTTTTCAACAGATTCAATTCCCTAGCGCTTGGCCTCTTAACACAAGGAACCATCTTTGCAACTAGTCTCTGAATATTATGTACAGAAGCTGATGCATAAATTTTATGGTCTAAACCATTTCCATGAGAATGCAATTTCTGCACAATAAGGTCCTCATCTTTTATCATATCATTGACATCCATGAACTGCTCACAGACATCCAGTCCTGTTTTCATTGACTCAGCATCAGGAGAAAGGTGTAGATTGATGCAAAATGCAAAACCTAAGAAGCAGAAATTCAACACATTTGGGAGACGGTATATCAAACCAGGCTCCTTTGAGCCAAAATAAAAACTAGTTTTTTGTATCTTTCAAAATAAGTAACTAAGCTACCAGCAGAGTTCATGAAACAACTGTTCACATTGTGATTGCGCATGCTACATTAAAAATTTAATTTGATGACACCCTCACCCAAAAAACAAATAATTAAGTCCTCGACTACTTCAGTTTAAGCATAGACAACCATGAAGAGTTCAACATCCAGCTCATTTGCCCCAATTGCACATAACTAGCAGTTATTTGTATTAAGTTCTAAAAACACATAATGAACACTTCAAAGGTAAGTTCATCTGATCTAAAAGAGATAATTAGCACTAAATCCTCAGCATAGCAGAACATTCAGGACTTGGAATGTTTCACAATCATCAGAAAGTTCCAATGTCAGGCAAACAGGAAATTCCAGTGAAAATACAAGAATAAAATTAATTATTTCCAACATGTTTTGTGGAAAACAACATGAAAAATTCACAGACAAAATTTTTAAGGAGAGTACAACTTTCACATGCTTTTGATTGAATCAGACATCAAGCATGTACAAAGAGATAAATCAGAAACAATTTATTCAAAAGCTGCTTGTGTTAGCAAAAATTTGTTAGATATTCATTGGTCGTATATCTCACTTTGCTAGAAGACAACAACAAGGATAATCCCAGTAGTCACTATAATATAGACGAATCATCATACAGCAGCATTGCTATCCCTATTAAAGCTGAATTACTTCTGTCGATGGCAATGTTAAACCCAAATCGTAAATCTGAATGTTTAATTTTCATTTTTATAGACCACAAATACGTCCCTCAACGCTTACCCAAAAACATGATACTTGTCTCGACCATTTATTAACATAATCTTGATCATGTCACAGTTGTTAAATCTTTGTTATGAGAATTATATTCGATATCAATCATTGATGTTCAAAATCAGAATGATCAATCTAAAACACACGCAAAACTGGACATGACTGATAATTCATACCCAAATGAGTACAATATAGTCATCTTCATTAATTATGAATAAATAAAAGGGAGAAAAGACCAAACCCAAACGGCGTCGAAGGCTTTGCTTTTGGCGGGCCAGACGCTCCCGAGGACTTTTTAAATTATCAGTTGAAACATCATACTCCTGCATACCAATGCATTAAAAGGGAGTTATAATACATGATAGGAAAAAATAAAAATAAAAAGGCAAAAAAGAACCATGAATCTGCTTCTAGGGAAAACTATATAGTGATTTAGATTCTTTGAATTTAAAAAAAAAATCCAAGAAAGAGAACATTACAGTAAACAAGTTCATCACTGACATTAAACAGAATAAATGTTGAAAAAAAGATCATAACCATGAAACATCTTCCGTAAAACAAATAGAAGCATACAGAAAGAGAGCCAAAGAACAATCCCTTGCAACCAAAGAAGTTCTGTCGACGTAGAGTGATTACTTGAAGCTTGGTTCTATGTGAAAACCTAAACAACCCAAATGCTGCAATTAAAAAGTAATTTAAGTATATCTATACTAATTAAACTAATTGTAAGAAGATTTCCCTGATGAAAATTGGCCATCATATTTCATGCAAAGCTCTGCAAGTTGAGTATTATTTTGTTCGAAGTAAACCTAATCTAAACAAAAATATCCTAATTATACATAAAATACTACTGCCAACAAGTCAACTTCCCTATTTTCGGAAATATCCAACTTTTCAATTCCTTCTTTACATTCCATGTCCATGCCTAGAAAACAGGAGAAGTTCGAAGCTTTATGCATGATGACCAACCAATAGGTTGGAGTTCCTTTTACCTCCATCTTTTCACCGCATTTTAGGAATATATCTACTCAGGATAAGTAGGTATTGCCTGAATTGAGGATAATATGAGAAGAGGTCGGTCGTTATAGTTTGGCCATGTCAAACCAAGACCTTCAAATGCTCAGTAAAGAGATGTTTAGGAAGGGATATGAAATTGTTAAAAGAAGCTGCGAATACCTAGAAGGAAAGGGAAGGAGACAATAAGCAAAGCCATGAAGCATTTGAAGGTTCCGGAATCTAATTAAGGATCGTGTTCAATGGTATAATAGGATTCATATAGCCAATCTGCCTAGTGGGATAAGGCATGCTTTATTGTTGTTGCCATTATTTTACTAATCTAGAAAAAAAAAATACTGCTCTTTTATGCACATGCATCGCCAGTGCCTGCAAGCTATTATAAAGAAAAGAAGGGTTATATTTCATATTCCTTACATTATAAGATTATCAAGATGTGTATCTCATACGATATAGTCAAAATAACAATCATATGACTTTAAGAGCCAAATCAAGGTGTTCTTGTTAAATCTCTTTCAAATCGTTTATTGGGTAAGATTGACAGATTGACATCATCGCAAGTTGATGTAAATTTACCAGCTGGAAACTCACTTAAATCACAGGATCATCGTTTGGGTTCTTTTTTAACACTACCAGGTGCAATTTGTCAGGTATCTAGGCTTCATAAAGCCAAAAAGCGGAAAATTAAACCTCTAAATGAAGTTCCATTAATTTCCATTGGAAAAAAAATTGTATTAAAAAATCTCACACGATCAGATCAGGGTTTTAAACTACAAGTAAACAAAAAAGAGTCTCCTCCTCCTCCTCCAAAGTTTAAACATAGCTGCTACCATTTTGAAAGAGCTCCAATAATGACCATGACGCACCCCAATGAATATAGGTAGTCAACTTTCCTTCTTGATGATGACTCCAGCAGCTAGGAATGAAGTCTTTGGGGAGACTTTCACTCCAAAGTCATGGAATGCCAATTACACATGGCAAATGGATAATGAAAATTTTGTTTCTATTTAAGTTTTTGCCATTTCTTCCTGTTTATTATGCTGCTGCAACTTGGCTCATTCTCTCGAGGCATGGGAGAGAAAAATTGATTGGAATCAGTACAATTAGTGGATGATGGTTCAGAAATATCCTTGAAATTTAGTATAACCATGTGTAATCAATAATATGGAACAGGTCATCCAATACTTGATGTTCACTCTAGAATCTCAAAGGTCAATGCTGACAGTGGTCAATTGCCCATACCACACCTGTACTTTTAAGTGTTCCAGTAAGTGACTTCATATACTTTGCATTTGGTGATATGTGTCCCTTTGATGATCACCTCCTCTCAAGGAATTACGAAGTTTATAAAGGGTCAAATTTTTCACAATGTTTTCAATACAAGGTTCAACCTATACATATTCTGACGTTATGTTCTTCTCCACCGAATTGACAGAATATGACTACCTTGGAAAATTAACCAGTGTATTCCATGTCCTTCTAGGTCTTCCCCTACCCTTTATACCAATGTTTCCATCTGTTGCTCACATCTCCTGACTGGGGTATCCTATGGTCTTCATTCAACATGACCAAAGCATCTCAAACTATACACTCCACAGCCATTTAATATCAATAGAAAAAAAAATGACAAAAATGGTCCTTGAAGTTTGGCCCAAAGTGCAATGTGATCCTAAACTTTACCCTAATGTGCAATGTGGTTCCCGAACTCTTAATTTGTTCCATGTGGTCCCTGAAATGAAATTTTGGTTTGTTCAATGCGGTTTTTGAACTTTTGGTATATGTTCAATTTAGTCTCACGACTAAATAATCTAGGGACTAAATGAAATCGAGGGAGATAATAATCTGGAGACTAGATTGAACATTTACCGAGATTTCAAGAACCACATTGAACAATTACAAATCTAGGGACCACATCGCACATTGGGCCAAAGTTCAGAAACCATTTAAGTAATTATCCCTCAATAGAATGGCACCTCACAACTCTTGCATAATTCATTCAAAGCAACAAAACGGAGAGAGCTACCTAGAAACATTGCTTAACGACAAGAAAAATATCTTTAATTAGAAATGTTTAGAAAAAGAAAAATAAATGGGGGAACGTTACAGAACCACTCATCTTCCTATCTCCTTCTCCAGCGCAACACCAAAAACGCAGAGTGAAAAAATAAAAGTAGTACCACTTTTCTGTCTATGCAACTCAAATTTCTAGGCGGCATAACAAGCAAGCTCTCCTCTCACACATATAAGTAACATCTGCTACTACTTATTCTCCACTTTTCTGAGGTTTCAAAATCCTCCGTCAAATGGCTTTCTAGACTGAACAAGCAGCCATATAGGGGAAAACATATGTGATACTTAATAATGATATTAGTTGCTCTCTCTCCTCCCATGAGCATGAGAGAGACTAAATATAGACAAATAGTATATGTCAGCACTAAGAAGGAAGAGAGTACGTCACAGTAAGGCCATAAGGCATTCACAAGACAAGAGTGCCAATTGTCCTTACAAACTTCTCTTTTCTCACATGATGGTAATCAAATTACTTATAGTCAATCACACTAGAGGTAAAATGCTGTTTTTCGTGCTTGTAACCGTAAGTTTTCATAATTGTACGCAATGAGAAAAAGTTCTCCATATTTGTAGGCAGCAAAAGCCACAAACTGAAAATGATAAGCTGGCACTTTGTATTATTGAAAAAGGTTCTCGAAGAAGTATTAAACGCTAGTTTAAAAGTCCAACAGAGCAGCTTACCTGACCCCTCGATGCCAACAAAGCTCCGAAGTCCAAAACCTTGTTCAGATCAAAGCTGTTACAGTAAGGTAAAAGAAAGATCAGAAAACGAACAATAAATTTGTACAGAAAATGCATACGCGTATATTTGGTTCTGGCACTTTCCCAGTCCATGACCACTCTTACCAGAGAAATCACTAAAGCCAAACCAGAAAAAGAATATGAGAACATAAACAACCTTTGAAATGAAATGCTTGACACAAATTTAGACTGATAAGGCCATGCCAGGATGTTTCCGAGAGTGCCATCTATCCCAGTCTCGGACATCTTCATCTCAACGGCAGCAAATAACTCATTCACAGATGTGTGCTTAACATTCTGAGCAATGGCGCCTATCGCATGAGCTGCAGCAACCCTCGTATCCCAATTCTTACTATGAAGGTATTGAGCAACCTAATCAAATAATTAAACTCACATGAGCGAATGAGAATCATAAGGTGCAAAAAACATTAGCACTTCTTGAAAAACTAATATCACAGCTGTAAGAAATGAAAATATTATTACTATTTTATGGGATATATCATACTTTAAGGATCTTATTTAACTACTCGCCAAACCTTCACCTAGCCTAGCACTTCTTGAAATCCTTATCATTATAGCACACGTGAATAGCATCTGTCAAGCACCATTTACGGCCAAAACCCTAGCACAGGGCAGCCTCAGACACTGAAGCATCAAAAGCTAATAATACCAAACAAACATTGGGTTTCTGCATCAAAAGGAGAGCCCCTATCTGGACATCTTCCTTCTCTCTTGTTTTCAATGAAATTCATGTCGCAGAAGTCCCCATCATTAGCCTCCGCACTACCTCAAAGAGCAATATCGAACAGCACGATCTAAAAGAGCGATTCCCAAAACTTGTCATCATGCCCATATGAAATTTCTAATGCAGAACGCCAAGCTAACAGCAGCTACACATATCTTCCTCCACGATTAGATTAGATGAGTTGTCCCAATGGCATTGCAAAGAAAATAAAAATACCTTCTTTAAGAGAGAGGCCAAGTCCCGGGGATGCGACTTGGCGATATCTCCAATCTGGCGAGCCGCGGCGAACCTCGTGGACTGAGTCGAACCAGCTAGAAACACAATTTCGTTAAGGGAAAAAACCGCAAAATTCACCCAATCGACAGCCACCAACCGAGCAAACACCAGATCCAAACAAGCACGACACGAAAAGGATACTGTCGAGAAGAGTGAGCAGCCGATTGAGCCGCGACGATTGCTGAGCCATAGCCGCCGCACCACACACCACCAACGCAACAATGCCTTCAATCCGAAAGCCGCGGCTGCATCCTCAATCATCCAATCACCCCCCCCCCCGATTCGCGGGATCCCCAGCAACGGCAACGGCTGCGGCGCTCGGTATCAAAACGGCGGCTCCGCGCCAACCGCGCGGGCACTTCGCATCAGCGGCGCCGCGGCGCCGGCGAAAGCGCGACCGGTCCCCCTCTGGAACGGAGGGGCCCAAATACGGATCGGGGAGGAATTCGGGGAGAGGAGGGGGAAGCGCGACGGGGCGGCTGGCTGGGAAGCGGGGGGGATCTTCTTCGACTGAGGAGGGAAGCGGCGGAAGGAGGAGAGAAGAGGGAATTAGGGATTCGGGAAGAACCTCTGGAAATGGCGACGGTTAGGGCAAAAGGGCATATGGAAGCTCCCTTCTTCTCCTCTCCTCTGTCGCTCTTCGTCGTCGTCGTCGTCGTCGTCGTCGAAGCGTTTTCTCTCCGTCTCTCTCCCCCTCGCGTATCTGATAATATAAGCTCCCGAATTTTCCTGTGCATGTGCATTTTCCAACCCAAAAAAGGGCAAAAGAAAATTTTAATGAATGAAATTATTATTGTTCTTCTTTTTTTTTTCAATTCGTGAAATTATCCGAGCAAATATTTTCGTGGCACGAAATTTCTTTGCATCCGAATATAATCTTTGTACAGGATTCGTACTTAGGTTCCTTTATGATTAGCAATATTCTAATAAATGATGAGGATTAATGGTATGTATTTCATTTGGACTTTTTGCTTTTTTTTATTGCGACGGCAAATTCTTCTTGAATACAAGACGGCTATTTTTTTCAATTAAATATTGGAGACATGGGTTATCTATGAGGACAAAATATAATATCGTATAAGGGGTAAAAAATTGACGGATTGTGTATAAGATATAGTTAATAACCGATTATCTGCTATAAATAACATCATATAAGGAATAAATACAGATAGATCGTGTACAAGATATAATTAATAACCGACTACCTACTATAGGGTCCAATATTATTTTTGCATTGTTAAACTAAGGTTCATCAAGAAATTTTTGCAAGAAATCAAACGAATTTAGGAATAATGATACGAATAGTCCCGAATTTTGGCCAAATATGCAGTGTGCTCCCTGAACTTTTAATTTGTTCATTGTGGTCCTTAAATTTTACTCCAATATGTAATGTAGTCCCTGAACTTTTAAATTATTCAATATGGTAAATAGACTTTCGGTATATGTTCAATTTAATCTATGAACTATATGAGAATGTTAAATGTTTTCCTTCTATTAATTAAGCTTAGGGACAAAATTGATTATTTTTATATAATTCAAAGATCACATTAAACAATTTAAAAATTTATGGACCATATTACATACGGGGCTAAAGTTAGGGACCACATTGAATATATTAAAATTTTAGGGACTATATTGCACCTTAAGTCAAGCATCAAAAACCATTTATGCCATTTTCCCTTAAAATTTATTGGGGTTAATACCACGAAAGACCCAGAACTGATACACCTGTGATAAATTTAATCAAAACTATTTTTTTTATAACAAAAAATCCAAAATTGATACATCTATGATAATTTTACCATGAACTATTTTTTTTACCATAAAAATATCAAACTAGTATACATTTGATAATTTTATTCCAAACTAATTTTTTGACCATCAAAAATCCCAAATTAGTACACTAGCGACAAATTTACCCTCCGTTAGTTTTCGTTAAATTTTATTGTCAAATTGCTAAGTTTGATGGTACATGGTAGTTGACGGGTGTACTAGTTTGGAATTTTTCGCCTCTATTTATCACAAGTTTACCAATTTGTGATTTTTCGTAATATTAATCCAATTTAACAGATACTAACGAAGGGTAAATTCGTCATAAATGTACCAGTTTTGAATTTTTAATTGTCAAAAAATTAGTTTTGGGTAAAATTATCGCATGTATATCAATTTGGGATTTTTTTTGGTCAAAAAATTAGTTTGAGGTAAAATTGTCACAAGTGTATCAATGTGGGATTTTTGATGGTAAAAAAAATAGTTCGAGATAAATTTATCACAAATGTACTAGTTTGAGGTTTTTGATGATCATAAAATTAATTTGAGGTAAAATTATCACAGATATATCAGTTTAGAGTTTTTGGTAGTATTAACTCAATTTATTATATGTTAAAATGAATGGATTGTGAACAGTCAATGGACATCTTGGCCTCTTAGATGAATTTTCAATGGTTTTAACCTTTTTCAATCTACTACATTATTCTTACTTTTTACCTTACCTACAGGAATTCGCAAGCAACTACCGAGACTACGACGGTTAGGGCAAACAATGAAGCTCCCTCTTTCCTCTTTCTCTTCGTAGTTGTCAAAGCACTCTCTCCCTCTCTCGCATATGATGATATAAGCTCCCAATTTTTTTTGTATGCAATTGCATTTTCAACCAAAAATGGAAAAAATAATAAATAAAATTATCCTTTTTGATAAATACTGAAATTATCCAAGCAATAATTTTCGTGGCACAAAATTTCTTTAAATCTGAATATAAGCTTTTATAGGATTCATAATTAAGTTCCCTTATATTTAGTAATATTTTTTTTGGTAAGTTATATTTAGCAATATTTTATTAAAAAAAATAAGGATTAATGGTGTGTATATTTCACCTAGACCTTTTGTTTTTCTTTTATTACAACAACAAATTCTTCTTAAATCCAAGATGGCTATTTTTTTCAATTAAATATTCGAGACACGAGCTTTTATGAAGACAAAAAATAACATAAATAAAATATTGATAGATTGTGTATACAATTTAGTTAATAACCGACTATAAGCTATAGATGACATCATATAATGAATAAAAAATTCACCAATCATCTACTATAGAGTCAAATATTTTCTTTTACATTGTAAACTAAGGATTATCTAGAAATTTTTGAAAGAAATAAGGCTCATTTAATTTATTATGTGTTAAAATGAATGGAATGTGAATAGTCAATGGGTGATATGGGCCTCTTGGATGAATTTTCAATGGTGGTAATCTTTTTTCAATCTAGCACTTTATTCTTAAATTTTACCACACTTTTAGGGATCCACAAATACCTATTTGACATTGAAAATGGAATAGTTAGGGCAAAAGTGAGGGAGGGCAAAAGAGATGAGTTGAGTTTAAATAAGTTGTAAACCCATTTATGACCCATTTACAACCCATTTAATACCCATATTACATATATATATATACCCATTTATGATCCATTTACTAAATTTAACTAACCCATTTATGGTACATTTACTAATATATGAGTTAAGAAATGGGTTTATGCCTCATTTTGACAAGTTTAATTATTGGTGCTAGCGATGGAGAGAGATACGGTTTCTGTTGCTCACTGTAACGCAACATCTCTTGCACTCATTTCGAGCCATGACCGAAACTTGATCGAACTCGGATTCTTCACTTCAAGCTTTTCATCATTCGATTACGGCAACCACATTGAAGCTAAGTCATTTGTCGTTCTCTAGTTTTCATTTTTGGATTCAGTCTAAATCATTTAGCCAACATTTCCAGCGGCTTTCTTCATCAATTTCAGGTAGCCATAGCCATCATTGATTGTCACCACTTGCCATTCTTGAGTTGTGTGGAAACTCCTCTGTTTAACTCTATTTCCTCATTAAAGTGCTCGAAGAACTCGATTGTTGATCCATCCACCTTCACCGGATCTTCATCACTGACGCATCTAACACCTCTGCTCTTTAACACTCACTAGTTGAAGCTAAAAAGTCAGTTTCGCTAAGCTAAGAACATATTTTTCTGTTTCGGTCCTTTTACATGCTGAACAGAGACCAAGAAATCTTTAGCTGCGGATTCATTGAAGATTGTTTGCCATTAAGTTTCTGTTAGTGATTTGAATATGTTTCACTACGTTTGTGATGATTAAAATATGAATTATGGATTTACATCTTCATCTGAGTTCTTTGGCCCATATGTCCACCACCTGTTTGATGAAATTCATGAACCAGATCAGCAGATATGTAAGTTGTGATAAAAGAAACTTCACAGCCATTTTTCATTATGCTTCCTCTCGTGTTGAAGTACTTTCGTGTTTGGCTATAATCGAGAAGACTTTAGGCATGTTTGTGTGATTGTTGTTGAAAAATTTCTTATTGGCTGAGACCTATCTATGCATATTGTTCAACTTGATCCTTGCCTATCTGTATGTACACTTGATGGCTTTGATTCATGTCTGTTCTCATTACTCTTGCCCACATGTAGATTCGCGTTAGTAAAAGTTTCATTGGTGAACAAAGCATTTGAACCTCTGCCTTTTAGTTTTATCACGTGATTCATTGGACTGAATTTCTTGCTCACCGGCCTTGCCTTTTTCTTTTTTGATAGATGATGCTTGGATTGATATCAAATTACCTCCTGACTTGGCTATGGACTTAGAAGTTAATGAACCCTCACATGAACTTGTTTGCTCAGGATTGGAATAATTCTCGTTCAAAAAATTGTGCTAGGTGACTGGAATTAATGAGTTCCCTGGTTGATGAGATGTTTGATGGTGTTAATTTTTTGAAGCTAAAAAAACAACGAACAAAGCTAAGTAAATGATGAACACAGCAAAGAGTTGATCATGTCTCTGTATGAGTAATTGTAGAATGTTGTATAAAATGAATAAATGAAAGAGGCAAAGTTAGCAAAGCGGGAATCCGTGCTCCGGACATGATGGACTCGGAAAGGGACTGTAAAAGAAATAGAGGAAATAAAAGAAGTAAAAATATAAAAACGAAAGCTATAAAAAATTAATTTAAAAATATAAAAATGATAAGGAACTTCAAGTCTTAGTTAGGTAGTAGAATCTTAGAAATAATTTTAATTGAATTCCAATTAGTTTAGGTTTACACTGTTTGGGAAATTCCATTTCTTGATTTTTAGGACAATTTGATTTTTAGATATCTTTTCCTTGGGAAAAAAAAAGAAATATTGAAATATAGAAAATGTCATAAAAAGGAAACTCAAAAAAGTAATGTGTTATTAATGGTTGCGGTTAGGAGGTTGATCGGTTTTATCGATTATATGCATCAATCTTTTCAAAGGATCTCCTCAATTTGTCTAAGTTCCTTGTTGGTCATCTCTTTTATGTGAACATTCTAATGTTTTTCGTTGATTGTGATGCCTGAATGAATGACATGAGATGATGGAAGAACCGAACCATGGAAGGATTGAAGAGCGTTCGAGATCTTCATGTGTTCCTATTAGGATTAGGGTAAATTTTATGATTTGGACTCTAGATGAAGCTTGACCATAGACTTTTATTCTTAGTTGAATAACTGGTATAATTAGCTTAATATTATTTCCTGCATGAGTGTTCCTGCAAAAAATTCAAAGTGTACAAGTGATTGTGCTCTCTTTGTGACTTCTTTAGGGATCGATGCCTCTTGTGAATGCCTTCAATTGGAAGGGTTGCCACTGATTATCAAAGGACACCAGGATGCTTGGACTGTATAGCTTCTTACAGTGAAGGGACACCAAGGACATGCTGCCGAGTGTCTAGATTACGGTGGAAGATTGGATGGCCGAGAAGATCTGAGGAACATTGGGCTGTGATTGGCTGTGATCTGAGGAACACGTCCTTGAGATCAACGCCATGAGGAGGGGCCACCGTGAAGAACATCGCAAAGGGAATGCAGGAGGGAGACTTAAACGAGAAAACCTCCATCGCAAGAAGTTTTCGCCGTGACGGAACCAGCAGGAGAGCCGAAAAATAAGAACACCAGTGAACGGGTGATGAGCAAATTCTCGAGTTTCTGTCTCAGTCGCGCCTGGGCAGTGGCTCGAACTGGCTTACACCACAAGATGGATTCTGTCTTGGTGTGGCGCCCGGTTATTAGACGTCGGATGAAGGCCCAGAACCGGAGCTGCAATGGATCATAGTGTTGATCGCGGAAGTGGCCACCTACAGTGGACCGGTTGATAGAATGATACCGTCGGAAGCGGTGCTTGCGGATCGTGGTGCTGACGGATGACAGTACTTGTGGATGATGAAACGCAGCAGTAAACCGCCAAAGTGGATCTCCAGGATGAGGAGGGCGGACGAGACCGCGGACACTAGAGACAGAGCTTGCTCAGCCTGAGAGTGTGTGTCGATCGTGAGTTTTTTCCTCTCCCATTAGTGTCGCACTCTCTGCCTATTAACACCCGCGTACAAAGCATCTATATGTGTCAAAAAAATCTGCTTCCTCAATCTCCGGGATTCGCAATCGTTGTCAAGGCAAGACCGGCTGGCCTTAATCTCCCCTCGTTTCCTTTCTCATTCACCTTCTCTTTTCCTCAAACACCTCCTCACATCTTCGGAAACGGGAGACTGATCTGGATTTGATGTTGACCACTGTAGAGAGTTCTTTATTTGTTGTTATGGTTTTCTGTCTTTTGGGAGCTTGGAGGAAGCGCGGCTATGGTGATGATGATGCCGTTGATGACGAGGTAGATCGCGACTAGGAAAAGAGAAGCTCTCTTTTTTCTTCAATGGCAAATCTAAAAGGAGGGATGAGACCACCGGGGGCGGGGCTGGGAGCTGCCATATGGCTCCAGATAGCCTCCGGCAATGCCTGCAACTTCCCTCTTTACTCCCGCTCTCTCAAAATCGGTCCTTGGGTTCAACCAGCACCAGCTCACACCCCACGATTAATTTTAAAAGACTATTAATAATGAAAACTCAAAATGAAAAAGCAAAACCAACAGCTACATCAATAGATTGACTACAAATTACAAAAAGAAAAGGTACTGTTACATTAGAAAAGCAAGAATATCTATGATTGATTTGAAAAAAAAAGAAACGGAAGAAAAAAGAAAAAAAAAATACAACTTTTAAAAAATTATACACTTTATATAAACTTATGGGGAAAATAAACATAAAAAGAAAAGAAAAATTTTGAAAAAATGGAAAAATTTAAAAGAAATTAAGGCTCCGTTCGTTTCGCGAAAAATGTGATGTTTTTAAAAAATATTTTTCAGGAAAATAATAATATTTTTCGGTATTTGCTAGAAACCTGAAAATGATTTTCCCTCTAGCGATGCTCGAGCTTGCTTGTGGCCGATCGCTGGCCTTTGTCGTGGCGGGCAACCGGCCGAAGAAGAAAGTAAATAAAAAAAAGAAAAGAAAAAAGATAATTAAAAAAATAGTTTTGAAAAATAAAAAATTATTAAAAGTAGTGTATGGAGGAAAATTTAATTTGATTTTCCATACCAAAAGGCAAAAAATATTTTTCGGGTCTTTTTCAGATTTCAGTCGAACACTGGAAAATTGTGTCATTTTCCTAAAAAATGACTTTTGGAAAACATTTTCCAGAAATTTTACGTTTTCCGCGAAATCAACGGAGGCTGATATTTTATAGTGAAGAACCGTATAGCTTTAAAGAGTAGACGAATTGGTAATTCAAAACGAAAGAAGACCCCATGTTATATGGGAGATAAAAATACAACCAGAAGATTATTGAGAATAACAACACGTGTCCTACAAAATAATTTTGGCCGGACAAGGTACATAACCAAGGCATATGATCTTACCTCCATCGCCACCACATGCGTCCACAAATGTGATCAATGTTATCAGAAAGCTAAAGAGAAAAGATAACCAAGGGACAAGGGATCAAAGCTCAAGCATACTTCTCATTAGAAGCTCCCAGTTTTAGGCTTCACCCGGCTACTTCTCAAAGGATAACTTTACAAATAGTCATAACTCAAATTATATTCTATTCCATCAACATTTAGTAACAAGAAGTCGTGTTCAAATGAAAGTGCAGATTCCTGCACCAAAGAAGGGAAGAAAAGGAAACAAATGGGACAGCTGAGGTTGAGAGATAGCTATGTCTAGACACATTGTTGAGGTTTACCATTGGTTGTCAGATACTGGTGGTGTGATGGCACGTCTATGCATTGGTTTCGTCCAAAATGAAAGGCTTGCATTCCTTCAACGGTGGTTATAATTAGATGACAATCCACTGCCAGCGCTCCCCTGTCTCTTTTTATACATGGAAGATCCTGGATAGTCTGTCTCCCATGTCAAAAATTTTAAAAACTTCACTCACCTAGGGATGAGAATTTGGATCTAGGCTAAGGTAGTGCACAACCAACTCGAAAGCAATCTGAGCACCTTCTTCTAAGACCTCTTTAAGCCTTGGAACCATCACTTTGTACAAATTTCTTTTCCTTCCTAGATGCAGCCAACAAGGTTATGTTGACCAGATGGTCGATTTTCTTCTATGAATCTCATTACGGTCAGAAGTTCCAAAAGAATCATGTCAAAACCATAAACATCACTCTCGATTGTGAGGCGCCCTAAAACTATTATACGCCCAGTAACTAGACAGGAATACTTTAAATAAGTACTAGTTTGGTCCTATTTATATATAAATAAATCCACGAAGTACCCCGCCAAATGTCTCAACCGCCACTAGCAATCAAAAAGAGGTACTTGACCTCAAAGGCTGAAACAATAACTTGGTATGGTTATGTTAACAAGTAAACAATCCAAGAATGAATTCTTTTTCTCATATTCCATGTTCTTCCACTTTACAAGATTATAAACACACACACACACACACACACACACACACATATATATATATATATATATATATATATCAACGTGATCCACCCTAGAATCCCCTACAAATCAGAAGACACATATATACAGAGACTTTAAATAGAAAAAAATATACAGAGATCTTAAATAGAAAAAAACTCTCCTATTTAGACCCTAATTGACAGCTCATGTTAACAGGTTATACTAGCTTAGAACTCCGCACGTTGCCGCAGAAAGAGAGCTATTAATATTGATCATGAAATTATCAAAGCAATTAGTGGAATAAAAGTGTACTAAAGCCCAAATTATGATATTATCGGCAATTCCAAAGTACAATAATGTGTCTCTTGTCATCATAATATACGTCATTCATGGCTTCAGCAAGGTGGTAATTTATAGCATGATAGACATGAACCTAACTAATTAATCTGCAATTCAGATTGATGCCGGTTCTTAGAAATTTTCAAGCCAAAATAATCTAGGTTTGGATATCATAGTGAATGTTTTTTAATGCATTACCTTCACTGAAATTATAGGGACACGTGTAGATAAGAAAACAAAAAGATAGAAATTTCGACTCTTAATCAATATACTTATAAGATAAATCAACTTTCTTTTAATAATTTCAAAGTTAATTTTGCTAGCCATAAATGATAAACAGCAAAGTATAATAAGAAAACACAAATATCATGATGTAATGCATGTAGACCTAAAGTGCTTAAAACAAAGAAACAAATAATACCTTCTATGGATCTACGTTTTTCGGTAATTATCTAGTGCGTGTAGGTAGGACAAATATCGCGTTAGGGTGGGTTAGTTTCACAAAAAATGAATAATTTAGAAAATAATATTGTTAAAGTTATCTCTTATATCGCCTACATATTCTTATCGTCCACGAAAGTGTGCAGACATAAATTGTTTGTCGACAATGAAAATACTTTTCATTGACCAATTACTTCAAATGATACAAGCGATTCATCTTCCGCAAAATAGCCGTGGAAATTAACTGGCTACTCGAAGAAACCTAGATACTCTACTCTGAACCAAGAACCCATTGAAGGACAAAAAATTATATAAGGAAAAAACTTTAATTGTGAATTAGTGTTACGCTAATTATTGGTTGTGCATCCCATTCCGAAGTACCAAAGACAAAAAAGAAAAGAAAGAAACTAAAACAAAAAATAAATTCACTTGTTAGCAATGCATGAGTCATCAAAGCGGAAAACTAGAGTTAGACTAGAACAAGCTATATATAAAGTTAAGAGAAATGATTACGTATCCTTAATGCACTGTTAACTGTGAGTTTAACAATTTATTTTGGGACATAAAAAATAAAAAAGAAATAATTATAAATTATTATGGGGTAAAACAAAATCAGAAATAAGAAATACCCAACTTTGCTTCTTTTGGGGTTTTTAATGGTCTTATGGTCTACATTTACTTAATAACTTCAAACTTTCAAATTGGACATGTTTGGACATGAGAGGGGATATTAAAGTATTGAACAACACTTGTTTACGTGCTTATAATAACCGTAGTTTAAAGTAGCCGCTAATAGCAATCTGTGAGAATGAAATTCACACCAATAGCAACCTCTATGGTCCCTATTTTGGTTATAATAACATAGCAGTGATTCGGTACCCCACAATTTACTCCTTGCTGGCTGGGATCTATTTACCGTTCGTGTGCCATTTTTTGGGAAGCCGATTGGGTGCTTCTCTCCAAAAGTCAAACGGTTTCTACGTAGCAATATGAAATATTTATATGCCTTCCAAAGATTCCACCGTAATCTCAGACTCACTTACTAGGCAATAAACTTCTTTTTTTTAAGGAATGCGGACTCCATAAATTCCATTGTGAGTTTGGAGATATTGAACATCACCCGGGAGTGGAGCTTGACCGCGTGGAGGCCACTGGATGACACCATTGAAGCTTGGTTTTCGAATCGCTTTTCAAAAGAAAAAAAAAATCTCTCTGTGAATGAAAAGGCGACCATTCCCCCTTCATGTATCTGAATCTGGAGTCAGTTACCTTGAGTTTTTATAATTAATATTTGGATAAAATTTTGATTTGGTTGAAAAATTCAAAAAGGATTTTGTTTATTAGGAGAGAGAGAGAGAGTTTGGGGTTAGCAATGGCTAATGAGAGAGGTCGAAGCGAACTATGTTCACGGTCTAATGGTCAACTGTAAAGTTATAGCTATTAGCAAAAGCAATCCTCTAGAAAATTGTAACTTGGGTAGCCAAACTAGGAAAATTTGATGGAATACTTGATCTTTGTACCCAATTCCTTCGTTACATAGTGAAATGCGACGACATGTTCGATTTTTTGAATCCAATTCTCTTTTATCATGCTAATATTTTTCTAGTCCATAGACCCTTTTAGTGTGTCATGGATTTATGTAGGATCGGGTTCAAAGAAAGAGTTAAACTGCTGTATCAAGATAGCTGCCTTTACTAGAAAACTAAAAGACCCAAAAATAATGGATGATTTTCCATTCAAATGCTCAGGGATGCAGAGCCGTTGACAACAGATTCACTATTTGTCCTTGTCCTATTGCTAAAATTTCTATCGTATCTTTTTTTGTTTTTTTCTCTTTATCCCTATTTTGCTATAAGATTAGAGCTCTTAGGGAAGCCCTCAAGCTCCTTCACCACCCAGACCATCTTCCCCCTCATCAGTCGTTGTGGCAAAGCCGAGTTACCACCATCCTCTTTGAGCTCCAAAACACGTCGAGAAAGCGGATTCATTTGCGTGTCTTCTTGGTATAATCTGCAGGTTTCTCGGTTCTTAATATATGTTAAGTTTCAATAAGAGAATTATGGTCGTTGGTGATAAATTCTCATTCCTAATCGCAATTGCGTTGAAGAATTGATTGAGATTTACTTGTATGTGGCTTCTGGGTATGATTTGGTCCAGCTTGCCATATTCTGTTGGATACAATTTCGTGGTGTGAGGAAGTGATTGCTTGCATGGAGTTCCTACTCGAGTATTAAACAATTAGACTTCATGTAGTTGGGTGCAACTTCACATGTGTGCTTGATTTTTCATGAATATTCTTAATATGTGACCTTTTTTGGGATTTTTTATTTCTCCTACCATGCCATTTGATATCAAGTTGGGTGTAAACCATTATCTTTTTAATGAGTCTTTATATGTCGAATTCCACATTGTACTTTAGGATTGAGTATGCTCTGATTATTGCCATGCTCTAGTATAACTTTGACTCCCCTTGTTTTCTTTTCTTGCATCAATCAAGACAAATTACGGGGTCAGCCTATAGGTCGGTTCCTTAGTATTGTCTCATACATTACATGTGTTTTATAATATATGATTTTTGTGCATGATTTATTAATTAAGTTTTGTACACATCAAAATTATGTAACATTGGACTGTATTGGTAAATCTTGATGCCTCATGAAATTTATTAATAATCATCTTGTATATATCAAACTACATTCCTTGTGCAAGGTTCGTCCGTTGGCATTTACCATGTACAACATTGGTAAATATTGATCGATTAAGATGCCCGCTCTATGCTCTTCTTTGGGTAGTTCGAAGAGTTCTCCTGAGATAGATGTAACTTTGTCAAAGAAATTGAACTTTCTTTTAAGTAAATCAAGGGCCTTGGATGGAAATCCCATCAATTATATGATCCTTCACAACTGGCAACCTGGCTTGAAAACTATTATTCTAAAACTATTAATTGAGTTATTGCACTTACTACATTAGGATTGTAGATTTATAATCACATAAAAACCAGTGGTCCTTGTGCACGCGATAGACGAGTTTACTTCTTACTTGTTATAAGTGACCTTTTTCATTTTACATTTATTCTTGGGTCAGGTTATGAGACAGCTTGGCTTGCTAACTTTTTGTTTTTTGGGTCAGAGGCTTGCTGAAATTTGGTTAGGGAAAAATAAAGGGCGTGAGGCATAAACCAATAAATAAAGTTTGGATATCTCTTGAAATTTCGTCTTTTGAGAGCAAAAACTAGTCAATTCAAATCGCTTTGTTTGGTTTATTATAATTTAAACTCACTTTCTTCCATGCAAAATTTACATTTAATGCCAAACGAATCTAATGTGTCATGTTTTTATGTATATCACACTATGGTTTTGATAGTTTGAGCACCAGAGCAATGCGCAGGAGTAAGCTAATATATATGTATAGTGTATACAAATACATTTTTTTTAATAGGAATATGTATTCATAAATCTAACAACCACAGAATTAAAGCTCAATTAGTTAGATGGCATTACATTGTGTGTTAGTTCATATTTGCAAACAGGCGCATATGGCTTTGTTCGTAAAATTCTGCACGTGTCAACGAACGCGTTGAACAAGTAATACAATGATGAGAAGAGTATCGTCCCACAGAGATTGATGATAATAAACCAATTAAATATTAAAAATAGATTAATTCCAAAATTTATCTAACAGATCAAAAAAATAATTGAGAACAAATAAAAACTGACAATTTTTAAAAACGAAATTTTATAAACTAAAGGCAGATAATCAATCAGGTAAAATATGTTAGAGCATCCGATTTCACCATAACCACTAGATATGAATTTCAGATCATTATGCATACAAGAACAATATCAAGCATGTGATAGCGGAATTTCCTAATCTATTTACTATCCTATCTCTAGGTATAGTAAACCTACTCAGTTTATCAATTCACTATATTTCTATGTGAATTTAAATAAACATAAGCGCATTAAAATCTGTGAATATTCCCGGTTTACAATGAATCTTTTAGACCACCTTATCACCGAAAGCTACACAAATAACATGGTATATTTCTATCCACATTTAATTCATGGTTATATATTATAAGGAGCAATTGCATATTATCACTTCTCAGTCTCAAACATGCACATCAGATCATTCAAGTGGTGGCCAATCACCTAAACGCATTAAGCACAATAATATATAACTCACATAAATGAAATTACTTGCAAAGCATAAAAAAAACATGAAATTCATATCATCATGGTTAGGCTACATCGTAGCTCTAACAAAGAAAATTAGAACATAATAGAAGAAGAAACGAAAATAGAAATTAAATCAAACATATTGAATCAAAGAACAAGAATTCTGTCACCACTTTTGTCTTCTCTTCAAAATACTCGAAAAACTCTCAAAACACTAAAAACAAAAACGATCTCTCTCTCCACTCTCATCCATGTTCCCTCAAGTTATCCTATTTATATAATAACATTCAAGACTCCTCTCACAAGGCAATTACTTCTTTTTTCGCATAAAATTAGGGAATAAATCGTAGAATTCCCAATATGATATCCACCTTCTAACTCTTCTCTGGGTCGCATATTCCTTTCCTTCTTTTTGCCATATTTTCCTTATTTTCTCCATATCTCAATATTCTGCATAAACAAGGAAATATTAAGTAAATAAAAGGAAATCCAAATATATTCTAGCAAATATTGCATTATTTATTGCCTAAAGTAGATAAAATAACTCTATTTTTATAGAGTTATCAGGCTTCTCCATGACGCGAGGATGCAAGCCGCTTGTTGGGAGAGATTCGATCGATATTTTGTTTATAATTTCTGCTAGTTCCTCGAAAATGTTTTATTTGACGGTAGACCAATTTTTTTAATCAAATTGCATAATGGGAGTGAATTGAATGTTGCGTTCATGATTAGGAGAATGGAACGATTATTTTTGGGATCACATTATTGGAGACGATCCAAATTATGTTTGATTAAGTATCTAGGGTTTATGATAGATTATATATGTCTTTCTTGACTACATTGATATGATGTCTGAAATTAGACGAATCAATGAAGAAACAAAGATATGCATTATGCATGCATGACAAGTTCACATTTAAATTAAAATAATATCGTTTTTGGAAAACATTTTTCTACTTTTAAGATATGTTCATCCAGCTTAGTAAATAGAATGGCGATAGCCTTGAGCAATATAGCTTTGGATGAGCAATGGTGATTGTATAAGAATTGTCAACTATGGGTTGAGAGTATGATAAGAATTGTCAATTATGCAAGAATACCTAAATTTTTTAAAACGTTATATGAGATATTCTATATGCCACTGATTGACTTACATAAGGTGCCAACTGACTTTGCAGGTATCAGCACCCATAGCTGGAGATTCTAATGTGAACAGGACCATTCAACCGGAGTTGATTGAGAACTCCAATCCTCCTACATGGGCACAGCTGAAGTACGGCTTAAGATGCACCTTGGTGGCCTCCCTCACCTCATTTATGCTGGGCTTTGGTAAGTCCTCCCCCTCTCTCTCTCTCTCTCACACACATGAAAAAACTTACCCAATGGTCCTCCATTAAGCTTTGAATTATATATCTGTGAATTAATTTTCCATATAGTGAATCGGTCTTTGTTGAAAACAAAAAAAACTTAGTTATATCTTAGTCATTATTTTTTTTTGTCTAGCTTTATTATTGATACAAATGATAGATCTATTACCAAAAGTCATATTTTAATGAATAGGAAATAAAAAAAGCAAAAAATTACTTAATATTGGATAACAACATCCATGTTTTTTTTTCCTTTTCGAGCCAATCAAGTTAATTTGGGATAAACTCCGTCACATTTATCAATTCTCATAATTCTTATTTTATAATCACATGCATTGGGAAAATAAATTCAAATAAAATGGAGAAAATAGGAAACTTAATATTTTTTTTATTTTTTCAATTTCTTGTATATGGTTATAACTTACATGATAATGTTATGACGATAAATAAGATTTTCTTGTTTTTTTTTTGGCAAAAATAGGAGTGCAAAGCGAGATGATAACTACCATAAAGAAGGACTAGGAGCTAGCCGACAAGCATGTTGACTAACTGACTCTGATCCTCCATGGATTTACACTTCTTGGGTCGGTGTTTGCAGGGCGGACCACCAATAAGATCGATCGCCCATCAACCATCTTCTTGGTGGGATTCAACTTCTTCCTTGGGCCCTTTATTCATGGGCTTCGCTTCCAATAACTTCATCATCTTGTTGGGCCGCATCATCGCTCACATATGGCGTCAACTATGCCCTTACAATCTCCCCCATCTACATGGTTGAGGTCTCCCCCGCCTCTTACCATGGGTGCTTCACCTCCTTCCCTGAGGTACTCACTCATTTTCCATTTTTTTTTCTAATTTGGAACATGCTTTCCACTTTTTTATTTTTTTTTTGGTAAGGGTAAAAGTGTATATATCTTTCCAAAAAGCCAAATACAAACTAAGCACGAAACCTAAGCCCGACCCTATTAGGACAAAATGTCCGAATTGGGTCAGGGAAGGCCCTGCAAGGCTATACAAACACCGAAAAGACTAAAGAGAGCCCGGAACTAAACAAGAGACCGGGTGTCAAGGGGGGTCAGCCCACATCAAAATATAGAAGGCGGAAGATCCCACTTTCTTTGGAAAAGCCGGTTCCTGGGAGTGTCTTGGACTCTTCCCATAGAAAGAGCTTTATCTTTTACAACCTTGAGAAGGTGCTTGCGCATGCCAGGGAGGGAAATGGTCTTGTTCCTGAAAATGGCGTTGTTTCTCTCTGACCAGATGATGTGAACCAACGCCCCAAAGGAAAAACGAGAAAGGCAGTGAGCAAAGGAAGTGCCGCCACAAACTGTCATGGCCCAAGTGATGTGCTCATTCCACGGCCGGTTCCGCCACGGGAGGTTGCACCTGGTAGCCCAAAAAGAAGCTAGCCTTCTAGTGGAAGCGCAGCTGAAAAAGAGATGATTGATCGAGTCCGGTCCTGAGCCGCAAAAAGCGCATAAAGCATCCTCAATCCTGAGATATTGAAGGAGAAGGACCTGCGTAGGCAGCCGATTGAGGGTGACTATCCATAGGAGGAAAGCATGGCGGGGAGCAATGTGGCGATCCCAAACAAAAGAGTGCCAAGGAACCAGGTTTCCTCTGCTTCTGAGATGGTCCCAAGCTGAGGAAACCAAAAAGGTCTCCGAAGAATTTGGATTCCAAAGAGGTTTATCAAGCGCGTCCACGAAGTTAGGCAGCGGCTCATTCCAGCTGAGGATAGAGTCGAGAATGGGTGAAGGTTGCCAGGTGCCTTCAAAGAATTCCCTAACCGAAGTATTCCTGGGAATCCGGGACCGGTAAATGTCGGCATTAGAAAATAAAAGATAAAGAGGTCCTCTGCAATGCCACCAGTCAAACCATAAGGAGACAGAGCGACCATTGCCTATCCTCCATCGGAAAAGCGACTGAGCTGAAGGGCGTAGGTCCAGAATCTTCTTCCAGGTCCAGGAACAGAAAGTGGGCTTGGAAGCAATCCAAAAGTTACATTTTATAAAATTGGAATGAATCCATTTGCACCATAATGATTCCTTGTCCGAGAAGAGGAGCCAAATGTGCTTTAGTGACAGGGCTCTATTGTATTCAGCCAACCGACGAATACCAAGGCCACCTTCTTCTTTGGG
This sequence comes from Syzygium syzygioides, assembly GCA_031216285.1. Taxonomy (NCBI): domain Eukaryota; kingdom Viridiplantae; phylum Streptophyta; class Magnoliopsida; order Myrtales; family Myrtaceae; genus Syzygium; species Syzygium syzygioides. Next base: position 19,085,319 of record CM062245.1, on the reverse strand, counting down.
AAGGCAAATATAATTCCATCCTACTTTTGCACCGCCTGGGCCAAGATCAGGTCCTTTCCAGAGGAACTGTCTCAAGATGGTCTCAATACTGTTTAAAACAGATTTTGGGAGGGAGAAGATGGTAGCCCAGTAAACCTGAATGGAGTGAAGAACAGATTTGATGAGCTGGAGTCTTCCTGCAAAAGATAGGAAACGTTGAGACCACGATCTGGCCTTCGCCGTTATTGAGTCAACTAGGATCTTGCAGTCCTCCTTACGAAGCCTTGAGGAGATGATAGGAACCCCTAAGTATCGGAAGGGGAGAGATCCCAATTGAAAGCCAAGGCAATGCAGGATTTGTCTATGTAAGGACGGGGGCCCTCCCGATAAGAAAATACTACTCTTGCTATTGTTCGGGTAGAGACCAGACCATCCAGAGAATAAGTCGAGAGATCGCTTAATGATCTCAATAGATTTCAGGTGGGCTTCACAAAAGAGGAGGACATCGTCTGCAAAGAAGAGGTGAGATATACGGGTCTTCTTGCAACGCCAGAACCAGTGGAAATCCGGAGAGGTCGCGTTTGACTTGAGGATGCCGGAAAAGACTTTCCACTTTTTTATATGTTATGATTTTTTGTGTTTTTCATTATATGTTTCGGTGGTTTAGGTGTTCATTAGTTTAGGTGTTCATTAACGCCGGCATTGCTCTCGGCTACGCCTGCAATTATATCTTCTCCAAGATCAATTTCAACGGTTGGTGTCGGATAGCCATCAAATTATCATCAAACCTAACATTGATAGACTCTTTTACTTCATGCATAATCCTATTAAAAACACAAGATACCAATTAGGGAAAAAGAAGACAAAGCTTGTGGCAAGTATGCTATCCCTCACACAAATGACTCTCCAGGCCTTTATAAAAAGGACTATCTTTTTGCCACCAAGCCCTCCTTCGAATTTTGATTAGCAACTTAGAACTATTTTATAGTAGTAGAATTTTGATGCACGGGTTCTAAATTATGACAAGTGTAGAGCATACTACCAAGATTAATTAGCGCACATACGTTTGTTTAAAAAATCATACCAAGTAGGAAGGTAGAAGTGAAGATTTAGGGACTCATAATGCACATAAGTTTTATTTCTCAAGGCTTTTATAGGGAGCAGATCCTGCCTTCGAATATTACAAACATTACCTTATATAGGCATACACGACTACACAAACAATCAATTATTGATAAAGTTCTAGAAATCACCAATAATAATCAACAGACTTATTATAAATACAAACGACTGCTGACTTAGATGAGTGATAGACTCATTACTAACGAACAAGATTCGAACAGACTATTGATAGGCTCATTAAGACACCGACCGATGATTTTTCAACTTGCTACAATGCTGCTACAATGCTGAATAGTAGCTGCTATGGTGATGAACAGTGTCTGCTATAGTACCTTGCTATAGTACTTTATTATAGCGCATTGATACGGTACATTTGGTACAGCACTTTCCCACAGCGGACTATTTATTTCCAACACACTTTCCTACACCTTCAAAAATCGTACTTGTGAATGGGTTCTTCAATATTGTCATCATCGGATCTATCCGAATCGTCACTGTCCATTTGTCTTACGTAATTTTTAAGGATCCGTTCAACTTCCGCAATTTTTAGGGCCACATCTTCATGAAGTTTTGATTTTTGGGTTTTTTTGTGGAGACTCATAATTGGATGGAACGTTCGCAGAACTCGAGGCAACATCAGCAGAATATGATGGAATACCTAGCTGGGGAAAGTTCCCTAATTGTAATGACTGACTGTTTTTGTTAAGACCTAGACTGAGTGTACTGTAATGATATGGGTCTTGCGATAATAGTCCTCCCATGGATATTGTGACTAAGGGGCTTGAGATGAGGATGAGGTAGTAATATCCATATCAGCTTGTATATCTATGCTATAATATTATCCCAACGCTATATCAATCACTATCTGATACCTGTGATCAGTTGGATGGTCCCAAAATGTGTTGGTAGAACTTTTGTACATGCCTCTAGTAGTATCATTTGATTGTATTGGTATAGAAGTCTCTTGAGCTCTCTATATTCTTGAAAAAGTGCCGAGATTTTGCATGGAAGAGTTTTGAAGAACTTCTCTAGAATCGGTCGAGGCTTGCATGTAGTTACTCTTACATCAGCTAGAGTTTTGCTCACGTCTTTATTTGGATAAATAAAAAACCATGGCCTATGAAACAAGACTATTGTATGCAATTCCGGATTGGATCGACAAGCTTTAAGTTGTTCCTAAAACATACATTTCCATGCTCTCAATTGTTTGAACCAATTAAGTATCACATAAATGCTTGAATTTGTCTTCTCCCTAGAGAATTCTGCCAAGAATGAAAATGATCTTGGTTGTCGGAAATTCAATGGCTATGGTATAAAGATTGAACAAATACCATTAAAATCGTTTGAATTCTTCTGCAAACTCGTCTTCAAGATTGAGGGAGATAGGATGGATGAAAGGATATTTGGGATAATATTCATTGGGTTGGAGACTTGATCCTCTGTATCTGCTGAAAATCAGTAGTTGATATTTCCACATTAGTGATGGTAGATTTTCAAAAAGGGTGTTGTCTTGGATGTGTGTAGGAACTTCTGGCAGGTATTGTCTACTAGGCCAAGGAGGTTTCATCTTGATGGGTTTAAATCCACTGAATGGATTTCAAAACACATACATGTTTATGAATGTAATTGGAGTAGCAAATTCTTTTGGTCGTGATAAGAAATTAGCAAGCAAATTCTTCTTTCTTGCTATATGCCTGGTTTCAAAGGAATACTTTGAAAATCATTCTACCCATCTGAGGAGTTGAGGATGATGAATTTGCTTTATTTGAACTTCAACATTTGGGAGAAATATGACATATCTAGTTCAACTAGAAAATGATGTCCAAGAAGATGAAATTCAAACTTCTTGATGCCATTCCTTACTACCAAGATTTCCTTGAAAATAGAATGATAATGCATCTTGCTATGCGTAAATCTTCTATTATTATGTCCACAGATTTTACGCTTTCCATTAATTTCTTCGAAAAGAATAGCAGCCCAATATTCATTACTAGCATCTGTATGTAAAATTCTCTTCCTAGTAGAAGGGATTTGTAAAGAATGAAGATGTTGTAAAACTTCTTTAAGGCGTCTAATTGATTTATTCTATTGAAGTCCCCATAGAGGAACATCTTTTTTTAGCATCTACTGCAGTGGACTTACCAATTTGGTGATTTTGAGAATGAAGTCTATGAGATAATTGACTATCCCAAGAAACTGTTGAACCTATTTGAGAGAAGGATTATCATTAGGAAATTTTTGCAATTTGGAGGCAATATGGGGACTAGGATAATATGATCCGTTCTTAAGATGCATTCCGAGAAATTCAATTTCTTGTTGGGCAATAATCATCTTTTTCTAAGATAGCATAATACAATATTTCTAGATCAATTCAGCAAATTGGCCATACAGTTTACAATGAGAATCCTCATCATGAGTGTCGAGGAGAATATCATCAATGTAAATTTGGGCATTAGCCAAAATAAGCGAGAAGATTCTGCACATAGTTTTTTGGAATAATGAAGGAGCGGTTTTAAGACCAAAGGGAAGCACTGTCCATTGAAATTGTTGATTGGGGATGCAAAATCCAATTTTGTGCCTATCATAGAGATGAATTCCCAATTGCCAGAATCTAGATTTAAGGTCAAATTTAGAATAGACCTTAGCTTGAGTTGAACTGGTGAATAATGAATTCTGATAGGATAATGGAAACTTATTGTCTTGAAGGATCTGATTAAGAAGTTGGTAATTGATAACTAGCCTCATCTTTCCTTTGTTCTGCTCAGAACGCTTATTCACGTAGAATACTTCACAGCACCATTAAGAGTCGGATGACTTGATTAATTCTTGATGGAGTAAGTCTGAACATTCCTTTTGTGCCAAAATCAAATGATCAGGATTCATCCCTGAATGAGTTGCTTTGGTGGGATTAATATCTTCATTTTTCTTAAAAGGCAGATGAATGAAAAAGTCAGGATTTTCCCACAAAGGGTTGAGATATTTAAGGACAAATTTTGAATGAGATTCTACACATGCACTAAGAAGCGTTTGCATGATAGGATCTAGTATATTCATTTGGATGGCAAAAAATCGTTGGATGTCCACAAACTTTTTGAATTGTCTATTGAACTAGAGTCCATTAGACAAAATTCTAAGTTTGGGAATCTGGGTTAGGATGTCTCATCCAATGATGATATCTTTATCTGGTGAGCTAGAACCAAGGATTTAGTGATGAGAGAGCATTGTGGGAAGAACTGAAAGGTAATGAATTTGCTTCAAACTCTTATGGAAAAAATATCTCCAAAAGTAGAATTAAAATACTAGGTGTATGAATTTTAGTATTCTTCTAGAAGAATTTTGGTGTCAAGCTTCGAAGCGCTGGCTCCAGTATCTATAAGGACTATAAGAGAAATAGATTAGCATATTTAGAAAGATAGATTTTGATGGGAAAATGTGAAAGGATGGAAGGAATGTAGATACAAAGATCTTGGATTGAAGGAGGTTTTGGATTTTTGGAAGAAAATGAGTAAACTCCATTTTCTATTTCTTCATATGAGTCTTCAGTATCACTGGACTGGCATCACATCTGTATAGCGCATATGGTGTGCATTGTTGGTTCATCTTCTAAAGAGAAGACAAATTCAACATCATCATCTTAAAGATAAATTTCGTTTTCTTTTTCAAGCTCCTGGATTTAATGAGAGTTTCTTCTATAGGTCTTCGAACAATTCTTTATAAAGTGGCCTTTTTTTGTTACAAATGTAATATCTGTCGGATTTCTTACGTCTTTCAGACTGGTCGTGTTTGGATAGTCTTTTTTATCAAGAAACACCATTTATGTCTTCTTGCTAGATTAAGGGAGAATCATTTGAAGTGCTTTTTCTTTTTATGCCAATCTCCGCAAGAAGGGTCATCACAGGATCATTTCTTTGGACATTTGATTCTTAATTCTGGTCTTCAACAAGCTCCATCAAGCTCTTTATTGCTTTACCAAAAAAAAAGGTCAAGCTCTTTATTGCTCTTAAGATAACTTCTGAATGCCTTTCGACGAATAAAGAGGTCATCAAGAGCCAAATGTATCTCTTGCTGCAATTCTTCTATCGGGACATCAGCAATTCTTCGCTGCTTATTCTGAAGAGATCTTTCTATAACTTGACCAATTTCTTTTGGAATAGAAGATAGAAATACTTGCTTTAGGTTTGGATTGGCTCTAAGAACATAAAGCAATTTAAGCATTTCCATGAAATGCTTATTAAGGTGTTTTCGACGTAAAGAGCAGTATTTTCTATTTAAAAACTCTCTCCTTTTTAGTTCAAGAAGGTCTTCTTGTTTGCTAAATAAGAACTGGTGGATGACGCGGATCACATAATGAAAATCTGTTTGGAGTAAAAACGTCATCTGATTTTGAACAGAAATGGTTTTCCACCAATCTTTGAAGCTACTAGTAAATCTACTAATGAACTTAGTCTGTATATCACGCCAACTTTCAACAAAGAGCTCTAGTGCTGAGCCAAGTATGGAACTCCTGTTATCTTTTTGACCATTTAGGCTATGGAATATCATTAAAAGTAAAATAGTGTTTGGAGGTCGAAGCTCTAGAGTGAGAGTTTTAATTATGAATGTTTACTATTTCTGGCTCAAATAAGTTTGATTCCATATCCACCTCGGGGGGATTGGCCATGAGATTAGCAGGTTTGGGGAAATTTGGTATTTCAGGATCAGAAGGTGAGGTTTCTTCCAAAAAAAAGGAGGATGTTTCAAAGTTGGAAAAGGTATTTTGTTGGGATGGATCAATTGTAATAATAACTGGCAGCTTCTATTGGCATTGATCTCGCAAAAAAGCCTCTCGTGGATTTGAAACCATGTGGAAAGAAGGAGATTCTTGGGAAGGTTAAGGAACGTCTGACTTCTTCTCCCGCTGCATTTTCTTTTATTTCTCCATTTCACGGATGCCATTTCGAAGTGTAATAATATCACTCTGATCTTCTTTTGGGGCTCCTGTAATGATTGAGGCAACTGAGGTGACTTTTGGAGGAGAGATTTCCATCTAGATTCAATGTGTAAATTGAGAAAATGGGTCTAGCATGGGAACAATGTTCCTTCTTGAGGGAGTTTAATTTGCCGAAGTAGCTTTTTCATTTCAACAGTCTAGTCTTCCAAATAATGATGAGAAATATATTTACCTGATTTCATCTGCTGCAATTTCTTCTAGAACGTCTCAAGCAGTTTGTTTGTGACCAAAGCCGCTTGATCAACTTTCTGATCGACATGATCAAGGCGGGCTTGGATAGTTGAAAATTTTGTATCAATTGTCTTGAGAACATTATTTTGTGCTAGAGCATTTTCTGATTGCCAATTCAAAACAACTTCGGCAGTAGTAGCTTTCTTTTGTATCCCATTATCATTGACATCCGTAGAATTTGGATTCTTTGGCATGTGTTGAAAACGATAGTAAGCGTTCGTAAATTCTTTTAATGTTGGAAAATGAGCACTAGAATTGGTCATTTCCAAGGGTGGAAAGTCTGAGGGTTGAAACATACATATAGTTAGGAGTACTGGTGATGGTTTAGGCTTTGCAACACATGAAGGCTAGGGTGCTTTGGGTAATTGCAAAGGATAAGAATTTTTTTCTAACCCATTTTTGAATGGATTTATAAAAGGGTGAAACAACTGACTTTTGTGGGAGAGTTTTTTTGGGTGCTGATTGTGGCGGTGAAGGAGGTTTACAAGGTTCAGGAATTAGAGTATGAGTTTGTGGCGGAGGTGATCTATATGAAATCATAAATTGGTATCTTCCTCCATCCACACCAAGGGATCCTATGACAAGATCCCCAACAAGATATCTCTAGTAGAGACTATCTTTGAACCGTTTCTTTTTCTTTTGGGATGGTCTGTTGTGTTATTCAATACGAACATCAGTATGACATGGTTGCATCATAAAAATAGTAGGAAAAATAGAAGAAGGGGCTTCTTCCTTTTCCTTACTAAATTTAATGACATTCGTACCATCTTTTTTTTTTATGAACTAAGATTTCATGGATTGGATAGGCCTGGAATTCTGATGAAGTTTTTCATAGCTAGTTACCTAAGTATTAGGGAATAACTTAACTAATTGATCTCGAGGAATACATAGACATAGAAACTTTGATCATTATCCATTGAGATAAAAAAAAAAGCATCCTAAGTGCCAGGAAAATTAAGATCAATATCATGGTTCTGGACTCGATATACGTGTAAAGTAACATCTATAGAATCAAGAGTCTGAGGAACTTCGGTCAGCTATAGCTGAAAATTATGAGCAGAAAGGAGTCTTGGGTCTGTAAGGGCCATGTTGAAATTTGAAAATAGTGTAACAAACATTGTTCGAACATTGAGATTGGTTTAGATTGTACCAATACAAGCATGTTGGTAATCCAAGAAACGAGTACCCAGAAGGGCAATTTTAGCAATAAGAGGTAATCCTTTTCTACCATAGAAGGATAGTACAAGATGGATAGCACCAAAGTGAAGATGCATATACCCTTGTTGTACCCATTGACATGGAAAATTAGAATGTATTTGAAGGGTAGCAGAATGTTCTTGCTGGGTAGCAAGAATAGGATATTGATCGAATTGGGATGACTAAACATATTCCATAACTTCTCGGGGTGTATGTTTGATGAGTTGTTTGATGGAACATAGCGGAGAAAAAGATGAAGGTTTTACGAAAGCAGAATACAGATTTATAAGTGGAAGATGACTTTCTGAAAATTTACTATCTTCATTAAGGTATGAGACCTCATAAAAATAGTCAATTTTAGAAACATTTGAAGTGCGAAGATCTAAAGAGGCATTTACACTAACTGGTGGATTGGAATTAGTAGAATCACTCATGGTGGAACAAGTCTACCTTTTCTACTCAGTAATTCATCTAAAAACAAGTAGGTATGTTGAATAGGGCACTGGCTCGATACTAGGAAAGGGGCACTAAGATGCCATTCAGGGAAAATGAAGACAAGACTTGTGGCAGGTATGTTATCCCACACACAAATAGCTCTCTACAAGTGGTAGAATAGCCAAGAAATATACCTTCAGTTTTCTTCCTTTAAACAACTCATAGGGTGTTTTCTCCAATAATGGTCGTAGAAACACTCTGTTGATGATATAGCAAGATATTATAATTGCTACGGCCCAAAAATAAGCTGGGGTCCCGCTTTCAATCATCATCATGCTTGCCATTTCCTACGGGTTTCTGTTCTTTCTTTCAACTATACTATTTTGTTGCGAAGTGTATGGAGGTGAGAAATTGTGTTCTATCCCATTTTCTTCACAGTAATCAGCAAAGTTTCATGTTTTTGAATTTACCAACATCATCAATCCTAATGCCTGTAATAATGTATCCTTTCTTATTATGTATCTTCCATGCAATCGTCACAAAATATTTGTATTCTTCGTCCTTGTGAGTTAGAAACAAAACCCAAGTGAATCTAAAGTAATCATCCAAAACAACAAGATAGTATCTACCTCCTCCAAGACTAGTATTTCTTGTAGGTCCGAAGATCCACATGGAGAAGCTACAAAACTCTCTTGATAGCAATAGTGTTTATGGATTTGAATGTACTCTCCATTCGTTCACCTAACAAGCATTCATTGCATAGCTCATTCTTCTCATACCTCATTCTTGGATGACCACATACCAAGTCCTTCGTTGCTAGCTTAGAAATCTTCTTCACTCTAATATGACCTAGCTTTCTGTTCAGAAACTCTTTCTTTTCTTTACTAGATATTAAGTAACAGGCATTATTATAGTTGATATTGAGTAGATAGATATTTTTATACCTATAGCTAGATAAAACCTATGATAGATCATTGCCTTTACCTATGCATTCACCATCTTTAAAGCTGATCTTGTATCCTTTGTCATACTGTTGACAGATACTTATAAGGTTCCTTTGACTAATGCTACATCTTCAATGATTAGCTCTCCAAACTTGATGTCGGCTTTGCTAATTATTCTTCCTTGTCTTTTCCTCTAAAAGTGACGAACTCCTCCATCAATTTGGGTTAAGGATAGGAATTTGTCAGCATCTCCAGTCATATGTTGCAAGCATAAGCTATTTAGCTACCATTTTTTGCTTAGCCTTTTTATAGAGAAAGATTTCATTTTTTTTTGTACCCAGACAAACTTGGGTCCTTTTACGTTAGTGGACTTATACTTCCGGTGGATCTTCTTTGCCTTAGCTTGCTCATTTGGACATTCATATTTGTGATGACCATCTCTATTGCAGCTAGAACAATGATTTTTAGCAAAATGATTTTTGTAGTTTTACATATGAGGCTTTTTCTTGATTCTATCCTTTGTGCTAGGAAAATGATTTATGTCTTCTTCATCTTCCTCATAATCCAAAATGGATTTATTAGAATAAGAAATTTGAATTGAAAGAATGTGCTCGATTATCTTTGAACCAAGAAAAAAATTTGGTGCAAATTTTAGACACATTCTCCTCAAGAGATACATGATCTTTCTTTGAAAGTTCATATTCACCTTTGACGGTATTAAGTTCCTTTCTCAAATTGACGAGTACCTCTTTGTGCTTTGTATCTTGGTTTGTGAGTTTTGAAACCTCTCTTTTAAGTAATGGCAAATGCCTTGTCATCTATTTCACATCACGTTTAATTGTGATGTAAGGGCACAATTCTTCTTTTATAATTAATGATTTGTCAAACCTTATTTCCTTTTTATTTTTTTCCCTTCTTTTTCTCAGTTTGGGCTGGTAGTGTCCAAAAATGGTGAGAAAAGAGAGGGAAAGAGAGAGGCGTACCAATGGTGGTGAAGCAACGGCGCCGGTAGCTGTTCCAGCGGTGTCACAGTGGCTGGCAGTGGCTAGAACGGCTGTTGGTCAGGCAAGGTGGTAGGGTGAAGCTCGATCGAATGAGAGGAACAAGGGAGGAGAGAGAGTGAGGAAGAGAGAATATGAGAGAGAGAGAGAGAGAGAGAGAGAGAGAGAGAGAGAGAGAGAGAGAGAGAGAGAGAGAGAACATGATCTTGATTTTTACTAACCCCACTACAAATCCAATGGTCCACAATCTATTCTCTTCCCCAAGCCAAGATCCAAGGGCCCATAATTTTTCTCCCAACAATTTCCCAAAATTACAAATGGTAACAAAAAATAAATAAGCAAGATGGGGAGGGACACAAACCAAAAAAAAAAAATCGCACTACTTAACTATGGATTCATGAAGAAAATCCAGATGACATTCCTTCTACATAAAGGTCGAACATGTTCATCACCAAGTTCTCCATCATGAGATTTGCAACTTCTACGGCGCATTATGTGTTTGAGCTCTAATCCCCGCAAAAAACACACAAAAATTGAAAACTGCCTATTATGGATAACTTTTGATAAATGGGATTAATCATAACTTACTTACATTCTAAACCTGCCAAGTGATACAGAGATAGACCTTCTGATTATTCGTATAAAACATGCATCATCATAATTTAAACATGAAAAGCGAACCTTTCACACCTTCCCCTCCTGCGCATTCATATGCGTTTGCTATCATTCTCCCTTCCCCAATATAGGTGCTTCACGACATTTGATAATTCCCTCAATTGTTCAATTTGCAATTTCAAGATGTGTTTTTCATAAAGCTGCTTTTCTATTTTAATTGCTCGGCGGTAGAATTCTTCCTTTTGTCTTTGAAAGATCATGATTGTCAAAAAAGACTAACATGAAAAGATACATATTTTGAACAAATATAAATAGAATACCTTGTGTTCTTCAGTGAGTTTCAGAACCCTTTCCATCTGTTGTAACTTTAAGGCAGCTAATTGGAGTGCACGATTCTCTGGGGCGTTCTAGTGATCTCTTTTTATTCTTTTGGTATCCGAAAAATCAAAACTGCTAAACCAGATTCAACTTGATCAATATGTATATTATGACAACTAAAACCAACAAATAGAACTGAAAACACCAAAGGGAAAAATCATGAAAGAGAAAAGTGAGAAAACAAAAACACCAACCTTTCTATCCTCTAATGGAAAGAAAGAAGTGGGGTTTTCTTTTGTCTACATTTGTCCGAGGCAGAAGCCCTCCTATTTTTGATTGATTTGACTAAGAGTGACGCCATCATTTTTTTTGGTGATTGAAGGCCCTCCGCATCTCTCTCGCTGAGTCCAAATACATACACAGAGAGCGAGAAGGAGAAACAGCCACGTGGTGAAAGCTGTTAATTGCGACAGGGACCAAATCCTCCCTCGCTTCCTTCTTCGTCGCGCGAACCCTCTTTTCTCCATCCTCCATCCCCCCAAGAGTGGCGGGCAGGCGGGGGGAGGTTGGAGAGTTTAGTGGCAATGGAGGCGTTCAGCGCCCAGAATCCGGAGAAGATATTGATCATTTAGATGATTAGTTTTAACGTATACCCCACATTTATCTTGAAATCTATATCACTAATCTGTTAATTATAGCTAAATACCAAACTGGACATAATTCTTGAATAATTAATTTATTTGTTAAGAGAAATGATCAGAAATATTTTAAATAAAACTTTCCCCAAACAAAAAATTCATTTCCAATGGGCTTGAAAAATACTATTTACTAACCAATGCAAACAGACAGCAGGCAGCGAGGAAGTGTTCCTTATTTTTACATGCCCGTGCCCACACGCTTCGTACTCTCAAATTCTCACTATATCTTTTTCTTCCCGATAGAAGGGAATATCCTCTAAGAGTATCCTTACCAAAAAAAAAAAAAAATCCTCTAAGAGTATCTTTTTCTCTGCAAGAAGGATCATCACAGGATGCTTTCTTTGGACATTTGATTATTAACTTTGGCCTTCAACAAGCTCCATCAAGCTCTTTATTGCTCTTAAGATTACTTTTGAATGCCTTTTGATGAATAAAGAGGTCATCAAGAGCCAAATGTATCTCCTGCTGCAATTCTTCTATCGGGACATCATCAATTCTTCGCTGCTTATTTTGAAGGGATCTTTCGACAACTTGACCAATTTCTTTTGGAATAGAAAATAGAAATACCTACTTCAGGTATGGATCGGCTCCAAGAGCATAAAACAATTTAAGCATTTCCATGAAATGCTTATTAAGGTGTTTTCAACGTAAAGAGCAGTATTTTCTATTTAAAAACTCTCTCCTTTTTAGCTCAAGAAGGTCTTCTTGTTTGCTAAATAAGAACTGGTGGATGACGCGGATCACATAATGAAAATCTATTTGGAGTAAAAACGTCATCTGATTTTGAACAGAAACGATTTTCCACCAATCTTTGAGGCTACTAGTAAATCTGCTAATGAACTTAGTCTGTATATCATGCCAACTTTCAACAAAGAGATTTAGTGCTGAGCCAAGCATGGAACTCCTGTTATCTTTCTGACCATTTAGGATATGGAATATCATTAAAAGTAAAATTGTGTTTGGAGGTCGAAGCTCTAGAGCGAGAGTTCTAATTATGAATGTTTAGTATTTCTGGCTCAAATGAGTTTGATTCCATATCCGCCTCAGGGCGATTGACCATGAGATTAGCAGTTTTGGGGAAATTTGGTATCTCAGGGTCAAAAGATGAGGTTTCTTTCGAAGAAAAGAAGGATGTTTCAAAGTTGAAAAAGGTATTTTACTGGGATGGATCAATTGTAGTAATAACTGTAAGCTTCTATTGGCATTGATTTCGCAAAAAAGCCTCTCATGGATTTGAAACCATGCTATGCGAGGGAGCAATTTCCTTGGTCTTGCTCGCTATCATGGTCCTTGCCATGCCGGAATCCCCCCGATGGCTCATCATGCGAGGAAAGCTGCTCAAAGCAAAGCACATCCTCACCAAGATCTCTGCCTCCAAGGAGGAACCTAAACTCCAATTTTAATATCATGGCGCTTGCTGGCATCCCTCCAAAGTGGAATGATGACATTGTCATTGTGCCGAGCACTGGGAAGGGTGTGTGGTAGGATCTCTTCCGCCATTCGAGCCCACCTATCTGCTACATGCTCTTCTGCGCCATTATGATCCAATTATTCCAAAAGACCTTTGGAATTGGCATTATCCTCCTTTACATTACTTGTTTCATAGAGAAGGTTGGCTTCATGTCATCTGACGAAGAGCTCTTATTGACTATCCTAGTTGAAGTTGCAAAGACCATATGCATACTCGTGGCCACTTTGCTCATTGGCAAGCTTGGGCGACGACGATTGCTATTGATCAGCATAAGTGGGATGATTGTGTCTCTTGTCATCCTTAGAGCAAGTCTTGTGAAGATCGACCAAATCGACACAAAGCATATCGACGACCCAAATGACATGAAGCAAATGTGGGTGGCAAAAATGTGCATCACCTCATTGTTCCTTTACATGGCCTCTTTCTTTGTAGGGATGGGGCCTGTCACTTCGATTTTCAACTCTAAGGTATTCCCACTTAAGCTGTGAGGACAGGGATGCACAATTGCCTTTGCTGTGAACCAAGGGGCGAGTGCACTGATATTTTCCATATTCTTAGTGCTGGACAAGCCAATGCCCTTTGGCGGGGCTGCCTTCTCATTCGATGTGGTCTCCATCATAGCGTGGGTGGTCTTCTTCATCACAATGCCGGAAACTAAGGGCTGTTCTTCTTCATGATTAGGAGAATGGAACAATTATTTTTGGGATTACATAATTGGAGACGATCCAAATTATGTTTGATTAAGTATCTAGGGTTTATGATAGATTATATATGACTTTCTTGATTGCATTGATATGCTGTCTAAAATTAGACGAATCAATGAAGATACCAAGATATGCATTATGCATGCATGATAAGTTCACATTTAAATTAAAGAAATATCGTTTTTGGAAAACATTTTTCTACTTTTAAGATATGTTTGTCAAGCTTCATAAATAGAATGGCGATAGCCTTGAGGAATATAGCTTCAGATGAGCAATAGTGATTGTATAAGAATTGTCAACCATGGGTTGGGAGTATGATAAGAATTGTCAATTATGCAACAATACTTAATTTTTTAAAACGTTATATGAGATATTCTATATGCCACCGATTGACTTCCATAAGGTGCCAATTGACTTTACAGGTATCAACACCCACAGCTAGAGATTCTAATGTGAACAGGACCATTCAATCGGAGTTGATTGAGAACTCCAATCCTCCTACATAGGCACAGCTGAAGTACGCCTTAAGATGCACCCCAGTGGCCTCAGTCACCTCATTTATGCTGGGTTTTGGTAAGTCCCCCTCTCCCCCTCCCCCTCCACCCCTTCTCTCTCTCTCTCTCTCATGAGAAGACTTACCCTGTGGTCGTCCATTAAGCTTTGAAATATCTACCTGTGAATTAATTTTCCATACAGTCTTTGTAGAAAACAAAAATAAGTTAGTTATATCTTAGTCATTATTTTTTTTTGTCTAGCTTTATTATCGATACAACTGATAGATCTATCACCAAAAGTCATATTTAATGAATAGGAAAAAAAACGAAAAAAATATTACTTAATATTGGATAACATCATCCATGTTTTCTTTTTCCTTTTTGAGCCAATCAAGTTAACTTCTGATAAACTCCATCGCATTTATTAATTCTCATAATTCTTATTTTATAATCACATGTAGTAGGAAAATAAATTCAAATAAAATGGAGAAAATAGGGAACTTAATATTTTGTTTTCAATTTCTTGTATATGGTTATAATTTCCTTGGGCCTTGATTCATGGGCTTCACTACCAATAACTTCATCATCTTGTTGGGCCCTATCATTGCTCATGTCAGCATCGGCTACGCCCTTACAATCACCGCCACCTACGTGGCTAAGGTCTCATCCACCTCACCGTGGGTGCTTCACCTCCTTCCCTGAGGTACTCACTTATTTGCCTTTTTTTTTTCTAATTTTGAGCAACTTTTCCACTTTTTTATATGTTATCATTTTTTGTCTTTTTCATTATATGTTTCAGTGGTTTAGGTGTTCATTAATGCCGGCATCACTCTAGGCTACACGTACAATTATATCTTCTCTGAGATCAATTTCAACGGTTGGCGTCTCATGCTATGTGAGGGAGCAATCTCCTTGGTCCTGCTCACCATCATGGTCCTCGCCATGCTGGAATCCTCCTGATAGCTTATCATGCGAGGAAAGCTGCTCCAAGCGAAGCGCATCCTCACAAAGATCTCCACCTTTAAGGAGGAAGCTGAACTCCAATTTTAAAATGTCAAGGCGGCTGCTGGCATCCCTCTAGAGTGGAATGATGACATTATCATTGTGCCGAGCATCGGGGAGGGCACGTGGCGGGATCTCCTCTACCAGCCCGAGCCCATCTATCCGCTACATGCTCCTTTGCACCATTATCATCCAATTATTCCAAAAGGCCTCTGGAATTGGCATTATCCTCCTTTACATTGCTAGTTTCTTAGAGAAAGCTAGCTTCATGTCCTCCAACGAGAAGATCTTATTGACCATCCTAGTCGAAGTTGCGAAGACGATATGCATCCTCGTGGCCACTTTGCTTCTTCACAAGCTCAGGCGACGGCTGTTGCTGTTGAGCAGCATAGGTGGGATGTTTGTGTCTCTTGTCATCCTCAGAACATGTCTTGTGAAGATCAACCAAATCGACACAAAGCATATCGACGACCCAAATGACACGAAGCAAATGTGGGTGGTAAAAATGTGCATCACCTCATTATTCCTTTACGTGGCCTCCTTCTCCATAGGGATGGGGCCTTTTACTTCGGTTTTCAACTCTGAGGTATTTCCACTTAAGCTGCAAGCATAGGGATGCGCAATCACCGTTGCTGCGAACCAAGGGGCGAATGCACTGATATCATCTATATTCTAAGTGCTGGACAAGCCGATGTCCCTCGGCAGGGCTGCCTTCTCATTCGTAGTGGTCTCCATCATACCATGGGTAGTCTTCTTCATCACAATGCCGAAGATTGAGGGCTGTTCTCTGGAGCAAACGGGCTGCTTTTTTGGTGAACAGATCCAACGGAGGTTTACCGTTAGCGAAATTGAAATGCAGGGGAACAATGGGAGGACGTGATCGAGTTAACGACAATTAAGGGAATAATTATAGGATAGAGGTGTCTAGCAAACATAAATGTGGTTGTTAGGGTATTTCTTTTTGAAAGATCAGACACACATCATGCATAGCTCTCTTTGTATCATCGCCCATTTGACCGAATGTTGGAGTTAGTTTTAAATTCTCATCCTGCTCAATTTGACCAAGTCTATGTCCACCGTTTATTGCCAACTCCCGGAGTACCGTTGATTCTCTACTTGACCATCCATGATGAATTATTGGGAGCCATGCTAGCCCAAAAGAGATCAAGAGATGGAAGGGATTGTGTGATGTATTATCATATGATGATATAAGCTCCCAACTTTTTTTATATGCATTTGTATTTTCGACCAAAAATAGAAAAATAAATAAATAAAATTATCCTTTTTGATAAATACTGAAATTATCCAAGCAATAATTTTCGTGGCACAAAATTTATTTAAATCTGAATATAAGCTTTTATAGGATTCATAATTAAGTTCCTTAATATTTATTAATATTTTAATAAAAAAATAAGGATTAATGGTGTGTATATTTCACTTAAACCTTTCCTTTTTTTTTTTTTACAACAAGAAGTTCTTCTTAAATCCAAGATGGCTATTTTTTTCAATTAAATATTCAAGACACGAGCTTTTATGAAGATGAAAAATAACATGAATCAAAATTGATAGATTGTGTATAAATTTTAGTTAATTACTGACTATATGCTATAGATGACATCATATAATGGATAAAAAAATCAATGATCATCTACTATTTAGTCAAATATATATTTTTTCCATTGTAAACTAAGGACTACCTAGAAATATTTGAAAGTAATAAGGATCATTTAATTTGTTATGTGTTAAAATGAATGGAATGTGAATAGTCAATGGGTGATATAGGCCTCATGGATGAATTTTCAATGGCGTTAACCTGTTTTCAATCTAGTACTTTATTCTTACTTTTTACGATACTTTTAGGGATCCACAAATACCTATTTGAGATTGAAAATGAAATAGTTAGGGCAAAAGTGAGTGAGGCAAGAGAGATGAGTTGAGTTTAAATAAATTATAAACCCATTTATAACCCATTTATGCCCCATTTAATACCCACATTCTATATATACCCATTTATGATCCATTTACTAATATATGGATTAAGAAATGGGCTTATGACCCATTTTGATAGGTCTAATTATTGATGCCGGCGATGGAGAGAGATACGGTTTTTGTTGCTCATTGTGAAGCAACATCTCTCATGCTCATTTCAAGCCGTGACTGAAACTCGATTGAACTTGGATTCTTCTTTTCAAGCTTTTCATCATTCGATTACTGCAACCACATTGAAGCTAAGTTATTCGTTGTTCTCTAGTTTTCATTTTTGGATTCAGTCTAAATCATTTAACCAACATTTACAACGGCTTTCTTCATCAATTTCAGGCAGCCACAGCCATCGTCAACCGTCACCACTTGCCATTCTCAAGCTGTGTGGAAACTCCTCTATTTAACTCTCTTGCCATATCTAAGTGCTTGAAGAATTGGATTGCTGATCCATCCACCTTCACCGGATCTTCATCACTGACACGTCTAACACCTGTACTCTCTGCCACTCGCTAGTTGAAGCTAAAAAGTCAGTTTCGCTAAGCTAAGAACATAGTTTTCTATTTTGGTCCTTTTGCATGATGAACAGAGACCATGAAATTTTTAGCTGTCGATTCATTGAAGATTGTCTGCATTGAGTTAGTGATTTGAATATGTTTCATTGCATTTGTGATGATTAAAATATGAATTATGGATTTACATCTTCATCTGAGTTCTTTGTCCCATATGTCCACCACCTATTTGATGAAATTCATGAACCAGGTCAGTAGATATGTAAGCTATGATAAAAGAAACTTCAGAGCCATTTTTCATTATGCTTCCTCTAGCGTTGAAGTACTTTTGCGTTTGGCTATAATCGAGAAGCCTTTAGGCATGTTTGCGTGATTGTTGTTGAAAAATTTCTTATTGGCTGAGACCTATCTATGCATATTGTTCAACTTGATCCTTGCCTATCTGTATGTACACTTGATGGCTTTGGTTCATGTCTGTTCTCATTACTCTCCGCCACATGTAGATTCGCATCAGTAAAAGTTTCATTGGTGAACAAAGCATCTGAACTTCTACCATTTAGTTTTATCACATGATTCACTTGACTGAATTTCTTGCTCGTTGGCCATGGCTTTTTCTCTTTTGATTGATGATGCTTGGATTGATATCAAATTACTTCTTGACCTGGCCATGGACTTAGAAATTAATGAACCCTTGCATGAACTTGTTTGCTTAGGATTAGAATAATTCTCATTCAAAAAATTGTGTTAGGTGACTGGAATTAATGAGTTAATGAGATGTTTGATGGTGTTAATTTTTTGAAGCTAAAACAACAACGAACAAAACTAAGTGAATGATGAACATAGCAAAGAGTTGATCATGTCTCTGTAGGAGTAATTGCAGAATGTTGGAAAAAACGAATAAATGAAAGAGGCAAAGGGAAACTTAGCAAAGCAGGAATCCGTGTTTTGGATATGATGGACTAGGAAAGGGACTGTAAAAAGAAATAGAGAAAATAAAAGAAATAAAAATATAAAAACGAAAGCTAAATGATAAAAAACTTCAAGTATTAGTTAGGTAGTAGAGTCTTAGAAATAATTTTAATTGAATTCCAATTATTATTTTTTTTTGGTAAGGGAATTCCAATTAGTTTAGGTTCACACTGTTTGGGAAATTCTATTTCTTGATTTTTTGGACAATTTGATTTTTAGATAGCTTTTCCTTGGGGAAAAAGAAATATTGAAATATAGAAAATGTCAAAAAAAGGAAACTAAAAAAAGTAATATGTTATTAATGGTTGTGGTTAGGAGGTTGATCGGCTTTATCGATTATATGCATCAATCTTTTCAAAGGATCTCCTCGATTTGTCTAAGTTCCTTGTTGGTCATTTCTTTTATGTGAACATTCTAATGTTTTTCTTTGACCGTGATGTGCAAATGAATGACATGAGATGATGGAAGAACCGAACCATGGAAGGATTGAAGAAGGCTCAAGATCTTCATGAGTTCCTATTAGGATTAGGGTAAATTTATGATTTGGACTTTAGATGAAGCCTGACATCATTTAAACTCTCACTTTCTTCCTTGCAAAATTTATATTTAATGCCAAAGGAATCTAATGTGTTATGTTTTTATGTACATCACACCATGGTTTTGATAGTTCCACCACCAGAGCAATGCACAAGCAATAAGCTAATATATATGTATAGTGTATACAAATAATTTTTTTTAACATGCATATTATTCATAAATCTAACAACCCCAGAATTAAAGCTCAAGTTAGATGGCATCACATTATGTCGGTTCATATTTGCAGACGGGCGCATATGGCTTCTCTGGGATGCGAGAATGCAAGCCGCTTGTTGAGAGAGATTCGACCAGTATTTTGTTTATAATTTCTACTAGTTCCTCATTAATGTTTTATATGACAGTAGACCGATTTTTGTTTAATCAAATTGCATTATGTGAGTGAATTGAATGTTGCATTCATGATTAGGATAATGGAACAATTATTTTTGGGATTACATAATTGGAGACGATCCAAATTATGTTTGATTAAGTATATAGGGTTTATGATAGATTATATATGACTTTCTTGACTGCATTGATATGCTGTCTCAAATTAGACGAATCAATGAAGATACCAAGATATGCATTATGCATGCATGACAAGTTCACATTTAAATTAAAGAAATATCATTTTTGGAGAACATTTTTCTACTTTTAAGATATGTTCATCCAGCTTTGTAAATAGAATGGCGGTAGCCTTGAGGAATAGAGCTTTGGATGAGCAATGGTGATAGTATAAGAATTGTCAACTATGGGTTGAGAGTATGATAAAAATTGTCAATTATGCAAGAATACCTAAATTTTTTAAAACATTATATGAGATATTCTATATGGCACTAATTGACTTACATAAGGTGCCAACTGACTTTGCAGGTATCAACACCCATAGCTAGAGATTGTAATGTGAACAAGACCATTCAATCGGAGTTGATTGAGAACTCCAATCCTCCTACATAGGCACAGCTGAAGTACGCCTTAAGATGCACCCTGGTGGCCTCCCTCACCTCATTTCTACTGGGCTTTGGTAAGTCCTCTCCCTCTCTCTCTCACGAGAAGACTTACCCTGTGGTCGCCCTTGAAGCTTTGAAGTATTTACCTATGAATTAATTTTCCATACAATGAATTGGTCTTTGTAGAAAACAAAAAAAAGTTAGTTATATCTTAGTCATTATTTTTTTTTGTTTAGCTTTATTATCGATACAATTGATAGATCTATCACCAAAAGTCATATTTTAATGAATAGGAAACAAAAAAAGAAAAAAAAATATTACTTAATATTGGATAACATCATCCATGTTTTCTTCTTCCTGTTTGAGCCAATCAAGTTAATTTCTAATAAACTTCGTCGCATTTATTAATTCTTATAATTCTTATTTTATAATCACATGTATTAGAAAAATAAATTCAAATAAAATGGAGAAAATAGGGAACTTAATATTTTTTATTTTTTCAATTTCTTGTATATGGTTATAATTTACGTGATATTGTTATGACGATAAATAATATTTTCTTGTGTTTTTTTTATTTTGGCAAAAATAGGAGTGCAGAGCGAGACGTTAACTTACCATAAAGGACCAGGAGCTAGCTGACAAGCATGTTGACCAACTGACTCTGAACCTCTACATATTTACACTTCTTGGGTCGTTGTTTGTAGGGTGGATCGCCTATAGGGTCAGTCGCCAATTAACCATCTTCTTGGTGGGATTCATCTTCTTCATTGGGCCTTATTCATGGGCTTTGCTTCCAATAACTTCATCATCTTATTAGGCCGCATCATCGCTCATGTCAGAGTCGGCTACGCCCCTTACAATGACCCCCCATCTACGTGGCTGAGGTCTTCCCCGCCTCTTACTATGGGTGTTTCACCTCTTTCCCTGAGGTACTCACTCATTTTCTTCTTTGTTTTTTCTAATTTTGAGCGTCTTTTTCACTTTTTTATATGTTATCATTTTTTGTCTTTTTCATTATATGTTTTGATGGTTTAGGTGTTCATTAATGTAGGCATCGCTCTCGGATACGCCTGCAATTATATGTTCTCCATGATCAATTTCAACGATTGGTGTCTCATGCTATGCGAGGGAGCAATCTCCTTGGTCCTACTTGCCATATCATGGTATTCGCCATGCCAAAATCCCCTCAATGGCTCATCATGCGAGGAAAGCTACTCAAAGTGAAGTGCATCCTAGCCAAGATCTCCGCCGCCAAGGAGGAAACTAAACTCCAATTTTAAAAATATCAAGGTGGCTGCTGGCATCCGTCCAGAGTGGAATGATGACATTGTCATTGTGCCCAGCATCAGGGAGGGCGTGTGGTAGGATCTCCTCCACCACCCGAGCCCATCTCTCCGCTACACACTTCTCTACACCATTATGATCCAATTATTCCAAAAGGCCTCTGGAATTGACATTATCCTCCTTTACATTGCTCATTTCTTAAAGAAGGCTGGCATCATGTCCTCTGACAAGATCTTATTGACCATCCTAGTCGAAGTTGCAAAGACGATATGCATCCTCATGGCCACTTTGCTTCTTGACAAGCTTAGGCAACGGCTGTTGCTGTTGAGCGGCATAGGTGGGATGTTTGTGTCTCTTGTCATCCTTAGAACATGTCTTGTGAAGATCGACCAAATCAACACAAAGCATATCGACGACCCAAATGACACGAACCAAATGTGGGTGGTAAAAATGTGCATCACCTCATTATTCCTTTACGTGGCCTCCTCCATAGGGATGGGGCCTTTCACTTCGGTTTTCAACTCTGAGGTATTTCCACTTAAGCTGCAAGCATAGGGATGCGCAATCACCTTTGCTGCGAACCAAGGGGCGAGTGCACTGATGTCATCTATATTCTAAGTGCTGGACAAGCCGATGTCCCTCGACAGGGCTGCCTTCTCATTCGCAGTGGTCTTCATCATAGCATGGGTAGTCTTCTTCATCACAATGCCGGAGATCGAGGGCTGTTCTCTAGAGGAGACGGACTGCTTTTTTGGTGAATAGATCCAACGGAGGTTTACCGTTAGCGAAATTGTAATGCGGGGGAACAATGGGAGGACGCGATCGAGGTAATGACAATTAAGGGAATAATTATAGGATAGAGGTGTCTAGCAAACATAAATGTGGTTGTTAGGGCATTTCTTTTTGAAAGATCAGACACACATCATGCATAGCTCTTCTTCGTATCATCACCCATTTGACCGAATGTTAGAGTTAGTTTTAAATTCTCATCCTGCTCCATTTGACCAAGTCCATGTCCATCTTTTATTGCCAACTCCCGGAGTACCGTTGATTCTCTACTTGACCATCCATGATGAATTATTGGGAGCCATGCTAGCCCAAAAGAGATCAAGAGATGGAAGGGAGTGTGCGATATATTATCATTTGACCAATGTATGAGTATTACATCGGTTACGTCAATATACACTTCATTATCAAGTCTTGTTAGTGACTGAGAATGACTCAATCAAGTACCTCTTAGAGAAGCTTGCTTTCGTTGGAAAATTAGCCAAGTGGAAAATTCTCATATCCAAGTTTGATGTGTAAACTATGGCACAAAACTCTGTCAAAGGTCGAGCCATAGTTGATATGCTAGCCGAAAGTTCGAAGCAATTAGAAGGCCCTAATGGAATGGATCTTGCAGAGGAACTTATTCTCTTGATTTCGCATGACAAATGGATTATGTATTGTGATGGTGCCATTAACTTATTCAGTTCGGCCACTAGGGCAGTATTTATCTCCCCAATGGGTGAACATTATCCCGTGGCCGCAAAGCTATTTTTTCCATGTACCAACATCTCGCAATATGAAGCTTGTATCCTTGACTTACAACTTGCCATTGATATGGAGGTTAAGAGATTACAAGTCTAAGATGATTCCGCACTCATCATTCTTTAAATTGAAGGTGAATGGCAAACACGCGCATCAAAATTGATACCATATCACAAATTTCTTGGAGAATTAATTGAAGAATTTGAAGAGATATCTTTCAAGTAGCTACCAAGGTCTGAAAATCAATTTACCGATACTTTGGCAACCTTGTCATCAATGTTACAAGTTATGGATGGATTAGACATTGATCCCCTCAAAATTGAAATCCTTCAACGCCCGGCTTATTGCATGACAATTGAAGAAAAATCTGATGGCGAGCTATGGTATTATGATATCATGACCTATCTCTAAAAAGGCACATTTCCCAAAGGGAGTCAAACAGCTAATAGAAAGTATTTGATGAAATTAGCATCAAAATTTTTTGTGAGTGGAGATGCTCTTTATAAAAGATCCTTCGATTCGGTTTTGCTAAGGTGCGTGAATGCCAAAGGAGCCAATCAGTTGATGAAGGAAATACATGACGGAGAGGGTGGCCCACACATAAATGGTCACCTCTTAGCAAAGAAAATCATGAGACTCGGATATTATTGATTGACAATAGAGACGGATTGCATTCAACACGTGTGATAATGTTATCAATGCCAAGTTTATGGGAACAAGATTAATGCTCCTCCAAGAGAGTTACATCAAATGTCCGAAGCATGGCCCTCTTCTGTGTGGAGGATTGATTTTATTGGACCCATCAATCCTAAAGCTTCAAATGGGCATTGCTCTATTTTGGTGGCCATTGACTATTTGTCCAAATGGATTGAAGCAAATTCATACGCCAATGTCACCACAAAGAATGTGGCAAAATTCTTCCGTCATGATATAATTGCTCGATATGGAGTTACAGAAGAAATCATCACCAACAATGGATCCAATTTAAACAAGATAGTGGACGAATTGCTTAATGAATTTCACGTTCGTCACTTGAATTCTTCATCATGCCACCCATAAATGAATGGAGCTGTGGAAGCGGTAAACAAAAACATAAAGAAAATTATATCGAAGACTGCTGAGAATTATCGTGATTGGCACAAACGATTGCCATATGCACTAATGACAGATCGAACTTCAATCCCTCCTTCAACTGGGGCAACTCCGTTCTCACTTGTATATGGAATGGAGGTTGTTCTACCCGTGGAAGTGGAGATTCCTTCACTAAGGATATTCTCACATTTGAAGCTTTCCGAAACCGAATGGGTTCAACAAAGATATGAACAATTTAACATGATTAACGAAAAGAGGTTAAAATCTTTATGTCATGGACAAAGTTATTAAAAGCGAGTGGCATAATCCTTCTATCGCAAAGTTCGACCGAGGCACTTTGAGGTTAATGATCTTGTGCTAAAGAAGGTTATATCCAACACATTGGATCCTCGCGGAAAGTACACCCCGAACTATGAGGGCCCATATGCTGTAAAGAAGGTATTATCCTGTGGAGCCTTACTTCTTACCGAAATGGATGATCAAGAATTGCCAAATCTTATAAATGCAGATGCAGTCAAGAAATATTTTCCATGAATGAAAGGCTATGAAGCTATTTTTCGAGCAAGACTAAGCCACTTTTAGGTCACTTGCATCAGGCATATCATGCATACATTGCATAAATACCTTTGTTCATTTGTAGGTATCAAAACATTCACAAGGAAATTGGAGGTGTTTTTTGATATGGAATCAAGCAGAAGAGCAAATTGTATAATTCCAATTTATTTCTTTCCAATATAATTCTCTGACATCGTTTCCTTCCTTTTGTTATGAAACAACACTCTTGCCGAGATCAAACTCAAAGGCGACGCTGTGTCAAGAATTATACATCGACATAATCTCCTTGCTGTCAACTACTCATTGTGGAGTAAGTGAACAAAACCTTGGAAAAAATGTTCTTTGTCAACGTTTTTCAAAAACACCTTCCAAAGTTTTTCAAAAGTTGGAAAAACAATTCCAAGTTTGAAACAAGTTTGAAAATATGATTTTGAAGAATTTGAATGGCATTCTTCAAATTATTTATTCATACATCGGAAAACACATCATGCATAAAAATCCTCACGGGAGATAATTTAAACAAATGATTTTTTGGCAAAGCAAAAGTGAATGCTAATCATGTCAAGTCAAAGCACTTAAGATGACAAAAGGCAAGCTTAATCCAAACACACCCCTATTCATTTTTGAGAGTTGAGCGAAAAAACTAAACCTTTGCCTTAGGACATAGGATTTATTCGCATTGAATACATGGATTGAAGTGATAAAAGGTATTTCATTTCTTTATCCTAAACATTTAGGATAAAGTACCCTTGTCAAGAACCACTCCATATTGAGACAAATTAGGACGTTATGATTGATCATTTTTGGAGTAAAAAGATTAAAAAAGATTTTATTGCTTTCACTATCGTCAACCTTTTTATGGTAACTACAGGTGGATTTTTATGGAAGCTCGAAGCATCCCAAAGTAAAGAAAAGCATTATTTCCTCTACCTAAGCACTTATATCCTTTGCTTAACCAAGTGGATCTTTAAGTATGTTCATTTTAAAGCCTAAGTGGTGATTATTTCTCCATATTGGGGCAATGCATATGATTTACCAAGAAAATTTGAAAAAATTGGTGAAAATGTGAAGAGTGTCTCGAGAGTCTTAAGAGCTCAAAAGATAAATACTATGGGACATGAAAAAGTAGTGTGCTTGGTAAAAACAAGGTAGATGTCCATGCAAAGGAAAATGCATCAAAAGTAACATGCTTATGATGAAAACAAAATTTCAATTGCAAAAGATGCTTAGAAAAGAGCAAAGCTTACGTGTTGCAAGAAAAAATGGACTCTTGAGACAAATTTCAAGAGTCAAATCGCATCAAGATTCGATGATTTGGTAATAATGCCAAGATAATCACCATCTTTTTAAAATCCTTTCTACAAAATTTTAAGCCTTTTGAGTCTCATCCGAACCGACATTACAACCCTCTCAAAATCTCCCCCGATTGGAATTGTTCAAGTGAACATGAAGATTTCACAAAGAAGCTACCACTTGAAGGAGTGGAAGCAATCCTGTCTTATCTTATCTTCAAGGTTTTTGACTTGTAAACCCAATAAAGATATTGATAACACTTCTTTCTTGGCCTCAAAGTGACAATCCTTCTTGTAAACCCATGACCAAACCTACATTACAGTCCTTCAAAAGACCTTTTTGATTGATCATATTGTATTTACCGCGAATATTTCCAAAAGCCTTTGGCATAAGTTATATGAGGTATCCCCAGTGATCGAAGTTGGAATCCCACATTAATGGATGGGAATAAAAGCCTTTGTGAGAGCCATGATACGAAGAGCTTTTCGATTAAGGTGCTTCAACTTGGCATTTTTAACCAACCCTTTTTGAAGATATCAAAATCATTTTGTTCGAAGCTTTCCTTTAAAGGAATTTTGACAAATCGATGGCATTTACCAAGAGATTGATTGACAATTATTTGAATGACATCCAAAGTTTTCATTTGATTAAATTTCTTAGTTGATTGGTTACGCAATCTTGAATGATTCCTTTTCAACAGTTTTTCCAAGCGGATGTAGGTTAGTAGCTTCGGATCTTTAATATCCAAGTAATTGCAGCTTGCAATCATTCTCAAATCAAAATTCCCCAAGTGGAGCGGATCTTCATTATCCTCTTCCTTTCTCAAGTCGACATGGTGAGTTTTCGCGCCAATGACCTTTTCAAATCGACACGATGTGCTCTCACAATCATAATCATCCCCTTTCAAATTAGGCATGATAAGCTTTCACACCCGTGACATTTTCAAATCGGCACGGTGTACTCTTGCAATTATTACCATCCCCTTTTCAAAATTAGGCATAGTGAGCTTTCGCACATGTGACCTCTTCAAATTGGCATGATGTGCTCTCGCACTCATGACCATTCCCTTTTCAAATCGACATGATGAATGCTAGTAACTGTGACCAATTCATTCCCTTTTAGTCGAAATCTGTTGTTACATTGTAAGAACACTCCTTTTAGTCGAAACCCATTTCGTACAATGGTAAGACTATTCCTTCTAGTCGAAACCCCTTTCTTATAATGGAAAGACTACTCCTTTCTTTTCCTTCCTTTCATCTCCATCCTTTCTTTCCTCACCATTTACACTACATGGCCGAGAGAAAGAGAGATGAGAACATCAATAGTGAGATCATTACCAAGGCTCAAGGTAAGTTTCAAAAGTACGTCTTCTAATCAAATGTCAGTCATTTTGTTATTTTCTTTTTATCTCCAATGGAGTCGACCAATTATCACAAGTACCATTTGATCTTGGAGATGAACCTCTTTGAACTCCCTCTCAAAGAGAACTAGTTGTTGACACCTAATTTTTAGCTGACGCATCTTGAAAGGTAAAAGCTTGATATTAGAGTTTTGGATCACGACGGAAATCAATCCTCAACCAAAAAGAGTCATTTAGCATATGAATTAGCATTAAGCATTCACTTTCTAACTTTTTGCATTTCAATTTTAAAAAGTCAAAAACTTGACTTTTGAGTTGAATTTTTTGTCAAACTTTGATCAAAAGTCAACCCAAAGTCAAATTTTAGTTTTTTGCATGAAAAACTCCAAAATAGTGTCAATTTCACTTATGCACAATCAATTTTCAAAATATTCAAAGTTTGACCCATTAAATGGCATTTTAATATATAAGTACTAAAATGTTGACTTTTTCTTTGGGTAAGGATTAATTTTTTTGGGTAAGGGTAAAATGTTGACTTTTGATCAACACTTTGTCCAAAAAAATTGAAAAAAAATTCAAAACGACCTACATCAATTTCTTTTTAGCTTTTCACTTTGGCATCATCAATTTTACAAAAATAGATTTAGAATCAACTTTTTCCCAATTTACTGAATCTGGTTCAAATCTACCAAAAATGAAATTAATTCATTTATATTCATTTTTTAGAATAGTTTCCTTCACGACATTTTATCTAGAGGTCGTATTGCATTCAATTTTCAAATCAATTTTAAAATTCCAAGGCAAGATTGAAAACCCCCAATTTTAGCCCTAATTAGATATTCCGATCAGTTCTTCATGATTTGCATAATTAAGACGGATAGTCCTAATTTCTTATATGAAACTTAAATTCAAAATCAATTTTGGAAGATTCACATTAACTTGAGTCAATTTGACCAATTTAGTGATTCAATGATTGAGAAATCCAAAACTAATTGGTCTAATTAATACAATTCAACTTGACCCACTCTAGACTAACATACAATTTGATGAATTGAAGTTCAATTTGGCTAATTAGACTTCAATCAAATTCATCAGTCTAGTTTGACAATGCAATTTAACTCAAATTGAAGAGCAATTAAGCCAAACAAGATTGGTGAATTCGTACTTGTATTTCAAATTGGTTCAATCCAATTTAATCAAATTCAATTCAATTGAGTCAATCAATCATAATAAGAATGAAATTGCTTAAAATTGGAACCAAATTGAGCCAAGAACCGAATCGGTTCTGCCCAGTCGAACCTCGGTCACACCGGTTCAACTCGGTTTAATCGGAATTGAACCGGTTGATTGGGCCGACTGATTCTCGGCCATAGTTCCGACGAGCAAAGGCCACCTCTCTCTTTCTCTCTCTCTCTCTCTCTCTCTCTCTCTCTCTCTCTCTCTCTCTCATATGTTGGAAATTACAAAAATGCCCCTAAGTGAAATTGCCAAAATACCATTACTTAAAGGTTAAGCAAAATTACTTAGGGTTAAGCAAATAAGTCATGGCCATTCATTTAAAATTGCATCATGGCCATCCATAGTACCATGTCACTTATCCTTAGCCTCTAAGGAATATTCTTACTCACTATGGGAAGATTTTAGGCCATTGGATCAATCAAATGACTAGAATTCAAACTTGGGGGAGGTATATAAGGATTTTCCCACCAAAAATTAAAGGGGGCTCATTTTTCAGATTATTTTCTCTCATTCACATATGTGTGCTTAACATTCTGAGCAATGGTGCCTGTAGCATGAGCTGCAGCAACCCTCGTATCCCAATTCTTACTACGAAGGTATTGAGCAACCTAATCAAATAATTAAACTCACATAAGCGAATGAGAATCATAAGGTGCAAAAAACATTAGCACTTCTTGAAAAACTAATATCACAGCTGTAAGAAATGAAAATATTATTACTATTTTATGGGACATATCATACTTTAAGGATCTTATTTAACTACTCGCCAAACCTTCACCTAGCCTAGCACTTCCTGAAATCGTTATCATTATAGCACACGTAAATAGCATCTGTCAAGCACCATTTACGGCCAAAACCCTAGCACGGGGCAGCCTCAGACACTGCAGCATCAGAAGCTAATAATACCAAACAAACATTGGGTTTCTGCACCAAAAGGAGAGCCCCTATCTGGACATCTTCCTTCTCTCTTGTTTTCAATGAAATTTACGTCGCAGAAGTCCCATCATTTTACTTTCAAAATACAGCGATATTCATGCACATCCCTACTCTACACATTAGCTTCGGCACTACCTCAAAGAGCAATATCGAACAGCACGATGTAAAAGAGCTATTCCCAAAACTTGTCATCATGCCCATATGAAATTTCTAATGCAGAATGCTAGCTAACAGCAGCGAGACATATCTTCCGCCACGATTAGATTAGAGGTGCTGTCCCAATGGCATTGCACAGAAAATAAAAATACCTTCTTTAAGAGAGAGGCTAAGTCCCGGGGAAGCGACTTGGCGATATCTCCAATCTGGCGAGCCGCGGCAAACCTCGCGGACTGAGTCGAACCAGCTAGAAACACAATTTCGTTAAGGGTAAAAAAGGGCAAAATTCACCCAATCGACAGCCACCAACCGAGCAAACACCAGATCCAAACAAGCAAGAGACGAAAAGGATACTGTCGAGAAGAGTGAGCAGCCGATTGAGTCGCGACGACTGCTGAACCATAGCACCGCACACCAACGCAACAATGCCTTCCTTCAAGTTAGTCGGAAAGCCACGGCTGCATCCTCAATCATCCAATCACCCCCCCGATTCGAGGGATCCCCAACAACCGCGGCGGCGACGGCGGCGCTTGGTATCAAAACGGCGGCTCCGCGCCACCCTCGCGGGCACTTCGCATCAGCGGCGCCGCAGCGCCGGTGAAAGCGGGAACGGGTCCCTGTGAAACGGAGGGGCCAAATTAGGATCGGGGAGGAATTCGGGGAGAGGAAGGGGAAGCGCGACGGAGGATCTTCTTCAACGAAGGAGGAGGGAAGCGGCGGAAGGAGGGATTCGGGAAGAACCTCTGAAAATGGCGACGGTTAGGGCAAAAGGGGTGATGGACGCTCCCTTCTTATGTTCTCCTCCGTCTCTCTTCTTCTTCTTCGTCTTCGTCGAAGCGCTCTCTCTCTCTCTCTCCCCCGCTCGCGTCTGATAATATAAGCTCCCGAATTTTCTTGTGCATGTGTATTTTCAACTTCAAAAAAGGGGAAAAAGAAAAAATAATGGATGAAATTATTATTGTTCTTCTTTTTTTAATTCGTGAAATTATCCGAGCAAATTATTTCGTGGCACGAAATTTCTTTGCATCCGAATATAATCTTTGTATAGGATTCGTACATAGGTTCCTTTATAATTAGTAATGATTTATTAAAGGGATATATATACTAAAAATCCTAAAACTTATCAGCAAAGTGTAGTTGAATTCTAAAACTTACAAAAAAATACAATCAAGTCCTAAAACTTATCAACTTGATTCAGTTGAGTCCTAAAATTAACACCATCACCTTTAGCGATGGGTGGCGGTGGCAGGACCTAGGGGTGTTAATGGGTTGGATTGGGTCAGGCTTTCATGATACCCAACCCGACCCGAAATATATAAGGTCACTTTCGACCAAACCCGACCCAACCCAAGACCCTGTTCAGCATATACTCCAAGAATAGGGTCGGGTTGGGTCGGTCCGGGTCTAGTTTAGAGTCACAAAACCCTAAGCCTTATGCGTTTGCCACATGCCTCGATTCTTCTCCAGAGCGAAGCCGATGGAATCCGAGACTGATTGGGGGTTGACGAAGAGGTGGCTTGAGCATCGGAATGCGGGGAAGCACTACGACTATGACTACGATGTGTCCTTATCGTCGCACTAGCCCAACGACTCCTCGTCCTCCGCCTCGGCCTCGCTCCACACACGGTCGCTAGACTTGTTCGTGCAGAAAAGATTCCGGGTCGAGGGGGGCGAGGGCGAGATCGATCGGATATGTCGAAATCTAGGGCTGTCCGGGATCGACGACTTCACTATCTTGACAACGGTGTGGGAGGCGAGGAAGATCAGGTCGTCCTCCGATCTCCTATCGCAGTTGAGGCTGAACTGGATGGAGAGTCCCAAGGAAGGAGGCGAAGAGAAGAAGACTGCGGCACCGGGGCCTCAACCTGGGCTGTCACAGTGAGTGCCATGAGGCAAGGATGAAGGCCACCATGGCCATGTCTGTAAACTTCACGATTGCCATTGCCACAAACTCGAACTCGAGGACGAGGAGAAGCAGAGAGAGCGAAAGGGGGGAGAGAGAAGTTCACAACCGCTAGAGAGCGAAGAAGTGAAGGGGGGAGAGAGGGGGCAAAGGGTTATATTTGGTGCCAAGTCAAAAAAGCCCAACCCGGCCTGGCCTGGCTCGATCCTAATAAATACCCACATCTAAAACCCATACCTAGAGAAAATAAGACATGATCCCAAAATATCCTAAAATTTCGAATCAAGCCAGGCTGGATCAAGTCGGGCCGGGTCGGCTCGGGTTTTTTTTACATCTCTAGCAAGACCCTACCAGCGAGGCCTCCCTTCTTTTTTTCCATTATTTTTTAAATAAAATTTTAGCTTTCTTTACTTTTTTAATCCAATTTAAATAATATTTAAATAAAATAATAATAAATGCCATGTAGCATAGAGAAATTGATTTAAATATGCCACGTCAGCATTTTCTGTTAGAAAAATTGGCGATGTTAATTTTAGGACTCAATTGAATCAAGTTGACAAGTTTTAGGACTTGATTGTATTTTTTACAAGTTTTAGGGCTCAATTACATTTTGGTAATAAGTTTTAGAACTTTTATTGTACATATCCCTTTAATAAATGACAAGAATTAGTGGTGTATGTATTTCTCTTGGACTTTTTGTTTTCTTTTATTGCGACAGAGAATTTTTTTAAACTCGAGATGGCTATTTTTTTCAATTAGATGTTCGAGACACGAGTTACATATGTAGGCGAAATATAATATCGTATAAGGAATAAAAATTGACGGGTTGTGCATAAGATATAGTTAATAACCGATTATCTACTATAAATAACATCATATAAGGAATAAATAATGATAGATTGTGTACGAGATATAATTAATAACCAACCATTTGCTATAGAGTCAAATATATTAAGGTTTATCAAGAAATTTTTGAAAGAAATCGGACTCACTAAATTTAAGGATAATGATACGAATGGTCCGGAATTTTCGCCCAATATGTAATGCAATCCATAAACTTTTAATTTGTTCAGTATGATCCATCAACTTTACTCGAATGTGCAGTATGGTCCAATATGGTCTATAGATTTTTGGTATATCTTCAATTTAATCTTTGAACTATATGAAAATATTAAATGTTGTTCTTTCATTAATTTAAGTTCAGGGACAAAATTGAACATTTCCATATAATTGAAGAATCACATTGAACAATTTAAAAATTCATGGATCATATTACACATTGGGTTAAAATTAAGGACCACGTCGAACAAATTAAAAATTTGAAAACTATGTTACACCTTAAGTCAAAGATCAAAAACCATTTATGTCATTTTCCATTGAATTTATTATATGTTAAAATGAATGGATTATGATCACTTAATAGGCGATTTGGGCCTCTTAAATGAATTTTCAATGGTGTTAACCTTTTTCAGTGTACTACTTTATTCTTACTTTTTACCTTACCTTTTGGAATTCGCAAGCAACTACCGAGACTAGACGGTTAAAGCAAACAATGAAGCTCCTTCTCTCCTCTTTCTCTTCGTAGTCGTCGAAGCACTCTCTCCCTCTCTCGTATACGATGATATAAGCTCCCATTTTTTTATATGCATTTGTATTTTCAACCAAAAATGGAAAAAAAAATAAATTAAATTATTTTTTTCAATAACTACTGAAATTATCCGAGCAAATATTTTCATGGCACGAAATTTTACATCCGAATATAGTCTTTTATAGGATTCATAATTAAGTTCATTTATACTTAGTAATATTTTAATAAACAATAAGGATGAATGGTGTGTATATTTCACCTAGACCTTTTGTTTTTTATCACAACAAATAATTCTTTTTAAATCCAATTTTTTAAATTAAATATTCGAGACATGAGTTTTTATGAAGACAAAAAATAACATCATATAAGGAACAAAAAATTGACAGATTGTGTATAAAATTTAGTTAATAACCGACTTTATGTATAGATGACATCATATAATCAATAAAAAATTCACCGATTATCTACTATAGAGTCAAATGTTTTTTTCAAATTGTAAACTAAAGATTATTTGGAAATTTTTGAAAGAAATCAGGCTCGTTTTATTTATTATGTGTTAAAATGAATGGATTGTGAATAGTCAATGGGCGATCTAGGCCCCTTGGATGAATTTTCACTAGCGTTACTGTTAACCTTTTTTCAATCTGGTACTTTATTCTTACTTTTTACCTTACTTTTAGGAATTCACAAGCACCTACTTGAGATTGAAAATGGAATAGATAGGGCCAAAAGATGAAGCTCTTTCTCTCCTTTGTCTCTACAACTCCCATGCCCCTCCCACATGGCGACATGGGGCGAAAAAGGGAAAGGGGATGAGGTTTCTCTCACTTTTGACATAGCAAGTCTCGGCGGAAGGCCAACATGACGGGCTATTAGCTCTGTGGTAAAGCACACCCTTGATAATTGTGTCGTAGTGTCTTGGCTACCTAAGGCGTGCTCAACCATGACGGGTTCTCAACCACATAAATAGTTTAATGTGCTCATCAACGCCTAACTAAGGCGTGCTCTCTCTCTTTCATCTGATAATATAAGCTTTGAATTTTCTTATGCATGTGTATTTCAACCAAAAGAGAAAACAATAACAAATAAAATTATCCAAGGAAACAAGTATTAATGGTTTCTATATTTCATTTGGACTTTTTGTTTCTTATTACGATGACAAATTCTTTTTAAAGTCAAGATGTGTATTTTTTTTTATTAAATATTCGAGACACTGGTTATTTGTAAGGGTGAGCATGATCCCAAGATAGAATTTGGAACTTGAGAATCTGACCAATAGGACCTGTAAGTTCTAGGTTCCAAAGTATGCATAGTAGATTCTAGATTCCAAAAATTGATAATCTATTTTAATGGGTAGGTTCCATTTTCTTAGTATGTGGGACCTAGAACCTGAAACCTTAAACCTTAATAAGTTTTTTGTGTTTTTTTTTTGTCGATGTCTTTGCGTAATCCTACAATGTTCTATGGTGTTAGATGGTGAGTATATAATCCGTAACTATTAGTTTGAGCTTTCATTTTATGACTTGTTAATATTTCATATTCATTATATGTCTGAATATAAGTTGTGATTAATGGATCATAGCATCAAGTAGTGGCTATTAAAGCTAAAGATTCACTGTAATTGTTCAACAAATAATACAGGTGAAACCTGGGTAGACCCTAGAAGCTGTAATAGTGTAGGTTCCAAATTCCACGTTTTGACGGGTAAGTCTCAAGTTCCAAAAAATGAGGAAGGTTTCGAGTGGAACTTGTAAGGAATTTGGAATCGCTCATCTCTAGTTATTTGTGAAGACAAAAATCAACATTATATAACGAACAAAAAATTGATAGATTATGTATAAGATATAGTTAATAAC
Organism: Syzygium syzygioides; assembly: GCA_031216285.1. Taxonomy (NCBI): domain Eukaryota; kingdom Viridiplantae; phylum Streptophyta; class Magnoliopsida; order Myrtales; family Myrtaceae; genus Syzygium; species Syzygium syzygioides. Next base: position 19,050,339 of record CM062245.1, on the reverse strand, counting down.
TGACTATCTACTATAGATAACATTATATAACGGATAAAAAATTGACCAACTATTTGTTATACAATCAAATATTTTTTTTACATTGTAAACTAAGGATTATCTATAAATTTTTGAAAGAAATTAGGCTCGTTTAATTTTTTGTGTCAAAATGAATGAAAATTGCGAATCGTCAATGGGTGATATGGCCCTCTTAAATGAATTTTCAATGGTGTTAACCTTTTTCTCAATATAGTAATTTATTCTTACTTTTTACCTTACCTTTTGGGATTTGCAAGATTGAAAATGGTGATGGTTAGGGCAAAGGATAAAGGGTGCATTTGGTTTAGTATTCCTAAGAGGCTTTGGGGAAATACTGAGACGTTTGGCAAGCATTTCTAACGAGCTTTCGGCCACAAGCCAGCATTGGGAATGCTGAAAGCCCAAGGCTGGTCCGGACCAGTTTTGTGCTTTTTGCATTTGCCTAATGCTGAAATTAATGTTTTTCCCAAACTGCCTTCACTAATTCTTCAATATTCCAATTTTGCCCCTCATGAGTGTTCATCTTCTTTAAGTTGAGGCCGGTCGGGTAGCAAAAACTACCCGAGCCTAGATTGGGACAATGAAGTGCCGGCGAGAGGCTGGCAAGGTGTCGGCGAGGTTGCCTGACCCAAGCGACCAACCGCTGGGTTGCACGATGGGTTACGGCTGCCGGTGAGCCAAATTGGGCGCCAGTGGCCGTACCTCATCGCCGGCTTCAGTGAAGGGTAAGCTTTTTTTTTAATAAAAAAATCTCAAAGCCCTCTTTGTAAAATAAGATTTGCCAAATACTACTTGGATCAAAGTAGCTTTATAAAGGATTTCTTACCAAACGCAATTTACATTTTCCCAAGAGCTTTAAGTTAAAGGTATTTATATTCTCCCAAAGCTCCTTGGGAATATTGAATCAAACGCACCCGAAGCTTCTTCTCCCCATGTCTCTTTGACATCGTCAAAGCTCTCTCTTCGTCTCTCACGTCTAATAATATAACCTCACAATTCTCTTATGCATATGTATTTGCGACCAAAAAAGGAAAAATAATAAATAAAATTATCCTTTTTTAACCCCTAAAATTATCCAAGCCAATATGTTCGTGGTACAAAATTTCTTTGAATCCGAATATAATCTTTTATATTCCTTTATATTTAGTAATTATTTTAATAAGAGATAGGGATTAATGGTGTGTATATTTCACATGGACTTTTTTGTTTTTTTTATTACGACAACAAATCTTTCTCAAATCAAAGACGGCTATTTTTCAATTAAATATTCGAGACACGGATTATTTATGAAGACGAAAAATAATATCATATAAGGAATAAAATATTGACAGATTGTGTAAAAGATATAATCAATAATCAAATATTTGCCATAGATCATCATATAAGGAATAAAAAATTGACCGATCACTTGCTAGATTATCTCCTATAGAGTCGAATATTTTTTTACATTGTAAGCTAAGGATTATCCGGAAATTTTTATAAGAAAAATTAGACTCGTTTAATTTATTATGTGTTAAAATAAATGGACTGTGAATAGCCAATGTGTGATATAGGCCTCTTAGATGAATTTTCAATGGTGTTAACCTTTTTTCAATCTAGTACTTTATTTACTTTTTACCTTACATTTGGGGATTTGCAAGTACCTACCCGAGATTGAAAATGGCGAAGGTCAGGGCGAAAGATGAAGCTCTTTCTATCCTCTTTCATTTCGTCTGTCGTCGAAGCTCTTTCTCCCTCTCTCGTATCTGATAATATAATCTCCATATTATCTTATGCATGTGTATTTTCAACCAAAAGAGGAAAAAAATAATAAATAAACTTATCCTTTTTTTAACCCTTGAAATTATTCAAGCAAACAATTTCATGGCATAAATTTCTTTGCATCCGAATATAATCTTTTATGGGATTCGTACTTAGATTCCTTTATATTTAGTAATATTTTAATGAACAACAAGGATAAATGGAGTGTATATTTCACCTGGAATTTTTATTTTTTATTACAACAACCAATTCTTCTTAAATCCAAGATGGCTATTTTTTTTCAATTAAATATTCGAGACACGGATTATTTATGAAGACTAAAAATAATATCATATAATGAATAAAATATTGACAGATTGTGTAACTTCTATAGTTAATAACCTACTATTTCCTATAGAGTCGAATATTTTTTTTCATTATAAATTAAGGATTATCTACAAATTTTTTAAACAAATCAGGCTCGTTTAATTTGTTATGTGTTAAAATGAATGGATTGTGAATAGTTAATGGGTGATCCAGGCCTCCTGTATTAACTTCCAATGGAGTTAACCTTTTTATTTTTTTTTCTATCTAGTACTTTTTCTTACTTTTTACCTCACCTTTATGGACTCGCAAGCACCTACCTGAGACTTAAAATTGCGATGGATAGGGCAAACGATGGAGCTCATTCTCTCCTCTATCTCTTCGCCATTGCCAAAGCTCTCTCTCCCTCTCATCTGACAATATAAGCTCCCAATTTTCTTATGCATGTTTATTTTCTGCCAAAAAAGGAAAAAAATAATAAATAAAATTTTTCTTTTGTTAACCCCTAAAATTATATATGGAAATATGTTCATGGCACAAAATTTCATGGGTTATTACTACGAAAAACCCTAAACTGATTTACTTATGATAAATTTACCTAAAACTAATTTTTTGACCACCCGAAATACCAAACCGGTACACATGTATTCCGTTAAATTTTACTATTAAATTGCTTAGTTAAATAACACACGACATTTGATAGATATACCATTTTATGATTTTACCTCCATTTATCTCAAGTGCTTGTGATTTTTTTAAGGTAAATTTGTTATAAATGTATTAGTTTGGGGATTTTTGGCGGTAAAAAAATTAGTTTGGTTAAATTTGTTGTGTACCAATTTGGGGCGTTTGCGGTCAACAAATTAGTTTGAAGTAAATTTGTCACATATGTATCGATTTGGAGTTTTTCGTGATATTAACTCACATTTTAATTTCATCTGAATTATCTTAAAGTTCATAAATCATATTGTATATCGGATTAAACTTAGGATTATTTATCTCATTAACCCAAATGGAGAAATGACCAGAACGCAGTTTTTGATCAAATCAGTTCTGAGAGAGAGAGAGAGAGAGAGAGAGGGGTCCAGACGGACCGGTTCGGCGGTTCCCACGAGCCAGAGAACAAAATCGGCATCTCTCCATTACACACTCTGCTGACACTCCTCTCCTGCTACCTTCATCACTCTCCGACCGCCGCCGCCGCTGCCGCCGCCCATGACGGAGTTCCTGGACTTGGAGGCCCAGGACGGCGTCCGCATGCCGTGGAACGTCGTGCCCGGCACGAGGCAGGAGGCCGCCGGCTGCGTCGTCCCCGTCTCCGTCGTCTACACCCCGCTCAAGCCCTTCCCCTCCATGCCCTCCCTCCCCTACTCCCCTCTCCGCTGCCGCAACTGCCGGTCCGTCCTCAACCCCTTCTCCGTCGTCGACTTCGCCGCCAAGATCTGGATCTGCCCCTTCTGCTTCCACCGCAACCACTTCCCTCCCCACTACGCCTCCATCTCCGACGACAACCTCCCCGCCGAGCTCTTCCCCCAGTACACCACGATCGAGTACGCCTCCCCCGAGGACCGGCCCTCCTCGGTTCCCCCCGTGTTCATGTTCATCGTCGACACGTGCCTCATCGAGGAGGAGCTGGGGTTCTTGAAGTCCGCCCTGCTGCGGGCTATCGAGCTCCTCCCGGAGAACTCGCTCGTCGGGCTGATCACCTTTGGGACTCTCGTCCACGTCCACGAATTGGGGTTCGGCCAGATCCCGAAGACCTACGTGTTTAGGGGGTCGAAGGAGGTGAACAAGGAGCAGCTGCTCGAGCAGATGAGCTTCTTCTCAAAGAAGCCGAAGCCAGCCACAGGCGTGATCGCAGGCGTTAGGGACGGCCTGGACGCTGAGAGCATTGCCAGGTTCTTGGTGCCTGCGTCTGAGTGCGAGTTTGCGCTCAATTCGGTAATGAAAGCTGCGAATTGGCATACTCGACATTGGTGTGGTTCTGGTGTTTAGTTGATGATCATGGTGTTGAATTGCTATGTTTCGTTTTATTGGATCGATGGTAGGTATTAGACGAGTTACAGAAAGATCCTTGGCCGGTGGCTTCGGATCAACGGGCAACGAGGTGCACTAGCACAGCTTTGAGTGTGGCTGCAGGTCTGTTGGGAGCTTGTGTGCCTGGTTCTGGGGCCAGAATTATGGCATTCATCGGTGGACCATCAACTGAAGGACATGGTGCTGTAAGTGCTTTGGCTAGTAGCCCTTTTTTTCAACCAGGATTGGCTTTTTGTTTCAATGTTGTGTTGACTCTTGATTACCATCGAGAAAGCATGTTATAGTTAGTTTGGTGAGTCGAGACTATTCCTGCCAAAAAGGTGACCTACGTTCTTTTAATCATTGTGATGTCAGGGAAGCTCTACATAAAACATTATTGTTAGCTGATGAAAATCATATGTTATCACATCCAATGAAGAAAAATGGCCTAGGCTTTGCATGTCGGTTTACCTCTATTCATCCTATAAGAATAGGTGCTTCAATGCATTTATCAAGATGTTTAGCTGTAAAAGGAACCAAGAGAAAAAAACGTCAGCTTCTGTTGATTAAAGTTGGTTCAAATGATTAATTTGAAACTGTAATTTTAAAGTACTTGTATGTTATGAGCATAACCTTGGATTGTGTGTGAAAATGGCGGCTAACTTTTAAGATATGAAGTTACTGAGCTGAGAATATCTTGTGTAATTTACATCACATTGTAGTGGCTTGATATGCTCTCTCATCCTGATGGAAGGATTCTGATGAGATACTTTATCTTAGTCTTCCTGATGTATCCTGCTGTTAAAGAACGAGCGAGGAATAGGCATGTTTTGGAAGAAGGATACAAGATATATTAGGGAGAAAATAACTGAAGGGCAAGGATTATAAAAGTATACACAATGTCAGACGTAGCTTTTTGGAGCAGTGCACACAAAGAACAAAATGAGTAGGCTATGGACAATGGTAAATAGGGGATTTGGAGGGATTGTGGGATATGCGTAAGTATTTATTCTCTCTCTTCCATGTATGCCCTCTAACATGTCTATAAAATAAAATAATTGTCATGTGAGCATCTATTCCCTTTTAACGAGTAAAAACACTTTTTCTTGTTGATTTTCATTTTTCTCAATGTATTTCTTCTTTTAACTTGCCATGTCATAATCCTATATTATTTTTCATGGACAATGCGTTCCCACATTTGTTCAAATTTTGCAAGCAATTTCTAGATAAGTCACGATACACTTCTCCTTTTCATTTGTTTTATTTTAAGTATTTTTTTATTAATTTTTGGGTTGTTAACATGACATGCTTTTTTAACTTGTTTTCAATGTATGCTTTTTTTAGAGAAGATCACGTGAAAGTAATCAGTACTTTGATCATTCAAAGTGCATGGTTTTTGTTGGTCCTCCACTTCAACATTACTAGCGTTAACGCTGCACCTCGTCATAAACGAATCAAAATTTTTCTCTAATACAAGTTTTAGATAAAAATATATGTGACAAATTTACCCCAAACTAATTTTTTGACCGCTAAAAACTCCAAACTGGTACACCTATGACAGATTTATCCCAAACTAATTTTTTGACCACCAAAAACTCCAAACTGGTACACTTGTGACAAATTTACCCTCCGTTCATTTTTGTTAAATTTTACTGTCAAATTACTGAGTTAAATGATACGTGGCAGTTGACGGATGTACTAATTTGGGATTTTATCCTCCATTTGTCACGGATGTACTAGTTTGTGATTTTTCGTGATGTTAATCCAATTTAACGGAAACTAACGGAGGGTAAATTTGTCACAAATGTACAAGTTTGGGATTTTTGGTGGTCAAAAATTAGTTAGGGGTTAATTTTTCACATATGTACCAGTTTAGAGTTTTTCGTGGTATTGACCCTTGTATTTAATACCATGGAGAATTCTTGTTAGAATTTTCTTTATAGTTAAGGTGATAAAATTTGAAAATATTGGATATGGATATGGTCATAGTAGTTTATGTTGTTTAGTTTGTTTTGTGTTGTTAATATGAATGTGTGTAGTGATTTGTCTTTTTTCAGTTGAATAAAGTGAACTTTTAATGCTATTGTATCTTTTTTTATGAGTAACTATAACATTAGTAAATTTAGTAAAGTTATTTCGTTTTACCTATGAAGAAGTTCAAGGACATATAGTCATAAAGATTTAATTAGATTCCTTTCCGCTTTTTTTTCTTCTTCAGCCAAACATGAAATGAGTAAATTCTCTTTGTTTCCCTTCTCTTTTCATAAACATATAAGAAGCAGTGAAATCAGATCTTTTCCTTTCCTTTCCTTTCCTTTCTCTCCTGAGGTCATTAGCAGATCCTTGCTATTCGCTCCCAATCACTCCATCCAAATTGAGTGGGAACTAAGACAGTGGTGGTCATTTGTTGCTTCATGTTGATGGACAAGCAAGCGCTGGAGTGAGATATTATTTAATTCTGGATCTAAGCTGGATAGTAGTGAAGATAGAGTTATTCGGATAAAAAGGCATGCAGATTATAAGATTGGAAGAAGCTTGTTCGTGTAATTGCTTTGGCTTCATTTGGTTAATTTGGATAGAGAGAAACAGACACTCTGGAAGATTGGAAGTGACAGAGGAGTCATCATTTACTCTTTGTTTCTACTATTAATGCTCTTGGTTAATTCTTCCTCTTCTTCTTCTTCTTCTTGTCTTTGCATAATGCTTGTGAAAGTCAGCCCTGTAAATGCACTTGCCTCTGTTGTGGAAGATATAAAGAAGAAGATAGTGTAAACATGCAGTTGATTTGGTGTATTAGTTATATGCAATAGTTGCTTTGCTCACTTCTTCTTTTTGTTTGCTCTACAGATTGTTTCGAAAAGTTTGTCAGAGCCAATTCGATCTCACAAAGATCTGGATAAGGATTCTGTTCCCCATTATTATAAAGCTGTGAAATTCTATGAAGGACTTTCGAAGCAGCTTGTAAACCAGGGGCATGTTCTTGATCTGTTTGCTTGTGCTCTTGATCAGGTGCTAATTGATTTTGTTGTCTTTTGTCCTCATTCTGCATCACCTCCTGCCTTTTTAATCTTACAGTTATATTCAACGGCCTTGCACTACAAGATATTTGAGATGTTCACTTTCAAGTTAATTGTCTAAATGTGACGAGACTAATTAATCATGACAGGTTTTGACATTTCCTTCTGAAGTTTTTCCAGCACCCATAAATTTATAGTTGGGAAACGTGTCTCTGATCTGTTCATTATGCAAATGATGATTGGGCGACATGTCTTTTGTCCAAACCAGAGTTTGACTATGCAGTCTGCCTTTCCCTCTTCCAGTCATATCTTGAATTTGTTGATCTAGCTGCTGGCTTTTTCTTTTAGTCTCTTTCCAGCGAGTCATCATTTGAAATGTTATTTTTGTTCTGACATCTTTTCTCCAGGTTGGAGTTGCAGAGCTTAAAGTAGTGGTAGAAAGAACTGGGGGGCTTGTTGTTCTTGCAGAAAGTTTTGGTCATTCAGTATTTAAGGACTCCCTTAAACGTGTTTTCCAGTCGGGTGAATATGATCTTGGCCTATCATCAAAGTATTGCTCATCGATCTCATCTGTGTCACTTTTTGGCTTATCTTTGATGATAATCTGCCATTGATTGTTCACTTGCAAAGTAAAATTTATGCTAATTTCTTCACACTTAGCAATTTTGTCTCTCATTGAAGTTTGATATGAGTGTCTATTGTGCTGGTATCAAATTATCATATGAGTTTGCTTTGGCTAGGATGGTGTGGTAATTTCTTTAAGAAGATTAAAATTGTCATGTTTCCTTTCTATGGTGGATGAACTTGGGAGCATTGTTTTAACCAAAAAAAAAAAACTTGGGAACATTGTTCATTTTTGCATACTTTTCTTTAATTGTGTTCTTTTGCTTGATGAGACCAGTGTAGAAGTGAATGTAAAACTGTTGAATAGGGGGATCTTCACATAAGTAGGTTGTAAAAGGTGTTAAAGACTAGGAGGTATAAATTTTAGCCTCGGAAGAATTGTTAATGAAGCATCTACACGAGTCTGGGATGCATGAAAAAAATCTAAGCATTCAATACGACGCTTTACTATGATTGGGGATTATGCACTTAAGACGCGTGGCATGGAGGAATTGCAGTAGCAGAAATATAAGAAATTATTGACTATGTAGATTTTACCAACCTATATCATTGGTCAATGTTAAGCCACGTTTCATTTTTTTTTTTTAGCTTCCTGAATCTAATCTGGGTCAAAATTTTATTTTGCATCTGTGAATTGGATGTAAATTCAAACAATCCTTTGCCAAAGTCGTGTATGAACAGTTATTACTATGTTACGTGTTGCATGGAATTGTTGATTGCTGCTTGTTGGAAGCACAGTGTTATGGGACATTTTTTTTATGTCTAACTTCTATGCGACTGGGTTTCTTAATCTTGTACCTTTTCTCTTAATAACCAAGGGAAGAATTATAAACAATGAAATGGGAGCATTTCGCGGGGAATGTGCTAATTCCTGCCTTAGGGGAGAAAGTTGACAATTCCTGGATAAAGTTGACTGTGTTCCCTGGACTGCAGGTGTAGCTACCTAATTAAGTGTGATCTTCACGTTCTCAATGGTTTTTGTATCCCTCATAGTGGCCTAAATTAGTTTAAGTGATTTTTGGACCTGGATTCTGGACTTTTGGCAAAACTGGACCCAAAAATATTTTGAATAGTTTTTGTTTCCCTTAAACTCGCTCAAATTAGTAGAGGTGGTAATTACAGCTGATGAACCTCATACCTCTTTCATGTATATAGGTAGGCAGCTTTTTAGGTCCTCTGTTCTTTCGAGGATATGCTATTTGACCTAAGATCGCCCTACCAAAGTAAAATCCACTGCTAAGAGAGAGTTGCAAATTGGCGCTTGAAACTATCTGGAGCTTCTTGCTCCAGAGTAAGGGGGAAGTGGGTGACACAAGCCAAGATATCTTTCAAATTGATCCCACCTTTCAGCTGGAGCTGATGGTCACCTGTTATAATGAAGAAAAATCCCTCAAGCAATTTCCTGCGAAGAAAGCAAATTCACGTGGCACTGGTCTTTTAAGACAATATTCTTTGAACCATTCTTTCACCACAGACGCTCTATCTTCCATGGATACACCATCATCACTTTATGTACATATGCAGTGTCTTCAATTATGGATGTAGATCAGGAGCTTGTCATGGAGGTTTTTTTCTCGTTTTTCGGTTAATTCCTTTTGATAATAGGATTCAATCTCCTTTCAAGTAATTCATTCTTGCTTTTTGTTATCTTTTATTGTGAGTATTTCACTCTTGTTTTTTAACAGGGCAAATATTGAGATATGGTTTCCGCTCACTTGGTGTTTCTTTCCACTGCCTGGCAGAATAGGATGAACTGACTTAAGTTTCTTCTCTGTTGGATTACCATAGCTTGTTTAAGAATCTTCTTGAGGAACAAGAAAATATAATCTTGAAAGACTTGGTTGTTTCTTGGATGGAATGATCTTTCTATTTCTGTCATCCTCTTTGGTCGGTATCTGTGGTTTCTTTTCTTTTTCAAGCAAGGATAGATCCCTAGTTGAATGCAAGGGTTACTTTGGGGTTGGTTGCTTTTCTCCTTCTTTAGTTGTGAGACTAAAGGAAGGGAATATCTTTCAGGGCCCTTGTGATTTGAATTGCTGTTTCCTATTTTCTCCCTTTTCATATGGTTATCCCAAATCATCACTTATTATTCCTACTATGCATTCAGCTAGTTAAAAAATCGATGCTGAGTCTGTTTGCCTGTGGCTGATTATCTGCAGTGGTATTTTCGAAATAAATTGCTCTAAGGATATTAAAGTTCAAGGCATTATTGGTCCTTGTGCTTCTCTTGAGAAGGTATGACAGATATTCCAGCTTTCTAATTTCTTTTGTAATAGTGGAACACTTACTCTTTCTAACTGTTGTGCAGAAAGGTCCTCTGTGCTCGGACACTGTTGTTGGGCAGGGAAATACTACTGCGTGGAAGTTGTGTGGCCTCGATAAAGCTACATCATTGTGCTTGATATTTGATATTGTAAAGAAAGAAAGCCCAGATGCTACCATGCAAGCAACAAGCAATCAATTTTACTTCCAGTTTTTAACTTAGTATGAACTCTAATCTTTCGCTCTGCGAGAACTAATTACTTATTCTTATTTCACTTAGTGTAAATACTTGACTGCAGCTATCAACATAATAATGGCCGAATGAGACTTCGAGTCACGACACTGTCTAGAAGATGGGTTGCTGGACCAGGCAGCGTTCAGGCAAGTTCTGTTTTATTCTTCTATTGGTTTTCTCCCCTATTATGTAGAAAATGTGTCTATCGTCTTATTTGGTCATCTTCTATGTCAGTGGTTTTATTGAATAATGAATGTTTGTATTTAGTTATGTAAATATAGATAAAAACACCAAATAAACTATATTATAGTTTCATACTGATGCTTTTTCATTTGTTTAGTTTGTCCATTGTAGCTTCATTTGTCAATTATTACCTCAAACTAAATTCTGTAATGTAGATGATTGGATTATTTAATTTAGCTGTGTGAGATATACGCTTTTGTTAAAAAATAGTGAAAGTGTCAAGAAGTAAGTGTACACTTTCTTGTATCTTAACAATTACAAAGTCCATTTTTTTTTCAAACTATTCTCCTGCATCACGCAAGCTCCAAAAATTAGACCCCTCAGTAGAATAAACTACTCTTCTGCTAAAATGGTTTGTCGTTGGGAGGATCATTCATATGTATGCTATTTGAGTTTTCATTTGGTTTTTTGTTTCTTTTCCTAATTGAGTATGGCATTTTCATATGAAATTTTGTAGGATTTGATTGCTGGGTTTGACCAAGAAGCAGCAGCTGTAGTTATGGCACGCCAAGTTTCCTTCAAAATGGAAAGTGAGGTAATCACACACGAAATTTCCATGATTTGGATATTCATAGTTTGCTATGCTCTTGTGTTATTGGATATCCACAGCTACCTATCTCTGTCTGTGTGGCATAAAGAAATATCATTATCTAAGAAGATCATTACTTTCACTACTTTTAGTGCATTTGCCTTGTTGACAGAGGGGTTGTGTGATGTGATTTTCACTTGATTTGTCATATGTCTCCTGTTTTATATACTCTGCTGAGAAGTCTTTTAGCTTTCTTGATACAGTTTGTTCCATCTCGAACTTAACGAGTTTTATTATAAGAAAAACCTAACACTTCCCAAATTTATGCCATTATTGTGAAGGCTGACTTTGATCCTATAAGGTGGTTGGATAGAGCACTGATACAACTGTGTTCACGCCTTGGAGACTACCAGAAGGATAGCCCTTCTACCTTCAGCCTCTCTCCACGACTCTCTATCTTCCCTCAATTTATTTTTCATTTGCGTCGTTCCCAATTTGTACAGGTCTGATTTAGCATTAGTCGTTGGTCTACATTTAGCTGGGTTTCATTACTTGCTGGCGAAATATACTTGATTGAAGTGTTAATAATGCTTTCAGGTCTTCAATAATAGTCCTGATGAAACTGCATACTTTAGAATGATCTTGAACCGGGAAAATGTTGTCAACTCGGTTGTAATGATACAACCGTCCCTTATTTCGTACTCATTCCACTCTGGCCCGGAACCAGCTCTTCTTGATGTGGCTGCCATAGCAGCTGACAGGATACTTCTTCTGGACTCATATTTCACTGTCGTTATTTTTCATGGTGCCACAATTGCTCAATGGCGAAAGGCTGGTTACCACAACCAGCCTGAGCATCAAGTAAGTTCATTCAGGATGTAATTTCAATTCTCAAGTAGACTAATGCGCTTCTGTTTTTTCTTTGATCAAGTTGGACATTGACTTAGCTCTTCACCTATTCAAAGTCGGTTCTTTTTGACATTTAAGATTCCACCAACCCTTTTATAGGGGTTTTTTTTTATTAATTTCATGATATTGTAGACCTCATATGAACTTGCTGATCCAACAATTTGGTGATGTTCTTGTGTGTTCTGAAAGATATCTTCAATGCTTGGACCTCACGTGACCATGAAGTGTGGAAAAGTTCATGGTTTCGAATGGTCCACTTTAAACTGAATTCAGTGGTAGAAGGTAGATGTAAAAGAAAAGTTAAGACTAAGAAAAATTATCTTCAAGCCTTGTATTTGGGTTGAAATGTGAAAAACTGAGATTTAAGTAATGAAGCAATTAAATGTGCTATTGCGAAACTAGCATTTTCACAATGTGTATTATGATAAGGATTTAAGTAATTATGTCTCCCAGAGTTTTTAACAACGTTGTGATTCTCCATGCCTCTTAGTCTTGGCAGGCGAGTTCATGTCGTGGTCCAGCTTCTTCATGTGTTGAACTTAAATACAGCATTTTCTGAGTACATTCTTCTGTTTTCTTCTTTCGATGATGTTCTGGTTTGGCCAGTGAAGTCTACATGAAATATTTTAATTTGATGTAATTGCAAGAAGTGTGTTGACTCAATTGCGTGTTAAAATGGAAGAATCTGACTAATTTGTCACTATCTGATCACTGGAATTGCCCGTTACCATTGTAGGCATTTGCTCAATTGCTACAAGCACCTCGTGATGATGCAGACACAATAATCAAGGAAAGGTTTCCAGTACCTCGTCTGGTTGTCTGCGATCAGCATGGCTCTCAGGTCTTTAGAATTCTATACTGCTTTTAAATAAAGGGTCTGCCATTATTTGATTTAGCTAAACCTTTTTACACCTGGTTCTGCCTTGTGTCCCCTTAGAAGATCATGCTTGGAGGGTATTTTTTAGCCCTAGATGTTCCATTATCGTTCTGTACACTATCACGCCATTGTTCACTGTTCACCAGGGAAGTGGCTCGGAGTGGTAGGAAAGTAAGCATGGCTGCCTGATCAATTTGGGGATGGAAGGCAGCATCTCTGGTGTTTAAGGACGGTGGATCAGTGGTTGATTTGTCACGGGGTAGGGAGCGGTTGGTCTAGGTTGATGATGATGCCTGCTGGTGCTGGTAGTCTGCAGATAGTGATAAATTGACGATTGCTGATCTGCAGATAGTGTGGGTCCTCAAATGTTTGCAATTAGCGAGGGTGGCTAAGTGACTGCCGTGCATGGTTTAGTTTCCTGAATTGATTTTTAAGATTGACGAACGGGAAATCGTCTTTCTACATTGAATCATATTTTCTATTCTAGGAAGGAATTGGTGATATATCCCTTACTGCTCTAAACGTAGGAAAATACACTACGTTAATGAAACTGACCAAGTGGGTTTATGGAGTCCTTTAATATGATGTTGTTTGCAATGCATGTAGTGCTTTTTCCACCTTTGGGGCTATTTTTCTCTTCACCTATCTGTTTGAGCTCATATAGGTCATTATCTGGCCAGGGCTGTTGATTGTTCTGCGTGGAAATATTATGCAAACTTTGTCTTCATTTTATTTCCATGCAGGCTCGTTTTCTTCTGGCCAAATTGAATCCTTCTGCAACTTACAATTCTGACGCTCCTGTGCCGGGAGGAGATGTTATATTTACGGACGACGTTAGCTTTGAAGTCTTCTTGGATCATCTACAGAGACTAGCGGTTCAATGATGTGCGTAAAATATGCAAGTTTTGTTGGGTAGGAAATTTTTTTTTATTGCAAATCTTGTGCAGCTAGGCCTCGAACAGGCTGGGTCCCCTAGGAAACAACATGTCTGTCCTTTTTAAAGATGTCTGAATCACTTCCTTAAAACTTCGACGCATGAAGAATCAATTGAATGAAATTCCCAGGTATAGTGTAGCATCATCGATGCTCATATTGACCGTGGATTCGTCAGCCCTAGCGCTTGTTTTGCAAACACAAGTACATGAATCTCATGTGCGCACATTCAACTTAAGGGCGATTGAAGTGTTCGAGCATTCGAAATTACAGTCAGTCCCTTTTCCATCGAACGTTTGGATAATGCGATGGCCAATGTTCGTGCAATGCGACCTTTAGGGGGGAAGCAAGTGGACAGGGGAAATTGAAAACAGACCACCAGGTCAGCTGGTCATCTTCATTGTACCTTCTGGATAATGAATATCTCAGGTTTTCCACTACTGCTTGACTTAATTTCCTCAAAAAACACTTACTTTGACTTGGTTCTTAATTCTGATTCAAACATTCTTTTGTCTCATGCTCTCAATTCTAACACAAGCCTGTTTTGTCTTGTAAAAACTCACTAATGTTCAGTTAGTACTCATATTTGGCTCTTGTCAAGTTTCTATCCAGTATTGTCATTAAAAATTCACCGTGTCATTCCACATGTATTCGGTGACCATGTCTATGGCCATCGAGGCTGCAGTCGAAATTTGAATAGTTTTGAAACAAGGACTTAAGAGGTGGCAAACTTGAGGATTTCAATTTTGGAATTTGGCGACAAAAATTGAAATGGATCGAAAAAATGATTTATCCAGGACAATCAAGGCATGAACAAGCAATTCGTTGTATCCGAGCAATGTACGAAAACTGAGAAAAAAGAAATCTTAAATTTGTTTGGTATCACCCGAAGACAGAAGTCTTCAAACTGCGTGTGATCCTTCCACGTCGGTATCCTTGAGTTGCTGAGTACATGTGGAATAACATGTCAAATCTATAACGGCATCATTAGATGAAAACTTGATGGGGTCAAATTTGGATATTAGTCGAAAGTTGTTGGTTTTTATGAGACTAAGAAATTTATGACGAAATTGAGATTTGAGCTAAAGTTTGTATTTTTTAAGGGAATTAAGCATAGTTTTCTCGATTAGATTCATTCTGCATCTAAGTAGGGGAAGAGGGTGAAGAAATTTTATGTTCGGATGGGATGAACCGGAGAATAACGAAAAGATGAATCTTTTTGTTACTGGAAAGAAATGAAAAGGAAAAAAAGAAGAAGGGATCTGTTTGTAAAGTGTACTTGTTTTAGTGATAAAAAGGGAGAACAATGGAAAGAAATTGCTTTGGAGAGATTTAAATTGAATCCGAAAAGGTAAGTGACCGTTAGACCAATGGGTCAAATAACTTGCCTTCAATTTTAACCCTTTCTACCAAGCATAATGAAAGTATCGTGGTCAAAAGGTTTTCAACTCACAATAATAGACCAAGGATGATCCAACAAGAGTGTTATTGTAATTAATACGAGTAGTTGGTAAATGGAAAGATATAGTCTTCACCTTTAGATTAAAAGGACATCTACGATAGTAATAAAATGAATACTTATATATATGGGTCTATTCTCCTCAGTTGTATCATTTTATAAGTAATAGAGATTCAAAGTTTCCTCTACAAGTTTCTCTCTAATATCTTTGTGAATATGGTGAGGAAGGCTACCGAGGAAGAAATTCTTAAAGTTGCACGGGTAAGGGAATGCTAGGAAAACAGGCCCGCGATAAAATGATAGCTAAAGTAGTTCATTTGTTTGACTACACGTGCACAAGTTGAATTTTGTTCATTAATAGTTCGGGCCGGCTAACGGAAATGGGCAAATAGATGCATCTCGACATACAAAATATGTCATTAAAGTCAATCATAAACCCTAGATGCAGGGTGGTCGAAAACACAAGATGCTCCGAGGCGATGCCTCACCTACTACATTGGCATCACCATCGAATTGAATCCGGTTAGGTTTGCCATTGCGAAAACAGGCAGAAAGGCAAGAGCAACAGACACATAAGTACATAAAACGATTTGAGGGATTTCACAAGCTGTCGTTCTTTTTTTAAGAAAAAAGTTGTAGAGCGATTTCAATGTGGAATTCACTGGCCAATACACGCGAACTCTAGAAACAATACAAAACAAAGAAAAAAAGTAAAAATAAAATATAAAATAATAAAAAGAAGAACAAATCGTCACACCAAATTTGTGGAGATAATGGAGGTTAAAATGATAAATAGGGTCGCATGGAATGACATCGTCGGAGCAAGCTTTTCGCCGGAGCCAATCCCAGTGCCTGCAGCTGAACACAACACATGGCTTTTTCTATCATCATCGAGACTAGTGGAAAACAAAATTAAAAAATGCAAGCCAAATGCAGGTTGAAGCAATCAACTTAGAAGCCGAATTCAAATTTTTGAATAGCTCAATCATGGTAGTGTTGTCTTTACCCAAAAAAAAAAAAAATCATGGTAGTGTTGCAACTTCAAATGCTGTATCATAATTCATGATGGTTAGAATAATGGTATGCCATCCTATGTCCCTCCTCGATTGGTGGGTAATGGATGGCCCGAGATGGGTTTGGATCGAATCAATCCATTTAATTCATATTGATTGGTTTTAGGTCCATACAATTTAAATGAGTCATAAAAATATGAGATCAACTGAGTCAGACGATCGAGAGATTCACTGTAGGGCTAGTACCACAAAATCTTAAACTAGTAAGTTTGTGTTATATTTATCCCAAACTTTGCATCACAAAAACCTCTCGAACTGGTACGCATGTGTCACATATGTCACTTTTACCCCAAACTAATTTTTATTTTATAAAAAATTTCAAATCGGTATATCTGTGCCACATTTACCCAAAATTGGTATGCTTATGTGACATTTATAAATATATAATTTTTTGGGAAAATGTGACATGGATGCTTCAGTTTGGGCAAATTATGACACAAGTATACCCGTTTGGGATTTTTTATGACACAAAAATTAGTTTTTGGTAAATTTGACATGGACATACCACTTTGGGAGATTTTTGTGACACACAAATTAGTTTGGGCAAATGTTGCTCGGGCGTACCAGTTTAAAGTTTTTGCGGTATTAACTCTTAATTAAATTGACTAATTATTTATTATCTTTTACTATCTATAAGTGAAAATTGGCATCTGTCTATTGATATCAAGCTCATGTTGCTTTAAATCTCTATTCAGTTAATAAGTAAAAAATCTTTACAGTTTTTAATAAGCTGATTATTCTCATCTTAAACATGATCACTACTTTAAAATCGAATATTTCAAATTTAGTATCCCTAAGAGTAGGACATGACCCTTCAAAAAATCTTGGGAAAATTCCAATTAGGGACCCCAAGTGGGGTCCTTTTCTCAAAAGAGGACCCAAAGTGGAAATTGTGTCAAATAAGGGCCTGAAGTGCCCAATCAGTCTTAAATAGGGGCCCGAAGTACTCAATTTGTCTCAGGTGAGGGCCCGGGTTCGCCGGCCGGCGAGCACAGTACTGTTCCGGCAACGCCGGAACAGTACATTCGTCCCTGTTTTTTTTTTTTCTCTTCCCTCCGCCGGCCATAGCTGGGGCCGGCAAAGGCTGCCCTCGCCGGCGTCGGGTGGGCGAGGGCGACCCTCGCCGGCGTCGGGCTCTGGCTCGAGCTCGCCGGCCATGGCGAGCTTCGCCCAGATCTGGGCGAGCTCGAGCTCATGCCGGCCCTCGCCATGGCTGTACGGGCCGGCGAGGGCGGAGCTCGCCCAGATGGCCGGCGAGCTCGAGCTCGACGGCCATGGCGAGCTCGAGCTCGCTGGCCATGGCGAGCTCGAGCTCGCTGGCCATGGCGAGCTCGAGCTCATGCTGGCCCTCGCCATGGCTGTGCGGGCCGGCGAGGGCGGAGCTCGCCCAGATGGCCTGCGAGCTCGGCCCAGATCTGGGCGAGCTCGAGCTCATGCTGGCGCTCGCCATGGCTGTGCGGGCCGGCGAGGGCAGAGCTCGCCCAGATGGCCGGCGAGCTCGAGCTCTCGCCGGCCATGGCACCCTGCCCCTCCCCTTCCCGCTCCAAGTTCTCCCCACGGAAGCCCCTGCCGGAGTCCCCGGGCTCCGCTGCCAGCCCTGCCCCGCCCGATGCGGCCCTTGACAACCCAGATCTCGGGCCCTTCCTCCTCAAGCTCGCGCGCAATACCATCGCCTCCGGCGACGGCCCCTCCAAGGCCCTCGACTACGCGATCCGGGCGAGGCCGGCCTCCTCGAGCTCGCCCAGATCTAGGCGGAGCTCGCCATGGTCGGCGAGCTCGAGCTCGCCTAGATCTGGGCGGAGCTCGCCATGAGCTCGAGCTCGCCGGCCATCTGGGCGAGCTCCGCCCTCGCCGGCCCGCACAGCCATGGCGAGGGCCGGCATGAGCTCGAGCTCGCCATGGCCGGCGAGCTCGAGCTCGCCCAGATCTGGGCGGAGCTCGCCATGGCCGGCGAGCTCGAGCTCGCCCAGATGTCCGGCGAGCTCGAGAGAGCCCGAGCCCTCCGCCGGCGAGGGTCGCCCTCGCCCACCCGACGCCGGCGAGGGCAGCCTCCGCCGGCCCCAGCTATGGCCGGCGGAGGGAAGAGAAAAAAAAAAAACAGGGACGAATGTACTGTTCCGGCGTTGCCGGAACAGTACTGTGCTCGCCGGCCGGCGAGATTTGACCGGCCGGCGAACCCGGGCCCTTACCTAAGACAAATTGAGTACTTCGGGCCCCTATTTAAGACTGATTAGGCACTTCAGGCCCTTATTTGACACAATTTCCACTTTGGATCCTCTTTTGAGAAAAGGATCCCACTTGGGGTCCCTAATTGAAATTTTCCCAAAAATCTTTTATGTTCTCTCGTTCGCCTATGCAAACTTCTATTTCAACCCACAATGAACACGAGAATAAATTAAATTTATTAAAGGGAGATTTTTTTTATCAAAATTAAAAGTACGATTATAGTTATATATATAAAATAAAAGAGATTTATGAAAAAGCCAATATCTTTCTGTATGCCACTTACCACACTCCACAGTAGCGTTGTGGGTGGGGGAGCAAAGGCAGAGCATCGCCTCCGACTCGGTGTCGAACCCGCACGCGCCGCCCGACCGCTTGCACCGGTCGCACGCAGTGCTCTCCGGCACGGCGTACGTCAGCTCGATCCCGTACGTCCAGTCCAGCGGCCCGGCCTTCTCCAACCCCCCCGAGCCGATCACCGTGGTGTAGTGCGTGCAGTCCAGCATGTTCATGCTCATGAACCTCACCGTCGCATACCTCGTGAAGCAGCAAGGCGGCGACGTCGACGGCGACGGCGGCGACGTCGACGGCGACGGCGGCGACAGCGAGAGCGACGACTGGTTGGCCCCCTGCGGGGCCACAGGCCGGAAGATCCGGAACGAGGCGCACGCGCCGTACATCTCGTCGCAGGAGTGGCCGCCGACGTCGGGGGAGCAGAGGTACTTGAAGTGGTTGGCGACGGGGGAGTCGATGGAGCAGTTGAGGACGGCGAAGATGGTGTCGTCGGAGGGGGGGATGAGGGCGGCCTGCACGTCCGTCAGGGCGAAGTCGTGGTGGGGCTGGAGGATGGAGCAGGTGGACATGGCGGGGTCGAAGATGACCACCTTGCGCTTGGCGTAGTCGATGGACTGGACCTTGTAGCCGCCGGAGGGGGTGACGAAGAAGAGGTCGGAGGCGTTGCAGGAGAGCATGCGGCGGAAGCTCGGGGAGCCGCAGCCGTCGTCGACGGCGAAGGGGTAGGAGACGGGGATGGAGCCGCAGGAGGTGCGGCAGAGGGAGAGGGGGAGGGAAGGGAGGGGGAGGAGGGAGAGGGTTAGGGTTAGGAGGTTGAAGACGGTGGTGGTGGGAACACTGGTAAGCACTGAAGACTGCATTTGGAGAGAGAAAGAGGGAGAGAGACTGTGTGTTTCTTGTCTGTCTGCAAAGGGTGAATGAATGAGGGAGGGAAACCCGGAAAAGAGAATGGCAGTAGAGTCACTTTTGTCCATGAATGATGGTGCCACTTTGTTGACCATTGGGCACCGCGGCCACAGTATACTCCTTTTCATGTCAGGGGGAGAAAACCAAGAAATCGCTCTGTTCCAAACTTTGCTTCCAGTTGTCTTCCATTAAAACCTTGAAAAACATACATTACGCGCCCACATTCCCTACCCCCCTCTCCCCCCTTCTCTCTCTCTCTATTCGCTGCCCTCAGTCCCTCAGCCCCCTCCGCAGCAGCTGCTGCCCAATCGGCACCGCCGATGCCGCCATGACCTTCGCGCTGCCATGTCAGCTGCGGCCGTCATACCGCCGTCCCCATCGCCGCCGGGCCACGGCCTCATTGTCTTCTTGTCCGTATCATACTCCAGAGTGGCCATGGCCTCATCCTTGCTAACAGCTCACTATAGTTTCGTTTTCACGTCAAAATTGCCACCGCCTTGTCTCCTCCGTGTTGGGGTGTAATCGCGTCGAGTCGAGCTGATACATTGCCAAGTTATGATGGGCAGGGTCTGGCTCTTGGGGCCGAGCACACCATATTCAAACACGGAATAAAAGTCTAAAGAGGAAAGAAAAAGAGGATTGAACGTTCTTGATAGTGAAGAGAGAAAAAGCATGGGAAAATTTCAATGAGAGCATAA
Organism: Syzygium syzygioides; assembly: GCA_031216285.1. Classification (NCBI taxonomy): domain Eukaryota; kingdom Viridiplantae; phylum Streptophyta; class Magnoliopsida; order Myrtales; family Myrtaceae; genus Syzygium; species Syzygium syzygioides. Next base: position 19,029,959 of record CM062245.1, on the reverse strand, counting down.
AGTGTCTTTATTTTTGTAAATAAGGGCATGAAATAGACTTTTTCTCAAATAAGAGCCTGAAGTGCCCTTATTTGAGTAATTCTCATCTTAAATAAGAGCATGAAGTTGCCGTATTAGTCTTAAATAAAAACCCGACCTCACTAGCTAAAGGGTATTTTCGTTTTTCACTTTTTTCTTTTTTCCTTTTTTTTTCCTCTCTTCCCTCTGTCGGGTATCATCGGAGTCAGCGGAGGTCGCTAGTCTCAGGTGGAGGCTGCCCTCGCCTAGGCAAGGGAGGGTTGCCCTCACTAGCGTCGGGCGAGGGCCCTTGCCCTCGTCGGATTTGGCAAGGGTCGCCCTTACTTGCCCAGCCTAGGCGAGGGTTACTCTCACCCAACATCGACAAGGGTGACCCTCGCCTAATGCGGCTGGGCGGCCCTCGCTCGACACTAGCGAGGGTGGCCTTTGCTTGAGGCTGGCGACCTCCACTGGCTAACAGCTAGGGAGGGAAGAAGATAAAAGGAAAATAAAGGAAAATAAAATGAAAGTAAAAAGATCAAAAACATATACTCATACTTTTTTTGACTAAAATATCTCTTCTCTGACAACGGAATAGTCATCGACCGGCAAAGGTCCTTATTTAAGATGATTTAGCCACTTTATGCCTTTATTTGAGATAAGATCTACTTCATACCATTGTTCGAGAAAATGACTCCACTTCGGACCCTTTTTTGAAATTTTTCCAAAAGGGAGTGTATGCATAAAAAGAAAAAGAAAAGAGGGAGAGAGATGACGGTTTAGAGGAGAAGAGGCAATTTAAATTTGACGGTGAAATCTTGGTGAAATCAGCTGAAAATTTAATATGTTATTTATGAGATCGAGATCTACAAGGTGAACAATTCTAATAGATGAAATCCTTATTTGATTTTTCTCTCAATTTCTCAGATATTGGTTAGAGTTTTCTTGCTCCTTTGTTAATTCACATTTGTGGTGATAAAATATTGTTATATTGTTAATGTTGAGCTTCTAGCTGTGTGACTAGAGATGAATTATTATGTATCCTACTTTTCTTGATGATTAGAGGAAGTTTTGAACTTCATAGTTTTCCCTGCAAGGTTTTTCACATAAAGTTTGTGGGTGTTATTTTTTTTGCTTCGTCTTTAGTTTTCAGCACTATTTAGTGTTTTGGTGGTTGATATTGCCAGAACAATGTGGTTGTTGCTGAGGCTATTTTAAATTTTAGTTGGTTGAGTTTTGTGAAAGATATTGACCTTGAATAGATTTAAGTTTTTAGTGAATTGTTTCCTTTCTCCCCAACAAAGTGGTATTAGAGCCAGGTTGACAAAGGAAACCGAGACCACCATGTTTACGTTAAGTGCCTGAAATTAGTCTATGTGGAGGCCTTGGATGGAAAACATATTATACTCTAAAGATTTTTGTGATTCCATCAAGAAAGATGAGTCTAAAGGAGACAAGGAAGATAAAGAATGGGAGAGGGTTAATAAGAAAACGGTTGGTTTTATTGGACAATGGATTAATGCTAGCGTTTTTCATCATGTTGCCAAGAAACAAATGTTGAAACATTGTGAAAGAAATTATGAATCTTCTATGAGTGGAAAATCCCACAGATAAAGCAATTTAGTTAAGAGACTTGTAAATCCGAGATACAAGGAAGGGAGTAACATGTCATAATACTTGAGTGAATTTCAAGATGTTATAAATCAATTAACAAATCTGGAAATTAATCTTGGTGATAAGTTGCAGGCATGTTTATTGCTTAGTACTCTCCTTGATAGTTGGAATACAATGGTCATGGCATCAAATAACTCTGCTCCAAAAAACCTTAAACTATGCTCACCATAACATAAATACTTCAAACTTTTTTTATGTCACCAAAAATCCTAAATTTGTTTATTATGACACAAACAGCCCCAACTTTTTTTGTGTCACAAAAAAACTCAAACTTATACATGTGTGACATATAGACTATCTATTTCAGTTCCATTCAGGGTATATCTATCATGCTGGTATAAGTTATGGCACAAAAAAGTTTGGGGTATTTGTGTCACAATAGGCAAGTTTAGGGTTTTTGGTGACACAAATACCACAAAAAAAGTTCTAAATATTTTTGTCACAATGAGAATAGTTTACGGTTTTTTGTGATATTAACCCATGAAGAACCAAGGAGAAAAGACATGAATAAATGCTTCTTACTCGAAGGACCTTGTTATGGAAAATGGGGAGAAATCAATCAAGAAAATTCCGAAAGCATGATAAAAGAAGCAAGTTAAGAGAAAAGTCGAAATCAAGGCCAAGGAGGAACGTGAAATACTACAATTGTGGCAAGATGGGACATTATGTCAAAAAATGCAGGTTTGCAAAAAATGATAAATTCCAAGATAGAATTGGAGATAGACAAATAGAAGAGAAGTAAGATACAATGGCACTTGCATCATATGGCGATGTTGTATTCATCAGTGATGATACTCATGTGAACCTTACATGCAAAAATTCTAGTTGGATTTGTTGATTTTGTAGCCTCATTTCATGTCACTTCACTGCATAACTCCTTCACATCCTATCACAATGGTGATTTTGAATGTGTCTAGATAGGCAACGGTGGTGTTTGTAAGATTCTCAGCATGGAAGATGTTCATTTGGAAACCGATGTTGAGGTAATTTTCTTATGAAAAAAGAGAGACATATTCCAAACATTATTTTTCGTTTGATCTCCATAGGCATCTTAGATTATGATGGTTATTGCAATTCCTTTCGTGATGGAAAACTAATAGTTTAGTGGTGGTGGCTTAGAGCAAAATGACCAGCGCTCTCTACACCATATAAGCTAAGTTTATTAGGAAAGAGGTAAATGTAATGGATGACTCCTCAATTAACCAGTGGCGTGTGAGACTTGGTCATATCAACAAGAAGGGGCTTGAAATTCTTGCTAGACTGAATCTTCTACCGGTGAAAGAGAGAAAACCGAATAAATGTACTCATTATCTAACAGCTAAGTAACATAGATTTCCATTTCATAGTTCCTCTCCATACATGAAATAAGATACACTTGATTTAATTCACATTGATGTTTGTTTCATAAAAGCTAGAACACTTGGCGGTCCATTATATTATGTGACATCTATTAATGACCGCTCTAGAAAATTGTGGTTTGTTTCTTAATCTAATGATTAGGTGCTTGAAGCTTTCAAATATTTTTATGTCAATGTTGAACGAGAAATCGGAAAGAAGTTGAGATGGTTTGAGTTGACAACGGCGGTGAATATAGAGGACCATTCGAACGTTATCGCAAAGATCAGGATATCGAACTTGAGAAGACTATTCTGAAAACACCACAACGGAATGGAGTAGTTGAGAGGATGACTTGGACAATTAATGATCGGATTTGACGGATGCTCTCTTGTGAGAGTTTGCCTAAATCATTCTAGGGTGAAGCGATGAGAATAGTAGTCGACTTGATAAACCTTCCTCCTGCAGTTTCTCTTAAAGGGTATTCGTGCATGTTCCAAGAGATAAAATGTCCAAACTTGATGATAAGTTTAAGTAATGTATCTTCTTAGGTTATCGATATGAAGAGTTTGACTACAGGTTATGGACTCCAGCTGCAAAGAAAATTATTAGAAGTCAAGATTTGGTTTCTTTTAGTAACAAACCATTGAAGATATCGACATGAGAGGGAGGTAAAAAATTGCAGCTCAGAACTCTATAAGTTGCAGCCTAAATCCTCTTGCCATTTTGGGTGAAAATCATGGGCGTGAAGTGCAAGGAATCATGGCAATAATAAAGTCGTCGAGTCTTCACAAAATGTTGGATTCTTCGAGCGAGACAAATGAAATAGTTAAGCCAGAACAGCCCGTTGAGCAAGCAATGAAAATGAAAAATTATAGAGATGTTTTGCTGATCTATCCCAAGCCTTCAATAAATGAAAATGATTAATTATAGGTCTGTGGGAAGATACATTGATAGTGTGAGTCTACTGGGTTAGACTAATGAAAAGAATAAGGTTATCTAGGCAATTTTATACTAACCTTAACAAGTTTAGATGGCCGATTTAGAATGTCTTTCCTCTATGCATCCGCTTTCTATATTTAAGTAGTCACAGATAGATTTTGTATTGAATGCTAAAGTTTTTATTATGTGGGCCTTTTATGGTTAATATTATTATAGATGACAATTTCTGACATGACACAGTAACGCGACTCCAACGCGACAAAAAAAGTTTGTAAGCTTAATTTGATTTGGGGTTGACCGGTTTACCAGCGAGCTTTTAACATCCGTATTGCCACTTGAATTTGACACTCAATTTTGACCATCCGGAACCGGTCTCCAGTTTTTCACTTTGTGAACAAGTTTGCGACTTCGTGGTTTATTTTGCAATTACCGAAGCGAGGAATTGCGAGCATCCCAACGCAATAAAAATCGGGTCCAACTAATGTCAAATAATGGAGTAATCGCCCGTCAAATTTTGTTAACCTTCTAATACCCGAAGAAAGGTCCCAGAGCCCAAAGAAAATTTCTGGACCTGGAAGCTATGGTACATTGATGATTTTTCAAAATAACAAGCCACTGAAATAACACGCAATTCATAGACCTGATCTTAGGCCCCGATATGGGTCGAAATATCAAGTCTGTGGTTATGCGATTTCACCTAGCATTGTTGGGGTTGTTGGGAAGCTCTCGACACAAGCACTTCACCAATGTAAAAGTTGTGCGAATTAGATGTTGGATGAAGGAGATACGAACTTCGAAAAATCAAGCCTTGAGATGAGGGGCGTGCGACTCGATATGAGGCGGCCCAAAATGCCTATATAAACCTGACATTTTTGCTCATTTTGGTTAGAAGGGGAAAGGGGAACGAAAACATTGAAGCCCTTGTCTTTGCAACACTCTCCAAATAATCTCTCATTTTCGAGGTTCCTGCGCTTCAGAGATAAAGTTCCGACCCTTTTGATTTCAATTTCGAAATGCATGTTGAAACATCGTAATATTATTTAGAACCGTAGAAAAAAAAATACGTCAATATGCTGCATGTTCGAATAGTTGTAAATCACATGTTCTAAGGCCGCCATAATCCCTAGTCTAAAAGTACGTCATTCATTGTGCTGTCGAAGTACTTCTAGTAATTATTTTCTAGGCTATCGTAATGATTGTCTCGAATCTTAGATCTGAGTTGAGCTATTAGGACGCTAACTTAGTTGAAATTGACTGAAATTGCATGAAAAGCATCTTTAATAAAAATTAAATTTAAATTGTAACTCCACCAACAAATTTTTTAAAAAAAATGTATTTACAAATTTGATTACGACTTTTAATTCATCTAATCATGGCAAATTCAATGTCTCTTTCCATGTCGCACACCATGAATAGCATGTTTTCAAAATACACATTTACACACAATTGGGTTATCTAACATGCAAAGCAAAGTGTTCTTTCTGCTGGACTGTATATCGGCCAAAATTCGATTTTCAAACTCTTTCAAGGAAAATGCACAGTAAATGTGAATTAGAAGGTGTTGCAGTATGCTAATTCGTCCCTTACGTAACCCAATCTCTGGATCTCAGTCTCTAGTTAGTGCAGTTAGACTAGTTACCTTGCACATGCCGATTAGTTAGTTTATTTTCCTTTAAACTGCTTAGGAAAAAAATCGATTTATGGCAACTCGATCCTCTCTATTTTTCAATTCACATATTTGGCATGGTAGCCAAGTCGAACCTAGGACCCAAGAATCGAGCGTGCTTTATATTGGCGAACCCCGGTTTGCAAGATTCAAAATGCTATAGTGTTAACCAGCGAGCCACAATTAATAATCATGTTTTGTTCGTGTTCAATCAGCCAAACACGACATTGACCCATATAACCCGTTATAATTGATGGGTTAGTGTTGTCACCATTTGTGTGTGACCTGTTTAGAGAAAATATTAGGTAGGACTCGTACTGCACCGTGGCAAAAAACGAGCATCCCAACGCGCGACACGTGTCGTCGGGCCCCACCCAGTCAGACCTCCAATATTTTGAAAATATAGCGCCTCTCTCCTCTCATCTCTCACACTCTCGTGCCCCAACCCCTCTCTCTCCTCCCAGCTGAGAACTTGGCACTCCCTCCGACTCTTCCGACGCCAGCGCCTCCGCCTCCACCTTCGCCGACGACACTGACGCCGACGCCGACGCTTCTCTATGCGCTCGCGCTCCCAACCTCTCTCTCCTCCCAGACGCGACGCATCCGACGTCGGCGCCTTCTGCACTCTGAGAACTCGCACTCCCTTCGACGCGACGCCTTCGACGCCGCCTCCGACGCCGACGACGAAGGCCCACGGCCCTAGCCCTAGCCCTAGCCCTAGCTAACGCCGACGTCGACGTCGATGACGAAGCCCGATGCCCTAACTGCCGGCCCAGGCCTAGCCGACGCCGACGCCCTCCGCCTCAACTAGCTCTGCACCTCTCGACGCCGACGTTGACGCTGATGCCGTCGCCCTAGCCCTAGTCGATGCCTTGCAGTTGTCACCGCCGTCCGACGAAGCTGTACCACGCCCCGCTCCGCCCTAGCTTCGAGAGGTACAGATTTGAACTGATTCAGCGTTTTATTCCCGTGTGCAGACTGTGGATGCTGTTCAAAATGACCTGTTTGAAAGGCATTTTGAATTGTGTTAGCATTGAGTATTTCTTTAAAGGGTGGCATTTTATTCGACTTTCAATAAAACGTTTCTCTCTGCGTCTGCTGACCAATTGTGATTGTTGTGATTACTGTTGCTATTGCTGTTGTATTCCGTCTGCCCAATTTCTAGCATGGTATTGTTATCTCCATAAAAAAAGTAAAGGAGGAAGCAGAGGTCAGGAGCTTAGTTGGGTGTTTCTGATGTAGTTACTTTGATTTTTTAGGAGATTGCTTCTCGTTTGGGACTTCTTCCAGGTTCAGCGAGGCATTTTGGCATAAATGCCGATGTTAATAGCATATTGTCTATGGCAGACATTGTTCTTTATGGTTATGCACTTTTATTGTAAGTTACAGTTTAGGCTCCTCAAGTTGCTTGAGCCATCCTCTTTACTTCACAGCTCTTCATAATATGATTGATAGAGCAATTAGTATAGTCACTCTAGTGAAGAATTTGATTTCCATTCAACATTTGTGACAGACAAAGAGCGAGATTGTTCTGACCAGCTGCTTCCTGCATATTATCATGTAGCCTTTGATGGGGCGCTTTATTTGCTGATGTTAATTGCGAGCCTAACAAAATGTCTACATATTTGGGGCATATATATGCACAAGTGTGGCATGAGACTTGATACTTGTTGTAATTCGTTTTGCACATTTCATCTTATATTTTGTTGTGATATCACGTTGGACTGTTCTCTATTAAACAACTACTTCCATTCTTACATTTAGCATGCGGTCGAATTATTCTTTGCTCCTTTTCTTTTGAAATCGTGATGTGAAGTGTAGAATTACAGAGTATTCATTACACTTGTACCCTCTATATCAGAAGTCATGACATTGAGTTTGTCTTCTAATGCTCTTGACTAGAGGAAAGATTAATTGCTGTATGGAGAACTTAAACATTGTTGTTGTTAATTTAGTAGAGGCAGTTGGGAAGTCTGTATTGACTCTATATGTTTACAGTCTCATGCTCAGATCAAACTTAGGCTTTGCTCAGGCTCATGTTTGAAACCTCTTCTTTATAATGATACACGTGTTTAGACCTTCCCATTTTAAGATGATGGGCATGCATACTGAATGGGAAGGTTCTTCTTATTCAATTGCAGATTATTGCATATCTCTTGATAGTAGCATCAACTGCAGCAGCAACCCGAGCTGTTGACTGGGAAACAAACTAGAATTATCTTTAAAGCTTGCTGGTCGGGACTGACTTGGTGTCATTTTAATCCCAATTTGGTGTCAATTTGGGTGTAAATTTATCAGATGGCTAAATTAGAGGTAATTTTGTCTTGCGCACTATGTGAAATATCTTTTGCTTTCTTAAGTAACGGATGAAATGTTATTTTGCATTTCAGATGTTGCTTAGTTACTACAACTGTATATGTTGCTACTAGCATGCTGCCTATCCCAATCTGGACTCTTCCAGCTTGTTCTTTGGTGTTTATGATGGCCATGGAGGTAACGACATGCTTTTGGTATACTCTCAATTTCAATAACTTTTCTGAACTCTCTTTTTTTCGTCCGCAAGATCGATTGTTACGCCAAAGCTACAATTTTCCATCACTTGCAGGTAAGGTGGTTGCCAAGTTTTGTGCCAAATATCTTTGTGAGCAGGTTTTGAAGGATGATGCTTATTCAGCTGGAGACATTGGAACTTCTGTTCAGAAGGCATTTTTCAGGTTGCTGCTCATTGATATTTTTCAGGTTGCTGCTCATTGATATTTAAGGTTTTTTGAGTTTTAGTATGTGGTTATTGCTTGTGTGACTTTGATCTCTACTGCAAGCATGCTTTGTTATGGATAGGGTGCATAATATGTATGGCTAAATCATTTAGTTCCCAAAAGTTAACACATGAAATGGAGGGCATAGTTGTTCGCTTAACTTTTTCTTTCTCTTTGCAGCTTTGTCTATTTTTTTTTTATGATTTAAGATGTAGGTCCTCAATGATCTGATTATAACCAAACAGGCAGGTCTTCCTTCGATTACACGGCATCCTAATCTTTCATGTCATTCTTGTATTGCAAATAACAGTTGACAAGTCAAAAGACAAAATGGATTGCTGCTTCAAATGATAGAACTTCAAAATTTAACTTTTTGTTGGCCTTGTTAAGTGTTTGTGAAATTTACGGATAGTCTAATATAAAAAAAAATTGTATAAATTAGATCAAAATCTGAGTCAAGATATCGCAGTGCTGCCTCTTGTATGTAAGTTGAGTGTGACATGTAATATGCAGAATGTGGACATAATTATGTCAAACGAACAATGGAGGAATAGAGTAAAAGGCAAAATTATTATAAAACAAAGTGTGGCGGTGTGAACACTCGACCTATACTCAAATATTCTGACCAAAAATGGGTTGAAAACTTCAATGCTTTTTCTGGAATAAATGTTCGATCATATTGTGTCTGGTTAGATGATGAAAGTTCGCTAAGTATTGCTTCTGTACCACAGAAAATGTCTGATGAATCATATTATGGTGAGATCCGCAGGACAAAGTTTGAATTTTAAGAGACTCTATCGGGATGTTTAGTTCGGCTGCATATATTTTATCTAAGACAAACTCACGTGCATAGTTTTGTTGAAACATTATGATTCAAAACTGGGATTGCTTGGTTTTGCTTTTGTAGAATGGATGAGATGATGCGTGGCCAAAGAGGGTGAAGGGAGCTAGCTGTTCTTGAGGACAAAATAAACAAGTTCTCCGGTATGATAGAAGGGCTTATATGGTCTCCAAATGGCAGTGACGTTAACAGCCGGATTGATGATTGGGCTTTTGAGGATGTAGGTGCAGCAAGCCATACATCGAGAGTTTCCTCATTATCGTTGTAGTCCCAGCCGTTACTTAAATTTCATTTGATATTTCACAGCAGTGATACTAACATCGTCCTTTTGGCATTTTGTCAGGGGTCTCATTCTGATTTCTTTGGACCAACTTCTGGGAGGACAGCCTGTGTTGCAATTGTTAGAAACAACTGCTTTATTCTGTAATGTTTTTCTCGAATCAACAGTACAGAAGAAAACATCCTGCAAACAAATACATAACGCCCTGCACGGTACAACGAACTCATTGTAACCTTTAAGCATATTATTGGGTCCAGGATCTCAATACAAAACAATACATAACACAACAACAAAATCCATCCATAGATGAATCTCTCCAAATGACTGCAATTCCAAACAAAACTAGTTACAGGAAATTCAAATTTGGTTCGAGTTACCGCCCGTTTGTGCCCATCATTGATAATTTGTAGCAGCTCATTACTTGCGCGATGAACTCTAGAAGAAGAGAAGGGCGAAGAAATACAAATACCGCGTGAGTCGTCATGAATCAGAATTGCTATGACGTAGTATGGGGATCATCAAGATAAATGAGGGCAAAAGAAATATGAAACTGTGGTTTTTTTTTTTGGTCAATGGCAGGATGTCTTTTAGTGTACATCTTGCGGTTGACTATGAACTTAACTAAATCATGGTAAAGAACATGAAATGACTGTTCAAATTACCTTCAATCCCCGCAACGTCCTGGCTATTTCTTCCCATCGGGTCGTTGAACCTCGTTCCGTTTTCCTTGTCCGGATCACCGGCGAAATGCCTCGGTGTGTCGCTCTTGTATCGTGCCTCATCACGCCTCTGCGAGCCCCCCAAGAAAAGAAATTAGAGATGGCGGCCCTAACGAGGCAATCTACATTTCAGCGAGTTGAAATTCTATGCATGTCGAAGGAGGTTTGTTTCCGTACATTGTAGTTCTGGTACAACCATGTGACTTGATTTTGCAGCGACTCGCTCAAAAGCTTCATCAGCTCTTTTAACAGATTCTGCACATCATAACCAATGCGTAATCAGTACATTGAACTTCATTGTTTAATTAGATAAAGCCCAGAGTTTACTACCTCAAAGATAAAGTCGGCCGACACATCATGCTCAATAAGAGTTTGAAGTCTCCCGCGGATCATGAAAAGCCTGCGAGTGAATTACAAAAGGAGAACACAGTTTCTAAGGTGCCTATCGAATCTGATGCGTCCAATTAGCATAATTCGGATACAAGGTTCGATTTGGTTAATAATTAGTTGCCAACATTATTGTGGAGTTCTTTCGAGGATGAAGCGCGCAGTCTATCTCCTGTCAAAGCACTAAAATGTCATTACAACTGTATGTGGCAAAATTTGACAGAAGAAAAATAGTGAGAAATTAGTTTTAGATGATTTTCCAATCCTAACTAGTTTAATTTCAGTCCAACAAAGTCCATAGAAGAAACTTACTGTCTGGGGCTCTGCTCTTCTGTTATTTTCTTCGCAATCATTGCGATGACATCTTCCCATCCCGTCATTATCGGTTGATCGTCCATCAACGGATACCTGCAAGTCGCTTTGGTTAACATAAAGGGAGAAGAATGGACGCTCCACCGGACACATATCGTAAAGATGGTCTACTACGTCCTAAGAGATTTTGCAAATGTTTTCGCGCTTTTGTTTTTACCTCTTTCGATAGGTTGCCTCGAATGACCGGATCGCTTGACGGAGATTGTTCTTGGAGCTGTCCGCGAATCTCTCCGCCAGTCGGGGCGGCAGGTTTATGCCCTCCTGTTTAGCTATGAACTCCAACACTTCAACAACCTAAAACACATGGAGAAAAACATGAGTCCTAGTAGGATTGCCGTACTGATAACCGCAAAATTCGATGCTTTAAGGCTTCCTGCTCACCTCGTCCTTTGAGGGAGGAGACAACTGGACAACGGTGCAGAGCATTCTTATCGGTTGGAGCTTTGAGGCGTCGGAGCAGCAAAAGAAGATCTTGGTGTGCTTGTACCTTTCCAGGAGCCACCTTAAATACAGCAGTGCATCTGTCGATAGCCGGTCTGCTTCATGCAAGATCATTGCTGTGGAACAACGGTCGATCGAACATGTCAATGGGAAAATGTTCTCGCTTCTTACGAGATATTCGACGGCGAAAAGGGGTGAAATGCAGGAAAAAACCAATGTACTATACCTCGGCAGATATCATTATTTTGGGGAGCTTTCTTGGAGAATCTATTATGGTTTTCCTTAATAAGTTCCACAATGACATGTTTCTCATACCCTTTGAGTTCGGAGACACTTACTTCTACGTGCTGAGGTGATTCCCAAAAAATCACTTCAATAGAGCCTTGGGATTCTCCCTGTAACGCAGCACAAGAATGTCACTGAGCCTTGTATACAGTTGTTGAATAACAGGAATATGTACAAATAAGCAGGGTCACAAAAATGACATAATGAAAAAGTATTTTCATTGCCAATTAAAATGTTTGAGCATAAATTGGCGTTGGTAATGAAAACATTTTATATGAACTAATTTTACTAGCAACGCAAATAATGATTGTTAGGAAGGACTTTTCAAATGTCGATTCATGAATGGATGGCCATAAAACTATTATGCGAACAATTTAAGAGGGTTTTGATCTTTTACCATGTTGCTATTTGTTCTTAAAAGATTATGAAAGAGTGTTCTCATTTGTTAACACATTATTTACGAAGTATTGCCCTTAGTTGGAAAATTTGTGAAATTTTACTCCAATTTCTCTCTGTTGCATTAAAAAAAGTTAGCTTTTTTTCCCCCTCACGCTTTATGACATTTCTCTTTTGAAATCTTCATATTTTGCAAATTCATTTTTTTTCTTTTTGCATTTTGTGAGAATTTCTTATTTGGACGAAATTATAATAATATATCGTGTAGTAAAAATTATTATCCATGTAAATCAGATTACATGTGATTATTTTGATTACTATTTTAATAAGCTTCTCTCTTTTTCATCTTTTAACTTTCTTCTTTCCTCATAATTCCTTATTGGTCTTCAAAATAATTTCAGTCAAGCTCCTTAACAAAACGAATCTACCTCAACTCGTCTGTAGATTTATTAAAATATAGAGGACGAAGGTATCGCACTTTTTCTTGTACTAGCAAGAAAAACATGCGTGTGAATATTAAAAAAAATAAATAATTTTAGATATGTAAAGAAAACACACTATGATTTAAGATATAGTATTTTTAACTTAAATATATAATGATGAATAATTAACGCTATGGGATTACAACTAAATTACTCTTGCACCCATTATAATACAATCAGCGATTGACTTTAATCCTAAAATAGGCATGGAAAATCATATTATTTATTCGAGAAAAGTTTGAGTTTGAAAAAAGAACTTTTAAGTTTGGTTTTTATATATAGCGGAGTAAATGGTTTACACTCTATTTTATTTTGCTGAGCTGAGTTAGTTTTGAAATCAGATTTATGGTTTATTTGAGTTTAGTTTCGTCATCTATAAAAGAAAAATTAAATATTTCATTTTGTAATTATTCTATTTTACGTCAAATTACATTAAGTCAGAGCACAATTTTTCTGCACTTTAAAACTCTCATCATGGCGAAGCCCAAGTTGCTTATTGGTATATGCACTTATTTACACAAATAAAATGGCAAATGGTGTGGGTTTTATTTTGATTATGCTAAGTTTGCAATTTTCTGAAACTGCATAACATTGAAAGGAAAGGATAGTAGAGAAAATAAAGAGAACTACTTCATCTGGCGTTAGTATTATGCACATTTGATTTTTCCTTTTGGAAAATATTTAACTTAATTTAATAATTAATAAATATCTTCATCTTTCTGATCTTGTCTTCAAATTCAATGTATGAAAATAGCAAGTTAAGAATATTTTGAGGAAAACTTGGACTGGATACTCAAGACTTCACCGACGGGCGGGCCCAAGATGATATATGCTTGCTCAAGCACGATTAGAGTATGCTTTGATCAACAGACTTGGATGGACCACCAAGCCTATGATCAGGTCGAGGTAGCGTTCATGGGTAATTATGCATGTGGCATGACCAACTTTTATTACTATTTTAGTTCAAGTAATGTTTTACTTATAAAATTAGTTATATATATATATATATATCTATGCGAGTCATTATAGAATTACCTTTTCTTCAGAACAAGTTATTCCACGTCTTGTTATAATAGCAAATATACCGAATTTCTTGAGAAATCATAATATAGAGATATCTTTACCCAAAAAAAAATAATATAGAGATATTCGAAAAGACAGTGAGGCATAAAAGGTAAATTTTTGCCAAAATTCTTCAAGTTATACATCTATTCTCAATCGCATTTAACTAACAATCCACTTTAAAGGAGCAATTTTAGATGAAACAATCAGAAAAATCTCCTTAGAAATAAGAGAGTTACCTATGACTTCTTGACTAGAATATTTAGTTTTGTATTTATTCTCACTTAAAAGTATGAGTCAGTTAACTTTGGTAGGTGTATTTAGGGAAGAGAAGATTAGAAAATATACCTAAAAAGATAGTAAGCCCCGTTTTCATTAAATACATGGTAAGGTATATTAATAGAGGCCATGTCTATTTGTAAAATAAACTGTAAAGTATATAATTATCGATGAAATATCATAGCTTAACCTAATCAAAATAATTATCAAGTAATTAATGAATCTCCAAACTTCAAAATTATAAAAACCAAGATAACTTTTGGGTATTCAAGTGAGTTCCTTTTCTTTTCCGGTTTTGCAACCATTTAAACTCTTATTTCTCAAAATGAATCGAACTTTCTTGAGTTATTTTATCTCTTACTCATTTTAAAAACCTTTTTTCTCTTATTGATGTAACGACGTGTGCTCTTTTTTTAATATAGTAGAATCGATGAGAAAGAACAACAAGAGACGGCATGGAAAGAGCACTGACATAATTCTAACTCGCTCACCTTCAAGTCAAAAACCTTGAGCACCTCCCTAGCCTGCAAATGAAGAGACATAAAGCAAGCTTTGATAAGTGCATCGACATGTCTCGTGAACTAAATATATCGATTTATTGATTCCACTTAATCTCAAAGAGAAAATTCAATTTATCAAAATTGTCACGTTTGTCCACTTCTCGACATGGGTCGAAAGGCTAATTGAGAACAACAAATAAATAAAAAAAGACGAAGTACGAAAATTACGAGATTGCAAATATTGATAAATATAATGTAGATTGGTCAAGTTTAGTAATCTGTAATTAAAATTAAATTACGCACCTGTACTTTCTCAGCACCATAGACTTCTCGAAGCAATGCCCAAATCATGGTTCTCTTCCCCACTCCGGGTGGGCCTTCAAATATGAAATGGCCACAATCTCCATCTTTTTCCTGCCAAAAAAAATCAAATTTTTTTAATATTTATTTCCTCCTCCTACTATTTTCTTGCTTGAAAAATTTAATTACTCATCAAAGAGAAAATCATGTCCAAAAAATGTAAGAAATATTTGAGTTAGAGACGATATTTCTATTTGATGGTATTTTTCCATTGGTTACTTAACACATTTGGACTCGGTGCATTGTGATGTCTCTCCATGACTTTGAGAAATATCACTATATTGCACACCATCAATTGATTCAATTAGACTTGGAATAATTTAAAATACGAAGCATTTTTTGTTATAATCGCATTATTAGAATATAATTGACTTGTTATATCACGCTCACCGCGCGAATCTCACCTAACATATTCCCTTATGACTCGCCCTGCTATAAGTTCAATGGATGATAGTTGATTTCCTAAATCCAAATTCACTTATGGCTATCTTCAATTTTTTATTGAAGCTGCTATCTTTCCAAAAAAATTAATTAACATAAGATAAATCTGATCGATTAATAAAAATTAATTTACCAACCTGCACAACACCATGTAGGAGTATACCGAGTTTATTTTTAAATCAATTTTGTATATTAGTTTTGATATATCTCGCGTAATTTTGATTATATAGATGACATCTTACCGGTCCCTGAAGAGACAGCGCCTTGTCCCTATTGCAGATGAAGTCTTTCAAGGCCTTTGGCCTGTACTTGGTCGCCCACACAAACTCCTTCTCCATCACCATGTTATCAGCGCTTGCCTCTTTGTTCTTATTGCTCCTAGCCCCATTGATGTCTTGCAAGTTAGGACTTCGATCAGCTGCTTCCAACACCTTGTCATCACTCTCCACCATCCCTAAATAGGGTTTTCTCATCGCCAGAACACGGTCGCCAACTTGAGCTTTTGGCTTGGACTTGACATTCGACAGCCTCAGCAATGTCTGTTTGGACTCCGGTTCTGATACTCTCTCCCTCAATGGCTTCTCGTTGTTATTAACCACCGTGATGGCTCCTTGACTGCCGCCGAGGCCCTTCAAGTCGAGGTTGCTCACGTTCTTCACGCCCATCTCCTTCGGCAGCGTCGTCGATTTCTTGGTCCTCCCTGCGACCGGGCTGTGATAAGAGGTGGGCTGCTCTTCCTTCTTCATCCTCTTGTTGTTCTTATTGAAGCGGGAGCGCCACTTATTCATCTTCACCACGAAGGACGAGAGCGAGGTCGAGGAGGTGCGCATGGTCGTTGCGCTGCTCTCCCGCCCTGGGCTCGAGACGCAGAGCCTCCGCCGCCCTATCGCGAGGGATTGGTCGGTTAGGCCCTTGTAGTAAGGACTGCATTTGGAGTTCCGGGCGCTGATGATGGCCTGCCTCTGGTTGTGCTCATGGAGGTTCTCCTCCGTCAGGTCGGAGTGCGTCGAGAGCTCACTCCGGCGGCGGCCAAAGGAGGGGAGGTTGCCCATGAGCTTCTTGGTCCATGAGATTGGACGTGGGAATGGTGATGAGGACGAGGATAAGGACGACCGCGGCATTGCATTTGCCAAGAGAGACAAGTCTTTGATGGGAAAAACCTTGGAAGTGTGGTGGGTGGGGGAGCTTAGGAATGCTGTTATAGCCTAGGCAAGGTAAAGACAAACGGGGCGATGCCCACTAGGGTTCTTGCTTTGTTTGAGCGACCCCAACTATGTCAAAACATCAATGACTGTACGACGATGACACAGTGGAATGTCGTGGGCTCCCACCCAATTGATAATAATCAAGCTGCAACTTTTGGTCCTACTCGCATCGCTGGGATTAGTTTGATCATTGCCAGCTAAGGAAGAAGCGTTCGGCGATTTTCCGACAAGGAACGAGGGAAAATTCGAGACATTATCATGCGATTTTTTTCATTATTATATGCATTTTGCATGTACACAGGATGGTCGCTTGCATGGATGTCATGTGTTTTGTTGATATTATAAGATATGTGTAAATGGGGAACTTCGCACGTACTGTATTTTCTATGAAAATCTCTTTTTACGACTTGAGTAGCTTTATTAGTTTACGCAATAAATACTTGCATGTTTGAGATTTTCTTCAATTGGACGCTGTGAAACTAGCATGACCTAAAGAAGGGCACGTTGAGACTAGTACCATCAAATTCTTGAAATTCTTAATACCATCATCTACATCTATATGTGAATAATGAAAGTTATTGCAAATGGAGTAGTCTCAGGGTTTTGGTGCTATTTTTTGCAATTTCGGTTAATTGGCAACTATTCTCTTCTCTCCCACCAGAACACTACCTATTTATTACTCATCTCCCTCTGTAATCTATCTTCATTATTTCTTAATTTATGTTGCAACACCTCTATGTTTCACAAGTATCTCCATCTTTACTGTAAAATATCATAAATAATGTCATTTTTTTTGTTAATTTATTTGTTTGATTGCTCCAAATTCTTACTATTAAGTTTATATTGTAATTCTTATAGTCCACTAATATGTTGTCTTTATACTTAAACGTGTAGCACATCATTAAAATTTTCAAATAGCCCACGCAAAGTGTCAGCTGAAGTTTATTTAGGGCCCGTTTGATTCAATTTTGGGGGAATGCATTTAGGATAATGCAAATACCTTTGGGCTAAAGGGGTTTTTCAAAATGTAAATAGTGTTTGGTAAGTATTTTTTAAAATCAACTTGGGCTAAAGGACTTTTGCTAATATTTTTTTATAAAAAAAAAGCTCTGATGGACCTTAACCACTAGCCATCGCTGCCGGCCAACTGCCGACGACCAGATCTAGTTGCCGGCAACCACCGCCTGGGGTCGCCGGACCTTGGGCGTCGCCGGGGTCGCACGACTTAGGCAATCGTTGACTAGGTCACGCGACCCTGGCAACGCCCGAGGTTTGGTCACCCCAGGTGGTGGTCAACGAGGTCGCGTGACCCTCAGGCGACCACTGCACTGGGGTCGCGCGACCACTGCACTGGGATCGCGCGACCCCCAGGTGGTGGTCGCCAGGATCGGGCTAGCCCTCAGGCAGCGCTTGCTGAACCTGTCTCTGAGGAAGATGAACAGTAACAATAAACAGTGCAAGTAGCATTCCAAAAATACAACCTCTCAGAGCACCTTCACCCTTACATTGGCCAATGGTCCCTTGGGGAGTATTCCAAATGCAATTGCATCTCCCCGAAGTGAGTAAAAAAAATTACCAAACACCATTTGCATTTGGCCAAGGGACTTTAGAGCCCAAATAAGCATTCCAAATGTTGAACCAAACGGGGCCTCAGAGTAAATTCTTGGTTTGTGCTTTTTCCCCCCATTTTATATTGCAGACACCCACTACCACCTTAAAATGATCACATTGTCCCATGCGGATTTCACTCTTGCTTTAAGACTATTTCTTAATTTTTTATTGTTTTTGTTTGGCTTCAATTTTACTCAAAGATAAAACTACCAATGCCCCTCTCAAACAACTTTTTTTCACCTTAGCCGCTTCATCTACACTCATTATATTTTAATATTTCGTTAATGTTTGTCTTCGTTTGAACTTATTCTTCCTGGCATGTGAGTTAAACCATTTGTTATAATTTGAGAAGCACTAATCATACAAGATAAGCGTAGTTTTGCCTTTTGGTAAAATTGAAATCAAATAAAAAAAATTAAAAACAAGGTAAGAAATAATCGTAAAGTCAGAGTTGTGACTCGCAAGGGATAATGTTGTCATTTTAAGGTGGTAAGGGAAGTACACAGTAAAATGTAGGGCGAAAAAGCGCAAGCTAAATTCTTTTGTAAAAAATAACATCAAATACTCTCCCTCTATTGATGTAATGATCGATAGATCAAAGCTAACCTTCTATTGCATTAACCTATAGTTGAGATTAGGCATCCAATGGGAGTACAAATGGGGTAGAGGATCTAAACCCATCCATGTTTTCTCTTAACATGTGCAATGCATGTGATTTCAAAGATCAAATTGTATTTCTTTTTTTTTTGAATAGGAAAAATTATACAACATCGTCCGAAATTTCGAAAGTAGCAAATGTTTTTTGCCCACTGAATTTTCAAACTCTTAAGTTGTGGATGAAAGTATGTTTTTTTTATACCAACTAATTTTGTATGAAAAATAAATTAAAAAAAGAGTCGATGATAGAGAGATTTCATTGCAATCTCTTTCATAGGAATCGGCAGCAAATTGGGTTATATTGGATTCCCAATCTATCAAAACCCCAGAAGATAGTAATGGAGTTTCAAGTTGCTGATTGTGAGACAGATGTGGGGCTTTCATTTACAGAACCAACTTGGATTTGGGATGGATTGTGAGTTTCTTTAAAAAAACAAATCGACGGGAGTTTGGGCTGTGCTTGAATTGCAGACTAATTACATTACCCAGAAATCAACTTCATTATGCAATATGCTATATTGTTCAGGCCAATAACATATTTATATAGATGTAAATGAGTTCTCAGAAATTGAGTTACAATACGATATTCATTTCTTTTCACAACATAAAAGTATACAACGCCATTAACTAGAGAAGCCTAATTTTTGCAACATTATCATTGGGGAAAATTGTCCAATTTTTATTTAAATTATTGCACTTTTTACAATTTAGTTATAGACCTTTTAGTTTTGTCAATTGAGTTATAAACCTTTTCAAGTTTTGCCAATTGAGTTAATTTGGCTAATTTTAACCAGATATCGCTGATGTGGACACCGGTAGTGCCACGTAAGATGGCATGCGCTGACGTGGATAATTTTTTATAATTTTTTTAAAAAAATTTAATTCTTTATAAATTTCTTTTTATTTTTCTTTCTTTCTTTTCTTTTTTCATCAAGTCTGGTGAGGGCCGTAGACAAAAAAAGAAAAGGAGAAGAAAATATAATTAAATTTTTTTTAAAAATATTAAAATATTATTAAAATTGTCCATGCTTGTTGTGCCATGGAAGACGGCCGGTGTCCATGCCAGCAATATGCCACTAAGATTGGTTGGATGAACTCAATTGACAAAATGTGAAAATGTTTAAGACTTTATTAGTAAAATTAAAAGGTTTATGATTGAATTAACAAAAATGCAATAAGTTTAGAACTTTTTGGATAATTTTTCATCGTCATTACGAAGTCGCCAGTGGACCCTCCTTGTAAATTTCGAGGTCAAGAAAATGGTTATTCAATTACAATTCAAACCGGCTCATTGATAAAAGTTCGACAGGTTCAAGAAGTCAAAGGTCTTGGTCGAGCAGCCAATTCCAAAGTCAAGGTCTTCAGCGTATCATTTTCTTGTACATGGGTCGTCTTCGCACTCGATAGAAGTCGGGGTCTTTTGTTATTTCTGCGATGTCTGATCTTCCGATGTGAAGGAAACGTCAATTGTGCAATTTTCCGTCTTCACATAAAGAGAATCGATCCTGCAAACACGCAGTGAATGTCCTTACAATTCACAGCGACAACAACAATAATCAGCCATTGTACATTCTAATCTTACTGAAAAGACTAAGACCGTGTTTGGTCATCCGGATTTTTAGTTAAGACATGACTGGATAGGATAAGAAATCCAAGGATTTTATCTTATCCTATCTACTGTTTGGTGGACTAAGGATTAAAAGTTGGATAAGAAGAATTTGCAATAGAGTACGACTATCTCATAATAGCTGTTGGAGCCCGTGCTAATACATTCAACACACTTGGTGTCGAGGAGAATACTCATTTTTGGAAGGTATTATATATCACCAAGATAAGATGTTGATTTGACCCACTTTGTTATCACATCGATGTGTTTCTCAATTCGATAGTAGGTTGAGTAAAAACATAAATATGCTTCTCTTCCATCAATTCCACTCCATATCGTTCCCGGTATCAACCAAAGCCAATACAATTTTCTTTTATGCAGGAAGTAGAAGATGCTCAGACGATCCATCGGACATTGATCGATTACCTTGAGAGAGCAAGCTTACCCAAGCCTTAGTGAAGAAGACAGGAAGAGTGTTCCGCATTTTGTTGTTGGTGGTGGTGGTCCAATAGGTGTGGAATTTGCGGCCGAACTTCATGACTTTGCGATTGAAGATCTTGCCTAGCTACATGAGTCAATGACCTTGTGAAGATGGCACTTCTTGAAGCATGAGATCATATTTTGAACATGTGAGGAGAATTATGTGATTTAAAATTCATCTGGTTATGTGCGTGGAATTTGTTTTTGTTTTTTAGGTTAGCAGCAAAATTTTTTGAGGCTCGTGCTACAATCTCTGCTGGTTTTTCGCTGATCAAGTGGAAAATATACTCCTAATTTTGTTCATCTTCCGTGGTTGCCGGCGCCAGAGAGGTGGCCTGCTGCCGGAGAGGCGTTGGGCATGGTGGAGAGGCAGCCCACCGCCAGAGAGGCATTGGGCACACCGGTGAGGTGGCAAGACGTAGAGGAGAGGCGGTGATTGTGGGAAAAACCGGCTCCCTCATGTGTTACTCTCTTGAGAAATCCTATCCGGCTTTATCCTACCTTCCTCCTAGGATTATTTTATCCCCTTTACATCCCCTTTGTATCCCTCTTTATCCTGTCCTAGATGGCTACCAAATACAGGATATGATAAAATATATCATATCCTAACTTTTATCTAGATGAACAAATGCAGCCTAAAGAGAAATGACTGTCCTATGACTACTTTGCGCTCCTTAATAATAGCAATAAGCTGTGCCTCAGACCACGTTCACCAACTTGCAGCATCATTTGATGAATCGACTCTTCACTTGTTGGAATTTATTTGCCAGTATTGGGACAAGAACTACTTCATGGTCCTCGCTCATTTTGGAGCCTCGATGAAGTTTCTGTTGATCCACCTTCCCACCATGCTCCTTGATTGTTTTACTGGAGCTGCGCAAGTGAATTTGAATGGAAGGGCCTGGCCCACGCTAGTTTTGGAGCAAGAAAAGCTCCCAAAACTTGTTTCATTATGGGTCGCAACTTTAGATAACTATTTAAGCAAGCAAGCAAGCGCCGGAGAAGCTACCACGACAACCCCTTTGGGACAGAATTCTCTCTTGTTATTGGCAAGTGCGGTTCTAATATTTGATGTAGCACAATATCTTCTCCAAAGAGTCTTGACAGCATTAAGAGGATCTCGCTTGGATGCTCACTCATTATGTTTCCATAGCTACCACTACAAAGTTGTATATGTTGCAGATCGGATTGATGACCGGAGTGTAAGTGAGCTCTTTAAAAAAAGAACAAAAAGATCATATATTAGATGAGGCTCGAAGATGAGTTCTTAGCTAGTGCATTAAGAAATGATAAATTTGTAAGCATGATGAAGTGTCGATGGTGTTGTTTACCACATGAGGGTAAAGTATATTGATTTAGCTATGTGCTTCTGGTGTTAACATTCTAGAATAGTATGGAGGATCATTGCTCAATGTTGCTGTCACTCTTGTGTCTGTCGCTCATGATACCCATGTACTAACCAGTTCCCAGAGCCAACCACTACGACGGAGACGACCACTTATACGATGGTGGCCACGGTCGGGTGACCTACGCCGCGCAGATCGCCGTTGGAAATGGCAACCACCACAGCAGCCTTAGTAGAATAGGGTTATTCTTTTTGTTTAACTTATTTATTCAATTATTAAGTTTTCACTTAATTACAGTTCAAGTAATATCCAAACTCTTATCAAACAAAAGATAGGATATGGCAACTCTCATATTTCTTTTCTTATCCTAACCCTATCCTTGTTCTGGCGACCAAACGAGGTCTTAGTCGCTAAAAGATGAGTTTTTAACTTTGAAAATATGTCTACACTATTGCAATACCACATTATTCAAAGCCTTGAAGATCAGCGGTTAATTCGGGGTTCAATGGCTTGATTCCTATGCTATGTATTTAAGAGTTTTTTGCTTCGGTTTTTTAGCAAAAAATATTTTCTAGAAAAATTTTTCCTCATTTTCTAGCGTATGGTTCGCTTAGAAAAATGATTCAATGGAAAATATTTTCCTATTCAACAAAAAAACTTATGGTTAAATTCATGAAAATGATTTCCTCTTTTAAAAAGTCGGAAAACATTTTTCCAAAATATGATTAAGTATCAGTGTTTAGACCTAAAACTCTATGCCTGGGCACGAAAACCCTAACATTGGTTCTCGGGTTGGGGTTGTCAAGACCAAGTCTCTAATAGTCCGTCCCGAGTCCATTGAAGTTGAGCTCATGCCCCAGTGCTCATGCCAAGGTCCATTAAGGTCGAGCCTGAACCCTTAGTGCCTGTGCTCGATTCCCTGACACCCAAGCCCCACTACAAAAAAACATGTTTTTTCCGACGATTCCGACGAAAAATTTGGAAAAATTCGTTGGAAAACGAATTTTCAACGAATTTTCCAACGAAAAAAAATTCGTTGGTAATAGATCGTCGGAAATTTTCCCAACGAAAAATTTCAATTTTCGTTGGAAATTTGCGACGAATTTTATTTCGCTGGAAAGTTCGTTAGAAAACTCGTGGCTAAATTCGTTAAAAAAATTACAAATTTTTTTTGGTCGAAAAATTGTGGAATTTTTTTTCCAACGAAAAATTTTTTGTTGGAAAAATTACAATTTTTTTTAGTCGAAAAATCGTGGAAATTTTTTTTCCAACGAATTTTTTTTTTTCGAAAAATCGTCCTCGCCGCTGGCGAGGGCCAAGCTCGCCCAGATCTGGGCGAGCTCGAGCTCGTCGCCGGCAAGGGCCGAGCTCGCCTAGATCTGGGCGAGCTCGACCTCGCCATGGCCGGCGAGAAGAACAAGAAGATGAAGAAGAAGCAGTAGCAGTAGCAGCAGCAGGGGTGGGAGTAGGCTTCGGGGCCGACGCCCGTCAAGTCCTTCGTCGTCTCCTAGCCTCGCCGGCCATGGCGAGGGAGCCAACATCGCCCTAGATGGCCGAGGGGGAGGAAGCCGACGTCGCCCAGATCTGGGCTCGCAGGAGTTTAGGACCCCGATCTTGGTGTCCATGGCGCCGGAGCCGGAGGAGGAGGGGGACGGTGGGGGAGGAGGTGGAGCGGGAGGCGGAGGGAGAAGGTGAAGGCGAGCGAATGCAAAGGAGAGAGAGAGAGAGAGAGAGAGAGAGAGAGAGAGAGAGAGAGAGAGAGAGAGAATGTGGAAAGAATTGAGCGCGAAAATATAAATAAGGAAGAAGTAGGGTTTTCGTTGCAAAATTTGTGAAAAATTTCTCACGAAATTTGCAACGAAAATTGTACACACTAAAATAATTACCCAAAAAATTCAAATTTGTTGGAAAACTTGTTGGAAATTTCCAACGAATTTTTTTTCGTTGGAGTCGTTGGAAATTTCCAACGAATTTTTCAACGAATTTTCCAACACACTGAAAAATTTCGCCGGAAATTGAAATTCGTTGGAAATTTCCAATGAATTTTCCAACGAATATAAAAAATGCCGAATAGTACTAATTTTTTTGGAATTCATTGGAAAATTCGTTGGAAATTTCCAACGAATTTTTCAACGAAAATTTTATACACTGAAAAATTTCCTCGGAAATTGAAATTCGTTGGAAAATTCGTTGGAATTTCCAACGAATTTTCCAACGAATATAAAAAATGCCGAATAGTACCGGTTTTTTTTGGAATTCATTGGAAAATTCGTTGGAAATTTTCAACGAATTCTTTTCTTTGGAAATTTCCAATGAATTTTCCAACGAATTTCAATTTCCGGGGAAATTTTTCAGTGTGTAAAATTTTCGTTGGAAAATTCGTTGGAAATTTCCAACGAATTTTCCAATGAATATAAAAAATGCAGAATAGTACCGGTTTTTTGGAATTCGTTGGAAATTCCAACGAATTTTCCAACGAAAATTTTACACACTAAAAAATTTCCCCGGAAATTGAAATTCGTTGGAAATTTCCAACGAATATAAAAAATGCCGAAAATGCAGGGTTTTTTGAAATTCTTCGCAAAATTCGTTGTAAATTTCCAACCAAAATTTCGTTGGAAATTTACAACGAATTTTGCGACGAAAACTTTTTTGTTGGAAATTTTCAACAAATTTTGCGGCGAAAAATTTTTCGTTAGAAATGTCCAACGAATTTTGCGACAAAAATTGTTCGTTGGACAGTTCTAACGAATTTTGCGACGAAAAATTTTTCGTTGGAAATTTCCAACGAATTTTCCTTTTCGTTGAAAAATTTGTCGAAAATTTGCAACGAAAATTTTTTCGTCGCAAATTTTTCGTGGCAAAAATCCTATTTTTTTGTAGTGCCCAAACCCATAAAGGTCATGCTCAGATCCCTAACACTCGAGCTTTGGTCCACAAAGGTAGTGTGTAGGTTCTCGGCGCCCGGGCTGGATCCTTTAATAAAATATTAAAAACGAAATTTGTATTTATAATTATTTTTAAAATTAGAATTTTTAATCATCTTTTCTTTTCTCCTTCCTTTTTTTTTCTTTTTCCTTCTCCCACCGCCCCGAGAAAGAAGGAAAAAGAAAAAAATTTAAAAAAATTAAAATGTCGAATGTTTTGGTAATTTTTAGATTTTATCTACCAATTCGTGGTGCATTACCTAGCTGTAGCATGCATTCTAGGGGAGATTTCTTAACTGTTAGCATTTTGTGAGGTTACGATGATGGGCTCGTCAAACTAAGACCTTTGAGACACAAGTGGTGCAGAGTAAGCTAATAATTGCAAGCAATTATCAAATCATTTTGTAAGCTAAGTGAACATTCAAATTTTAATATCCGTAGCATTGGTCAAATAATTTATGAGTTGGGTCGTGTCGAGAGGGTTTCACCCAACTTAACTTGACATGTGAACAATCACTTCTTCTTTGCTTGAATTACAGTTGGATTTTGAAAAATCAAAATTAAAAAAATATTCAACTTTGTTAGTCAAGATATGTGTAACATCTTTAAAAAATATATGATTGACAAATATTTCTGAAGATGTCATTTTTTTGTTATAAGTAAAGTTTGATGATGTCGTATTAACCAGCAGAGCTTTGATTTCATGATTTTTTTCATCCTTTTGATGATATTCTTTTTAACGAGATCTACTTTATTATGGTTCTAGGATATTCTTTTCTTTGATATTGGCAATCTACTAAATTATAGGAATTGCGAAAATTTTCAAGTTCTTTTTTTCTGTTATTATAATGTGTCAAGCCAGCAAATTCTGTGGTTATTTAGAAGCTATCATAGATTAGCACTTACTAGGTAAATTTTCTTTTTTTTGAGTTAGGTACGTTTGTTTTGCGTGAAATATTGAGTTCCTAAAACTATGACTCATCAAAATAACCGAGTCAAATAGTGTCAACCCGCTTTCAATAGTTTCGAGAAAGAATCAATCAATTTCGGTTTATGATTTGGACCTGCATTGATCTGAATTTGAACCCGAACCCGCCCAAGACCCACTCTTTTCCAAAGTTTAATTTGGAATAATTCAATTTCAGAGAAAAGGATGAAGTATGCAATATGAAAATAGAATGAGTCGTGCGAGAAGCAATCCTTAGTGAAGATTTTGCTATTTATGTAAATTTTTAATTTGCGAGGGATTGATGGTTTCTTTGCAAGGAGTGCTTTTCTTCCTCTATCTATTCATTTTGCTTCCCACAGGGTTTTGTGCTTGCCTCATTCGTTACCTGACATTTTATTACTATAAAAAAAACAGCTTTAATGTCGCAAATTAGCAATTATTGAAAACATTATTATTATTTTTAACTTTGGTTATTAAGTATTTCCATATTAATATTTTTTTATATTCTCTCGATATTGCAATAATGCTGTTGATTATATATTATCCTGTATCATATAACGAACGAAATCATGATTTCTCTTACTAAGAATTTCGCATTTTTTTAAAAAGAAGAAAATTCATTTGAAAGACAGTACAATTTGAGGAGGAAAATTGTACAAAAATTTCTAAACTTATTACATTTTTGTCAATTCAATTATAAATCTTTCAATTTTACCAAAAGAATTATTAACCTTTTGATAATTTACCAATTGAGTTTATTTGATCAATTTTAGCCAAAAATTGCTGATGTGGACGTTAGCTATCCTACGTGGCACGGACGACGCTGATGTAGACATTTTAAAAATGTTTTTATGAAGTTTTTATGATTTTCTTTTTTTCCATTTGCTTTACCTTTTTTTTTTTTGGTTTTTGGAGTGATGGTGTGACGCCCTAGAACGTTAATTACTAATACGTGCTGTTTTAATCTTTCCTTTTCATCATGCAAATGAAAGCCAATTCATAACCGTACATGCTCGATTTGCCAAGACAAGGCGCGAGTATCGCAACATATCACTTTCATTTCATATTTATAAAAAGGTTCATTACATTCCTTCTATTCACATATTTCATCCATATACCGAAAGAGTTTTAACAAGCGCCTGGGAGGGGTCAAAAAGTGCTTATACAACTCTACCTAGTTGCCTCGTCTCACCAAAAGAAGATCTGTCTGTACAAAAAATAACTCCATAGCCCATGGTGACCCGCCTATCTACTTGTGGTCGTTGCTATCATCCTCAAACTGAAGGGGTACAAGTAGTTCGCCGTTATGGTTAATGTACCATGCCACAAACCGAATGGGAATCCACTCCGAATGCTCTATATCTACCCAAATTGTAGCTTTGTTACGCATGAATGTCATAGTAGACACAAGGACGATCATGTCCTCGAAGTAAATGGGCGCTCCGTAATGTGCAATCGGTGGAACGTCCATGCTTATTATCTGAAAAACAAAGAAACGAGCAGAAGCCCAGTAAGCGAAATAACTAAGTTCTACACAACAAGATTTGCCCACCACACGGTCATGAAGTTTGTCCAAGACAACGCAAATATGGTACTCAATACTGATACTATTTAGACAAATATAAGAACAACTAAGTACTCACAATAAACGAAACTCAGCACATGTGGACCGAATTGGACAATACAAGACCATCGATACAAGAACCAAAAAATGCATCATGAACACAAAACCACGCAAGTGCACATGAACTTACACGTCTTGTTTCTTAAACTTTCATACGATCTTTTCCTCGCCCGACTCGTGGATTTACAATGGTTCGGTCCGCACAGGTTACTTCTGGTTTGCTGTCCAGACCTCCATGGTTCACTGTCCATGGGCATCTAACTCCGAGGCATCTCGATTTGCTGTCCGAGGGCATCCCAACTTCCTTGGGGCATCATCAAATCGTTGTTCGATGGTTATCTCTTAACATTATTTCTTTTCACACAATTCATGCATTTTATCTTGCATTACATCACACGGACAACCCCAATTCAGCATGTAATCACCAAACTGTAAGCTAGAAAATTAGTGTCACCGCATGATATCGCATACGTCAGCTTGCAATTACCAAGTTTCAGCACGCCTTTCACATCATACTAAATGGACACCACGTGGTTCACTCCAATTCATCACGCAATCGTGGACACGGGGGCTAGAAATCTAGCATCGTCTTACGGCAACAGCATTTATAGACTCAACCAACAAGCCGAGCACCAAGAGTTCACAAACACAACGCAGTTTCCACGATTTCTTGGACAACTCGAGAGCCATAAGACCATCCCTCGCCTATATCTAGCTCCAATGAGTCAAGAGACAACAAAATTGACTTAATTACACATGCAAGGACAATTTTTAACATAAAATCAACAAAGTGAGAAACTAGGAGGCTACCATGCATAGACTACACTCATTCACCGAGAAGCGAGAAGATCATTATAGCATTGAACTTAGCAATTTCACTTACTTGTTAGCTTGATTGGAATAACCGCACCTCAATCTACTTGAGTGCTTGATTCTTGAGAGCTTTTGGGTGAAGAGGATTGAGAGAAAAATGGATTGCAAGGTGAGATATGAGGTTCGCCTGAGAGGGAGAGGGAGAGAAAATCGGTGCTAAAGTCTTCTTAAAAGCTTTTGGGCTCAATATTGCATGTTAATCGCCAATTGTGATAACCTTAATGACGCTTGTCATTTGGGACAATAATACTATATGTGCCAAAAATTATGTACAACGCTTACTTTAATGTTCCAAAGTTTTCGTTAGCTCACTTAAGTACTAAATCGGAAAAAAAACGATCACTTAAATGTCTTCGACGAAAAATTCCGACCAAAAATATGACGTGGCCTTTTTAATTAAATGTTAATGCTTAGGTGGCTTTTTCATTTAAAAAAAAGTCCACATGGACAATGAGTTGGCCTTTAATCATGAAACAACGTCGTTTTAAAGCAATTTCATCTCTCTTTCTCGTTCTCTCTACTCTTTTTTTCTCTCTCATTCAAGCCATGGTTGACAATTTTGAAGCAGGTTTTGTGGTTTGAAGGGTACCCCTTGTTCTCGAGTATCTTAGGTTGGAAAGATGTCGTGGTTTGAAACAAAACATCAAGCATTGGTGATCGGTGTCGTCAAAGAAGGATTGAGCGAGTGCGAGAAACTTTAAACACTCGGATTACAAAAACAGGGGAGAAGAGAGGCACGGCCTGCAAGACTTGGAAGCAACGAACGTTGTCAATCGACGGTGGTTCTGTCCAGCTCTCTAGTCTACCTTCAAAGTGGACAATATTTCCCTTATAAAATCTGTTCTCCTCTGCTTGAAATCCGTAATCAAACCCAAACCCACAAATCCATGGATCCAAACCAGAGGAACTGCCCACTCCTTGCGTTCGTTCTGCCAAATCGACCCCAACTCTCAACCTTTCCTCCCACCCGATGAAGCCCACAACTTGTTCGACCAAATGCCTCGCTTGACCAACCCAAAGGTTGCGTCTTCCCTCGCTCGATCCGTCCCCACCAACAGCCTACTCTCCTCCATGCTCTTGAGTGCAATGAGAGGACCTCGGCTAATTGGTGGCTCTTGAGAATTAGGGTTTTTCTTTGGGGAATTTGGAAAAAAGCTTGATTGTCTAATTTAGGGTTTTATATTAGGGGTAAAACAATAAAAGGGCGTTATTTAGAGGTTTTATGCCGACTGGGCACGCTGGCGAGCCATGTAGGACTAGCAAATTAATAAAATATGGTAGCGTCATATTTCCAACGACCCATATCGGAGTTGGCACTTAAGTGATTATTTTTTTTAAAAAAGTGACACTGAAGTGACCAGAAAAAAAATTGACATTAAGGTGAGCGTCGTACACAACTTTTGACATTTATAGTGTTCTTCTCCCCTTATCATTTGGTGTCAAAGCCGTGAACACTTGTCTTGCCTATCTAGACAATTGCTTCTTGCACGGAAGAGTTGAGGTGTCAAGTTTAGTGGACATATGTCTATTTCCATGCAAAATTACATTCAAATTTTTGAAATTAGAAAATTGAAATACCAAACATGGCTCTAAAATTTTCCGTCATGGTGAGGACTAGGTGTTTAGTTCCACAAATCACATTGACCATTTCATTAATGTCATATAGCTAGAATTAACTTGTACAATGTATCTCTCGATTTACTAAAGTCATGAAATCGTTGGCGATAATACTGAATGACAAGTTTAATTCTTATGACCACTAGACGGAAGATTAAAAGATTGTCCAACATCAATATGTGACCTAGTGTCACCCGCCTCCAACCATGTTTGTTCCAATATTAATTCACAAGCTCATTTCACATTGCTCGTAGCCCAAGCATGCCATTCGAATTCCATACTCAATAATATTGACCTTTATAGCCTAATTATTATTATCGGATAAGCAAAACTTAGGATGTCATAAATGGTCAGTGACTCGTCGCCAGCTCTAGGGGAGGGCTATAATGCCTCGCCGGCCACTAGGTGAAGGCAAAGGCTCACAGCCCTCACCTAACAGCCCTTATTGGGCCCGAGCAAGGGCATTGCAGCCCTCGCTTGGTCTGGCTGAGGGCTCGTGCACCCTCGCTTTGTCCAACTTGCTGACCAGCACCCTACAAACAAAAGAAAGTAAAGAAAAGAAAAGAAAAAATAAATCATTAAAGTAATAAAATATTATCAAATGCAGCGCCAACCGTGCCATGTAGGACAGTCGGCATTCATGTCAATAATTTCTGGCCAAAATTGGAGTGATGGACTCAATTGATAAATTGCCAAAAGGTTTTTGATTCAATTGACAAAATTGAAACATTTATGATTGAATTGGCAAAAGTGCAATAAGTGTAAGATTTTTTGAATAATTTATCTCAATTCAAATAATGCACAAGGGGCTATGTTCAAAACAAGAACTTAACAAATGTAGGTATTTAATTCTCTTGCGGTGCCTCTCATAGCTCTTACCCTACCGAGATCGACTTTTAGCATCGAGCTAAACCCTCATTCCTTTAAATGGATATCAATGTAATATGAAAATATGCCACTATTACGTAGTTAAGAGGATATTCAAAGAAGGAATAATGACACAAATAGTTTTTAAACTTTGGTTTAATATACGATATGGTCATTGAATTTTTAATTTGGTGGTCTATGAACTTTTAGCCCAATGTACAATATGGGTTATGAAATTTTAATTTATATAATGTAGTCCGTCAACTTTTTGATAGAGGGATGACACAAATAGTCCATGAACTTTCACTTATTATGTAATGTGGTCCATGAACTTTTGATTTATTCAATGTAATCCCTGAATTTTAGCCTAGTATATAATGTGGTCTCTGAATTTTTAATTAAATATGTATTTAAAGTCTAGAAATGACATTAACCGAATTAAAAATTCATGGACTACATTACATATTAGGCTAAATTTTAGGGACTATATTGAACATTTTTGTATAGTTCATGAATCACATTTCACAATGGACGAAAACTCATAAACTATTTATATCATTATTTTTTTGATATATATTCAATATAGTCTTTGAACTTTTATATTTTAATATAATCTATAGACTAAATTAAGTTACAGTTCATAGATTATATAAAATAAATTAAAAATTCAGGGATTGCATTCAACGTTCGGTCAAAAATACAACTCCATTGTGTCATTTTCCCTTTGAAGTAGTTATTGGTCTGTTTTACAGAATACGTGACAGCCCGTCGCAACTTATCCCCATCCTATCGGCCTTCGTCTCCGTCCCTCCCTCCCTCGGCCGCGCCGCCCTGTAAACCCTAAACCTCAGTCCCAGCAGCAGCACCACCACACCTCACCACTCCTCTCGCCATTTCCCCCGCTTCGCGCGAGCCTCATCCATGGCGGCGCCGCCTTGAACTCCGCGCGGCACTCGCTCCATTCCGCTCCCCGATCCCGAAATCCCTAAACCGCTCCCCGCCGGAGCTCCGAGACCAGTCCCTTCTCCCCCGAACAAAGATGACGCTCCATTCCATCGTCATCCAGAAGCTCCTGAGCACGAACGCCCACCTCGGCCGCCGCGTCGCCACCCACCACTTCAAGCCCTTCGCCTACGGCAGCCGCAACGGCATGGCCATCATCGACTCCGACAAGACCCTCGTCTGCCTCCGCAGCGCCTGCGGGTTCCTCGCCTCCCTCGCCCGCCGCCGGGGCCGCTTCATGTTCGTCAACACCAACCCGCTCTTCGACGAGATCGTCGAGCAGATGACGCGTCGGATCGGGTGCTACTCCCCCAGCGGCAACGCCCTGTGGCGGACCGGCGGGTTCCTCACCAACAGCTGCAGCCCCAAGAAGTTCCGGTCCCGGAACAAGAAGATCTGCTTCGGGCCGTCGCAGCCGCCCGACTGCCTCGTGGTCATGGACACCGAGCGGAAGTCGTCGGTGATCCAGGAGGCCGCGAAGCTGCAGATCCCCGTGGTGGCGCTGGTGGACTCGAGCATGCCGTGGGAGTGCTACAAGAACATCACGTACCCGATCCCGGCGAACGACTCGGTGCAGTTTGTGTACCTCTTCTGCAATATGATCACCAAGACCTTCCTGCTCGAGCAGAAGAAGCTTGCTGCCGCGAAGGACTGGCTCGGTATTGCCTCTGCCCCTGCCTCTGCCCCAAAGACTGAAGCTCGGTATGCAATTTTACTTCTTGATGAACCGCATGATTCGTTCTTGTTTGGTTTGAATTTCTCGAAATGATCAGTGCATTTGGTAAGTATTTCTGGGACTGCATTTATGAGGATTGCTGCTAGCTGCGCATATGGGAAATCATTCTTTCTTTCTTCTGAATGTTGGAAAGTAAAATCGTTTCGAACTCCTAGCATTTTCTTGTATTCATGCAGCTCCCGGTGTGCTAAATGGCTGTGTCATAAGCATTTCGCGGCTTCATTTCTTGTTTATGGATGTTTAGAAGTTCCTGAAGTTCGTGAGTGACTGAGTTTTTTTTTCTTTTACATGATTGAGTTCTGGATTGAAGGGAGGAGGTGCAACGCATTGAGGAGAGCAAGAGTGAGAGTGATAGTGCGACCAAGTTAGCAAAGATTCAAGTGCCTATAATTCCCTATGAAAGATTAGCTCCTCTTCCTGAAGGTATTCTCTGATCCTGTGCCTCAGCTTCCGTGTATACATTTATGGCGATTCAGTTAACTCTGATTTCATAGTTACAATCTAGAAACTGATATGGTGGGTTTTATTTCTTTTTACTGGTTGAAGACATCATGTACTGCTCTTTGCGCCTGTGCAAATGGACATAATGGTCTGTATTTCCTTGTACTGTCGATGATATTAGTCCAAAGTTCCATTTTTCATTTTTCTGATTTTCTGTAGTTTAGTTTGCTATGATTTTTTTTGTTCCTTTATTATTTCTGTACACCTCCTGTAACTGCAGATGATATTCCCGTCTAATCTGATAAAATTTCCCATTTTCATCCCAAAAGAGAAGGGAAACAAAACACGACCATTTTCATAAGAAGGTTTTTGTTTCTTGGATTCATACAGATGTTGCTGAAACTAAGAAGCTTCTGGACAAACTTGTTGTCCTGAAGTTAAATGGAGCTTTGGGAACAAAAATGGGATTTGATGGTCCCAAGTAAGCATCATTATTTGCCTGGAAATTTCTCAAAACTCAGTTTTATTTTTGGATCTCTGCCTGAATTATGTATTGTATCATTTATTATTGCAATTGTATCTTACTTAAGGTAGATGATTTATGTTCGCAACAGTTTTTTTTTTTTTTTGGTATTTTTTTTATGAAAGTTGGCTTTTGTTTATTGGAGGGTACTCTTTGTTTTAGAATTTTTTTGGTATGCTGTAAAATAGGAATTCTCAGCCTCCCCAAGGTTCTATGTTAGAGTAGTCACATGTACTGCATGAATTTAATTGGAGATTGGCGCAAAATGGATATTTCCTCCCAGTTTGTGAAGGGAAGGGTATCAGGTTGAGAGCCTTTACCTTCCTTTTTTGGGGTTGGGGGTGTGAAGATTGGGGGAACAGTTGGTGATTCGAGGGAGATGGGAATGCAAATCTATGCAGCGCATATTGCATATGTGATATTTCCTATGCTCTAGAAAGTTGCTTGAGGTATTGCTGATCATGCAAAATCTTTAACCTCGGTCAAGATTGCTTATCCTTTTAACAAAAAACTGTGTTGCATAATCTGTAGATCGTGATGGTCTGTAGGTTTAAGGAAAATAAAACATGATGAGAATGATTCACGTACATTGTCAATGTTTGATGTATGATGTTATCAAGTTCCATCTTTACTAGTGCAGATCTACCATCGAAATCAGCAATGGAGTGACAATTCTGGGCTTGACAGCTACTCAGATTGAGGTATATTGCTGTTTTGTCGGTGGTATGTAGTTGAAATTGAAACTGACCGCACTTGGCTTTGAAAGGTTTGATTCTTCTGTTTTTGCATGTTGTAGCATCTCAACTTAAAGTACGGATGCAATGTGCCCCTGCTTCTGATGAATTCATCAAAAACACATGATGCTACCCTTGAGGTGACAACTTTTTCATCTGCTGATATTAGTTCTTGATATTGGGGACTCATGAAACTTTCCATGGTCTTGCTTCCTGATCCAGGTTTGGGCTAAATATTCCCGGTCAAACATTGATTTTCATGCTTTTGAGCTGGTTTGTGTTCTCTAGTCATTGTTATGCCTGAGTACACAAAGAATAATTTCTGATATACTAGCTTTTGTGGGGGATTTTGTTAATCGTTTTTCTTTTTGACACAGAACCAAAACTCCCAACTGAAATCATCTGGAGAGCAGAGCAGCAACAATGAACTGTACGTTGTTCTTTATTTTGAATGAACTTGCTTGTATTTTGTTGCACAGGTTAAATTTTGATTGTCATTGCCAGAAGTGTTTTCCAATTAATTAATAGGTTTGACTGGTGCAACAAAACATCAATTCTGTGCCTATGTGCTTGCAACCTCATGCTTTCTTTGGCAATAAAAATAACTGGAACTGCGACTACATTGTCAAATTAGTGAGTCAAATTGTAAACGAATTGTGACCACATCGCATAAGTTGTGTTCACTCTCAGTTTGCACCTTCAAGTCGAATCATTTTGTGTACTGATTGAAATAGGTTGGATTGTGAATCCTACAGTTCTACAGCAGACTATTAGGTTACACTACACCTTTTGCTTCTCCAAGTTGTAAGAATTGGCAATTGATTATGTCTGTCAAGTCACATCAATCCTTTGAGTACTTGGACCACTTTGGACTAAATTCATTTGTGTATCCTTTTTTGGTATGAAAGCACATCCAGGTGTCGAATTTCTGTTTTAGTAAATCTTACTGAATTGCTGTATCCATTGCCCATTGATTCATATATGTTACTATTAACATACCCGTCAAGATGCGAAACTTGGTCATGAAGTAATCAATTCGGGTAATTTCACAAAAGTTTGCCAATGTTCACATTAAATTGTTGTTAGATCAACCAATTTTTCATGTTCATCGAGCTACTCTTCATTTTCTTTGTTACTTGGCCATTTTGGTTTATCCTGCTGATGTGTTTCAACTTTTTGTCTCCTGGTAGAAGCCAACTGATATCTTTTGGTGATAGGGCATATGCTAGCCAGGGTGCAGATATCGTATCTTTGATGAGAAGTGGAACCCTTGATGTGTTAATGTCACAGGTTGTCCTTTTTTTTTATATGGTTGCTATTTCTTTTTTGGTTTATACTGTCAATAATATTAGAATCATAAGTGAGCTATTAGAGGTTTTAAAATAAGTTGTTTTTCAGGGTAAGGAGTATATCCTTGTGGTGGACTCAGATAACGTCGGGACAATCATTGACCCAAGTATCCTTGTACTTATGGTGATAGTGGACATTTACTTTGACTTTGATCCTTGTGGTTCTTTTTTTTTTTTTTTTTTCTGGGAAGAGAAGTGCGTGGTGGTGGGGGGCTTGTTCAGTTATTAACTGCTCGTGGACGTTTTGCTATCACTCAATTTCCTTAACGTGTGTTTACAGAGATACTAAACCACCTAATTCAGAACAAAGTTGAATGTTGTATGGAGGTAGGTAGCCAAGGTTTGCTTTCTTTGTTCTTTATCTTTCTTCAGCAATGACTCTGGAATTTGTTTTTTAGGTAAGGCCCACTGCATCCATCGATGTTAATGGGGACTTTGTAAATTTCGAAGAGAGGAAGTTCCAGGTGGGTAGTATGTGACAGCTTAACTGCTCCTGTGGTTCATTTTTTAAAAACTATGTTGAATAATAATCTTAATTGAAAGCCTTGTTTAACTTTTTTGGAAAAGCTTTGTTTTACTGATGAAGTTGAAAATAATTTTACCAGTGCATTGTCCTTCAGGTGATGTGATTGAGTTGAATAGTAGTAGCTGGAGTGTGAATCTGTTCTCTTTGCTATGTATAAATGATTTGGCAACACAAACATTAATGGTGCCAAGAGGAAAAACATTAGGAGTTTTTATCAGGCTGAAAGACTAGAAATTTCTTTATCCAAAAAAATGTAAAAGTATTTTGAGGACAATCAATGGAAATGAATTTTAAGAATTGATTTCTGTATGGATAATTGTGAGAGGACGAAGTGATAAGAAATGAATTAGAGGTGCCCAAATTAGAAAAACTTGAAAAGTTCAGAGACACAATTTGGAAAAAAAAAAAGAGTTCGTTGGGATCAAACAGTTAAAGAAAGTTGGTTAATTATTTCTTAATCAGGTCTGAGGGGGTGAATATACCAAGGATTAACAGCTTCGTGCTTTGTAATCTCTATGCCACTGGCTGTACTTTCTCTTATTTATGTGTGTCATTGGTAGGATTTGCTTCATTGCAAGTGCTGTTATGTTAGCTTAATTAATAGTGATACAGTTGATTAATAATGAATAGGA
This sequence comes from Syzygium syzygioides, assembly GCA_031216285.1. Classification (NCBI taxonomy): domain Eukaryota; kingdom Viridiplantae; phylum Streptophyta; class Magnoliopsida; order Myrtales; family Myrtaceae; genus Syzygium; species Syzygium syzygioides. The sequence continues at coordinate 18,993,039 of CM062245.1, read as the reverse complement.
AATTGTTTCTTCCCATTTGGATTACGAGTAAACAGTAAATAGTCAAAACTACTAGTTTGTGTCTGGGATGAGAAAGAAAAGAAATTGAAATTCAAGCGTCTGTTAATGAGTTTGCATCAGGATTCATATGATAATATCCAAGCTTTAGTTTCCATCTTCTCTCTTCTCTCTCTCCCTCTCTCTCTCTCTCTGCGCGTGCGCGCACACAAAACAGAGAACAAAAAGAACAAAATTCCTAAACCTTGCCTTTCAGTGGTCAGTAATGTTTGCACGACTCACGAATCACTTTATAATTTTGTTCAAAGACTTAGCATGCTGTGCCATGAATTTAGCAATCTTTCGTGGTTTTAAAAATATTCCCGCACACTTACTGCTAATGGTAAATTTTGGGTTCTGCTTCAAATGAGATGCTATGAACATGTGGACATTTTTATTATAGCTAGTTTTAGTTCTTGTTTGAACAATGTGTGAGGATGATGGTATGCTTTGCTTGCATCGTGGTGGGGAGTTCTTCAAAAGCTGACATGTAGCTCTTGTCCTTCACCAACGTGAACACTAATGAGTTTGTCCTTTTTGTTGTGCACTCAGCTTGGAGAAATTGCTCAGAAGCCTTCTGAAAGAGTAAGCATCCCAAACTGTGATTAAGGAAGGTTGCTTGTTATAAAATTGCCTTCATATTTACAGCGTTTCATTGTATTACTTGTCTAACTTTGAGCTTTTTCTTCCATCGTTTCTAAGTTGTCGGAGAAGTTCAAATTGCTTGATACAAAAAACATGTGAGTGAAATTTTACTTCATTTTCCTGTGGCTTACTAAAGCTTGGAAAGAAGCCTGAAAGCTCAGTTCTCTACTTCTTTTTATAGGTGGATCAATCTGAATGCTATCAAAAGACTTGTGGACACTGATGCACTGAAATGGGTAAGTTTAGTTGATATTATGGCAATTTTCTTTTGATGTTCTTTGAATTTAAGATTTCTATACATACTTTTGAAAAGAAAAACGTTAACTTTTTGCTCTTGATGCTGTAGGAAGTAGATGCTGGTTCATCTCTAATGCGAGAAACAGCAACTAGTTCAATAATACGAGTAAAAGCCTTTCTTCATATGAGTTTCTTGTGCAACGTTTGTTACATTTGATCGGTGCATTTTTCATATGGAAAATTATTTTTTTTCCTTTGATCCAGTTTTTTGAGCGTGCAATTGGTATTTCCGTCCCTTCATCCCGTTATTTTCCACTGAATGCAACTTCAGATCTATTTCTTCCCCAGGTATTACAAACTACAGAACACTCTCCAATCTGCATTTTGTACTTGATATGAAGGCTATGTTACTCTAATGTTCATATGCAGTCGGATCTATATACCACTTTCAATGGAGTTCTAATTAGAAATGCTGCCAGAACTAATCCCAAAGATCCTTCTGTCGAGTTGGGACCTGAATTTGATAAGGTGAAGGTTACTTTTGTGTATTCTTATTCCGCCTGTTACGGATATTAATGTCATGTTTCATTATATCTGCCTTTTTCAGTTGGGCAGTTTTGTGAGCCGCTTCGAGTCTATTCCCAGTGTAGTTGAGTTGGATAGCTTAAAAGTCACTGGTGATGTGTGGTTTGGAAATGGCATTATGCTCAAGGTACAGACTTTGTGCTTGGGATTTGTTTTTATATACTTTGTCTGATTATTGAGGATCTACTACAAATTTATGGGACCTACAGTAAAACTCATCAGACCAGCGGTTAAATTGTGAAGATTCGCTTACTCTGTTGAGTCCATCTATAGAGTATGAGTTGCAAGTAAATCTATGTTTAGTTAAAGATGCGGTGCTAATTTTGATCTAGGCTATCTTGCAGACTCTGCTCTCTGTAGAATTTATGCTGTCTCATGTGTTAAAGTACTTTTAGATGTAATTTGTAGTCAATCAGTACAGCAAATATACTGTGAACTTAGACATGTCTGGATGGACATACCTTGTCTAAAATGTTATGTGAAGTAATCATTTAGTACAGATGACGATTGTCATAACCATTTCGTGTTGTTGATCTCATTTAAGTAGAAATGGATTTTCACTTATGTACTTCGAAGGTTTCACAGTAATTTTGCAACATAAGAATGATACTTGGGGGTTCTCTCTTGGAATTATTACTTGTTCTGACATTTTTATTTTATGCCAAAAGGGGAATGTCAGCATCGTTGCAAGACCTGGGATGAGGATTGAAATTCCTGATGGAGTAGTACTTGAGGACAAGGTATGGCTATGGGATTCTTAGATTTGTCATGGATGTGGTCCTTTCACTCAGCTCAGTTCCTGCTCTCTAATTCTTTTGCATCATTATTCAGCTCATAAACGGCCCTGAGGATATATGAGAAGATGATTTCAAGGAATGTAAGAGCACAATGTTTTCATTTTAAGTGTTTTATTCTTAGATAGCTTTGTTCCCATTTCTGTTTTCACTTTAAATTTATATCTATATACTGTGAAATAAGGAAATAAAAACCCAAGCAACAAGCTGAAGAGGGCTATTTACATGCCAGCAAGCCTGTTTTTGATCTCATAAAGGATGCTTCGTGAGGTGTTTATTTCAACTGATTAGGTGACTTTTTGATTCATGGCGAGGCAATTTTGATGTCAATTATATAAGGACGAAAGTGAATATCTTGTGTGGCAAGAATAGAGATCTGAATTGTTCTCGGGATAATATTGGGCGGCAGCTAACCCAGTAGAAGGCTAGAAGGTGATTGCGACGAACCCTGACTGGATCCTTTGAAAATCCCGCCTCCTGGCTTGTGCTTTATCATTTTGGCCGTGGCATGATTGGCAATCAACGCCTTTCGTCTTCCATAAAATAGTTCTGTGAAATTTTGTAGAGAACTGTCCATGAGAGATTCAACAAGTATAAGCTTGCCATTGATGTTAGAGGGCGGTATGAAAAGCGGTAAGATGGTGATACGAGTCATCATACCATATGCTTGATGATATCTCTTATTTTTTTTCTAGTTGCCTTGTTTTTTCGGCTAAAATGCTCGATGAAGTTTCCATCATCTATTCTATTACAATGCATTGTAAGGGGGAGTTCCTCATCTCGCACCATGGGGAAAGTGGAGGAGTCTCAAGAGTGCATGTGGATTTCTTTTCACCCAACCCACCTTTTTTTCCTCATTGTGTACTCATTTTCTTTGTGCTGGTATTACTTTTCAAATGAAATTCTTTAGTCTTGAATTGTTTCCTGTGGTTGTATGAAAACTCTTTTCTTATTTTTCTTTCTGAAATTTCTAATTTCTAAGGTGTAAATTTTCGACTTGGTAAGAATTAGATATATAATAAGAATAAGAAAAGAAATACTACCAATAAGGTGTGCTTAGTCGGTAAGAGTGTTTAGTTTTATCCCAGTGATTTTGGGCTCAAATTGAGGGGAGCGCTTCATGAGTAAAATCATGACTGAACCAGTTCAATGTGATTATGTGAGGGAGTGCACATTTAAGATTGCCAATGACACCTGACCGTAAACCAAAAATCTACCATTTGATCTTGATTGGGGCTGAGCATTGATCTCCGTTCAACCCGGCTAAACCCTCAAATTGGCTCGAACCAGCTGGTTCAAAGTCGATTCTAGGGTGGGTCTGTTCATTGTCATCCTCAACCCTTCAAAGATGGTTGCCAAACTCACTAGTCTTGCAAGAAGTTTTATCGGCTTCTTTTGGAGTTTGGTTTCGTTTGACATGATCGTCTTCCAGCATCGCCACACATGGGTTAGCTCTTATTGGAACGAGTTTTGTTTTAGTTTCTTAAATTTTTGTTTAATTGAATAGATGCTTGAAATCTTAGATAGCTCATCTGAAATGACGTGGATTTTTGTCCTTATAATTCTCAAAATTTCACATACTATTTCGAGTTTTACATAAAAATACCTGTCATTTTTCTTATAGCACCTTCATAGCTTTTGTGTTGGGTGGGCTAGTTTACACACTCTATTCGGCTAAAAAAAAACCAATCTTGATCGAAGTTGCTAAAATGCAACCAGACCTATCAAATGGCGGGTCGGGTTTAAAACGAGTCATAAATAGTTCGATCCAAATTGACTGATTAATCCGTTTATGACTAATTTATTTGCAATGTAAATTTCCTTACTTATACGCTACTTGACTTATACCCAATTCATACCTAACTCATATTGGAAAAATATTTTCATATTTAACCCAATCTAGAAAACTTGTTTTCTTTTGATTTTTTAAAAAATTATATAGCTAAAATATTTTCATGCAATACAGATTTAGTGGATAATTTTTATAATTTTTTTAGACAAGTGGAAAATGTGACATTTCTCAAAAATGTTTTCTATGAAGTCATGACAATATTTTCCGATGTTTAACTGAAAACTGAAAATCAAATAGAAAATATTTTCCACCGTGTGGTATAGAAAATCTAATTTGATATCCCTTCGTGCACTCCTTTTAATAAATTTTATTTTTTTAAAAAAATCAAATTATTAATTATTTTTTTTTTGTCTTTTTTTTTTTGGTAAGGATTTTTCTTTTTCCTTCATTTTCAGTTGGTGGCCAACCACAAGTGAGGAACGAGCTCACTCGAAGCCGGAGAGCTCGAGGCTTGAACCTTGCCTTAGGCCAACGAGCTCGAGGCTCGCCAAATCGGCAAGGCTTAAGTGTCGCTTAAGATCAGTGAGCTCAAGCTCACCCGAGGCTGGTGAGTTCGAGCTTCACCGTGGCTGACCACCGGTCGAGGAAAAAGATGTAGCTAAGTCGCCCACGGTGACAAGAGTTTATTAAATTGGCCTATTAATGATGTGACAAGAGTTTGAATATAGCTCGTTTACATAATTGAAGGAATAATGCTAAATATATTGATAATTCTCATAAACTCGATAAATTAATTGATATAACGGATTTTTATTAGATTTGAATATAGCTCACCTACATAAAGTCTCACTTGTAATTTGCTACATTACTTAGAAGTTAGGGCCAGGAATTCTCGGTCCCAATCATTTGCTCGAATATTACACGAATACTGCACTTGCACAAATATTGCACGAGTACTGCATGTAATTAAATAGATTCCCGTTTAGCATAAATGGGTTGGTATCATAAACGGGATGACACGAAAAAAATCGTGTCTTACGCGGTTGATACGATTAAATCTAATGAAAATCTAATGTTTACAAGTGATGATGATTATTTATAAGTATTATTCCTAATAAATTTGCCTGATATTGTGTACAGCGCCATGTCTATAGTTTTAATTGCACTTACTGCATGCTAAAGATATTCCGAGTCAATTGCAATAGACCAATAAAATTTGAAACCTGATGAACATGAATCTTCGATTAAATAATAGCATACACCATCAACTTTCGCCTCTTGTTTTCGACTCAATTGTATTCCGATAAGATTAAATGATTAGTATTACCATCCATGCGAAATACACCATGAGAAAAAGATCTCAAGAATCAAAGGAAATAGTAATGAAGAGAGAGAAATGAGGGGAAGGGCAGCGAGGAAGAGAAAAAGTAAATGTTATTACTCCCAAAGAAACAACAAACAAAAAAAAAAGTGAAGTATCCGTTCATGTTTCTAGCTAGCAAAGCAAGCGAGAGCACTTAATTAATTACAAAGATCTAAGATACAAATATGTAAATGTTATTACTTGTCATTAATACCATCAAGGAAACACTGTATATAACACTCAAGTTATCATAGACCATCAGAGGCAATCAGCTTGGTCAAACCAAAGGTGATGCCCATGGCCAATCACCCTCCAAGTAGCACCCTAGAAGCCGACTTCACCATTGGTGCTTTCTCAGCACCGTGCTCAGCCCGCTGAACCCAACCAACGCCATGCTCACCGCCACTATCACCACCGCCAATCTCACCTTGTATCCCTTTATGAACATAGCTGCTAGGAGTGGCACCAGAGCCCCCACTGCGACGACCAGTGCCGACACCCCTACCACCTTCCATGGGTTTGGCAGCTTCTCTTTCCTCGCATCCATCTCTTCAATGCCTAAGGATCCGTTTTTGTCCTCTCTCTTCATATGAGCCACCTCGATGTCATACTGCGAGTACACGGATACAAGCTCCCCAATGGCCATGCTACAGGCCCTGGCGATTAGCCCCGCCACCCCAGTTATCGCCATGGTCTTGACATCCTTGTGGACAGCACCGACACCCATCATGAGTGACGCTGTCGAGAGTAGCCCGTCATTTGCGCCCAGCATGGCGGCGCAGAGCCATTGAACTCGTTTCGAGAAGTCTACGGCCTCAATCTCTTGCTCGAGGGCTTGTTTGGTTTGTCCCTCAAGGTCGACTTTGAGGGGAGGAGGAGGCAATTGTTGGGGGTCTTGTGGTTGAGTTGATGGTGGTGTTGCCATGGATGGATGGAGACAGTAACTGTTAATAAGAGAAAGATATAGAGACGTGAGGAATATTAGAGAGCTGGATAAGATGGCGTGTGTAGGGCACACTCCCTGAGAGAAGCTATTTATGGAGAAACATATGCATACATAGCACAAAACACATGGTTGGGTGTTACCTTTCCCAGGGTTGCAAGGGAAGGCATGGTCATATTGGGTGTAGGGCTCGACTGTGTTTTAGTTGACGAGGCTTAACTGAATAATCATTGTTATGTGCTAGCGTATGTAGGTAAACAGCTGCAATAGGATTTGTCTATGTTGCACCTGTGACACTGCTTTTTGTGTACAAGCATGACACTGCTTTTTGTATACAAGTATGACACTACTTTTTGTATACTTCTAGTGAATTGTGAAATTCATGTGCATGCATGATTCAAATCAATCACCAATCATCATCGTTCATATTGAAGCTAATACCAGCGCATGTAGACCGAAATTGCAAGATGTGGAGGTATTAAAGATAGAAATCTGCGGTGCATTTGAGTTCCGTCTTGAAAAAAAGTTGTAAAAGTCGACTGGTCTCATGCATGATATACTTACGTATCATCAACACCGAAGATTTGTTGCACACCGGGAATTATATAAACCAAATTGCAGAGAGAGTGAGAGGAGCAAGGCAACTACATTATTACAATCAATATGTTCTTAAAGCGAAGTTGTAAGTCAACAAACTTAGCTAGTTGATTCATTAAATTATATGATGAATCATCAAAATTATTCAGGCAACGCACATCTGCGACAGTCTATGTTCCCCAGGGATCACATGGTTATCTTCTGTCGAGGATTATCATCGATTAATTAAGCAAAGTTGTTGAGTTCCCATAAGAAGATACTATGCTTTCGTGTGGATGCCATGCGCCTATGCTATCCTGCTCAGCTGACTACTTTGTTTAATCTAATGGTTCTGGCAAAAAGAAAAGATGGAAAGCGGTGTGAAGTCGCAAAGATGCTGCCACGGAAGGCGGGCAAAGAGAGTCAACTACTTTCTACTTCCAATCAACGTGCAAAGATTGGAGATAGAAACGGCACCACCAGCTGAACGAACGTAAATGCTTAAAATCTTGAGTTATGGAAACATTCTGATTTCTCATGACAGGCGTGTAAGAGACGGAGAGACCCCCGCTACTACTTACGAGAAGGACCATTTAAGTCCGCTTGGCAAGCTGTCAAACCCTCTCAGGAATTCTGTCTCGGAGGGTCGCAACAACATTGCACTCAACATTGTTTTCTAATTGCACCGTATCATCATTAGTGCATTGTTAAGTAGTAACCCGGTCCATATTTGGTGTAGCGGGAAACGAACAACTAAAATCCATAGTCCAATCCTTAGTGGTTGATAAGACATAACCTACACTACTTAAGTTACTATTAGCTATTACAATAATATAATTAGGAAACTCAACTCTAATCCCAACACCTTTCTCGCTTAAGGCAATCCCTTTTGAGATGCCCCCTTTTGCCACAATTTTAACATACAACATTGCCAATCCTAGACTGACTTAGTATGTTCAGGTTCACACTACTCCTACTAATACGATTACTAGTTCTTCCTCTACTCACAAGCAAGTACAGGTTCACAATATTCTTTTCTTATAGTTTTTTTCATTCATAATCAAATAACTATCAGCTAATGTTGATAATAGAATCAAAACACGCTCCTCATCATCAAAGTCAATCTAAATTGAACTCAATTAACAAATGATAATATTTAATTCAGTGATATGCTCAGTCGCTGACGAGACTTCACCCATTTTTAAGTGAAATAAATGTCACATCAAGTAGACTTTGTTGATCGTAGAAGGCTTCTTGCACATGTTCGACAAGGCATTCATTGGTTCTGTAGTGGTATTCTCGTTTACGATGTTAAAAGCGGTGCTACGAGCCAACATCAATAGAATAAAACTAAATGCCTATCTATTAGCGAATCCCAATTAGCTTGGTTCATAGACTCTAGCTTCTTCCCATATAAGGATAAGTATTGATTCCTTTGGTACATATAATTCTCAATCCGCATCATCAAGAAACCAAAATCCCTCTCATCAAGTTTGTCAGTTTTCACTTTTCCTTCTTCTACAGTCATCGATTTGCTTCAAGTCATTATTGAGCTTGGCTCTTATATCAACTTGTTCTAGAAAACAAGCGATTGAACACGACAAAAATAGAACAAGGAAAAATATTATGTGATTTAGTTAGTGCGACTTACTCAATAGGGAGAGTAGCATAGGATTCTATTATAGATTAAATGATACAACAAAGATGTCAACTATATTCCATCAGTCAAGCAATCTTAGTTTTTTCCAGCCCCTAGTTATAACGAATAACTCATAGTATTTAGCTCTCATAAATCATCACGAAGCAATCTCTCAATCTCACAAAAGAATTCCATAAGATTTTAACATAAGAATTTTACGGCTTCAAACACTAGGAATGTAATTCACGAGCATACCATATGACTGATTGTTGAGGACAAAAGCTCAACTGTTCTATTGTGTTAAAACCAATATGCACCTCTTATGTAATATTTAAATCCAAATTAGAAAAGCCTAGCTGACTCAACCAAGAAGCCTACTCCAACTAGGATTGTAATTTCAATGTGAAAAGTTGCTTGTTTGAACATCAAACCACAAATTATTTTTATATTTGGAATTTCTATTTGGATGGTGTTTTTTCGCTAGCTCAATCTCAAGACATATTTGCAATAAGCGATTACTCATGAATTGGCAAGATAACTTTATAAACGAACCAACGGACCCCGTTGGAAACGACTTTTACCATAATCTGGCCGTTTTCATTGTGTCAAAGGGAACGCCCTACACGTCACACAGCCGTTGCCCCTCGACCTTCATTAGAGGCTTTGAAAATTTCTAAAAGATCAAATTGAATCTTGCGTTATATCATATGCACCGATGACTCGCATCTTGAATGACTCCAGTATCTCTGCCTCTACGATCGCTCCAACAAAGGAAGGATACATATTCGGATCAGCTTCAATCTCCACAGGACCTCTTTGGTGCCCTGCGACGCATGCACACATCTCTCAACGTTCTCCATCATTCGTTGATGACTTGATCTAGCTACTCCTCTCTTATTCATTTCTCCCTTGCCTCGAGGAATCGAGACTCGGCTCATCTTCTGAACCTCTTTCAAGATATTTTGAAAATGTCGATTGATAGTTGTAAAAAGGAATAATGACACTAGAAGTACCAAAAAATTTTATACGACACTCAATTTGGTACCCAATTTTTTTTTTCAAGTGTCACTTTGAAAAAAAATGATCACTTAAGTATCAACTTTAATTTGGGTGATCGAAAATTTGATGTGGCCATTTTTATTAATTTTTTCATCTGACGTGGCTTATTGGTGTGCCTAGTCAGCATATATTCCAAAACGAAGCCGTCTATATGTTTTTGCCCCAAAATATAAACCCTAAATCGTAACTTACAAGAAAATTCCATAATTGAAAACCCTAAATCGACCACAACACCAAATTGAAACCCTATTCAATTTTCCTCCGATGTAGATGGACAACTCGATGGACCAATGTTGATTTCCAACTCCGAAGTTCTTTTGTCATCTTATCCCATACCTTGTGCATCATTTGATTTCCATCATCTACAAAATGATGCCTTACATTCCGGTTTCTAAGCTTCATTCTGCTTCACATAATGAATTAATAGCTCAATCTTACAAATGGAGAGCGAGAGCATGACGAGCGGCTCAAATTCATTTCCACAAAGCAAAGAAGAAGCTGAATACTTCCCTTTGAGCCCGAGCCCTAATTTTTCTAGCCAATTGAGCGAGTGAGAGAGGATGACAAACCTGATCGAGTGAGAGTGACAAAGATGGCATGTGAGCGAGTGACGACAGAGTGATTGGTGGCGATGGCGAGTGAGTGACGATATTGAGAGGGAGTCGATGTACGACTTAAGCGAATGACTTGAGCGAACAACAAAAGAACTTCGAAGCTAACGATGTTGTTTTACACAACCCAACCACGTTGGATTGTGCAACGTCGTTTTATCTATCTATGTGGACTGGTTTTTTGGGCAGAATTTCTCGCTAGAGACACTTAAGTGATCATTTTTTTTTCTGATTTGGTACTTAAGTGAGCCGACGACAACTTTGGCACTAAAGTAACTGTCATACGAAACTTTTGGCACTTCTAGTGTTGTTATGCCACTGTAAAACGAATGTGAATTAAGTCCATTTAATTAATAAAACATAAAGTTGCAAAAAATAAAACATTTTATTAATAAATGAAGTTTTAGAATTTGGAGGGTTGACTATAACCTTATATACATTTAAATCTATAAATGGAAAGAACTGAAATATATTAAAAGTAAATTTGCATAAATCCATTTTATTGCTAATTAAACTTGAATTTAGAAATGGTTAATACCACCAAAAACCCAAAATTATGTTACTTGTGACACATTTATCACAAATGTTTTTTTATGACACTAAAAATCCTAAACTATCTTCATTGTGACACATTTGCCCTAAACTTTTTTTTGTGTTACTAAAATTCCCAAACTATGTATTTTGTAACACATTTACCTCAAATTTTTTTTTTCCGTTCAAAATCACAGTTCATCTCAGTGTTCATCATCTTCTCCAAGAAAAAAGTGCACTGTTCATCGCAAGTTACTGTTCATCATCTTCTCGCTCGGCTGGAGATTGTCCGTCAAACGTGTTTGCCGGGTTCATCGCAAGCCCGGTGTAGCTTGACCCGACCGCCACCAGCCCCACCGCCGCCATCGCCAGCCGCCATACCTTCACCGGCAGGCTCCTTGGCCCCTCCACGAAGATCACCGGGACGACTCCCTGGCTTTACGTTTCTTCGTCGAAGCGCAGCAATGGCCGCCTCCCTCGTCTCTCCCTCGCTCTACACTTCTGCTTCCAGGATCTCGCCAGACTTCGGACAACCACAAATGCCTAACCCCGTCATTCTCCGTCCCAAGACGGTGCCTCTTCGGCTGCTGAAGAGTCTTGGGCTGCGGCCCCTCTACGCCTACGCCGTCCCGAACGCCGACAACCCCAGAATCTACCGCCGCCGCGGCCGCGTAGGTGAGGGCGCGGGCCTTCGCTCCACCACTGAGGACAAGACCGAAAACCCACCTTGCAAATAGGGCCGCGAAGCTCCTTCGAAGGATGCTCCTAATTTGGCAGAGAATCGTGCGGGTGGCGAGCCGAGGGAGCAGAGTTTGGGGTCGGTAGGAGGGGGTTTGGAGGGAGCTGATCTGATGGGTTTGTTGCAGGAGGGTAAGGTGGAAGAAGCTGTTAGGTATGGATAAGGGGGTTTGTGCGGATTATGCTGTTTTCGGCGCATTATTGGAATCGTTTGGGAGTTCAAAGTCTCTCGATCTGGGCAAGAGAGTTCATGATGTGTTGAGGAGGTCTCGCTTTCCGTCCTGCTGATCTCATGGAGGGGCCTAGGAGCCTGCTGGTGAAGGTGTGGTTGCTGGCGATGGCGACGGTGGGGCTGGTGGTGGTCGGGTTGAGCTACATCGGGCCGGCGATGAACCCGGCAAACGCGATCGACGGACGAACTTCGGCCGAGCGAGAAGACGATGAACAGTGCAATTTTTTCTTGGAGAAGATAATGAACAGTGATTTTGGATGGAAAAAAACGTTTAGGGTAAATGTGTCATAAAGTGCATAGTTTTGAGTTTTTGATGTCACAAAAAAAGTTTGGGATAAATGTGTCACAATGGGCATAGTTGAGGTTTTTGATGTTACAAAAAAAATTTGGGATAAATGTGTCACAAGTGGTATAGTTTTAAATTTTTGGTGGTATTAACTCATTTATAAACTAAATAACTAATGCTGTATCTTATCAATAAAATAATCTTTGTAATTTAAGTATGACGTTTTCATTTAGTAAAAAAGTTGATACTAAGCTAATAATGATAATTTATCAAAGAAGTTAACTACGGAAATCACACAAATTTATATCGTGTTGTGGTCAATACACTTTTGAAAAGAAAATTGAGGTGCAATAATCATGATAATATTTTTTTTTCTTAAAGTTATTAATGTAGATTTATTGAGAAATAGAGGCTTACCGTTGTTTTCGTTGATAAAACTTCATTACTATTGTCTTTGTTGATGAACGCTTTCTTTCCTGATAAACTTTCATCATCGACTAATTTTGTGTTGAATGAAGAAAACGTCATGCTTAAAATTATAAAAGGTTTCTTTAATTGATAAGATATATTATTAATTGTTTAATTTTTAAATTCTACTCTAACTTGCGATAACATGGATATATATATTAACTTCCATTTTATTTGATTTCTTTCCCTTTGTAAATTTAGACGTCACATATATTTGTTGCCATCCATTTATAAATTTAAATGTGTTATAAAATTTAATTGGTTAACAAAAATATGTTGACTTGATTTAATTGTAAATTAAATTGATTTGTATTATTGTACTTCTCAAAAATAATATTCTGAACAGGCATATAACTTTATAATGCATTTCATAATAACTTTCAGTAATATGTTTAGTTTAAGCGCAATGAGAGATCACAATTGTGGAGTAACCAATCGATAAATTAACAATTGGTTATTGATCGGGTGCAATGTGCTCCTCGATTGTGATTATATGTTAGAGATTAATTATAAAAATGTAAGACTTTCCAAAATGTTAGAAAGTTTAACACTACAAAAAAACTGCATTTTAGCGACGACAATTAGCGACGAAAAAGCGCAAATTTTCGTCGCTATAATTTTTTAGCGACGACTTTTGCGACGAACCAAATTTCGTTGCGAAAAACCATGTCGCTAAAATTAGCGACGAAACAAATGGCAATTCGTTGCTAATTAGCGACAAATTGTCTCGTCGCTAACACATCTGTCGCAAAACTCAGATATCGCAACTTAGCGACTAGACAAACCATTAGTCGCCATTTCGCGACGAACTACACCTGGCGTCGCTAATATTTTAGCGACTACAAGAGTATGATCGTCGCAAATTTTTGCGACGATATTTTTCTTGTAGTCGCAAAAATGTCCAGCATGCATGGAACTCAGTATCGCATATTTAGCGACAACAATGTCTACTGCCGTCACCAATTAGCGATAACTCTATCCCCCGTCGCTAATGACGTCCCGAATGCATATTATAGCTCTCGGCCACTTTTAGCGACAACACTGTCATCTACCGTCACTTTTGGCGACGACAATGTGTTCTTCCGTTACTAATTAGCGACGATTAGATTGTCCGTCGCTAACGTTGTCCCCGAATGCAAAATGGTATCACTCGGCCACTTTAGCGACAAGGTAGTCGCCGATTCGTCGCCATGTAGCGACAAAGGCTAATGGTCGTCGCTAAACAGCGACGATTAGATTGTCCGTCGCTAACTTTGTCCCGAATGCAATATTGTATCACTCGGCCACTTTAGCGACAAGGTAGTCGCCGATTCGTCGCCATTTAGCGACAAAGGCTAATGTTCGTCGCTAAACAGCGACGATTAGATTGTCCGTCGCTAACGTTGTCCCGAATGCAATATAGTATCACTCGGCCACTTTAGCGACAAGGTAGTCGCCGATTCGTCGCCATTTAGCGACAAAGCTAATGGTCGTCGCTAAACAGCGACGATTAGATTGTTCGTCGCTAACGTTGTCCCGAATGCAAAATGGTATCACTCGGCCACTTTAGCGACAAGGTAGTTGCCGATTCGTCGCCATTTAGCGACAAAGGCTAATGTTCGTCGCTAATCGTCCAGAATAGCGACGATAGTAGATCGTAGCGTCGCTAAAGCTGTTTGAACGATTAATATTTATTTTTTGTTTTTTATTCATTTCTACCTGATAAGTCATAACATTCAACGCATAACGAAATATAGAAGCAAAAAGTAAATATCTAAGAAAAGTACCCATATCAAAAAGGTTCAGCAAATGTATCTAAACAATTATCATTCGTACATATCAAAAATGTTCAGCAAATGTATCTACTCTTCATGGTCTTCATCGGGTGGGGGTGCCGGTGGAAGTCCAGTCTGCTCGGCTGCTTCATCCTCATCGTCTTGCTGCGAATGCTGACCCTGCTGTTGTCTCAATAGCATACTCAATTGTTGTTGCATGAGGCGCATTGCCTCATCTCTGGCATCAATGGCATCTAGTCTCTCCTCCATCTTCTTCATTTTTTCGTCTTTCTCTGCAAGTAGATTCTCGAGGTTTTCCACTTTTTTTTCCAGCTCACTCTCTCTTGCGCTGCGCCTTGAACTCGTTCCAGCAGAAGATGTGCCTACCGACTTCATGCTGTCCCGGGCTAACGACCCCAACCCGTACACCTTCCCTTTCTTCACTGCTGCAGATGCCTGCCACCACAGCTTCTCTTGCTCGGCCTGCGACATTTCAATCGAGGGCGACGTCCCTTCTGTACCCTCGCCGCTGCCACTACCCCCGACACCCGCCGTAGATGCAAGCATTTCATCAAATTTTTCCTACGTACAGACTTTAAAAGTTACTAGGCATGCATCACAATCAACTAATCTGCTATAAAATCATCAAGTTCGAACATACCTTAACGGCCTTCGCCGTGCCACTGACGAATGATTTGTCCTTTCTCATGAAGGTCCGCTCATACGTTTGTGAGAAGCTGGGCGGCGTTCCCAACACCTTCGCCTAACATACAAAACGGACTTCCAACTAGTCATACAATCTATTAACGGAATAAATTGACAATCTGACAATACTTACCATCTTCCTTTTGTGCTCCGCAACTGTGATGGAGCCGCCGGCATACGTCCCAATCCCAGATTCTCTGGAACTGGAAGTTCGATTAACTTTATTCCTCTCGCTGGCGCGCTTATGCTCCTCACTAGCCCACTTTCTATGGATTTCCCCCCATGACTGATCGTCCATCCAAGCCGGCTGCCTCTGAGTGGTTTTCGCCTTGTTCATCACATTTCGCATGTGATCGCCGGCCTTCTTGTTTAAAATTCTTCTAACCTCGCTATCCATAGATCTGTCCCAATAGTACTTGCGCTGCAAAAAAAAAAACGCTAACTCAATTTACCAATACATTTTAGAAATGTCACTAACAAACCGATCTTACACTTACCTCGAACTCTTGCCACCATACTCTCCTATGTTCCTCCGGCGCTTGCGTAATGCATGTATATGGCCCACGCCAAAAATTGTTGATCATACGATACCAGTCCCGCAGGACTACCGTCGCTCTGTAGAAGCTGCATTTGTTAAACATAAAAAATACATAAAACATCTCAAATTCCAAAGAAAATCTAGCCTATACAGTTAATAACAAAAAATTATGCCCTTTCATCATATTGTACTTACGAGTCTCCTAACGGTTCTATCCGCCTCCTCCCTTCATCATCGATGACCCAATTATCATCCGCATCTTCGGCGCTTGGCGGTGTCGACGTTTGGCCTACCGATGATCGTGCCGTGATCAAAGGCTCGCCCTCAGATTGAGTCTCCTCCGTTCCTTCGTCTTCCAACTGTTGAGGCTGCGGTTCTGTGGGGGGCGTATCGACCCAAGTGGGCGTGGGCACGAAGGTCCGTCGAGGGGGACTAGCCTCGTCGACCGGCCTGATCACGACTGCCATTGAACGCCCTCCTCTGGCCCGTCCACGTGTATAGACCGTCGGTTGATCATCAGCCTTACCCTTACCCTTGTTGTTATTTTTCTGATTTGGACGCTGGTGCACATTGGAAAAACAAACTAGTTAGAACAATTTATTTACTAACTAGAAATGATTTATAACCCAATTAAAAACTTACCATTTTTCTTGCAGTGTGTAAATATTGTTCTTCTTCCTGCATAAGGAAAACAACATTACAATAGGTAACAACCAGCTTGCTTCAATCACTGTCTTAACAACCAAAGGTAAGCCCATGTCTTGTTGAAATGTGAATAATTTGGCAATCTATAGTGATTTCTTGGTTGTTCATAGCTTTGGCGCGAGTATTGTGCCAATTATCAAGAAAATAGAATTTTCAAAATTACAATTTTTTACTCTCAGTACTCACCTTATACACACACCAAGAAAACCCTTGAAATGCGATGTGGAAGCTTCAAGCGCATAGGATTTTCTAAGGTGCACATCGAGGGGTACGGTACTCCGAGGTTGGTACACCACTTGGTGAAATGCGATGACACACGTCTTCTATGTTGGTAAATGAAAGCGAAGAAAGAAACAGCTTACTATAATTCACATTGATTTACTAGAATAAGAATGATCCATTGCCCAGAATTTCTCTGTGCAAGAATGAAAAGAGCTTGATTCAACATGTTGGCACATCAGCTCCCCAACATTAATATCCGTTTCTGAACCAACAAGGGGTCGCTATAAGGTTTTAAACACAGGTTTTCTGAGTATTTTTGCTATGATCCGGGGGTGTTCCCACATAGTCCCAAGTTCTAGTGAAAGCACGCATCAACAATAGTTAAGTAGATCACGGAGACATGTTACAGAAACCTCAAACGTCTTCAGTATCATCGAGAGAGAGAGAGAGAGAGAGAGAGAGAGAGAGAGAGAGAGAGAGACCTGAACAGTGAGGCTTCGCTTGAGCTCCGCTGCGACGCCGGCGAGGAAGCGACGCCGTGCTAGACCCACGGTTGATTTCGGACGGCGAGGGGAGAGGTGGCGACTCGCTCCTCTCTCAAGCAAGAACGGTGGCGGGCGGAGGAGCGGGCGGCGGGGAGCGGGCAGCCGAGCCGGTGGACGAGCGGCGGGGAGAGGGCAGCCGAGCGGTTGGACGAGCGGCGGGGAGCGGGCAGCCGAGCGGCTGGACGAGCGGCGGGGAGTGGGCGGACGACCGGCGGCGAGAGGCCAGACGAGCGGCGGCGGGCGATCGAGCGGCGTCGGAGGTCTAACTGGAGAGCGAGAGTAGAGGAGAGATAGAGAGAGACAGACTGGGGAAAAATCGATTTCGAACTTAGGTTATCCTGATTCAGCGACGGCATAGCCACGAATCGTCGCTAATTGGCTACAATTAATAACATCCGTCGCTAATTAGCGACGGTATAGCGACCAAGTAGTCGCTAAAACGCCTGAATCAAATCCATAATTCCGCCACATTTGGCGACCAATCAGCGACAGCATCGTCGCTAACATTTAACTTTTAGCGACGATATGATCTCCCCGTCACCAATCAGCGACGAAGATATGTGATCCGTCGCTAATGATGCCCCGAATGCAATTAAATTGAATAGCTCTCGGTAAGTTTTGCGACGACCGAGCACGTCTCCGTCGCTAAAATTTCACTTTTAGCGACGATATGAGCTCCCCGTCACCAACTAGCGACGAAGATATGTGATCCGTCGCTAATGATGTCCCCAACTCCAAATTGTATAGCTCTCGGTAACTTTTGGCGACGACCGACCACGTCTCCGTCGCTAACATTTAACTTTTAGCGACGATATGATCTCCCCGTCACCAATCAGCGACGAAGATATGTGATCCGTCGTTAATGATGTCCCCGACTCCAAATTGTATAGCTCTCGGTAACTTTTGGCGACGACCGACCACGTCTCCGTCGCTAACATTTAACTTTTAGCGACGATATGATCTCCCCGTCACCAATCAGCGACGAAGATATGTGATCCGTCGCTAATGATGTCCCCGAATGCAAATTGTATAGCTCTCGGTAACTTTTGGCCACGACCGAGCACGTCTCCGTCGCTAAAATTTCACTTTTAGCGACGATATGAGCTCCCCGTCACCAAGTAGCGACGAAGATATGTGATCCGTCGCTAATGATGTCCCCGAATGCAAATAGTATAGCTCTCGGTAACTTTTGGCGACGACCGACCACGTCTCCGTCACTACTTAGCGACAAGAACAGGGTCCGTCGCTAATTAGTGACTATTGATTATGGTTTGTCGCTAAAGATGTACCCCATTGCAAATTTTATAGCTCTCGGCCTTTTTTGGCGACGACATCGACAAAATTGTCGCTAATTTTTACAGAACACACCTAATTACCTTGTTATATATTTGTATATAAATACACCTGATTCATAAATAATATTATCATATATACCGTATATACTCAATATTAATTATAACACAATAAACCATAAAATACGTTATACATGTCATAAAGAAGAATAGTAAAAGTTTCAAAACCCAAAGTCGTTGTCATTGTCATCTTCGTCGTTGTCATGATAATCGTCGTCTTCTGCATCTTTACTATGATCATAAAACTCGTCTTCGTCTTCGGTGTCCTCGTTTTCCTCATCAGTGTCCTCGTCATCATCAGTGATAAATTCATCTTCTTCAACACTATGATGCAAGTTCGATTGACGTACTTCACTTGCATCAACATCGATCAATGCTCAATGTGGGTCTTGTAAAGATGGAATATTATATTCATAAGGTTCAGCTGTGTGCAGAACGACCTCTTGCTGATATGCTGTATCTTTCCAGTGTTGTTCGATCTTTTTTCGCGCTTTGATTGTACATGCTGCCAACCACTCAACTTTGTCCTGTTTCAAGCTCGGATATGATGCGTAATAGACTTGAATTGCTTGTTGTGCCAGTACAAATGGTTCGTATTTCATATATTTTCTCTTGTGATTAACTTCAACCAAATTAAATTTCGGATGCACCCTCATTCCTTTGATAGGGTCGAACCACGTGCATTTAAATAACGTAACGGCCAATGGTGGACCAGGGTACTCTACCTGTATGATAGCATCCAACAAGCCGTAAAAGGCCTCCATCAAACTGCTCCCATATCGAACACAGACGCCACTATTCATCGTGGCCTTTCCCTTGCCATATTCTTGCGTGTGAAAATTATAACCGTTGACAAAATATGCTGGCCAAGTTCTTGCTATTGCTTTTGGACCCAATGACAGATGATATAACAACCCTTCATTCTCGATCATGGCTGGAATATTGTGAACCTAATGACACATATGAATAAGTTATTCATATATGTACGTATACATAGAGTATTGCTTAATATCAAAATTTGATGAAAACTACAAGTTAACACTGCACGTCGATCTTACATAATTTTTAAACCATGCTGCAAAATGGACATTGCACAAACGATCGAGCTCATCAGGCGATACTCCTGACATGGATGCCCGAAACATTCTGTTCGATTTGAGCCAAGAAAGAATAATTTATTAGCGAATGGTTAGACACAATATATGTGTATATACATTCACATTGTGAGGTCTAATATGAAATGCTTACTGAAAGTATGGCTCCACTTCTGGACAATTCAATAAAATGTATGTGTGGGCTGCATGCATTTCTTCCCCCGTTATATAACGTAACTTACATACGTCGCTTGGTCGACCAAGATAATTGAAAATGGAGAATGAGTTACAATCCGAATCTAGCGGTCCCTCGTCGTTTCGTCCTGGTCTCCGCCTCTTGCATTGCACGTGCGACTCAAAGTAGTATGATGCAAATGTAGTCACTTCTTCAACAATGTATGCATTACAAATTGAAGCCTCCACACATGCCTTATTCTTAATTTTTTTCTTCAAATGATACAAAAACCTATATGGAAAACGACATTTTAGTTCAACATCGTTGATAGGTAGTTTCATATCTATACAAAATGAAAAACATTGTTACCTCTCAAATGGGTACATCCATCGAAATTGGACGGGACCTGCAAGTTTTGCTTCGTATGGCAAATGAACTAGTAGATGCTCCATTGAATCAAAGAACGATGGGGGGAATATCCGCTCCAAGTTACACATGATGATTGGAATATCTTTCTCCAGCTTCTCCATGTGTGATGTACGTAACATTGTCGAGCAAATATCATGAAAGAAAGTCGTCAATTCAGTAAGAGCGCCCCAGACGAAGTTTGGCAGAAATTCCTTCAACGCTATTGGAAGTAGTCGCTCCATAAAGACGTGACAGTCATGACTTTTCATACCTGACAACTTACATGCATTCAAATCAACACATCTCCCGATGTTTGAAGCATACCCATCAGGAAATCGGACAGATTTCAACCATGTTAAGACTGCACGTCGCTGCTCCTTGGTCAATGTGTACACTGCTTTTGGCTTTGGACCAATACTGCTTGGCTCCACGTCTAGAGTCGGCCGATCACAAATGTCTCGCAAGTCTTTTCTTGCATTTAGGTTGTCCTTTGTTTTGCCAGGGACGTCCATCACCGTGTTGATGACATTCTCAAAAACATTCTTCTCTATGTGCATGACGTCAAGGTTATGATGAACAAAGTGGGTCTTCCAATATGGTAAATGCCAAAATATACTGCGCTTTGTCCATTTATGCGTAGAACCATACGAATGAGGTATGCATTGCGGGGCTTCAACAACGGTCGGGAAGGTTTGGACTCGTTCCCAAAGTTCATAACCGGTCAACCTCATTGGTAGAGGTGTCCTTTCAATCCTTTTTTTGACGAACTCTTTCTTATTCATTCTAAATGGATGATTCATCGGTAAGAATTGTCTGTGGCAATCAAAGTAACACGCCTTCTTACCATGTTTTAATCGGAATGACTTTGATTTCTCCATACAAATCGGACATCCTAACAGGCCGGCTGTGCTCCACCCAGACAACATTCCATAAGCTGGGAAGTCATTTATCGTCCAAAGAAGCGCAGCCCTCAATAGAAATGTTTTATCGGTGCAAACATCATAGGTTGGAACACCAACATTCCATAGTTGTTGCAACTCTTCAATCAATGGTTGCATGTAAATGTCTATCATCTTCTTCGGGTTATGCGGACCGGGCACGATCAATGTCAGAAACATATAAGGTGTCTTCATGCACATGCCAGGAGGGAGATTGTACGGCGTTAATATGACTGGCCAGCATGAATAGTTTTTTCCGATTTTACCAAATGGGGCAAACCCATCACTACATAGACCTAGCCTGATGTTCCGTCGCTCCATTGCGAAATCTGGGTATGTTCTATCGAAATGTTTCCAGGCGTATGCATCGGAAGGATGACACATCATATCCTCTTCAGTTTCATGGTTTGCGTGCCAACTCATGTGTTCAGCAGTAGCTCGAGACGCAAACAACCTTTGCAATCTAGGAATTAACGGCAGATGAAACAATTGCTTCACTGGTCTACGTGCATGGTTACCACCATGCCTCCTTTGAACCTTGTATCTAGGCTCACCGCAAAACTTGCAAGATTCAGCAGATTGATATTCTTTCCAATACAACATACACCCTACGATGCAGACGTCAATCCGCTCAACCGGAAGACCCAGGTCATGCACTAACTTCTTCATATCGTAAAAGGAACTCGGCATGTTGTTATCACGAGGTAATGCTTCACGCATTATTTCCACAAAAGAATTGAAGCAGTTCTCTGACACGTTATGCTCGGCTTTAATACTTAGCATTCTTGCCGTGACCGATAGCGTTGAGTGGTTGTCACAACCTCCTCATAAAGGTTCATCCGCTGAACTCAACACGTCACGAAATTTATGGCACACACTTTCTTCAAATGTTGTGTCACCAGAATTGTCAAACTGTGATGTATGACTGGAGCTTCCATGCTCATGGGTGCTAGTTTGGTTCGTTTCCCATCCAAAATTATGAGCAGCTGCATCAAGCACCATTCTCTGATATGGATTTAATTCATCTCTAGCACTACTACATTCTTCCCGTACACAAGGCAATTGGTGAGTATTGCGATATTCCTCGGGAGACATAAATGGTTCACCATGGCAAGTCCAATTGTAGTAATTCGGAGTGAAACCGTTTCTATAAAGATGCTCTTGAACGATATCATATTCTTGGAATTTACTGTTTTTGCATTTTTTGCACGGACACCTTAACTTACTTCCGTTCATGTATTCAACTTATGAACTAGCAAACGCCATGAATTTTTCCAACCCAGCACGAAACTCATCGGTTAATCCTCCACGCCTAGGTAAGTTCTTATTATACATCCAAGACCTATCTCCTTCCATGATACCTACGATGAAAACCCGACTCAACAAATGTCAAGATTCATTACGGTATTTTAACAAACATATGGGGGGTGTCACATGTATCCGAGTCGTTTAACCCCATATTAGGCTTGAAATCAATCTCGTGTAAACAACAACATATAACGGCAACACAACAACGCGTAATAGACAGAAATATCAGTCAAATTGAAAGAAGAAATAACTTACCTTGAAATTAAACAAATTGGGACAATGGTGTATTTTTTGCGGTTTCTTCAATCGCGAATTTCTCACTCCCTTAAGCTTTTCCGATTTCTTCGCTAAAGCATACGCATCTCCACCTCCAGGTAACTTGTACTTACTCCAAGTAGGCGTCGGGCTCTCGTTTAGACAGAGAGGAAGAAGAGATCGAGTGCTGCGAAATGAATGAATCGTCTGTTTTGTTGCTGATATAAGCTATATTTAGCGACGAAATATGTTTACTTCGTCGCTAAATAGCGACTAATAAACTAAATCGTCGCTAAAGATAGTCGCTATTCAGCGACTAAACACAAGTCGTAGGTAAATATAGTAGCTATTTAGTGACGGTACTAATATCGTCGCTAATTTGAGACGAGATTGCGACAACTTAGTCGCTAAACTGTCCAGAGACCAAGAAACGTAAAATGTAACATTAGATCACATTAGCGACGAAGTAATTACGATGCGTCGCTAAACTGTGTTTTTGCGACTACCAAGTATTTTCGTAGCTACTTAGCTATGATAAAAATGCCGTCGCTGAATGTAGTCGCTATTAAGCGATAGAAAAGCGTGATCGTCGCAAATTGGCGACGACATCTTTATCTCGTGGCTATTTAGCGACGAATTAGCGACTAATTGTCTGTTGCTGTCGCTATTTTCGGTAATTGGCGACGAAATTAACTTGGTCGCTAATTTCGTCGCCACTTAGCGACTATTTGCCTTTTGTTGTCGCTAATTAGCGACGATACTGTTGTCGTCGCAAATATATTGTAGCTAAATTACAGTTTTTTTGTAGTGTAATAACTTTGCGAGAGAGGTAGAAGTGATGAGGATTGAAAAATGGTGGAGAAACTAGGTTATTTAAGGATCATTTGATAATAAGAAGTCTAGTTTGGGAAATAGATTTAGGAGAGATCTTTTTTTGGGAATTACCTTTCTAAAGGGAGCGGTTTTGGAGGAGAAAAAGCCATTGAAATTTAGTGCAATGGATAAGAACGAATGAATCAAATCTAACAATCATGACTACTCCATGAATAAACCAATAACCAACACTTCCTCCATGTATCTTTCTATACAATAGAAAATTCGATATGGTAATTCTATATTCGGTAAGTTCATCCTTTGACTTAGATTTATAGTAACTCGCAATCATATCTCAGATCTTACATTCCTTTTCTCGTCATTTGTTCAGATTCTTTTCGGTTTCGTTTCCAATGTTCCTGTTCCTGTCAACCAAACAAGGCATGACTCAAGAAGGCAAGATATCTTCCCCAAAGGAAGGAAAGAAAATCCAAAGGAAACGTCCATCCTTCGTATGTCTTTCATCAGACATCCCCGGTTTCTCTCTGTTTGGTAGATTCAGCCCAGCTCACTCTCTCTCTATTGTTTTTGGTCCCGGATCTTTCTTTCCAATCTTTGGGGCCTCAAGGTAGATATCTCCAATTAATGTACTTGCCTTGTCAGATTTGCTGTATATACTACTGGTTCATGCATGTCAATCCACCAGAGTTGGACAATCTACTAATAGACAATGTAATAACAATATTTCCGAGTTTGGAGTTTGCTTTCATTTCTATTTTTCAGGATATCTTATTTTGGTTACGACACAAGCCGCGCCTGGCAACAAAAAAGAAAAAAATGACAGACGCAAACACGTCAAGATCGTCAAGATTTAATTAACTGATTTTCTTGGCGACAGACACCAATTTGTTTGTCTTTAGTTTTATTTTTCAGTAACGAAAGCACGCCAAAACACTCGTCCATTCTTCCGTAATCGTCTTGGCCCTTTTCCTTAAAGCCGCTCAACCTCTCTTGCTAGCACCACTGCTAAAATTCCTAGAATCCGAGACCTCTCTCTTTTGTACCGGGTTAACCTTTCTCATCGCACATCGCTCGCCTTTCTTCATCTCCCTCTCGTTTCGTTCCTCACATACAGTCGCATCTCTCAGGTCATAAAAGCATTCCGACCCCAAATTGGATAACCCGCTTAACCCCATCCTGGACAGACGTGAAAACGATGGAGAATGCGATCAATATCACAAGAGGGGAGAGATAGACCAGAATAGGGATCGGTGTCATTGCCACTACGACTATAAACAAGATCACCCATGTGCAACGGGTGGTCCTGGAGAGGACAGAAACACATCCAGAGAATCTCATCATAGAGATAGGAGCCGGTCACCTACTGATATGGACGCTCGTCATGCTGGATATGATGCCTCACTGTATCAAGAGCCCAAGCCTATAGCTGGTACATATAAGTTTGTCTCATCGACGTTGCACACTCGGTGCCACACCTGATTGAACATTTGATTGATTTGCTTTGGAAAGAGAAGTAGTCCAAATGGCCCGAAACTTTTATTGCATTTTCAGAGGGACATCGGAAATGCTTTCTTTCTGCATTTTTCTTTCAATTTGTTTATACCAGCAGGGTCTTTGAATATGAATCATGTCATATTCCATTCAATTCACAAATTACTTATAATGTTTCAATACATACGATATTGAATTTAGTTTTTTCTCCTGATCAGGTGCATAACGGGTGCATTTTAATTTTGGCCGGTGTTTTGATAGTTAAATGTTCAGAAGTCGCAGCAATCAAAAAGAAGGTCAGAGGTTTCATTGTTTTTTTTCTGGATACTAATCTACACAATGGTGCATAACTGCTGTTTTATTTTCATTTTATAAATTTTACAATCCTCACCCTAAAAAATTCATAAAGAAAAGTATAAGAAGATAAGTAAACGACATAGGGTACTTCTCTTGGCAGATTTCTGGACTGTTGCTGTCCGTTTAACCTACTGCCAGAGTTTAATATGGTTTCCCCAGGAAATGGGGATAAGATTTGCCCCATCAGGCGACCTGATAAAGGTGGCTCGTTGGCTTACTCTAGTTTCCTGAGGAAATGGAAAGAATGAAGCCGCCATTGAACTGGGAGAATGCTCCATCACCGCTTCCTGATACAACAGCTAAACTTGTGTTTGTCCCAGAGGACATGGTAATGGGTTGGCTTGCTTGTCCAAAGGCCGCCATAGTGGCTGCACAGATAGAAGCCAAATTCAAAGGGATGCACAACTGGTGTGTGCACTGTCCCTGGTGGCACATTCTCTATAGGACCCTGTCAACGTCTCTCTCTGGGAAAAGACAAGTTTGGTGGCCCTTCTGCGCCACGGCAGTCGTTTATGCCATTTTATTGTTCAGGTGGCCGACATCCCTTGTAGACATGACACACGGAATGGAGGACGCCATCTCTCAGCTCTACAAGCAAGGTTATTGACATCCTCTAGTTGCTCAGTCAATTTAGCCACATCTGAGAACATGGTTATCGTGGCATCTTGATAAAATAGAGTTTAGTCTAGTTTCCCTAGGAAATATGGGAATAAGATTTGCCCCGTCACGCCTAGATAAAGGTGGCTCATTGGCTACTTGGCATGTCAAGTTTCTTGTCAACAACTTTCCCATCACTTTCAATCCTGAAACCATCTTAAGCCAATACGATGTTGACATCAAGCCCGAGAAGCCTACAAGGCATGGCCATCCCGTGACACTATCAAAAGCCACTCTATCTCAAATCAAGGATAAATTATTCTTTGACAACCGTATGCAGTTTCCTTTATCCATGACTGCTTATGATGGTGAGAAGAACATCTTTATTGCAATTCCGCTACCTTGCAGGACGTACGAAGTGAAAATATTTTCCGAGGAAGACAGCGAGGACTCTTCATTCCAATGCACCATCACCCTTGTGAACGAGCTCAAGCTCCATAAGTTGAAGGACTACTTGGCTGGGAACTTGTCATCGATCCCGTGAGACATATTGCAGGGCATGGATCTACTGATGAAGGAGAACCCAACGAGGCACATGATCTCGGTTGGCCGACACTTCTATCCTCTGGAGTATCATGAGGAAGATGATCTCAAGAGCGGTGTTGCGGCATTCAGGGATTCCTACACAGCTTGAAGCCGACCTCTCAGGGCCTTGCGTTGTCTCGTGATTACTCGGTAATGGCTTTCCAAAAGAGGATGTTGGTCATCGATTTCCTTAAGAAGCACATACGTGGATTCAACATCGGCCAGCCAGTTTGCAAGGTACATGAGGGAAGTCAAGCAGGCGTTGAAGGGGGTGAAGGTCATCGTGACCAACGGCAAGACCAAAGTATATGGTCATTGGGCTGACCAATGAGATCACATGCTCAATATTATTCAGCTGCGAGAAATTCAAGGGCAAGACGAAGAAGGTAAACCTGGTGAAAAACTTCTGGGAGAAGTACAAAATCGAGCTCAAGTACAAGGACATTCCTTGCCTAGATTTCAGCAAGAACAAGAAGAAAAATTACGTGCCAATGGAAATCTACGTGTTGGTCGAGGCACAGAGGTACCCGAAGGGGAATTAGGACAGAGACATCGCCTTTGTGCTGAAGAAACTCTCCTTGCCTTGCAATATGTTGTGCAGGATCGGTGACAAGCTCCTAGCCAAGTAGCCCTTTAACTTACAGAGCTTGATCTTGTTCACTAGGGTGACGGTGCATCGGAATGAGGAGTCCTTACTGTTTTCCCCAGAAAATATTTTCACTTGGTACTTCCCACAAGGTAGTGGAATTACACTAAAGATGTTCTTCTTGCTATCGTAAACGGTCATGGATAAAGGAAATTGTATACGGTTGTCAGAGAATGACTTCTCCTTGATTGGAGATAGAGTGGCTTTTGATAGCCTCATGGGATAGCCATGCCTCTCGGTCGTCTCGGGCTTGATGTTGACATGCAGTGCCTTATGATGGTTTTGGGATTGAAAGTGATTGGAAAGTTGTTGACAAGAAGCTTGATGTGCTGAGCAGCCAACGAGCCACCTTTATCAAGGCGTGACAGGGCAAATCTTATCCCCATTTCCTAGGGAAACTAGATTAAACTCTCTTTTATCAAGATGCCACGATGAGCATGTTCTCAAATGTGGCTAGATTGATTGAGTTGCTACAGGATGTCAACAACCGTGATTGCAGAGTTGGGAGATGGCATCCGTAATTCCTTCTTTGTGTCATGTCTAGAAGGGACGTCGGCCACCAGAAACAAAAAATGGCATAAACGATTGCTGTGGCGTGGAAGCGCCACCAAACTTGTCTTTTCCCGGAGAGAGATGTCGATGGGTCCTACAGAGAATGCGCACTGTGGACACAACAGTTGTGCATCCCTTTGAATTTGACTTCTACCCGTGCAGCCACTATGGTGGCCTCGGGATGGGCAAGCCAACCCACTACCATGTCCTCTGGGATGAACACAAGTTTAGCGGTTGTATCGTGAAGCGGTGATGGAGCATTCTCCCAGTTCAATGGCGTCTTCATTCTCCTCAATGGCATCCTCGTTGTTCTCACTGATTGGTTTGAATGAAGAGCGATTCTGCAAGCTGCACGTTGATGTAGAGAACATGATGTTCTTCATTTAAAGGCCACAGACTCCAGTGTCTAGAAGAAGTCCTGAGGACATTCCATCTTCTCCATCTAAAAAGAAACGCATAGGAGACTTTCGCGATATTGCCATTGCCTCTCCGCTAGAAAAGAAGTTCGAAGACAGTGAAAGCCTAGTGGAGCAATGTTAGCATGACTGAGCAATCGATAATGGCTCTGTCAGGCTGACATTGCTAGATAGCTCCGTCGGCCTTTCACCCGTTGAAAGAAGGCCAACCCTTAATGAACTTCTTTTATGGAGGAGAAGCAGTGGCAACTCCAGAAAGTCTCCTCTACATTCTTCTACATGGAGAAGATAGAATGTCCTCAGGAAGTCTAGACACGAGCCTAAGACCTTCAAGTGAAGACAGAATGTCCTCAAGAATTCTAGCCATTTATTCAGGATTCTTAGCGATTCATTGGGAAGTTTATTTTCATAATCCTGGTAGGATTAATGCTCATCATGTGCATTGGAGAAATAACGGATCTAGTCATTGTCTTTTTGCTATGTTTTTGGTAACAAATCTGGGTTCCTAGGTTATTTGTCTCCAAGTTACTTTGTGATGATTAAAGGTTACAACGCGAGGCGTTCTTTTAAGGTCTAAATGGTATCTTTTGCAAGTGACATCTGGTTTGCAAAAAATTAAATGAGCAATTTTATCAATGTTTTACTGATAATGTGGGGATGCCTTCTCAATGCTCAAGCATTTTCCACCTTCTTCGTTTAATTGCCTATTATGCTGGTTTTCGTAATCTAGAGATTATTGTGTTACCCATTCAGTTTACTCTTTCTAGGATAGTCTTTCCTAACGAATCAAACCTGAAAAGTGCCGATGTTTAATATGCATTTTAAGAAAATACTATGAATGCGGCGTCCTTTGTTACTTATAATGTGGATGCCTTTCTATACTCTAGCACTTTCTGACCTGTTCGTTTAAATCTCAATTCTCTAAAATTTTGCAGTCCTAGTAACTATTGTCTTAGTAGTTAAAGACTGGTGCATTGCATTCTGGAATTTACTCATTCAAATTTGATTGAGGTAACAAAATATAATCAAACTATATAAAACGCATAAACATTTTTGTATAAATTCATACCGGTTTGATGTTAATCAACAAAGGATAATAATTTATCAGTAATATCAACGGTTACATTACTATTTGATCTTAAGTTTAAGGTTAATATCATGAAATACCAAACTGGTATACTTGTGACAAATTTACCCAAAACTAATTTTTTGAAGACCAAAAAACCTAAATTGGTACATCTATGAAAAATTTACTCCAAACTAATTTTTTGACCTAAAAAATCAAAAACTGGTATATTTGTGACAAATTTTTACTCTCCGTTAAATTGGATTAATATCATAAAAAAAATCACAAAATGGTACACCTATGACAAACGAAGGTTAAAATCCTAAATTGGTACACCCTTCAATTGCCACGTATCATCCAACTAAAAAATTTGATGGTAAAATTTATCAGAAATCAAGGGAGGGTAAAATTGTCACCTGTGTGCTAGTTTAGGGTTTTTGGTGGTAAAAAAATTAGTTTGAGATAAATTTATCATATGTGTACCAGTTTGTGATTATTTCGTGGTATTAGCCCTAAGTTTAATGCTTTTTATTTGAATGTTCATATTATATTAGCATCTATTGGATAAAGTATTGTACTTAACTTTCACTGCACGATGTAAAAAGATCGTCTACTTTTGTGGATCTCTTACCTTCTTTGTTGGGAATAGTATATATCTTCTATTTCCCTATGCATTTTCTCAATAATATTTTTTTAAATAGTTTATAATATGCGATAATCTCATTTTCTAATAATCATATAAGATATCATAGCATTTATTTTCAAATGCGAATATATGCGATTGTAGAGCTCACAAAATTCTTCTTGACGGTCGGAAAAATGGTTTCTACTTAAACTACTTGCACATAATTTTTAGTTATTCACACGAACATTTGTTCATTTTAAAATAGTAAGACATTGTAAGGCGATTATATATGTATGAAGACTTCTTATAATTTTGTTTGCTAGGATTTCTCATGCATGTTCCAAATGCGAATGTTATATGATAATGTAAATGCCTACACACATGGGTTTACTAACAACTAGAAAAAACAGTAGATACCACAATAGACAGTTTGGATGATCGCTGTCAACTTATTGTCAACAGCTTTCCCATCACTTTCAATCCCGAACCATCTCAAGGCACTACAATGTCGACATCAAGCCCGAGGCATCCGCGAGGCACGGCCTTCCCGTGAGGCTATCAAAATTTACTCTATCTCAAATCAAGGAGAAATTATTGTCTAACAACCGTATGCAGTGTCCTTTATCTATGACTGCTTATGATGGCGAGAAGAACATCTTTAGTGCGATTCCGCTGCCTTGCGGGATGTACGAAGTAAAAATATTTTCCGAGGAAGATAGCGTGGACTCCTCATGCACCATCACCCTTGTGAAGGAGCTTAAGCTCCATAAGTTGGACTACTTGGCTGGAACTTGTCATCGATCCCTCTGATATATTGCAAGGCATGGATCTAGTGACAAAGGAGAACCCTGCAAGGCGCAGCACATATGTCCTCTTGAGTATCATGAGGAATATGACCTCAAGTGCAGTGTCGCGGCATTCGGGGGATTCCAACACAGCTTGAAGCTGACCTCCCAGGGTGTTCTGCTGTCTCTTGATTACTCGGTAATGGCCTTCCGAAAGAGAGTGTTGGTCGTCCATTTCCTTAAGGAGCACATACGTGAATTCATCATTGACCAATTTGCAAGGTACATGAGGGAAGTCGAGTAGGCGTTGGAGGGGTTGAAGGTCACCGTGACCCACCGCAAGACCAAACAGAAGTATATCGTCGTTGGGCTGACCAATGAGACCACACACTCAATATCTTTCGGACCATCTTTCACAATGAATTGACCGACATGCTGATCGCCATGTCATACTAAATCTTGCATCATCATCGCCATCCCCGCAGGTGGATCATCAGAGATTGGTGAGGCTACCAATGGTCGAGTTTGGCAGCGATGGGGGAGCTCGTGTCGTTGGCAGCGGTGGACAATGGCGGCAGGGGCTACGTGGCTGTACATGTGTGCACTCTAAAGAGAGAAAAGACTCACAAGAGAATCCACATTGATGCCATAATTTACGGTTAGTAGCGTCATCATCCACATCATCTAATGTCGTTGAATTTCTTTTACCGAAAGACAACATGGAGTTGATTGGACTCGAGTGAAGAAAAAAAATTATGAACCATATTGAACAATGAGAAAAAGTTTAGGGAACTCCGGAATGATCACTCTGTAATTATATTAAAGGTGAAAGACATGACATTCTGAATTTCGATCCATTTTCGGGATTTGTGAAATGATTATCTCATCGAAGTACTTTCAGTTAAATCTTACTCTGAATTGATCACTCATGAGATGACTAACCGTTAGGAAATAGCTAGTTAGGAATTAAGTAAGCACGACTTAAGAACTCACCCTGGATTGACACTTCAACCATAAGGATTGACGAGGAGATATTTTGGGTCATTATAAACCGATTTGAGGATGGTTATGGAATGATTTGCCAATGTTATATAATTGGGTCGCGGGTGATTCTGTTTGGCCATTGTTTGAATTACAAATATTCCCAAACCAATTTCCAACGATCGTGTCATTTGGAGCTAATGATTGACCCTCGCAATTATATGACAATCGAGGTTATCATGGTTTGAGTAAACTTAAAAGTGGCTTGATATCGAATTAATCACGGGTTGAATACGCGTAACATCTAAAAGCCGCCCATTAGTTTGAGATACATTAAAGTTGCAATTGATCAATTTTGGCCATGAATTAAAAATCGAACTTGGGTATCGAACTTTCAAGGATATCAAAACTTTTATATTTGGCGTTGCCTCATTAAGCTCGCTTAATTATCAGCTTGTTCGGAAATTCTTGAAAAAGTAAATTTTGGCCTAGGAATTAGAAAAGACCCTTTCACTCCTTTGTGTTCTAGGATTTCTTGGTTGAGTGGAAGGGCATGTTGGTCTTTATAACCCCCTAGTGATTCTGAATTTCATGGATAGACTTGCCCTTCTTGCTTTGGTTATTCTCCTAATTGCTCCATTTAAAAACCTTCTCAAGAATCAACCCTAACCTTTGGATCTTGACTTGGGGACCAAGAAGTGATCTTAACCCTTCATTTGGATGATGTTATTAAGCCAATCTCTCTCTCCCCATCATTTTTTCAGATCAGCCCTTTCTTCACTCACTTTCACTCTCACTCTTACTCACACCCTACCACACTGACCAGCCACCACCGTCCACCACCAGCACATCACGCCACCACCCTTAGCCACCGTTCAAGCCGTGACCAGTCGCCGTGTCAGCCACCATTCATCGTTTCGCCGTTTGCCGGAGTTGCTGCACCAATCGTCGGCTATTGCTGCTGGTTTAGTTGGTCTTTGGGCTTATAATTAGTGGTAAGTAATTTCTTAAACCTTGATTAGGTTGATGGGTGATTAATGGACTAGTTTAGGGGTTGATTAGTGGTTAATTGTGGGCTAATTAGTGGCTAATTATGGGTTGATCTAAGTCTGATTAGTGTATGGTTGATTAGTGGTTAATCATGTGGTTTGATATTAATCATATGGCTTATGTGGCTGATCATATGATTAGGGTAATTATGTGGCTTAGATTGATTGATCTTGTGCTAATAAATAATTATGTGGCTAGAATGATTTGATCATGGCTGATCATGTGTTGATTGTTGATCATGTAGTTTGGATTGGCTGATCATGTGATCATAGTTAATTATGTGGCCTATAATGGTTGATTATGTCCTAATTGTTTGATTATGTGGTTAATTAGTTTAATCATGGCTGATTAAGCGATTAATGTTTGATCGTGTGGTTGTGATTGATGATTATGTGGTTAATTAGTTTAATCATGGTTGATTAAATCATCAATGTTTGATTGTGTGGTTGTGATGACAATCATGTGGCCGAAATGGATTATTAATGGTGGATCTTATGCTTGAACAATGATCTTGTGGCTTGATAATGGATCATGTGGTTAATTATGGTTAATCTTGGTGTATCATGGCAATTTGTGACTAGATAATGATGTTTGATATGGTTATGAGTGCAATTCATGACATGTTCATTCATAGGAAAATGCATGTCATAAACACTCTACATTGGCTAATTAAGAAAGATGAAAATTAGTAATGAGTGATCGTTTGTGTGCATGGCCATGACAAATTTCGTCTAGGCGGGGATTCTAGACGTTGCCGATCGCGGTGGAGGCCGGATCGATGCTCCTTATTGGAATGCCGTTGGGTACCCGGCTTGCCGGAGGGATTTGATCCCCAACGTTGCCGCGCCCAAAGTAGCGAGGCAATGCTCGGCTAGATCGGAAGACCGGCGGGGGTTCAGTGTGGCCCGAAGGGTTGTTAAAAATCTAGACAACTACGGGTGTTATTTGCATTGGGGAATGCTTTTGTGTTCAAGAGTGATAGTTGAGCATGTCTAGATTATTAACTATCGATATGCATGTTTATGCAATGCCATGATTTGTTTATGTTTGGTGAGTATATGTGGTATGTTGATACTGTTAGGTGTTAGTTAGAACATATACTATGAATTGCAAGTTGGTTGTTCTAAAGAAAAGTTTTGCTATTGAGTTACCCTGATAGATAGAATTGCATGATTAGGGTGATCTGGAGGGATGTGTTACCCTAAGTGAGGCTTAGGGAGTTTACTTATTGAGATTTATTCTCATTGTTATAATTTAAACCTTTCAGACCCTTGACCATGAACTTGAACGGCCCTCCGCAACGTTTTGGGGTCCCAATGAATATGGAGCATATGTTGATGGAGTTTTCGGTAGGTGAAGATAGGGATCTTGTCTTTTGAATGTCCTCTTTTGAGTAGAGAAATTAGGCTAACCTAATCATCCGATCCTTTTTGAGTATGTGTGTGGTTTGTAGTGAAGGCCTCTCTAGTAAGGCTTGTTTGGTGTGCCATTGTAAGTAACGTTATATTTATAAAGTGGTTTGTTATTCTGTTTCATTTGTCTCTTTACTATCCCGTTTAATTGAATGTTGAATAGAGTAATTTGAGTTGCTTCTGGGTATGTTACTCTTAGTTCGTTTGTATCGGATCGGCAATTAGTCCTGGGAAGTCGCATACTTAATGACCAAACGGGGTGTTGCGAGCTTGTAGGGTGCGGGGCGTGACAAAAGATGTGCTACTATATTTATTAGGGGTGAGCAATCGCTCGGTTCAATGTTAGTTCACATAGGGATTGGTTCGGCTCTTGGTTCCAAAGGATTGGCATCTATCTTGATCAGTTCGGTTCCTTAACCATATCTTGAACCTGCTAGTTCTACTTGCAATCTTGTAACTTACAAGGTCTATTCTATGGTAGAATTTGGAATCAAACTGGTTTACCCTAACTTTAAGTCTCTAAGTAAGTTCTTTTACTATTTCTTTTAAATAAATATATGTTGAAATTGAATATGTTTGGCATATTATCCTCAAGTAGAAAGAGATGCATTCATGTTTGACATATGCAAATTTTATATACTATAATATGAAAAAAAAATCCCAGTCAGTTTTAGGTTCTAAGTTTCATATCTGAAATCTAAGCACCTAGGAATCAGTCATCCCTAATATGTATCTATTTGTTTGCTTATTGATTCAATGAGAAAATATTCAGTAGTTTCAAAGTGCCACGTCAATTGTTGACGTGAGTTGTTTTTTTTTCATAACCAATTAGAACTTGACGCATAGACACAGACCTGGAATAAACGAAAATACAAACATAAGTTTTTCTCTCTCTTTTCCCCCTATCCCTTCGGTACTGTAGCTCAGATCTAGCTTGACCTCCGCTCCTCCCTCGCCGTCTCCATCGGCACCTTGATTAGGCTAACCCCCAATAGCAGAGTCATCGACCATGGACTGCGCTCAAGCTCCCGCTCGTTCGAGGGCCACCATAATGGTTGCACAGATAGAAGTTAAATTCAAAGGGATGCACAACTGTTGTGTCTGCTGTCCCTAGTGGCACATTCTGTATAGGACCCCCATTGACATTAATCTCCGGGAAAAGACGAGTTTGGTGGCGCTTCCGCACCACGATGATCGTTTACATTATCATATAACATTCACATTTGGAACATGCATGTCATGTCAGCAATTGACATGGAGATGGCAAACTCTACTAGTGGTGATGGCGGAGGGAGAAGGGGAGGTCGGGCTCAAGGTGGTCGGAGATGGAGGAGGAAAAGAGCGGTAAATTGAGATTTTTCATTTTGTTCAATCAAGCCCACATTAGTATACACGTGTCAAATTGTAATTGGTTCAATACGAAAAAAACACGTATGCCATATCAGCAATTGACATGGTGCTAGCAAATTGCTAAATATTTTCTCCTCATCCAATAATCCTTGTTCCTAAAGGAAATGAGCCCACTCCAAGGATTAAATTGGAATTTCGCCCACCGAGAGCGCACCGGATAGCGTCTCCTTCCTTCTTCCCTTGCTCTTCCACCGCGAAACGGATGAAAAGGGGAGGAAGAAGAAGATAAACCCCGCTCCTGCAACTCTCTCTCTGAGCGAAGAAGATGGCAATGCCCTCGACGCTCTCCATCGGCCATTGCCAAACGCACCTTCCCTCCCTCTGCCTCCCCAGGCTCTCCTCCTCCTTCCTCCCCCGAAGCCCCCCAAGGGTCTCCCTCCGTATCCCCAATGTCCCCCGGAAGCGGTCCGCTCGCCGCGGCCTCGCCGTCGCCATGAGCATGGAGGCCGGGATCGGCGTCATGGGCACGAAGCTGGGCATGATGAGCTACTTCGAGCCCGACGGCACGGTGGTCCCGGTCACCGTGGTCGGGTTCCGGGAGGGCAACATCGTGACCCAGGTGAAGACCCAGGCAACCGACGGGTACGACGCCGTCCAGGTCGGGTACCGCCGGGTCAGGGACCGGAAGCTCACGAAGCCCGAGATGGGTCACCTCCAGAAGGCCGGGGCGATCCCGCTGAGGCACCTGCAGGAGTTCCGGCTCCAGTCCGTGGAGGGATTCGAGCCGAACCAGCGGCTCGTGGTGGACGAGGTCTTCAAGGAGGGTGACCTCGTGGACGTCTCCGGGACCACCATTGGCAAGGGGTTTCAAGGTTTGTTCCTCTCTCTCTCTCTCTCTCTCTCCCCAAGATTTTTGAAGTGTTGTCTATTTGAATTGAATGTGATATGACAATGCGTCTTTTAGATATGTGAAAGCAGCTTCTCGAAAGGGTGTCAGTATGATTCTGGATGACCGAAGCTGTTGGTTTTTCACGAGTGCTTTTTTTTTTCTGGGTATTTTTTCTTCAGTTTGTAATGAGTGCTTATCTTGTTCAAGAATCAGCCATACGGCTGATTTGTATTCAATAAGGTGGCATGGACTTGGAATTACTTTAGGAGATGTAATTATGAAGAGGAATTCAGGTGCATTTCGCTTGCAAATATTACGCTGTGGAACAATGCTCTTTGTTCGTTGAGGTCTTGAATATGCTCCTGCCGGGTTAAGCACTGGGAATCATCATCTTTCTAAAAGTTATAGAAAAGGTTCCCAGAATTGTAATCTCAGTTAAATTGATTTTGATGAGACTAGCACGGATTTGACAATTCCTTGGTATCCGTGGATGCAACCTCCCACCCACCTTACCCAACACGTCAAACCATGTTTCTTGTTCATTAACCGCTTGGTAATGTGCCTGCTTAGTTAAACACTAATGGAGTCGTCAGCTTCACCTTTAAGTGTTAGCTTAGTGGTGAATTGAGCCAGACATTTTATTCATCTATTTGATTTTGAAGGTTATACTGAGGCAGGAAGATGCCAGGGCTTGTTTGATGCTTGTGAGGAACAGGGCAGGGTGCTTTTTTAGTCATTGCAAGTTTTAATCACCTCAAATGTGAGCCTTTGATATGATTATGAAGAAAAGAGATGTTCAAGCATATGTCTGGTCCATTTCTCGTAATTTTTTTTGCTCAAGCTTCCCTGCTTTTGCTTCTGTTAGTGATACAAGGGAGGAACTTTTGACCATCTGCCCTGCGGTTGTCTTACTTGAGTGTGAATAATCATCTGGTGAGGTTTCAAAGCAGTACTAGGTTGTTACTGCTTTGTCTGCTCCTCTTTGTCCAGTTATTAGGGATTGGATAATCTTCCAGTACCATCATGTACTTGTTCTTGCAATACTGTAGAAGATGCCTGTAAGACTGCATAATACTGAATCTTTTGAAAGATTGCCGTGTAATCTGGAGTTTGAGAGTTGCTCATCTTTTCTTGCAGCGGTGGACGCAACAATTAGGTAGGAAGGGGGGGGGTTGGGGGTGGGAAGATAAGTTTATGGGAGGCTAGATGAAATTAATATGCATAAAATTTACTTGAAAAGAATTTACAAGGTAAACTTAGAACACATCTAGTTGTTGAATGGGGGCAGTGACCATCACCAGCCCCTTTGGATCCATCATTATTTTCTTGAAATGAGCTTTGACAAAGAAACTCTTTGGAAGTATATAGTTTATGCGGTGTTCTAGTTCCCTTAATTTGATATCTGTTGGTTGTTTTGTGAATGAGGACTTATTTCAATCTACCGAATTTCCATGAAGCCTTTTCTGGTGTGTATTCCTGATGACATTGCATTGGATCTATCTGTACTTGGAGCTGGAAAGGTTAAGATAACAGCACTATGCCTTTTTCTGCTGCCAACTGCGAAAGCATGGAATTTTGTTATAGTGTGTCCCAACAAATCCAAACTCTATAGTAGAAGTGGTGACTGATTCTAGTAAAAGAAAAGACTACTGTTTCACATTGATTTGGCATCAGTCTTTTATCTTGAGGAAGAGGTGCAAGAGGGAATCATAACTTAATAGAAGCTAAAATGTGTGTAATAAATATGATTTGATT
This sequence comes from Syzygium syzygioides, assembly GCA_031216285.1. Classification (NCBI taxonomy): domain Eukaryota; kingdom Viridiplantae; phylum Streptophyta; class Magnoliopsida; order Myrtales; family Myrtaceae; genus Syzygium; species Syzygium syzygioides. The sequence goes on along the minus strand of CM062245.1, from coordinate 18,955,114 downwards.
TTGTAAAGTAATTTTCATAGGTTCATGCTCAGTAATGTGATAGTATACTTGAAAGAGCATATCTGAGCTTACATTAATTGTTTGATGGACACCAGAGTCAAATTGCAGTAGTCATGTCTCGACCTATAGAAGTACAATGAGGCAATATTGGTACATCGGTTCTTCGATTGAAATGTTTGCTTTCATATTTAGTTTCATTTATAAGTGAAAAAAAAGAGAGTAAAATCTCTCTGTCTATCTCTCTCTCTGTCTCTCTCTCCATTGTGGGTGAATAGAAGCACCTGCTGCACACTTAAGTGATGTGCTGTATACACTCACTTGACCTGCATTCATGAACCGAAATCCATTTGCTGGTTGAGCCAATCCAGAATGTATACGACCCAAAGTTTCTCCCTTTTCACCTAATAAAGTGTATTTTTCTTACTCATGTTAGACTCACTGGTTGAGACACGTCAATCTCTAGAAGAAATTTTTTTTATTGATGGTGGGTTTAGTTCAAATAATTTCTGATTGATAGGATTTATGGCAGTGGATATGCAACTCGTTAAAATTGCATAAGGCCCTAAGTTCATTTTGATTGTATTTTCTGTGTAGTAGTCCCTCTGTTTTGTTGTCAGCTTATGTGATTGTACATGTGGAAATGAACTGGATGCTCCATGTATTTCACCGATGTGGATCTAGTCTTTTGTGCAAAAGCATGCGGGCTGTTTGCTGAAGTGTGGAAGCCTGGGGTTTGTTTGTACCAGTGCAAGTTTGTTGAGGTGCAATGGAAGTAGTTTACAGTGGTTCATATCTGTACTCCACAGGTCTGTTGATGATTGTATGCCTTACAAGCAGATTAAGCAATTTTAAGCGGCTCTCTTAGGCATAGGTGTTCTTGTCCAGCTATCAAAAGGAAGATAGATCCTCCTTTCTGTATTGACACATCAGACTCATGATGAATCGAATACCTTGAGCTAGGGTGCGAGCTCTTTGCATGTGGGGAGAGCACCTAAATAAGGGGATATAGACTTCTGAAATGGTATCATCTGTCCTGACTTTTTTCTAGGCTTCAGATCATGGTAACTTTTGTGCGTGATGTCTTTAGCTGTAGAATTAGTATGTTGCCTTACTTTGGTTCTTAATTTTTCAATTCTTGCTAATATGGAGTTGATCAATCGCGGGGATGGTTCTTTTTCCTTATTCTTGTGGTAAAGTCATGGGCTTCTTTTTTATTCAGCTCAAGGAAACACGGAAATGCTTCATCTTTTCATTTTTTTATTAAATATCTCAGATGGGCTGATCTTGAGTATTTATGTTTTTCCTGACAGGTGGGATCAAGCGGCATAACTTCAAAAGAGGTCTAATGACACACGGGTCCAAGAGCCACAGGCAGTTGGGTTCGATCGGTGCGGGAACAACGCCTGGTCGTGTATATAAGGGGAAGAAGATGCCTGGTAGGATGGGAGGATCAAAGAGAAAGATTAGGAAGCTTAAGATTGTTAAAATCGATAAAGATCTGAATGTGGTCATGGTCAAAGGCGCCGTTCCTGGAAAGCCAGGAAATCTTTTGCGGATAGCACCTGCCAAGATTGTGGGGAAGAACATACCCAAGAGTTAGGATTTGTTGTGCTACTTACTTTCTATGTTGGTTTAAATTTTTTTTGCATCGGGTAATAAACTACTTATCGATTGCAAGCTCATTGTTTTGGTTGACGGGATGCTGTTAGGTCCATTTACCATCCATAACCCCAATGAAATGGGGTGGTGAGTGAAACCGACACAGGTTTCTTGATAACGGTGAAGAAAAGAAAGATGAAAATGTGATTAACATGCATCTAGAGAAGTTCATCATAATTATTTGATTTCAGTTGGCGGAGGCCACAAAATACTTGAGAATTCTTCAGCTCTTGAAGGTGGTGGCACGTGGATATCCGTCTATGTCGTTATCTGATATATCCTCGTGAATTTTCTTCTGTAGTGAGTTTAACTTGTGAAATCATTGAAGCCTTAAGTCATGTTCAATGTTTGTCGAGTGATACAGTGCCTCTTTTGAAGTCTACCTTCGCAAGCAAGTCATGAAAAAAAAAAATTTCTGAGGAAGTCGATGAGATTGGGAATCTAAACTTAGCAATTTAGTCTGGATTGTGATATTTGAATCATGTCCAGATCGTGACATTAGAATCTTATACAGCCGATTGACCGGTCCATCCATCTTTTGATCAACATGATAAGCTGATTCTAATATGGCAAGAAGTGGTGTCTTTTTGTCGATGGCGAATTTAATCTGGAGAATCGTTTTGTTCTGGGAATTTCAAGGTTAGACATGTTAAGTCATTCTTGTCTTCATAGTAAATTTCATGATTCAGTTCCTCGTTCACAGGACAAAGGTCCTTGCAAGCATCGTAAAGATGTCTCGTTCCTAATGTACACAGCGAGAGACATGGATACCTAAATGGAAAGAAAACAATGCTTCAAATATTTCATTCTTCATATCAGATAGCTTTTGCTTAGAATTTACAAACAGCTTATTCCATCACTGTCTTGCCGGTAGATCAGCAAGAAATCAATTCATATTTGTAGGAATCGGAGTTTAATGCAGAAAAAGAAAAAATTAGATTAGTTCTCTTTTTGTGTTTGAAGATTTGATAGCATTGTTACATGAAAGTTCATTGTCTATTTAGAACCATAGAACACGCGAGAAGAGTAAATTGACGTTATATGACTATAAATCTTATCACCCATGAAAAATATTCACAAGGAGCTAAGAGCACGCACGTAAAGAATCACATTTGATTACATGTTACTCCTTTCTTAAAGATTATGACTCAATTATTCTCTCAAGAAAAGGAAAACATAATTGCTGCCTGAATGAGATCCTAAGTGAACATTTGCAAGTACTTCACAGTGCGAAACCTAAAGCTCTTAAATCGATCACAGATCCGAAATAGATAAACTGTGTTGACTAAGTGGTCAATGAATGAAAACCTCCAAAGAATAAGACTTCCCTTCTTTTTGTTAGAACAAAAATTTTTAATCCATTGGCGGGTACTAAGAAGAAAAAGAAAGGAAATAGCTTTTGCTACATTGGTGAACTAAACACATACTTCCAATGGAAAGAACGTGACCAAATTGCGAATTGCCAAGAAGTTATCTCCATTTGCGTCCAACCTTCTTTTTGGTCACAACTTTCCACACATCCTCATCATTGTTTTTCCCTACAGTGGCACAATATAAAGATACTTACACCACACCGGAGAGAGAGAGAGAGAGAGAGAGAGATGGGCAGAGGAGGGGGAGGAGGAGGGCCATCCCCATTGCCCATTGGTGCCATCACTGATGGTCGGGGCATTAGGAGTGGTCATCCTCTGGCCAACTTTGATGTGGCTTGTGGAGCTTGTGCTGCCAATGTTTCAATCCAATGTGGATGATGAAGGTGGTGCAATGTCTTTTGTGATGGTTCTCCTTTGCCTATCCTTGCTGTTCCTCATCCACTTCCTCACCACCTTCTTTCCCTCTCTCCACTTCCCAACATAAGTTGGCAGCTCTAAACTGTATCACAGCAATATGCTCTAGCTATGATGGTGGGAATGATGGGTTTGGTCTAGTGTCTCTGCTGTTTGTGGCACTTTTCTTTGTTTTGTACAATTTCTTGTGATTGAACCCATAATAAAGAGGAAAGTTTGTGTTTCGAATTGAAGCCAGATCGTCTAGGTTTCTGTACTTGCCACTATGAAGAAGGTAGCAAAATATAATCTTTCTTCTTTTTTTCAATGGAGAGACCATAATTTGTAAAATCAAAGCGACAAGTATTGGCTATTGTTCGCACTTAAATTTTGTTTGTAGGTTTTCCTTGCTCTCTTAAAAAATAGAAGAGACTTAAAGCCTATTTGATAACCTAATGATTGGAAATTAAAGGGACAATGCCATAATTTGTTCGTGTATTTTTCTTCTATGTTCAATTTGGTCCTTATGCTCTTTCAATGGGACCAAATTATTCCTTCGGTTCGATTTGGTGAGATCGGCATCTGACGTGGCAATCCAACTTTGTCATGGGAATTGTGTTTGTTAATGTGGTTTTACACGTCCTTGCCAACTCAACAAAAATTGTAAAAAATAAAGACAGAAACAAAACAGGAAAATAAATTAGAGAAAAAGAACACATATGAACAGCACAAGCTGGAAAAAGAGAGGAGGTTCCGTTGAGCGATGCAGCTGCGTTCTTATCTTGGTCACATATCTCCTTTGATGGGCAGGCGTTAAGTACTAAGTTGAATGCTCTATATTCTAAGGGTTTGTTTGTTTGATTGAAATAAGTTTCCGCGAATTGATTTTCTGGACTTTTTCACGTGTCTGATTTGTTGAAAATGATCGGTCTACGGAAAACTATTTACGATAAAAAAAATATGCATGCTAAAAGTTAGGAGACTGAATCCCTAACATGAAAAGGGAAATCATTTTCTTGAAAAATGATTTTCCAAAAAACACTTTCCTTTATTGTGAAATTTTAGTCGAAACAAACACACTCTAAAGAGCACGAGCACAATGCGAATTTCAGACATGAATGACGTTAATAACGTATTTTATGAGTGGTTTTACCTAAAATCGACCGCACTGGCAAACACAATTTAGTAAATCCCAACTGTGCTCAGAATCAGGGCTAAAGAAGATTTTCTAAATATGAACCAAAGAATGTGACCACAGCGTTTGCTTCTCACCTATGGTTGCCACAAGTGTTTTTTGTTTTTGGTTTTCCTTCTTCCTTCACTCGTCTGACAGAAATAAAGTAAGAATCGTAGATAGTGATAAATTGACACATCGACAACAGCTCATGTAGTGTTTGGTCGTCAAGGAACGAAGGCGGATGCAATAGAATAGGATTGGAAAAAAAGTTCCCCCATATTTTTTATATCCAGGCTCTAGGATAAGATGTTAAATTTATTGTTTAGATGTTAATTCAGGTTTAAACTGTTCAATTTAACTAATTTAGTTATGAGCCTTTTGACAATTTACTAATGTAGACACTAACATTATTGTTAGTTATTTTACGTGACACAGCTGAAGCTAATGAGGATAAATTTTGTATTTATTTAAAAAAAGTTTCCAAAATTTTTTATTATTTTATTATTTTCTTTTATTCATTTTCTCTTTTTTCCCATTGTGAGCCATCGACATTTTCTTTTCTTTTTTTTTTCTTTTCTTACTTTTCCACTTTTTTCCTACTTAAGTCTAGTGAGGGTCACTAACCCTCACATGCTCACAGAGGAAAAAAGAAAGAAAAAAATAAAAAAAAATCAAAAGATCATAGAGAGTTAAACAGATTACTTCTCTTAGCGTGCTCAAAAAAACTTGATACGGATATTCTTCCAATCAAGCCCCACAATTATCTAGCATGCCCAAAACAACTTGGTTCATATGTTCTTTATTTCGAGCCCCATAACTGTCGAACCTCTAGTTCAGATATACCACCAATCGCACATCTCGCAGAAGAAAGGACTTGCGGGTAGAGATGGCCACGGTTCGGAACCGACCGGTTCCAGTTCGGAACTGGCGGTTCCGGTTCGTGGCCAAGAATGAACCGGAACATAATTTTCTTTTTTTTTTCTTCGGTTCCGACTTCCGACTTCCCGTTCTTCCTCCGCCGGCGCCGGCTAGGGCCGGCGGAGGTCGCCACCCTCAGGCGAGCCTCGCCGGCGTTGGGCGACTGGGCGAGGCTCGCCACGCCATCGCTCGCCCAAGCGAGGGCGAGGCTCGCCCGACGCCGGCGAGGCTCGCCCTCGCCAGATCCAGGCGAGGGCGAGCCTCGCCGGCGTCGGGCGAGGCTCGCCCTCGCCTGGGCGAGCGAGGCGAGGCGAGGCTCGCCCGACGCCGGTGAGGCTGGCCCTCGCCTGGATCTGGCGAGGGTGAGCCTCGCCGGCGTCGGGCGAGGCTCGCCCTCGCCTGGGCGAGCGAGGGCGAGGCTTGCCCAACGCCGGCGAGGCTTGCCCTCGCCAGATCCAGGCGAGGGCTAGCCTCGCCCTCGCCTGGGCGAGCGATGGCGTGGCGAGCCTCGCCCAGTCGCCCGACGCCGGCGAGGCTCGCTTGAGGCCGGCGACCTCCGCCGGCCCTAGCCGGCGCCAGCGGAGGAAGACAAAAAAAAAGGAAAAAGAAGGAAAAACAGAAAAGGAAAAACAGAAAAGAAAAAAAATTAAATATAAATTGTAATTAAAATGTAAATTGTAATTAAATTTGGGGACAAAAAGACAAGACATAACTTGAACTTAATAAATTATCATTAAGCACATTACAATTCGTTATAACGATCTATAAAAAAAAGGAGCACAATATATATGCCCTAAAATGATCCAAAAACCTAAACATTCCGTGCACACTGCACAGGGGATCAGAGGACAGAGGTCACATGTCGTCGGATTATACTTGGGTTTCCCTAAGCTCATGTAGGCGTACCCGATATGAGAAACAAGGGTTCACTTCCCGAAATATTTGCTAACTCCAATAGTTCTTTTATCCTCAATCGTCACTACCCGTTCTAGTACCGGTAGTGGTAGTATCTCCATTGTTAAAGAATTCGGATTTATTATTCCGATCTATCTCTTGTTGCCGGTGTTGAGCCTTCGTCCAATCAGCAACACAAGCTTGCATCTGCATTGATTCTGGATCTAATCTTGAACGATATTCATCCGAAATATTACCTCCGGCACTAAATGCTTGTTCGACCGTAACTGTGGAACAATGGGTTGAAAAAATCTGTTTTGCAATAAGAGAAAGGATTGGGTATCGGCTTGCGTGCCCCTTCCACCAATCCAAAATTAAAAAATCTGTACCACATTCAGTAATCACAAATGAAACGCTTAGATAACTCTCGAATTCAGAAATATTTCCTATTACTCCCTTTTGTTTTTTTTGTCTATGTAATAAAAGTTGGTACCCTCTACTAATTTTACCTGTACCGTCATTTTGTATTTCCATATATTGAGAAGATCCAGTATCACCTAAATTATATTTAGTCTAAAATTCATTATATAATTCTATTACTACGTTTTTAACATTACGTACTAAAGTTGTAACATTTATCTCATCACAATGTAAACATTGATAATACACACGCAAAAAATCATTTAAGCCATCCAATTTGCAACGCGGATCAAAAACACAAGCAACTAAATAAATAATGGGAATTTCCCTATAATAATGTAGCCACTTCATTTTCATTGCAAGTATAGTATGTTGTAATTCAACATCATTTTCACATTCATCAAAAATTCCGACAATATTAGTACACTCCACTAAAAATAAATGTGTAGTAGGATAATAAACACCGGACAAAGTATAAGTTGCATCATTAAAAACCTTTAAAACATCTAAAAGTTTTTGGCAAATATCCCACTTTTGTGGGTATAAATTAATCTGAGGTACATTATCAGAAATGAATGCACATAATATATCTTTATATGCTAAAGATTCAGTAAGCAAGTGGAAAGTAGAATTCCAACGAGTTGGAACATCTTTTGGAAATCTTTTTGGCCTTCTGCCATTTTCTCTACAAAATCTACCCCATTCTCTCATTTTTTGGGGATGTTTCCATAAAAATTAAATCGCCATTTTTATTGGTTGAAGAAAAATATCGAGAGTTTTCAAACCATCTTGTACATATAAATTTAAAACATGACAAGCACATCTAACGTGAAAAAATTTTCTGCCAAAAGCGGGTTTACAAATATTTTCTAACTCGACAATTGAAGCGGTATTTGCTGCAGCATTATCAAAACCAATTGAAAAAATTTTGTTAAGCAAATAATATTCTTCTAAAATTTGCCTAATTAATCTATAAATATTATTTACCGTATGATTATCATTGAAAACTCTAAATGCAATGACACTTTTTTGAATACTCCACTCGTCATCTATCCAATGACATGTTATGCCCATGTAAGAATGACTTTGCCAAGGATCACTCCAAATGTCACTACCTATATGCACGCATCCATTAAATTGCATAAAAAAGTTTTGTAAATCTTTTTTTCGTTTTTTGTAAAGATCTTTAATTACTTGTTTAACTGAATTTCTAGAAACACGTTTTTCTCGTGGAGCACATACATTTTGTACAAATTCATTAAAACCAAATCTTTCTCCAAACTTAAATGCTAAATGCTCAAAGGAAATAAATTTGCCTAATTCTTCCTTATAAGTTTTTTCATTAAAACGAAATAAAGGGGAAGTGTTAGGATTGGCGTACCTGGAAATTTGTTGTTGCCCGATATCGATTCCCGTTTCGGTTGGATGTTTGCTTCTAAGATGTTGTTTAAATGTTCCATATCCTTGTCCACCTGTATATTTATATATTTTCCCACAATATTTACAAATTATATCATACCTTTTTTCACCAATATCAAACATTTCCTTTTTCGTGAAGTGATTCCAAATGTCAGATGTAAATTCTCGTCCCGCTTCCTTTGTTGTAGATATTTCTCCAGGAGGATTAAAACTTTCTTGAATCGGGACGCGCTCCATATCGGGAAAAATGTTGATTTCATCATCTTGAAAATCTGCATATTCGCGAGGATCAAAAGAATGAAGGGATTCCGTCGCGATATTCTTACCTTTGCCAGATGGCACTCGACTTCCACTTGTCATTTTTCGAGTGGATTGAGAGAATTGAGCGGATTAATTGGGAGAATTAAGAAAGAATTGCGTGAATTGAGAAAATTGAGAGAATTTAAGAGAATTGGCAATTGGAGAGAATTTCGAGTATTAAGAAAATTTAAGACTTGAGAGAAGAGAATTTGAGAGAATTTGAGAGAATTGTGTGAGTATTTATAAGAAAATATTGAGAAGAAAATTTTTTTTTAAAAAAGAGAAGATAATAACCGTTGCAATTTTGCAATGGTTATTATTAATTTTTTTTGTACTTTTTGCCCGTTGGCCCGTTGCCAAACGGGCCCGCTGGGGCGCTGCCTGCAGCAGGGCCTGCAGACGTGCAGGCCCTGCTGCCTGCAGTGCAATTTTTTTTTTCCCGTTGGGCCGTTGCCCAACGAGTGCCGGGCGCCGATGACGATGACGAGGAGGCGCTTGCAGCAGACGACCGACCAGAGGTGGCCGGCCGCCGGCCTCAGGCGAGGCCGCCCTCGCCGGCGTCAGGCGAGGGCCGCCCTCGCCTGGGCTGGGCGAGGCCGGCCTCGCCTGCAACTGGCGAGGCCGGCCTCGCCCGACGTCGGCGAGGCTCGAACCTCGCCTAGCATCTGGCGAGGCTCGACCTCGTCGGCGTCGGGCGAGGCCGGCGCCGGCGAGGTCGAACCCTCGCCAGATCTGGCGAGGCTCAACCTTGTCGGCGTCGGGCGAGGCCGGCCTCGCCAGTTGCAGGCGAGGTCGAGCCTCGCCCGACGCCGGCGACGCCTCCGCGCTCCACCTGCACCTGCAGTTTTCTTTTTTTTTTTTTTTTTGAACCGGGCCCGGAACCAGCGGTTTCGGGCCTGTTCCATAATTTCGGGAACCGGAACCGGGCCCGTAGGGCACTGGCCGGTTCCGGTTCAGAACCGCGGGCCCGGTCAACGGGCCGGTCCCGGGTTTGACCGGGTCGGTTCCGGGCCGGTTCCGGGCCAAAACCGGCCCGTGGCCATGTCTACTTGCGGGTGATCATTACTACAATTATGCTAATAATCTCGTGGCGATAATTCTTCACACTTTCACATTTTAGTCATAATGCCGGAAGAGAGAAAACGTATTTTTACTCTCACGCACGAATTTTTGCACAATCACATACTCGTATTCTGTTGCTGATCCCTCTAGTAAGTGCGATAAGCAACAGTTGCTGATCGCTTGAGATGCACGATGAGCAACAGTAGCTGATCGTGCATTCTCATCGTGCGTGTGTACACGCTGCGCACGAACAGTGCACGAACAGCAGGCGAAGCACACGGTCGACAATTGCTGACCATGTGCATGCACTTTACCTTCTTTTTTTTTAAATTTCTCTTTTAATATATATAGATATATAGATATATATTAAATAATTAAAAATACGAGTGTATAATTAGAATGTGTGCATTTCGTGTGCATTATATGCACGCGTGCCCATGACCAAAAATAAAATAAAATACCCATTTAATTTAATTTCAGCTCAACTAAATTGGTTACTATAATCGATTACTATAATTGCAAACATATTTGCCATATTGTATTTCCTGTTCAACGTCATCCTAAATTGGTTATGGTATGTGACATCTCTAAATTTATTACTGAGCTAGTAGTAAAATTTGCACAACACATTAGTACTCCAAAAAAATTGATTGTCCCGATCAATCTCTAGGTCTTACAAGTCATGATTGACATCTAGCAATATGTCATGACTACCCAAATAGTGTGAATGCTATAAGAACTTAATGAACCTATCTGCTTTGGCTATAGTGTAATTCAATCCCTCTGACTTATTATGTTTCGATCGAGCAAAGACCATGGAATATTTGTCAAGCCACCAATTCAATCATATCCATAACTTAATTGACATGCATTTTATACGAGACATGAATAGTTCATTCTTGGTTATAACCCCGACCGAGGATTTCAATGCAGTGTCAAGATTAGATCACATAGAACATCATTATTGTACATTGCCTGTAACATGGAGAGACAGACTTTGTTTTGCGTACACGAGTAACTTTGCATGTGAATGAACAATGACCATCAAGTATAGAGACGGATCAACGAATTAACAATATATGCACATGTGAACCATAGTCATCCACAGGTCTAAGGATTATTTACCCAAGACCAGAGCATGAACGATTAGACATTGACCACACCAAAAACTTCCATGTTGCTAATTGTTCTATGTGTGTCACGTTAGTGAACTTGTTACGTACAAGCACATGTGTTCTAACTCGGGCATCATAATATCCAATGACTCGTGACTCATCATTCCTTTAAGTATCCAATACTTAACGATAAAGCTAAAAACATACTGGTCTTAGCAGGATCATTAATTTTCACTCAATGATCTATCGACTGGAAACAATTTAAAGATTCAATATAACTGTGAATTTATTGCATATATTCTTAATGTCTCAAGAATGGGTCTAGTAAGTATTGATATGATGGAATCATTTATATATTTAAATAGGGTTAATACCACGAAAAACCCTAAATTGGTACACCTGTGATAATTTTACCCCGAACTATTTTTTTGACCACAAAAAACCCCAAACGGGTACACCTGTGACAAATTTACCCTGAACTATTTTTTTTACCACCAAAAACCCTAAACTGGTACACTTGTGATAATTTTACCTCGAACTATTTCTTTGACCACAAAAAATCTCACACTGGTACACCTGTGACAATTTTACCCCTCAACTAATTTTTTGACCGCTAAAAATCCCAAACTGGTATATTTGTGACAAATTTACCCTCTGTTAGTGTCCGTTAAATTATATTAATATCACAAAAAATCACAAATTGATAAACTTGTGACAAACAGAAGGGTAAAACCCAAAATCAGTACATATGTCAATTACTACGTGTCATTAAACTTAGTAATTTGATAATAAAATTTAACGGAAACTAATTGAAGATAAATTTGTCACAGGTGTACCAGTTTGGGATTTTTGGTTGCCAAAAAATTAGTTCGGGAGTAAAATTGTCACAAGTATACCAGTATGGGATTTTTTATGGTTAAAAAAATATTCGGGGTAAAATTGTCACAGGTGTACCAGTTTAGGATTTTTTGTGGTCAAAAAAATAGTTTGGGGTAAATTTGTCACAAGTGTATCAGTTTAGGATTTTTTGTGGTATTAATCCATTTAAATAACTAGACAAATGAATGATTACATCCATGCCATTAAATAAATATTGAAATTGATAGTACAACTTAAATCCCTAACATATAACTATTACATGGTAACTTTAGGGCACACATCTAACAGTGATTTCGATAAAGAGTTCTTTTTGTATAATCCCGTATTCTTGTACTTTCACTTTTTTGATCCAACCAATGCGAAAGATGTGTGGACTATCTCATTTATTTCTTTATGAACTGAATTTGAGTAGCATCGTTGATTAGTTTTGTCGCGCCCCGATCCCCATGGGCACGTGTCATCTCACAACAGTTGTTAAGAATGCGATATCCCAGGACTTGTTGCCGACCCAAACAAACGAACTAAAGAGCAATACACGCGGAAGCAAATCGAACTCTCCGTACAACATCAATTAAACAGGATAGTAAAAAGATAATGGAATCATATCTACAAAAACACTTTTATAGACAAAGCATTACTTACAAATCACATCATACAAGCCTTACTAGAGGCCATTATCTAGGCACCACACACAACAAAAAGGATCGGTGGTTGATTAGCCTAGCTTCTTTACCAAAAAGGGTACTCCAAAAGACGGGATCAATAAACCTACTAATCATCCCCATGGTACCCTGGCGGCATCCTCAGATCTTCCATATCATCATAAGGCTTGGGGTTTTGAAATGTTTGTAATTCAACAATGAAAATAAATTTCAATAAGTCACTACCTAAGCCTCGCTTAGGTTAACGCGTATCGCAATATAGTTCGGAGTACGCAAGATTATCACTCAATGCGCCACAACAATCACAAGCGACCTTACCTCGCCTTGGCATATGCACAAGGCCTACACGTTAGTATACAGCCACAACATGGCAATCATTTATCGCACACAACAACCCAGATTAGGGCAAGCACATGCACAACACACTTAATAATCCGGATATGCCCAATAATAATCTTACATAGCATACCACAATCATAAGGTCTAGATTATTAGCGGTCCCTCGGGCTCCCCGAACCCACATAAAACCCATCAGGCCATCAGGCTCCCCAAACCCACATAAAATGCATCAGGTTATTGGGCTTCCAGCGTAATCGAGCATTGTCCCGCTACATCGACGACAGCATCATCCCGCGTCACACGCATCAGGATGGAATTCCATGAGGAGCATCAATTCGGCCTCCACCGCGATTGGCATCCAGTCACCCGCTGGGCATTCGATAAATCGGTCATTGTCTCATGTAAAACGCATCAAGACGGGTCACAACCCCACGTAAAACACCTCAAGGTATTATATGAGTATACGGGCATTCAATCACTCAATCAATTCTCATCTTAACCCAGCGTAACACGCCTTAGGGTATTATGTGATCATACAGGTATTCAATACTCAAATCAATTTCTCATCTTTCGATTAGCCAATTGCCATCCAATTCATGCTCAACTCACAACCAGCCACGCCCTCACGTGCAACAACAACATCAAAAAGTTCTCGAGAGAGAGAAATCAAATTTGCACAGAATCGGGCTTAAAACTGGCAATTGTGCAGTAACCAAAACTTTTTTGAAATAAATAGTGATTCAACTCCAAAAATTCTGAATTTTGGATTTGTCATTGGAAACATCTTGATAAACATTTTTCATGGGGGACACGAAACTCAATTCCAACTGTAAATAGCTCTTTTCGTCACCCAAATTCAGATCTAAAATTTGCCCACTAGGGCAGATTGTTTGGCCTTAAAAATCCATTTTAATTAATACCCAAATCCCCTTGAAAAGTCTTGAAATTTTTATATGTCATAGAAACAAGTGTTCTTGACAACTTTCATGAAGGACGTTTGTTGAAAAGAGGTCTGAAAATTTTTATAAAAATTCAGAAAGACACGCCGGTCGGGTGAACAGTAAATCTGGCAGATGACGGTTCGAAAATAAACTTTCGAATACCCCAAAAAGACCTCTAAAAATTCCAGATTTAATATATGATATACTTCAAGATGTTTAAGTTAACTTTCATGAAGAATACTTCCTCAAATTCGGTCCATATTGATCTCCACAAAAATAAAAATACCACAAGGCACAGCAGCAACCAAATTCGAGAAACATCTCAGCAACCACAAATCATTAATCAAGCACAACTAGCCATCAAACCAACTCTAAACCACTCCTAATCAGCCCTTAAACATGCCATTGATAACCCATTATCCTAACCAAAGTTTAGAGAGTATTTACTAGGAGCCCAAGCTTAAAAACCAGTAAGATCAGCCCAGCAAGCAGCTACTGTTCCGACGGTCGTACGGGAAGAATGGCGGCGGCTCTCATCACGGCGGTCCACGATTGAGGCAATCACAAGCTGGTGGTCACAGTGAAGGGTGGTGTTGGCTTCGGTGGTGATTGGTAAGGTCGGAAAATAGTAAGGAAAGAGAGGGAAAGAGAGAGGAAGAAGAGGTGGTGGCGGTGTGCAGCAGGATCGGCAACTGATGGCTATTCCAGCGGTTTCACGGCATCATCACGATGGCTGGTGGTGGCTGGGAAGGGCTAAGCAGAATTGCAAGGTAGAGGGGGAAGGAGCTTCAGTCGAAGGTGAGGGCAAGGGGAGGAGAGAACGTGAGCAAGAGAGAATGAAGGGGGGGGGGGAGAAAGAGAGAAGACTTGATCTGATTTTTTCTACTAATCCCACTAACAAAATCCCATCACCCATCCCACTCACACATTCAATGGCTCACATTCCACTCTCTTCCCCAAGCCAAGATCCAAGGGCTCCTAATTTTCCTCTCCATAATTTCCCAAAATTCCTAAATGACAATCAAAATAAAGACAAGATGGAGAGGGGCAGATTGGTCCAAGATTTTTGGCCAAAGGAGTGAAAGCCCATATGTCCAAATTTCCCTTCAACCTTTCAAATGAATTCAAATAATCCTAGGAGCAAAATGGTCATTTTCCACTCCCGATCCAAATTTCACTTTTCTGACAAATCCGAGCAGCCCCAAGGTTGGCCATGCCAAATGTGACATTGTCCAATGAATTAGTCGTGGCTTTCGAGAAATTCGATTCCCAAGTTTGGATTCCAAGTAATGGTTAAATTTGATTAAATGCAACTTTAGTATGTCTCAAACTAACGGGTGGCTTTTAGAAGTTACACGTATCGACTTGTGGCCGATTTGATATCGGGCCACATCTAAGTTTACTCGAGCCATGGCGACCTCGGTTGTCATGTAATTGCGAGGGTCAATCACTTATTCAAATCGACACGATCGTTTGGATTAGGTCGGGGATCATTCGAAATTCATACAATGGTTAAGCGGAATCACCCGTGATCCAATTGTATGTCATTTGTGAATCGTTCCGTGGACATCCCTGGATCGGTCTACAATGGTCCAAAATATCTCCTCGTCAATCCTTATGGTTGAAGTGTCGACCCACGGTCAAGTTATTTGGTCCACGTATTTGATTCCTAGCTAACAATTCCCTAATGCTTAGTCTTCTCAAGAGTGATCAATTCCGAATGAGATTTAACTAAAGTGCATTGAAAATACAATTATTTTATAAATTCCGAAAGTGGGTTGAATTTCAAAATGCCACAAATTATAGCTACTAATATTGTGGAAGTGAGAGCAAGTCTATAATTATATGTAATTATTCAGTTTGTTGAATCGATTAAGTTAAACTTGTAAAATTACGTATTACTAATCTTTCTTATCGAAATTCGATATGCCAGACTTTTTACTCATGTTATAGTATATGTAAGTTATTGAGTTATGATTGTGAAAGCATTTGCATGTTGTATCAATGCCAATATTTTAAAATTGCAAAAATAGATTAAAGGGACAAAATGGAAAAAAGAAAATTGAGAAAGAACAAAAAAGAAAGATAGAAAAGAGAGAGTTGTTAAGAGAAGAAGAGAACCGAGTGGACGGAAGAGTTATTGGAAAAATGACACCGTCCCTCGCAAGAGCCCTCCTTTCCAACAAAGGTGTAGATAGATTGCTATAAATCACGTCATCAGTACTAGTCTAGTTTTAGGAACTTTAAGATAGGACTGTTTAGCCAATGTGTATTAAATGTCAGTTGTTACCAACAACTTTCGTTCATGTATGGTACGGAATTGGTTGTAAATTATGTCATTAGTCATTAGGAACTCTAGGTAAGACTATATAACTGATGTTGTATTAAATGTCGATCGTTGTTACCAAAGAAATGTCACCTTATAGTTGGCAGGAGGATGAAGTTACCCTAAACATGGTATAGGAGCTGCTGGACTCCCTGATATTAAGAAATCAATTAACCTTTTGAAGAACTATTTTCATGTCCAATTTCAAAGGATGTGAATTTAGAATGGTATACATGTATCGTATGAGTCAATACCATCTAGTTAAGTAAGAAAAGGTTGTCATAACCATCGAAAGTGTTTACATTTAGGAAAATTGATGTGACATTGAAGGGACTTCTTCCGCTGATAACAAGAGTAACTCTAGCCAAACATATAATATACGGTTTTAGGAGTCATTTCAAAGTGAGTGCTCCTAGCATACTCATGTTAAATATAATTGATACGGCTAATAATTCAATATCTAAAAATAGTGATTATCCACAACGCGAGAAAAATTAGAGAATTAAAAAATTTAAAGTTTTTCATTTATTTATTAATGATTGCCCTTTTTCTTTTCCTTAATAATTTAAGTTTCATATGCCAAAGATCATAGAGTAACGAAAGATATAATCGATCGAGCTTGATAGTCAAAACCAACAATTGATTGAAATATGGTTTATGCAATGTAGATACAGGCCCAAGGATAGATCATTGTGGTATTTTTGAAATATTCAATACCCATTGGCTATATAAAAAGTAGGGTTAATACCACAAAAAATTTCAAACTAGTACCTCAAATGGTACTCAAGCCCAAATCTATTCTTCATTGACATTTTGTCCAATATGCTGATAAAATACATATGTTTATATCTGACGTGGAAAATTGACGTGTGTTGATAAGCATGCACTTTGACGAAGGGTAGATATGGGTAAGGGCATTAGTTTTGGATTTTTTGTGAGCAAAAATTTAGTTTGGATAAATATGTCATTAGATTCTGGTTTAATATATTTTGTGAAATGAAAATAGGTTAAGTTAACCCACCCATCGGTGGCCGCGATGGTTTGCGTTCAGTTCCTTTCACGAGAGGTCCTGGGTTCAAAACTCGTAGGTGCCGGTGATTTAAGTGGAGGGTTGTGGCGGTGGGATGCTGCGCTAGCCCCCCCGAGGACTAGTCGGGCTTCACCGCTGGTTTGAGTGCAAGCTCGCCGGCCGCGCGGACATGTATCACTTTGGGATAGGATAGGATAAGATGGGATTATAAATCCTTCAAATATCTTTGGGATTGTAAAATGTCATTTCCCATGTTTGGTATAATCCAAGATAAGATTCAAAATCTTTGAAAATCTCACTTGCTCCTAAAAGTGATACTTTCCAAATTTAGGGCAGCATCCTTGATGTAATCTCGCACGATTGAGGCTAACACCATTTTGAGTGCTCACCGTTTTGCCAGAGCTCCTCTTCCTCCTTCTCCTTTGAAATCTTCCGATTGTTAGCATAGAGTCTCCGATCTAAGTGGAGGATGGGATCGGATGTCGAAACATGAGGGCAAAATTAGGTGACCACTATTTAGGACCAATGTATGAACGCCCAAAACTTTGTACGTTTTGGTTTTTTTCTTCTTCTTCTTTTTCAAAGCCAACTTTTTGGGTCGATTCATCGATTTATGGTCATTCATTAGCGACAACCGGTTCGGTTTGAAAGTTGTTAGAGGACAATTGTTTGGATGGGGATAATGATCGCGTTGGTTGGAGATGATGACGATTGCACGGTGGTCGGGAGTGATAGGTCATTATGGCGGCGGTCCTTACGCGGCCGGCAAAGCCAGACTCTATGACTCCATCGTTAAAAGGTAATTGTTATTTTATTTTTACTTTTTTATTCAATCTATGTTTTATCCCACCCCTAGCTTGGATTTCTTATCTAGCATTTTATCAGAGTATATTCGGTCCAGAAGATGTCGCCAAACACCAAATATGATATTTTGTTATCCTATTCGGATTCAAATCTAAACTACCAAATGTAGCCTAAAGGGAAGAGATTAAGAGGTATCGTCTCAATCGATGGTTTCTCTAAGATCCTTGGTGTTCGGTTAAGAGGTAACCTCATCAAAAAAATGGAGCTTTCGCTCCTATGAGGACCTCCACGATCTGTCCCTATCTTTTGGGGTGGGCTCCATGGATGCGTTCCTTATTTTAATGTGCCAGTGCTTGTACGGCTCGTAACCCTGATTCGCCCTGTATCTTTGTCTTCCCTAAGAAAGGGAATATCCTATGGAAGTTTTACATCTCAATGATCTCGAGGTTCGGACAAAGATTGAGATGAAACCTTTTAGAGACTTGCTTAGACATGGCAAAAGAAAATTTAGAAAGAATAAAAGTGAAAAAGAAGGAAGGGAGAATTGTTAATAGAAAAAGAGAACTTGAGTGGAGGGAGAGCTCTTGGAAGCATGATACCGACCCTCATAAGAACTCTCCTTTCTTACAAAGGTTAGATCGATTTCTATAAATCATGTCAAATCAGTTTACTAGTGTATTTTAGGAACTCCAAGTAGGACTTTCTAACCAACGTGTATTAATTGTTAGTTGTTGTTACCAAAAGAATGTCACTTTGTAGTTGGTTGGGGGATGAAGTCACCATCCAGAAGACATAGGAGTGCTGGACTTCTTGATTTTAGAAGTGATTTTTCTTGAAGAGTTCGTACATGGATGTGGCAAAAGAGATAGGGTTGAACTCTATATAGGAGAAATCTTCACATTAAAAGAAAAAGCTCTTTACTCATATCCACTGAAAGGATGTTCATTGATTTTGACATGATAATATGCCAAGGAAAATTGTCCAAAAAATCATAAATTTATTTTACTTTTGTCGATTCAGTCATAAACCTTTCAATTTTGCCAATTGAGTCGTAAATCTTTTCATGTTTTGCCAATTGAATCTATCTGGCTAATTTTTAGTAGGAAATCGCTAACGTGGATGCCAGTCATCATACGTGGCACAGCTGGCCTTGACGTGAATGATTTCTTTTATAATATTTTGATAGTTTTTTGAATTATTATTTTTATTATTTTTCTTCAGTTTTCTTTTTTTTTTTCTTTCCTTCTTTTTCTTTTTCTTCTTCTAAGTCCAGCGAAGGTCACCGGCCAACCTTTGTGTAAAAAATAAAAAGAAAAAAAATTAAAAATGTTATTAAAAATTGTCTACGTTAGAGTCAATTGGGTCACATAGGACTTTTTGGACAATTTTTTAATATAAAAAAAGAAAATAAAATGAAAAAAGGTCCAAATAATGTCTATTGTCCTGCTTCTTACTATTTCAATGAAGTAAATTTTAAACTTGGGGTGTGTTGTATTACTCAAAACTTCATGATAAAGGAAGATTTTTTCCATGAAAATCATTTTCAAGGAAAATATATAGTTTAGTTTGTTTATTGGTTTAGGAAAAGTGATTTTCTTCTTAGTAAAAGTCGAAGTCATTTTCCCCTAACCTAAGTTTGTCGTTGTCAATTCATGGAAAACGTTTTTTTTCATAGATCGAATAGTTTTTTGCCATCCAAACATGGGAATATTGGAAGATCATTTCTCGAAAATAGTTTTAAATCGGATAGTCATATATGGTAAAGGCAGAACTCTTTCCACTATATCGCAATAAGAAGAAGAAGTACCTAATCCCAAGTCCTTGGTAGTTGGGATAAAATTTATGATAGGATAAATTTTATTCTCTTTCGTGTTCGGTGTCTGCATAAGATAAGATAAAGTCAGATATATGAGAGATTTAGCCTAGATAAAATTATCCCATGGGGGGTAGGATAAATTTGGATAGGGTTTCTAATATCCATAATATAAAATTTAATTTTCTCGAATAACAAACTTGTTAAATTAATAAAATTAAAATAAAATTTGAATTTTAATATAAAAAAATCAAAATAACAAAAAAATAACAATAATTTCATTTTTATTTATTCTTATTTTTATTTATACATTCAAAATTTCTTTATATCTTGTGATATAAATTTCATATATATAAATCAATACTAATGTATTTATATTTATTACATATTATAGGTATATTAGTATAGTTTACTATTTAATAAAATTTTATTAGGAAGGGGAAAAAAGAAATAAAAAAACAAAATAATTAAGAAAAGAGAGGGAAAGCTAATAAACAAATAAACAAATAAAAATGAAGTAGGTAAGAGTGTCATGAGAGATTTTTATTATCTCCATTTTTGTAATTTTTATGTTTATTTACATTGATATAATGTGCATAGCAAATAATGATATGATAAGATGTGAAAATATCTAGCTTTATTTTCGCGATTCACCAAGCAATAGATAGGTGATAGCAAATCCTTTATATTTCATATCTATATTCTATCTTATCCAGTTCCATCCTAACTAGAAATCCAAATGATCAAACGCAATCTTAACAAGTAGAGGAATGCTGTGACTCAGGCAATTGAACCCAAGACCTTGGCAGAGCCAATTGACCACCAATTGAGAAGTATAAGACGATAACAAATAAGTTTTGGCGAGTAATTACGATAGAAAATAAAACTATATTTGCTAAATTTGAATTTTACTGATAGCGGTTGTTGTATGAAGGCGGGATGGATAGGATTGATAATGTTATGAGGAGAATATCTTCTTTTCGTACAAAATATTCTCCCGTGTTATTTATTATTCATTAAAATGTGATTGGTTTGCCCTGAAAAATTAAGTCCAAGTAACAAGGTGGCTGCGAGCATGTTGCCTATAATTACCCATCAAGTGTTGATGTTCTGCAATGCAGCGAAAGCCTCTCCTTAGTCTTTGATTCGCATCGTCGTCCGACATCTGCAAACGAAGCACGAAAATGGTGGGGAACATGTCAGTTTAGGTTTCGGCAATTCCATCTTCTTCTCCGAGTAAAGGAAGAAGCGGCAGGGTCGACCGCAGTTGGGCGGAATATCACAAGAGCATATGGGGCGATTACTTCCTCAAATATGCTTCTCCCTTGAACTCAACGGTTTGTAATTCTTCTATTATCTTCTTCCTTTGTTTTTGTGTAATTTCGTTTTGTAGAATTAATAAAAGTCCTTGTGTTCACTATAATCAATGGCATCAAAGAACTAAGGGTCTGTTTGTTTGAAAGACAATTATTTCCGAGAAATTGTTTTCAACTTTCTGGTATTTGGACCGAAAACAATAAGCTTAAATTGGGCAAAAACAATTTCCCCTTCTAGTAAGAAGGAAATCATTTTCCCTAAACTGTAAAACAAATGAAAACTAACTATTTTCCTTGAAAACGATTTACATGAAATATATTTTCCTTTATCATAAAGTTTTCGGTAAAACAAATGCACCATAATTCTTAAATTGTTGAGCAGCATCAATCCCAATGTTGATTGATAAATTGGTTAATTATCGGAAAACTCTCATCTTCTATCACTATGTAAGTCACCCATTATACATGCTCCAGGTACAAAAATGTGTAAGCAGAAAACTTTTGCGATCGCACTTGAATGGAAAAGGGTGTATTTACATGTTGTGAAGGTACCAATTGCACTATATACGAACGTAGGGCAATAATGGTGAAAGTAGGGTTGCTTTGGACAGCTTTGAGCTCCTCTTCTGCCTGAAAGATCTCAACATTTGTGAACTCTTTGACTCTTCATGTTTGTGAAAAATAATGGTTTTTTCTTCAAGTGTAAAGAAAGAACTGCTAGTAAGAAGTGGCAGAACAATGAAGGGATTGAGCGAGAAAAAAGTTTTCTTCCTCGTTTACTTTTTTCTCTTAGCCTTTCCATAAGGGAGAAAGAGAATGCGGATTCATGGTTCTAGTTGCGTTGATTTAGGACTAAGTCTTAGTAGCAGAACTATATGGTTGGCTTGATCATTTCCACGATAATTCCACTATCCATTCAAGAGAAGTATCGACAAACGAACTTGTTGGATTTTATCTTTTGAATCTATCTTTGCTTTTTCAGGCATTCAGCTTTTGTTTTGATCTCCGTCCTCTTAATCAATTCAACTATTTGTCACGCCCCGAACCCTACAACGCACGAACATCCCAACCGAGGTCGAATTTGTGCGACGTCTCAGGACACGTCACCAACCCAACATCCAATACAGAGATCAAGCCACATGCGGAAGCAAAATAAACACCTGTACAATGTAAAAGACATGACCAAGGATAGCACAAACAACAAACAACATTATAAATATACACTTGCATTAACATCGAGAAATATATACAATATCCATTTACAGCATAAGCACAAAACCAAAAGTGGGTCAATGGCCACTACTGACAAAAAGGGGTAGGTGGCCCGGGGGTCAGTCTAAACGCTAATCTAAGGGAGAGCTCCGGTCAAAAAGGTATCGGCCCAACCTAACTAGGGATATAGCTAAGCCCTAAGGTACCCAGTCTGGGTTAGATCCCAAGGACTCGGAAGAACTGTCAGACAACTCAACCTCGGAGTCCATGGAATCCACCTCGGACTCGGCCTCTGTCGACTCATCCTCAGAATTGATCTCCTTTGGCTAGCCCTCCGACTCAGGGTCCTACTCCATCGGCTCCGGCTCGCTATCCGATTCCATTGGCTCCGAATTGGAATCCCAGTCCACTGGCTCCTTGTCCATCGGGTCAAGCTCGTCAACCTCCCAGATAACCGGCCGGTGACCAGAACTAGAACTTCCCTCGAACGTGTACTCGGGGCTCACCAAGTCTCCATTAGCACATTGGGGATCTATGTCGCCTAGCCCATTGAACGGGACATCAAAGGTCCTAAGAGGTTCGAAGGTCCCGGTGTAGTCTTTGAAACACCAAGCTATATACTCATGGGCCTAAAAGTGCTACTTGCCCACGTCGACCCATACTGTAGTAAAATGTCTAATATACGTATCCCTGTTCCTTACAGGGTACTCGATCACCTCCCAGTCTATCCGGGACGGGATCCCAAAACGGATTGGAACTTCTGACATCCTCAAGGTTGGGGGTCTAAAAATGTGGATTTTAATAACCGTGAGAACGAATTTTAGCGAGTAAACCCCCTAAGCCTAAACTAGGCTAACATGTACCTCTTGACAGGCAGACAATCACACACCAACAGACCAATAATCAATTGACCTAGGTCCTCGGGCCCAGTTCGAGCACATAACTGACCTTGCAAGTTAGGCAAATAATAATCATGATAATGGCACATACGCGAACAAACAAAGCCATACGTATGCTATGCACATGCTCATGCTTTTTGATGTCGGCCTCACACACGGTTCACCGATATGTGCATACTTGCACACTTGCCAATGCACTCTTGCACACATATGCCATCAATATGCTCATGCTTATGATCCGACTTAATTATGCACACTTGCACACTGCCAAATTCTCATTTATAAATCGACTTGCATAAAATGCATCAGGTCTGTTCATATCCAACACTTCTTGGCCCACGTAAAATGTATCAGGCCTAGTGTCTCTAGCCTGCGTAAAATGCATCAGGCACAACACTGATCTCTATATATGGACCGAACCTGCGTAAAACGCATCAGGTTGGCAGTCTTCTGGCAATTCAGGTATCGTCCTACGTAAAACGCATCAAGACGAGCTCAATATCCCGCATAACACGCATTAGGGCTTTATGTGATGACACGTACATATGCCAAATTTTATCTAAACTTCGCGTAAAACGCATCAGAGCAATTAAGTGATCACATGCTCATGTCAAGCACGCATTAGGCACGCATACTCGCACAATCCTCATATCATGCCAATACTCAGCATACGAAATGCGTGGCCATGCATAATGAGCATTCGATTTCACATAGGCACATAATCAATTAATGCCAACTTAATGTGCATCTCAACATGCTCGATACCACAAATTAACTCGCCCAATTAATCCAATAATTCAATTTAGCCACGAAATAGTCAACTCACAAATTAGCATGTTCAGAACATCACATTGACATGCCTAATTAATGCAATTCGTCCGATTCGAACACGGCTCACAATTGGCACACAATTTCTATGCGATTAGAACAATCCAAATACGCATACACACAGACTGCCATGCCTCCTCATTCTTGGCCACACTAGGCATGTATCACCGCATCACAATAATATTCACCGATCAAGCACGAATTAGCCACTAATCGGACAATATGAGGCATTCACGGCAATTGTACGGTTAAGCCCAATTTAGACAACTTAGTCCAATTTAATCCAATAATTCCAGCCATTAAACAGCCCCCTCTAGGGCACTAAACCACATTGAAATCAACATATCAGACTCCCAAATCATCACATAATCCACCACTAATTAATCAACCTACTAATTATCCCTAATTTCGCATAATTAACCCCTAAACTAACCTAAACCTATACATAAATGTTAATTAGCCTAACTAGGGTTAATACTCATAAGGTTTCCTAAGCTCCTAAAGGTGGATGATCGGAGGGGAAACGGGCGGCTGGTCATCGGCTCATGGCAGGGCTCCAGTGGTGCTTAGGCGGCGACGGCAGCGGCGGCGGGCGGTTAACGACCAAGGGGGCTAGTTTGGTGATGGTTGAGGGAGGAGAGTGAGAGTGACAAGAGAGTGAGGGGCGGTCGGTTGGTGGTGATGCAAGGCGAGACGGCGAACAGCGGCTCCGGCGGCGGCGGCAGCGGCTCACAGCCGAGCAAGGAGGGAGAGATGAGAGAATGGCATGGGGGAGGGGAAGGAGTGGCCGGTGATGGTGAGGAAGAAATGAGGGAGAGAGAGATTGAGAGAGAGTGTATAGGCTTGGCTTAGTGGGGGTGGTTGAACAACTTCCTAAAAATTACCATTATACCGTCACACAAATGGCTAGGATTAAGTCTTGAACAAAAATCTAGGGGCATCTTGGTCCATAATTTCCAGCATTATTGGTGCTGATATAAGCCAATTTAAAACCCCAAAATTCGGAATTATCACTTAGGGGTCTTAGGGCGAAATCATAATTTTCCGGTCCCGGGTCAAATTTTTAATTTTTTACTCTACCAGTCCCAAATATAATTGGCTACACTTAAATGACGTTGACCTCGTAAAATAATCACGCACGTTCATGAAATTCGACATCGAAGTCCGGATTGAATTCCACGATAGATTTTGCTCAAATGCGATTTTAGCGTCTCTCACTAACGGGCGGCTATTTAGGGGTTACGCGTATCGACCTAGGGTTACTCAAGTCGTGACAGTCTTGACTTCCAAGAGAATGCGAGAATTTTATCGCTAGTTCCGGGGGTCGCGATCGTTTCGAAATAAGTTTGAGATCGTTCACCACGCATACTCTCAGTCGTGCAAAATCACCTGCGATTCGATCGTACGTCGTTGGCCAAACCAATTCGTCACTCTCCTTGGATCGGCCCACATTGGCACAAAATATTCCCTCATTGTTTTTTGATATCGGACTCAATTCACGGTCAAGTTCTTGGGTCCACGTACTATTTTTCTAGTTAGCCATTCCCTATTGGTTAGTATCCAAAAAATGATCAGTTCCGGACGAGACTTACTAAAACGAAATAAGAAATACATATCCATTTTTTTTATCATGAAAGTGGGTCGAATTCGGGACGTTATAATTCTTCCCCCTTCCAAAAATTTCGTCTTCGAAATTTACAATCCAAATCCGACTACTCAAATAAATGGAGGTGCTGACGTCGCATTACTTCTTCACTTTCCCAGGTGGCGCCTTCTATCCCGTGATGTTTCCAAACAACCCTGACTATCGGTATCGTCTTATTCCTCAAAACTTGCTCCTTCCTGTCCTCGATTCGCACCGGCCTCTCCATGATTCAGCACGTGGGTCGGATCTGGTTCGTACTTCCTTAACATTGACACGTGGAAGATGTTATGAACTTACAATAAATTCGGTGGCAAAACGAGACGATAAGCCAATGTTCCAATCCTCTTCAAAATCTCGAACAGGCCTATATACCTTGGACTTAGCTTTCCTTTCTTGTCAAATCGAGACAATCCTCTTATCAGTGAGATCTCAAGGAATACATGGTCAGCAACCTGAAATTCCAATGGTCTATGCATTCGGTCTGCATAACTCTTCTATTGGCTCTGAGCTGTCCTTAGCCTTTCTCGGATAATCTTTACTGTTTTCATCGATTACTGAATCAACTTTGGACCTGTTACACTTCTTTCTCCCACGTCATCCCAACACAACGGTATTTTGCACGCTCTAGCATAAAGTGCTTCAAATGGTGCTATCCCAATACTCTACTGAAAGTTATTTTTTAGGTAAATTCAACCAAATGCAACTGCTTTTCCCACTTGCCCTGAAAATTTAATACCCAAGCCCTGAGCATATCCTCCAAGGTCTGAATAGTCCTCTCAGATTGGCCATCCATATGCGGATGATAGGCTGCTTGCAGACTTTTCTAAAAATTAGCAGTAAACTGGGGATCACGGTCCGAAGTTATTGATATCAGTACTTCATGGAGACGGACTATCTGCTGCACATATAACTTTGCGTACCTTTCTAGCTCGAAGTCCTTTCGCACTACTAGGAAGTGCGCTGACTTGGTCAATCTGTCCACTATCACCCAAATAGAGTCATGACCCATCTGGTTTCTTGGTAATCCCGTTACAAAATCTATCGTAACGTGCTCCCATTTCCATTCTGGGATTTCCAACGACTACAACATTCCATCAAGTTTACAATACTATGCC
Organism: Syzygium syzygioides; assembly: GCA_031216285.1. NCBI lineage: Eukaryota > Viridiplantae > Streptophyta > Magnoliopsida > Myrtales > Myrtaceae > Syzygium > Syzygium syzygioides. The sequence continues at coordinate 18,928,575 of CM062245.1, read as the reverse complement.
TTCACTTGTTGGCACGTCAAACACTTGGCCACATGCTTGGCCACATCCACCTTCATTCAGTTCCACAATAATGTTATTGAAGGTTTTAGTACATCTTCATGCTGCCCGGGTGAATGCTATAATTACTCCTATAAGCTTTAGATAAAATCTCTTCCTTAAGCTCCAAATCATTGGGCACACACAAACGTCCTAGAAACTTCAGAATTCCATCATCGGATACTTGGAAGTCTGGTTTCATCTTAGTGCTATTCATCTCTAGAATCTTCTAAATCTCAGGATCCGTAGACTGCAACGCCTTAATCTTGATTTGCACTTCTAATTCAATCCTTAACGGCGCCACCAAACTAGAGAGGTATCTTACCTCGAACTTCAACTCTGAGTCTCGCACTCTTTCTAATAAAATCCACTCTTTGACTATTAATTGCGCAATGCTCGATTTTCGGTTTAAGGCATCCGCTACCTGGTTGGCTTTTCTGGGATGATACAAAATGTCGCAATCATAATCCTTAAGAAGTTCCATCCATTGGCACTACCTCATATTTAATTTCTTCTGCGAAAATAGGTACTTGCGACTTTGATGATCCGTATAAATTTAGAATTTTTCCCCGTACAAATAGTGTCTCTAAATCTTAAGTGCGAAAATGATTGCTGCCAGTTCCAAATCATGAGTCAGGTAGTTCATCTCATGAGGCCTAAACTGTTGCGATGCATAAGCAACCACCCTTCTAAGTTGCATTATCACTGGCGCAGTCGTCAATCTCTGTTTTAATTCCTGAAAACTCTCTTCGCACTTTTCTGTCTATTCAAACTTCGTCTCCTTCTTAAGTAACCTCGTCAATAGAGTGGCCATCGCTGAGAATCCTTCCACGAATCGTCGATAGTAATCTGTCAGACCTAAGAAGCTTCAAACTTCAGTAACTATTGTCAGTCTCAGCCAATCTATCATTGTTTCGATCTTTGCTGGATCCACGGGGACCCCTTCTCCAGATATTACATGTCCAAGGAACGCCACTCAGTTCAGCCAAAATTTGCACTTGCTAAACTTAGCATACAGTGTATGTTTTCTTAACATTCGTAGAACCTTTTCCAAGTGTATCTCATGTTCCTCGGGACTCTTCGAAAACACCAAAATATTATCTATGAAGACAATGACAAATTAGTTCAAAAACTCCTTGAATACCCGATTCATTAAGTCCATGAAAGCAATAGGGACATCAGTTAGCCCAAACAGCATTACCATGAATTCATAGTGTCCATATCTCGTCTTGAATGCCGTCTTAGGAATATCCTCCTTTTGGATCCTCAACTAATGATACCATGTCCTTAGATCAATCTTAGAAAATACCGAGACTCCTTGTAACTAATCAAATAGGTCGTCAATTCTTGGGAGGGGATAATTATTCTTGATTGTCACTTGATTCAGCTGGCAGTAATCAATACATAGCCTCAACGACCTATCCTTCTTTCTTACGAAGAAGACTAGCGCTCCCTATGGAGATGCACTCGGTCAAATAAAACCCTTGTCCAGCAGTTCTTGCATTTGAACCTTTAATTCTTTCAACTCTGACAATGACATCCTACAAGTCGGCTTCGAGATTGGCTCAATTCCAAGGGCCAACTCAATAACAAACTCCACTTCTCTTTTTGGTGGCAATCCCGGCAATTCCTGGGGAAAGATATTGAGGAAGTTGCACACCACTGTTATATCATCTAGTCGCAATTCTTCTGCCGTCAAATCAACCACACTTGCCAGGTAACCTTGACATCCTTCATCCAACAACTTAGTTCTATTGATGAAATCCAAGGGATCGAGGTTCCTCCTCGACTCCCTATAAACTCGAATCTAGGATATCCAACTGGACTAAATTGAATCACCCTGCTATTGCAATCCATCACAGCATTCTATATGATTAGCCAATCTATGCCCATAATCACATCAAAATCATACATCGTCAAAATAGCCAAATCTATCTTGTTTTCGACACTACCAATTACTATCTTACAATCCGAGTACCCTAACAATGTGCATATCTTATCCGCTAATGGCGTAGTCACACATAACCGTACTTCTAATAACACAAGTTTTAATCCATCCAATTCAAAAAACTGAGCAGACACAAATGAGTGCGACGCCCCCAGTTCAAATAAAGCATACGCGACATGATTGCACAGAGAAACCATACCTGTGATCACGCTTGGCGCATTCTCAACTTCCCTTCGCGCCATAGCGTACACACGTCCTTGTGCCGACGGCTTGTTAAGATTAGCCGGCGGGGGATTCCCAGCCTAATTCCCAACTTAGGGGTTTTGGGGTTGCATCGGTGGACCTGCTGAGCGTTGCTGGGGGCAATTCCTAATCTAGTGGTCCATACTCCCGCACTTGAAACAAGCCCCAAATCTATTCTGCTGGTGGTTTGGCTTTTCGATATTCTTTCTAATCGGTGGGACGAATCGCCTATTTCTCGCCATCGGTTTCTTTCCGAAGTAGCGGTTGTCCCTATTCTGGGCGAACCGTGACCCAGAAGCGGCTGCCCTTTCTAACTGATCTCGTTCTATGGCTTGAGCCCGTTCATACATCTCCTTGTAGTCCCGAATATTCAAAGAAATCATCTGGCTTCAAAGATCCAGCTTCAATCCGTCCCGAAATCTCCAAACCTTATCCTGCGGGTTCTCCACCATCCTAGGTGCAAACTTCGACAATCTAGCGAACTCTGCTTCATACTGGTCTACGGTCATCTGTCCTTGGTGGAGCCTCATAAATTTTGCCAGTTTCCTTTCATGAGCACTCTCTGACAAATATTTCCATAAAAATTCTCGATAAACATAGCCCAAGTCTGAGCGATCCCCTCGGGAAATACTCTACCCATGGTGGCCTTCCACCAGTCATTTGCATTATCCTGTAGTTGGTGTACAGCCAAAGTCACCCTTTCAGTCTCGGTGCACCCGAGGACTTCGAAGGCTTTCTCTAATTCTTTTACCCTACGCGGTGCAGCCTCGGGGTCATCCTTTCTATTGAACTTAGGCGGTTTTAACTTCAAGAACCGTTCGACCAACTTAGACATCGACCTAATCACATTTGCTAGTCCCGGAGTTGGATTGCCATTATTCCCCTGATTCGCATTGGCCCCATTGGTAGCAGCAACGGCGGCCTCAACAGCAGCGGCAACAGTGGCATTTCTCTCCTGGGTCTACCTACCCATCAGTATTCCCGCTCCCTCGAGTGCCCTCAAAATCCCATCTACCCTTGGATCCTCTGTAACCCTCACTTACGGTTCTACATAGTCTTACTCACGACCTCAACCTCTACCTCTTCCTTGGCTACTCATCTTTACCACTTGCACGCTCACCTACCTGCTATAATTCTATTTAGGAATTAGAGACCTAAACTAAGCTAAACCGGTCTAAGATCCTAGGTGGGGAACTAGCACAACAACAATAAATCACTCAGCATGCGACCAAACACAAGCAGCATAAGACCTCAACTAAGGAGATACACGTACTTACCTCAGGTCTTGCTACACTTGCACTTTACAGGTCAGTTCAAACAACTGGTCAATCAAGACACAAGCAGTCAGGAGGTACATATAGTGCAAAAGGTCTCCCTACTGACTACCCAAGGTCATCGCTCTTTATCACTCCAAGTTTTGATCGAATTAGACCGAGCTAATCTTGCTATAATACCAAATCAACGGGGGATCTCACGCCCCGAACATTACGGCTCGCGAACATCCCAACCAAGGTCAAATTTGTGCGATGTCCAAGGACGCGTCACTGACCCAACACCCAACACCCAACACAGAGATCAAGCCACATGCAGAAGCAAAATAAACACCCGTACAATGCAAAACACATGACTAAGGATAGCACGAACAACAAACAACATTATAAATATACACTTGCATTAATATCGAGAAATATATACAATATCCATTTACAGCATAAACATAAAATCAAAAGCGAGTCAACGGCCACTATTGACAAAAAGGGGTAGGTGGCCCGGGGGTCAGTCTAAATGCTAATCTAAGGGAAGGCTCCGGTCAAAAAGGTATCTGCCAAACCTAACTCGGGATACAGCTAAGCCTAAGGTACCCAGTTCGGGTCAGATTCCAAGGACTCAGAAGAACTGTCAGACAACTCAACCTCGAAGTCCATGGAATCCAGCTCGGACTCGGCCTCTACCGACTCGTCCTCAGAATCGACCTCCTCTAGCTTGCTTTTCGACTCGAGGTCTTACTCCATCGACTCCGGCTCGCTATCCGACTCCATCAGCTCTGGATCGGAATCCCAGTCCATTGGCTCCTCGTCTATCGGGTCAAGCTCGTCAACCTCCCAGATAACCGGCCGGTGACCAGAACTAGAACTCCCCTCAAACGTGTACTCAGGGCTTGCCAGGTCTCCATCAGCACACTAGGGATCTATATCACCTAACCCGTTGAACAGGACATCAAAGGTCTTAAGAGGTCCGAAGGTCCCGGTGTAGTCTTTGAAATACCAAGCTATATACTCGTGGGCCTAAAAGTGCTACTCGCCCACGTCGACCCATATTGTAGTAAAATATCTAATATATGTATCCTCGTTCCCTATGGGGTGCTCGATCACCTCCCAGTCTATTCGGGAAGGGATCCCAAAATGGATTAGAACTTTTGACATCCTCAGGGCCAGGGGTCTGAAAATATGGGTTTTAACAATCGTGAGAATGAATCTCAGCGAGTAAACCCCCTAAACCTAAACTAGGCTAACATGCATCTCCTGACAAGCAGACAATCACACACGAACAAACCAATAGTCAATTGACCTAGGCCCTCGGGTCTAGATCGAGCACATAATTGACCTTGCATGTTAGGCATATAATAATCACGATAATTGCACATATGCGAACAAACACAGTCACACGTATGCCATGCACATGCTTGTGCTTCTTGACGTCGGCCTCACACACGGTTCACCGATACGCACATACATGCACACCTGCCAATGCACTTTCGCACACATATGCTATCAATATGCTCATGCTCATGATTCGGCTCAATTATGCACACTTGTACACTGCCAAATTCTCATTTATAAACCGACCTGCTAAAATGCATCAGGTCTGTTCATATCTAACAATTCCTGGCCCGCGTAAAACGCATCAAGCCCAGTGTCCCTAGCCCATGTAAAATGCATCAGGCGCAACACCGATCTCCATATACGGACCAAACCTGCATAAAACGCATCAGGTTGGCCGTCTTCTAGCAATTTGGGCATCGTCCTACGTAAAACGCATCAGGGCGGATTCAATACCCTGCGTAACACGCATTAGGGCTTTATGTGATCACACGTACATACGCCAAATTTTATCTAAACCCCACGTAAAATGCATCAGGGTAATTTGGTGATAACATGCTCATGTCAGGCACGCATACTCGCACAATCCTCATGTCATGCCAATACTCGGCATATGAAATGTGTGACCATACACAATGAGCATTCGATTTCACATAGGCATACAATCAATTAATGCCAACTCAATGTGCATCTCAACATGCTCGATACCACAAATTAACTAGCCCAATTAATCCAACAATTCAATTCAGCCACAATATAGTCAACTCACAAATTAGCATATTCAAAACATCACATTGACATGCCCAATTCATTTAATTAGTCTGATTCGAACACGGCTCAAAATTGACACACAATTTCCATGCAATTAGAACAATCCAAATACGCATACACATGGACCGCCATGCCTCCTCATTCTCAGCCACACTAGGCATGCATCACGGCATCACAATAATATTCACCGATCAAGCATGAATCAGCCACTAATCGGACAATACGAGGCATTCACGACAATTATACGGTTAAGCCCAATTTAGACAACTTAGTCCAATTTAATCCAATAATTCCAGCCACTAAACAGCTCTCTCTAGGGCACTAAACTACATTGAAATCAACATATTAGACTCCCAAATCATCACATAATCCACCACTAATTAATCAACCCACTAATTATCCCTAATTTCCCATAATTAACCCCTAAACTAACCTAAACCTATATAGAAATGCTAATTAGCTTAATTGGGGTTTAGGGTTAATACTCACAAGGTTTCTTAAGCTCTTAAAGGTGGCTGATCAGAGGAGAAACGGGTGGCTAGTCATCGGCTCACGGCGGGGCTCACAAGGTTTCCTAAGCTCCTAAAGGTGGCTGATCAGAGGAGAAACGGGCAGCTGGTCATCGGCTCACGGCGGGGCTCCGGCGGTGCTTAGGCGGTGGTGGTGACGGGCGGCTCACGGCCAAGGGGGCTGGTTTGGTGATGGTTGAGGGAGGAGAGTGAGAGTGACGAGAGAGTGAGGGGCGGTCGGTTGGTGGTGGTGCAAGGCGAGACGGCGGCTCCTTCAGCGGTGGCGATGGCTCATGGCCGAGCAAAGAGGGAGAGAGGAGAGAATGGCCTGGGGGAGGGGAAGGAGTGGCCGGTGATGGTGAGGAAGAAATGAGGGAGAGAGAGTTTGAGAGAGATTGTATAGACTTGGCTTAGTGGGGGTGGTTGAACAACTTCCTAAAAATTACCATCATACCCTCACACCAATGGCTAGGATTAAGTTTTGAACAAAACTCTGGGGGCATCTTGATCCATAATTTCCAGCATCATTGGGGCTGATATAAACCAATTTAAAACCCAAAAATTCGGAATTATCACTTAAGGGTCTAAGGGCAAAATCGTAATTTTTCAGTCTCGAGCCAAATTTCCAATTTTTTACTCTACTGATCCCAAATATAATTGACCACACTTATATGACATTGACCTTACAAAATAGTCGCGTACGTCCACGAAATTTAATACCAAAGTCCGGACTCAATTCCACGATCGATTTCGCTCAAATGCGATTTTAACGTCTCTCACTAACGGGCGACTGTTTAGGGGTTACGCGTATTGACATAGGGTTACAAGAGTCATGATAGTCTCGACTTCCAAGAGAACGCGAGGATTTTATCGCTAGTTCAGGGGGTCGCGATCTTTACGGAATAAGTTCGGGATCGTTCGCCACGCGTACTCTCGATCGTGTGGAATCACCTGCGATCCAATCGTATGTCGCTAGCCAAACTAAATTCGTCACTCTTCTTGGACCGGCCCACATTGGCACAAAATATTCCCTCATCATTTCTCGGAATCGGACTCAATTCACGGTCAAGTTCTTGGGTCCACGTACCGTTTTCCTAGTTAGCTATTTCCTATTGATCAGTATCCCGAGAATGATCAGTTTTGGGTAAGACTTACTAAAACGAAATGAGAAATACATATCCATTTTATTGATCACAAAAGTGGGTCGAATTCAGGACGTTACACTATCCCACTTAGTTTTATAAACTTCTCTATCAAATAGGGTCATGTTTAACAAGTTTAAACTATATTTTATGCAACCGACGTATGCAACAGTCCCTCCTCCTTCAAAAAACATCAATTGTACTACTCCACCTTTATAAAATGATTTGGTCATCGATCATTCAATTTTAGAGAATAATGTTATCGTCTCCTAGAAATTCTAATATGAAATGATTCGGTATTTATCATTAATTCACTTTTCTGAGAATATATGCTCGTCGTATTGAGTTTTCAGTATGCACAATTTGCCATGTTTTCAAAATTTTTTATGGGTTTGTAACCAAGAAAACATGATTATTATTTTTCACAGTAACTTCGCTTTCCTTTGAGTTTTTTTTTTAAGAATAGCGTAATATATATTTGCAGAAGTTCAAATTCTTTGAAAGGGTGGAGGAACAAGTTGAGGAATTGAAAGGAGAGGTGAGGAAGATGCTGACTGATGTCGTGGATAAGCCTTCACAAATGCTTCACTTGATTGATCAAATTCAACGCTTGGGAATTGACTACCATTTTGAATGAGAAATAGAGGAGCAATTAGAACAAATCCACAAAAGTTACTCTCAACTCGATCAAGGAGATTTTGTGGGAGATGGCCTTCACATGGTTGCTCTTATGTTTCGATTGCTGTGACAACAAGGTTTCAATATCTCATCGGTCAGTCTTAAACTTGGTGACCCAATCCGATAAGATGCCCTTAACTTCCCTTCTTTGGAAAATTAATGCTGCCAAATTTACTAATGTTCATTTAAATTTTAGGAGAAACAAGTGAAAGAAATTCTACAACATTAACTAGTTGTATCACCTTCCTAATTTCTAATCAGTTATGTCTTTTTCCCCATGTTGGTTGGTCGCATAGAGGTCTTTAACAAATTTAAGGTCAGTAAAGGCAACTTCAGGGAATCGCTCAATACAAATGTGCGCGGATTGATAAGCTTACATGAAGCTTGCCATTTAAGGTGCCATGGTGATGCCATTTTGGAAGAAGCACTTCTTTTTGCTATAACTCACCTTGAATCGATCGATGAAATGAAAGTAAGTACTAGTCTCACGAAACAAGTGAGTAATGCCCTAATGCGGCCACTTCGCAAGGGGCTGCCGAGACTTGAGGCAAGGCATTATATTTCACTCTATGAAGAAGAGCCTTCACTTGACGAGGTCTTGCTTGCCTTGGCTAAACTAGATTTCAACTTATTGCAAGAGCAACACCAGAAGGAACTCGGTAATATTACAAGGTCAACTAACTTCATGCGATAGTATAATAAAAAATTAGCTTATAGATTGAGTTTTCCAAAGGTTTACTCGTCTGGTTTCAATTTACATTGCTAAATAGTGCTTCTGAAAGTCCTTTACGAGTGAAAAAGTGAGTTTAAACTATGTGAATCCATCGGGCTAACGTACTTTCAATAACGCTCATCTTCGTTTTATCATAGGCGGTGGAAGGATATAGATGTTGTGACGAAGTTCCCATTCTACAGGGACAGGATTGTGGAGCTGTTCTTCTGGATATCAAGAGCATATTTCGAGCCAGAGTTTGCTGGGGCCAGATGTATACTAACCAGAGTGATCGTCCTGATTTCCATTCTTGACGATATCTATGATGTCTATGGCACATTGGAAAAACTCGTAATCTTCACCGAAGCAATTGAGAAGTACGTGATCCGCATTCTCTTTCTCAAACTTCTGAATTTGATCAAGTATTTGTAGAATAAGTCTGTAATTTTCATGGACTTGAATTCAGGTGGAGTGTCGATGCTACTAAGGATGGACTACCTGAGTGCATGCAAGATTATTATAAGGTGCTTCTTGATCTCGATGATGATATTGGGAATGAACTGGCCATGAAAGGAAGATCATACCGCCTCGTCTATGCAAAAGAAGCCGTAAGCATCATCAGTACTCTTTACATGCATCCAACACAATTTTTCTCAGGAGCCCAACATTCTTGTTTACGTTTAATTTCTCAGATGAAGAAGCAAGCGAGAGGGTACTTTCACGAAGCCAAATGGTTCCATACCGGCTACACACCAACGGAGGAATACATGCCCTTTGCATTATTAACGACAGGCTATGAAGAGATAGCGATCACATCACTTGTAGAAATGGGCGATGAGGTCACAAGAGATGCTTTTGAATGGTTGCTCAGCGACTGCAAGATTTTGAGGGCTTCACCAATCATATGTAGGCTCATGGATGACATTTCTTCACACCAGGTAAAATAGAAACGAAATTATCCTCCAATAATCTGATAAAATTAGATCAACCATCAGTCAATCGGAAACAATGTTGACCTAATCACACCAATTTCGTTTTTTTTTTTGGTAAGTTAAGTATTGTATAAACTTTTCAAGACGATGCTTACAAAGATGGAAGTCGAACACAAAAACCCCGTACATATATCGACACCGTAGGTGTCCCAACATGTGCAAAGGTGTTAGGCTATACAAGGTCTAGAAGCAGAGCAAGAAGGCCTAAATAACAGCCAACTAACTAGGGAAGTTACATACAAGAACACAAAGGCAAGTTACGCGAATATGGACGATGAGATGCCCCAATTGACTTGGATCTTCCTGTTGCGGCGAGTGTCTTGAACAGGATGCATGGATAACCCTCTGTCCTTAAAAACCTTAACAAGGTGATTGTGCATGGCTGGTAAGTACATGGGCTTGTTCCTAAAAAGGATATGGTTCCGTTCGGACCAAATAATATGACATAAGGCGCCAAGAGAGAACCGAGCAATCCGATGTTGGAAGTTGTTACCCCTAATGTATTTGCTTGCCCATCGAAGAGTATCAACCCATGGTTTATTCCGCAAAGAGAGATTGCAAGTGTTTGCCCAAAACAAAGTAAGGGAGCCCGTGCATTGGCACCCAAAAAACAAATGATCTATAGAATTCGGACTACATTTACAGTATGCACACATAGCTTTCGGAATTCTGTTGTATCTGATCAGTACAACCTGAGTTAGGAGTCTATTTTTGAGATAAGCCATAGTAAAAAGGCATACCTTGGTGCAATGCTACGGTCCCAGATAAAGGAGCTCCAGAATACTTTTGGACTCTTGATTCTAATCAACTCCCAAGTTGTTGCTGTGGAGAATGTCCCAGAAGAATAGCCTTGCCAAACGAAGGTATCGAGACTGTTACCAATCGTGGGTATCGGGTCATTCCATGAATTGAAGATTCCCAAGAAAGAGGATTCATCCCATGTAGAGCTAAGGAAATCATGGACAGTTGCATTTCTGGGGATGCCAGAGGCATATATTTCTCTGTTAGAGAACAGGTCCGAAAGAGGGCCTTTGAACCTAAATTCCCCTGAACGGTCTATTTCTTTGAGGACTCCAGCTCAGCCTCAATCTCAATCGGGTGATTTATGTCACCCGACTCAACTGGGGCCTCGATTAGCTCCTTCTAATCGGTCTCCTCATCAGACCCGTTCTCTGGTACAAACTCAGGGTCAATCCACTCCTCATACGAGGGAATGTATACCGGTTCTTCTTCTGGCTCGTCCTCGGGTTCAACAGGTTCATTCTCAGGTTCGGCCTCGAGCCCTTCCTCTTCCGATCCTTTCTCTAAGATCGGTTCAAGATCCACGTCCATTGGATCATCTCCCGCTAGAGACCCTTTCGGCTCCGGTTTGTGCTCAGCTCTTGAAGACCCTGGTGCTGTAGGTGCTGGCTGCAGTCCAGACTGCGCCTAACTAGTATCCGCACTAGTCAATTCGCCATCAGGAGGAGGTATAGTAGACGGGTTCCAATCCCCAACTCCATCAAAGGGGACGTCAAAACTGTGGACGGGGCCAAACTTATTTATCCCGTCTCGGAAGAATCATGCGGTATATGTATATGTCTCCTAAAGGAATAGTCCTACATCTACGAAAACTACAGTGGTATGCTTAATCCAGGTCATGGGTTCATTGTTCAAGACAGAGTTCTGAAAAATATTGGTTGAAACAACCATGAAATTACATCTCAATAAATACACCCCTAAACCCCACCTAGGCTATCACGTACCTCTAGACAATCATAAAATACAATCACGCACTCAACCATCACATAGCAGACACATCATTTATTCTTACCAAGGCCTATCCTACATGTAACCTGCACGTTAGTCACAACCACACCATATCTAATCACATGCACGTTCAAATTTCATTTCACACATTCGTTTCAATCTTATCACATCTTTTCCACACCACTCGCCAGTGACCCGCGTAATAAAACCGCCTCAGGTACACTGCGACCATCTCACACTTATCTTGCCAGTGGCCTGCGTAGTGGTACCGCCTCAGGCTCACTGTGACTATCTCATAACAACACTTCAAGGCCCACGTAATGGTACCACCTCAGGCCGTGTATCTTGCCCGTGTAGTGGTACCGCCTCGAACTCAACACCCACTCTCCTAATGCACAACCCGCGTAATGGTACCATCTTAGGTTGGCTATTTTCACGACACTACTTGGCCCATGTAATGGTATCGCCTCATGCTATGTATCTTGCCTGCGTAGTAGTACCGCCTTAGGCTCAACACCTACCACCTACGACACAACCGGCATAATAGTACCGCCTTAGGTTGGCCATCTTTCGGTAATACCGGGCATCATCCCGCACAATGGTACCACCTCATGATGGATAAATATTTCCGCGTAATGGAACTGCCTCAAGGATTTAGTGATCACTCGCACATACTCACACACCACATATTTTATCTGTACCCTACGTAAACACGTTTTAGGGTCTTTTAGTGATCACACGCATATCACACGTCTCAAATCTCACACGTGCGCACACTTAGGTATCAATCTATTACACATTAATGCACCCAATTTCACCACCACAACTCGGCCACAATACAAACACATAACTAACATACAAATTGGCATTTTTCCATATCAAAACCACGACAAATCAGTTCCGGCTTTTCACGATATTTTCACGAAATTTCGAGCCGGATCTAATGGCACTAACCACACACTAAACAACACATCACAACATTCAAAATACCAATTTCCAGCCATCGATTGGCCTCTAAAAATCCACCAAAATCTTCCGATTTCAATCCTAAGGCCCGCCAATCATTTCCGCTCCTAGAACCGTACTAATCCGCGTTTATTAAAACCCGAATCCACCCTAAATTGTCCGCCGATACCCGACATCCTAAATAAGGTTACTTACCAGACTCTTGACTAACACGGCTAGAGCGGAAGCGGCGGCGATCGGCGGGGACGATGGTGAGCCACAGCGCAGCTCAGCGGTGGCGCGGACGGCATGTGGTGGCGACGACCTCCTTGGCCATGCCTCACGGCCACACGAGCGGAAGGGAGAGAAGGAGAGGCACGACGTGGGGTGGGGATATGGTGTGGTGGCTGTTTGGTGGCGATCTGAATGGGCGTTGACCGGCGTGCGGCGGCTCGACGAGGGGAGGGGTGGTCGGCGTGAGGGAAACGGAGAGAGAGAGAGAGAGCTCTCGGTGGGGGGGTTGCCGTGAGGTGAGAGAGAGAGAATGAGGAGAGAGAGAGAGAGAGAGAGAGAGAGAGAGAGAGAGAGAGAGAGAAATTTGGACTAAATAGTCCAATTTTGACTAACTTGGCAAATTACCATCTTGCCCCTCTCTGATCTTTTTAATCAACGACCGAGATTTGATCTTATCTTGAAATCGACGGCGGAGATAGAATATTTTCCAAAAATATCCAAGGGCAATTGGGGAATTTCATAAAATTTAAAGTGCAAAATTGTCCAACTCAAAATTTAGGGCAAAATGACCAAAATGCCCTTCCCTCTTAAAACTTGCCCTTAACAAATTCATAGGGGTAAAACGGTCGCTTTCCTTATTTCTCGCCAAAATTGAATTTTTTTGAAGAATTCGGGAAAATCCAAAGCTGCACGTTCCAACCACAACGTCGTCCTAATAGCCGTGACTTCCCAATTTTTCGATGTCCAAATTGGGCTCAAATAAATAATTAAATTTTATTAAACATAACTTGAGTGTTTCTCGGACCAACGGGCTGCTTTTTGGGAAATTCGCATATTCGACCCATGACTGATAATAAATCGAGTTACGTGCAAGTTCATTCGGTTTGTGAAGACTTCGGTTATCATTTAAATCACCAGAATCGACCGCTAGATCCGAGGGGCACGATCACTCAGTATAGGTTCAGGATTACTCGTTAATTTATTTCGTGATCCAGCGGAATCACCCGTGATCCACTACTATGACAGTAGTGAACTAACTCCTGGCTATCCTTGGATTGGCCAATAGTGGCTCAAAATGTCACCTCGATGATTTCATGATCGAAAATCAACTCACGATCGAATTTTTTTTAGTCGTACGAATTTAAATTCATAATTAGCCCTTCCCTAATGGTTAGTATATCAGGAATGATCAGTTTCGGGCGAAAACTAACCACGAGTACGTTTATAAAACCAAGTATTTCATGAATCCCCAAATGGACAATTTTCAGAATGTCACAATCCAAGGTCTTTTATATGAAATGTGGAATACAAATACTCTTTGAGGCTCTTTATGGCAGTGTTGTCATTTCCCATAATGAGTATATCGTCAACATATATCATTAAATAGATAGATGACATACCTCTTGTCCATGTAAAAAGAGCATAGTCAAAACGAGATTGTTTGAATCCTGCAGCTGTGAGTGCATTCGCAAATTTTGCATACCATTACTAGGAAGCTTGTTTAAGACCATATAGGGATTTACGAAGACGACATACTTTATTCTCTCCTTGTCTTCGAAAACCCTGTGGAATTTTCATATAAATCTCCTCATCCAAATCACCATGAAGGAAAGCATTATAGACGTCCATTTGGTGTAATGCCCAATTTTGGAAAGCTGCAACCGATAGGAAAGATAAGACAGTGACATCTTTGGCTACTGGGGAGAATGTCTCGTGATAATCAAAACCTTCCCACTATATAAAACCCTTAGCCACCAATCAAGCTTTGTAACGTTTGATGGATCCGTCTGCCCTATACTTTATTTTGTACACCCATTTGCACCCAATCAGCTTCCAATGAGGAGGTAGTGGCACAAGCTCCCATGTGTTATTGTCAATTAAGGCTTGCAATTTTGTTGCCATGGCCTTTTGCCATCGTGGATCAGTGGAAGCCTCATCATAGCTAGACGGTTCCCGATTTTCAGATATTCGGCTAATACAACATTTATGTTTTGACGAGAGTTTATTGAACGAAACATAGGATGAGATGGGATATCGAATTCCTGGCAAATTTTGTGCAGCACATATATAGTCTTTAGTCCACGTGGGTGGACGTGTAACGCGCTCGAAACGTCGTGGAGGATCTCTTGGTGGTGATGGTGAAGTTTCCTCCATAACAATTGATGATTCTCTGTCAAAAGGTTCTGGTGTGGGTGTTGGAATATCTTCAATTGACATGTCGTTTTCCACTGGTTCCAAAGCTGTTGATAGAGAAATATCTTCGGTAGAAATTGGCTTAGTTGTTTCGAAGCCTTTGATAGTCGGAACATATATGAGATCCTTCAATCCTTCCTGTTCAGTAGGAAGAATACGAGAATGGTTGTCTGCCCCTACATCTTCCCGAGGGAAGTTACTTTCAAAAGGAAAAATGTTTTCATGAAATATGACATCCCTGCTTATGAAAAACTTTCCCGTTGATGGGTCAAAAAGACGATAACCCTTTTGTAGATTTGGGTATCCCATAAATGTACATCGCCAAGCACGGGGACTCATCTTGTCCCGAGGGCCCATAAAAGTAGCGTAACATAAGCATCCAAAAATCCACAAATGATCCAACTCTGGCTTTTTTTCAAATAGGAGCTCATATGGTGACCATCCATTGAGTACTTTCGATGGCATTTGATTAATTAAGTAGGCCATAGTGATCACGCAATCTCCCCAGAAAGCATCTAGGATAAAAGCTTGAAATTTCAACACGCGTGCAACCTCTAAGAGATGGTAGTGTTTTCTTTCAACTACTCCATTTTGTTGTGGAGTGTAAGTACATGAGCTTTCATGTAGAATGCCATGGTATGAGAAAAGATAGTCACACTCATGGTTGAAGAATTCCCTTCCATTATTTGTCCGGATACGTCGAATATGTTTCTCGAATTGTGTCCTTGATAAGGAAATGAATGTCTTCAAGTGATGTAATACTTGAGTCTTAGATTGCATAAGGAAAACCCATGTAGCTCTAGAATAATCATCCACAATGGTGAGAAAGAATCGAGATCCATCATGGTGCGGCGTGTGTTATGGCCCCCATACATCAATGTGAATTAATGAAAAAATATCAGTGGCACGACTCTTGCTAAGGGGAAAGGGCGTGCGAGATTGTTTTGCAAGTGGGCAAATATGACACTGAGAATAAGGAAATAAAGCACTATGCCCCATCCTGGAATGCATGAGGGAATTTTTATCATTGGCAGTCAAATTACATAATGATCTTTTATTGAAAGAAATGTGGTATAAATCGAAATTTCTGGAAAAGCTGGTCCAAAAATATAGTCCTTCAGAGTGACTACCCAAGCCCATCAGTCTGCCAGTCGAAAGGGCCTGAAAGAGACAAGTATCAGCATTGAAAATGACTCAACAGGAATTTTCGTCGCACGCTCTACACATAGATATGAGGTTGAATTGGAAGTTTGGAACATAAAGGGCATTTCTGAGTGTGATCTGAGGACTAAGATTTACTATTCTTGTTGTAGTGACCAGTGTAATATTCCCATTTGGCAATTTCACAGAGATTGGGATATTTAATTCTTTATGAATAATGAAAAATAATCCCTTATCGCAAATAATAGGGTCGCTAGCCCTGAGTCAATAATCCATGCATTTCTAGAAATAGAATTTATCAGGCAATGAGTAATACCTGAAAAAACACTTCCCTTCTTAGAAGTATCCAATTTTTGTAATGCCTGCATAATTTGTTGATATTGCCCATATGTGATGGGCTGATCATTGTTCAGACCAGTAACTTGATAAGCTGCAGCCGAAGATTCTTTTCATTTATTTCCTTTTTCCTCGGGTTTACCATGCAATTTCCAACAGTTATCGATTGTGTGATGGGGTTGCCTGCAATATTCACAAAATAATTTTTTGGCCTTTAAATTCTGCCTATAATTCTTTTGTGCACTCAAAAAAAATTGGCCATTGGATGCCTTTGGTTGGGCTTGCTGCCTACTGTTTGATTCCATTAAGGAATCAGAACTCTTCCAGCCTTCAGATCGTGACTCACGATCTGCACCGTCCATCTCACTCCCTTTTAGTTGCCGTGGATCATCACTTGTAAACCCTAGCTTCCCATTTCGCCGTTCTTTCTCTCGGTCTAGGGTTCTGGAACCCGACTCGGGACGCTTGCCGCGGGTTGCGAGGGCGATCCTTTCCGTTCCCCTTGCATGCTTCGGCGAGGCAAGTCATTGGCTCTCTTCCTGTACCGCCAGTTGAAAGATGCATCCGAGCGGTGGCACCAGGTCCATGGCGAGGATCTGCGATATAAAGGTGAGATATGATTAATTCAAAATCAAGAGAAATTGTGTGACTTTTTCCCTGTCTTTTATTACCCTATATTGTTGTAGCGTGGTTTTGGGCCCCTCGAGCTTTTCTTCGACTGATTCTAGCTCATTCCAGAGGGCCGACAGCTTGTTGAAGCAAGCGGTTATGCTCATATTCCCTTACTATAGCTCTGAAAGCTCTTGGGTGAGAGAAAAAATCCTTGCACGGTCTAATTTCCCGTACATTTCTCGTGTATTATCCCACATATTCTTTGCATCTTCTGTGGGGGGGAAGTCCGACGGCTATTTCTAGGCTAATACAGTTCCTGATCCATGTTCTAACGAGCTGGTTGCATTTTCTCTATTGCCTTACCAACCTCTCGTCAGTCGAGATCGAAACAGATCTGTTTATGAAACCATCTTTGTCCTTGGTCACCAGAGCTCGTCGGAATTCTTGTGCCCAGATTGAGTAATTTCCAGATCCCATGAGATGGTGGCTAATGAGCCGCAACTCTAGTCCATTGGTGGTGGAGACGTAGAGAATGTCGTCGGGCTTTGGTCGGCCAGTGACGCTCACTGTTAGATATGGCAAGAAATCGGGTGGCGGAATCGGGTAGGGATTTGGACCCAAACCCGGATTCCCTGACCCGCTTGATACCCCTGCATTGATCGTTCCAGATCCTTCTGTTGGGCCAGCTCTGCTTACGGCTAGTGGGCCGCTGTTGGGCTGGGCATTTTCTTGGCTCGCCCCTGGCAATGATGCATTTGGGTTCGGCCCAAGGTACCATGGATTTGGCATCCATTGGAAAGGCTGGCCCCCGATTGGCTAGCCCATGATGGGCGAGCCCGGTATGGGCCGCCCCATATTTGTCTAAGCCTAAAAGGGTTGCCAGAAGATAGGTTGGATCTATGCTATGGAAAACAGAGTCTATGGATCCAGTGTTGAGTCCTGAGTACGTGAGGTTTGTGGGTTGATCTCCTCTATGGAAGTCTGGTTGGAAGCTGGCATGGTCTCCTCCTTGGAAGTCTGGTCGGAGGTGGGTAGCTGCTAATCTATGGTGAGGTAAGTGTATAACCTTTCTTCGTTCTTGCTTTAAAAAATTTGATTCCTTCGCCGGAAGGGTACCTTGTTTTTCAGGTCCAAAAAAGAATGGCAGGCAATCGTTTAGAGTTTGCAGAAGTTAAATTAGGAGCGAAGCAGCTTTGATACCATGAAAAAAAGCAAGATTGAAGATAGGAAGAAAAGGGTCTGGGAGAAATTCAATGTGTATTTTTCTATATTGTTCGATACTCAATGTACATACTTATAATACAATGAGAAAAAGAATGATGGAAACAATATATTTTACAAATCAAATCCAATCTCATTGATCCTTGTGTAGCAATTGCAATCTAAATAATATCGAAGATATCGCATATCTTCCAACACTTATGTCGAAAGACATAGCAATTTCGTGTCTTCCAAATGGCCCAAAAAATAGATGCAATTACTTCAATTCTAGGGGAGTTTGTTATTCCATTTCTATGTTGGAAGAGCCACGCATTAATTCTGGCTAAACCTTTACTAGTGATATGGATTTGTACTGCAGGGTTAGACCATACCTCTTGTGTCCATGGGCAGAGAAGGAACAAGTGTTCCGTGGTTTCCACTTATCTTTTGCAGATCGAACAGGTAGGGTCAGGTATAATTCTCCTTTTGTAGAGGTTCTCCTTTGTGGCTAATGCATTTTGGCTTACATTCCAGAGAAAAATTCGCACTTTAGGAGTAGTTTGCATTCCCCATAGTTTACTCCGGAGAGCGCGAGAGGGCTGAAATGAGGAGGATGCTTGATTTAGAATTAGTTTATCTGCTCTCTCTCTAATTCCGTGATACCCACTTTTAACTGAGTGGGTATCAGATTTTGCTCCCGTCCAGACTAGCTTATCTTGTACTAACTGAGACCTTATTGGGATTGTGAGGATTTCTGAAACCGTTATGATCCTCAAAGAGGCTTCTTAGCGATGGTTCATTCCAGCAGTTCTCTTCCCCGATGATCAGTTCAGCAACTGTTTTTGGTTCATTTCTAGTGGCAGGACCCCCCAAAATTCCTCTTTTTAGCCATTTGTCTACCCTGATTTTAATATTGTCACCATTCCACCACATTATATGAGGGAAAATATTGTCTCTTCCCATAAGATGGTCTAGCTTCCTTCTCAGCATTCCAGAAATTTCGTTGGGGGAAAGAAAGTCCTTTAAAAAGTCTACTCCATAAAGTTGTTGGCTAAACCTTTACTAGTGATATGATCAGTTCAGAGACATCCAATAAAATTGGAATGTTAAACAAGGTTTTGTCTGAAAAATTATATGACGGAACCTTAATGGAAGGTAAATTTATCATATAGGTACAAGTTTAATATTTTTTATATCACAAGAAAAAGTTTAGGGTGAATGCGTCATAGTGGACATAGTTTGGACATTTTGATGTTCCAAAAAATAGTTCGGAGTAAATGTGTCATAGTAGATATAGTTTGTGGTTTTTAATGCCTTTTTACCACTAAATAACAGCGTACACGATTGACTTTGGCCTCTTGTTTTCAACTCAATTGTATTTTCTTACAATCCATGCAAAATACACCATAAAAGAGATCTTGAGAATCAAAGGAAATACTAAAAGATGACAGAGAAATTAGGGGAGGGGCAGTGAGGAAGAGAATAGGAGCAAAATTTAAGGGTATGGAATTATCAATTCATCATCGATCGCCATTTTACACAAACAGATCTACAACAATGCATGATAAAGGATAGGCAGATCCTAACAAGCTTAAGCTCTTACAACTCATAGAAAAGAAAAGAAAAGTAAAGTTATGCTCATCATGTGCCCTAGCTAGCAGAGCAAGCAAGAGTTCTTAATTAATTATGACTTAAGTTACAAATATGTAAATGTTACTTGTCATTAAGACCATCAAGGAAACACTATATATGATGCTCAAGTTATTATGGACCAGTAGAGCCAATTAGCTTGGTCAAACCAAAGGTGATGACCATGGCCAACCACCCTCCAAGTAGCACAATAGAAGTCAACTTCACCACCAGCGTGTTCTCCAGCACCGCACCCAGCTCGCTAAACTTGACTAATGCCGCACTTACCGCCTCTATCACCACCGCAAGTTTCACCTTATACTCCTTTATTTGAACATAGCCGATAGGAGTGGCATCAGTGCCCCCATCGTAAAGGCCAATTTCAATGCACCCAACGCCTACCGTGGGCTTGGCAGTTTCTCCTTCGTCACATCCATCTCGTTGACTTCTGGGGTTTCGTTGCTACCCTCTCTCTTCATCTCGGCCACCTCCTCAATGTTGTACTGCAAATACATGGATACGAGCTCCCCAATGGTTGTAGGCCCCAGGATCAGCCCTGCCACCTCGAATATTGCCATGGTCTTGACGTCCTTGCGGACAGGATCGACGCCCATCATGAGTGAGACTGTCAAGAGCAAGCCATCCTTTGCACCTAGCATGGCGGCACGAAGCCACTGAGCTCGCTTCGAGAAGTAGACGGCCTTAACCTCTTGTTTGAGGGATTGCTTGGTTTGACCTCGAGGTCAACTTTGAGAGGAGGAGGAGGCGGCAATTGTAGGAGGTCTTGTGGTTGAGTTGATGGTGGTGTTGCCATGGATAGCTGGAGAGAGAAGGTTAATATGAGGCAGCTCAAGAAATGAATGGGATATTAGAGAGGAAGACACGAGGACGTGTGGAGCGCACACTCCCTAAGAGAAGCTATATAGAGAGAAACATGTGCGTTATAAAATAACAACCAAGAACGTAATTTTGTATAACCGGTTTTGTATTGTTGGTGGAATCTCATGTGTTCACACTTGAGTTGGTTTATTTCTTTGAGTAGAAGGTGAACACCTTAACTTGTGAAACACAAAGTCTAAAGTTGAATCTCAGCACTCTTTTCATATCTTTTTTATAGAATGCAACCCAATTTCAGTAGCTCAAATAAGTGAACAAGTTAGTCAAGGGACAAGCTTTCCACGTAAATGAGAATTATCTTGCTTCTTATAGGAAATTTGGGATAATGAAATCTCATGTGTTCACATTTCACAATTTGTAAGATCTTCTAATAGGTGTCTTCATAAGTGTGCTGAATGTTGTTGTAATGTTGATGAAATCTCATTAAGCTTCCTCTCGAAATGGCAGGACAATGTGTACTATTTTTTTTTTTACAATGGAGAGCACGGGGCGTGCATGGAGCATGCATTGGCCGTGCATCAGCTGTGCATTAGCCGTGCATTAGTCATGGATTCCATTTGCACACACTTAGTATCTATTGTAGTTGGACCATCAACTCAATTATTGCCTTAGTCCCTTGAGCAAGAGGTCGAACTATCAACTCAACCATTGCCTCAGTCCCTCTAATTATCAACTCAACCACTGCCTCCTCCTCCCCTCCAAGTCCACCTAGAAATTGAAACATCAACACAACCATTGCCTCCTCCTCATCCTCCTCCCTCCGAGGCAGAGCTCATCTACTTCTCGAAGGGAGCTTAGTGGCTCCACACTGCCATGATGGGTGTGAATGACGGCATGATCACAACGGTGTTGCTCAGGATGGGCGTCGGCACCATCAACAAGGACAACATGATTATGGCAATATCTAGAGCGTTAGGGGCTGATTGTTGGGCCTGCACCATGGTCTTCGAGGAGCTCGTGTAACATCCTGAATTTCGACCCATTTTCAAAATCAATAAGATTGATATAGTTCTCATTTAAATTTAGTAAGTCTCGCTCGGAGTTGATCACTTTCGGGATACTAACCAATAGAGAATAGCGAACTAGGAAAACGGTACGTGTGCTAGAGACCCGACCGCGAATTGGGCACCAATTCTAAGAAACGACGAGAAAATATATTGGGCAAATATGGGCCGATCCCAGAAAGGTGACGAATTTGACTTGGCCAATGATGTACGATTGGATAGCGGGTGATTCCATAAGATCGAAAGTACGTGTGGCGTATAAATTCCAAACTTAAACTGAACGATCGCGACCTTTAGAGCTAGCGATAATTCCTCGCATTCTCCTGGTAATCGAGACCGTCACGACTCAAGTAATCCTAGGTCGATATGCGTAACCCCTAAACAGCTGCCCGTTAGTGAGAGACCCTAAAATTGTAATTGAACGATTTTTATTGCGAAATTGGATCCGGACTTGGAGGTTGAATTTCGTGGACGTGCGCGACTATATTGTGAGGACGACGTCATTTTAGTGTGCCCAAATATATTTGGGGTTGATATGGTCGAAAAATGGAAATTTGGCTCGAAATCACAAAATTACGATTTTGCCCCTAGGCCTATTTTTGGGTATTCCGAATTTTGGGGGGAAATTATTGGATATGGATAAGTGGATGAGATCAACCCCAATAATTCAACCATTTGGAAGACCAAAATACCCTCAATTATTGGACCTTGGATTAATGTGAACCAAGTATTTAAGGGGCAAAATTGGAATTAAGGAAAAATTTGGTCAAACCTCTTGAACCAATTAATACCCTTGACCTCTCTCTCTCCTCACTTCATGCTACCACCACCTTCGGCCACTCCCCTCTCATTTTCTCTCCTCCCTCTCTGCCGTTTCTCTCTTTGCCGGCCGTGGAGACCGTCCGTCGAAAAGCCAAGCTGATCGCCGTCGCCGCCGCACCGCCACCACCGTTCTCTCTCTCTCTCTCTCTCTCTCTCTCTCTCTCTCTCTCTCTCTCTCTCTCTCTCTCTCGGCTCACCCTTTCTCTCCCTTGGTCGTGGATAGCCGGCCCAAGTCAAGCAAGCCGCCGCCGTCACCGTGCACCGATCGCCACCGCCGACCCGCACGCCGCTGCTCACCGCTTGACCGCCGACTAGCCGCCGCACGTTTTCCCGCTCTATCTGAGTTAGTCTAGAGTCCGGTAAGTTGCAATCTAAACCTCTCCTAGTATATCGGATAATATCGGACCCATTTGGCGCGATTTGGTGTAGTTTAGGAGTTGATTCGATTGGTGGGCCTTAGGAATGAATTTGGGAGGTTTTGGTGGAATTTTAGAGGTCGATTGATGGTTGGAAATTGCTGTTTTGAGTGCTGTGATGTGCTGTTTGGTGTGTGGTTGGTGCCATTAGATCCAGCTCGGAATTTCGTGAAAGTGCTGTAAAGGGATGGGAATGAGATATCGTAGTTTTGGTGACAAAAAAGAGAAAAATGCGTGTTGATTGTATGTTATGATGTGGCTAAATTGATTTGATTGTTTTGGGCACCTCTGAGTGCACGTATTTAATGCCTAAGTATGCATCCGTGTGAAATTTATGACGTGCGATGTGCGTGTGATCACAAAAAGGCCCGAAGGCGTGTTGACACGAGTTGTGATATGATTGTGTGATCAGACCGAGGCCTTATAAGCTCGGGTTTTGATCACGTATGCCTATCATATTTGGCGCGGGCTAAGGAAAGAAAGTGAGAATAAAATTGGTCCGAAGCACGATCAGCTCAGGTGAGACTGGGATCGGACCGAGGCATTATAAGCTCGGGTTTCGATCACATAGGCCTGTCACATTTGGCGCGGGCTAAGGAAAGAACGTGTGGATGGGATCGGATCGAGGTGTGTAATGCTCAAGACGCGATCGTGTGGGCCTGAGACGTGTTTACGTAGGGCGAGAAAGTGATTGAGCTAGGGGAGTACGATGAGGAAAGTAAATGAAATTGATGTGACAGTGCGTGATCGATGTGTATTTTTGGCATGGAAATGTGTGTGGTTTGGGGTGCGCGAAGTTTGAAATGCGTGCAAGTTTTGAAGGTTGTGATTATGAACTAACGTGCAAGCTGAGTATGCCAAGAGTCCAAGTAAGTGTGATTGCGTGGATAGTGCTCATTCGTGTCCCTCGTTTGTGTGTCTAAACTTGTTTGGAATACGCGGTAGCCTAGGTAGGGTTTAGGTTATGACTTATTGAGAAGTGTCTCATGGGTGTTTCAACCAAACCATTTCAGAGCACCCGCCTGAGCCATGAATCTACCACAGCCGCCGCTACAGCATTTTGGGGATCTCGATGCACACCGAGCATTCAGGAGTAGAATATACCTTAGCTACTAATTCTTTTTGAGGTCGAGGACGCGATCTGTAGAAGCCAGTTGGTGTTCGTGTATTATAGGTTTGATATTAAATTAGTGAGTGCTTGATGTGAATAGTTAGTGGTGCAATCAAGAAATCAGTTCGGGTGTATACTATCAGTTGATGTGAATCTGATGGATGTTAGAAGTATTTGGTTGTAAAGAATTGAATATTGTATATTTATATATTAAATATAGTATTATGTTTGGTGGTTTAGTAATTTGCTTCTCCCTAGTTCTCTAATATTTTTGTCCAGGATAATATGATTTGTTTCCGCCGCGAATTTACTCTGATGGAATCTTTGGGTCAACAACATTTTCCTAGGACGTCACATTGACACGACCAGAGAGAGGGATCTCACGTGCTTGATGGGGTTCAGGGCATGACAGCTCGTATCAGTTTACTCCCAGTACGATATCGAGGTGGCCCGGATTCAAAGAGAGGACATGAATAGAATCGTAGGAGCTGAGGAGAGGGATGCGAGCAAGGAGAAGCTACCATGCCCATGGCAGATGGTGGGGGCATCTGCACTGACCTCTGCCGTGGGGGTGTTGGTACTGCTCCTAGTAGCTGCGTTCGTTGAAGATTACAAGTTGAGGTTGCGGACGCTGATAGTGGCGGTAAGCATAGCGTTGCTTGGGTTTGGCATGGTGAAGTCCGCTGCTGGGGCACTGCTCGGAGGTTGGTTGGCTATGGGCATCTCCTACAGTGTGACCAAGATGATTAATGGTCTATAGTAAATCAAGCATAAATAGTGTTTCCTTTGATTCTTAAGATCTTTTTCTCACGGTGTATTTTACATGGATGTAATCTTATCGGACTACACAATTTCGGTTGAAAGCAAGAGAGTCCATGGGCTATGTATGCTATTATTTAATAAAAAATACATGTTTATCAGGTTTCATAGGCGTGCACGGGGCGTGTATCGGGCGTGCATCGGCCGTGCATTAGGCGTGTGATAACTTTATAAAAATAGAGTTATTTTATCTACTTTAGGCAACAAATAATACAACAAATAATGCAATGTTTGTGAGAAATTATTTGGATTTCCATCTATTTACTCAAATTCTTCTTGTTTATGCAGAATAATAAGATATGGAGAAAATAAAGAAAAAATGGCAAAAAGAAGGAAATGAACATGCTACCCATAGAAAAGTTAGAAAGTAGATACCAAATCGGGAATCTTGTGATTTATTCCCCATTTTTATGCAAAAAAGAAGCAATTGCCTTGTGATAGGAGTTTTAGATGTTATTCTATTTATAGGATAAAATTGAGAGCTTGGGGAGACAACTAGTTTTTTTTTATTGTCTTTGTTTTCATCGTTTTGGGAATTTTTCAAATATTTTGAAAAGAAGACAAAAAGTAGCAATAGAATTCTTGTTCTTTGATTCAAGATGTTTGGTTTAATTTATATATTTGTTTTTGCTCTAATTATGTTCTAATTTTCTTTTGTTAGGGCTGTAATGTAGCTTGACCATGATGATATGAATTTATTCTTTTTATGTTTTGTAAGTGCTTTCATTCATATGAGTTGTATATTATTATGCTTATTGTATTTAAGTGACTGGCCACTATTTGAATGATTTGATGTGAATATTTAAGACTAAGAAGTGATAATATACAATTACTCTTTATAATATATCATGTTATATCATGTTATAATATATCATGTTATACCATGAAATAAATATGGATAGAAGTATATCATGTTATTTGTATAGCTTTTGATGATAAGGTGGTCTAACAGATTCACTGTAAATCGAGAATATTCATATATTTTAATGCACGTATGTTCATTTAAATTCATATAGAGATATAGTAGATTGATAAAATGAGTAAGTTTTTTATACCTACAGATAGGATAGTAAATAGATTAGAAAATTTCGCTATCGTAAATAAAACATTCAGTTGTATGATACTGCCACGTCACTTGCCTACGTGACATACATGTTCCATTAAAAGAGTGACGTGTCACTGACATGAAAATTAAAAAAAGAGGAAAATTTGTCAGCGCCCCCCACCCCCTCCCTTCCCTTCTCTCTCTCCTCTTTTATTAGGCGCGCTCTCACTCTCTCCTTTTTGCGTCTTCATCCTCTCTCTCTCTTACTTTATTTCAAATTTCACACCTCTTACCTCTCTCCTCTGTGTCTTGAAAAATCCTCCGACCACCTCTGACGAGCACCGCCGAACGCTCCCTCTCAGCTGCGACGGAGGCTTGATGGAATGGAGTTGGGGTCGGAGGGCTTCCTCTGAAGAACATGCCATCGGAGAAAGATCGAGCCGTGGTTCTACCCGGAGGACCCAATAGATAGGCGAAGTTGAACTCCCTGTCGACGGCGTCGCCTTGCCATCCTCGTCGCCATCTCCGCATTCAATCTCCCTCCCCCATGGGTCTCCACGAAAAGCGAGGTCAGCTCAGGCGCAGATTCCAATTTTTAAATGTTCGTTGAAGCAGCGCTTCCCACTTTGTACGCGACAACTCCGAGAGCGCCACGGCAGCACCTCTTCGCCCTGCTCTGGAGCCGCGGCGCCCCGAGGAGCATCCCCCAGATCCACGCCCAAGTTGTCGTCAATGGCTGCGCCGGCAGTAGCTTCGTCCTCGCCCAGCTGCTCTCCCGCTACGTCGGCTCCGGCCTCCTCGCGGACGCCTCAAGGGCCTTCGAGGGTGCTTGGAACCCAAGCACCCTTGCGTGGAACCAGATGATCCGGGGACATGGGCGGGGCCCCACGCCGCGAGAGCGGTGGAGTGTTTCGCTAGGATGGTGCGCGGGGGTGCAGAGCCCGACGGCTACACGTTTTCCCATCTCCTAAGCGCTTGCGTGCGGTTGGGCTTGTTCGGAGAAGGATTGCAGGTGCACGGGAGGGTTGTGAGGGGTGGGTACGTTTGCCATCCGTTTGTGAAGACTAATTTGGTGAATTTGTATGCGATGGGGGGAGGGGAGAGTGGGATGAAGGATGCGTGCAAGGTGTTCGATGATATGGGCGAGAGGAATCTCGTGTGTTGGAATTCATTGCTTGCTGGGTACGTTAGGTGTGGAGACATGGGTGGCGCGTGGAAACTGTTTGACGAGATGCAGGAGATGAATGTTGTCTCTTGGACGACAATGGTTGCAGGGTATGCTCAGAATGGAATGTGTAGACAAGCGCTGAGCGTGTTTGATGAGATGCGGAGACTTCGGGTGGAGTTGGACCAGGTGGCCCTGCTAGTTGCGTTGTCGGCTTGTTCGGAGTTGGGAAATTTGAAACCAGGCAGGTGGATCCATTCATATGTCGTAGGGAAAATATGTGCTAGAAATCAACAATCGTCGGTCACTCTGAACAATGCCGTTATACACATGTATGCTAGTTGCGGCTCGATAGATGAAGCCTACGAGGTGTTCAGGAAGATGCCATGGAGAAGCACAGCCTCTTGGACGACCTTAATCATCCGATTGAATGGCATTCTCAACTCTAGAAATGAATAGAAAGTTTCTATTTTCCGCCGAACCCAATTGATAGGTCTGAAGTCTCTAATATATCAATGCCACCCGTTCTGCAAATGACAAGATAAAACAAAAGGCATTGAGAGTTTTTTTAAAAGTTCCTGACTCACTGGAGTCACTGAAAACGGACATGACACAATTATCAGTTACACTGCAGCTATGATTGAAAGAAAGCTAATGACCATCGGGCCAGGGGCTTTATCACCATGATGTTTCCTACTGCCACTTTCATTTAGAGCTGTGAACAGTTTATCTTCAAATGAGTTACAGTATAAATATAAATAACCAAGAAAAACCTTGCTAAATATAAAGCTCAAAAAACTGGCCTTTGGTCACCTTATCAGTCTCAAAATTTGGAGGATGGCTTGCTACTAGGGTGAGAATGGATATGGTCAGATTGATTTAAAGTACTCAGCTTTGAACTTGTTTGGTTCCGTTTGAGTCGGTCATTGATTCTTTGTTAAATCAAGAAAACATTATATTTTGTATGATAGAAAAGTCCATGATCATAGAACTTATATTCTTATACTTATTAACTTCTGTCGTACTTTTATATTGGCTTGTGATTTCTTTTTTCTATTTCAGTTGTGCTATCTGTTTGTTAATCCAAATTACATTGTGGATTTATGGTGCTCAAAGTTTTGGTCATATTTGAGCACCCCTTTGGATAGCGTAGTCTTTTAACAAAGACCACAAGGATGTCATTTATTTTTATGTACTGTGTTGTTTATCTACTAATGTCTCTTTAATAATCCTTTCAACTGGAGGACATATTCTTCATTTGGATCGAGTTGTTATGTTTTACCTTTGTATAGATAGACTAATGTTTTAGCAATCATGTTAACCAATTATATGATCATTCTTCGACAAAGCAAAACATGCTTGTATACACAGAGGAACTGGAGACCTCTTTTTTTTTTTTTTTAATGTCTTTCGCAAATTGCTGAAGTTTATCAGGTTAAGTTAAGTTACACTTTTGGTCCCTTAGCATATCAAGAATTCACTTTGGTCTATTGTGAATTATGCCAATTGACAAATGGGCACTTTACTGCATGTTTTACATCATCTGGTCACTACCGTCAGTAGTCATTGTCTGGCAGAGGTCAACTTGCTTGTAGACTAGGCATATCAGATTATTCTAGTGCCCGCAATAGAAAGATTGGGTATCCTAACTGAAACATCTAGAAATTCAGTGAGCATGGTGCTGGTAAATGATGAATGTAGAGTGTAGACAAGTAATCAGATCTTCACATAGATTGTTGATATCTGAAGATGATATAACGTTTTAATCTGCAAATAGTCCATAAAACATCATGCCTTGAGCTATGTTGTAGGATTCTGCCATGACTGAGTAAAAGTTATGTGTTGCTTTAAGCTTTTTAAATGGCAGTCATTTAATCAATGGGGAATTGAATATTTTCTGGACAGTAGCAGAAAACTTGTGTGTGCGTGCGAGATGGAGGGAGGGAGTTTGTTATAGACAGAGAGATTTTCTTATAGACCCAGCTACATGGGGGCTTAATTCTCTCTCTCAAAAAGCTTGTGGCCAAAGATTTTGTTATAGACCTAGCTACAGGGAGAGATTTGTTCTAGAGGGAGAGAGAGATTTTGTTATGGACCCAACTACATGGGGGCTTAATTCTCTCTCTCAAAAATCTTGTGGCCACTACTTGCGAATGAAGTATCATGTATGCCAATCTTTGAGAAGATGGATGGTTCTCTACTTAATGCTTTTGGGAAGTGACAAAAGTATTCCATTTCAAGGTGTCCGTAAGAATTTTTTTTTTTTTACTATATTAGTGCGGTCTAAAAGTATTTCTCTTAAAAATAATCTCCCTACTGTTTTGAATTTTTTGAATTGATTATATGGTATCCTATATTGAATTTTTTGAATTGAATAAATGATATCCCACATTGTGGAGATAGATACATATACTAAGATAAAGTTCTTGTCTTCCTTTCTCTAGGTTTCTCTGTGCACAAATCCCATCTGGCTCATAAAAACAAGATTGCAACTTCAGAATCCACTTCATCAAACCCGACCTTATTCTGGATTTTATGGTCTGCCTTACACCTTGCATTGGCTTGCTTATTATGTCATCTCTGAGATACCATTATTTAAGTGAGTTGCATGACTTTGGCTTGAAATTTTGTCAATGGAGATGCTTATCTGTGGATCTTGTTCACCAATTTTGATACTTTAGAATTTGGAACATCATTCCATTAATTTAGTGTTCACTGCATTTATTTAATATGTTCTTTCATTGTAGGATTAATTTTTTTTAAACGTGCTTTGGTGCAGGTGGAAGATATGTATCCATTAGAATCCACCTGCAACATATATGTATGTCCATTGCAGGAGAAATCCAGTATACTATGCACTTTGGAAACCTCAAATTAACTAATCTTTACTCTTTCACATGTGTTTCTAGTTTTACTCTTGGACCAACGCCTTTCATTTACTCTACAAGATAACATAATACAACTTCCCTTGATAGGTTTGACAGATTATCTCATTTTACAAATGGTTCTGTTTGGGATTGGTGGTTTTGTTGATGAAACTCTTTTATACATAGGGGAAGAGAAAAATAAAAGACAACTTCTACTTGTTGGGGTACAAAGAAAATGCCATTCAACTTTGTATGAACTTGGATAGAACGTGGCCTATGGATCCTTTTTCTTTTAAGCAGCTCTTTGTGGAGGCATTGTTGATGCATACTGACTGTTGGTTATTGCTTCATATGTGATGACCAGATGCTTTTAGAACCATAATGAAAGAGGAAGGTTGGCGTGCTTTATACAGAGGGATCGTTCCCAGTCTCTTTCTGTTAACTAGCTGTATTTTATTGAACTTAGAGAGATTGGTCTGTAATATAGGAAACGGTGATCCATTAGTGTAACTGGGAAGGGAGGAAGGCCCCGTTCCAGTTTTTTGCACAACAAGGATGGCTGAGAAACTGTGTAATTGGTTAGGGGAGAGTTGCCCTGATGTTCCGCTGCCATAGATTACTGATAAGCATCTACAGATAAATATTTCTTTATACTTGTATACATTTGTGATGAGTAGCTTTCTGTTTTACCCTCTTTCCGTCATAAAATTTTCTATTGTCAATTGTCCTGCATTAGTTATCGCAATTATGACATAATCTTTTAGCAGGTTTCTCATGCTGCTATTCAGTTCACTTCCTATGAGGAACTTCAGAAAGTTGTTATGGGACTTAAGGCGAAAGGAAGGAAAGAGGGGCCTGAAAGTGCTGATAAGATGCTGGTGAGCACATTATTACACTTTTTTCTGAGTATTGACAAAAACGCACTCGAGCATCTTCCATTTATAGCCAGTCTTGCAATTTCTTGAAATTGAGCAGTTTGTGCTACAGTTTTCTTACTGGTTATTGAATATCCTTGTTCCTTTTCATATATTGGTATATAGTTTTTTTGAGGCTTATCTATGTCTTTTAGATAAGGGAGAAAATATCTATACATGCAATGTTTGCACTGGAGGTCTTATCTGGCATTTTGAGAACGTATTCAATGTAATAAATGGTAATGTTTCATCCAGAAGCATTGCAACCTGATATTTGGGGCAGGGTTATTTGTAGGTTAATTTGAAATTTTGGGGGATATACATTTGACAATAAACCTCATTCGCCAAATATCCATACTTTGGAAGCTTTCAGAAATTTAATTCATAGGGCGGTCACTAAATCTCTGCTTTTCAATGAACTGGTCAGGAAACAAAAAATGCCAGCTTCCAGGACACTAAAATGATGTTGCCGGTTGTTATGACTTCATATTATACAAAAATTGGAGGATCATGTTTAGGAACATTTTTTGTCGATCGTATTCTATTTCTTCCAAACTATCGATGTAGTTAATAATTTTTTCTAGTGTGAACGGTACTCAAAATTAAATAACGAATTGTTTCTGTAATGAATGCCCTCCTCCCCAACCAACATTACAATTAAAAAAGAAAAAGAAATTCAATTGCTTGTGTCTTTTCAGAAACTGTTTTCATGGGAAAAAAACTCTTTGAATATTTCATTTGCTATTTTTCCAACTTAAGATTTCTTCTGCAGAACTCTGTTGATTATGCAATACTGGGGGCATCCTCTAAACTTGCAGCCATTCTTCTGAGTTATCCATTTCAGGTGAGCTTATTTACTACGTTCAATCATTTTTCTTTCAATTTGTCATTTTTCTGTTCATAATTGAATCGCTTCTTGTTCCAGGTGATTCGAACTCGATTGCAGGTAATCTCATAGTCCAAATACATCATCTCTTCTAAATCTACTACTGCTTTGACGCTTTTTGACAGACTCTGATCGAACACTTTTGATGGACTCAATGCTCTGTCAATTCTTCACTCCTTTTGCAGCAACGGCCTTACACTGATGGTACTCCTAGATATATGGATACCTGGCATGTTGCAAAAGAAACTGCAAGGTAATGCAACTATAGGTGATTGAGACCCTGTCTCACTCATCGAATGTTGACGAGTACAGAATTTTCATGCCCTTTTGGCTTTTTTGTAGGTTTGAAGGCTTACGGGGTTTCTACAAAGGGATCACACCCAACATACTGAAAAATGTCCCTGCTTCTTCAATAACATTCATTGTCTATGAGAATGTGATGAAGTTGTTGAGGCTTGGAAGGACAAAAGAATAAATTTTTATTTTCTTTGGAACAGCAAGCATTTCATTCGGAAACTGCAATTTTGGCCATGTTGCATCTTCTTTTTGTTAAAGCAAGGGATAGATACCTTCATAGGTCATTCAATTTTGGGCAGTTTTCTCTGTGTCATTCTGATTCAACCATCAAGAAGTCACGAATGACTGAGTGACATGGACAATCCGCGTGGCTTTGATTTCGACCAACTCGGACGAGTTGAGCAGTACTGAAGACTGAACAAATTATGATTTCCATGTTTGAGATCACGAAGATGAAATAGAGTTGATGATTGGGGGGTTGCCGTTTTGAACCACCTTGAATTAAAACGACATTTCAAATGAAGAGAGATTCATCAACTTTACATTGCTAAGTATAGCCTGTTGCTTCTCCCTAGCAATGTCCGTTTGCGATAGGATGTTTTGAATACAAAAGTCAGAATCATAGTCCCACCATCTTTGGCTGAACGACTGTAGCTGGAAAACCATGGTTAGCACTAGCACCCACATTGTATCGGCTATTCAGTTTGTGCTTCAATTGCAATCCCGTATACACGTACAAGCTGATTCAAAGGTTTAATTGCCCCGACTCAATCTGCTTCCAGCTCTAGTAGATTAGACAAAAGGATTATCCCCTCGTTTAGCATTGGTTTTAGAACATGATATTCGTATGTGTGATTATTTTTTTGTCATGTCGTTTTATTGTCATGCTTTGTTTTTGATTTGTTATGTGATGTTGTATATGATAATCACCATGTGATGTCATCTCAGCATTATGACTTGTATCCGATTTGCCATGTCATGTTATTTCATCATCCTGTTTTGCATTAGATTTGTCTTGTCTTGCTGCATGTGATTGTTGTCATGTTATATCAATCCCGTACGTTATGATTGACGTTTCCATATTAATTGACGTTTGCATTTCAATAAACATTTGCACACAATTTGACACAAACAAATTTTCTTTGTATCCGTATACAAAATTAAATATCAAGGCACCGGCAAATTTAGCATATTCTTCGTGTAGAGAGTACCTTCTTAGCAGAATGATAAAAATATGTTTTTAACTAAAATAAGTAATTTCTCTAATGCAGCTAGTCACTTATCATATGTATTATTGACACATACGTATTCTCTATTTTGTACTTTAGTAACATCTCTAGGTAATACGTAACTCTTCATAACCAAGTACCTTCAAACATATTGCATGACAAGTAGAGGCACTAAATGGGTGGGCTGGGTCGAGCTTGAGTTGGGCTAAATGCAAACCGATCCCTAAAATTTAGTAACTTACCCTATCTATACTTGTATTGATCTTTTTTCAATTCAACTCATTAGAACCCACACACACTTAATTAACCATATCAATTCCTTCACTAGAATGAATTGACGTGTTTATGTTAGGTTTTGTAAGACTAATTTAATGAGATATTTTTAGTCAATGAATTTGGCATTTGCTTTAAAATTTTGGAAATAAAAAATTATTTTTAAAAGAATCTTAACGTTGTAAGAAAGAAATTGTCTGAATTTTACCACGATGTTTTCTTCTTCATAGTTTGAAAAAAAAACTGTTTACCGCGAAGTTGTCTTCTTAAGATATTTTGTTTCACAACTTACAATATATTAAAGGGTGAGTTTATTTGAGAGAAACAAATTTTCTTTCACTGAAAGTGGGTTAAAAAATGAGTCAACCCACTATACTGCAAATCCAGGTAGGCTTTATTTTCTCGACCCATTCAAACCTACAATAAACAAATTTAACAAACTCATATACCTCCTGATCCTGATGAGTAGAAAAATGGGTTAACAACCTGAATTGCCACCTCTAGTTGTATCAAGTGCAAGATGATAAATATGATCAACATTGTGTGATCAAAATTGAAGGTTAAAGATCGGATATCGAGCACCTAAGGAAATAAATTGGAAGGAGAGATGGGATTCATTTTGTTGAATATATGTCTCGAGTTTAAACCCGAAGCGAAAATCTAAATATTCCGAATTGGATATTTTGTGAATCTTCGAAATCGAGCAAAAAGCAAATATTTGAAATTCGCTTTCCTAATGCACGTTAGGGTCCTTGTTCTCAAACTGGAAAGTTCACATGGATTTTATGTTGTTCTTTGACTCGGTCAACATGGGTGCAAAAACAAAAGATAACGATTATCTATCGAAGTCAGGAAGAAATCAGCAGGATTGAGTCCAACATTGGCCTAGAAGACTTTGACTGTGAAAGAGGAAATTGCGGACTTCTTGCCACGTGTGTCAGAGAAAGTTGGATTCGGAAAAGGAAATAAGTATATTTGCATGGAGTCCACATTGACTGTGGAACCTAATCATAAATACGGGCTGTTCTGTTTTTGGCCGCAAAGAGGTCTTAGTTCGCTATTGTTGACGAAGAAGACTTCTTGAAGTGCTGCTCCACAAGCGAGTGCTTGGTTGTGGGTTCGTGATTTTGTTTGTGGAATTACATCTGAGTTCAAGTATTCGTAGCGATTAAATCTTGTGTTAAGATTTGTATACAATTCTTTTGCAAGATTGAGAGATTGTTTCGTGAGGAATTGTGGGGCTAAACACTGCGTGAGTTATTGGGTGTAATTAGGACGTGGGAAATACTGAGAGTGTTTGAGTGACTCGAGTGTGGTTGTAATCTCCATTGCATTGCTTGATCTATAATGGAATTTCGTGCTGCTCTCCCTGTGGACGTAGGTCTCTACGACCGAACCACGTAAATCTGGTGTCCAATTTATTTTCTTATTCTGTCAAATTTATTGTTCGATCGATTGGCTTCCGCAACAATTGGTATCAGAGCTTGGCTTGGCTAAGTTGAAGTGAATCGATGGCGATAGAAGAAGGAAAAGTGAGAATCGACAGATTTGATGGGAAGGATTTTGGTTTCTGGAAGATGCAGATCGAGGATCAACTATATCAGATGAAACTGCACTTGCCCTTATCTAGGGAGAAGCCAGAGACGATGAAGCAAGCTGATTGGGAATTGCTAGATAGACGAGCTTTGGGTGTTATTCGGCTGACGTTGGCTCGTAACGTCGCGTTTAACATTGTGAATGAGAAGACCACTGCGGGTTTGATGAAAGCCCTGTCGGATATGTACGAGAAGTCCTCTGCGATCAACAAAGTCTACTTGATGCGACGTCTGTTTAATTTGAAGATGAGCAAAGGTGCATCAGTTGCTGATCATATTAATGAATTCAATGTGATCGTTAGTCAATTGAGTTCAGTTGATATTGACTTTGAAGATGAGGTACGTGCTTTGATTCTATTATCCTCATTGCCTGATAGTTGGAATACTACTGTTACTGCTATTAGTAATTCTTTTGGGTCAACAAGTTTGACGTTTGATGGTGTTCGAGATTTAATTCAAAGTGAGAACATCCGTAGAAGAGAATCTGGCGAACATGCATCTGCTGCTTTAGTAGGTGAAAATAGAGGAAGAACTAGTACACGTGCTAGTAGAAGTAGTATGAACTCGAATAGACGAAGTCAGTCTAGGACTGGTGGTATTGTCTGTTGGAGCTGTGGCAAGAGGGGGCATTTTAGAAGGGATTGCCTTAAGCTGAAGAACGACAAAGGAAAGGGAAATAGAATTGATCCTGCGGATGATATTGTAGCTATAGCTGATGGTAATTCGAATAATGCTAATTATGTTTTGTCTGTCACTAATGATTCATCGTTTGATGGATGGATTATGGATTCTGGTTGTTCTTTTCATGTTACACCAAACAAGAACTGGTTTACTACTTATTAGTGCACGGATAATAGTAAAGTGCAGTTGGGGAACAATGCTGAATGCGATGTTATTGGTATTGGTGATATTAGAATCAGAATGCATGATGGTATCGTGTGGACATTGACCGGAGTGAGACATGTTCCAGAGTTGAAGAAAAATCTGATTTCCTTAAGTGCTTTGGATTCAACTGGGTGTCGGTATTCTTCAGAATGTGGATTTTTGAAAGTTGTTCGAGGTGCCTTGGTAATAATGAAAGGAATCAAGCATAGTGCCCCATGTAAGCTTCAAGGCGAGACAGTGACGGAATTCGCTGCGGAGACGTCAGATGCATCGGTTCGAAAGTCTGAATTGTGACATATGCGTTTGAGACACATTAGCGAGAAAAGCCTGAAGGTTCTAAGTGAAAGAAATTTGCTATGTGATTTTGTGGCTAACGAACTCAATGTATGCAGGTGCTGTGATTTAGATCAACGGCGGAAAGTGCAGTTTAGTACGGTTGTCAGAGAAACCACGGATATTGCAGAATTAATTCACTTGGATGTTCGCAGGTTGTCGCGGTTTCCTTCGAGGAAGAGTGTCAGATTTATGCTAACAGTTGTTGATGACTACTCGAGGAAGACGTGGGTGTTTGTGGTTAGGCACAAGTTTGATGCTGTTGTCAGGATCAGGCAGTTAAAAGCTTTGATCGAAAAAGAGACTGGTAAAACGATCAAGCAGGTGCGGATTGACAGTAGTATGTAATTTTGCTCAGAGCTGTTAAACAAATTCTGCATGAAGGAAGGCATACTGAGATACCGCACTAGTGTCAATGAACCACAGCAGGTTGCAGAGTTGATGAGCAAAATATTACTAGAGATAGCCCATAAAATACTCTCTAGTGCTGGTATGGCTAGAAGATTTCTAGCGGATGCGCTTAGTACGGCGAGTTACCTGAAGAATAGATCCCTATCGACTGCTATTGAATGTCGGACTCCCGAAGAAGTGTGGTCAAGTAATGTTACTGATTATTCTGTTCTTAGAATATTTGGTTGTCCATGTTATGTTCGAGTTAGTGATGGTAAGCTCAATGGAAGGACAAGAAAGTGCATGTTCCTAGGTTATGCACAAGGTGAACGGGGCTATAAGTTATGGTGACCGGAATTAAATTCACATGTTATCAGCAGAGAAGTTACATTTGACGAGTCTCCAGTACTTCTAGCTAGGAGTGTTAATAGCAGTGTTCATACGGATCTGGACGTTGTTCAGCTTGAGGTGGAGTTGCAACCAGAAACTCCTGAGGTAGCGGGTGATAGCGAAATAATCAACACGGATGGTGCTTGTAGCGAGGTGGAGCCTATTGAGCCAACAGTTGCTGTAACTGCTGATATTGACAAGGTGCGTATTCGATCTCTGAACAGATATGGTTGTAATGATGGTTTTGCTTTATCTGCGATTGAGGAGGTTGTGTCGAAAAATCCTTGTGGGGCAGTTAAAGGTGCATGTAGAGTTGGTATTCTGATGAGGTCCACGGCTATGGTAAAGTTCAAGCGAGGCTTGGACTTGAAAGACATCTGTGGTGGTTGAGCCTATTGGGGCTGTAGGAGAGTAGTAGCGGAATTCGGATTCTATTAAAGCGATTGTGATTTGGCTCAAACGTCGAGCCAAGGTGGAGATTGTTGAATATATGTCTCGAGTTTAAGCCCGAAGCGAAAATCTAAATATTCCGAATTGGATATTTTGTGAATCTCCAAAATCGAGCAAAAAGCAAATATTTGAAATTCGCTTTCCTAATGCACGTTGGAGTCCTTGTTCTCAAACTGGAAAGTCCACATGGATTTTATGTTGCTCTTTGACTCGGTCAACATGGGTGCAAAAACAAAAGATAACGATTATCTATCGAAGTCAGGAAGAAATCAGCAGGATTGAGTCCAACGTTGGCCTAGAAGACTTTGACTGTGAAAGAGGAAATTGTGGACTTCTTGCCACGTGTGTCAGAGAAAGTTGGATTTGGAAAAGGAAATAAGTATATTTGCATGGAGTCCACATTGACCGTGGAACCTAAGCATAAATACGGGCTGTTCTGTTTTTGGCCGCACAGAGGTCTTGGTTCGCTATTGTTGACGAAGAATACTTCTTGAAGTGCCGCTCCGCAAGCGAGTGCTTGGTTGTGGGTTCGTGATTTTGTTCGTGGAATTACATCTGAGTTCAAGTGTTCGTAGCGATTAAATCTTGTGTTAAGATTTGTATACAATTCTTTTGCGAGATTGAGAGATTATTTCGTGAGAAATTGTGGGGCTAAACACTGTGTGAGTTATTGGGTGTAATTGGGGCTTGAAAAATACTGAGAGTGTTTGAGTGACTCGAGTGTGATTGTAATCTCCATTGTATCGCTTGATCTATAGTGGAATTTCGTGCTGCTCTCCCCGTGGACGTAGGTCGCTACGACCGAACCACGTAAATCTGGTATCCGATTTATTTTCTTATTCTGTCAAATTTATTGTTCGATCGCTTGGCTTCCGCAACACATTTAATTTGTAAAAATAGTATCATCACTATCAATCGGAAATTGCCCTTCAATTACCTTGAAGAGGTAAACTCAGGTCTATTGGAATCCCATTACTCAAGCCATCACAAAAAAACCCGACTTACTCGCTTTTGGAATGTAATTCTTAGTACCACCATCAAAGTATATAGCATTGGCAAGACTGAACTATGAAGTCGATTGTGACGGTAAATTCTCATGCATATTGGTTAATGCATACTTGGGGAGGTTACATGTAACCAGACAGAAGTGTTTAGCTAACAACAATGTTATTTTGAGGGGAACGATTATGTTCTTTTGATGGTGCCCCTCGCCGCCGAGCCCCTCGCCCCTCTACCTAGCGGCCATGTCTGCCAGCTCCATTGGAGATAGGAGAGAGGGTGGGCCGTGGGGCGAGGCGGCATTGTGTGGTAGCGGCGATGAGGGGTGGAGAGAGAGAAAGGCTCTGCTGCATATGTGCGACTTAGTGAGAAAGAGGGCGGAGGAAAAGACATCGGCATGAGTTTTGGGGATAAATTTGTTTTTTCAATAAATTGATCTAATTTTTTTATAAGTGATGATGATTTCTTATAACTACGTTATTTTTCACAATTATTCCAAATAAAATTGCCTAATATTCTATAACGTGAGGGCCTATGGTTTTCATTGCATTTACTGCATGCTAAAGATATTCTGAGTCAACCGCAATAATCACATCGAATTTGAAACCTGATAAATATGAATCTGTGATTAAATAAGGGCAAAAGCCACTAAAAATCTCAAACTATGACACATTTGCTCTAAAATTTGTTATGTGACCCCAAATATCCCAAATTTATGCTTGTGTGATACATTTACTTTTGTCAAGGTTTCGTAAAAATTTGCCTACATGGATATCGGAAGGAAAATAATATTGACATGGCACCCATATAATTTAAGTGAAATAAAAATAATGTGGTTTTGCTTATCTGATATATGATTCTCCTCTTGGATTTTCTTCTATAGTAAGCTAACTCTGAATCAAGTCCAATAAATGAAATTTGTGAAGTCATGTCCAATGTTTGTCTGAGTGATACAGTGCCTCTTTTGTAGTCTAACTTGGCAAAAAATACATGAAAATGAAAATTTCTGAGGAAGTCGATGAGATTGGACATTCAAACTTCGCGATCATGCTTGGATCATGATATAAGAGTCTCATACGGTTGAATGACTAGTCCATCTTTTGATTAACATAATAAGCTGATTTTGATATGGCAAGAAGTAATGTCTTGTTGTCAATGGCGAATTTAATTTGGAGAATCGTCTTGTTCTGTCAATTT
The DNA here is from genome assembly GCA_031216285.1 of Syzygium syzygioides. Taxonomy (NCBI): domain Eukaryota; kingdom Viridiplantae; phylum Streptophyta; class Magnoliopsida; order Myrtales; family Myrtaceae; genus Syzygium; species Syzygium syzygioides. Next base: position 18,888,901 of record CM062245.1, on the reverse strand, counting down.
CAAGGTTAGACATGATAAGTCATCCTTGTCTTCATACTAAATTTCATGAATCAGCTCCCTATTCACAGGACAAAGTTCCTTGCAAGCATCGTAAAGATGTCTCCTTCCTAATGTACACAGCGAGATACATTGATAGCTACATGAAAAGAAAACAATGATTCAAATATTTCATTCTTTATATCAGATAGCCTTTACTTAGAATCCGCAAACACCATATTCTATTACCTCCTTGGTGGCAGATTAGTGAGAAATCAATTCATATTTGTAGGAATTGGAGTTCAGTGCAGAAAAATTAAGGATCAGATTTGTTCTCTTTTTATATTCGAAGATTTGATAGTATCGTAAAACGATAGTTCATTCTCTATTTAGAACCCTAAAACACACAAGAAGAGTAGATTGAAGTTTCATGACTATGAAGCTTATCATTCATGATAAATATTCATAGGAAGCTAAGAGCATGCATATAAAGAAATGACATTTGATTACATGTTATTTCCCTCTTAAAGATTAGGGATAAGTACATTGGAAGTCTTAAAATTTGTCACGAAAGTACATTTAAATCCTAAAACTTTTAAAAAGTGCAATCAAGTTTTAAAACTTGTTAAATTGATCCAATCTAGTCCTTCCATTGATTGAACTTTTTTAGAGTTTTAGGACTCGATTACACTTCCTTGACAAGTTTTAGGACTTAATTGCACTTTCTTTACAAGTTTTAGGACTTAATTGCACTTTTTGAAAGTGTTAGGATTCAATTACACTTATGTGACAAATTTTAGGACTTCAAATACACTTATCCCTAAAGATTATGATTCAATTATTCTCTCAAGAAGAGGAAAACATAACTGTTGCCTGAATGTGATCCAAAGTGAACATCTACAAGTGCTTCACAGTGCGAAACCAAAAGCTCTTTATCCGATCACAGATCCAAGATAGATAAACTGTGTTGACTAAGTGGTCAATGAATTAAAACCTCCAAGGAACAAGACTTACCCTCCTTTTCGTTAGAACAAGAATTTTCAATGCATTGGTGGGCTATCAACAAGACAAAAAGGGAAGAGCTTTTGATACATTGGCGAACTAACCACATACTTCCAAAAGAAAGAATGTAGCCAAATTTGCTTAGAAAGTCATCTCCATTTGCATCTACCCCTTCTTTTTTGTCACATCTTTCCACACATCCTCATCATTGTTTTTCCCTAAAGCGGCACAATATAAAGATAATTACACCACACCACACCAGCCACAGAGAGAGAGAGAGAGAGAGAGAGAGAGAGAGAGAGAGAGAGAGAGAGAGAGAGAGAGAGAGAGAGAGAGAGAGAGAGAGAGAGAGAGAGAGAGAGAGATGGACAGAGGAGGACGAGGAGGGCCATACCCATTGGTGCCACCACTGATGGTTGGGCCATACCCATTGGTGCCAACTTTGATGTGGCTTGTGGAGCTTGTGCTGCCAATGTTTCAATCCTATGGGGACGATGAAGGTGGTGCAATGTCTTTTGTGATGGTTCTCCTCTGCCTATCCTTGCTGTTCCTCATCCACTTCCTCACCACCTTCTTTCCCTCTCTCCACTTCCCAACATACGTTGGCAGCTCTAAACTGTATCACAGCAGTAGCTCAAGCTATGATGGTGGGGGTGATGGGTTTGGTCTAGGGTCTCTGCTTTTTGTGGCACTTTTCTTTGTTTTGTACACTTTCTTGTGATTGAACCCATAATGAATTGGACTGTTTGTGTTTCGAATTAAAACAAGATTGTCTAGGTTTCTATACTTGCCATTATGAAGAAGGTAGCAAAGTATAATCTTTCTTCTTATTTTTTTTCAATGGAGAGACCATAGTTTGTAAAATCAAAGCGACAAGTATTGGCTATTGTTGGCACCTAAAATCTTGTTCAAAGATTTTCCTTGCTCTTTAAAAAATCAAAGAGACTTAAAGACTAATTGATAAGCTAATGGTTGGAAATTAAAGGGACAATGCCATAATTTATTCATTTATTTTTCTTCAATGTTCAATTTGGTCCTTATGTTCTTTCAATGGGCCAATTTATTCCTTCAATTCAATTTGGTAAGATCGGCATCTGACATGGCAATCCAACTTCGTCACGGGACTTGTGTTTGTTGATGTGTTTTTACACGTCAGTGCCAAATAAAAAAAAATTGTAAAAAAAAAAGACAAACAAAAGAAGAAAATAAATTAGAAAAAAAGAACATACATGAACTAAAGAGCAACACAAGCTGGAAAGAGAAAGGGGGTTCCGTTGAGTGATGCTGTGCAGCTGTGTTCTTTTCTTGATCACATATCTCCTTTGATTGGCGTCCTTAAGTACTAAGTCACATGCTCTATATTCTAAAGGTGTGTTTGTTTGAGTGAAATAAGTTTTCGCAAATTGATTTCTGGACTTTTTCACGTGTTTGGTTTGTTGAAAATGATTAGCCAATGAAAAACTACTTACAGCAAAAAAAAATGTAGGTTTAAAGTTAGGAAAATGAATTCCCTAACAGGAAAAGGGGAAAACATTTTCTTTTATTATGAAATTTTCCTCGAAACAAATACACCCTAAGATGAATTTTTAAAGTAGTGAGCATGTGCTTATTAATTCTACGTTACCTTCAATGTCATAAACAACCGATCAAAGGCGACAACCAGCGAAGGTTGGCCTTACTTGCTTAGGGTGAGGTTGAGCCTCGCTAGAGGCCAACGAGGGTCGGCCTTCTTGGAATTTGGTGAGGGGTGACCTTGCTAGCCTCGAGCAAATCTCGCTTTGCCAGATTCGGAGAGTGCCCTTGCCCTCCATTGATGAGGCTCAGCGACTAGCGAAGGAAGAAGGAAATATAAATAAAGAAAAGCAAAAAATATAATAAAAAATAATACATTTTTTTAAAATTTGTTTGTGTCAGTGCCCACTGTGTCACATAGAACGGCTGGCGTCCACGTCAGCAATTTCTAGTCAAACTTGGCCGAGTGGACTACATTGACAAATTGTTAAAAGGTTTAGGATTCAATTGGCCAAATTGAAAGGTTTGGGACAAAATTGGTATAAGTGCAATAGGTTTATGACTTTTTTGGTAATTTTCCCCTCTAATCGACATGCATCAAATTTAAGGTTGTGGGAATTATTAAATTTGATAGTCTTGAAACCATTTGGCCTTTCTTTAGTAATATCGATAAAGAAAGTTTTATAAATTATCTCATGATTTTTCTATGTATTTGTGGTGATTTGGATAAATAATTCTTTTTCTAGAATCTCATATTCATGGGAAAATTTCAATTTGGTACCCAAAGTGGGGTCATTTTCTTAAAAAGGGGTCTAAAGTGGACAAAATGTCAAAATAAGGGTCTGAAGTACTCAATCAGTCTCAAACAGGGGCTCGAAGTGCCCAATTAGTCTTAATTAAGGGCCTGGGTTCTCTGGCTGGTCAAATGCTCATCGGCCGGTGAGCACGTCAGTGTTTCGACGGGGCAATTTCGTCTTTTACTTCTTTTTTTCTTCTCTTTTTCTTTTCTTCTTCTTCTTTTTTTTTTTCTCTTTTCCCTCTGTCAACCTCAGGCGGAGGTGCTTGGGCTGGGCAGGCAAGGGCAACCCTTGCTAGATATGGCGAGAGAAACCCTCGTCCTCACCGGATCTGGTGAGGGTTGGCCCTCGCCGTCCTGGGTTTCCCTCATTGGCATCAAGCGACGGTCGACCCTCACCAAATTCGGTGAGGGCGAGAGTTGCCCTTGCCAAATCTAGCGAGGGTCGCCCTCGCCTGCCCAGCCCAGGTGAGGGCGGCCCTTGCCCGACGCTGGCGAGGGCGGCCTTCGCCTGAGGCCAGCCACCTCTGTCGGCTCCGGCTATGGTCGATGGAGGGAAAAGAGAAAAAAAGAAGAAGAAGAAAGGGAAAAGAAAAAAGAAGAAGTAAAAGGTGAAATTGCCCCGCCAGAATAGTGACGTGCTTGCTGGTAGGTGAGCATTTGACCGGCCGGCGAACCCAGGCCCTTAATTGAGATTAATTGGGCACTTCGGGCCTCTCTTTGAGACTAATTGGGCACTTTATGTCATTATTTGACACTTTGTTCACTTTGGACCCCTTTTTGAGAAAATGATCCCAATTTGGATACCAAATTGAAATTTTTGGGCCTTTCTTTAGTAATACCGATAAAGAAATTTTTATAAATTATCTCATGATTTTTCTATGTATTTGTGGTGATTTGGATAAATAATTCTTTTTCTAGAATCTCATATTCATGGGAAAATTTCAATTTGGTACCCAAAGTGGAGTCATTTCCTTAAAAAGGGGTCTAAAGTGGACAAAGTGTCAAATAAGGGTTTGAAGTACTCAATCAGTCTCAAACAGGGGCTCGAAGTGCCCAATTAGTCTTAATTAAGGGCCTGGGTTCGCTGGTTGGTCAAATGCTCATCGGCCGGTGAGCACATCAGTGTTTCGACGGGGCAATTTCGTCTTTTACTTCTTCTTCTTCTTTTTTTCTCTTTTCCCTTTGTCAACCTCAGGCGGAGGTGCTTGGGCTGGGCAGGCGAGGACGACCCTTGCTAGATCTGGCGAGAGAAACCCTCGTCCTCACCGGATCTGGCGAGGGCTAGCCTTCGCCGACCTAGGTTTCCCTCATCGGCATCAGGCGACGGCCGACCCTCACCAGATTAGGTGAGGGCGAGAGTTGCCCTTGCCAAATCTAGTGAGGGTCGCCCTCATCTGCCCAGCCCAGGTGAGGGCGGCCCTTGCCTAACGCTGGCAAGGGTGGCCTTCGCCTAAGGCCAACCACCTCTATCGGCTCCGGCTATGGTCGATGGAGGGAAAAGAGAAAAAAAGAAGAAGAAGAAAGGGAAAAGAAAAAAAGAAGAATTAAAAGGTGAAATTGCCCTGCCAGAATAGTGACGTGCTTGCCGGCCGGTGAGCATTTGACCGGCCGGTGAACCCAGACCCTTAATTGAGATTAATTAGGCACTTCGAGCCTCTATTTGACACTGATTTGGCACTTTATGTCATTATTTGACACTTTATTCACTTTGGACCCCTTTTTAAGAAAATGATCCCACTTTGGGTACCAAATTGAAATTTTCCCCATATTCATCAATTTTCACTTTAGATCCAACCAATGCAAAAGATATGTGGACTATCTCATTTATTTGTTTACGAACTGAATTTGAGTAGCATCGTTGATTAATTATAACTACTAATATTGTGGATGTGAGAGTGATTTAGTAATTATACGTATGTCGCGACCTAAAAAATCGTTTGAACGATCTCAGGCTAATGGATTACTAGATCAATTAAATTAACTAACCTAGCTCGAGCTCTCTCAAACTCTACCAAATCGCAACTTTGGTCCAATTGTGAGCATGTAAATATTTTCAATGAAAATTGCCACTAATCATTTAAGGTAGGTTGATTAGAAACCTTAACAGGAGCACTATTTTTGTAATGACCTGGTCTGACGAGAGCGGGGAGTGGTCGCCGGGGCCAGAGGGCCTGGACAAGGAGCGGCTCCTGGCAGACTTCTAGGATGATAAGGGGGGCATATCTCTGTCCCACATTACTTAGGGGGGGAGTCCTAGGATTGCTTATAAGGCTTGGCTCCTAACTTTTGTGTAACGCGTTTTAAAACCGTGAGGACTTAGTATCCAAAGCGGACAATATTACACAAAAGAGTGTCGCAGTGGAAGCATGGTGGGGTCGAGGTCCTTACAAATGGTATCAGAGCCGACTCCCGACCGCGTATGGGGCCACAGCGAAGACGCTGTGCTCGAAAAAAGGGAGAATGTAACGACCTGGTCCGACGAGGGCCGAGAGTGGTCGCCGGGGCTAGAGGGCCTAGACAAGGAGCGGCTCCTAGTAGGCTTCTAGGATGGCAAGGGGGGCATATCTCTGTCCCACATCGCTTAAGGGGAGAGTCCTGGGATTGCTTATAAGGCTTGGCCCTTAACTTTTGTGTAACGCGGTTTAAAACCGTGAGGATTTAGTATCCAAAGCAGACAATATTACACAAGGAGTGGCGTAGTGGAAGCGTGGTGGGGCCGAGGTCCTTACAATTTTATTTCTGCGAACCAAAAATTATGAATTCGGGGACTTGGTTACGCTAGATTCCCTAACGCCCTTTTGGTACCAATTTCAAGAAAAATACTCAATTTGACAATTTTGATAAATCCTGACTTAGAGTTCAAAGGTACAGAAATTTTTTATTTTCACTTATTTAAATGAAAGCTAACCTATATGTAATGACGTGCCAAAATTGACATACGATTAATGCAATCTAACATGCAAACTATATGTCATGCAATGACGTGAACTATTTCTAATGACGGGAATATTATTTTTTTGTATTTTTTTAATGAAATTCGGAATTAAAAATGCCAATTATCTAAACATGTAATTTTAAACTAAAGAAATTAACCTATTCTAGAGTAATCTTTTGGTATTTTTTTTTATCAAAATTCGAAATTAAAATCAAGTAAAAAAATATAACCGCTAAATCTTTCGAATTAAGTTTCAATTTGAAGCCTGACAGATCAATCCTAAAATTCGAAATACCCGTTATGGAAATAACTCTATCTAAAGCTTGATAGATAGATCTATTTTCACGTGTGCGGTTGCGGATTAGGACGACTGGCAGTACGTCGGGAGCGGATTGCGGATTTGCAGATTTCTTTCCTAATTTGAATTTGCAGCTGATCGGGATTGCGGATTGGACGACCGGCAGTACGTCGGGAGCGGCGGTGCGGTGTCGAGATTGCGGATCGGAATGACCGACGGCAGATGGACCGGCGGTGATGGTTCTCACGACGGTGACATGGTGGTGGATGATGTATGATAACAGGATTCGATGGATCAACACCAAGGTTGTAGAATCGCCACAAAAGACTGGAATTTGCTCGTCCAGTAGAGAATTTCACGGTAATCCTTAGTTAGGACTTCGAACAGCAACCGGAGAATGCGGCAAAGAGGTTCCGTCAGTGGAGGTTAGGAGGATCACGGAGCCGCCGGACGATAGAGACTTGGACGAACGCCCACTAAATTTCTATCTAAAAAAAAAATCTCCATTTATTTGCTGCTCCTTTTCACGTTGCCCAGAATTCTCTCCTTTCATCTTACCACACCTCCACCAATTGACTTTCTATGATCGTGTTCTCTTCAATGATCACTTGGCATCTTCTGCATATGGAATTCAGTGGGGGCTGAAAACAGAAAGAGGAAAAGAATAATAATGGGATGCAAATATTATATGTTGATGAAGAATCAGCCTCCCCTTTTCTTGTCTTCTTCTCCTCGACGTGTATTGCCCCTGTGAAGAAGCTTGGACCTGGGCGTGAATTGTTGAAGTGTGGATGACCAGTGCACTCCGTCACCAACTTCTTGTTCCTCGTGTTTTGTGGCGGGTGTTGCCGAGAAAGCAACACCAGCTTCCCTCTCTATTTCTGTTCACTGCTCTCTCTCAATGTGGCCAAGTGTTCAATATGTGGCCTCCCTTGCTCTCAAAAATTCCATTCTCTCGATTATGAAACATAAACATGTATTTATAATGTAAACCTAGGTCAATTAGCCGGGCTTTCTAGTCCTAATGGGCTTAGGCTTTAATCATTTAATTTCAAGTGGGTTGAATTAATGTGAGCTTTTATTTAATTAAGCTTGATGGGCTAATCTAAGCTCAAATTAAGACAACTAAGCTCTTTTACGTGTGATTTTCGGCCCTTGCCTTCCGAGTGAGCTGAGTCTTGTTTGGTAACCGAGCTCGATTTACGTGACAAATTTTAAGCTCGTTTGCCACCGTCGATCCGATGCGGAATGCAATTAATCTATGTGAACCTAAACTATATGCTATGCAATTTTAATATTTTTGTTCAGGGGTTAAAACTTTAATCCCTAATTTTCTATGCAATTAACATTAAATGATGCGCCAAAATTTAGGTGTCAACAACTGCCCCTCTTTGAGTGGAGGCTCACAGAAGTTTCGCTCAACGACTGATACCTAAATTTAAACTATGCGAAATGATGAATGATTTTTTTGATTTTTTTATTTTTTTTAATGTAATGATGCATGATATGCAAACAATAAAGACTGTATGCTAAGGCTTCTCACTTCTTGTGGAGTGGTGAAAGAGCCTTACATACGGACCACACAAAAAGCGTCCGAGTGAGGGAAAGCTTTATACTGCTTTGACTTCCCTCGATCTCCAAACTTCTGGTCCACTGGAAGTAAGGTTCTCGAGATACTGGATTGCCTATCTGTTACCTGTAGTTTCCTACAGATGCAAAATAACGCATGATATAAAGAAAGAATGGGATGTGTTGCCCATACCACTGGGCAATCACTAAAAGGATCATGTCACCTCTTCTATTGGATGAACATGAAATGAGGTGTGCCACGTACTCCACTTAGCAACACCAAATGAGAAATTATGCTGCCTGTACTATTGGGCAAACATGAAATGGGGTATGCCGCGTATTCCACTTAACAATACCAAATGAGATATTATGCTACCTGTCCTACTGGGCGAACAAAATCAGATGCTCTAGGCGAACATAAAATGGGGTGTGCCGCATACTCAACTTGGCAACACCAAATGAGAAATTATGCTGCCTGTCCTACTGGGCGAACATAAAATGGGGTGTGCTGCATACTCTACTTGGCAACACCAAATGATATGTCATCTGTTTCACTTGGTAAACATAAAATGAGGTGTGCCGCGTACTCCACTTAGCAACACTAAGAGATATGTCACCTGTTCTACTGGATGAACATGAAATGAGGTGTGCCGCGTACTCCACTTAGCAACACCAAATGAGAAACTATGTTGCCTATTCTATTGGGCGAACATATGAAAGAGATCATGTCTCATATTTCGAAGAGAGAAACAATGAAGAATAATTAGTAGACATACCTGAATTCACTTACCTTGTAGGAGTGGTAAAGTAAATCGATGCATGATTCTGATTCTGTACCATTTGACAATCACTTAGGCTTTGTTCCAAAGATGTTGCTTGATGAAATTTGACAGACTTCAATGACCTTCCTCATAGGCGTGTCATGGGGGAATCTTCTGGATATCGTCTTGGATACTTAACAATTAGGTGAACCAGGGGCTATCCTGAATGCTCATGGGTTTTTTTAACAAAGTATTTGGATATCATCAGAGGTACCTGAAAAGGCTTGATCAATAGATGCCTGGATATTGCTAGAGGCATCTAGAGATGATCAAATATAGGACCTGACAATTGCTCAAATAGGTTAGGGATACCTAGATAGTCACAGACATCCAAGGGATAGAGATATACTTACTTGGTGATATCTCTGACTCTTGAGGGCGTGTCTCCTGCTAGACACGGTTAGAGACAACAAGTAACATGCATTTATGGGTAATCAAGGACGCATATATTCATGCATTATAAATTCGACTAGTTTTCATGCATGACGATTTTATCGAGTCGATATTACAAAATTTCACTGGGGAGAATCATGACAAGACAATCCAGATTCACAAGCAGATATCTTGAAAATGTCGAATGAGGGACTTCCGGTTTGGAAGGGCTTTCTCTCATCCTCATCAAAAAGTGACTATTTTATGGGAATCACTCTACCTCACATTCATCCTGTGGACAAAGGTCCGAGTATTCTCGCAAACGGTACGACTTTACTAATCTGAGAGGTCTTTGTCAGGTCTATAACGTGGGCTTGGTCAATGGCTTAGCAAAAGGGACTCTTCGAGTCAAGGCTATTAAAAGAAAATACTCTACCATTGTCTCCGAGTTACAAGTCAAGAACCCTGCAAAATGAGATAGAAGTGGACTTGCTTGCACTTCTTCGAGCTAAGCCTATAAACATTTGAAACTCTACGTTAGTTTAAATGCCCTAATCTGAAGAGACTTTGCAGGGACATAATGTAGGCTAGACTCATGGGTTGAGAAATGAATGGATTATTAGGCTCAAAATGTGTATAGTTGGGGCGAATAAGTTGGTGATCATCTTGGCGCTATCACCAGTCTTCTTCTTCACCAGGGATTGTCTTCTCGGTAGATGCTCCAGTGGTTTCGAGAATTCGTCACTTGATTCCTTTGAGACTTGTAGAACTTTTGCTCTACTGGGATTCATGACTTTGACGTGCCATATCTTGACATTTTTTCTCTAAAAATCTCCTTTTTTTTTTTATTTTTGGGCATTGACCTTGCTTTTACCAGGCACACTGCTTTTCTTGCCCTTCCCCCTTTTTTTGACTTTTGACACACACTGTCTACAATGCATATATCGGCCAACCACACTTTGGTTTGTTTTTACCAAATTACTCGACATTCGGACTCTCGAGGGTCTTCATCTTTTATCAATGCTCCGAATATGCTGCTTGAACAATGATGACTGTTGCCTTACCCTAGTGTGGGGGATGATCACTAACTGGGTTCATATGAATTAAAATTGTAGGCACAATTGGGCTTAGCAAAGGATAAAATGTGTATAGGATAGAGAAAGAAATGCTCTTCATCATCCTAAGACACTTGAACTTCGTGTGAATTCTTCTGAAAAAGCAACACTCGAAGATTGATGCAAGTGAGAGCAAGAAAATCTCTATTCATTTTTCACCTTATAATGCTGACTTACCTCCAGTTTACCCTAATGTAAGGTGGTTCTTGACAGGGGTAATTTGAAAGGATTTCTCCAAACATGTAGACTCAAAGTGGCGAAACAATAGATAATCTGTAGTGTTTGAGATAGAGAAATGAACTGCCTTTCATCACTTCGGTTGCTATACCTTTTGCGAGATAACTCTTTACCATGTAGATATGGAATTTTTTTTACTCAACTCACTGGGGATTAGTGCATGGGATTATATATAGGATAAGGCTTGCCTTTCATCATCCCGATGTACCTCATTCAACACATTCAATTCATTCCAGATGAGTTATCAAATTGTCCAAATAGATTCCCCTTTTGAAATTGATGATGTAGACTGACAAAATGATCAAGCAGAATTTAAAACCAAAGCAAACATCTTAACTTGAAATTGATTGATACCGTTTATTCATCAGTGAAATGTTTACAATTCAGAATATAAAACTAAACACTTGAAAACTTTTGCTGCAAAATGTTAGATTTTATCAGGGGTGATACATCTTCACAGCATAAGAATTAACAGGAGTGGAGAACTCACGACTATCCATTTCTGCGAGAATTAGGGCACCTTCGAGAAGCATCTTATTGACCACATATGGACCATTGTAGCTTGGGGCGAATTTGCCCTCAGGAATAGGAAAGACTGGCAGTACTTTCCCTGGGACTAGGTCAATTACATAGAAGTGTCCTTGATGTACCTTTTGGTTGAAGGATCAAACTATTCTCATGCGGCAACTGGATTAAGCGTTTTGTTTCACTTTTAGAGAGATTTGCTCTTATCTTTACTTCATTGGGTTCCTTTGTATCACTCAGGTTAATAGTGATGGTTCAGTCAGAAGTAAGAACTTTGGACCTTTCATGTTGTTCCAGGCCACGCAGCATTTCCGAGAAACCTTTTTGAAATTCTTTTCAAAAAGGTTTTAACACGAGGGAACATGAAGAAACCCAGGCCTCAGAATTTTCATTGGACTATATTTTCTTTTATTGGTTGGATATCATCATTGGGCTAGTTTGATGTACCTCAACATGCCCTCAAAAAAATTGTAATTTCATTGATTATCACCGAATGAATTACATTTATTGGAATGGAAACTGGGACAATAAAGTCATAGAAATGAAAAATCCTAAAAAGCAGCTCCTGAGACCGGGCAAGTCCTAGAAAGCAATAGAAATTCCCACGCAGGGGAGTGTGCGAAAAAAGTAAAGCTGTTACTCTCGCGGGCCAGTGCCCATTTCATCCAATGGTCCTTCTTCGATAGCTCCAATGAGTATGTTATTTAACAGAGCAGTGATTCCCTCCATCGCATCATCAGGATCTTCTGTCACTTGAGGTGTTAGATCATCCATACCTTCCCATCCATCGGGGACAATATCATGCGGGTCAATATAGAAGCTCGGGGGAGTCGAATATTTCGCGTAGTAGTCGAACTTGCCACTCGGTTGCCCCAGGGTGTCAATCACCTCCTTCTCTTCATGTATCATTCTTGCAGGACTCGGGGGTGTAGTCTGGATGTTTGGGACTATGAGAAGATCGTCTCAGCCTTGGCAGAGCTACGAAGCACGGAATGTGAATGCCTCAGTATCTAAGAGGTCCTGAACCTTGTGCTTTAGAACATAGCAGTCATCAATGGAGTGATTGACTTCTCCCATGTGATAGTCACACTTTTTGGATGGGTCCTAGTTGGAGAATCGCTTAGGATTAGGCCGCTTCGGCTCAGTGGAAAGCAACCCCTTTTTCCAAAGGATCGTCAATATTTGGGATAGAGACCTAGGGAGAGGAGTGAATTGTCTTCTAGCGCCTTATCGTCGATTAGAGAACGGGTGTCTTGGTGGGCTGTCTTGACATCTAGGGAGTAGTCGTGCTTTGCTTTGCTGAGGCCGCGATGTTGGAACGAGTAGATCCCGATCACCTTGTTTGTTCTTTACAAACTTTGGACGCAAGGTGCTCAACTCCCTAGGGTCAGGGGACTCAATAGTACTGTCAGGTACGAATGCTTTGTCATTTGAGTCGGTGTTGAAGGGCTTCGTTTGAATCATCACTCTTGGCCCTTGAGGAAAGGGACGGGTTATGGTGAGTTGTTTCAAACAATCCGACAAATGCGCCGTTTGCCTCGAGAGTTGTTGGAATATGATAGAGGCTTGCTTCGGGTCCTTCTCAATATTAGCGAGGCGGTTCGACACTTCACTCTGAGCACTTTCTCTCATGGCCAGGTGGGAACGATCGGTGGTCGACGATCCATAATCACTTAGCTTGAGTATCAACTTCCTCGCGATGGTGGCTCACAGCTAGGGCCGTTTCGGCTTGGCGGTTGGCCGACGTATGGGGCTCTGAGAAACAAAGACTAGGACGGCGTTTATGCAAAGAAGTCGCAGTCGTCGTGAGAACGGCAAGTGGTGGATGGAGCTACGGTTTATGGTGGGCGGTGAGCTCACGGTGGCGGAGGAGCAACAACGAAGGAACTCGGCGAGGTTACCCCTTGGCAAGGCTTGAGCGATGGATTGATAACTGTGGATGATCCGTAGTCACCTAATTCAAGAGAAATGAACTAAATAAGCATATGGTCAAGACAAGGTTAGTCCATGACACGCTTTCTAGTTTTTTTTATTCTTCATTTATTCATAAAAATACTCGTATATGAACGAGACTTTATGGAAAAGTGTTCTAAGCAAAGAAATATAAATAACACTCTAGACATAACCTAAGAAATAGACGCATCAAAATCCTAATCATAAAACTCAGAAAACAAAAAATTAAGACTCCCTAGAAACTATGAACTGAAAACAAATTTTCTAAAGCATTTTTTTATTATAAAAACGATGACAACCTCTTGTGAAAATAATGACCTATGACACATCCAGGAAGATGAAGATAGATTGAAAATACATTCTCCAAAAAGCCTTCTTTCGTTTTTATTTTTTTTATTTTCAAAGGACTCAATGATTATTACTTTCGAGTTGAAAACCGATCTAGACCCATCATGGACCGACCCAAAAAAAAAAGAGAAAATAAGTAAACTACAAGATAAAAGTTCAGAAGACTTACTTTACCAGGTAAGACCATGACAATCACATAGACATGCACATGAATCGTGAGTTTAAATCTTAATCTATCTATCCTAATAGCTTTTGCAAAGTGAAATGATGAACGGAACGACACGTCACAGCCTCGTGTACAATCATCATGACTAGTCGCAGCCTCGCATACAATAGTCATGACTAGTGGGATCCAATCACTTCGGCTCGGTTCGGTCGACAAGGGCAACCCTCATGTGTTGTAGCCTCACGTGCATGACGACGACCCTTGAGCCATTTTTTTTTGAAAAATTTTCGGGATTCAAATGGGATAATCTTTAGCGAAGTCTTACCGCCAAGGTTAAAGAACCACCTAAATACCATCTTAAAACTATGGGTGTGACCCAGGTCCAGTCACAGGTTATGTGTGGTGTAGTGCAAATACTATAAATCATGCACAACAATTATATGCAACCACCACTTCAATAGTACAAAAATTAAACCAAATTCCACTCCACCAAACCTGCAAAACAAAGGGTTAGCCAATCACTACTCCCCTTATAACTCCCATCCTGCAAAACCGTTTAACACATAAGAGTGAGAATTCAATCAAATTTTGTCAAATCGAGTGATTTTTCCATGAAAATTTTCTGGCCTAAGTCCTTCTTAAAATTTAAAAAAAAAAATTCAAGTTGTCCCCAACGGAGTGGCCAAGCTGTCGCGACCTTAAAAAATCGAGTCTTCCGATCTTAAGCTAATGGATTACTAGATCAATTAAATTAACTAACCTAGCTTGAGTTCTCCCAAACTCTACCAAATCGCAACTTTGGTCTAATTGTGAGCATGCAAATATTTTCAATGGGAGTCGCCGCTAATCATTTAAGGTAGGTTGATTAGAAACCTAAATAAAATAGTGGGAGTATTATTTTATTTCTGCGAACCAGAAATTATGAATTCGGAGACTTGGTTACGCTAGATTCCCTAACGCCCTTTTGGTACCAATTTCAAGAAAAATACTCAATTTGACAATTTTGATAAATCATGACTTAGAGTTCAAAGGTGCAGAAATTTTTATTTTCACTTATTTAAATGAAAGCTAACCTATATGTAATGGCATGCAAAAATTAAGATGCGATTAATGCAATCTAACATGCAAACTATATGTCATGCAATGACGTGACCTATTTCTAATGACGGGCATATTATTTTTTTGTATTTTTTTAATGAAATTCGGAATTAAAAATGCCAATTATCTAAACATGTAATTTTAAACTAAAGAAATTAACCTATTCTAGAGTAATCTTTTGGTAATTTTTTTATGAAAATTCGAAATTAAAATTAAGTAAAAAAATATAACCGTTAAATCTTTTGAATTAAGTTTCGATCTTAAGCCTGACAAATCAATCCTAAAATTCGAAATACCCACTATGGAAATAACTCTATCTAAAGCCTGATAGATAGATCTATTTCCACGTGTGCGGTTGCGGATTAGGAAATTTTCCTAATCGATCACATCTCGAAAAAATTTAGATATCTCATATATATTGGATATATTCAAAGGATTTTGAAAATTCTAAATTCTATCCAAATTTAATAAGATCAGATATCCAAGATTTCAAAAAAAAAGAAGAAATAAATCCTAATTGAAATATTGCCTATTATTCAAATATGCAAGATTAGATATCAATAAGCACAAATTAGGTAACAAAATATTCAAATCAAATCATGATAGGATATTTACCTGATTTGCAGATTTGTTTCCTAATTTGAATTTGCAGCTGATCGGGATTGCGGATTGGACGACCGGCGGTACGTCGAGAGTGGCGGCGCGATGTCGGGATTGCGGATCGGAATGACCGACAGCAGATGGACCGGCGGTGATGGTTCTCACGATGGTGACCTGGTGGTGGATGATGTATGATAACAGGATTCGATGGATCAACACCAAGGTTGTAGAATCGCCAGAAAATATCGGAATTTGCTAGTCCAGTAGAGAATTTCACGGTAATCCTTAGTTAGGACTTCGAACGGCAACTGGAGAACGCGGCAAGGAGGTTCCGTCAGTGGAGGTTAGGAGGATCATGGAGCCGCCGAACGATAGAGACTTGGACGAATGCCCACTAAATTTCTATCTAAAAAAAAATCTCCGTTTATTTGCTGCTCCTTTTCACTTTGCCCAAAATTCTCTCCTTTTATTTTACCACACCTCCACCAATTGGCTTTCTATGATCGTGTTCTCTTCAATGATAACTTGGTGTAACATCCTGAATTTCGACCTATTTTCGGGATCAATAAAGTGTAAATTATTTCTCATTTAATTTTAGAAAGTCTCGCCTGGACTTGATCACTCACGGGATACCAACCTTATGGAAAAGGCTAAATAGGAATAGGTACGTGGACTGGGGACCCGATCGCGAGTTGTGCACGGACTTCGAAGAACGCCGAGGGAATATTTTGGACCAACGTGGGCCAATTTTAGGAAGGTGACGGATTCGATTCGGCCAATGATGTACGATCGGATCGCGGGTGATTCCGCATGACCGATAGTACACATGGCGCACGATTCCCGACCTAACCTAAATAACCGAGACCTCCGGTACTAGTGATAATTCCTCGCGCTCTCTCGAAAATCGAGGCCATTACGATTCGGACAACCCTAGGTCGATACGCGTAATACCTAAACAGCCACCCGTTAGTGAGAGGCTCTAGAATTTTAAAATGAGCAAATTTAATCGGGTGATTAGACTCGAATTTCGATGTCGAAATTTTATAGACGTTTACGATTATTTTGCAGGACCAATGTCGTTTTGGTGTGGCCACGCACATTTGGGGCTAATTTAGCCAGAAATTGGAATTTCGGCGAAAATTGGGGAAGATTACGGTTTTGTCCTTGTGGGCACCGGGACTGGATTCGGAGGCCGTTTGAGGTTATTTTTCACGGCCAAGGTCATTTTGGGGCATCCATACACATTTAGAGTGGTTCCGGTCAAAAATTGAAAATTCAACAAAAATTGAAAAAATAATATTATTTTATTTCCGAAACTTCGCAGTCGATTTCTGAGGGCTTAAAAAGTGAATTTCGCGAATCCGACGCCATATTATGTTGTCCACACACATATGGAACGCGTATGTGCAAAAATTGAAATTTCGTCCCGGAACTGGAAAAATGACGATTTTGCCCCTAGGCCGGTATTAATTCCGAATTTTTTTAGAAAAATTTTAGGATAATTATCAGAGGATTATCAGCTCAATTATTTGACCCAAAGACCATTTTGCCCCTCATTTTTGGATAAGATTGAATTTAAACCGTTAGATTAGGGGTATTTTGATCAAAACCAACGGATCGGCGACACGTGGCACCTTCGGCTGCTTTATTTGACCACTTTGGGCTGCTGTTTCTCTCTCCTCAGCCCTCCCTCACGTTCAGATCAGCCAGAACAGCAGCCCCCTTCAGTTTTTCTCTCTTTTCTCTCATTTTTCTCTCTTGATTTTGTCTCGCCGGAGCTCGTCGCCGGCCACCGGAGCACCGCCGCCGACCGCCGTGCCCCGCCGTCAACCACCACAGTCCCCCAGCCTCAGCCCCGCCACTGGCCAGCCTTTTCTCTCTCCCTTTCCCTCTCTTTTTCCTTCTTTTTCTCTCCCGGGTTTACACCGCCGCCACTTCGGAGGCTCGCCGGAGCTTCGCCGGAGCTCCGATCGACACACCGTCGAAGCCTAGACATCCAGCACGCCTGTACGTCGCCGTCCAGATCAGTCCGTACAAGCGTCCGTACGTATTTTACTGTTCATCCGTACGGATTACTGTTCACCGCGTCCGTACGCCCCCCGCCGCCGTCGCCGTCGTCTCGCCGGCCACCGTCTCTGCTCGTCCGTTCAGGGTGAAAGTTTCGCGCGTGAACAGTGCGCAGTGCACAGTACCCCCCTCCCCTCGTGAACAGTGCACGGTGAACAGTAACCGTGAACAGTCACGCGCGCCCCCGGGAATTCCGCCGCCGGTTTCACTGTTCATCAGTGATCGGCCGCCGTTCCCCGTCGCCGTGGTCCAGTAATTAAGTGAGTATATTTCCTAAACCCGGATTAGGACTGATTATGCGTTTTTCTGGACTGGCCTAGGTATGATCAGTGTAGTCTGGACTGGTTTAGGTAGTATCGGTATAAAATTCGAACTGGATTGAGGACAAATGGGTAGAATAAATTCAAGAAAAATTAGTGGGATTGTTAGAACTAATTATTGGGCTAATTCGGATTAGTTGGTGATTATGTGATTGGACTGCCGGGTGTGCCTGGACTGAATGACTGGTTGATTGCTGTGCCCAATTGTTGGGAAGTTGAGTGATGCCATGTTACGTGATTGTGTGGCCGGCTCGTGCGGAATGTGATTGGCTATATGATGGCTTGATTGGATTATTGAATTGCACATTGTGGAATTGGGCCGCATGGTATTAATTGGCTAGTGAATAATTATTGCGGCAAGAAATTTACTGAATGCTTGAATTGTGCTAATGCTCATGTTGCATTATGTTGCATTTCATGGCACGCATAGTGAATGCCGGGAATGAGGCGTGTAATGAATTGTGCGAGAATGCGTGCTTGCCATGAGCATGTGATCACCTAAATGCCCTGATGCGTGTTACGTGGGGTTCAGATAATAATTGGCTGTATGTTCGTGTGATCACATTTCGCCCTGATGCGTGTTACGCGGGGTGTGCCGTCCTGATGCATGTTACGCGGGACGATATCCAGTACGTCCGGAAGACGACCATCCTGATGCGTTTTACGCGGGCTCTGGTTCGTGAGGAGATCGGTGTTGCGCCTGATGCGTTTTGACGCGGGCTAGAGACACTGGGCCATTTGATGCGTTTTAACGCGGGCCACGAAGTGTTGTGATTAAATAAAGAGACCTGATGCATTTTACGCGGGTCATATTAAATGATAAATTGAGAAAGTCCCAGTGTGCCAGTGTGGGCTAGAGAGCCGAGACATGAATGTGGACATTTGCATACACTGGAATGCATGAGTTAGTGTGCTAGTGTGCAGAACTCGGTAAATGGCATGCGATATTATTATTATTATTGAGTATGAGCATGCGTTTAACGTACGTGTGAACCGAGTGCTTGGGTATGTGATTTTATTATATAATTATTGTGAATAACCTGCAGGGTCAGCCAGGTAAGTGATCTGGGCCAGAGGGCCTAGATCGGAGTTTATTTATGAGTTGGATTGCAGTGTTGTCTTGTGCTGTCAGTCAGGAGATTGCATGTTAGCCTAGTCTAGGTTTAGGGGGGTTATACTCGCTGAGATTCGTCTCACGGTTGTTATAACCCACATTTCAGACCCCCAGCAGTCGGATACCGAGGTCATCACCTCTTTTTGGATTACCGCATTTTATCCAGCGGTCGTCGAGCATGCACCCCGGTGGAAACAGAGCAGAACGGAGAAGCGGCTGTTTAGTTAATCCTAGCTGTTGGTGTTTCCTTTTTGGTTGTAGTGAACATTGTAAAAAGTTTTTGTTGGTATTACTAATGTGTATATATTTTCTGAGGTGCTTGACTGTTATTTGGTTGTTCTACCTTGGTCTCATATATTATATTGTACGGATGTATATATTTAATTATATACATTGCTTCCACATGTGTCTGATCTCTGTTTGGGCGTTGGGTCGGCAATACTTCCTAGGAGCGTTGCACCATAATCGACCATGACGGGATGTTACGTTCCAGTGGGGTAAGGGGCGTGACACTTGGCATCTTCTGCATATGGAATTCAGTGGGGGCTGAAAACAGAAAGAGGAAAAGAATAATAATGGGATGCAAATATTATATGTTGATGAAGAACCAACCTCCCCTTTTCTTGTCTTCTTCTCCTCGACGTGTATTGCCCCTGTGAAGAAGCTTGGACCTGGGCGTGAATTGTTGAAGTGTGGATGACCAGTGCACTCCGTCACCAACTTCTTGTTCCTCGCGTTTTGTGGCGGGTGTTGCCGAGAAAGCAACACCAGCTTCCCTCTCTATTTCTGTTCACTGCTCTCTCTCAATGTGGCCGAGTGTTCAATATGTGGCCTCCCTTGCTCTCAAAAATTCTGTTCTCTCGATTATGAAGCATAAACATGTATTTATAATGTAAACCTAGGTCAATTAACCGGGCTTTCTAGTCCTAATGGGCTTAGGCTTGGGCTTAGGCTTTAATCATTTAATTTCAAGTGGGTTGAATTAATGTGGGCTTTTATTTAATTAAGTTTGATGGGCTAATCTAAGCTCAAATTAAGACAACCAAGCTCTTTTACGTGTGATTTTCGGCCCTTGCCTTCTAAGTGAGCCGAGTCTCGTTCGGTACCCGAGCTCGATTTACGTGATGAATTTTAAGCTCGTTTGCCACCGTCAATCTGATGTAGAATGCAATTAATTTATATGAACCTAAACTATATGCTATGAAATTTTTAATATTTTTGTTCAGCGGTTAAAAATTTAATCCATAATTTTCTATGCAATTAACACTAAATAATGCGCCAAAATTTAGGTGTCAATAACGTAATTTTTCAATTTTTTGAATCGACTGAGTTAAACTTGTCAAATTACGTATTAATAATCTTTCTTATCTATTCACCCAAAAAAAAATCTTCTTATCAAAATTAGATACGCTAGACTTGTCATTCATATTATAGTGTGTGTCAGCTTATGAGTTATGATTGTGAAAGTATCAGTATGTTGTATCAATACCAATATTCTTAAATTGAAAAAAATAGACTAAAGGGACAAAACGGAAAAAGAAAAATTCAAAAAAAAATTAAAAAAGAAAAAGAGAGAAGAGAGAGTTGTTAGGAGAAGAAGAGAACCGATTGGAGGAAGAGTTCTTGGAAGGATGACGCCGTCCCCCCTAAGAACCCTCCTTTCTAGCAAAGGTACAGATAGATTTCTATAAACCACGTCAATCAGTTTACTAGTCTATTTTTAGGAACCTTAAGGTAGGACTTTAAACCACTGTGTATTAAATGTCAGTTGTTATTACCAAGAGTTTTACTTTCATGTATGGTACGGAATTGGTAGTAAATTATGTCATTTGTCTTTAGGAACTCTAGGTAGGACTACATAACTAATGTTGTATTAAATGTCGGTTGTTGTTGCCAAAGAAATGTCACTTTCTAGTTGGTGGGAGGATGAAGTTACCCTAAACAAGATATAGTGGCTGCTGGACTCCTTGATTTTAAGAAGTAAATTAAGCTTTCGAAGAGATATTTTCATTTCAAATTTCAAAGGATGTGAATGTAGAATGGTATATCGCGGCCATCTAGTCAAGTAAGAAAAAGCTGTCATAACCATCGAAAATGTTTACATCTAGGAAAATTGACGTGACATTGAAGGGACTTCCTCCTGTGATAACAAGAGTAACTCTAGCCGTTTTTGGGGGTCATTTTAAGGTGAGAGCTCTTGGCATACTCATGTTAAATATAATTGATACGGCAATTAACTCAATATCTAAAAATAGTGATTATACATAATGCGAGAGTAATCGCTGCATTAAAAAATTGTAATTTTTCAATTTATTTATTAACGAGTGCCCCTTTTCTTTTCTTTAATAATTTAAGTTCCTATCCCAAAGATCACAGAGGAACGAAAGATATAATTGGTGGAGTTGATCGTCCAAACCAACAAATAATTGAAACATGGTTATTGCAATATAGATACAGGCCCAAGGATAGATCATTAGTTTTTTTTTTTGAAATATTCAATGCCCAATGTCTTTATAAAAAGTAGGGTTAATACTATAAAAAATTTCCAAACAAATACCTCAATTGGGCTCTGTTGACATTCTGTCTAATATCCTGGTAAAATACATACGTTTCAACAGACGTGGAGGATGATAGATCCGACGTGAAAAATCCACATGTGTTGATAAGTATGCACTTTGACGGAGGGTAGATTTGGGTCAAGGACATTAGTTTTGGAGTTTTTGTGAGCAAAAAATTAGTCTGGATTAATATGTCATGGGATTCTGATTGAAGATTTTTTGTGAAACGAAAATTGGTTGAGATAAATGTGTGATGGGAATACCAGTTTGAGCTTTTTAATAGTAATAACCCCAAAAAGTATATTTCTAGGAAAAAACTAAGAAAATTCATTAAACTCTTCCAGGAAAAAACTAAGAAAATTCATAAAACTTAATATAGGATAACTAAATTGTACAGACATAGACATCGTATTGTAGAGGATATGAATATGTTGTTGGAGTAAACCTAAAGCTTTCATGTCATTGCGACCCATCGGATTTAAGCATACGTTTGGTTAATTGGACAATATCAAGGTGGTTGGAATTTCTTTTAAATTCTTTAGGGCTTAAGGTGTCAACATTTACTTTCCAAATTATGGCAACCTTTAAAGGCGGTTGGATTTTCTTCTTTTAAGTTTCCATTTGTTTTTCCGGCCTCAAATTAATTACTCTATCTTCTGGAAAGACAAAAAAAAATATTCATGGGTTTGATTAGTCAATCAAAGATGTTAATAGTGGTACTCCCGTTTTTGTGTTATCCTTATTTTTTTTTAATAAATGAAAGAATGGGAGGGTGATCGGCGCAATTACACTCTCCAGACATTGCTATAAGGGGTCCATTACGAAATATTTGATATGGATCGTTACTATTTAGTCCACCCATAAATGTATGACCCTACCATCACAACCTCACCGGCGTGCCAAAAGCAGGAATTCTCTCCACGTGATGTAGCAAATGCACAAAGCATAGGCTAGAGAATTACTCATGATATAATTCGAATTTATGACCTCATAAGAAAATAGTGTGAACTCATTATCACTAGGCTGCCACACTTGGTTGTCCTCATTTCCTTATCCTTGAGTGTGACTGAACAAGCTAGATTTGGTCATAATGGAAGCTCCCATGAAACACAAGAACGAGCAATGTCACAAAAATTGTTATATTCGTTTGAAAGTCAGTCATAATTTGAAGGTTGTTAATGAAAAAGAGTTTCTCAATGAAACGCTTGCTTTCAATTTTAGGCACCTTAAATCTTGGTGTAGTACTTCTTTACTCAGACATGAGTGAAATCGACCTTGTTATATACATAGTTTCACCACCTTATAGCTGGTTTGCTCGTGTTGGGTTAATTCAAGTATTGGTTATACCAAAAAATGAATACTTTTTTGAACTACCCTCCCAAATTCTAAAAATGAAAAAGGATCATTCTAGAAGATTTTAAAAAGATGCAAACAAAAATTCCAAATAACTTTAAGGCTCTGTTTGTTTTGTGAAAAATGTTTTCTAGAAAGTCATTTTCCAAGAAAATAACAATATTTTCCGGTGTTTGGTTGAAACCTAAAAATGATTTGAAAAATATGTTATGTCGTTTGGTATAGAAAATATGTTTTGATTTTCATTAGGGAAAATTACCAAAATATTCAATTTTAATTTTTTAATTTTCTTTTATTTTAATTATTTTTTATTTTCTTTCCTTTTTTTACTTTCATTCTTTTTCCTTTTCCTTCTTCTTAGGCTGGCCATGGCAATCGGCCACAAGCGAGCGGTGAGGCTCGCCATAGGCTGGTGAGCTCAAGCCTTCCTAGAGGTCTGTGAGGCTTGAAGCTCGCTGGATCAGTGAGCTTGAGCCTTGCCATAGGTTGACAAGGCTCAAGCTTGCCCTATTCGGCGAGCTTCGAGCCTCACCCCTTCGGCCTGTGGTGAGGCTTACCCCTCGCTTGTGGACAATTGCTAGCCGTCGTTGTGGCCGGCAACCAGCTTAAGAAGAAGGAGAAAGAAAAGATAAAAAGAAAAGAAAAACATTATAAAAAATAAAATACTTAAAATTTTGATTTTTAAAAAAAATATTGTTACAAGAACGAACATTTTATTAACTAAGGACTCAAGCCTGACCACCGAGGATCCGCACATGGCTTTTGTGGTCCTGGACCTAAGTGTCGGGGACCGGTGCTTGAGCGTTACGAAACTAGACGTTCCTTTGCCTCTTCTTCTTTTTGTGCCACATTCAAGCAAGCCCCTTTCCACTTATTAGGGGGATAGGAAGATGGTTAAAATCAAATATATGAAACAAAAAAATGATCCCAAAGACCCAAAGTAGAGTACGATACATCGGTGACGAGGTGTTCGAAGTGAACAAAAGCTAGCTGGCATAAGCTTAGCAACGGCTACGCCCAAAAGAGGGTACTTACTAAGGCAAAGCTACGCATGTTTATCTAGTCTACTTACGTGTTTCTCAAGATCTGGTTTCTGGCAAGACCGGGGACCCGAGCACTACTTTTATGAATTTGGGCTTGGGTGCCGAGGCATTGGGCATGGCTACAAGGCTTTGGGCCTAGCCTCAAAGGACCTGAGCATAGGCGTCAGGGTCCTGACCTCGACTGTTGGAGACCTAGTCTCGAATGTCAAGACTCAAAAATCAACATTAGGGTTTCTGTGCCCAAGTGTTAGAGTTTCGGGATCAAACACTGATAACTAGTCATATTTTGACAAATGTTTTTCCGGTTTTCAAAGAGGAAATTATTTTCCTGAATTTAAGTATAGGTTTTCTGTTCACTTATTATTTTCCTAAGCGAACCAAATGTCGGAAAATGAGAAATATTTTCTCAAAAAATATTTTTCGCGAAACAAACAAAGCCTAAGTGTTAAGAATTGGATTTTTGAAGGATTCTAGTGTTCCATATCATATGAAAGTAAAACGCTGATATTACTTTACCAAAACAATTCAACTATTACAAACAAAGGAAAAAGAAAAGAGTAAAAAACAATGTAAAATCACCGCCGCCACACCAACCTTTTCAGTTGGAATTTTTTAGTATGTAATAAAAGCCCGGTTAAAACCCCATTTATCCCCAAGCATCTCATGGATTTTCAAGCCTAATTGCCGGTGTAGATAAATTTTCTATAAGCGACCTTATCCATTCTTCATTTAATTGTTAACGAGAGAGTGGGTAGTTAAAATTCTCTAATAAGAGATGAATAAGACCGCTTGTGTAATGTTTTCTTTATGTCGTTGGTATATGCTCTGTTATTGCTTGCGTTGGACCTGTGTCTTGTCAATTGTTTTTAATGGATAGCACCTAATATAAATCGGAATATGACTTTGTATTAATAATATACGAGGGTGTTATTTGCGCGTTGCCATGTGATAAAGAAATTTATCGATCAATAATGAAGGTGTTTATAATGATTGGTTACAAAATTTCTACGAAATCAATAATTCAATTAGTATTTTCATTAATTTTTCCGTTATATGGATAAATAACATCAAATTTTCATTATTCAAGTATCCTTTTTCTTTAATTCTATATTTGCCTACCTTTACTTTAAAGCCAACCAACGCGAATGATATGCGCACTGTCTCGTTTATTTCTTTACGAACTGAATTTGAGTAGCATCATGGATTAATTGTAACTGCTAATACTGTGGGAGTGAGAGCAAGTCCATAATCATATGCAATTTTTCAGTTTGTTGAATCGACTAAGCTAAACTTGTAAAATTACGTATTAACAATCTTTCTCATCGAAGTTACATGTGCCAGACTTTTTACTCATATTATAGTATATGTGAGCTTATGAGTTATGATTGTGAAAGTATCTGTAAGTTGCATCAATGGCAATATTTTCCAATACAAAAAACAGACTAAAGGGAAGAGGTTAACAGGTAACCTCTTAATCAGGGGCTTCCCTTGAATTATCGGTGTTCAGGTCAAAGGTAACTTCACCAAACGAAGTGAGCTTTCGTTTCTACGAGAGCCTCTGCGGCCTGTCCCCATCCCGTGAGATGGGCTCCATAGATGGGTTACTTACTTTAACGTGCCAGTATCCATACGTCTCGTACCCTCAATTCCCTCTATATTTTTGTCTTCCTCAAGAAGATGGAATACCCTTTAAAAGTTTTATATCTCGGTGATCCCAAGATCTGGACGAGAACCGACATGAAGTTTCTTAGGGATTTGCTTAGGTCCGAAAAAAATTGAGAAAGAATATAGAAGAAAAAGAAGGAAGAGAAAAATAGAACCTAGCGGAGGGAGAGTTCTTGGAAGGATGCCGCCGTCCCTCCTAAGAACTCTCCTTTCTTACAAAGGTATAGATAGATTTCTATAAATCATGTCAAATCAGTTTAGAAGTCTATTCTTAGGAACTTTAAGCTAGTACTTTTAACCAATGCGTATCAAATATCAGTTGTTACCAAAAAAATTGTCACTTCGTAGTTGGTAGGAGGATGAAGTTATAGTAAACAAGACAGAGGAGGGCTGGACTCCTTGATTTTGGAAGTGATTTTTCATGAAGAGTTTGTACGTGGATGTAGACAAAAGCGAAGGGGGTGAACTCTAGACATGAGTGATATCTTCACATTTAAAGAAAAAGAGCTCTTTACTCAGAGCCGCTGACAGGTTGTTCACTAGTTTTGACTTGATAAAGTACCAAGGAAAATTATTCAAAGAGTTATAAACCTATTGCATTTTTGTCAATTCACTCATAAATCTTTCAATTTTGCTTATTAAATCCAAACCTTTTTACGATTTGCCAATTGAGTCCATCCGATCAATTTTTAGCCAGAAATCACTGACGTGGATGCTAACCATCTTATGCCGGCCTACGTGACACGGCCGACCCTGATGTAAATAATTATTTATAATATTATAATATTTTTTTGAATTATTTTTTTTCTTCTATTTTCTTTTCTTTTTTTTATCTTTCTTTCTTTTTCTTTGGCCAACCTCGCCGGACTTGGAATAAGAAAAAGAAACAGAAAGAAAGAAAGAAAAACAAAAAAATAATTAAAAAGTATTATTAAAACTTGTCCACGTTAGCACCAACTGTGTCATGTAGAACTTTTTGGATAATTGTTTTTTTGGGTAAAGACTTTTTGGATAATTTTCTAATATACAAAATGAAAAAAAATGAAAAAAATTTCCAAATAACGTCTATTGTCCTGCTTCTTACTATTTCAATGTAGTAAATTTTAAACTTGTGGTACGTTTGTATTACTAAAAACTTCTTGATAAAGGAAAAAGTTTTCCATGAGAATCATTTTCAAGAAAAATAGTTAGTTTAAATTTGTTTGGTGATTTAGGAAAAGTGATTTTCCTAACAGCAGGAGAAGTTGTTTTCCCCAAATCTAAGTTGTCGTTTTTAGTCCATAGAAAACGTTTTTCCGTAGATCGATTAGTTTTCTGTCATCGAAACACGAGACTATTGGAAAATCATTTGTCAAAAATAGTTTTAAATTGGATAGTCATATATGGTATAGGCAGAACTCTTTCGACTATATCGCAACAAGAAGGAGTACCTTATCCCAAGCCCCTTAGAAAAAAAGAGGAATGCGCCACTGAATCAAGGACCTTGGCTGAGCCAATCGACCACCAACCAAGAAGTATAAGTCGATAAGAAATAAGTTTTGGCGAGTAATTTCGATAGAAAATAAAACTCTATTTACTTCATCTGAATTTTACTAATATTGGTTGTTGTATGAAGGCGGGATGGTTAGGATCGATAATGTTATGAGGAGAATATCTTCTTTTCATACGAAATATTCTCACTCGTGTTATTATTATTCATTAAAATGTGATTGGTTTGCCCTGAAAAATTAAGTCCAAGTAACGAGGTGGCTACGAACAAGTTGCCTATAAATACCCATCAAGTGTTGATGTTCTGCAACGCAGCGAAAGCCTCTCCCCTGTCTTCGATTCGCGTAGTCGTGCGATATCCGTGAACGAAGCACGAAAATAGTGGGGAACATGTCGTTTCAAGTTTCGGCAATTCCATCTTCTTCTCCGAGTAAAGGAAGCAGCGGCGGGGTCAAACGCCGGTCGGCAGGATATCACGAGAGCGTATGGGGTGATTACTTCCTCAAATATGCTTCTCCCTCCAACTCAACGGTTAGTAATTCTTCTCTTATCTTCTTCCTTAGTTTTCGTGCAACTGCGTTTTGTAGAATTAATAAAAGTCCTTGTGTTACACGATAATTGATGGCATCAAAGAACTAAGGTCCATTTGTTTAAAGGACAATTGTTTCCTAGAAATTGTTTTCCGACTTTCCAGTATTTGGATGGCGGAAAAATAATCGATCTACAAAAATGCGTTTTCCATGGACCGAAAACAATAAGCTTAAATTGGGGAAAAACAATTTCCCCTTCTAGCAATAAGAAAATTATTTTCCCTAAACCACAAAACAAATGAAAACTAACCATTTTCCTTACAAACGATTTGGAATATATTTTCCTTTATCATAAAGTTTTCAGTAACACATCCACCATAATTCTTAGATTATTGGGTAGCATCAATCCCAATGTTGCTTGATAAATCGTTTGGTAACACATATAGAAAAACTCTCATCTTCCATCACAATTTAAGTCACCCGTTATTCATGTTCCAGGTAAAAAAAATGTATAACCAGAAAACTTTTGCAATTGCACTTGAATGGAAAACGGTATATTTACATGTTGTGAAGGTACCAATTACACCGTATGTGAACGTAGGGAAAATATGGTGAAAGTAGGGCTGCTAAGGACTGCTTTGAGCTCTTCTTCTGCCTGAAAGCTCTCAACATTTGTGAACTCTTTGACTCTTCATGTTTATGAAAAATAATGTGTTGTCTTCAAGTGTAAAGAAAGAACTGCTAGTAAGAAGTGGTAGAACAATGAAGGGATTGAGCGAGAAAAAAGTTTTCTTCCTCGTTTACGTTTTTTCTCTTAACCTTTCCATCCGGGAGAAAGAGAATGCGGATACATGGTTCTAGTTACGTTGGTTTAGGACTAAGTCTTAGTAGTAGAACTACGTGGTTGGCTTGATCACTTCGACCGTAATTCCACTGTCCATTCAATAGAAGCATCACTAAACGTACATGGTGGATTTTACTTTTGAATCTATCTTTGCTTTCTCGGGCATTCAGCTTTTGTTTTGATCTCCATCCTCTTTATCAATTCGACTATCCCCCTAGGTCTATGAATTTCTCTATCAAACAGGATCATGTTTAACAAGTTTAGACTATATTGTATGCACCCGACGTATGCTACAGTCCCTCCTTCAAAAACATCAACTGTACTACTCCACCTAAATGAAATGATTTGGTCATCGATTATTCAATTTTAGAGAATAATCTTAGATTGTGTCTCTTTGAAAGTTTCAAAATGAAATGATTTGGCCTTTATCATTAATTCACTTATCTGAGAATATATGCTCGTCGTAATGAGTTATCAGAAACTACAACTTGCCTTGTTTTCATATTTTCTTTCTATGGGTTTGTAACCAAGAAAGCATGATTATTATTTTTGACGGTAACTTCGCTTTCCTTTGAGTTTGTTGTTTTTTTTTTTGTAATATATACATATTTCACATGCTTGCTTTTATTCAGAATAGTGTGTTACATATTTGCAGAAGTTCAAATTCCTTGGAAGAGTGGAAGAACAAGTTCAGGAATTGAAAGGAGTGGTGAGGAAGATGCTGACGGATGTCGCGGATAAGCCTTCACAAATGCTTCACTTGATTGATCAAATTCAACGCTTGGGAATTGACTACCATTTTGAACGAGAAATAGATGAGCAATTGGAACATATCAACAAAAGTTACTCTCAACTCGATCATGGAGGTTTTATGGGAGATGACCTTCACATGGTGTCGCACCACGCTTTTTTTCGGGGTGATTTCGGGATTTGCACGCTAAGGAGGTATTTCCGTATAAGAGTCTCTCCCAAAGCTTTGCCTTCGAAATTTTCTGCACTTCCACTAGCCAACACATACAATCTTGCCGCACTCTTCACTTCAGTTGCCACCCACCAACAACACGTACAGTTCACACTATGCTAAAATAAATCTTGTGACCATGAGCCTACAACAGAGTAGAGGATAATAATTAATTTTTTATCCACCCATCATCAACCAACATTATGTATATGCATCTCAGCCATTGAAATAATTTATGCTGCCGCAGGAACAATTAGATCCTAGATCATATACTTAAAGGAAAACGAGTGCAACACGATCTAGCTTGTCTCTTACCTTGTTTTCATATTTTCTTTCTATGGGTTTGTAAACAAGAAAGCATGATTATTATTTTTGACGGTAACTTCGCTTTCCTTTGAGTTTGTTGTTTTTTTTTTGTAATATATACATATATACATTTCACATGCTTGCTTTTATTCAGAATAGCGTGTTACATATTTGCAAAAGTTCAAATTCCTTGGACGAGTGGAGGAACAAGCCGAGGAATTGAAAGGAGTGGTGAGGAAGATGCTGACTGATGTCATGGATAAGCCTTCACAAATGCTTCACTTGATTGATCAAATTCAACGCTTGGAAAATGACTACCATTTTGAACGAGAAATAGATGAGCAATTAGAACATATCAACAAAAGTTACTCTCAACTCGATCATGGAGGTTTTATGGGAGATGACCTTCACATGGTGTCGCACCACGCTTTTTTTCGAGGTGCTTTCAGGATTTGCACGCTAAGGAGTTATTTCCGTATAAGGGTCTCTCCCAGACCATACCTCACGTGACAGTGGAAGGTAATTTCCTATTTAATCTAGGTTTGTTATTTTGGAGTCGCCACTAGTCATTATTGGTGGATAAACTAGAAACCTAATCGAGGTACGAGAGAAATACCACGATTCTATGAACCAGAGATTTTGAGTACGGGGGCTTGGTTACGTTATTGATCCCGAATCGAGATCCCTAATACCCTTTTGGTATCTAAAAACGATATGATGTCTATCGTCTCATGCAAATTTACAAGACTTATCTACTAATTCTATCCATTTTAATCACAGAAAAAACCAAATAAGTATTAAATGTACAATCAAAGTTAATCAGATTAATCAATCCTAAATGGTCTCTCAAAATGAAAATCAATCAAAACATCAAAACTTTAATGAAGCTCTAGAAGCTCATTCATTTCATGATTTATATTTTTTAAGGTTTTAGGGTTTTTTAGGGGTTATAACCCCTGAATTTGAGATTTTCTAAAAATGACACTTAGGCACTTTCAAAAATCCAAATCTCACTTGTTATGGTTAGCCACGGTATTTTTGGACTACTCTGTGAATTTTTAAAATTTTTAAAATTTTTGATTTTTGAATTTTTTTATTTGTTTTGGAAATTTTATTAATCAAGATTGATTGATTTTTTTATGATTTTCTGGAAATTTTTATGAATTTTCCAATTTTCCAATTTTTTATTGATTTTCTAAATTTTTCACATTTTTTATTTGTATTTTCTAAATTTTCTGAATTTTTATGAATTTTTCGAAAATTTTTGAATTTTAATAAATTTTCTAATTTTTTGTGAATTTTTACTTTTTCTAGAATTTTTCGAATTTCTCAAATTTTTTTGATTTTTTTTCAATTTTTCTTTCTTCTTTTTTTTCGATTTTTTTATGTTTTTATGTTTTTATGAATTTTTTATTATTTTATTCTTTATTTATTTTTAAAAATTCTCGCGGGGAAAATGAACCAGACCGGCCCAGTTCAACTCGATTTAGCTTGGCCGAACCGAGCGTCGCTGGCGCTAGAGCTGATCACCTTCTCTGGCGAACCCAAAGCCCAAAAACAGCGCCGTTTAATCCCTTTTTCATTGTGGCATTTGGTAGAACACTTGGTGGGCATGATCTCAAGTCTAGTGTTTTCGAGGCCACCAGTTTAGATCGATTTCCGATGACCTTCCGATAGCCTTTTCGATTGATTTTTTGGTTCTAGATCTAGTTCATATTATGCTATATCAAACTAAACGGACTGAGTGGCCGTTGGACCGTCACTGACCGTGGAAAATCTCGGCGGAAACTGCTAATTTGCTACTAATCTTAAACCGACTAACTGAACCTTAGAATCATAATATACAATGCCCTAGCCATCTAATTCGGCCCTAATCACTAATAAAACACCAAACAAGGATCAAGAAAGACTGACTTAAATGGCCCTACGGCCATGGCAATGCTCCGATGAGGCCATGGTTGCTCTGGCAAGATTTTCCAAAAATGGCCGACTCGATTTATGCATTTTTTAATGTCCAAAATACAATCAAACAACACCAAAAATGATTAGAAACCCGTTCTAAACATCAAATACCGAGATTCATCGACGAAATCACACAAACATTCATATTGGGATTAAAACCAAAATTCTAGAAAATTTTGAAAAAAATAACTATGATCCGACTTTACCTTCTTTGTTCAATGATTAAGAGGGATTTCTGAATTGATATGCGCCTCTATAATTGTTCCTTGACACTTGAACTTCACCCTAGTAACTTCTGATTCACCGGAGTAGGTCTCGGCGAGCTAGATGGAGCTCGTTTTCAGGGCTTTATGATCAGTTTGTCTGACAGAAACAACCCGGGGAGAGTCACGGCCAATCCATGATTCGCTGGTGCTCCGCTGTCCACGGGGGCACCGAACACTTATGAGGAGACTCTCGACCCTCTCTCTCTCTCTCTAGATCATTCTCATTGATTTCAACTATTTCTCTCTCCTTTCTCTATTTAGATTTTTGTCGAACACCTCTACTTCACCATGTTCAGTTTTTTTTTCCTTTTTGTTCATCGATTTTTCCCGCCCAAATTCGATTAGAACCGACTTCCAATCTATTATAATGGTTACCTAATGCTAGCTGGAGATTCTCCAGCTAGCCCAGTTGATTAGAACGTGCTAATTTGATCAAGGGAAATTGGTAAAGTCCTGGGCACGGGTTGTTTTCTGGGTTTATCATGCTTTGGATGTGTTGGGTAAAGAAGACAACCAACCCGGGTCAGGTCGAGTTGACCCGGCCGACCTAGCAAGCCCGGGTTGATCTAAATTCACTAATTAAGCCTAATTTTGACCCAATTTTCAAAATTAAACTCCAAAATTGAATTCTCCATTACATTTCGAACCCAAATATATAATTTTTGCCAATTTTTGTTATGATTGTGTCCAAGACTTTCTCATTTTTGTATTTGGGTTAATAGGTTTTTATTTAATTTGATGTCCTAATGACCTGATTAGGCAGAATTGATGTCAAAATTGAATTATCCACATTTGATTAACCCTAGGAATAATAGCCTCATGGTTCGACAATTTCATATTGGGCACGATTCCCAATTTGAGTTCAAAATTCTTATCTTTCAATTAAATTTTGGGGGGTTTTTTATTTGTATGTCAAATTGTGCAATTGGACCAACCGTTATGTAATTCAAGGTCCCAGAATCATTTGTTGTGAAGACACTATAATTTAAAAATGACTAGAAAAAAATTTTAATTGCATTTTTTGTTCAATTCGAGTTTAATTTATGATGTATTCATGAAATTGAATTTAAAATAAGACTAATGACTATTTTTATGGAATTTTCTGATTCCATTTGCTATTTTTTTTATTTTCTTACTCATTTTGACTAAAAGAAATTAAGAAAAAATGAAGAAAAATGATAAAAAAAAATTATTTTTTGGTTTAGAGATAGGTTTCTAGGCTTGGCCAAGACTCCTAGTCCTAATTTTGAGATTTTTGAAAATATGAAAAAAAAAATGAGCTAAAAATTAGGTGCAATGTTTCGATTGCTGGGACAATAAGGCTTTAATATCTCATTAGGTAAGTCTTAAACTTAGTGAATCAATCCGATAATATGGCCATAACATTCCTTCTTTGGAAAATTAATGCCGCAAAATTTACTATTGCTCATTCGAATTTTAGGAGAAACAAGTGAAAGAAAATCTACAACATTTCCTTACCAAAAAAAAAAAAAGAAAATCTACAACATTAACCACCCGCCTGGGTGGCGCTGCTGAAGCGCGCACTCTTCCTCTCGCAAAAGGTTGAGTGTTCGAATCCCGGACGCCGCAAGATGACTTAACCGGTGGCACGTGTATGGTGGTTAGCACGTGTCGCTCCCAGGGTGTATTCCCCAACTGTCGGCCATGTGGGGGTTCTCTGGGTTATCAAAAAAAAAAAAGAAAATCGACAACATTAACTACGTGTATCACCTTCCTAATTTCTAATCAATTACGTCTTTTGTCCCATGTTGGCTGGCTGCACAGAGGTCTTTAACAAATTCAAGGATAGTAAAGGCAAATTCAGGGAATCGCTCATCATAGATTTACGCGGATTATTGACTATGATTATATTTTGGAGGAAGCACTTCCTTTTGCTGTAACTCAACTTGAATCGATTGATGAAATGAAAGTAAGCAATAATCTTGCGAAACAAGTGAGTTATGCCCTCAATTAGCCACTTCGCAAGGGCCTGCCGAGACTCGAGGCAAGGCATTATGTATCAATCTACCAAGAAGAGCCTTCACATGACGAGGTCTTGCTCGCCTTGGCTAAACTAGATTTCAACTTACTGCAAGAGCAACACCAAAAGGAACTTGGCAGGATTACAATGTCAACTAACTTCACGTGATAGTATAATCTAAAATTAGCTTATAGATTGTGTTTTCCAAAGGTTTACTTGTCTAGTTTCAATTTACTCTGCTAATTAGTGCTTTTGAAAGTCCTTTACAAGTGAAAAAGTGAGTTTGAACCATGCGAATTCATCGGGCTAACGTACTTTCAATAATACTCATCTTTGTTTTGTCATAGGTGGTGGAAGGCTATAGATATTGCGAGGAAGTTCCCATTCTCTAGAGACAGGATTTTGGAGTTCTTCTGGATATCGGGAGTGTATTTCTAGCTAGAGTTTGCCGGGCCTAGATATATACTA
Source organism: Syzygium syzygioides (assembly GCA_031216285.1). NCBI lineage: Eukaryota > Viridiplantae > Streptophyta > Magnoliopsida > Myrtales > Myrtaceae > Syzygium > Syzygium syzygioides. Next base: position 18,854,649 of record CM062245.1, on the reverse strand, counting down.
ACTAGAGTGATCGCTCTGATTTCCATTCTCGACGATATCTATGACTTCTATGGCACATTGGAAGAACTCGTATCCTTCACCGAAGCAATTGAGAAGTACGTAATCCGCATTCTCTTTCTCAAACTTTTGAATTTGATCAAGTATGTGTAGAGCAAGTGTGTAATTTCAAGGACTCGAATTCAGGTGGAGTGTTGATGCCATGGATGGACTACTAGAGTACATGCAAGATTATTATAAGGTGCTTCTCGATCTCTATGATGAAATTGGGAATGAACTGGCCACGAAAGGAAGCTCGTACCGCCTTGTCTACGCATAAGAAGCCGTAAGCACCCTTTATATGCACCCAATGCAATTTTTCTCAAGAACCCAACATTCTTGTTTACGTTTAATTTCTCATATGAAGAAGCAAGCAAAAGGGTACTTTGACGAAGCCAAATGGTTCCATACCGGCTACACACCAACAATGGAGGAATACATGCCCCTTGCATTACTAACAACAGGCTATGAAGAGATAGCGATGACATCGCTTGTAGGAATGGGTGATGTGGTCACAAGAGATGCTTTTGAATGGTTGCTTGGCGACTCCAAGATCTTGAAGGCTTCGGAAATCATATGTAGGTTCATGGATGACATTGCTTCTCACCAGGTATAATGGAAACGTAATTATCCTCCAATAATCTAATGAAATTAGATCGACCACTACTCAATCGGAAACGCTGTTGACTTAATCACACCAATTTTGTTAATATACAGTTGGAGCAAAAGAGGAGGCACGTAGCATCTTCGGTGGAGTTGTTGATGAAAGAAAATGACATCTCAGAGCAAGAAGCTAAGGAGGAACTCCAGAAACGAGTTGTTAATGCGTGGAAGGACATCAATGAGGAGTTTCTTCGTCTGACAGTGGTCCCAGTACCGGTTCTCACGCGAATTCTCAATCTCTTGGGCATGATCGAAGTGTTATACACCAGCGGAGATCATTACACCCATTCGAAGACCAAGGTCAAAGATCATATCATATCGCTCTATGTTGTTAGTCCCTTGCCGATGTGAAGTTTGAACTTAACATCGTCACACCGATGTGGTATTGAAAATAAAGGGTCAATCAACCATGCCTCTAAACTCCCTATTTTTCTTGGATGCATGAGGGAAAATATCGTTACTAGTATGTACTTTCAAAATTGATTTGCATGATAAAACTCATAATTTCCCTTTTCTCGTCTTATATTCTATGGATCTTATGATTCGTAATACTTCATCCCGTAATTATCCTCTCATATAATATCTTATCTATTAAATATTCTTTGTAACTTTTATTTAGAGGACATAAGTTCATTTATGGTAGTACATTTCTCTGAGTTTCATGGTTCGTAATTGTTTCGCCAAAATTGCTCTTGTGACGAAATATCTTTCACCGAAAGCCATTCTTCGGCTTTTAATGGGAAGAGATGGGTTTTGTAGCGATTTCAAATAGGAAATATCTAGGTAGATAAGAAATAACTGCAAACTTTTACTTTAAACTTCGAACCGAACTATAAGTATAAACCATGTCGGAATTTAATCAACAACAAAGATTGAGAATGTGCAAAGATGTAATGCTGGAATTTAATCGACGACACGAATCAAAAAGCTACAACTAAGGAAAAATAGGTGCAGTATAGGAAAGTAAAGACAATTGAAAGATAATATTTTGGTTGATTTGTTGGGGGGTCTCTCCGAAGAGTAGAATGTGGCTATTTAAAATCTACAATTTACCATTATCAACGAAGCTTACAAAGGAGGTTACAAATGGTTACTAAAAAAGAAATAACTTCCTAACAGTTATGAAAAGTTACAAAGAGAGGTTACAAAAAGAAGTTATAAACAGAGGTTATGAATGGTTACCGAACGGTTATCGATGGTTAAGTAGACTCCACTATGTCAACGGTTTCTTCGATTTCACTACGTTGACAGTTGCTTTTTTGATGATTGCATATGATGTTATCAACTCCGCTTTTTATCAATTCCTTCAAGTTGGCCATTTTTCACTGAAGTTCCTTTCCTTTTTCTGCATCCCGACTAGTCAGACTGTCTACTTCCTTTTGAAATTGAAAACTCTACAAGACTTTTATGAGAAAACTCAAAACATATAAGTTGTAGATCCAGGAGTCTTCGTTATTTTGGCTTTGGAATCAGGTCAATCTGATCTGTATCGACAAAGTTATAACCATTTTCCCGAACTAGCATATAATTGAAATTTCTGCTCATGTTGTGATGGAGTCTTCGTGTGTGCAAGTCACTCTTCCGATCTTAGTGCTCAAGTAGTTGACACATTAGGCTACATTAGAAAGACCACAAAACTCTACTCTTATTGACTAAGCCCATCACTTGTTAATAATAACAAAAATTGGTCATTTTTTGGTGTAAACATATACCCCATTTTAAAAGAATTGAATGATTCATCGATCATTCGATTCTTTTAAATTAGATAATCAAGAGTTTTCATGTGCCCCCTTGTCATCGGCAAATTTGATTTTTTTTTGGCCGAATTTAATCTTGCTCAGTATGATCATATGACTCGTACTTTTCCACGAAAGGCACGCAATTTGTGGAGTTTTTATGTTGTCCTCCATCTATGTCCTTAAGTAATTATTCATACTTAGACACTCTCGTTACCAATTGGAATAAATTGGCAAAATTTAGGCCTTCGAATTTTTCTCTAAGAATGAATTTCAATCCACCGAAAGCCAAATTTGCAAAATCTTTATCTAGGAGTGAAGTAAGGCATCTCTTTCTAACCCTTTTAAATCTAGCAATGAACTGGTCCACTGACTCATAATTATGTTGCTTGATAGCAGCAACAAACTCATCGGGAATTGACCTGGAGAATTGGCTATAGAATTGTCTCTCCATTTCCTCTTAGGAATGTATAGAATTGGCCAATAAAGATGTATACCACATGAAGGCTATAGATAATGACAAGGGAAACAGCCCTAACTTCTAACAAACAACATGAGATGCATCACCATATTGTGCACTAAATTGACTAACAAGCTCTATTGTAGATTGATCATCTTCACTAGAAAAAAGGTTGAAAGTAGGCATTTCAAAGCCTCTTGGATATGGAACTACGTCCATCTACTCTGGATATGGTTTTCTGTATAAGGCTCTAGTATTCACCGGATCATATTCCATTCATTGCATCGCTTGGTCTAGTATTATCTAGACCTATTGGAGATCTTGACTAGGGATCAGTTGAGCAAGTTGTCTTTCAGGCAAAGGTGGTGGTCTAACTTGGTTGTCGACCACAATATTTGGTCCTCGAGGAGCATAGACTGGATTGGGCATCCTATTGCTTCTACCACAAGCCTTTGACAATCCTACCCTGTAGACAGTGGTCTTCCTTGGTTGTCGATGACAATGTTAAGCCTAAAAAATGTAGGATTATTAGGACTTGCCTACACTTGAATTGAACGACTTAATGTTTTAGGGTTGTGCATGACTTTATGGAAGGTGTTGACAATTATGGGCTTAATTACGTCAATGACACATTTCATATGCAGTTAGTCGTTTCCTTCTAGTGTTTGTCGAGAATCCTCCTCATAGTAACCAACATCACAAGACTTTGCTCTAACTGCATTCTCTACTCATTAGTGAGTTGTCTCAAGATGTCGACATCTCCACCTTTCTCTTGTTCTGTCACCGGTTATGTAGTCGATGACTCAAAACATCCCACTCTGTCATTTCCAAGTTGTGGTGACAAGTTATTACCACCAGCATTATCATGATCAAGTTTTTTCCTTGTTCTCACCATTGTATCTCCTCAAATAAACCACAATGGTCCCATTGGGCGTGCCAAAAAGATATTTTGCCAAAATTACTCCCGCAACGAAATATCATTCACCGAAAGTCATTCTTTAGCTTTTAATGAGAGGAGATGGATTCTGTGACGATTCCAAATAGAAAATATCCAGGCAGACAAGAAATAATTACAAACTTTTACTTTGAACTTCAAACCGAACTATATGTACAAACCGTGACGGAATTTAATTGATGACAAAGCTTGAGAATGTACAAAGATGTAACACTGAAATTTAATCAATGACGCGACACCCGGGATAAAGATGCACGCCGGAATTTAATTGACGATGCAAATTGGAAAGCTGTAGCTAAGGAAAAATGAGTGCAGTAAAGGAAAGTAAAGATAATTAAAAAATAACATTTTGGTTGATCTCTCGGGGGTTCTCTTCGAAGAGTAGAATGTGGTTATTTAAAGCCTAAAATCGACTGTTATCAACGGAGGTTACACGATTACCAAAAAAGAAATAACTTCCTAACGGTTACAAGTTACAAAGAAAGGTTATAAAAAGAAGTTACAAATAGAGGTTATGAATGGCTACCGAACGGTTATCAATGGTTACATTGACTCCACTATGTCGATGGTTTCTTTGATTTCACTACATTGGCGATTGCTCTTTTTATGGTTGCATCCGATATTGTTGACTCTGCTTTTTGTCAATTCTTTCAAGTTGGCAAATTACCAATGGTACTCAAATGATCGATTTTTCAAATTTGTGGCACTCAAATAAGCAAAAAAATATATATTATGGCACTCAAGTGAGAGCTGTATGAAAGTTATGATACTCATAGTATACTTATCCCCATGATTTTCTGATTGAACCTTATAGGGTGGCTTACAATAAATTAAATGATTTGATTATCCAATAGCAAATGCTTCTTTAGGTCGCACATCTTTGCGCTCATGTCTCTCTATTATAAAAAATTACAAGAACCATTGTGAAAGCAAAGATAGTGCTTGTCGGCAATGGTTAAACTCATTGAAACCTTGCGGTGGTGCGAGTTGTAGTTCAATTATTAGATTAGTGTATTTACTTGGAAATTCATCCCAGTAAATTATGTTTATGCTCTGCCATTGGGGTAATAACACTATAAGTACCCGAAGTTTTGTCCATTAAAGGTAATATTATTTAACCATAATATGTACATGCTGGGGATTGTGGAAAAATATACCAAAAGGGAGAAAATTTTCTCTAGGATACTTGTCCGAGATTATACAATAGAAAATCTATTTGCATCAATGGTAGTTTACTATTGTTGACGAAAACTCTTATCCGAACCAAAAATGATTGGAGAGTGATTGAGATTGCTCCATGGTTCCACGCTCGACCACAAAATGCACAGGCGGGGGCAGGATGGAACGTTGAATTTATGTGAATCCAAGAGCGAGGAAATTTAATGATAACTTAAAATGGTGAAATGAATATAAGAACCCTAACTAACATGGCCCTGTTGTGGTCAACATAGTCGACAACGACTACCACAGTAGCTTCTGTCTAAGTTTCGACAGCCTTAACACAGAGAGAGACAGAGAGATCACACGACCAAATTTAAGAGGTGCACCGAACAAGGCATCATATTTTTCGGTGCACCGAACTACTGCTGTAGGGCACTAAGAAGAATAGACAAAGCCGTTCTCTGACTTTTCCTTTTCATATTTAATTTATGCATCATATCCTACCTTAATGCCTGAATAAATTATTTGAGTTTATATCTAGATCAGTTCGAAGGGCAAATTATCCAAAAGTTATAATCTTATTGCACATTTGTCAGTGGCTGGGCGAGGCTTGCCCGAGGCTAGGAGGCTCAACCTCGATAGATAGAGTTCGAGCCTCACGCAGCCATATCGACAAGGAAGAGTTGTGCGAGCTGTTGGCAAAATCTTGGGTTTGCTCTTTCTTCGATCAAGAGGAAGTCCCGGAAGTCTCTCTAGTGAAAATCGGCACCGGCGAAGGTGCTGCACACGAGAATGAATTGCAATGATGTTATAAGTAAAATCGTCCAGGAATTTTCTAGAATTCAGACGTGAAATCCGTTTGATTTTTTTTTTTTATATGGCAATCACGAATCCGATGGTCACCTCCATCCGCGTGACCTCTACTTCCATCTGAAATGCTTCGTAGAGAGAGAGAGAGAGAACTGATTCACAGGCCAAGCCCACTGAAGCTGAAATGAACTGGACCAACAGGCCACGGATTTGGATTGGTTTGCTGCGTTAATTGAACCAGGCCCAAAGTGTCAGGCCCATTTCGTATCGAACGAATTGAAGCCCGCCCATTTTTGTCTCTTTTTCTTTATTTGTTATTTATTGGTTTTTTGTAATTTATTATGTATGTTCTTTATTTCATTTTATTATTATTAGTATCATTATGCGAAAAATAAAAGTTCAAATAACATACGTTGGCAGCTCTAGACTCCAACTCAGCTCTAAACTTCAAATAACATATGATGGTGGGGGTGCTGGGTTTGGTCTAGGGTCTCTGCTTTTTGTGGTACTTTTCTTTGTTTTGTACAATTTCTTGTGATTGAACCCATAATAAAGAGGAAAGTTTGTGTTTCGAAATAAATCCAGATCGTCTAGGTTTCTATACTTGCAATTACGAAGAAGGTAGCAAAGTATAATTTGGTCCTTATGTTCTTTCAATATAACCAAATTATTCCTTTAATTCGATTCGATAAGATCGGCATCACATGGCAATTCAACTTAGTCATCGGAATTGTGTTTGTTGATGTGGTTGTACAAGTCATTGCCAAATCAACAAAAACTGTAAAAATTAAAGACAGAACCAAAACAGGAAAATAAATTAGAAAATAAGAACATACATGAACTAAAGAAAACAACACAAACTGGAAAGAGAGAGGGGGTTCCATTGAGTGATGTTGTGCGGCTGTGCTCTTTTCTTGATCGCATATCTCCTTTGACGGGCGTCATTAAGTACTAAGTATCATGCTCTATACTCCAAGGGTCTGTTTGTTTGAGAGAAATAAGTTTCTGCAAATTAATTTTCTGAACTTTTACATGCGCCAGGGTTGTTGAAAAGGATTAGTTAATGGAAAATCATTTACGGTCAATGAAAATATACGAGCTTAAAGTTAGAAAAATGAATTTTCTAACAAGAAAAGGGAAAAATAGTTTCTTGAAAAATGATTTTCTGGAAAGCATTTCCTTTATCATGAAATTTTTTTTCCGAAATAAACACATTCTAAGATGAATTTTTAAAGTAGTGAGCATATGTTAGTTAATTCTACGTTCCCTTCAATGTCATAAACAAGTGGCAATTGGATTCTAATTACGTCCACTTGAGGCTAAGCACGATTCAAATTTCACGCTTGAATGAGGTTGATAAGGTATTTTATGAGTGGATTTACCTAAACTCAACTACACTGGCGAACATGATGTAGTAAAACTGTTGGGAAAAAGAACAATATTTGTGGAAAAGGCTCGGATAATATTCCCACTACTATCTATGTGACAATTAAATAGGATAAAATATTTGATGAAAGCGGTAAAGACGAATAGTAAATAACACCATACTTTTAACGTAGAAACCCTCCAAGATGAAGGGAAAAATCACGGGACCGTAGTCCACTTCAAACTTCCACTATGATAAATAATGGGATACAACTTTACCCTAAGATAGATCTCTCACTGTCTTCAATTTGTGGATCTGAACCTCTCACAAACTGGATGACTCTCTCGAAGATAACTCTCTTGGAAGAAGAAGATTGGTTCTTCCGCTATATTCTGATCTTCTTGCTTTTTGTATATGTCTCTCTCCATTGAGGAGGACTCCTATTTATAGGAGCAAATGCAATCTCAATTGGAATTGTATGATATGAAAATCACGGTGATTTGTTTCCGGAACACTCGCGATTTTCTGGATGTGGAAGATCATGTTGATTTATTTCCCGATCTCTCTTGATTTTCTTTCCCCCTCCCTTTGGCCTCTCCAATTGGGAGTGACCTACTCAACAAATATCCCCCTCACGAACAATTTGGAGAGGGTGTCAAACCTGCAAAAGTTCAACAAGCTTGCATCTTCACTATAGATAGGGATTTTGTCATCATATCTGAGCCGTTGTTGTCGGTATGTATTTTCTTTAACTGCAAGGCTTTTTCTTGCAACACATCATGTATCCAATGATATCTGATATCAATGTGTTTGGACCTGGAGTGGAAAGTTGCATTTTTGCTGAGGTGTATTGCGCTTTGACTATCCGAGTACAAGATATACTTCTCTTGGTTATGGCCCACTTCTTGTAAGAACTTCTTCATCCACAAGAGTTCTTTACATGCTTCCGTAATCGCAACATACTCTACTTCGACAGTAGATAGGGCAACACATTTTTGTAGTCGAGATTGCCATGAGATTGCTCCCCCTGCAAAAGTCATTAGGTACCCTGATGTAGACTTTCTTGAGTCCACATCCCCTGCCATGTCTGCATCCGAAAAACCTTCTAACATGGTTTTATCATTACCAAAGCATATACAGTTAGTAGAAGTACCTCGGAGATACCTTAATATCCATTTGACTGCTGCCCAATGTTCCTTATCGGAATTGGATAGGAACCTGCTTACCACACCAACTACATAGGCAATATCAGGCCTCATGCATACCATCGAGTACATTAGGCTGCCAACCACCGATGCATAAGAAACCTTTTCCATTTCCTTCTTTTCTGTCTCACTTTTTCGAGCACTGCTCCAAACTGAGCTTGAAGTGGTTTGCAAGTGGAGAATAAACTGCTTTGGATTTAGTCATGTTAAATCTTTCAAGAACTTTATTAACATACCGTTCTTGAGATAACCAGAGTTTATCCTTCCGCCTGTCTCGGAAGATTTCCATCCCAAGAATTTGTTTTGCAGGTCCTAAATCCTTCATCGCAAAGGACTTGCTTAATTCCTTCTTTAAGTTGTTGATCTTGCTTTTATCTTGGCCAACAATTAGCATGTCATCAACGTAAAGAAAAAGAATTAGGAAATTACCATCAGTAAATTTCTTGACGAACACGCAGTGATCAGCGGTGGTTTTGTTGAACCTATTTTCTTCCATGAATGAATCGAACTTTCTATACCACTGTCTTGGTGCCTGCTTGAGCCCATAAAGACTTTTCCTTAGTCTACAAACAAGATTTTCTTTGCCTTTGATTTTGAAGCCTTCTGGCTATTCCATGTAGATCTCCTCGTTTAGATCTCCATGTAAAAATGCAGTCTTCACGTCAAGTTGCTCGACCTCTAAGTTCAAGCTTGCTGCCAAGCCAAGAGCAACTCGGATAGAGGACATTTTAACCACAGGTGAAATTATCTCTTCGAAGTCGATATCTTTCTTCTGAGTGAATCCCTTCACAACCAACCTTGCTTTGTATCATGATTGTGAGTTACCTTCTTCAGTCTCTAGTCTGAACACCCACTTGTTTTTGAGAGCTTTTCTTCCTTGTGGCAATTTGACTAAATCATAAGTATGATTTTCGTCTAAGGATTTCATCTCCTCTTGCATAGCTTTCAACCACTTCTCTTTGTGCTCGTGGAACGCAACTTCTTGGTAGTTCTCTGGTTCTCCCCTGTCAGTGAGCATCATGTACTCGTTGGGAGAATATCTACGACTAGATTCTCGTTCATGGGTTGATCTCCTCAATTGAGGTTCTGACGGGACCTATTCAATAATTGGATCAAGTTCAGTTGAAGTAGTCATACCTTCAATACTAGATTCAGCTTGCTCATTATTAGAATTAGTAGGAGGAGCGATTGGGCCAAGATCAACAGGGTATTCATCCGTTGATTGAGATTTCTTGTGCTTCTCGAAGTCCTCGATTGTCTGATCTTCAAGAAATACCACGTCCCTACTTCTGATTATTTTCCGGCTAACGGGGTCCCAAAGTCTATAGCCGAATTCTTCATGTGTGTAGCCCAAAAAAATACATTGTTTTGATTCCCGTCAAGCTTTGATACCACTTGTTGGGAAAAAGAACAATATTTGCGGAAAAGGCCCGGGTAATTTTCTCACTACTATTTCTGTGACAATTAAATAGGATAAAATATTTGATGAAAGCGGTAAAGACGAATAGTAAATAACACCAGACTTTTAACGTGGAAACCCTCCAAGGTGAAGGGAAAAACCACAGGACCGTAGTCCACTTCTATGAAAATCACGGTGATTTGTTTCTGGAACACTCATGATTTTCTGGATGCGGAAGATCATGTTGATTTATTTCTCGATCCCTCTTGATTTTCTTTCCCCCTCCCTTTGGCCTCTCCAATTGGGAGTGACCTACTCAACAAAAAACCGACAGTGCTCAAAATGAGAGCTAAAGAAGATCTTCTAAATACGAACCAAAGAAAGTGACCATGGCAATTGCTTCTCACCTATGGTTGACACAGGTATTTTTTGTATTTTGTTTTTCTCCTTCTTTCTCACGTCTGATCAGAAATAAGGTAAGCAATGCAGATAGTGATAATGTGTCAGGTCATCGACAACAACTCATGCTGTGTTTGGTCGTCAAGAACTGAAGAAGTCGGATGCAATAGATTAGGATTGGATAAAAAAAATTCCCTTGTATTTCTTATATCCATTCATTGGGATAATTACCTGAAAAGTCATAAACCTATTATACGGATGTCAATTTAGTTTTAAACTTTCCAATTTGGCTAAAGTAGTCCTAAACCTTTTGATGATTTCTCAATGTAATCATTCTAGCCGAAAATTATCAACATGGATGTTAGCTATTTTATGTGACACGGCCGACACTGACATTGATAATTTTTGCACTTTTGTTTTGAATCTTCTAATTTTTTAAGTTTTAAACTCTTTTATGATCTTTTGTTACTTTTCCTGTTTTGCTGTCAGCTAATGTGATTGTACTTTTGGAAATGAATTGGATGCTCCGTGTATTTCACCGATGTGGATCTAGTCTTTTGTGCAAAAGCACGCGGACTGTTTGCTGAAGTGTGGAAGCTTGGGGGTTTTTTTGTACCATTCAAGTTTGTTGAGGTGCAATGGGACGAGTTTACAGTGGTTGACATCTGTACTCCACAGGTCTGTTGATGATTGTATGCCTTACAATCAGATTAAGCAATTTTAAGCGGCTCTCTTAGGCACAGGTGTTCTTGCCCGGCTATCAAAAGGAAAATAGATCCTCCTTTCTGTAATGACACATCAGACTCACGATGAATAGAATACCTTGTGCTAGGGTGCGAGCTTTTGACATCAATGAACTTTTACCCTTTGCATGTGGGGAGAGCACCTAAATAATGGGATAGACTTCTGAAACAGTATCATCTGTCTTGACTTTTTTCTAGGCTTCAGATCATGATAACTTTTGTGCGTGATGTCTTTAGCTGTAGAATTAGTATGTTGCCTTTCTTTGGTTCTTAATTTCTCAATTCTTGCTAATACGGAGTTGATTAATCGAGGGGATGGTTCTTTTTCTTTATTCTTGTGGTAAAGTTATGGGCTCCTTCTTATTCAGCTCAAGGAAACACGGAAATGCTTCATCGTTGCATTTTTTTTTATTAAATATATCAGACGGGCTGATCTTGAGTATTTATGTTTTTCCTGACAGGTGGGATCAAGCGGCATAACTTCAAAAGAGGTCTAATGACACACGGGTCCAAGAGCAGCAGGAAGTTGGGTTCGATTGGTGCGGGAACAACGCCTGGTCGTGTATATAAGGGGAAGAAGATGATGCCTCGCAGGATGGGAGGATCAAAGAGAGATTGGGAAGCTTAAGATTGTTAAAATCGATAAAGATCCGAATGTGGTCATGGCCAAAGGCGCCGTTCCTGGAAAGCCAGGAAATCTTTTGCGGATAGCACCCGCCAAGATTGTGGGGAAGAACATTCCTAAGAGTTAGGATTGGCTGCGCTACTTACTTGCTATGTTGGTTTAAATTTTTTCTGCATCAGGTGGTAAAACTTTTCAATTGCAGGCTAATTTCTTTGGATGACGGGATGCCGCTAGATCCATTTAGCATTCATACCCCCAATGAAATGGGGTGGTGAGCGGGACCGACACAGTTTGCTTGATAATGGTGAAGAAAAGAACGATGAAAATGTGATTAATATGCATCTAGAGAAGTTAATCTGTTATGATTAATTGATTTGAGTTGGCGGAGGCCACAAAATACTTGAGAATTCTTCAGTTCTTGAAGTTGGTGGCACATGTATATCCGCTATGTTTTTTTTTTTTGTCGAAATAATTCTTTATTTATAATATTTGGAAAGAGGAGATCCCATAGAGTGGGCATAGTTACATAAAAGATCCAAAAGGACCTAAGGGTAGGCATGGCCACGGTTCGGAACCAGCCGGTTCCGGTTCGTGGCCATGTGTGAACCGGCCAGTTCCGATTAGTAATTTAAAAATTTTAAAAATAAATTATGAAATAACAAATTATGAATTATAAAATTATAAAATAATGAACTATTCAATATAAATTGTAATCAAAATATAAATTGTACGGGTAATTGGTTCCCGGTTCGGTCCAGTTCTGCTTGAAACCGGGAACCGAACCGATAACATTGGTCCCTTAATTTTAGAACTAGGAACCGGACCAGCAAATTATAGAACCGAGAACTGAACCATTGGCCCGATCCGGTTCTAGACGGTCCAATGGAACCCTTTGCTCTTACCTAGCAAAGGATCGTAGGCACAAAAGGCATACAACTTCACATACTCATGACTTGGCTTGGGTTTTATACACAGCCCCTTTGCTGGTCTCTTCATTCGTATTCGATGTGGGACTCTTGGCATTTGCATAAATACAAGCCAAGAGTCTCACATTGAAGGTATTCAACGCAAGCCAAGAGTCCCACATTAAATGGGAACGAAGAGGCATTAGAATTAATTGTGTATAAAACCCAAGCCAAGCCTTGTCATTAGAGTTTAATACACCCAAGTCAAGCATTATAATTAGATATCAATACACTTATAATGCATGGCAATTATAGTTCAAATTGTTTTATAAAAGGAAATTAAATAATGAATTTTTTTTAAAATTTCATTATTATTTTTTTAAAAAATAATTTGGAACCAGAACCGGCGGTTTCGTGCCGGTTCCAAAAATGTTGGAACCGGAACCGGGCCCGTAGGCCATGGGCCGGTTCTGATTCCGAACCGTGGGCCTTGTCAATGGGTTGGGCTCGGGTTTGACCGAGCCGGTTCCGGACCAAAACTAGCTCGTGGCCATGACTGCCTGAGGGGGGAAGATAACCAGTAACTTGGCAAGGCTATTTCTCAATGGCAGCCCAATCTGCAATTCAATTAGCTTCTCTGAAACAATGGACTATCCGGATTTTTTAAAATTGGAACGACAGCTCGCTACACTAAGTGATAAGAGCTGTAACTTCCCAAGTGAACTGATATGACCTCTTTAACTGCACTGCTCATATCAGATCAAAGTTATCTCCTTCGAACACAATTGCTTCGTTCTTTCGGGACTGGAAATATCGAAGAGAGGAGCAGAGCCAGGGTTTCCGTCTGCGCGGCCGAAGAAGCTCGAACCGTCCTTCCAAAACCATCGATGAGGAGTCCCGACGAGTCACGACAGACAGCCGCTATGGATCCTTCCATCTCTCCGGGCAAGAACGATCCATCAAAATTAATCTTCAGGGTTCCATGTTTCGGTGGGATCCAAAACTGAGAGGAATTTGGGGGTTCGCTCACTGGGCTGGTATCATTCCTTGAGATTTTCTTTTTCTGGCTCCAATTCTTCACAGTATTCAACATGAGAAAAGCAGAGGCTAGTGTTTCACCTGGGTCAGGATCCTTATGTCGAAAGACATAGCAATTTCGTGTCTTCCAAATGGCCCAGAAAATAGATGCAATTAATTCAATTCCAGGGGAGTTTGTTATTCCATTTCTATGTTGGAAGAGCCACGCATCAATTCTGGCTAAACCTTTACTAGTGATATGGATTTGTACTGTAGGGTTAGACCAAACCTCTTGTGTCCATGGGCAGAGAAGGAACAAGTGTTCCGTGGTTTCCACTTCTCTTTTGCAGATCGAACAGGTAGGGTCAGGTATGATTCTCCTTTTGTAGAGGTTCTCCTTTGTGGCTAATGCATTTTGGCTTACATTCCAGAGAAAAATTCGCACTTTAGGAGTAGTTTGCATTCCCCATAGTTTACTCCATAGAGCGCGAGGGGGCTGAAATGAGGAGGATGCTTGATTTAGAATTGTTTTATCTTCTCTCTCTCTAATTCTGTGATACCTACTTTTAACTGAGTGGGTACCAGATTTTGCTTCCGTCCAGACTAGCTTATCTTGTACTAACTGAGACCTTATTGGGATTGTGAGAATTTCTGAAACCGTTTGATCCTCAAAGAGGCTTCTTAGTGATGGTTCATTCCAGCAGTTCTCTTCCCTGATGATCAGTTCAGCAACTGTTTTTGGTTCATTTCTAGTGGCAGGACCCCCCAAAATTCCTCTTTTTAGCCATTTTTCCTCCCTGATTTTAATATTGTCACCATTCCACCACATTATATGAGGGGAAATATTATCTCTTCCTATAAGTATGCTTTGCCACCCCCAAGACGGTCTAGCTTCCTTCTCAGCATTCCAGAAATTTCATTGGGGGAAATAAAGTCCTTTAAAAAGTCTACTCCATAAAGTGTTGGCTAAACCTTCACTAGTGATATGATCAGTTCAGAGACATCCGATAAAATTGGAATGTTAAACGAGGTTTTGTCTGAAAAATTATTTGATGGAACCTTAACGGAAGATAAATTTATCATATAGGTACAAGTTCGATATTTTTTATATCACAAGAAAAAGTTTAGGGTGAATGCGTCATAGTGGGCATAGTTTGAAGTTTTTGATGTTCCAAAAAATAGTTCAGAGTAAATATGTCATAGTAGATATAGTTTGGGGTTTTTAATGCCTTTTTACCATTAAATAACAGCATACCTGATTGACTTTGGCCTCTTGTTTTCAACTCAATTGTATTTTCTTACAATCAATGCAAAATACACCATAAAAGAGATCTGGAGAATCAAAGGAAATACTAAAAGATGATAGAGAAATTAGGGGAGGGGCAGCGAGGAAGAGAATAGGAGCAAAATTTAAGGGTATGGAATTATCAATTCATTATCGATCGCCATTTTACGCAAATAGATCTACAACAATGCATGATAAAGGATAGGCAAATCCTAACAAGCTTAAGCTCTTACAACTCATAGAAAAGAAAAGTTATGCTCGTCATGTGCCCTAGCTAGCAGAGCAAGCAAGAGTTCTTAATTAATTATGACTTAAGTTACAAATATGTAAATGTTACTTGTCATTAATATCATGAAGGAAACACTATATATGATGCTCAAGTTATTCTGGACCAGTAGAGCCAATTGGCTTGGTCAAACCAAAGGTGATGACCATGGCCAACCACCCTCCAAGTAGCACCCTAGAAGTCAACTTCACCACCATCGTTTTCCCAGCACCGCACCCAGATCGCTAAACTTGACCAATTCCACGCTTACCGCCTCTATCACCACCACTAGTTTCACCTTGTACTCCTTTACATGAACATAGCCGCTAGGAGTGGCATCAATGCCCCCATCGTAAAGGCCAATCTCAATTCACCCAACGCCTACCGCAGGCTTGGTAGTTTCTCCTTCATCACATCCATCTCGTTGACTTCTAGGGTTTCGTTCCTACCCTCTCTCTTCATCTCGGCCACCTCCTCAATGTTGTACTGCGAGTACACGGATACGAGCTCCCCAATGGTTGCAGGCCTCGGGATCAGCCCTGCCACCTCGAATATCGCCATGGTCTTGATGTCCTTGCGGACAGGATTGATGCCCATCATGAGCGAGATTGTCAAGAGCAAGCCATCCTTTGCACCTAGCATGGCGACACGGAGCCACTGAGCTCGCTTTGAGAAGTAGACGACTTTAACCTCTTGTTTGAGGGATTGCTTGGTTTGACCTCGAGGTCAACTTTGAGAGGAGGAGGAGGTGGCGGCAATTGTAGGAGGTCTTGTGGTTGAGTTGATGGTGGTGTTGCCATGGATAGATGGAGAGAGAAGGTTAATATGAGGAAGCTCAAGAAATGAATGGGATATTAGAGAGGAAGATACAAGGGCGTGTGGAGGGCACACTCCCTGAGAGAAGTTATATAGAGAGAAACATGTGCGTTATAAAATAACAACCAAGAACGTAATTTTGTATAACATGGTTTTGTATTGTTGGTGGAATCTCATGTGTTCACACTTGAGTTGGTTTATTTCTTTGAGTAGAAGGTGAACACCTTAACTTGTGAAACACAAAGTCTACAGTTGAATCTCAGTGCTCTTTTCATTTCTTTTTTATGAAATGCAACCCAATTTCAGTAGCTCAAATAAGTGGACAAGTTAGTCGAGGGACAAGCTTTCCACTTAAATGAGAATTGTTACGAGTTATTATGAGTTATTTTATTATTATTTACTATTATGTGTGGGAATGTCTACCACATTACTATGTACCTTCACTATTAGTATAAATAAGAGAGCATGCTAACCTAGAGGGTCAGACAATTCATTCATTCCCTTCTCTTCTTTTCTTCTTCTTCAAACATGGTATCAGAGCCAACCCTAGCCGCCGCCCCAACCCAAATCCCAACGCTTACCAAAACCACCATCACCGTTATCACCATCTGCTCTCTCTCTCTCTCTCTCTCTCTCTCTCTCTCTCTCTCTCTCTCTCTCTCTCTCTCTCTCTCTATCTGATCTAATCTCCTGGCCTGCTTCTCTTTTTGTCAGTCATTCTCTTCTTTCAGATCTGATCTAGTTCTGATCAAGGATCTATGAAATGGTGGAGCTTGTGATCTCTTTCTTTAATCTAATTTTCTGATTAATCTAAGTGTGACTAGATTAAGTACGCATCATTATGTGAAGCGGTTCAGAGACTCCGATAGATGTTGCTGTTGAATCCGGTGAGACTGGATTAGCCATGAATAGATCTGGTGCAACTGATGTGATGCGGTCACAAGCTTCAACCTTTATATCTACTTAGTCTAAGCTCTTCGAACGTGTTTTGACGGAACAATCTACATACACACTTTGGAAGAAGAATGTTTTCAAGAATTTGCATGGACAGCGATTATCTCATCATCTTACTCAGCCTCCCCCGAGCAGGGATGACCCGACTTATGATGAATGGTACACTGTTGATTGTCGTATTTATAGTCAACTATTGAATGCTATGGATATTTCTGTTCAGACCGTTGTTAGCAATACTGACACTATTAAGGAGTTATGGGATGCTTTGGCAGATTTATACTCCTCTTTGAATGATTTCTCGCGACTCTATGATGTTTTGTGTGGGTTGTTGAAGCCGGCTTGTGCCGGTCGGCCTCTGCAGGGATATTATGAGGATTTTAAATCCTTTGCTGATGAATTTGATCGGTTAGTCCCGTTTACGTCTAGTCGGACTACTTTTCAAGAACAATGAAATTAGTTTCTGGTCACTTGCTATCTTAATGGGTTGGGCGCTGAGTTTGACACTGCTTGCTCACAAATCCTTTCAGATGCTCGAGTTCCTTCTCTTAGAGAAGTTCATCGTCGTGTTCTTCATACTGCGAGTCGTGAGGAGGTTAAAGCCGCCCCCTCAGAGGTTGGTGAATAGGCTGCTGCTTTATATACGAACAAAGGAGGTGGCCGTGGCAGTGGAGGCCATGATCGAGGGGGAGGTCGTGGTGGTACTGCCGGCCATGGTCGGGAGACTCGTACTTGCAATTATTGTGGTATTATTGGACATCTTCGCAGCTATTGCCGAAAATTTCAAGCTGCACAGGCAGCTTCTGGTTCATGAACCACATCTGCTCGTGTTGCGCCTGAGAGCGTGCCTATGGACCAAAAGGTGATCACAATGAGTCATGATGAATATACTCTCTACTTGGAGTTTCAGACCTCAGGGAGTAGGACTGCATTTGCCTCTATTGCACAACTACAACAATCATCTAATTATTCCTCTACCTCAGCATGTGCAGCTCTTCCTTCTGCTACTTGGATTATTGATTCTGGTGCCGGTGCTAACATGACGGGTAATAGAGGTATTCTTACTGCATATTAGTCCTCAACTCTGTTACGCTCTATTGCTATTGCGAACGGGTCATCCTTGATGGTTCAGGGACACGGAGTTGCACGACCTTCCGATGAGATCTCCTTATCTTCTGTTTTATATACTCCTGGCATGCCATTTAATTTGTTATTTATTGGTCGTATCACACGGGATTTGAATTGCTCCGTGACTTTTTGCCCTAATTATTGTGTTTTGCAGGATCTCTCGACGCGGAAGACTATCAGTAAGGGAAGTGTCAATGGTGGGATCTACCAGCTAGATAGTGCGTCTATTCTAGTTGCGCTAGTGAAAGAGACATGTTCTAGATGTTCACTATCATTTGGGACATCCCTCTTTATCTATGTTGTAGTCATTGTTTCCTCGTTTTCGTGTAGTGTCTACAATAAATTGTGAGTCCTGTCAGCTTGCAAAGCATAGTCGTGTTTCTTTACCACCAAGTGTATCTCAACGAGCAACTACTCTGTTTGCCTTGGTCCATTCTAATGTGTAGGAACCTAGTCCTGTTATGTCAGTCTTTGGTTATCATTATTATGTTCTCTTTGTCGATGATTTCACAAGAATGTCATTTGTTTACTTAATAAAAGAACGTTCTGAGTTATTTTCCGTGTTCCATGAGTTTTATTTTTCTATCCACACTCAATTCCATCATAACATTGAGGCTTTACAATCTAATCGTGGGGGGGCAATATATGTCGGATCATTTCCATCAATTTCTCCGTTCTCATGGTATTTACCATTGTCTTTCATGTGCTCGCACACCTCAACAGAATGGTGTTGCTGAGCAGAAGAATCTCCATCTTATGGATACTACTCGTGCTCTTCTTATACATATGCATGTTCCACAAATTCTAGGGGGAAGCTGTTCTTACAGCATGCTATCTCATTAATCATATGCCTCTTTCTTTTCTTGGAGGTAATACTCCACATGGGCTCCTCTTTCCTAATCGTAGTCTTTTTTCTCTTCCCCCTAAACTTTTTGGGTGTACTTGTTTTGTCCATGATGATCGTCCGGGTGTATCAAAACTAGATCCTCATGCACTCAAATGTGTTTTTCTTGATTACTCACGGGTGTCAAAGGGTTATCGTTGCTATTCTCCTACCTTAAGAAAAATGCTCACCTCCCGTCATGTCACATTCATAGAGTCTCAGCCTTACTTTTTTGCAACTAGCTCTAGTTCATCTGATTTAGTCCTGCAATTATCCGAGTCCACATCTTCTGACCCTGTACTTGTCTATTCTCCGCCAATGGTCTCTCATCCAGTTATCTCTCCAGCATCTTCACTAGACATTGCCCCCATTGTCAATTCTCCCTCTAAACCAATCTCTCGTGGAGGATCCTCCTGTTGAGCAAGTCTCTCTTGTAGCTGATCCACTTACTAAGACTAATATAGCCAAGCAACCTATTGCTCTTCGTAAGAGCTACCGTGCTTGCAAGGATCGCCCTCTTTATACACATTCCTACAAGGGTTTATTAGTGAGTTTGTCGACTTTTGTGGCTAATATTGATGCTACCTCCCTCCCTATTTCTGTTCTCATGGCTCTTTAGCATGCAGGTTGGCGTTTGGCCATAGAGGAGGAAATGAATGCCCTCCAATGCAATCAAACTTGGTCCTTGGTTGATCTTCCTCCCGGTGCTCAGGTTATTGGTTGTCATTGGGTGTTTGTTGTGAAGGTCAATCCTGATGGAACTGTTGTCGTCTGAAAGCCCGGTTGGTTGCTAAGGGTTATGCTCATACTCATGGTCTTGATTACTTTGAGACCTTCTCACTGGTTACAAAAATGGCATCTGTTCGGCTTTTCTTATCCCTTGTAGTTGTGCATTCTTGGTCTCTCCATCAGTTGGATATCAAGAATGCTTTCCTTCACGGTGATCTTGTTGAGGATGTTTATATGAAGCAGCCTCCATGGTTTGCTGCTCAGGGAGGGAAAGTTTGTAAGCTTCGTCGCTCTTTGTATGGTTTGAAGCAATCTCCTCGAGCATGGTTTGACCGATTCAGCTCAGTGGTTCAGACTTTTGGTTTGCTTCAATCTCAAAAGGATCATACAGTGTTCTATTATCGTGCTACTACTGGGTGTATCTTTCTGGTTTTATATGTGGATGACATTGTCTTGATAGGGGATGATAAGCAGGGTATTGTTGAGCTGAAGAGATATTTACATACTCACTTTGAGACGAAAGACCTGGGTGATTTGAAATATTTTCTTGGCATAGAGGTGGCTCGAAAGAAAGGAAGTATTTTTTTGTCACAACGTAAGTATATTCTAGATATTTTGGCTGAATTTAACATGCAGCACTCTCGATCTGCAGAGTCGCCTATGGAACAAGGACTCTTCCTGATCAGGGTGAATTGTTTGAACACCCTGAAAGATACCAGCGTGTTGTTGGTAAACTAAACTATCTCACTACGATGATTAGACCTGATCTTGCATATTCGGTTAGTGTAGTTAGTCAGTTTATGGCAGCACCTAGACAACCACATTGGGATACTGTTTTGAGGATTCTGAGATATCTTCGAGGTAGTCCCCGGCAAGGGAATTGTTTTTGCCACTCATGGTCACGCTCGCATGGAGTGTTATACTGATGCTGATTGGGCTGGTTGCCCTACTGGTAGGCGGTCTACCTCTGGATATGCTTTGTATGTTGGTGGTAATTTGGTTTCATGGAAGAGTAAGAAACAGGACATTGTTGCGAGGAGTAGTGCTGAAGCAGAGTATCGGGCTATTGCTGCAGCCACTGCAAAGATTGTGTGGACTAGACATCTTCTGAATGAGGTTGGATATGGGTTGAGTGTTCCTACTTCGCTATGATGTGATAGTAGTTCGGCGATTCACATTGCTTCAAATCCTGTCTTTCACAAGAGAACAAAACACATTGAGATTGACTGTCATTTCGTTCGACGGGAGCTTACGTGTGGGAGTATCACTCTCTCACATGTTCGTACTAGCGATCAGCTAGCAGATGTGTTTACTAAATCTTAGCTAGGCAACGGGTTCGCTTTATATGTAACAAGCTAGGCATGGTCGATATCTATGCCTCAGCTTGAGGGAGGGTGTTACGAGTTATTATGAGTTATTTTATTATTATTTACTATCATGTGCGGGAATGTCTATCATATTACTATGTACCCTCACTATTAGTATAAATAAGAGAGCATGCTAACCTAGAGGGTTAGACAATTCATTCATTCCCTTCTCTTCTTTTCTTCTTCTTCAAACAAGAATTATCTTGCTTCTTATAGGAAATTTGGGATAATGAAATCTCATGTGTTCACATTTCACAATTTGTAAGATCTTCTAATAGGTGTCTTCATAAGTGTGCTGAATGTTGTTGTAATGTTGATGAAATCTCATTAGGCTTCCTCCCGAAATGGCAGGACAACGTGTACTTTTTTTTCGCAATGGAGAGCACGGGGCATGCATTGGCCGTGCATCGGTTGTGCATTGGCCGTGCATTAGGCGCGGGTTCCATTTGCACACACTTAGTTTCTATTGTAGTTGAACTATCAACTCAATTATTACCTTAGTCCCTTGAGCAAGAGGTCGAACCATCAACTCAACCATTGCCTCAATCCCTCTCGAGCAAGAGGTCCAACCATCAACTCAACCACTGCCTCCTCCTCCTCCCCTCCAAGTCCACCTTGAAATTGAAACATCAACACAACCATTGCCTCCTCCTCATCCTCCCTTTGAGGCAGAGCTTGTCTACTTCTCAAAGCGAGCTTAGTGGCTCCGTACTGCCATGATGGGTGCGATTGACAGCGTCATCGCAACGGTGTCACTCAGGATGGGCGTCGACATCATCAACAAGGACAGCAGGATTATGGCAGTATCTAGAGCGCTAGGGGCTGATTGTTGGGCTTGCACCATGGTCTTCGGGGAGCTCGTATCGGTTTACTCCCGGGATGATATCGAGGTGGCCCGAATTCAAAGAGAGGACATGAACAGAACTGTAAGAGCTGAGGAGAGGGATGTGAGCAAGGAGAAGCTACTAAGCCCATGGCAAATGGTGGGGCCATCCGCACTGACCTCTGCAGTGGGGGTGTTGGTAGCACTCCTAGCAGCTGCGTTCATTGACGATTACAAGTTGAGGCTGCGCATGCTGATAGTGGCGGTAAGCATAGCATTGCTTGGGTTTGGCACTTTGAGCGCAAAGCGAGGAAAGTGCCCATGGTGAAGTTCGCTTCTGGGGCACTGCTCGGAGGTTGGTTAGCTATGAGCATCACCTACGGTGTGACCAAGATGATTAATGGTCTATAGTAAATCGAGCATAAATAGTGTTTCCTTTTATTCTTGAGATCTTTTTCTCACGGTGTATTTTACATGGATGTAATCTTATCGGACTACACAATTTGGGTTGAAAACAAGAGGCTAGAATCCATGGGGTATGTATGTTATTATTTAATGAAAAATACATGTTTATCAGGTTTCATAAGCGTGCACGGGGGCGTGCATCGACCGTGCATTAGGCATGTGATAACTATAAAAATAGAGTTATTTTGCCTACTTTAGGCAACAAATAATGGAATATTTGTGAGAAAATATTTGGATTTCCATCTATTTACTCAAATTTTTCTTGTTTATGCAGAATAATAAGATATGAAGAAAATAAGGAAAAAATGGCAAATGGTGGGGGCATCCGCACTGACCTCTGCAGTAGGGGTGTTGGTAGCACTCCTAGCATCTGCATTCATTGATGATTACAAGTTGAGGCTGCGGACGCTAATAGTGGCGGTAAGCATAGCATTGCTTGGGTTTGGCTCTTTGAGCGCAAAGCGAGAAAAGTGCCGGTGGTGAAGTTCGCTTCTGGGAAACTGCTCGGAGGTTGGTTAGCTATGGGCATCACCTACGGTGTGACCAAGATGATTAATGGTCTATAGTAAATCGAGCATAAATAGTGTTTCCTTTTATTCTTGAGATCTTTTTCCCACGGTGTATTTTACATGGATGTAATCTTATTGGACTACACAATTTGGGTTGAAAACAAGAGGCTAGAGTCCATGGGGTATGTATGCTATTATTTAATGAAAAATACATGTTTATCAGGTTTCATAAGCATGCACGGGGCGTGTATCGGCCGATGCACGAGTGCCTGGAAGTTGGTTAGCTATGGGCATCACCTACGGTGTGACCAAGATGATTAATGGTCTATAGTAAATCGAGCAAAAATAATGTTTCCTTTTATTCTTGAGATCTTTTTCTCACGGTGTATTTTACATGGATGTAATCTTATCGGACTACACAATTTGGGTTGAAAACAAGAGGCTAGAGTCCATGGGGTATGCATGCTATTATTTAATGAAAAATACATGTTTATCGGGTTTCATAAGCATGCATGGGGCGTGCATCGGCCGTGCACGAGGCGTGCATCGGCCGTGCATTAGGCATGTGATAACTCTATAAAAATAGAGTTATTTTACCTACTTTAGGCAACAAATAATGGAATATTTGTGAGAAAATATTTGGATTTCCATCTATTTACTCAAATTTTTCTTGTTTATGCAGAATAATAAAATATGAAGAAAATAAGGAAAAAATGGCAAATGGGGGGGGGCATCCGCACTGACCTCTGCAGTAGGTGTGTTGGTAGCACTCCTAGCAGCTGCGTTCATTGATGATTACAAGTTGAGGCTGCGGACGCTGATAGTGGCGGTAAGCATAGCATTGCTTGGGTTTGGCACTTTGAGCGCAAAGCGAGGAGTGTGCCGGTGGTGAAGTTCGCTTCTGGGGCACTGCTCGGAGGTTGGTTAGCTATGGGCATCACCTACGGTGTGACCAAGATGATTAATGGTCTATAGTAAATCGAGCATAAATAGTGTTTCCTTTTGTTCTTGAGATCTTTTTCTCATGGTGTATTTTACATGGATGTAATCTTATCGGACTACACAATTTGGGTTGAAAACAAGAGACTAGAGTCCATGGGGTATGTATGCTATTATTTAATGAAAAATACATGTTTATCAGGTTTCATAAGCATGCACGGGGCGTGTATCGGCCGATGCACGAGTGCCTGGAGGTTGGTTAGCTATGGGCATCACCTACGGTGTGACCAAGATGATTAATGGTCTATAGTAAATCGAGCATAAATAGTGTTTCCTTTTATTCTTGAGATCTTTTTCTCACGGTGTCTTTTACATGGATGTAATCTTATCGGACTACACAATTTGGGTTGAAAACGAGAGGCTAGAGTCCATGGGGTGTGTATGCTATTATTTAATGAAAAATAAATGTTTATCAGGTTTCATAAGCATGCACGAGGTGTGCATCGGCCGTGCACGAGGCGTGCATCGGCCGTGCATTAGGTGTGTGATAACTCTATAAAAATAGAGTTATTTTACCTACTTTAGGAACCAAATAATGGAATATTTGTGAGAAAAAATTTGGATTTCCATATATTTACTAAAATTTTTCTTGTTTATGCAGAATAATAAGATATGAAGAAAATAAGGAAAAAATGGCAAATGGCGGGGGCATCCGCACTGACTTCCGCAATGGGGGTGTTGGTAGCACTCCTAGCAGCTGCGTTCATTGATGACTACAAGTTGAGGCTGTGGACGCTGATAGTGGCGGTAAGCATAGCATTGCTTGGGTTTGGCACTTTGAGCGGAAAGCGAGAAAAGTGCCAGTAGTGAAGTTCGCTTCTGGGGCACTGCTCGGAGGTTGGTTAGCTATGGGCATCACCTACGGTGTGACCAAGATGATTAATGGTCTATAGTAAATCGAGCATAAATAGTGTTTCCTTTTATTCTTGAGATCTTTTTCTCACGGTGTATTTTACATGGATGTAATCTTATCGGACTACACAATTTGGGTTGAAAACAAGAGGCTAGAGTCCATGGGGTATGTATGCTATTATTTAATGAAAAATACATGTTTATCAGGTTTCATAAGCGTGCACGGGGAGTGCATCGGCCGTGCACGAGGCGTGCATCGGCCGTGCATTAGGCGTGTGATAACTCTATAAAAATAGAGTTATTTTACCTACTTTAGGCAACAAATAATGGAATATTTGTGAGAAAATATTCGGATTTCCATCTATTTACTCAACTTTTTCCTGTTTATGCAGAATAATAAGATATGAAGAAAATAGGGAAAAAATGGCAAATGGCATGGGCATCCGCACTGACCTCTGCAGTGGGGGTGTTGGTAGCACTCCTAGCAGCTGCGTTCATTGATGATTACAAGTTGAGGCTGTTGACGTTGATAGTGGCGGTAAGCATAGCATTGCTTGGGTTTGGCACTTTGAGCGGAAAGCGAGGAAAGTGCCGGTAGTGAAGTTCACTTCTGGGGCACTGCTCGGAGGTTGGTTAGCTATGGGCATCACCTACGGTGTGACCAAGATGATTAATGGTCTATAGTAAATCGAGCATAAATAGTGTTTCCTTTTATTCTTGAGATCTTTTTCTCACGGTGTATTTTACATGGATGTAATCTTATCGGACTACACAATTTGGGTTGAAAACAAGAGGCTAGAGTCCATGGGGTTTGTATGCTATTATTTAATGAAAAATAAATGTTTATCAGGTTTCATAAGCATGCACGGGGGGTGCATCGGCTGTGCACGAGGCGTGCATCGGCCGTGCACAAGGCATGCATCGGCCGTGCATTAGGCGTGTGATAACTCTATAAAAATAGAGTTATTTTACTTACTTTAGGGAACAAATAATGGAATATTTGTGAGAAAATATTTGGATTTCCATCTATTTACTCAAATTTTTCTTGTTTATGCAGAATAATAAGATATGAAGAAAATAATGAAAAAATGGCAAATGGCGGGGGCATCTGCACTGACCTCTGCAATGGGGGTGTTGGTAGCACTCCTAGCAGCTGTGTTCATTGATGATTACAAGTTGAGGCTGTGGACGCTGATAGTGGCGGTAAGCATAGCATTGCTTGGGTTTGGCACTTTGAGCGGAAAGCGAGGAAAGTGCCAGTAGTGAAGTTCGCTTCTGGGGCACTACTCGGAGGTTGGTTAGCTATGGGCATCACCTACAGTGTGACCAAGATGATTAATGGTCTATAGTAAATCGAGCATAAATAGTGTTTCTTTGTATTCTTGAGATCTTTTTCTCACGGTGTATTTTACATGGATGTAATCTTATCAGACTACACAATTTGGGTTGAAAACAAGAGGCTAGAGTCCATGGGGTATGTATGCTATTATTTAATGAAAAATACATGTTTATCAGGTTTCATAAGCGTGCACGGGGCGTGCATCGGCCGTGCACGGGGCGTGCATCGGCCGTGCATTAGGCGTGTGATAACTCTATTAAAATAGAGTTATTTTACCTACTTTAGGCAACAAACAATGGAATATTTGTGAGAAAATATTTGGATTTCCATCTATTTACTCAAATTTTTCTTGTTTATGCAGAATAATAAGATATGAAGAAAATAGGGAAAAAATGGCAAATGGCGTGGACATCCACACTGACCTCTGCAGTGGGGGTGTTGGTAGCACTCCTAGCAGCTGCGTTCATTGATGATTACAAGTTGAGGCTGTGGACGCTGATAGTGGCGGTAAGCATAGCATTGCTTGGGTTTGGCACTTTGAGCGGAAAGCGAGGAAAGTGCCGGTAGTGAAGTTCACTTATGGGGCACTGCTCGGAGGTTGGTTAGCTATGGGCATCACCTACGGTGTGACCAAGATGATTAATGGTCTATAGTAAATCGAGCATAAATAGTGTTTCATTTTATTCTTGAGATCTTTTTCTCACGGTGTATTTTACATGGATGTAATCTTATCGGACTACACAATTTGGGTTGAAAACAGGAGGCTAGAGTCCATGGGGTTTGTATGCTATTATTTATTGAAAAATACATGTTTATCAGGTTTCATAAGCGTGCACGGGGCGTGCATCGGCCTTGCATGGGGCGTGCATCGGCCGTGCATGAGGCGTGTGATAACTCTATAAAAATAGAGTTATTTTACCTACTTTAGGCAACAAATAATGGAATATTTGTGAGAAAATATTTGGATTTCCATATATTTACTCAAATTTTTCTTGTTTATGCAGAATAGTAAGATATGAAGAAAATAAGGAAAAAATGGCAAATGGTGGGGGCATCCGCACTGACCGCTGTAGTAGGGGTGTTGGTAGCACTCCTCGCAGCTGCGTTCATTGATGATTACAAGTTGAGGCTGCGGACGCTTATAGTGGCGGTAAGCATAGCATTGCTTGGGTTTCGCACTTTGAGCGCAAAGCGAGGAAAGTGCCGGTGGTGAAGTTCGCTTCTGGGGCACTGCTCTGAGGTTGGTTAGCTATGGGCATCACTTACGGTGTGACCAAGATGATTAATGGTCTATAGTAAATCGAGCATAAATAGTGTTTCCTTTTATTCTTGATATCTTTTTCTCAAGGTGTATTTTGCATGGATGTAATCTTATCGGACTACACAATTTGGGTTGAAAACAAGAGGCTAGAGTCCATGGGGTATGTATGCTATTATTTAATGAAAAATACATGTTTATCAGGTTTCATAAGCGTGCACGGGGCGTGTATCGGCCGTGCACGAGGCATGCATCGGCTGTGCATCAGGCGTGTGATAATTCTATAAAAATAAAGTTATTTTACCTACTTTTGGCAACAAATATTGGAATATTTGTGAGAAAATATTTGGATTTCCATTTATTTACTCAAATTTTTCTTGTTTATGCAGAATAATAAGATATGAAGAAAATAAGGAAACAATGGCAAATGGTGTGGACATCCGCACTGACCTCTGCAGTGGGGGTGTTGGTAGCACTGCTAGCAACTGCGTTCATTGAAGATTACAAGTTGAGGCTGCGGACACTGATAGTGGCGGTAAGCATAGCATTGCTTGGGTTTGGCACTTTGAGCGCAAAGCGAGGAAATTGCCGGTGGTGAAGTTCGCTTCTGGGGCACTGTTCGGAGGTTGGTGAGCTATGGGCATCACCTACGGTGTGACCAAGATGATTAGTGGTCTATAGTAAATCGAGCATAAATAGTATTTCATTTTATTCTTGAGATCTTTTTCTCATGGTGTATTTTACATGAATGTAATCTTATCGGACTACACAATTTGGGTTGAAAACAAGAGGCTAGAATCCATGGAGTATGGATGCTATTATTTAATGAAAAATACATGTTTATCAGGTTTCATAAGCGTGCACGGGACGTGCATCGGCCGTGCACGGGGCGTGCATCGGCCGTGCATTAGGCGTGTGATAACTCTATTAAAATAGAGTTATTTTACCTACTTTAGGCAACAAATAATGGAATATTTGTGAGAAAATATTTGGATTTCCATCTATTTACTCAAATTTTTCTTGTTTATGCAGAATAATAAAATATGAAGAAAATAGGGAAAAAATGGCAAATGGCGTGGACATCCACACTGACCTCTGCAGTTGGGGTGTTGGTAGCACTCCTAGCAGCTGCGTTCATCGATGATTACAAGTTGAGGTTGTGGACGCTGATAGTGGCGGTAAGCATAGCATTGCTTGGGTTTGGCACTTTGAGCGGAAAGCGAGGAAAGTGCCGGTGGTGAAGTTCGCTTCTGGGGCACTGCTCGGAGGTTGGTTAGCTATGGGCATCACCTACGGTGTGACCAAGATGATTAATGGTCTATAGTAAATCGAGCATAAATAGTGTTTCATTTTATTCTTGAGATCTTTTTCTCACGGTGTATTTTACATGGATGTAATCTTATCGGACTACACAATTTGGGTTGAAAACAAGAGGCTAGAGTCCATGGGGTTTGTATGCTATTATTTATTGAAAAATACATGTTTATCAGGTTTCATAAGCGTGCACGGGGCGTGCATCGGCCTTGCATGGGGCGTGCATCGGCCGTGCATGAGGCGTGTGATAACTCTATAAAAATAGAGTTATTTTACCTACTTTTGGCAACAAATAATGGAATATTTGTGAGAAAATATTTGGATTTCCATTTATTTACTCAAATTTTTCTTGTTTATGCAGAATAATAAGATATGAAGAAAATAAGGAAACAATGGCAAATGGTGTGGACATCCGCACTGACCTCTACAGTGGGGGTGTTGGTAGCACTGCTAGCAACTGCGTTCATTGAAGATTACAAGTTGAGGCTGCGGACGCTGATTGTGGCGGTAAGCATAGCATTGCTTGGGTTTGGCACTTTGAGCGCAAAGCGAGGAAATTGCCGGTGGTGAAGTTCGCTTCTGGGGCACTGTTCGGAGGTTGGTGAGCTATGGGCATCACCTACGGTGTGACCAAGATGATTAGTGGTCTATAGTAAATCGAGCATAAATAGTATTTCATTTTATTCTTGAGATCTTTTTCTCATGGTGTATTTTACATGAATGTAATCTTATCGGACTACACAATTTGGGTTGAAAATAAGAGGCTAGAATCCATGGGGTATGGATGCTATTATTTAATGAAAAATACATGTTTATCAGGTTTCATAAGCGTGCACGGGGCGTGTATCGGCCGTGCACGAGGCATGCATCGGCCGTGCATTAGGCGTGTGATAACTCTATAAAAATAGAGTTATTTTACCTACTTTAGGCAACAAATAATGGAATATTTGTGAGAAAATATTTGGATTTTCATCTATTTACTCAAATTTTTCTTGTTTATGCAGAATAATAAGATATGAAGAAAATAAGGAAAAAATGGCAAATGGTGGGGGCATCCGCACTGACCTCTGCAGTAGGGGTGTTGGTAGCACTCCTAGCAGCTGCATTCATTGATGATTACAAGTTGAGGCTGCGGACGCTGATAATGGCGGTAAGCGTAGCATTGCTTGGGTTTGGCACTTTGAGCGCAAAGCGAGGAAAGTGCCGGTGGTGAAGTTCGCTTCTGGGGCACTACTCGGAGGTTGGTTAGCTATGGGCATCACCTACGATGTGACCAAGATGATTAATGGTCTATAGTAAATCGAGCATAAATAGTGTTTCCTTTTATTCTTGAGATCTTTTTCTCACGGTGTATTTTACATGGATGTATTCTTATCGGACTACACAATTTGGGTTGAAAACAAGAGGCTAGAGTCCGTGGGGTATGTATGCTATTATTTAATGAAAAATACATGTTTATCAGGTTTCATAAGCGTGCACGAGGCGTGCATCGGCCGTGCACGAGGCGTGCATCGGCTGTGCATTAGGCGTGTGATAATTCTATAAAAATAAAGTTATTTTACCTACTTTAGGCAACAAATAATGGAATATTTGTGAGAAAATATTTGGATTTCCATCTATTTACTCAAATTTTTCTTGTTTATGCAGAATAATAAGATATGAAGAAAATAAGGAAAAAATGGCAAAAAGAAGGAAATGAATATGCTACCAAGAGAAAAGTTAGAAAGTGGATAAAAAATTGGGAATCCTATGATTTATTCCCTAGTTTTATGCAAAAAGAAGCAATTGCCTTGCGATAGAAGTCTTAGATGGTATTCTACAAGTAGTTTTTTTATATTATCATCTTTGTTTTCACTATTTTTGGAATTTTTCAAATATTTGAAAAGAAGACAAAAAGTGGTGACAGAATTCTTGTTCTTTGATTCAAGATGTTTGGTTTAATTTATTTTTTTGTTTTTGCTCTAATTATGTTCTAATTTTCTTTTGTTGGGGCTGCGATGTAGCCTGACTATGATGATACGAATTTTTTTTTTTTATGTTTTGTAAGTGATTTCGTTCATGTTAGTTATATATTATTATGCTTAATGCATTTAAGTGACTGGACACCATTTAAATGATTTGATGTGAATATTTGAGACTGAGAAGTAATAATATGCAATTATTCTTTATAATATATAACCATGAAATAAATGTGGATAGAAGTATACCATGTTATTTGTTTAGCTTTTGGTGATAAGGTGGTCTAAAAGATTCATTGTAAATCGGGAATATTTACAGATTTTAATACACTTATGTTCATTTAAATTCACATAGAGATATAGTGGATCGGTAAAATGAGTAGGTTCGCTATACCTACAGATAGGATAGTAAATAGATTAGAAAATTTTGCTATCATATGTTTGATATTATTTTTGTATGCATAGTGATATGAAATTCATATCTAGTGATTGTGGTGAAATTGGACGCTATAACATATTTTATTTGATTGATTATTTGTCTTTAGTTCCGAAATTTTGTTTTTAAGATTGTCAATTTTCATTTATTCTCAATTCTATTTTGATCTGTTAGATAAATTTTAAAATTAGTCAATTTTTAATGTTTAATAGGTTTATTAATCATCAATCTCTGTGGAATGATACTTTTCTCATCATTATATTACTTGTTCATTAACACGTTTAGAATTTTACGAACAACGTGGCAGTCTCCCAATCCCACACACACTAAGTATCTATTGTAGTTAACTCATGTCTATGCTGATGAGGGCCTTTAGGGTTTATTAATAATGTACTTACTCATATTGATAGCTTGCAAAACAAACTCTTAGCAAGGCTGAAAATCTCGAAATGATCCATGTAAGGAGTTGAATTTGTGCTCATTCATGCCTCCTCATATGCCCAAGCTAGAATGAGTTCTTTGCGAAGCAAGCAAGAAGGCTTAGTTAATTACGACCTGAGATACAATATGTAAATGTTATTACCGGTCATTAATATCATGAAGGAAATGTTATATGTGATGTTCAAAATTATTATAGACCAGCAGAGCCAATCAACATGGGCATCAACCTTTGGTAAGGTTGATGCCCATGGTCAACCACCCTTCAAGAAGCACCCTAGATGCCAACTTCACTATCGATGCTTTCCCCAGCACTGCGCTTAGCTCGCCGAACCCGACCAACACTACGCTCACAGCCACTATCACCATCTCTAGCCTCACCTTGTACTCCTTTATGAACACAGTCGCCAAAGGCGACATCGACGCCCCGACCACAAAGGAAAGAACAAAAAATCTTCTCCGGCTAGTGACTTTGCAGACCTTCTACAGCCAATTTAGTGCGTGTAAAATCATACTAACAGTTGAAGAATCTCCGGCTGGCATTGGAGATTAGTTTCAACCAACTCGGAGGTTGGTGGTAACAGATTTTGAGCGGGAAATCAGGCAAGAAAAATAGAGGGGATCATTATCCAATGCAGGCTAGACGTTCAAGAGAAGTCCATAGAGAGAGAGAGAGAGAGAGAGAGAGAGAGAGAGAGAGAGAGAGAGAGAGAGAGAGAGAATGAGCATAAGTGTGAGTAGAGACTCCTAGGGTCGAGCGATCGAAAAAGCGCCAGCAAATCGGTCTCAACAGTGAGTTTCCTCACCGGTGAACTTGTGTTGAAGCTGGTCACATTGGCCTGAAAGTCAAGCTCAACCAACGTGTCTAGACGTTCTCTAACGAAGCCAAGGCCACCAGCTCGGAGTTCAGATGCTAAGGAAGAGTTTTGCTGCCACGGATTCACTCAAAAACTTCATTTGATCCTCTAATGAAGCAGGTAAAATTCGTTCATAATCACAATTCTACAAAATTCCAGAAGATGAACTAGTTCAATCTTGCTGATCACGTGATTTCTTTCGTAACTTTGAGTTCATTGATGATTAAAACATGTTTATTACTATTTTTTTTGTTTGATTGCATTTTGATGGTTAAACCTGCATAAACCGAGTCGGTTGTCCATGAACCACTTCGCCGGAGCCTGC
The DNA here is from genome assembly GCA_031216285.1 of Syzygium syzygioides. Lineage (NCBI taxonomy): Eukaryota > Viridiplantae > Streptophyta > Magnoliopsida > Myrtales > Myrtaceae > Syzygium > Syzygium syzygioides. The sequence goes on along the minus strand of CM062245.1, from coordinate 18,822,172 downwards.
ACATCCTCGCCAGAGTGTTCCCCGTGGCCATAGGCCATCCAAGTTAGCTTTTTCTCACCTTTTTTGATGATTTTGTATTGTTATGGACCGACATAGACAGCTAAGGCGATTTGTATGGGAATCTGTGAGCTTAAATGGCTTGTTTAGGATAGTTTGCATGTTAAGTTTTTTGATCGGTTTTTCACCGGTTGGAGGCAGCCTGGCAACGAATCAATAGGCTAGGACTGATAGGGGGTGATGAACACTCTACTTAGAACTTAAAAGAATGACAAAATACTCACCGGAAGGTCATCGACGGTGGGCTCAAACCGATGGCCTTAAGAACTCTAAACTAAATTTCATGCCTACCATACACTCAATGAAATGCCACAAAGAAAGAACCCCCAAACGGTGTTGTTTTGGTGCTGTGCCCGCCGGGCCAAGCGATCGACGCTGGTGACGGCCGGTTCAGCTTAGCCGGACCGGACCGGACCAAACCAACTAGTTCGGTTTTCTTTTCTGGCGAGAAAATTTTTTTTTAAAAAAATAATAATAAATCTCTTAAAAAATCAGAAAAATAGAAAAAATTGTAAAAAATTTTTAAAAAAATCAGAAAAGACAAAATTTGAAAATTTTGAAAATATAAAACAAATTCGAAAATTCAATAAAAATTTCAGAAAATCCAAAAAATTTCAGAAATTCAGAAAATTAAAAAACATTGGAAAATTTCTGAAAATTTCATAAAAATATAAAAATGAAGAAAATCAAATAAAAAATGTGAAAAATTCATAAAAATACAAAAAAATTGAAAAATTGAAAATCCCATAAAAATTTCAAAAATTTCAAAAAATTTAAAAAAAATCAAAAATTTCCAAAATTCATAGAATGATACAGAAACACTGTGGCCAATCTTTGCAAGTGAAATTAGAATTTTTTTGAAATGCCTAAATGGCATTTTTAGGAAATCCTTAGTTTAGGGATCAAAAGGGGTTTCAACCCCTAAAAAACCCTAAAACTACATATACCATTGAATGAATAAGCATTTAGGACTTTATTAGGGTTTGGGTGTTTTGGAATGGCTTCCTTTAGAGACCCAAATTAGGATGGCTTTGGTTGATTGACATTGATTGTGCAATTATTGATTGATTGATTGATTGATTTCCCATGATTAGAATGGTTAGGATTAGTGGATAGACCTCGGAAACACGTGTAACACGTTAGACAAATCGTATCGTTTTAGGTACCGAAAGGGCGTTAGAGATCTCAATTCGGGATCATTAGCGTAACCAAATCCCCTTAATCAGAATCTCTAATTCGCAGAATCGTGGTATTTCTCCTCTACCTTGATTAAGTTTCTAGCCAACCTACCAATAATGACTAGTGGGGCTCCAAATCGAAGACTTAAATTGAATAAAAAGATAAAAAAAAATGCAACATGCTGTCACGTGAGGTATGGTTCGAGAGAGGCCCCCGTTTATCTAGTGACGGGATGTCTGTGGGACGTTTGAGCGAAATATCTGTATTGGACTCTAGTAGCTTATTCGAGGATAGTTCTCCCATTCATGACAAATGAAAGTACCTCCCTAGCATGCCAAAAGTGCGGTGCGACAACGTGGACTGGTTTTTAGAAAAAATACCACCTCAAAAGGATAAAAATTTTAATTATAAAAAGCCACATAAATTTTTGGCTTAATTTCTTGCCGGGGGTACTTAAGTGATTATTTTTTTTTTTGATTTGGCACTTTAGTGTGCCGACAAAAACTTTGGCACTAAAGTAAGTGCCATACGAAACTTTCCCTTCTAGTGTTCTTATGCCGCTGTAAAAGTAATGTGAATTAAGTCTATTTAATTAATAAAATAGAAAGTTGCAAAAAATAAATAAAATTATCAATAAATGGAGTTTTATAATTATAAGCGTTGGATTATTTCGTTATTTATATTTAAATGTATAAATGGAAAGAACTGAAATATATTAAAATTAAATTTGTATAAATCCATTTTATTGCTAATTAAAGTCGAATTCAAAAACTAAATATATAATATTATATCTTATCAATAAAACAAGCTTTTTAATTTAAATATGACATTTTCATTCAGTAAAAAAGTTGATGCTAAGCTAATATTGATAATTTATCAAAGAAGTTAATTACGGAAATCATACAAATCTATATTTTGTTGTGGTCAATACACGTTTCAGCAGAAAACTGATGTGCAATAATTATGATAATATTTTTTTCTTAAAGTTAGTAATGTAGATTTATTAAGAAATAGAGGCTTACAGTTGTTTTTGTTGATAAACCTTCATTACTATTGTCTTTGTTGATGAACACTTTCTTTCCTGATAAATTTTCATCATCAACTTTTGTGTTGAATGAAAATAACGTCGTACTTAAAATTATAAAAATTTTCTTTAATTGATAAGATAGATTATTAGTTATTTAATTTTTAAATTCTACTCTAACTTGCGATGTCATGGATTTATATATATTAACTTCCATTATATTTGGTTTCTTTCCATTTGCAAATTTAAACGTCATATATTTTTGTTGTCATCCAATTATAAATTTACGCGTGTTATAAAATTTAATTGGTTAATAAAAATATGTTAACTTGATTCAATTGTAAATTAAATTGATTTGTGTTATCATACTTCTCAAAAAAAATTCTGAATAAGCAATATAACTTTAAAATGCATTTCATAATATCTTTTAGTAGTATATTTTGTTTAATCTCAACGAGAGGTCACAATTGTGGAGTAACCAATCGATAAATTAACAATTGATATTGATTGGGTGCAATGTACTCCTCGATTTTGATTATATGTTAGAGAATAGTTATAAAATGCAAGACTTTGCGAAATGTTAGAAAGTTTAATAACTTTGCGAGAGAGGTAAAAATGATGAGGATGAAAAATGGTGAAGAGACTAGGTTATTTTAAGGATCATTTGATAATAAGAATTCTAGTTTGGGAAATAGATTTAGGAGAGATCTTTTTTGGGAATTACTTCTCTAAAAAAAGTCATGAAAATCAGCGCAATGGATAAGAACGAAGGAATCAAATCTAACAATCATGTCAACTCCACGAATAAACCAATAACCAACACTTCCTCCATGTATCTTTCGATACAATAGACAATTCGATATGGTAATTCTATATTCGGTAAGTTCATTCATTGACTTAGATTTATAGTAACTCGCAATCAGATCCCAGATCTTACATTCCATTTCTCATCATTTGTTCAGCTTTTTTTCTGTTTCATTTCCAATTTCCCTGTTCCTGTCAACCAAACAAGGCATGACTTTAGAAGGCAAGATATCTTCCCCAAAAGAAGGGAAGAAACTCCAAAGGAAACGTCCATCCTTAGTATGTCTTTTATCAGACATTCCCAGTTTCTCTCTGTTTGGTAGATTCATCCCATCTCTCTCTCTCTCTCTCTCTCTCTCTCTCTCTCTCTCTCTCTCTCTCTCTCTATTGGTTATGTTCCTGGATCTTTCTTTCCAATCTTTGGGGCCTCAGGGTAGATATCTCCGATTAAATGTACTTGCCGTGTTAGATTTGCTGTATATACTACTGGTTCACGCATGTCAATCCACCAGAGTTGGACAATTTACTAATAGACAATGTAATAACAACATTTCCGAGTTTGGAGTTTGCTTTCATTTCTATTTTTCAGGATATCTTATTTTGGCTATGACACAAACCGCGCCGTCGGCAACAAAAAGGAAAACAATAACAGATGCAAACACGTCAAGATCGTCGAGATTTAATTAACTGATTTTCTTAGCGACAAACACCAATTTGTTTGTCTTTAGTTTTATTTTTCCAGTAATGAAAGCACGCCAAAATACTCATCCATTCTTCCGTAATTGTCCTGGCCCTTTTCCTTAAAGCCGCTCGATGTCCTCTCTTGCTCGCACCACCGCTAAAATTCCTAGAATCCGAAATCTCTCTCTTTTGCACTGGGTTAACCTATCTTGTCACACATCGCTTGCCTTTCTTCATCTCCTTCTCTTTTCGTTCCTGACATACAGTCGTGTCTCTCAGGTCATAAAAGCATTCCGACCCCAAATCGCATAACCGTTCTTGACCCCATCATGGACAGACGTGGAAACCGATGTAGAGAACGCAATCAGTATCGGAAGAGGGGAGTGAGAAACCAGAATAGAGATCGGCGTTATTGTCACCACGGCTATGAACAAGACCAGCGACGTGCAATGGGTGGTCAAGGAGAGGAGAGAAGCACTTCCTGAGAATCTCATTGTAGAGATAGGAGCCGGTCACCTCCTGATATGGACGCTCGTCATTCTGGATATGATGTCTCACAGTATCCAGAGCCCGAGCCTATAACTGGTATGTATAAGTTCATCTCATCGACGTTGCCCATTGAATATTTGATTGATTTGCTTTGGAAAGAGAAGTAGTCCAAATGGCCCGAAACTTTTATTGCATTTTCAGAGGATCATCAGAAACGCCTTCTTTCTGCATTTTTCTTTCAATTTGTTTATACCAGCAGGATCTTTGAATATGAATCATGTCATATTCCATTCAATTCACAGATTGCTTATAATGTTTTAACACAAATGATATTGAATTTAGTTGTTTCTCCTGATCAGGTGCATAACGGCTGCATTTGAATTTTGGCCGGTGTTTTGATAGTTAAACGTTAAGAAGTCACAGCAATAAAAAGAAAGTCAGAGGTTTCATTGTTTTTTTCTGGATACTAATCTACACAATGGTGCATAGCTGCTGATATTTTATATTTTCATTTTATCAGTTTTACAGCCCTCATACTAAAAAATTCATAAAGAAAAGTATACGAAGATAATAAGTAAACGACATATGGTTCTTCTCTTAACAAATTTCTGGACTGTCGCTGTCCAGTCGGAGTTTAACCTGGTGCCAGAGTTTAATCTGGTTTTCCCAGGAAATGGGGATAAGATTTGCCCCATCAGACGGCCTGATAAAGGTGGCTCGTTGGCTTAATCTGGTTTTCCCAGGAAATGGGGAGAATGAAGACACCATTGAACTGGGAGAATGCTTTATCACCACTCTGTAAAACAACAGCTAAACTTGCGTTCGTCCCAGAGGACATGGTAATGGGTTGGCTTGCTCGTCCGGAGATTGCCAAAGTGGCTGCACAAATAAAAGTCAAATTCAAAGGGATGCACAACTGTTGTTTCCACTGTCCCTAGTGGCACATTCTCTATAGGACCCCGTCGACGTCTATCTCCAGGAAAAGATGAGTTTGGTGGCGCTTCCGCACCACGATGATCGTTTATGCCACTTATTTTTTAGGTGGCCGATGTCCCTTCTAGACATGACACAAGCAGGAATAGAGGACGCCAACTCCCGACTCTGCAAGTGCAATTATTGACATCCTCTAGTAGCTTAGTCAATCTAGCCACATTTGAGAACATGCTCATCATGGCATCTTGATAAAAGAGGATTAATCTAGTTTCCCTAGGAAATGAGGAATGATTTTCCCCATCACGCCTTGATAAAGGTGGCTCGTTGGTTGCTCGGCACATCAGGCTTCTTGTCAACAACTTTCCCATCACTTTCAATCTTGAAACCATCATAAGACAATACAATGTCGAAGGCAATACAATGATGACATCAAGCCCAAGGAGCCCACGAGGCACTTTTGAGATAGTGGCTTTTGATAGCCTCACGGGATGGCCGTGCCTCGTGGGCATCTTGGGCTTGATGTTGACATTGTAGTGCCTTATGATGGTTTAAACATTGAAAGTGATGGGAAAGTTGTCGACAAGAAGCCTGATGTGCTGAGCAACCAACGAGCCACCTTTATCAAGGCATGACAGGGCAAATCTTATCCCCATTTCCTAGGGAAACTAGATTAAATTCTCTTTTATCAAGTTGCCATGATGAGCATGTTCTCAAATGTGACTAGAATGACTGAGCTGCTAGAGGATGTCAATAATTGCGATTGCAGAGTCGGGAGATGGCGTCCTCCATTCCTTCTTTGTGTCATGTCTAGAAGGGACATCGGCCACTTGAAAAATAAAATGGCATAAACGATCGTCATGGCGCGGAAGCGCCACCAAACTCATCTTTTCCTTGAGATAGACCTCGACTACAGTCCTATAGAGAATGTGCCACCAGGGAGAGTGGACACAACAGTTGTGTATCCCTTTGAATTTGACTCTATCCGTGCAGCCACTATGGCAGCCTCAGGACGAGCAAGCCTTCCCATTACCATGTCCTCTGGGATGAACACAAGTTTAGCTGTTGTGTCACGAAGCGGTGATGGAGCATTCTCCCAGTTCAATGGTGTCTTCATTCTCCTCAATGGCATCCTCGTTGTTCTCATCAATTGGTTCAAATGAAGAGCGATTCTGCAAGCTGCACGCTGATGTAGAGAACATGATGTTCTTCATTCTAAGGCCACAGGCTCCGGTGTCTAGAGGAAGTCCCGAGGAAATTCCATCTTCTCCATCTAAAGAAAACGCGTAGGAGACTTTCTGGATGTTGCCATTGCCTCCCCGCCAGAAAAGAAGTTCAAAGACGGTGAAAGCCTAGTGGAGCAATGTTCGCATGACTGAGCAATCGAGAATGGCTCAGTCAGGCTGACATTGCTCGATTGCTCCGTCGGCCTTTCGCCCGTTGAAAGAAGGCCAACCCTTAATGAACTTCTTTTCTGGAGGAGAAGCAGTGGCAACACCAGAAAGTCTCCTATACATTCTTTTACATGGAGAAGATAGAATGTCCTCAGGACCTCTAGACACGAGCCTAAGACCTTAAAGTGAAGACAGAATGTCCTCAAGAATTCTAGCCAATTTATTCAGGATTCTTAGCGATTCATTGGGAAGTTTATTTTCTTAATCCTGGCAGGATTAATGCTCATCATGTGCTTTGGAGGAATTTCCTTTCCTAGAAGTATGAAGAATTTTGACTTGTTGGAAGTGCTTTAACAATTTCTGAATTTGAAGATGATGATTGCACCAAAATGATGAGAGATAGTTGGTTTCTATAGCAGTGCAATTGCCACTTGCGAATTCATCACCACAATAATTTTGAAAATTCCCAAAGAGATCTTCAGTTTGAGAACCAAAAGGATAACCCAAAGTTCAACATTTAAAGAAGAGCACACTTCTACATGTTGGCCAAAACGAGCAAGCTAGTTGCCTAACTCATTCCGAGAAGTCCACCTATTGAAACTAGACCAGAGTTGCCTTTAGAGGCCCCGTCCTTTTCAGCTTGATCCAACCAGGGGAAGGGCTATTCAACCCTCATACGTCTTTTTTATTCCTCTAGGGAGATGGTCTCTTTTCTACCATTTGAGCCGAAAGGATATTCTTAACATATCACAATATCAAGCTCGCAGAAGTGCCTCGAAGAGTGAAGTCCATTTGAAATAGTCTTTTATCTATCTAGTTCCAAAAGTGCCAACAAGCTACACCAAACACCAGCAGCCACTTATTCTCTTTTACGTGGGTTGATAAAGCAAATAAGCTCATCAACAGCCACCTGTGTAGATCATGGGTAAAGAATTCATTTCTTGAACTGGTAGTTTTATCTTTTACCAAATATTCTTTACATACTTGCAATCCTTGAGTAAGTGTAGAATTGTATCAGTGGATTGCGACCAATAAGCACAACAGGAATTCACTATAACTTTTTTTTACCAGCCCCAAGAAGCTTCCGATCCTTCGTGGCCCGTCCCATTTCCTCACTAAACTCCAGAGTTTATCAGTGGACAATCGAGGCTCCAATGAGATTAACTGGCAAGCTTCTTTAACGCTAAAAGAGCCACTGCTATAATAAGTCATCACCATCACAGTCTGAAGGTGGTAGCATTGACTAAATCCGCATTAAAAATTAACCAAGGGAGAACAATTTTTTAGGCTTGTGAGATTCCATTGGTTGTTATAGACAAACTCAACAACAAGACAGTCAAGGTGTGGTACCGTAACAAATGGTGAAATTCAGTGAATTAGTGGACCAACTTCATCAACCCAATTATCCGTTCAGAATTAATTGATCTCCGATTAGCCACTACCCATTGCATGCCCCTTAAGATATCACACCACACGTCAATGGTAGCTTTCCAAAATAAAAGTGAGTAGAACGAGTTAAAATAAAGTTAGGTAGTAGCTCAAAACATTCATACTTTCTTGAATAAAGGCTACCCACAAGGATTTTGATTTCAAAACTAAGAGCCAAGCAAGTTTCAGAAGGAAAGCTTTATTAGATGTCTTTAAACTGCGGATTCCTAGCCCTCCATAATTCTTTGGTTGATAAATCTTCTCCCATCCTACTAATTGCATATTTTTTTTTATCCCAAACATCTCCACAAATAAAGTTTTGACAAGCTCGCTCAACTTCTTAGCAATTTAGAATAGGCATTTTCGCAACTTGCATCACATATGCTAGCATAGTCATAGTAACAAGTTGAACTAGAGCGATTCTTACAACGAGTGACCGATTTTCAGCCTTCCAACAACTTAATTAACTATGTAATCTATAAGCAATAGGTTGGCAGGTTCTGCGAGTAACTCGTTCATGAAGTAGAGGCACTCCTAAATATTTGCCAAGATTACTGGTAAGAGAGAACCCTCCTACAGTGCTGGTTGTCGAGGGACATTCTTAGAGCAAAAAAATTTAGATTTAGCAGCATTTACATTCTGATCAGAGGTATCGCAGAAGGATTGGAGACAATATCTAATAAGCCGCATCTGATTAGAAGAAGCTTCAGCAAATAAGAGGTCATGTACAAACATTAAGTGAGAGACTAGATGACTTTGTCGACGAGTTTGAAACGGTGTCCAATCACCCTTCTCAACCAGATTCAACAGCATAGCAACGTGGGCCAATTTTCCTCGGAAAGGCAAACGTTGGTTGCGCTTTAGATGTGTGTTGACCATGCAAGTTGGAGCTCGGAATATCCAAAGTCAGAGCATTTTCCTCGCCTCATTACGATTCTCCGATGACCAAGAGCAGCTTCATCACTCGATGCATGGCCTCGTTACTTCCCGTCGGGAGAGCGGTGCACTAGCTAAGTAAAGAGCGGATAACTGCCGATCGCATATAAGCATCCAAGCATCTGAGCAATGGGTCTCCGATTGAACGGAGAAGTATTGAGATTGTGGATTTTCGCGAATTCGGCCGGATGGATAGTCATGGTGAAAAGTACTCATGTCATCTTTTTCATTGAATTTCTAATCGTCATGATTCTCGAGCCGCTAAAAAGCTCATGACTAGATAAATATGAATGCATCCATCGGTCTTGGAAGATCATAGTTTTTCTTGGTAGTGACCTGGCCAACCAATTAGGCCAATCGATGGTAATTCAGCAAAGCTTATGTTTTTTGTCAAAATTTGGTCAAACCTCGGTAAAAATGACTCCATAACATTAGCCTGAAGTTACATAGTAATATAGACTGAAGAAGGGAGCATGACAATGTTGCCACTAGTGGCAGAAGAAACCATTCATACCTATACAGAATCTTCAATTGACCAACTAGCCTAAGCTGCTTGTGTCGATGTCTCGAGTTGGCCGCCAGGGTCTTCGATTTAAGTGGCAGGGTAGCGAGGCTGGCTTGGGGTCCCCAGTCCAGGTTGTTGAGGTTACGAGCCCGACCTGGGGGTCGGTTCTATGTGACATGGCCAAGCATAGGATTCGCAATGTCTCTCTCACAAAAGCTTGTAAACAATCCCAATCAAGGTAGAGAGAAGCGAATATCCACCGAGCTGGCCCTCGAGGTCCTTGGTGGTAGCTAGCGACGCTGCAATAGCAAGAAGCAGTCGGCTTGGTTGTTCCATGAATTTGATGGTAACGTAGTATAATCACCGCGGTAGTAAAATTTCGATATCAAGTGTTGCTTTATACTTAAAATTCAATTTTTTTTAGGTATACAAATCATATTTCATGAGTAACCCAATTCCAAGTTTAGATGTCTTACCGACATGAAATATGTAAAAAAAATGAATTCCCAAATTTTTTTTAGGTAATCTAATTCGACAACCAACCAAATAAAACCTAAGTGGAATTCTCTTGCTGGGTCGTAAGTGGATCTCTCTACTTCTCAGGGCTTTTCCTTGCATTGCCATTTCCTTCTTGGGTCATAAAATTTTGGTTAACTTTGTTGGGCCCAACTCTTTTATCGAAGCTAGCCTGCTGTTAAAAAGAATGAAATTTTTGCACCATTCCTAATAATTTTTTTTAAGGTTTAGTTTATTTTGCTGAAAATAAATAATTTTAAAAATATATTTTTCAATAAATAATCGCTTGTATTGAATTTAAACCTAATCCACTTGTCAATGATGTGGAGTAAGTTCACATAACTACAATACGAACATGACTAGCATAAATCCTAATTTGCTAATTTCAGGTCAATTATATGTCGTGAATTTCGTCATCAAGAATCGCTACTTTACAAGTGACTTGCGATAACCTCTACCTTTCAATCAATTATATACATAAAAAAGAAGAAATAAGTGCACTATAAGTCTTATAAATTGCACCACTAGCAAACAAAATGTAATTAAGTCTTAAAATTTGTCAAATTTGTTCAATGTAATCCATGAACTTTAACCTAATGTTCAATGTGGTCCCTTAACTTTTAATTTATTCAATGTGATCCCTGGACTTTGGCACATGTTCAATGCAATCCATGAACTATATAAAATCATTCAATATATTCCATGAACTTGATTTAATGGAATGACTACATTAAGCAATTTTCGTATAGTTCGGGGATTGAATTGAAGACATACTGAAAGCCTAGGGACCACATTGTACATTGGATTAAAGTTCAAGAATTTTTTTTGTCATTTTCCTATTTTCAATCAATTGTACATAAAAAAAAAGGTGATATAGAAAATTTCTAAATATTTTGCGCAATACCTGTCTCATTTTTATTTTCGTTTTTATTAATGGGCCCCCCAAGAGTCAAGTTAGCTAGGGTTTTCTCTCGCTCTCCAAAAGCCTCTCCCACCACCATATAAAAACCCACCTCACCCCTTTCCCTTCGCCGGCCGCGAAGAGGAAACCCTAGCCTCCCCCCCAAGAAGAGCAGAAAGAACCCTCAAGCAGAGATCTCCAAGAAGGCCGAAGATGGTGAAGTTCCTCAAGCCCGGGAAGGCCGTGATCGTGCTCCAGGGCCGCTACGCCGGCCGGAAGGCCGTCATCATCCGCAACTTCGACGACGGCACCCGGGACCGCCCCTACGGCCACTGCCTCGTCGCCGGGATCAAGAAGTACCCCAGCAAGGTCATCAAGAAGGACTCGGCGAAGAAGACCGCCAAGAAGTCCCGGGTCAAGACCTTCGTCAAGCTCGTCAACTACCGGCACCTCATGCCCACCCGCTACACTCTCGACGTCGACCTCAAGGACGTCGTCACCCCGGACGTCCTCCAGAGCAAGGACAAGAAGGTCACCGCCGCCAAGGAGACCAAGAAGAGGCTCGAGGAGAGGTTCAAGACGGGGAAGAACAGGTGGTTCTTCACCAAGCTCAGGTTCTGATCTTCGGTCCCGTTTGAGGAATTGGGTGTCTGTGCTAGGTTGTTTTTGATATGTGGATTGAGTGAAATGGTGGACCATCTGGATTTGTTTGTAGCGGTTTATTTTGGAGCTTGATCAATCTTTTCAAATTTTGATATCTGTTACTATTACCGTTCTGGGTTTTGGATCTGCTTCGGATTTGGACAGAATATTTCCTGCGTCGAGTGCTTGGGATTAGGTGAAAAGAGTGCACCTGATGCGTGCATTGCTGGTGCATTCTACAGTTAGATCGTGTGCCATTGAATTGAGCTTGTCACGGTTTGTTAGGTGGACTACTTTCGAAGCTTCTGGCATTTGCTGTGCTGGTACTGGGATTACTTTCGCGATTTTAGCTGTTCATGTTCCGATGATTGGGCGGGAGCAAGTTGATGAGATGTGCCTAATTTTTGTTGGCTGTGATCGAATTCAGTACTTCTAAGGATAGTTTCCGAATGCACGTGGTGAATAGCGAATAGGGGAGAGTTGTTTGTTTCTTGCCCTTGACTCTGAATTATTCTTGTAACTAGTTGACCATAGGAATTGCAGAGTTTGAAGTTCGATTCTAGAGAGAGCGTGCTTTGAAGCCGACAATTCTGAATCTGGGTTTGCGACTGTGATAGGAAGTTCAAAACCGCTTTAGCTGAAACTAATTATGTAATTGGTGGTTCTTTGGTTGGTTGCAGCAAAATTATGTTTGTGTGTCAGTCCTTAGTTATTATCAGGTCGAATTCTTCATTGCTATGATTGTCGTTCTAATCAGGATATTGCTGCTGCATCAAATATTGCAATTGATTGCTGAAATCCATCATGGCTGTAGCCTCGCAGTTTTTTGCATGTTCACGTTATTAATCATCAGGATTAGTTCATATCATAACGATTTTGTATTGGGCTTCAGTGTTTGGTAGGCGCAGTTTTAGATCCTTATCTGCTGGTTTGGAACTTGAAACAGAATTGTTGGTGTTTCTCTTCAAGTGACTAATCCAATTTTGTGGTTGTTTACACTTCCCTTTATGTGTGCTGTCATGCTATCTCAAGGCGTATATACGAATTTACAGATGGGTTTCTCTAATATATAACACGATCTTGAGACATTTCCTCTTTCTGTCTGTCCATCTGTGGGTCTCTCCCTCCCTCCCTGGTGTGTGCTCTTACAATCTTACAATAATGACAACGATGACAATCCAAGCTTTATCATCCCTTTAAGCAGAGTCGATTTGGTAGTATGTTGGGATGAAACTCCATTGCAGGTTCATTATCAGTTTGCTTTATCTCACGAGTAGCAAAACCCTGTAGCATTATGGTCAAGTTCACCGGGAAGATAGGTTTAGTCTCTCATATCCTAAAAGTGCAAGTGGCATTTCTCAACGAATCAAATTGCTCGGGCAAGTTTTGATTGATCTTTTCACCACGTCTATCTTAAATTTCCATTTCTCTTGCTCGGGCATTGCGAGATGGAGAAGAACTGTTAGTGTCGTTTGCCAGTATTGAAGTTCACCCTCAGGATTTCATTTTGCAAGTTCAGAACTTCAAAAATGTCTATTGTTCGAGAGATCGCGGAGATGATGGGTATGAAATCGCACCGAGCCATGCACTATCTTAAATCGATAGGAGACGCTCTGTAGAGTTTCTGTTTAGTAGAGCAACAAACTTGTCTTACTTGGACTTAGTAGTCATATAATCATCCTCAACCTCTCTTCGTACCAGCCCTTCTATTTCAACACTTGCGCTATGGCGGCTTTTATTATGGGACATCTACGAATCGAAATTTATAGCAGGCTAAGCATAAAGGATGAATCTCTGGACTAAATGGTTTCCTCCTCAAGCAATGTTCGAATCATCTTCATCGTTTCAAATTCCAAGTAACTCTCTAGATAGGTCAACCTGTGACTCTAGGCTCATGGTTCTCATCCAGAAAGATATTCATTAGCTCTTCTCGTTCCGACTTATTTTTTGCACAGTTGCGACCTTATTATCTGACCGCGATTAGGTTGGAAAATTCTCTGGAAGCAAACCAAATGAAACCATAAAACGGAAACAAATCATATCTGGATATCCACAATCCGACATATTGTAATTTTTATCTGGAATGCATGATGTACGAGGCACAGCCACAAAACGAAAAAGAAATGTCTCTAGACACATTTTTCAGCAAAAACTGAAACTGCAGAAAGGAGAATTATATTCTACTTGCTTCAACTCTATATGCTCTTCGTATATAATTGCCACCAAACCGATGTAGCGTCAAAATCGGCCCGGTTCGGTTCATTAACGAAATTTTTTAAAGGTCTTCCACGGTTGAACGTAATAAAGAAACATAGGATTTGGTTGGGTTCCTTTCCGTTTAACAGTTTGGACTTATTCAGTCGATCCCAATTGCTGCCAGATGACACAACTAACCAAGGACCTCTCAGATTTTGTTAGATCCAAACCCCTCTTTTGAGATTCAATTCGAGCATTATTTGACTTTCCTCTCATCCTCATTGTCATCGAAGCTCTTTTAGCAATTTCTTTAGCTTCTAATCTTCCTCACCACACTTTGCCACAGACATGGATGGATCGATCTTCCGATGCTGTCAACATTAGGAATGGTCTTCATTGCCTAACGAGTTGCAGCCGGAAGGCCCTTACACCACTTTCGGCTAAATTTATGGAATCTAGGGAGGGAAAGCAAAACAAAAAAAAAATACATGTATTTCTAATATGAACCTCTGCAGTTACATCAGATTACATAATTATCAAAATTTTGTATTAAAAAAAAAACCAAACCTCATCCGAAATAATCTGACCTCCAAATCCTTTAAGCACCAATCTATGTTGATATACATTATAACTCTGTATGCTGTTATATAAGGATTATACACTATGAAGGGCAAGAAGGAGATTAAAAGACAGGCTTACTGTAAGGATCTGGATTCTAGTCTTAAGACTCAAGGACGCAGATATATGAGCCTATAGAACATTTATCCCGTTCAAGTAAGGTGAGTCACTAGATGGTAAGATGGTTCATGTTATTTAGTGCGGCAAACGCAGGCGAACGACCAAGGTGAAGTGACATGTAACATTTAGGAAGTTCAGGACGGAAACTGAAACTTTTGAAAGGAAAGAGTTGGAGCGAGACAAGAGTTAACAAATGATTAAAAGGTTATTCATGATCGCACCGAGAGATCGAAACAAAACTTTTAATTTAATCCAAGTCAGGGTGCAGCGAAAGCATTCCATTCAAATATTGCTTCCTCACTTTCCTGTACTTCTCCAGCAGCAACCTGTACCTAGGAACTACATCCTCCAACAAAACTTGCTTACAGAACTCAGATTTCACTGTAAAAAACGCTGCTTCTAGTGTTTCCTTTTCCTCGGGATGTGAACCATATATGTGTTCATCTATATCAAGTACGTAATACTTGTACCTAACGTTGGCTTCTTCCTCTTTGCGATTGAAACTTTCAAGCCATCTTATTCTCCTGAACGGATCTTCCTCCTTCTGAATCGACCTCTCCAAACTCTGCAGTGTCTCCATGAAATTAGATGACTCGTTAATCTTATCAATTAGATCTCTCAAAATGGCAACCTGGCTTTGATAAAGCCAATGGTTGGTGTCCCTTGAAAAACATATTGAATTAACCAAGCAAGCTTTGCGAAACATCGTATCAGCATCACCAAGTAACATGATCATAAAGTGCAAAAGCCTGATGCAAGCTGGGTAAGGAGTCCCAGTTATTGAATCAGAAGATACATGTTGCTTCAAGTCCTGAAACCAACATTGCAAAGCAATGTGAATAAATCCCTCCCACCTGCGTCAAAGTGAAGTTGTTTATCAGATGTAAAAAAATCTTCACCTACAAGTGCATTTTGAAGACCACAATTACCATTCGCCAACAAAAAAACAAGGACTTTATGTCAACTTAAACAACTGAATGCATGTTAATTCGTCCATTGGATTATTCATCAAGTGATAAGGACTGAAAAAAAACTTCAAGACCTGCCTTGTAGCATAATTGAATGAGTGACAACATGCTAGGCCAACAAGGAGATATGCAGAAACTTTTCTTAGGTTAGGAGAAGAGTTTATCAGTGCAGACTGCCGGCGGTCACCCTGACGTCGTTTAATTCTAAATTGATTTTCTTTTTTGATCTCCTAATGCAGATAGATAGGACATGTTAAGAGCATAGTAATCATTTGTGAAGTGTATTTGGACAAGTCAAGTGTCCCTCTCTCCATAAATCTCAAATTATTGCATGGAGAAGGAAAATAAGATCTTTGCTGCAGATGCTTATCGCAATAGCCACTTTGAAAATTACCAACCTATTAGAAATTGATTGGGTTCGTTAGTTAATTGACAGAAGATCATGAGTAATAATATCCTAAGGCAAAACATTAATTCTGTCCTCGACACACAAGCTATCCAATTTGGTAAATTAAGTGCAAACATAGCCACACATTGCATGTCCAGAAGGACAATTTCACTGAAATTCAACACTTCATTGATGGCAAATGCAGATTTCATACCCAAGATAATCATGTAACAGAAGGAACAATAAGCTTGGAGAACACAGGTTATTGCATAATAACCAATTTACAAGATTGCATTTACAGAATATCCTCACCTCTGTGAATATAAACACCACATATGATTTTGACTCAATTGTACCAGATACCTTTTATCAATAGTCGTAATGCTTAACACAGCATAGTATATCCTCCAGCAAAAAATTTGGTTATTTAAGTTGCCAACCCAATGTTTCATGGAAAATCTTAAAAATAAAATTACTTACCATCGATAATGCATCTACACAATGTTATATTGTCACTATTTCAAAGATGCAAATATCTTTGCAAAAGCTGGTTTCACCATAAATCAGAAAGGAGCTATATTATCAGTAATTCATGTGTAAGCTACCCATCAAACTAGATAACAGCATCAGCAGGCTAAGACAAACAAATTGCCAACATATGGAACTTACTCCAATGTGAACTTCAAAATCATGGCAGTTTTGGTTAAATTTCAGAATGGCGTATGGAAAAGAGTATCTAAAAAATGCACTTTACATAATAACAAAAAACATAAGAAAAAAAGGATAAAAGGACTTCTTCTTTAATCAAACAAAAAACCATGCGAACAAGAACTTACTCAAATGGAGCCTCAACCTCAATGGCAAGTGTTAGGTGCAAGGAAAGACCAGCAGAATCTTTTTGTACATCATTAGTAGTATGAGCCTCGTGGATGTAACCTCTAGGAATGTACAATATATCTCCTTCCTTTAGCAGAATTTGTGTGCATGCATTTGGTAGAGTATCAACATTCAAACCTTGGGAACCATCAAGAGGGTCATATAAACGAGGTAAAAGCTTATTCCTTGGAGAGGAAATTGTCCAATGTTTTGTTCCCGTAAGTTGACACACAAGCGCACAATGATCATCGTAGTGCCGTGCCAAACCCTGAGAATTGCGTGGTGTCAAGTAAAGATAGGCACCTACAGACGGTTGACCAAACAAAGATGCTAAGCCTTCAGTGATAGCAGCGATGGACTTAAAGCGGAACTCCATACCACGCATGGCCACTGTATAACCATCTTTGTATGCTTCATCACATCTGAATACATCATCAAAGCTAAAAACATGAGGAGACTGGGTGCAAGAACCCAAGCTCTCGGGGAAAAGATGTTTCTCAGTGTTGGAGAGTCTCTCTGCTTTTAGTACCCTTATATCCTGCTGGTAGATTATGGGCATACCCAAGCTATCTCTCTCATTTTTTAGGAAATTGAGGATGTCTAACTCATCAGAAGCAATAGGTGGGCAGGAGACCGGACAATGGGGAACAGAAGAGAGAATATGGGGAACAACATCTTTAGGATTAATGGAATTCAAAAAAGAGCTAAACATATCTCCCTCATCCACAGCCCTCGTGGTCCTGCTTATGAGAAAAGGCGATACTTCCCAATAGCCCACGATAAAATCTTTGAAGCTAGACTGAGGTAACCCAAAAATCCTCCTTTTGATTTGATCAATTGGCAGAAAAGTGGCACATTGGACTCCGATAGAAAGTCTGAAAATGCTCTCTGCCAGATCATTAACCCTCATATTGCTTAACAAGTCTTTTTGCTGGCTACACACCAAAGAGTTGTACATTCGAGAATGCAGTTTAGTCCATAGCTCTTTCATAAGGAACAAGAAACTTTCAGAGAGCTCTGATGGAACTCTTTCCAATTGCGTGATATTGCAGGAGTTAACAAGCACAGTAACAGCATCGAGAAGTGAAACAGGAAGTTCATGTTCCTTTGCAGCTGTGATGTGACTCTTATTGAATCCATTGTCCCCTGGGAATAACGAGACAGAATCCACAAAATATTTGGCCACCTGAAGATAGCAAACCCTAGTGGATATGATGAGTCAAACTGATGATAGATAAGGACATCGGCAATTAAATGTGTATTAAGATAGAATAAGCCTACATTAGCTATTTAATTTAAACAAGAAACTAAACCACGCCATGTAAGAAGTACAATTCTCAGCCATATTCAACTAAACAGCTAAAGTAATAACCACAGCATCGAAACTTCTTCCCAGCTTTGCCCATATTGTATCTACAAGTACTTGAGTCAACCACGAGAGTCCCTTCATATATTCAAGTGATAGGTTGTAAGAACAACAAACAAGATGGGAGATTGGACTTTGCTGGATGGATATATAACATAAGTGTGTCCCCCAATAAGCCCATGCACGGATCATTTAAACCAGTTCATAACCAATTGACTCACAAAACAAGGAGCTTAGCATAACATGCTCACATATGCAAAGAATAAGCCACTTGCAGGCAAATGTGCATAAATAGCTTCAGCTTGATGAAAGAGCGTCCTAAGTCTCAAACCTCAAGCCACCAAGGAAGGAAGAAAACACGTACATTGAGATGTAAATGTAAGTCTACATCCAACGACTTGTCAACAATAGACTATATGTAAAAAACTGGCATGCCTTTTTCATCCTACATCCCTCTGAATCAAAGAAAAGACACCAATATATCAACATGCATATAAACCATCAATAGATTTCATACATCATAACTCCCCATTAAATGTACTTAAAAAGCCATTTCAAAAAAGTATCCAATGAGTCTGACAAAAAGCCTAGGTCATGATAGTATTGACAAATGTTTTATTTGGTCAATACTATAAAGAAGAGAAAGTTAGCAGTAGTCAACATCTGAAGCTTGATCAACGGATAGATAATAGTGTACCTATGCAGATCAACCAGTGAAAGCTTGCCCCAATGAACCATTTTAAACAAGGATAAAGAGATCTTACTCATTTATCTCATGCATAAGCAGACTACCCTATATGTAGAATAAAGCAACAAGGAAATTGTCCTGTTCTATTAATTCTATCACATCGGTTATTACAACCATATTCAGTCAATGCATCTTAAAATACAAAGAGACGTAGCATAGAAACGATTGTTGAGTTAGTACATCATCCTAAATTTGATGCACCAAGGCCTCCATTATGATTTAGCTCTATGGATTACATTTTCTTTGTTTTGCAGCTGTCAAGTCATGAATGAACAACTACCATATCCAAGACATGCAATGATAGCCAAAAACAATGAAATGATGCTGTATGACCTAGGAGCATTGATCACCATAATAAAGTTTATCTAACGTCTGGTCGAAAAAATTCCGAAAGCCCTAAATCAATACAAGCGTCTTGTGAGACATTCATGTTCTAAACGAAGCAAAACAAAAAAAAATCTTGAATGGAAAAACCCATAAAAACCACTCAAAATCCACATTTCCTCCACAAACAAATGATTAGTTGGAAAGCCTAACGGAATAATCATGCTCCTTAACAAACATACAAATAAAAAGGTAGAACAAAGGAGAGTAGTAGAAGAGGTACACTCACATGAGAGTCTCCAAAGCAGAATGCTCAAGAAGCCTCTGCCGCCCAACCAAACTAGTGGACAAATCCGAAACGGCACAGCATGCACTCAATTGGACTCTCCTATTTGAACTCCTCAGACCCAATATCAGGCTTTTCAAAATTTCTGCATCCGAAGCGATTTGTTGGTTTATTTCGAACAAACAGAGGGAAGCCATTCCGACAACCTTAGCACAAAGACAGGCGATATCCGGATTGCTGTCAAGCATATCAACCGGAGCAAACATTAAGCATATATATCCATGTAACTGACAAAAAAGATCTAAACTCCGCAGAGTGACATCGTGCGTTTGAGCGAGAGAGCTCACTTGGATTTGAGCAGAACAGGAAGCACGGAGAAAAGGGCAGTGAGGGGTATCTTCCGAAAGCTCGCAACTGGGTCGTCCAATTTCGAAAGAAAGGAGACGACTTTCCGCAAGCATCGCTTGACTAACGACGAGGAAGGAAGTGGGTCGGAGCGGCCTCCCGTGTTGATCTCGGAGACCGAAGCTAGAAGCAGACACAGAGCAGTGTCTGCATCCGCCGGTTCGAGAGGAGCGGAGGAGCGAGATAATTCGGAGTCCCTTCTCCTTCTATTCCTCTTCCTTTGCTGGGTCGCCTCCATAGTGTCGTGCCTGCACTAATAGGGAAGCTCCTTCGAGCTCAGGGACTTCCTCCGTTCGCCTGCACGATCTCGTCGCCCGCGGAACTTCCCGTCCCCGTAACCCCACCAAAATTCTTAAGGAAGGCACGAAATGAGATCATTTTGCCTCCGACAGCATCGTTAGTGGCATTTTCGTTTAGCTGCGTTTGGTAACTGGCCCAATAGCATTTGATTCTATTATTTTATTTTCATAATCAGCTTTGAAATAAAAATCTATTTGGTAAATTTTTTGTTTTTGGATACAAATTTATTCCTAGAATCAATTTTGAAATAGAATAAAAAAGTAAAATAAAGTTACTTCTTGATTTTGAGAATAAGAATCACAAATGAAAAAGAATTTTCTTTTTCTTCTTTTTCTTGATTTTCTTCCTGGCCTGTGGCTGGTCATCGGTCGCTGGCCACCAATGACCTACGACAGGCCAGGGCGAGGGCGAGGGCTGGACCCAGATCCGACGAGGGCCACGATGCCCTCGTCGGCCCTAGCTTGTGGCCAGTCACTAGAGCCGGTGACCTGGCCAATGAAGGGGAAGAAAAGGAAAAATAAAATAAAGAAAGGAAAAATAAAAAGAAAGAGATATTAAAATTTTCAAAATATTATTAAAATGTTATTAATAAAAATAAATTTTGTGCAATTACCAAACGCATTTCTGTTCTTTTTCCATTCCAAAAATAGAAAGTTTGAGCAGTTACTAAACGTCTTCAAATGTTTAGAAATTGTTTCTGAGAATGAAATAAAAAAGAATCATTTCTGAGCAGAAATTATTTTCGGGAACAAAATGGTTACCAAACGCACCCTTAGAAACATTTCTTTGTTTTCTTTCTCTTCGTTCTCAGTCGAGTAGATCCGTTAAATGGATGGATTGGGTCAGGTCATAAATAGTCTCATCCAAATTGACCTCTTAATTCGTTTATGACTCATTTATTTATAATGTAAATTTCTTGACTCATACCTAATCTGATCCATACCAAACCCGATCCAACCCATATTGCTAAAATACTTCTATATTTTAATCGAATTTAGTAAAACTCGTTTCTTATGATTTTTTAAAAAATTATATTGTTAAAACATTTATATGCAACACAATTCTGGTTTTTGAAAAATCGACATTTCGTTTGTTTCGCAGAAAATATGACATTTCTAAAAAGCCATTTTCCAAGAAAATAACAATATTTTTCGATGTTTAACTAAAACATGAAAATGAATTAGAAAATATTTTTTGTCGTTATGTATGAAAATCTGATTTGATTTTCCTCCATGCACTCATTTTGATAATTTTTATTTTTATTTCATTTTAAAAAATTTAATTTTTAATTTTTTTATTTTTTAAAAAAATCGAATTTTTAATTAGTTTTTTTTGCCCTTCTTCTTTGGCCGGTCACTGGCCATAGCGATGGCCAGCAACCGGTGAAGCTTGAGCTCGCCGATTTGGCGAGGCCCTCAGGCTTAGCTCGGCAGGCCAATGCTAGATCAATGAGGCTTGAGCCTCGGCCTTGCCAGGTCGGCGAACTCAAGCCTTGCCAAGTTGGCAAGCTCATCCGTTGCCTGGGTCGAATAAGAAGGGAAAAGAAAAGAAAATTTATATATTTTTTTTAAAAACATATTTTTATAAGACTAAAGAAGGAATATGTTGGAAATGGGTCGGATATGGGTTTTAAACTCAACCCATTTAGTCCCATTTTCTATAGGCTTTACATTTTCAAACCCATTTAAGATGGGCCATTCAAAATTGTAGTGATCCATATATGATCCATTTAGTTTTTAAATGGGTCATATGTGGGTTTAAAACCCATTTTGATCGGTCTATGATCAAGTAGAGCAGAGGCTTTTTCTTGAAATTCGTATATTTTACAAAAAATGAATAATTTTAAATTATTTTTTAAAATAATTATTTACATCTTTTAAAATAATTAATAAAAAAATATTTTCATCGCTTACGAACACGTTAAGATGTGAATGAAAAATATTCCATAGTTTATATATTAACATTTTCGTAGACGATAAAAATATATTTATTCATTTATTTCTATAAGTGAAATAGGCGATCATTTAAAAAAAATATATTTTCTTAATTATTCAATTATCGTCAAACAAATAGCGTTAATTTTTAATATTTTTTTAGTGGCCAAAAAAAATCCCCAATGTTTTTATTTTCTCTCAAGCTCTTCATCATCTTCTTCCTCCCCTCCTTTTTTCTGGGTATTGAATTTGCCCTCGTTTCTTTGAGCGCCACACACATACAAGAGAGCTCCTTCTCAACCCCTCCCCTTATAAGCATAGTATCTGACCGATATGTTAGGTTTACTTTGCAATTTTGGAGTGGATTTCAACAAGTCATGAGAACTAAGCTACACTTTAGTACATGGAGAATTAGATCGAGAAATTTACATGGAGCAAAGTCAATCCAATCCGATCCCCTAGCCTACAATCCTGTATAAGCAATGATTTTAACAGCATCAAATACGAAGAACAAAGAAGTATTCAAACAAAGAAGGAAGGATGCCGATTATCATATTTCTCGTGTATTTGATATGATATAATTATAAACTGAATACTATAAAATTATCATATTCGGTGTTGGAAAACTATCCGTAAAATATGGGATAAGTCTGGACAGATGTGGATAAAAACTCAAATAATCTATTTAGGCATTAGGTTTGGATATATGCTTCGCCCTCCTTGGATATGATGCATAAATAAAAAATAAGAAGGAAAAAACAGAGGATGGATTCGTCTATTATTCTAGTGCCCTACAGTAGTAGTTGTGCTTCGTTGTTCCGTGCGCCTCTTAAGTTTGGTCGAGTGATCTCTCTCTTTGTTAAGGCTGTCGCAATTTTCAGACCATGTTAGATAGGTTTAATTGAGTAGTAATTAGGTTTTCTTATATTCATTTGACCTTTTGCTGGTATAATCATTAAATTTGTCGCACTTGGACTCGCATAAATTCATCATTCCATCCCGACCCCATTCGTGTATTCTGTGGCTGAGCGTGAAATCACAAAGCAATCTCGATCACTCTCCAATCATTTTTGGTTTGAATACCGGCTTTCGTCAACAATAGTAAACTAGTATTGATGCATATATATTTTCTATTGCATAATCTTGGACAAATATCCTAGAAAAATTTCTCCTTTGTGGTATATTTGTCCACAATCCTCAGCATGTACATAATATGGTTAAATAATATTACCTCAATGGACAAAAATTCGGGTACTTTATAGTGTTATTACCTTAATGGCAGAGCATAAACATAATTTATTGGGGCGAATTTCCAGGTAATCACACTAATCTTATAATTGAACTATAACTCGCACGGCCGTGAGATTTCAATAAATTTAATTTTTGCCAACAAGCATTATCATGCTTTCACTGGGTCCTTGTAATTTTTTAGAGGGTTAATACCACGAAAAACTCCAAACTAGTACACATGTGACAAATTTACCCTAAACTAATTTTTTGATCACTAAAAACCCTAAACTGATATACTTGTGACAAATTTACCCTTTATTAAATTGGATTAATACCACAAAAAATCACAAAGTGATAAATCTATGACAAACAGAAGGGTAAAACCCCAAATTGGTACTCCCATCAACTGCCACATGTCATCTAACTTAAAAATTTGACCGTAAAAATTAACGGAAGTTAATGAAGGGTAAATTTATTTCAGGTGTACCAGTTTGGGATTTTTGATAGTCAAAAAATTAATTCGAGGTAAATTTGTCATAGGTGTACCAGTTTTGGGTTTTCTTGGTATTAGGGCTCGTTTTGTTCAATTTTCGAAATGCTACTTGGGGGAATGCAAATACCTTTAGGTTAAAGTCCATTGGGGAAATGCAAGTGGCGTTTGATAAAACATCACTTGTAAAGCTACTTTGAGCCAAGTAGTATTTGACAAATCCTTTTTTGTAAAAGGGCTTTAGGAATTATCTTTTTTATTAAAAAAACAAAAAAACCTACCCTACCCTTCGCCAGAGCTGGCGATCGACGAAGGCCTACATCCGTCGATGAGCTAGATCTGACGTCGGTGGCTATCGCCCAAGAGCAAGCATTTGTCGCCTAAGGTCGGGCGACCCCTGGTGAGCCAAATTTGCCATCGGCGGCCGTCGCCCGAGGCCAAGCAACCCAGGTAGTAAATGACCTCACGCGACCCAAGCCGGCGACACCTGAGCGGTCGTGCGACCTTAGGCGGCCGTCGCTTGGGTCGTGCGACCTCGTCGGCCCGATCCAGTGTCGACCGTCCTCACCGGCCTCCCTCGCCAGCTGCCTCACGAAAAAAGATGAACAGTAATAAGATGGGCAAAACTAGAATAAGTCAAAATATGTTAGGGTAGTTTGAGGACAAAAAATTTGGGTTCAACAGTTGTGGAATGTCGAAAGCCCAAAGCTGGTCCAGATCCGCTTTAGGCTTTCGGCATTCCAAATGCTAGCATTTGGCCAATGTTAGGCCAAAAGCTAAACAAAACGGAGCCTTAATCCTTTTTTTAAAATACAGTGGCACGACCTGTAGAGCAGCTTTTTTATTCTTTCTTAATGGTCTCAACAAAAGAAATTGGTAAATTATGCTAATAAATGTCTCGATAGTATTTTCTGGGACAGCTTAATAAGAAATTTTCGATTGTCCAAGTGTTGATTACATATATCATAAGAAAAATCAAAGCATTGAAAATTAAATTCCATTTATCTATTACTTAATGAAGGCATAAACTTGCTCAACAAAATAAGAGAAATTATAGCTATGATTTTACTATAAAAACTTCCAAGAATTTTTATAAGCATTTTTAGGGGACTAGTCCCGCATCCATGGTAGATCAATGTTGGGTAAAAAGGAAAAAACGCGGTCAGATCTGCTCTACAAAAACAATTTTTTGTCATAACTTGCTGACAATGGTGATCAAATTTACAATGATTAAAAAAAATTATGATGAGTAAAGAAAATTACTGACACGTAATTTTGCAACCTAAAAAAATTATGAACAATTAGATAATCGATTAACAATAACATGAAAAAAATTTAATATTAACTTAGGTTGATGAATATTTTCTGGAATATTACTAACCAAAGGACTTGTGCTCGTACTACCATCAATGAGATCTCATGTCCTCTAAATAAAAGTTACGATACGAAAGAATATTTTATAGATAAATTGCTATTGGTGAAGATAATTAGGTGTGCCATAGAAAAGTTAGAATCCATTGGGTAAGGTAAATTATATATATTTTTTTGGGAGTATTACAAACCATAAGATCCATAGAACTTATGAGGATAAAAGGGACATCATGAACTTTGTTACGCACGTAAATTTTCAAGTTATATACTAGTAACAATATTTTCCCTCATGCTAAGAAAAGCAGAGAGTTCAAAGGCACGATCGATAGACCATTTATTTTCAATAACACATTTATGTCACTACGTTTCGTTCAAACTTCACATTGACAAGGGACTAACGAAGAGCGATATGCTATGATCTTTGAGCTTGGTCTTAGAATGTGTGTAATGATCTCCGTCGGTGTATAACGCATTCATCACCCGCGAGAGATTGAGAATTGGCATGAGCACCGGTGTTGGGACTGCGGTCGGATGAAGGAACTCTTCATTGATATCCTTCCACGCATCATCTACTCATTTTTGGAGTTCCTCCTCAGCTTCCTGCTCCTAGATGGCATTTTCTTTCATCTGCAACTCCACCAAATATGCCACGTGCCCCCTCTTTTGCTCCAATTGTATGTCGACGACATCGGTGTGATTAGGTCAATATCATTTTCTGATTGAATGGTGGTCGATCTAATTTAATTTAGATTATTGGAGGATTATTCTGTTTTTTTTATTATACCTAGTGAGAAGCAATGTCATCCATGAACCTACATATGATTTGTGAAGTCTTCAAAATCTTGCAGTGGCCAAGCGACCATTCAAAAGCATCTTTTGTGACCACATCGCCCATTCCTATGAATGCTGTGATCGATAGCGCTTCATGGCCTGTCGTTAATACTGCAAGGGGCATGTATTCCTGCATTGTTGGTGTGTAGCCAATATGGAACCATTTGGCTTCGCGAAAGTACCATCTCGTTTGCTTCTTCATATGAGAAATTAAACATAAACAAGAGGGAAAATAATTCAAATGGTCCATGAATTTTAATCCGATGTGCAACGTGATCCATGAACTTATAATTTGTTCAATGTGATCCCTTAACTATAGTCAAATATAGAATATGGCCCTTGGACTTTTAATTTATTTAATATGATCCCTCGACTTTTGATACATATTCATTCTAGTCCCTGAACTATATGAAAATATTCAATGTTATGTTTGACCTTGAATTAATGGAATGACTATATTGAACATGTTGAAGTTCAGGAATTAAGTTGAATATGTATAAAAAAATTCAGGAACCAAATTGAACAAATTGAAAGTTTAGGAATCACATTGTATATTGAGCTAAAATTCATAAACCGCATTAAACAAATTAAAAGTTTAGAGACCATTTGCACATTAGATCAAAGTTGAGAGACTAGTTGTGTCATTATCCCTAAACAGGAATTTTGGGATCCTGAGAAAAAATTGCTACTGATGCATGCAAAATGTACCGATGATGCTTATGGCTTCTTTGGCATAAACAAGGCAGTATGATCTTCCTTTCGTGGCCAGTTCATTCCCGATTTCACCATAGAGATCGAGAAGCTCCTTATAATGAGCTTGCATATACTCTAGTAGTCCATCCATGGCATAGACATCCCATCTGAATTCGAGTCCTAAAAAATGACACACTTACTACTCTACACGTACTTGGTCAAATTCAGAAATTTGAGAAAGAGAAAGTGGGTTACATACTTCTCAATTGCTTCGGTGTAGAGTTCAAGTTCTTCTAATGTGCAAGAGACGTCATAGATATCGTCGAGAATGGAAATCAGGACAATCACCCTGGTTAGTATATCTTTGGCCATGGCAAACTCCGGTTGGAAATATGCACCCACCATCCAGAAGAACAACACCACAATCTTGTCTCTAGAGAATGGGAACTTACTCGCAGCATCTATATCATTCCACCACCAATGAATAAATGAATATGAGCGCTATCGAAAGTACGTTAGCCCGATGAATTTGCATAGTTCAAACTCATTTTTTCACTTGTAAAGGACTTTCAAAAGCACCGTCTAGAAGGGTAAATCAAAACCAGACAAATAAACCTTTGGAAAACACAACCAGAGAAAGCTGTAGCTTGGGCATTGTTAAAACATAACCTAGAAGCTAATTTTAGATTATAACTATCATGTGAAGTTAGTTGACCTTGTAATCTTGCCGATTTCCTTCTGGTGTTGCTCTTGCAGCAAGTTGAAATCTAGCTTAGCCAACGCAAGCAAGACCTCGTCATGTGAAGGCTCCTCTTGGTAGAGTGAAATATAATGCCTCGCCTCAAGTCTCAGCAGCCCCTTGAGAAGTGGCTGATTTAGGGCACGACTCGCTTGTTTCGCGAGACTAGTGCTTACTTTTGTTTCATCGATCGATTCGAGGTGAGTTATAGCAAAAGGAAGTGCTTCTTCCATAAGAGCATCGCCATGGCACCTTAAATGGCAAGCTTCATATAGGCTCAACAATCCACGCACATCTATGATGAGTGATTCCCTGAATTTGCCTTCACTGTCCTTGAATTTGTTAAAGACCTCTATGCGACCAACCAACATGGGACAACAGACGTAATCGATTAGAAATTAGGAAAGCCATACTCC
The DNA here is from genome assembly GCA_031216285.1 of Syzygium syzygioides. NCBI lineage: Eukaryota > Viridiplantae > Streptophyta > Magnoliopsida > Myrtales > Myrtaceae > Syzygium > Syzygium syzygioides. The sequence continues at coordinate 18,794,387 of CM062245.1, read as the reverse complement.
TAGTTATATTATGGGTATATTATTGGATTGGTTCACTAAGTTTAAGACTTACCCGATGAGATATTTGAAACCTTGTTGTCGCAACAATCAAAACATAAGAGCAACCATGTGAACGTCATCCCCCATAAAATCTCCATGATTGGGTTGAGAGTAACTTTTGTGGATTTGTTCTAATTGCTCGTCTATTTCTCGTTCAAAATGGTAGTCACTTCCCAAACATTGAATTTCATCAATCAAGTGAAGCATTTGTGAAGGCTTATCCACGACATCAGTCAGCATCTTCCTCAGCTTTCCTTTCAATTCCTCAACTTGTTCCTCCACTCTTCCAAGGAATTTGAACTTCTGCAAATATATAATCCGCTATTCTTTAAAAAAAAAAAAACTCAATGGAAAGCGAAGTTACTGTGAAAGATAATAATCATGTTTTCTTGGTTACAAAAACATAAAAAAAAATTGAAAACAAGGCAAATTGTGCATACTGAAAACTCAATACGACTAGCATATATTCTCAGAAAAGTGAATTAATGATAAAGACCGAATCATTTCATTTTGAAACTTTCGAGGAGACGATAACATTATTCTCTAAAATTGAATAATCCATGACCAAATCATTTTATAAAGGTGGAGTAGTACAAATGATGTTTTTGAAGGAGGGACTGTTGCATACGTCGGGTGCATACAATATAGTTTAAACTCGTTAAACATGACCCTGTTTGGCATTATCAAACTCTTGATGCACCAGACCTAATTCAAATGATTTGTAGCTAAATGAAATGTGTTCTACGCAGCGATGCAAGAGAAAGTGTTTGGCAGCCAAAACGATATTCATCCATTTCATTCGCCAAGAGAATGAACTTCACTTCGCTAGAAGAACAAAAACCACCATCTCGCTCATTCCTTTCTTCTTTGCTACCTTTTTCTTTCCAAAGATGGGCTTCTTTTTTTTATTTTTAAGTGATGGGGTGGAGTCGTATAAGAACCCTTCTTTTTTTTTTTTTTTACCGAGGACTCCCGAGAACAACTCCTAGATCAATTAAGGATCACACGTAGAAAATTGATAGGTTTGGATAAGGTAGTAGACTTGATAGAGAAATTCATAGACCTAGGTGGGATAGTCGAATTGATAAAGAGGATAGAGATCAAAACAAAAGCCGAATGCCCGAGAAAGCAAAGATGGAATCAAAAGTAAAATCAACCAAGTTCGTTTGTTGATACTTCTCTTGAATGGACAGTGGAATTATGGTGGAAATGATCAAGCCAACCGTATAGTTCTGCTCCAAAGACTTAGTCCTAAACCAACGCAACTAGAACCATGTATCCGCATTCTCTTTCTCCCGGATGGAAAGGCTAAGTGACAAAAGTAAACGAGGAAGAAAACTTTTTTCTCGCTCAATCCCTTCATTGTTCTACCACTTCTTACTAGCAGTTCTTTCTTTAACTTGAAGACAACCCATTATTTTTCACAAACATGAAGAGTCAGAGTTCACAAATGTTGAGAGCTTTCAGGCACAAGAACGGCTCAAAGCAGTCCAAAGCAGCCCTACTTTCACCATTATTGCCCTACGTTCACATATAGTGTAATTGGCACCTTCACAACATGTAAATATACCTTTTTCCATTTAAATGCAATTGCAAAAGTTTTCTGGTTATACATTTTTGTACCTGGAACATGTATAATGGGTGACTTACATTGTCATAGAAGATGAGAGTTTCCCAATAATTAACCAATTTATCAAGCAATATTGGGATCGATGCTGCTCAGCAATCTAAGAATTATGGTGCATTTGTTTCACTAAAAACTTTATAATAAAGGAAAATAAATTCTATGTAAATCGTTTTCAAGGGAAATGATTATTTTTCATTTGTTTTGTGGTTTGGGGAAAATGATTTCCTTCTTACTATAAGGGAAAATTGTTTTCACCCTATGTAAGCTTATTGTTTTTGGTCCAGGAAAATGTGTTTCCATAGATAAATTAATTTTCACCGTCATCCAAATACCGAAAAGTCAGAAAATAATTTCCCGGAAACAATTGTCTTTCAAACAAACGGACCTTTAGTTCTTTGATGCCATCACTTGTCGTGAACACAAGCACTTTTATTACTTCTAAAAAACGCAATTTCCTGAAAACAGAGGAAGAAGACAAGAGAAGAATTACTAACCGTTGAGTAGGAGGGAGAAGCATATTTGAGGAAGTAATCGCCCCATCTGCTCTCGTGAAATTCCGCACAACGCCGTTCGACCCCGCCGCTTCTTCCTTTACTCGGAGGAGAGGATTGAATTGCCGACACCTGAACCGACATGTTCCCCGCAATTTTTGTGCTTCATTTGTGGATGTCGAACGGCTAGGAAAATTGAAGACTGAGGAGAGGCTTTCGTTGCATTGCAGAACAACAACACTCAATGGTTATTTATAGGCAACATGTTCATAGCCACTTTGTTTCTTGTAGGGATGAGCGGTTCTGATGGGATTTACCCTAAATAGAATAAGAACAATCACAGAGATAATAGAAATTTGACATGCGAGTTTACCCAAGTTCACCCCAGAATAGGGCTACGTCATGCAAAGGGATTCTGCAAAGGGATTCCACTATGATATTTAGGTTTTACAACCGTAATCACTTGTTATAATAATTTCTCATACGAGTACAAAATATATAGGTCTTAAATGGGCTCAAAACCCAAGCCTATCAAAATCTCTTTGATCCCACAACAAATGGGATTCCGTGCATAGAGGTCACATGTCGTCGGTTCATATTTCGGTTTCCCTAAACTCATGTGAGCATGCCCAATATGAGAAATAAGAGTCCCCGAAGTATTCGTTAACTCCAACAGGTTCCAAGTTCCTTTCATGTTCCACATGGAACCTAGAACCTATTCTCGGGTAGGGGTTCCTCATTTTTTGGAACCTAAAACCTACCCTGTCACTAATTCCAAGGTAGATTCCGAGATCTAACAAGTTCTTTTTTTTAATTGCTTTTTTAGTTAAACAAAATAAAAATGAACGCAAAAATACTGAACAAGCTTGCCATTCATCAAAAAGAATACAAAAGACTAGTTTTCCTGACATTACGGTTCAAATAAATATAACTAAAATGAGAAGTCATTACATGCATTGATACTACGAGTGAGCAATTCCATGTTCCATATAGGTTCCACACATGATAATAAGTTCCTCATTTTTTGGAACTTGGAACCTTACCCTATCACAGGTTCGAGAGTCGGTTCCAGAGTCTACTCGGGTTCCACCCGTATTATTAATTGAACAATTACAGTAAATTATCACCTTTAATAACTACCGCTTACTGCCGTGATCCACTAACCACAACTTATATTTGCACACACAAAGAATATGAAACATTAATAAGTCATAAAATGAAAGCTCAGACTAGTGATTCTAGATTATATACTTATTATCTAATGCCATGAAATAGCGCAGGATCACGAGAAGATAGGTTCAGGTTCCAGGTTCCACCTACCTAGAACCTAAAAACTACCCGTCGAAACTAATTCCCCAATTTTTGAAATCTAGAACCTACCCTGTATACCATGGAATCTAAAACGTACAGGTTCTCATTGATCAGGTTTTCAGGTTCCAGGGCAGAACCTAGAACCATGCTCACCCTAGTTACTTGGACTTATTTTTTAGAGCATACCCATCACATTTTAATGAATGATAACACGAGTGAGATTATTTCACACGAAAGTAAGATATTCCTTATAACATTATTAATTCTAGCCATCCCACCTTCATACAACAACCGATATTAGTAAAATTCAAATGTAGTATAAAAGTTTTAATTTTCTATCGGAATAACTCGCCAAAACTTATTTCTTATGAATTGATGGATTTTGTCTCTTCCATGACTAGATCTAGGGTCCTCTATCGGGGAACTTGTATACGTTCGTATAACCGTGCGATAATTAGCTCTTTGTAACAGGCTGATTCTATTCATAAAACGTACGAAGCATATCATTTTCGACTTATACTTCTCGGTCACAGCATTCCTCTATTCTTCTAAGGGGCTTGGGATTAGATACTTCTTCTTCTTGGTGCCATATAGTGGAAAGAGCTCCGTCTATACCATTGTGATTATCCAATTTAAATCAAAGGTGTGTGTTTTTTTCTAAGGAAAATTGTTTTCGAAAAATTGTCTTCTGACATTCCAATATTTGGATTACGGAAAACTAATAGGTCTACGGAAAAACGTTTTCCATGGACTAAAAATAACAAACTTAGATTGAGAGAAGACAACTTCCCTTTCTGCTAAGAAGGAAATCGCTTTTCCTATGCTAAACCACTAAACAAATGAAGGCTAACTATTTTTCTTGAAATTGATTTTCATGGAAAATGTTGTCCTTTATCATGAAGTCTTTAGTAATACAAACGCAACCCAAGTTTAAAATTTACTTCATTGAAATAGTAAGAAGCTGGAAAATAAACGTTATTTGGACCTTTTTTTCATTTTATTTTCATTTTGTATATTAGAAAATTATCCAAAAAGTCCTACGTAGCACTACTAGTGCCAATGTGGACAAGTTTTAATGATATTTTTTCTTTTTCTTTTCCTTCTTCCAAGCCCGGTAAGGGTCACCGGATTTGGAAGAAGAAAAACAAAAAGAAAGAAAGAAAAAAAAAAAGAACACAGAAGAAAAATAACACAAATAAATTCGAAAAAAATATTAATATATTATAAAAAAATTGTTCATGTCAGGCTAACCGTGCCACATAGGATGGTCAGCGTTCAAGTTAGAAATTACTTGCTAAAAGTTAGTCGGATAGACTCAATTGGCAAAAAGTGAAAAGATTTAGAATTCAATTGGCAAAATTGAAAGTCTTATAACTGAATTAATAAAAGTGCAATAAATTTATGATTCTTTGAATAATTTTTAGTGATATATTACCATGTCAAAACTAGTGAATAACCTTTTAGCGGCTCTGAGTTAAGAGCTCTTTTTCTTTAAATGTGAAGCTTTCACCTGTATAGAGTTCACCCCTATCCCTTTTGCCAACACCCATGTACGAACTCTTCACGAAAAAACACTACTCAAATCAAGAAGTCCGGCGCTCCTATGTCCTGTACGATGACTTCATCCTCCTACCAACTACAAAGTGACATTCATTTGATAACAACAACTGACATTTAATGCACGTTGGTTAAAGAGTCCTACCTAGAGTTCTTAAAATAGACTAGTAAATTGATTTGACACGATTTATAGAAATCTATCTAACCTTTGTAAGAAAGGAGAGTTCAGGGTCAGTGTCATCCTTCCACAAACTCTCCCTCCACTCGGTTCTCTTTTTCTATTAACAACTCTCCCTTCTTTTTCACTTTTGTTCTTTATTAATTTTCTTTTATCATATCTAATTAAGTCCCTAAAAGGTTTCATCTTAATTCTTATCCTAACCTCGAGATTAGTTATGGCCACGGTTCGGAACCGACTGATTCCGGTTCGTGGCCAGTATGAACCGGAACCGGCTGGTTCCGGTTCGGAGCCGGTTTCCTTTTTTTTTTTTCTTTTCTTCCTCCGCCGGCCATAGCCGGGGCTGGCGGAGGTCGCCGGCATCGGGCGAGGGTCGCCCTCGCTTGGGCTGGGTGAGGCCGACCTCGCTAGATCGGGCAAGGGCTCAACCTCGCCGGCGTCGGGCGAGGCCGACCTCGCCTGCAACTGGCGAGGCTCAACCTCGCCGGCAACTAGCGAGGCCGGCCTCCCCTGAGGCCGGCGAGGTCAAACCCTCGCTAGATCTAGCGAGGCTCGACCTCGCCGGCGTCGGGCGAGGCCGACCTCGCTTGCAATTGGCGAGGCCGGCCTCGCTCGACGCCGGCAAAGCTCGACCTTGCCTGCAACTGGCGAGGCCGGCCTCGCCCGACGCCAGCGAGGTCGAACCCTCGCCAGATCTAGCGAGGCTCGACCTCACCGGCGTCGGGCGAGGCCGACGTGGCCAGTTGCCGACGAGGCCGGCGTCGCCAGTTGCCAGCGAGGTCAAGCCCTTGCCAGTCTGCTGCAGCTTTCTTTCTTTTTTTTGGTGGAACCGAGCCCGGAATCGGTGGTTCCAGGCCGATTCCAAACCGCGGGCCCGGTCAACGGGCCGGGCCCGGGTTTGACCAAGCCGAAACTGGCTCGTGGCCATGACTACTCGAGATCATTGAGATGTAAAACTTTCATAGGATATTTTCTTTTCTCGAGAAGACAAAAATACAGGGAGAATTGGGATTGTGACCCGTACTGATACTGGCACATTAAAATAAGGAACGCATCTATGGAGCTCGCCCCAAAGGATGGGGATAGGCCACGGAGGTCCTCACAGGAGTAAAAGCTCCATTCTTTTGATGAGGTTACCTCTTAATCGAATATCAAGGATCCAAAAGAAGTCCTTCATTGAAAGGTTACCTCTTAATCTCTTCCCTTTAGGCTACATTTGGTAGTCCAGATTTAAGTCCAGATAGGATAACAAAATATCATATCTAATATTTGGCGACATCTTCTGGACCGGATATACTCGAATAAAATGCCGGATAAGAAATCCAAACTAGGGGTAGGGTAAAACCCAGATTGGATAAAAAAGTAAAAAAAAAATAACAATTTTCTTTTAACAATGGAGTGATAGAGTCCGGCTTTGTCGGCCATTGCATAAGGACCGCCGCCATAATAACCTATCACTCCCAACCACCGTGCTATTGTCATCGTCTCCGACCTACGCGATCATTATCCCTGTCCAGCCAATTGTCCTCCAACAACTTTCGAACCAAACACTTTTGATGGTTATGATAGATTTTTCTTGCTTAACTAGATGGTCACGTCTCATATGATACATGTTTACCGTTCTAAATTCACATCCTTTGAAATTGGACATGAAAATAGCTATTCGAAAGCTTAATTGATTTCTTAAAATCAAGTAGTCCAGCAGCTCCTATATCTTGTTTAGGGTAACTTCATCCTCCTACCAACTGCAAAGTGACATTTCTTTGGCAATAACAACCGACATTTAATACAACATTAGTTATGTAGTCTTACGTAGAGTTCCTCGAGACTAATGACATAATTTACAACCAATTCCATACCATACATGAAAGGAAAGTTCTTGGTAACAACTAACATTTAATACACATTGGCCAAAAAGTCCTATCTTAAAGTTCATAAAAATAGACTAGTACTAATTTGACATGATTTATAGCAATCTATCTATACTTTTGTTAGATAGGAGGGTTCTTAGGAGGGAGAAAATATTAGGTGGTCCAGGACCTCCATATCGACATGGTCCCGGACCAATCATGAAATGCCACGTGGCTATGTAGGGGTTGTTGCGCCACACACCCAGGAGCGCACTTGGAGGTATTTTCATTCATTACAAATGGTAAAGTATATCATTACTGGATGAACGACAGTCTCTCCCCAACTATACTTCACTAGACAACGGGTATTTATTTTCTAATATGGCCTATTTAGTCTACGTTTCATTTTGGAGTTGCCACTACTCTTTAATGGTAGACTAGAAACCATTTAAGACAGGGAAGAACCATCTCGATTTCTATGAATCAGAGATATCGTGGATAGGGGGACTTGGTTACGTTAATGACTTCGATGTCAAAATCTCTAATGGGCTTTCGGTACCTAACTCGATTTGAAATGTCTAGCGTAGTATGCAATTTCTCCAAGCTTATCCACTAATTCTAACCATTCTAAACGAGGAGGAATCAATCAATTATGAAATGCATTATCGATTCAATCACAAACAACAATCCTAATATCGTCCCTAAAAAAAGAAAATCAATCAAAACCATCAAGGTCTAGTCAAGCCCTAAAAGCTTGTTCATTTTTATGGATTGTGCTTTTTTAGGGGTTTTAGGGTTTTTTAGAGGTTAGAACCCTTTTGAGGGGGTTAAACCGCTTTTAACCTTTAAACTAGGAAATTTTCCAAAAGAACAACTTATGCATCCCTTAAAATTCTAATATAATTAAGAAAGAGTGGCCACAAGTGTTCTGAGCCATTCTGCAATTTTTTAATTTTTTGAATTTTTTTGTGAAAAAATATTTATTTGATTTTCCTATTTCAAGAAGTCTAAATTTTCCATTTTTCTTGAATTTTCTGAATTTCACTCTTTTTATGAATTTTTTAAAATTTTCTGAAAATTTTTATGTTTTTTTATGTATTTTTTATGAATTTTCCTAATTTCTACAAATTTTTTGAAAATTTCTTATTTTTTTATGATTTTCTGAATTTTTATATTTTTTATTTTCCTGAATTTTTCTGATTGTTTATTCTTTTATACATTTTTTTTTATTTTTTTCTATTTTTTATTCCTTGGGAATGAATCGAACCAGTTCAGATCGGTTCAACTGTGTTGGACCAGCCTGATCAGTCTCCGGCCATTCCTGGCGAGGACAGTGCCAAAACAGCGCCGTTTCTTCCTTATTTTTCTTGGACATTTTCTCGAACACCTGGTGCGCATCTAGCGTAACATTCTTTCTCCTCAACGTGACTTCGACCCCATCTCAAGCGACCTCTGCCAATGCTCTGACCACCGCTTGTGATCCTAAGGCTTCACCCTATCACATTCCAACCACCAGCCACCACCAAACCACCGCCAGCCACTAGTTGACCTACAATTTCTAGGCCAAAAATCCTAGTTCTGAAACTACCTTAACCAAGACTATCTAACATTTACATCTCGTTTTAAGCCTCCTATTCGTTCTAGCAATCAACACAAGCATTTTAAGCTTCAAAAGAAGATCACATTTACATCTAGTTTTAAGCCTCCTATCCATTCTAGCAATCAACACAAGCATTTTAAGCTTCAAAAGAAGATCACGGAAAACTAAATTGTATAGCTCTAGGCTGTAGGTATTGCTTCGGCGAAGTTCTAAAGTTCCCGCAAAGATGATCATGTGGCCGACTCAAGTTCCCGCAAAGATGATCATGTGGCCGACTCGGGGAAAATGCAAAAACAATGATCCAAAATGCAAAGAACAACCAAACAACTTATTAAAAACATGGATATAGACTCAACAATCACAAAAATAGAAAGGACATAACTGAATTAATCAAGTAATGGTTCGATCGATCACTCGGGCATTACAACAAGCAGTTGGTATACGAGTGGGAAGGAAATTTATCTTTGTCGCCAGCGATCAAAATGGAAATCCCGAACCAGCAGGAGGCTACAAATTGGTCCTCCTGCATTTGCTCTGTCAACCTCAGGGTCTGGTTTCACTAGGAAAGTCCTCCATCTCGAAAGAATGATTGCTTGGCTCTTCATTCACTTCAAGCTCGATATATGGTATCGCACTCTCTTTGTAAGTCGCAAAATCCATTTCTCCATGCACAGTAATCATCTTTCCAACAACGACAAATCTAACTTTCTGGTGTAGGCTTGATGAAATGGCACATGTTGCATGAATCCATGGCCTTCCCAACAACAAATTAAAGGTTCTTGGAATGTCAACGACTTGAAAGTCAACCAAGAAAGAACGGGACCAATGATCACTTCCAATTCAAGGTCTTCAATAACATCCCTTTTCATGTCGTCGAATGATCGCACAGTCATCTTCGATGGTTTTATAGACTCCTCATTGATCCCCAATTGATATAGCGTACTTCATGGGCACAAATTGAGAGCTGAACCATTGTCAACTAACACTCGAGATACTTCCTAGCCTTTGCACTTGACTGTAATATATAGTGCCTTATTATGCGAGCAACCATCCATGGGAAAATCTTCATTTGAGAAGGCAATTTGATCCTTCAGGAGGACAGTGTCGACAAAATCCTCCAATTGCACATCATTAATGGTTTTGCGGCACGTGCAACTCATTAAAGAGCTTCATGAGAACCATCTTGTGCCTTTCAGATGTCTTGAATAGATCAAGTAGAGAAATTTATGCTGGCATCTTCCTTAATTGTTCTATTACTTCAAATTCACTTGCTTTCACAACGGATAATAGTTGTTTAGCATCCTCTTCTATCACCCCTTTCTTTTCAACTTCTCTCTCCTTCAGAGCATAACATCTACCTGATCAGGTAATGACATCAACTTTGTTTGGGGAATAGTCCCATGGCACGTGTTTGGTATCAAATTTGACTTTTGGGGGTAATGTAATCACCATTGATTATGGTTCATTCTCTTCGATCATCAAAGTCTTCAACTGATCGATTGGAAGTTGAATGGTAATCGACTCCACATGACATTTCTCTTCCCCATATTTGTTGACCTCATTCAGTTTGATTACGAAATGCGTAATCATGGACACTATACCTTCATTATTCTCATCGTCCATTCCACCCCAATCATCGGACACAATGACTTCATTTTTGAAAGCCCATGGAGGAGGTGTGCATTAGACATGGAAGTGTAGTGACCACTGTCTTGACCCAACAAGTCAACAATCTCACTTTGCTCACGCATCTCGCAGATGAACCGTTTGTTGCCTTGCCGAATCTTCTCTCTTTTCTATTCCTCTTCATATTTTTCCTCTTCAGGATTTACCTTATCATTCTGAATCTCGTCCATACCAACCCACCCATCGGGCACAATGACTTCTTTTTTACAAGCCTATGGAAGGGGTGTATATTTGACTTGGAAATTGTACTTCCCTGAATCTTCACTCAATGTGTCTATTATCTCACCCTTTTGATGTGCCTCATGATGGAATCAAATATCACCACGACGGTCCGCTTTTATCTTGGCTTCATATTTGTCATCTTCATCAAACTTGGCTTCCTCATCTTCAGCCCATATCACTCCTACCACATTGTGTTCCAGTAATAGATTCTGATGAACATTTGGCTCCGCTCTTGGAAGTTGAGAATCTTTCTATCAATAAGTTGTTGGACCTTGATTTTCAAGGTGAGGCAATTGTCCACATCATGCCCCCATTCACCCATGTGATATGCATAGGTTTTGGACTCATCAAATCTGGGAAACTTTGGAGGATGCTATCTCGGCACCTCTTTAGCCACCATATGCCCCTCGAGAAGCATGGGTAGTAACTTTGATAAAGGTCGCGGCAATGGTGTGAATTATTTCACAGGTTTCCTTCTTGGTTCAAACGGCTTTGTGTCTTTCCAAAGCAGTATTGGGTTGTTTCTAGAATGGTGTAGATTAGGCATTTGGGCTTGACATGACTGCCACTTCATGACCAGACTCTTTATCTTTCCTTATAGGATAGGATCTTCGCGATGGTGCTTCTTGCATTTTCTTCTCTTTTATCCCCCATTATATTCTTTCACCCACCTTCACAACCATGATAAATGTCTGAAATCCCGAGACGTGCAACTTGTCATAGTATTCATAGGGTAATGATTTCAAGAAGAGCTCAATGAGTTCTTCTTCATTGATTGCAGACTTGACTTGTGAAGCAACGGCTTTTCACCTTTGTGCAAAAGCTTGGAATCCTTCGTTTATCCTGTATTTGGTTCTCATAAGGTATTCTCTTGTTGGCAGCACTTCAACGTTAAACTTGTATTGGCACAAGAACTCTTCCGCTAGAAGATCTCATTCGATAAAGTCTTCGATAGCAAGGGCAGTGTACCATGCTAAAGCCACCCCTCAAACTATCTTGCAAGGTACAGATAACAAGAGGTGTGCTATTCGAGTATCTTGTCATCTTGTGGAGGTAGTATTTTAGGTGACTCTTCGGGCAACTACTTCCGTCATGCTTGCTCACGAATTCGGGGTCTTTGTGGTTCTTTGGAACTACCACTTTAGCATATGGTGAGAACTTGTCAAATCTCAATAGCTCGTAGCCTTGGCTTATGAGACACTCTTCAATCTTAGCCATATGTCCTTCTACGCATCAACAACTCGTTTCTAGAGTTCCTCCTTAGCTTCCTGCTCCGAGACGCCATTTTCTTTCATAACTCCACCGAAGATGCAATGTGCCCCCTCTCTTGCTCCTTCTGTATACCAACAAAATTGGTGTGATTAGGTCAATAGCGTTTCCGATTGAGTAGTGGTCGATCTAATTTCATTAGATTACTGGAGGATAATTACGTTTCTATTATACCTGGTGAGAAGCAATGTCATCCATGAACCTACATATGATTTGTGAAGCCTTGAAGATCTTGCAGTCGCCGAGCAACCATTCAAAAGCATCTCTTGTGACCACATCGCCCATTCCTACATGCGATGTGATCGCTATCTCTTCATAGCCTATCGTTAATAATGCAAGGGGCATGTATTCCTCCATCGTTGGTGTGTAGCTGGTATGGAACCATTTGGCTTCGTGAAAGTACCTTCTTTTTTTTTTTTTTGGGTAAAGTAAGTAGGTGAAAGTACCTTCTTGCTTGCTTCTTCATCTGAGAAATTAAACGTAAACAAGAATGTTGGGTTCCTGAGAAAAATTGCATTAGGTGCATATAAAGGGTACCGATGATGCTTACGGCTTCTTTTGCATAGACGAGGCGGTACGATCTTCCTTTCTTGGCCAATTCATTCCCAATTTCATCATAGAAATTGAGAAGCACATTATAATAAGCTTGCATAGACTCTAGTAGTCCATCCATGGCATCAACAGTCCACTTGAATTCAAGTCCTTGAAAATTACACACTTACTCTACACATACTTGATCATATTCAAAAGTTTGAAAAAGAGAGTGTGGATTACGTATTTCTCAATTGCTTCGGTGAAGGATACAAGGTCTTCTAATGTTCCATAGACGTCATAGATATTGTCGAGAATGGAAATCAGGGCGATCACTATGGTTAGTGTATATCTGGCCCCGGCAAACTCTGGCTGGAAATATACTCCCGATATCCATAAGAACAACTCCACAATCCTATCTCTAGAGAATGGGACCTTCCTTGCAACATCTATATGCTTCCGCCACCTATGATAAAACAAAGATGAGCGATATTGAAAGTACGTTAGCCCGATGAATTCGCATAGTTCAAACTCACTTTTTCACTTGTAAAGGACTTTCAAAGGTACTAATTAGCAGGGTAGATTGAAACTAGACGAGTAAACCTTTGGAAAACACAATCTATAAGCTAATTTTAGATTATACTATCACATGAAGTTAGTTGACCTTGTAATCCTGCCGAGTTCCGTCTGGTGTTGCTCTTGCAGTAAGTTGAAATCTAGTTTAGCCAAGGCGAGCAAGACCTCGTCATGTGAAGGCTCTTCTTGGTAGAGGGATATATTAATGCCTTGCCTCGAGTCTCAGTAGCCCCATGCGAAGTGGCTCATTGAGGGCACAACTCACTTGTTTCGCAAGACTATTGCTTACTTTCATTACATCAATCGATTCAAGTTGAGTTATAGCAAAAGGAAGTGCTTCCTCCAAAATATCATCGCCATGGCACCTTAAATGGCAAGCTTCATATGGGGTCAATAATTCGTGCACATCTATGATGAGCGATTCCTTAAATTTGCCTTCACTGTCCTTGAATTTGTTGAAGACCTCTATGCGGTCAGCCAACATGGGACAAAAGATGAAATTGATTAGAAATTAGGAAGGCAATGCACGTAGTTAATGTTGTAGATTTTCTTTCACTTGTTTCTCCTAAAATTCGAATGAGCAAGAGTAAATTTTGCGGCATTAATTTTCCAAAGAAGGAATTTTTATGGGCATATTATTGGATTGGTTCACTAAGTTTAAGACTTACCCGATATGTTATTGAAACCTTGTTGTTGCAGCAATCGAAACATAATAGCAACCATATGAAGGTCATCTCCCCTAAAACCTCCATGATCGAGTTGAGAGTAATTTTTGTGGATATGTTCTAATTGCTTATCTATTTCTCGCTCAAAATGTTAGTCAATTCCCAAGAGTTGAATTTGATCAATCAAGTGAAGCATTTGTGAAGGCTTATCCGCGACATCAGTCAGCATCTTCCTCACCACTCCTTTCAATTCCTCAACTTGTTCCTCCACTCTTCCAAGGAATTTGAGCTTCTGCAAATATGTAACACGCTATTCTGAATAAAAGCAAGCGTGTGAAATATATATTACAAAAAAAAAAAAAAACAAACTCAAAGGAAAGCGAAGTTACTGTGAAAAATAATAATCATGTTTTCTTGGTTACAAACCCATAGAAAACAAGGCAAGTTGTAATTTCTGATAACTCATTACGACGAGCATATATTCTCAGAAAAGTGAATTAAAGATAAAGGCCGAATCATTTCATTTTGAAACTTTCAAAGAGACGAAATCTAACGTTATTCTCTAAAATTGAATAATCGATGACCAAATCATTTCATTTAGGTGGAGTAATACAGTTGATGTTTTTGAAGGAGGGATTGTAGCATACGTTGGGTGAATACAATAGTCTTAAACTTGTTAAACATGACCTTGTTTGATAGAGAAATTCACAGACCTAGGGAGATAGTCGAATTGATAGAGAGGATGGAGATCAAAACAAAAGCCGAATGCCCGAGAAAGCAAAGACAGATTCAAAAGTAAAATCGACCATGTACGTTTGGTGATACTTCTCTTGAATGGACTGTGGAATTACGGTCGAAATGATCAAGCCAACCACATAGTTCTGCTACTAAGACTTAGTCCTAAACCAATGCAACTAGAACCATGTATCCGCATTCTCTTTCTCCCGGATGGAAAGGCTAAGAGAAAAAAGTAAACGAGGAAGAAAACTTTTTTCTCGCTCGATCCCTTCATTGTTCTACCACTTCTTACTAGCAGTTCTTTCTTTACACTTGAAGACAACCCATTATTTTTCATAAACATGAAGAGTCAAAGAGTTCACAAATGTTGAGATCTTTCAGGCAGAAGAAGAGCTCAACGCAGTCCTTAGCAGCCCTACTTTCACCATATTTTCCCTACGTTCACATATAGTGTAATTGGTACCTTCACAACATGTAAATATACCTTTTTCCATTCGAGTGCAATTGCAAAAGTTTTCTGGTTATACATTTTTTTTACCTGGAACATGAATAATGGGTGACTTACATAGTGATGGAAGAAGAGAGTTTTCCTATATGTAACCAATTTATCAAGCAACATTAGGATCGATGCTGCCCAATAATCTAAGAATTATGGTGCATATGTGTTATTGAAAACTTTATGATAAAGGAAAACATATTCCATATAAATCGTTTTCAAGGAAAATGGTTAGTTTTCGTTTGTTTTGTAGTTTATGGAAAATGATTTCCTTCTTGCTAGAAGGAGAAATTATTTTCCCCAATTTAAGCTTATTGTTTTCAGTTCATGGGAAACGCGTTTCTTTAGATCAATTAGTTTTTCATCATCCAAATATCGGAAAGTCGAAAAACAATTTCTCAGAAACAATTGTCCTTTAAACAAACGGGCCTTAAGTTCTTTGATGCCATCAATTATCGTGAACGCAAGGACTTTTATTAATCCAACAAAACACAATTGCACGAAAACAAAGGAAGAAGATAAGAGAAGAATCACTAACCGTTGAGTAGGAGGGAGAAGCATATTTGAGGAAGTAATCACCCCATACACTCTCGTGAAATTCCGCTGACCGGCGTTCGACCCTGCCGCTTCTTCCTTTACTTGGAGAAGAAGATGGAATTGCCGAAACCTGAACCGACATGTTCCCCACTATTTTCGTGCTTCGTTCACGGATGTCGGACGACTACGCGAATCGAAGACTGGGGACAGGCTTTCGCTGCGTTGCAGAACATCAACACTTGATGGGTATTTATAAGCAACATGTTCGTAGCCACCTCGTTACTTGGACTTCATTTTTCAGGGCAAACCAATCACATTTTAATGAATAATAACACGAGTGAGAATATTTCGTATGAAAAGAAGATATTCTCCTCATAACATTATCGATCCTATCCATCCCGCCTTCATACAACAACCCATATTAGTAAAATTCAGATGTAGTAAATAGAGTTTTATTTTCTATCGAAATTACTCGCCTAAACTTATTTCTTATCGACTTATACTTCTCGGTTGGTGGTCGAGTGACTCTGCCAAGGTCTCAGTTTCAGCCGCCTGAGTCACGGCATTCCTCTATTTTTCTGAGGGGCTTGGGATTAGGCACTTCTTCTTCTTGTTGCGATATAGTGGAAAGAGTTCTACCTATGCCATATATGACTATCCAATGTAAACTATTTTCGATAAACAATCTTCCAATATTCCTGTATTTGGATGACGGAAAACTAATTAATTTACGGAAAAACCTTTTTCATGGACTGAAAACGGCAAACTTAGATGGGGGAAAAAGACTTCCCCTTCTACTAAGGAAATCACTTTTCCTAAACTACCAAACAAATTTAAACTAACTATTATTCTCGAAAGTGATTTTCATGGAAAAAATTTTCCTTTATCATAAAGTTTTCAGTAATACAAACGTACCACAAGTTTAAAATTTACTTCATTGAAATAGTAAGAATCCATCAAAAAAAAAAAAGAAATAGTAAGAAGTAGGACAAGAGACGTTATTTGGATCTTTTTTCATTTTATTTTCATTTTGTATATTAGAAAATTGTCTAAAAAGTCCTACATGACAAGGATGGTGCTAACGTGGATGATTTTTAATAATATTTTTAATTATTTTTTTGTTTTTCTTTCTTTCTTTCTTTTTCTTTTTCTTCTTCCAAGTCCGGCGAGGGTTGGCCAAAGAAAAAGAAAGAAATAAAAAAAAGAAAACAGAAGAAAAATAATAAAAATAATAATTCGAAAAAATATTAAAATATTATAAAAAAATTATTCACATCAGGAACGGCCATGCCACGTAGGACGGTGTAAGACGATTAGCATCCACATCAGCGATTTCCGGCTAAAAATTAGCTAGATTAACTCAATTGGCAAAACGTGAAAATGTTTAGGATCTAATTGGTAAAATTGAAAGGTTTATGAGTAAATTGACAAAAGTGCAATAGGTTTACGACTCTTTGGATAATTTTCCCTCATATATTATCATATCAAAACTAATGAACAACCTTTCAGCGGCTCTGAGTAAAGAGCTCTTTTTCTTTAAATGTGAAGATTTCGCCCGTCTAGAGTTCAGCCCCATCGCTTTTGTCAACGTCCAGGTGCAAACTTTTCATGAAAAATCACTTCCAAAATCAAGGAGTCCAGCGCTCCTATGTCTTGTTTATGGTAACTCCATCCTACTACCAACTACGAAGTGACATTCTTTTGGTAACAACAACTGACATTTGGTACGCATTGGTAAAAAGTTCTAGCTTAAAGCTCCTAAGAATAGACTAGTAACTGATTTGACATGATTTATAGAAATCTATCTATACCTTTGTAAGAAAAGAGAGTTCTTAGGAGGGACGGTGGCATCCTTCCAAGAACTCTCCCTCCACTTGGTTCTATTTTTCTCTTCCTTCTTTTTCTTTTATATTCTTTCTCAATTTTTTTCGGACCTAAGCAAATCCCTAAAAAACTTTATGTCGGCTCTCGTCCGGATCTTGGGATCACCGAAATGTAAAACTTTCATAGGGTATTTTATCTTCCTGAGGAAAACAAAGATATAGAGGGAATTAAGGATGTGAGACGTGTGGATACCAGCACATTAAAATAAGAAATCCATCCATGGAGCCCGTCTCACAGGATGGGGACAGGCTGCAGAGGCCCTCGTAGGAAGGAAAGCTTACTTCCTTTGGTGAGGTTACCTACCTGAACACCAATAATTCAAGAGAAGCCCCTAATCAAGAGGTTACCTCTTAACCTCTTCCCTTTAGTCTATTTTTTGTATTTGAAAATATTGGTATTGATATAACTTAGAGATACTTTTACAATCATAACTCATAAGCTCACATATACTATAATATGAGTAAAAAGTCTGGCACATGTAATTTCGATGAGAAAGATTGTTAATACGCAATTTTACAAGTTTAGCTTAGTCGATTCAACAAACTAAAAAATTGCATATGATTATGGACTTGCTCTTACTCCCATAGTATTAGCAGTCATAATTAATCTGCGATGCTACTCAAATTCAATTCGTAAAGAAATAAACGAGACAGTTTGCATATCTTTCGCGTTGGTTGGCTTTAAAGAAAAAGTAGGCAAATATGGAATTAAAGAAAAGGGATACTTGAATAATGAAAATTTGACGTTATTTATCCATAAAACGGAAAAATTAATGAAAATACTAATTGACTTATTGATTTCGTAGAAATCTTTGTAACCAATCATTCTAAACACCTTCATTATTTATCGATAAATTTCTTTATCACACGGCAACGCGCAAATAACACCCTCGTATATTATTAATACAAAGTCATATTCCGATTTATATTAGGTGCTATCCATTAAAAACAATTGACAAGACACAGGTCCAACGCAAGCAATAACAGAGCATATACCAACGACATAAAGAAAACATTACACAAGCGGTCTTATTCATCTCTTATTGGAGAATTTTAACTACCCTTTCTCTCGTTAACAATTAAATGAAGAATGGATAAGGTCGCTTATAGAAAATTTATCTACACCTGCAATTAGGCTTGAAAATCCATGAGATGCTTGGGGATAAATGGGGTTTTAACCGGGCTTTTATTACATACTAAAAAATTTCAACTGAAAAGGTTGGTGCGGTGGCGGTGATTTTGCATTGTTTTTTACTCTTTTCTTTTTCCTTTGTTTGTAATAGTTGAATTGTTTTTGGTAAAGTAATATCAGCGTTTTACTTTCATATAATATGGAACACTTGAAACCTTCAAAAATCAAATTCTTAACACTTAGGCTTCGTTTGTTTTGCAAAAAACATTTTCCGAGAAAATATTTCTCATTTTCCGGCGTTTAGTTTGCTTAGGAAAATAAGTGAACGGAAAACTTATACTTAAATTCGGGAAAATAATTTCCTCTTTGAAAAACCGGAAAAACATTTTCCAAAATATGAGTAGTTATCGGTGCTTGATCCTGAAACTCTAACACTTGAGCATAGAACCCTAATGTTGGTTCCTAAGTCCCAACGTTCAGGACTAGGTCTCCAGCAACTGAGGTTGGTACCCCAACACCTACACCCGGGTCCATCGAGGCTAGGACCAAAGCCTTGTACCCATGTCCAATGCCTCGGCACCCGAGCCCAAATTCATAAAAGTAGTGCTCGGGTCCCCAATAGTCGAGCACCGGCCCCCGACACTCAGGTCCAAGACCACAAAAGCCATGCGTGGATCCTCGATGGTTGGGCTTGGTTCCTTAGTTAATAAAATGTTCGTTCTTATAACAATATTTTTTTTAAAAATCAATTTTTAATTATTTTATTTTTATTATATTTTACTTTTCTTTTTTTCTTTTCGTTCTCCTTCTTCTTAAGATGGTTGCCAGCCATGGCGACGGCTAGCAAATAGCCACAAGCAAGGGTGAGCCTCGCCACAAGCCAGTGAGGCTCGAAGCTCGTCGGATAGGGCAAGCTCAAGCCTTGTCGACCTGTGTCGAGGCTCGAGCTCACCGATCTGGCGAGCTTCAAGCCTCGCAGACCTCTGGGAAGGCTCGAGCTCGCTAGCCTATGGCAAGCCTCACCCCTCGCCCATGGCCGATCGCCGTGGCCGGCCTAAGAAGAAGGAAAAAGAAAAAGAAAGAAAATAAAAAAAAATGAAAGAAAAAATAATTAAAATTAAAAAAATTAAAATTGAATATTTTGGTAATTTTCCCTAGCGAAAATCAAATCTGATTTTCTATACCAAATGGCGAAACATATTTTCCGGATCATTTTTAGGTTTCAGCTAGACACCAGAAATTATTGTCATTTTCTTATAAAATGACTTTCTAGAAAGCATTTTTCGCGAAACAAATAAAGCCTTAAAGTTATTCGGAATTTTTGTTTGCATCTTTTAAAAATCTTCTAGAATGATCCTTTTTCGTTTTTAGAATTTGGGAGGGTAGTTCAAAAAAGTACTTCGTTATTTGGTATAACCAATACTTGAATTAACCCAACACGAGCAAACCAGCTACAAGGTGGTGAAACTATGTATATAATAAGGTCAATTTCACTCATGTCTGAGTAAAGAAGGACTACACTAAGATTTAAGGTGAGTAAAATTGAAAGCACGCGTTTCATTGAGAAACTCTTTTTCATTAACAACCTTCAAATTATGACTGACTTTCGAACGAATATATCAATTTCTGTGACATTGCTCGTTCTTGTGTTTCAGGGGAGCTTCCATTATGACCAAACCTAGCTTGTTCAGTCACACTCAAGGACAAGAAAATGAGGACAACCAAGTGCGGCAGCCTAGTGATAATGAGGTCACACTATTTTCTTGTGAGGTCATAAATTTGAATTTTATCATGAGTGATTCTCTAGCATATGCTTTGTGCATTTGCTACATCACATGGAGAGACTTCCTGCTTTTGGCACGCCAAAGAGGTTGTGATGATAGGGTCATACATTTATGGGTGGACTAAATAGTAACGACCCATATCAAATATTTCGTAATGGAACCCTTATACCAATGTATAGAGAGTGTAATTGCGCCAAATCACCCCTCCCATTCTTTCAATTATTTTAAAAAAATAAGGATACCACAAAAACGGAAGTACCACTATTTACATCCTGGATTGACTGCTCAAACCCATGAATTTTTATTTTTATTTTTTTTGCCTTTCCAGAAGATAAAGTGATTGACTTGAGGCCGGAAAAACAAATGTAACTTAAAAGAAGAAAATCCAACCGCCTTTAAAGGTTGCCACAATTTGGAAAGTAAATGTTGACACCTTAAGCCCTAAAGAATTTAAAAGAAATTCCAACCACCTTGATCTTGTCCAATTAACCAAAATGTATGCTTAAATCCGATGGGTCGCAAAGACATGAAAGCTTTAGATTTACTCCAACAACATATTCATGTCCTCCAGAATACAATGTCTACGTCTGTATAATTTAGTTATCCTATATTAAGTTTTATGAATTTTCTTAGTTTTTTCCTAGAAATATACTTTTTGGGGTTATTACTATTAAAAAGCTCAAACTGGTATTCCCATGAAACATTTATTTCAGCCAATTTTCATTTCACAAAAAATCTTCAATTGGAATCCCATGACATATTAATCCAAACTAATTTTTTGCTCACAAAAAATCCAAAACTAATGTCCTTAACCCAAATCTACCCTCCGTCAAAGTGCATGCATATCAACACATGTGGATTTTTCACGTCAAATCTATCATCCTCCACGTCCGTCGAAACGTATGTATTTTACTAGGATATTAGACAGAATGTCAACAGAGCCAATTGAGGTACTAGTTTGGAACTTTTTTGTAGTATTAACCCTACTTTTTATATAGACATTGGGTATTGAATATTTCAAAAAAAAAACTAATGATCTATCCTTGGGTCTATATCTATATTGCAATAACCATG
Organism: Syzygium syzygioides; assembly: GCA_031216285.1. NCBI lineage: Eukaryota > Viridiplantae > Streptophyta > Magnoliopsida > Myrtales > Myrtaceae > Syzygium > Syzygium syzygioides. The sequence goes on along the minus strand of CM062245.1, from coordinate 18,773,141 downwards.
TTTCAATTAATTGTTGGTTTGGACGATCAAGCTCCACCGATTATATCTTTCGTTCCTTCATGATCTTTGGGATAGGAAACTTAAATTATTAAAGAAAAGAAAACGGGCACTTGTTAATAAATAAATGAAAAAACTTCCAATTTTTTAATGCTATGATTAGTCTCGTGTTATGCATAATCACTATTTTTAGATATTGAATTAATTGCCGTATCAATTATATTTAACATGAATATGCCAAGAGCTCTCACTTTAAAATGACCCCCAAAAACGTATATTGGCTAGAGTTACTCTTGTTATAAGAGGAGGAAGTCCCTTCAATTTCATGTCAATTTTCCTAGATGTAAACATTTTCGATGGTTATGACAGCTTTTTCTTACTTGACTAGATGGCTGTGACTCATACGGTACATGTATACTATTCTACATTCACATCCTTTGAAGAGTGGAGGAACAAGTTGAGGAATTGAAAGGAGTGGTGAGGAAGATGCTGACTGATGTCGCGGATAAGCCTTCACAAATGCTTCACTTGATTGATCAAATTCAACTCTTGGGAATTGACCAACATTTTGAGCGAGAAATAGATAAGCATGTATACTATTCTACATTCACATCCTTTGAAATTTGAAATGAAAATATCTCTTCGAAAGCTTAATTTACTTCTTAAAATCAAGGAGTCCATCAGCTCCTATATCTTGTTTAGAGTAACTTCATCCTCCTACCAACTACAAAGTGACATTTCTTTGGCAACAACAACTGACATTTAATACAACATTAGTTATGCAGTCTTACCCAGAGTTCCTAAAGACAAATGACAAAATTTACAACCAATTCCGTACCATACATGAAAGTAAAGCTCTTGGTGATAACAACTGACATTTAATACACATTGGTTAAAGTCCTACCTTAAAGTTCCTAAAAATAGACTAGTAAATTGATTTAACGTGGTTTATAGAAATCTATCTGTACCTTTGTTAGAAAGGAGGGTTCTTAGGGGGGACAGTGTCATCCTTCCAAGAACTCTTCCTCCAATCGGTTCTCTTCTTCTCTTAACAACTCTCTCCTCTCTTTTTCCTTTTATTCTTTCTGAATTTTCCTTTTTCCGTTTCGCCCCTTTAGTCTATTTTTTTTAATTTAAAAATATTGGTATTGATACAACACACTGGTACTTTCACAATCATAACTCATAAGCTCACATATACTATAATATGAGTAACAAGTCTGGCATATCTAATTTTGATAAGAAGATTTTTTTTGGGCGAGTCGATAAGAAAGATTGTTAATACGTAATTTTACAAGTTTAAATCAGTCGATTCAACAAACTGAAAAACTGCGTATAATTATGGACTCACTCTCACACCCGCAGTATTAGTAGTTATAATTAATCGGCGATGCTACTCAAATTCAGCTCGTAAAAAAATAAATGAGATAGTCCTCATATCTTTTGCATTGGTTGGATCTAAAATGAAAATTGACGAATATGAGATTCTAAAAAAAAATTATTTATCCAAATCACCACAAATACATAGGAAAATCACGAGATAATTTATAAAACTTTCTTTATCGATAATACTAAAGAAAGGCCAAATGGTTTCGAGACTATCAAATTTAATAATTCCCGCAAACTTAAATTCGATGCATGTCGATTAGAGGGGAAAACTACCAAAAAAGTCCCAAACCTATTATACTTATACTAATTCAGACCAAAACCTTTCAATTTAGCCAATTGAGTCCTAAACATTTTGACATTTTGTCAATGTAGTCCACTCGGCCAATTTTGACTAGAAATATTGATTTAAACGCTAGCCGTTCTCTATGGCACAGCGGATGCTTACGCAGACAAATTTTTTTAAAAATTATTATTTTTTCTTTTCTTTATTTTTTTTCCTTCTTCCTTTGTTGGTCACCGAGCCCAGTAATGGCCGGCAAGGGTCCTCTCCGAATATGGCGAAGCGAGACTTGCTCGAGGCTAGCGAGGTTGCCCCTTGCCAAATCCCGGCAAGGCCAACCCTCGTTGGCCTCTAACGAGGCTCGACCTTGCCCCAAGCCGGTCATGCCAACCCTCGCTGGTTGTCGCCCTTGGTCGGTTGTTTATGACATTAAAGGTAACGTAGAATTAATAAGCACATGCTCACTACTTTAAAAATTCATCTTAGGGTGTATTTGTTTCGACGAAAATTTCATAATAAAAGAAAATGTTTTCTCCTTTTTCTCTTAGGGAATTCATTCTCCCAACTTTAAGCCTGCAAATTTTTTTTGACTGTAAATAGTTTTCCGTTGACTAATCATTTTTAACAAACCAATCATGTGAAAAAGTCCAGAAATCAATTTGCGGAAACTTATTTCACTCACACAAACACACCATTAGAATATAGAACATGTGACTTAGTACTTAACGACGCCCCTCAAAGGAGATATGTGATCAAGAAAAGAACAGAGCTGCACAGCATCACTCAACGGAACCCCCTTCTCTTTCCAGCTTGTGCTGTTCTTTAGTTCATGTATTTTCTTTTTTTCTAATTTATTTTCCTCTTTTGTTTGTCTTTTGTGTTTTACAATTTTTGTTGATTTGGCATTGACGTGTAAAACCACATCAACAAACACAAGCCCCATGAGGAAGTTAGATTGCCATGTCAGATGCCGATCTTACCAAATCGAATTGAAGGAATAAATTGGTCCATTGAAAGAACATAAGGACCAAACTGAATATTGAAGAAAAGTACATGAACAAATTATGGCATTGTCTCTTTAATTTCCAACCATTAGTTTATCAATTATTCTTTAAGTCTCTTTGATTTTTTAAAAGAGCAAGGAAAAGCTTTGAACAAAATTTTAGGTGCCAACAATAGCCAATACTTGTCACTTTGATTTTACAAATTATGGTCTCTCCATTGAAAAAAAAATAAGAAGAAAGATTATACTTTGCTACCTTCTTCATAATGGCAAGTATAGAAACCTAGACAATCTTGTTTTGATTCGAAACACAAACAGTCCAATTCATTATGGGTTCAATCACAAGAAAGTGTACAAAACAAAGTAAAGTGCCACAAAAAGCAGAGACCCTAGACCAAACCCATCACCCCCACCATCATAGCTTGAGCTACTGCTGTGATACAGTTTAGAGCTCCCAACGTATGTTGGGAAGTGGAGAGAGGGAAAGAAGGTGGTGAGGAAGTGGATGAGGAACAGCAAGGATAGGCAGAGGAGAACCATCACAAAAGACATTGCACCACTTCAAGCCACATCAAAGTTGGCCAGAGGATGACCACTCCTAATGCCCCAACCATCAGTGATGGCACCGATGGGTATGGCCCTCCTCCTCCTCCTCTGCCCATCTCTCTCTCTCTCTCTCTCTCTCTCTCTCTGGTGTGGTGTGGTGTGGTGTAATTATCTTCATATTGTGCCGCTGTAGGGAAAAACAATGATGAGGATGTGTGGAAAGATGTGACCAAAAAGAAGGGTTAGATGCGAATGGAGATGACTTTCTAAGCAAATTTTGGCTACATTCTTTCTTTTGGAAGTATGTGGTTAGTTCGCCAATGTATCGAAAGCTCTTCCCCTTTTTTCTTGTTGATAGCCCACCAATGCATTGAAAATTCTTGTTCTAACGAAAAGGAGGGTAAGTCTTATTCCTTGGAGGTTTTAATTCATTGACCACTTAGTCAACACAGTTTATCTATCTTGGATCTGTGATCGGATAAAGAGCTTTCGGTTTCGCACTATGAAGCACTTGTAGATGTTCACTTTGGATCACATTCAGGCAACAATTATGTTTTCCTCTTCTTGATAGATTAATTGAATCATAATCTTTAGTAATAAGTGCATTTGAAGTCATAAACTTTGTCACAAAAGTGTAATTGAATCCTAATACTTTCAAAAAGTGCAATTAAGTCCTAAAACTTATCAAGAAAGTACAATTAAGTCTTAAAACTTGTCGAGAAAGTGTAATCGAGTCCTACAACACTCTCAAAAGTTCAATCAATGGAAAGACTAGATTGGATCAATTTAACAAGTTTTAAGACTTAATTGCACTTTTTAAAAGTTTTAGAACTCAAATGCACTTTCGTGTTCTTTACCCAAAAAAAATATACTTTCGTGACAAGTTTTAGGATTTAACTGTATTTTTTTAAAGTTTTAGGACTCAATTGCACTTTTGTGACAAATTTTAATACTTCCAATGCACTTATCACTAATCTTTAAGAGGGGAGTAACATGTAATCAAATGTCATTCTTTATATGCATGCTCTTAGCTTCCTATGAATATTTATCACGAATGATAAGCTTCATAGTCATGAAACTTCAATCTACTCTTCTTGTGTGTTCTATGGTTCTAAATAGAGAATGAACTATCATGTAACGAAACTATCAAATCTTCGAATATAAAAAGAGAACAAATCTGATCCTTAATTTTTCTGCATTGAACTCCAATTCCTACAAATATGAATTGATTTCTTACTAATCTGCCACCAAGGAGGTGATAGAATAAGGGGTTTGCGGATTCTAAGTACAGGCTATCTGATATAAAGAATGAAATATTTGAATCATTGTTTTATTTTCATGTAGCTATCAATGTATCTCGCTGTGTACATTAGGAAGGAGACATCTTTACGATGCTTGCAAGGAACTTTGTCCTGTGAACGGGGAACTGATTCATGAAATTTAGTATGAAGACAAGGATGACTTATCATGTCTAACCTTGAAATTGACAGAACAAGACGATTCTGCAAATTAAATTCGCCATTGACAAAAAGACATTACTTCTTGCCATATCAAAATCAGCTTATTATGTTAATCAAAAGATGGACTAGTCGTTCAGCCGTGTAAGACTCTTATATCACAATCCGAACATGATCGCGAAGTTTGAACGTCCAATCTCATCGACTTCCTCAGAAATTTTCATTTTCATGTATTTTTTGCCAAGGTAGACTACAAAAGAGGCTTTGTATCACTCAAACAAACATTGGACATGACACTACAAAAAAACTGCATTTTAGCGACGACAATTAGCGACGAACAACCGCAAATTTTCGTCGCTATAATTTTTTAGCGACGACTTTTGCGACGAACCAAATTTCGTTGCGAAAAACCATGTCGCTAAATTAGCGACGAAACATATGGCAATTCGTCGCTAATTAGCGACAAACTGACTCGTCGCTAACACATCTGTCGCAAAACTCAGATATCGCAACTTAGCGACTAGACACACCATTAGTCGCCATTAGCGACGAACTACACCTGGCGTCGCTAATATTTTAGCGACTACAAGAGTATGATCGTCGCAAATTTTTGCGACGATATTTTTCTTTTAGTCGCAAAAATGTCCAGAATGCATGGAACTCAGTCTCGCATATTTAGCGACAACAATGTCTACTGCCGTCACCAATTAGCGATAACTCTATCCCCCGTCGCTAATGACGTCCCGAATGCATATTATAGCTCTCGGCCACTTTTAGCGACGACACTGTCATCTACCGTCACTAACGATGTCCCGCATTTATATAGATAGATCACGGCCACTTTTGGCGACGGGTATGTTTTCTTCCGTCGCTAAAAGTGTCCCCGAATGTAAATTTAATAGTTCTCGGCCACTTTTGGCGACGACAATGTGTTCTTCCGTTACTAATTAGCGACGATTAGATTGTCCGTCGCTAACGTTGTCCCGAATGCAAAATGGGTATCACTCGGCCACTTTTAGCGAAAGGTAGTCGCCGATTCGTCGCCATTTAGCGACAAACGCAACTGTTCGTCGCTAAATCGTCCAGAATAGCGACGATAGTATATCGTAGCGTCGCTAAAGCTGTTTGAACGATTAATATGTATTTTTTGTTTTTTGTTCAGTTCTACCTGATAAGTCATAACATTCAACGCAAAACGAAATATAGAAGCAAAAAGTAAATATCTAAGAAAAGTACCCATATCAAAAAAATTAAAATGTATATATTGCAATTATGTTCAGCAAATGTATCTAAACAATTATCATTCGCACATATCAAAAATGTTCAGCAAATGTATCTACTCTTCATGGTCTTCATTGGGTGGGGGTGCCGGTGGAAGTCCAGTCTGCTCGACTGCTTCAACCTCATCGTCTTGCTGCGAATGCTGACCATGCTGTTGTCTCATTAGCATACTCAATTGTTGTTGCATGATGCGCATTGCCTCATCTCTGGCATCTATGGCATCTAGTCTCTCCTCCATCTTCTTCATTTTTTCGTCTTTCTCTGCAAGTAGATTCTCGAGGTTTTCCACTTTTTTTCCAGCTCACTCTCTCTTGCGCTGCGCCTTGAACTTCTGCCTACCGATTTCATGCTGTCCCGGGCTAACGACCCCAACCCGTACACCTTCCCTTTCTTCACTGCTGCAGATGCCTGCCACCACAGCTTCTCCTGCTCGGCCTGCGACATTTCAATCGCGGGCGACGTCCCTTCTGTACCCTCGCCGCTGCCACTACCCCCGACACCCGCCGTAGATGCAAGCATTTCATCAAATTTTTCCTACGTACACACTTTAAAAGTTACTAGGCATGCATTACAATCAACTAATCTGCTATAAAATCATCAAGTTCGAACATACCTTAACGGCCTTCGCCGTGCCACTGACGAATGATTTGTCCTTTCTCATGAAGGTCCGCTCATATGTTTGTGAGAAGCTGGGCGGCGTTCCCAACACCTTCGCCTAACATACACAACGGACTTCCAATTAGTCATACAATCTATTAACGGAATAAATTGACAATCTGACAATATACTTACCATCTTCCTTTTGTGCTCCGCAACTGTGATGGAGCCGCCGGCATACGTCCCAATCCCAAATTCTCTGGAACTGGAAGTTCGATTAATTTTATTCCTCTCGCTGGCGCACTTATGCTCCTCACTAGCCCACTTTCTATGGATTTCCCTCCATGACTGATCGTCCATCCAAGCCGGCTGCCTCTGAGTGGTTTTCGCCTTGTTCATCACATTTCGCATGTGATCGCCGGCCTTCTTGTTTAAAATTCTTCTAACCTCGCTATCCATAGATCTGTCCCAATAGTACTTGCGCTGCAAAAAAAAAACGCTAACTCAATTTACCAATACATTTTAGAAATGTCACTAACAAACCGATCTTACACTTACCTCAAACTCTCGCCACCATACTCTCCTATGTTCCTCCGGCGCTTGCGTAATGCATGTATATGGCCCACGTCAAAAATTGTTGATCATACGATACCAGTCCCGCAAGACTACCGTCACAACCTCCCCATAAAGGTTCATCCGCTGAACTCAACACGTCACGAAATTTATGGTACACACTTTCATCAAATGTTGTGTCACCAGAATTGTCAAACTGTGATGTATGACTGGAGCTTCCATGCTCATGGGTGCTTGTTTGGTTCGTTTCCCATCCAAAATTATGAGCAGCTGCATCAAGCACCATTCTCTGATATGGATTTAATTCATCTCTAGCACTACTACATTATTCCCGTACACAAGGCAATTGGTGAGTATTGCGATATTCCTCGGGAGACATAAATGGTTCACCATGGCAAGTCCAATTGTAGTAATTCGGAGTGAAACCGTTTCTATAAAGATGCTCTTGAACGATATCATATTCTTGGAATTTACTGTTTTTGCATTTTTTGCACGGACACCTTAACTTACTTCCGTTCATGTATTCAACTTGTGAACTAGCAAACGCCATGAATTTTTCCAACCCAGCACGAAACTCATCGGTTAATCCTCCACGCCTAGGTAAGTTCTTATTATACATCCAAGACCTATCTTCTTCCATGATGCCTACGATGAAAACCCGACTCAACAAATGTCAAGATTCATTACGGTATTTTAACAAACATATGGGGGGTGTCACATGTATCCGAGTCGTTTAACCCCATATTAGGCTTGAAATCAATCTCGTGTAAACAACAACGTATAACGGCAACACAACAACGCGTAATAGACAGAAATATCACTCAAATTGAAAGAAGAAATAACTTACCTTGAAATTAAACAAGTTGGGACAATGGTGTATTTTTTGCGGTTTCTTCAATCGCGAATTTCTCACTCCCTTTAGCTTTTCCGATTTCTTCACTAAAGCATACGCATCTCCACCTCCAGGTAACTTGTACTTACTCCAAGTAGGCGTCGGGCTCTCGTTCAGACCGAGAGGAAGAAGAGATCGAGTGCTGCGAAATGAATGAATCGTCTATTTTGTTGCTGATATAAGCTATATTTAGCGACGAAATATATTTATTTCGTCGCTAAATAGCGACTAATAATTAAATCATCGCTAAAGATAGTCGCTATTCAGCGACTAAACACAAGTCGTAGGTAAATATAGTAGCTATTTAGTGACGGTACTAATATCGTCGCTAATTTGAGACGAGATTGCGACAACTTAGTCGCTAAACTGTCCAGAGATCAAGAAACGTAAAATGTAACATTAGATCACATTAGCGACGAAGTAATTACGATGCGTCGCTAAACTGTGTTTTTGCGACTACCTAGTATTTTCGTAGCTACTTAGCTATGATAAAAATGCCGTCGCTGAATGTAGTCGCTATTTAGCGACAGAAAAGCGTGATCGTCACAAATTGGCGACGACATCTTTATCTCGTGGCTATTTAGCGACGAATTAGCGACTAATTGTCTGTTGCCGTCGCTATTTTCCGTAATTGGCGACGAAATTAACTTGGTCGCTAATTTCGTCGCCACTTAGCGACTATTTGCCTTTTGTTGTCGCTGATTAGCGACGATACTGTTGTCGTCGCAAATATGTTGTAGCTAAATTACAGTTTTTTTGTAGTGTGACTTCACAAATTTCATTTATCGGACTTGATTTAGAGTTAGCTTACTACAGAAGAAAATCCATGAGGATAATCATTTATCAGATAAGCAAAACCGCATTGTTTTTATTTCACTTAAATCATATGGGTAGCATGTCAGTATTATTTTCCTTTCGACATCCATGTAGGCAAATTTTTACAAAACCTTGACAAAAGTATATATATTGCATAAGTACAAGTTTGGAATATTTGGGGTCACATAACAAAGTTTAGCGCAAATGTGTCATAGTTTGAAATTTTTAGTGGCTTTTTCCCTTATTTAATCAAAGATTCATATTTGTCAGGTTTCAAATTCGATGTGATTGTTGCGGTTGATTCAGAATATCTTTAGCATGCGGTAAATGCAATTAAAACCATAGGCATGGTCACGTCATAGAATATCAAGCAATTATTTTGGAATAATTGCGAAAAATAACGTAGTTATAAGAAATCATCATCACTTATAAAAAAAATTAGATCAATTTATTGAAAAAACAAATTTGTCCCCAAAACTCATGTCGATGTCTTTTCCTCTGGGAAAAGTGTTGAAAAAGTCTTAAACCTTTTGCATTAGTGTCAATTTAGTCCTAAACCTTTTTTTTGTGCTAATTCAGTCCTAAACCTTTTCCATTGGTGTAAATTTAGTTCTAAACCTTTTTTTTGGTGCCAATTAAGTCCTAAACCTTTTAAATTGGTGTCAATTCAATCCTAAACCTTTTATTTTTGTGCCAATTTAGTCCTTCTAGTCAATTTTTACCGGAATTTGCCGACGTGGATGCCTGCCGGCCGGCGGCCGATCACCGGCGCTGACGTGGTGCTGACGTAGACAACTTTAATAATATTTTAATATTTTTTGAATTTTTATTTTTTTCCTTTTTTTTCTTTTTTTTCCACTTTCCCCCCTCCTTCCTCTAGCCGGTCACCGGTCCGATGACCGGCCAGAGGCCAGAGGCAGGCTAGCTCGACCTCACCGGCCACTGGTGAGGGCGATTGTAACAGTCTGAATTTTTTATCCTTTTCCCGGGATTTAAAAAATGAATTTGACCAATGCATTATAGTAAGATCTCACCTAGGACCCGCGCATTCTCGGGATGCTAACCTTAAGGGTAGGGCTATTATGGGATTGAGTTCGCACAACCAAAGAACTTGATCTGGGTTTGATCTTCGATCATATGGATTGACGAGGGAATGTTTTAAGCCAACCGAGATCAGTCTATTTGATTGATCGTGTCCAAAGGGAACTAGTGACAGACCCTCGCATTTATATGACAATCGAGGTCGTCCTGGTTAGAGTAAATTTAAACGTGATTTTGACTAGGTGTCAGTCACGGGTCAAGAGCGCGTAATCCCAATGAGCCACCACCCGTTAGCCAGAGATAAGCTAAAGTCGCGATTGTTCAATTTTAGTTATTTCTTGGAATTCGGGCTTAGGAATCGAGAATTTTGAAAGTGACAATTTTGAGTGGCCGATGACGTTTTTAGCTTAGCCAACCTTGGGGCTACCCATTTCTGCAAAAAAATGGATTTCGGTTCGGAACTAGAAAAATTACGATTTTGCCCCTCTTGACCCCGACGTTGGTTTTTGAGGCCGTTTGAGATTATTTTTCGAGACTGATGTCATTTTGGGGTGGCCATGCATATTTAGAGTCGTTACGGTCAAAAATTGAAATTTTGGCTAGGAAGTGAAAAATAATATTATTTTATTCTCAGGACTTTGCAGTCGATTTTTGAGAGCTTAAGAAGCTATTTTCACGATTTCGACGCCATATTATGTTGGCCACACATATTTAGAGTTGATTTGGACCAAAATTGGAATTTAGCTCTAGGACCGGAAAAATGATCATTTTGCCCTTAGGTTATTTTCAGTTCCAAATTTTGGAAAAAATATTTGGGATATTTTATTCTCAGGACTTTGCAGTCGATTTTTGAGAGCTTAAGAAGCTATTTTCACGATTCTGACGCCATATTATGTTGGCCACACATATTTAGAGTTGATTTGGACCAAAATTGGAATTTAGCTCTAGGACCGGAAAAATGACCATTTTGCCCTTAGGTTATTTTCAGTTCCAAATTTTGGAAAAAATATTTGGGATAATTAAGAGTAAATATCAGCTCAATTATTGGACTCAAAGACCATTTTACCCTTGCATTATTAGATTGGAACGAATGAGGACCGTTAGATTAGGGGCATTTTGGTCAAAACCGTTGGATAGGCAACACATGGCACTTTTGGGCTAATATTTTTGACCGGTCTGACCAGCCCTCTCTCTCTCCTCCCCCATTCAGCCAGCCCATCGTTCAGCAGCTCCCCCTCCCCCACGTTTTCTTCCTCCTCCGCCGGTTTTCCTTGCCACCCGTCAGAGCTTGCCAGACCGCTGCCGTGCCGCCGTTGTTCGCCGGTCGCCGTTGCTGCTGCTGCCTTGTCCATCCACCACCCACCAGCAGCATTGCCCCATCTCGCCTTTCTCTCTCTCTTTTTCCCTGTTCAACGCAAGGAACCGCCGTGTACCGCCACTTGGAGGCCGATCGCCGCCGCGCCGAACCCCGATCAGCGGAGCCGCTGCCGCCACGACGTCTAGCCGCGCCGTACGCACCACACGTTGCCGTCCCCGTACAGCGTCAGTACAGTGTCCATACAAACGTCCGTACGTCGGCGTCCATACGTCGCCGGCAACGCTATTGCTGCTACTGTTTCGGCCCCTTGTCCAGCTAGCTTGCCCTGTTTTTCTTAGGTAAGTGTCTCCCCCAAAAACTACCTAGGACCTCAAGTATTTATAGGCTCGTTTAGAACTCGGTTTAGGTAATTTTGTGGCTGTTTTGGGACTGAATTGGAGGCTGGTTGTTCGGAGGTTGTTGACTGATATGGGGACTGAATTTATGTGGTTTGGTAGGCTTGAATAGGGCTGAGGTGATGCGGAATGATCGCGGCTGAATTGTGTGATTAATTGGTAATTCTATGACTTGATTGGGATAAATTGAATAATTGTGTAATTGGTGATTGTTGGCTGATTTTGGATGGTGTATCGGGCTAATCGTGGCTTGGCCGTGTGCTGTGTTTGTGTGGCAGTGAAGTGTGGCGATGTGGTAGTGTGAATGCACATTGAATTCGCGCGTTAAATGTGTATGGTCGTGTGGTGTTCGTGTGACGAGATATGCATTTGTGGAGTGTGGGTGAGGCATGAGGTTGGATATGACCGTGGGTGTGGTTGGTCGTGTGTATGTGTGGTTTGAATGGAACGAAGATACGGGAATGTAGGATTGGTTCAAAAAGTGAAACCCTGAGGCGTGTACGTTTACGCGGGGTAAGGTCCGTCCTGAGGCGTGTACGTTTACGAGGGACGATGCCGTCCCTAACGAGGTGACGGTGCTCGGCCCGACGGGGTGACTATGCCTGACATGGTTAGAAGACCGCTGGCCTGATGCGTTTTACGCCAGCGTAGTAGAAGGAAAATGTGTGTAGGATTTCATCCTGAGGCATGTACGTTTATGCGGGACGATGCCGTCCCTGACGAGGTGACGATGCTCGGCCCGACGGGGTGTCGATGCTTGACGAAGTCAGAAGACCGTTGGCCTGATGCGTTTTACACGAGCGCGGTAGTGGTGGAAGAGTTGAGAATGAGCGGAAATTGGCTTGAGGTGCGAGGTTTGAGAAAGTAACGCATGGTGTGAGTTAGTGTGCGAATGTGTTTGTATCGCGTGATGTGATGCTTAATTATGGGGCAGAAACTGCTAGGCACAGTATGGGACATGTCTAAGTGGTTTCTATCTTATAATTGAGGCACACGCGCGTCTGTGATGTATTTCTGTGATGCGTTGGCTATGTGGTTGACTAACGTGCAGGGACGTGCATAATGAATTCCAGGTAAGGTCGTGTGTAATTGTTAGTTTGGTTAATAGATTGTGTATTATGTGTGTTTTCGTTTGATGGTACGTGAGTGCCTACGTGGAGTTTGAGGTTGTACACTTATTGAGATTCGTCTCACGGTTGTATAACCGCCACTTTCAGACCCCCAGCCTTAGACCCAGGAGGCCCGTCTCCTCTTTTTGGAGTTTTGAGGAGTCGCCCAGGGAGCCCAGTGGAGTTGCAGGCGATGCCTAAGAGGTCTTCTGGAGGATCAAACTAAGCGAAGTGGGAGCATGAAGGAAGGAGGCGACCCTTAGATTTTTCCCTAGGCCATTTTAGAGGTTGTTTGACTTGGGTTATCCGATAGTGAAATTAAGATAACCAAACCCCTGAACTTTTGTTAAAACGGTGGCGGAGGATATTCGTCTGTATTTATGTCTGTAATGTGATGTTTGTATAGTTGGTGCTGTATGAATATGCTATTATTTGATTGTAGTGGTGGTCTACCCCGTTGTTGTCATCTTTTTGTCCGGGGTTTTGTTTTATATATTTGCTTCCGCACGTGGCTCTGATGTTTGGGTTGGGTCGGCGACGTTCTTGGGACGTCGCAACTAATTCGACCGGAGCAAGGGATGTCGCGAGCTAGTGGGGGTTCGAGGCATGACGGCGATGGCCTCGCCCAGCGAGGGCGAGCGGCGGCGCCGACGAGGTCGGGCCTCGTCCGACCATGGCGAGGCTCACCCTCGCTATGGCCTCCAGCAAGGGCTCGAGCCTCGCCCAACCACGGCGAAGCTCGAGCCGTCGCCGGAGGCCGCGATGAGGCCCGACCTCGTCGGATCTGGTGAGGTTGAGCCTCGCCCAACCAAGGCGCGGCTCGCCCTCTCTGGGCGAGGCCGCCACCGCCGCTCGCCCTTGCCAGTGGCCGGCGAGGTCAAGCTCGCCGGCCAAAGTAAGGAGGGGGGGCCAAAAAAAAGTAAAAAAAAAAGGAAAAAAGTAAAAATTCAAAAAAATATTAAAATATTATTAAAGTTGTCCACATCGGCGCAGGTGACCGGCCGCCGGCCGGCAGGGATCCATGTTGGCAAATTCCGGTCAAAATTGACCGGAAGGACTAAATTGACACAAAAACAAAAGGTTTAGGATTGAATTGGCACCAATTTAAAAAGTTTATGACTTAATTAGCACAAAAAAAAGGTTTATGACTAAATTGGCACTAATGAAAAAGGTTTAGGACTGAATTGGCACAAAAAAAAGATTTAGGACTAAATTGGCACTAATACAAAAGGTTTAGGACTTTTTTGGCACTTTTCTCCTTTTCCTCCGCCCTCTTTCTCACTCAGTCGCACATACGCAGCAGAGCCTTTCTCTCTCTCCACCCCTCACCGCCGCTACCACACAACGCCGCCTCGCCCCAACGGGCCACCCTCACTCCTATCTCCAATGGAGCTGGCAGACATGGTCGCTGGGTCGAGGGGTGAGGGGCTCGGCAGTGAGGGGCACCAGCAAAAGAACATAATCGTTCCCCTCAAAATAACATTATTGTTAGCTAAAACACTTCTGACTTGTTACATGTAACCTCTCCAAATATGCATTAACCAATATGCATGAGAATTTACCATCACAATCGACTTCATAGTTCAGTCTTGCCAATGCTATATACTTTGATAGTGGTACTAAGAATTATATTCCAAAAGCGAATAAGTCGGGTTTTGTTGTGATGGCTTGAGTAATGGGATTCCAATAGACCTGAGTTTACCTCTTCAAGGTAATTGAAGGGCAATTTCCGATTGATAGTGATGATACTATAATTACAAATTAAATGAATCCCATCTCTCCTCCCAATTTATTTCCTTAGGTGCTCGATATCCGATCTTTAACCTTCAATTTTGATCACGCAATGTTGATCATATTTATCATCTTGCACTTGATACAACTAGAGGTGGCAATTCGGACTGCTAACCCATTTCTCTACTCATCAGGATCAGGTGGTATATGAGTTTGTTAAATTTGTTTATTGTAGGCCTGAATGGGTCGAGAAAATAAAGCCTACCTGGACTTGGAGTATAGTGGGTTGACTCATTTTTTAACCCATTTTCAGTGAAAGAAAAAGTGAAACTAAGGTTCCGTTTGTTTCTCTCCAAAAAAAAAAAACTCTCCCTTAAATATATTGTAAGTTGTGAAACAACATATTTTAAGAAGACAACATCGTGGTACACCAGTTTTTTTTCAAACTATGAAGAAGAAAACATCGTGGTAAAATTCAGACAATTTCTTTCTTACAACGTTAAGATTCTTTTAAAAATAATTTTTTATTTCCAAAATTTCAAAGCAAATGCCAAATTCATTAACTAAAAATATCTCATTAAATTAGTCTCACAAAACCTAACATAAACATGTCAATTTATTCTAGTGAAGGAATTGATATGGTTAATTAAGTGTGTGTGGGTTCTAATGAGTTGAATTGAAAAAAGATCAATACAAGTATAGATAGGTTAAGTTACTAAATTTAAGGGATCGATTTGGGTTTAGCCCAACTCAAGCTCGACCCGGCCCACCCATTTAGTGCCTCTACTTGTCATGCAATATGTTTGAAGCTACTTGGTTATGAAGAGTTCCGTACTACCTAGAGATGTTACTAAAGTACAAAATAGAGAATACGTACATGTCAATAATACGTATGATAAATGACTAGCTGCATTAGAGAAATTACTTATTTTAGTTAAAAACATATTTTTATCATTCTGCTAAGAAGGTACTCTCTACACGAAGAATATGCTAAATTTACCAGTGCCTTGATACTTAATTTTGTATACGGATACAAAGAAAATTTGTTTGTGTCAAAATGTGTGCAAATGTTTATTGAAATACAAACGTCAATTAATATGCAATCGTCAATCATAATGTACGGGATTGATATAACATGACAATAACCACATGCAGCAAAACAAAACAAATCTAATGCAAAACGGGATGATGAAATGACATGACATGGCAAATCGGATACAAGTCATAATGCTGAGATGACATCACATGGTGATTATCATATACAACATCACACAACAAATCAAAAACATAGCATGACGATAAAACGACATGACATAAAAATAATCACACAAATGAATATCGTGTTCTAAAACCAGAGCCGAAGGAGGGGATAATCCTTTTGTCTAATCTACTAGAACTGGAAGCAGATTGAGTCGGGGCAATTAAATCTTTGAATCAGCTTGTACGTGTATACGGGATTGCAATTGAAGTACAAACTGAATAGTCGATACAATGTGGGTACCAGTGCTAACCATGGTTTTCCAGCTACAGTCGTTCAGCCGAAGATGGTGGGACTATGATTCTGACTTCTGTACTCAAAACATCCTATCGCATACAGACATTGCTAGGGAGAAGCAACAGACTATACTTAGCAATGTAAAGTTGATGAAGCTCTCTTCATTTGAAATGTCGTTTCAATTCAAGGTGGTTCAAAACGGCAACCCCCCAATCATCAGCTCTATTTCATCTTCGTGATCTCAAACATGGAAATCATAATTTGTTCAGTCTTCAGTACCACTCAACTCATCCGAGTTGGTCGAAGTCAAAGCCATGCGGATTGTCCATGTCACTCGTTCATTCGCGACTTCTTGATGGTTAAATCAGAATGACACACAGAAAAGTGCCCAAAGTTGAATGACCTATGAAGGTATCTATCCCTTACTTTAACAAAAAGAAGATGTAAAATGGCCAAAATTGCAGTTTCCAAATGAAATGCTCGCTGTTCCAAAGAAAATAAAGATTCATTCTTTTGTCCTTCCAAGCCTCAACAACTTCATCACATTCTCATAGACAATGAATGTTATTGAAGAAGCAGGGACATTTTTCAGTATGTTGGGTGTGATCCCTCTGTAGAAACCCCGTAAGCCTTCAAACCTACAAAAAAGCCAAAAGGGCATGAAAATTCTGTACTCGTCAACATTTGATGAGTGGGACGGAGTCTCAATCATATATAGTTGCATTACCTTGCAGTTTCTTTTACAACATGCCAAGTATCCATATATCTAGGAGTACCATCAGTGCAAGGCCGTTGCTGCAAAAGGAGTGAAGAATTGACAGAGCATTGAGTTCATCAAAAGTGTTCAATCAGAGTCCATCAAAAAGCGTCAAAGCAGTGGTAGATTTAGAAGAGAGGATGTATTTGGACTATGAGATTACCTGTAATCGAGTTCGAATCACCTGGAACAAGAAGCGATTCAATTATGAACGGAAAAATGACAAATTGAAACAAAAATGATTGAACGTAGTAAATAAGCTCACCTGAAATGGATAACTCAGAAGAATGGCTGCAAGTTTAGAGGATGCCCCCAGTATTGCATAATCAACAGAGTTCTGCAGAAGAAATCTTAAGTTGGACAAATAGCAAATGAAATATTCAAAGAGTTTTTTTCTCATGAAAACAGTTTCTGAGAAGACACAAGCAATTGAATTTCTTTTTCTTTTTTAATTGCAATGGTGGTTGGGGAGGAGGGCATTCATTACAGAAACAATTCGTTATTTAATTTTGAGCACCATTCACACTAGAAAAAATTATTAACTACATCAATAGTTTGGAAAAAATAGAATACGATCGACAAAAAATGTTCCTAAACATGATCCTCCAATTTTGTACAATATGAAGTCATAACAACCGGCAACATCATTTTAGTGTCCTGGAAGCTGGCGTTTTTTGTTGCCTGACCAGTTCATTGAAAAGCAGAGATTTAGAGACCGCCCTATGAATGTCTGAAAGCTTGCAAAGTATGGATATTTGGCGAATGAGGTTTATTGTCAAATGTATATCCCCCAAAATTTCAAATTAACCTACAAATAACCCTGCCCCAAATATCAGGTTGCAATGCTTCTGGATGAAACATTACCATTTATTACATTGAATACGTTCTCAAAATGCCAGATAAGACCTCCCGTGCAAACATTGCATGTATAGATATTTTCTCCCTTATCTAAAAGACATAGATAAGCCTCAGAAAAACTATACACCAATATATGAAAAGGAACAAGGATATTCAATAACCAGTAAGAAAAGTGTAGCACAAACTGCTCAATTTCAAGAAATTGCAAGACTGGCTATAAATGGAAGATACTCGAGTGCATTTTGGTCAATACTCAGAAAAAAGTGTAATAATGTGCTCACCAGCATCTTATCAGCACTTTCGGGCCCCTCTTTCCTTCCTTTCTCCTTAAGTTCAACAACAACTTTCCGAAGCTCCTCATAGGAAGTGAACTGAATAGCAGCATGAGAAACCTGCTAAAAGATTACATCATAATTGAGATAACTAATGCAGGACAATTGACCACAGAAAATTTTATGATGGAAAGAGGGCAAAACAGAAAGCTACCCATCACAAATGTATACAAGTATGTAGAAATATTTATCTGTAGATGCTTATCAGTAATCTATGGCAGCGGCACATCAGGGCAACTCTCCACTAACCAATTACACAGTTTCTCAGCCATCCTTGTTGTGCAAAAAACTGGAACGGGGCCTTCCTCCCTTCCCAGTTACACTAATGGATCACCGTTTCCTATATTACAGACCAATCTCTCTAAGTTCAATAAAATACAGTTAGTTACCAGAAAGAGACTGGGAACGATCCCTTTGTATAAAGCACGCCAACCTTCCTCTTTCATTATGGTTCTAAAAGCATCTGGTCATCACATATAAAGCAATAACCAACAGTCAGTATGCATCAACAATGCCTCCACAAAGAGCTGCTTAAAAGAAAAAGGATCCATAGGCCACGTTCTATCCAAGTTTATACAAAATTGAATGGCATTTTCTCTTTACCCCAACAAGTAGAAATTGTCTTTTAATTTTCTCTTCCCCTATGTATAAAAGAGTTTCATCAACAAAACTACCAATCCCAAATAGAACCATTTGTAAAATGAGGTCATCTGTCAAACCTATCAAGGGAAGTTGCATTATGTTATCTTGTAGAGTAAATGAAAGGCGTTGGTCCAAGAGTAAAACTAGAAACACATGTGAAAGAGTAAAGATTAGTTAATTTTGAGGCTTCCAAAGTGCATAGTATACTGGATTTCTCCTGCAATGGATATACATATATGTTGCAGGTGGATTCTAATGGATACATATCTTCCACCTGCACCAAAGCACGTTTAAAAAAAATTAATCCTACGATGAAATAACATATTGAATAAATGTAGTGAACACTAAATTAATGGAATGATGTTCCAAATTCTAAAGTATCAAAATTGATGAACAAGATCCACAGATAAGCATCTCCATTGACAAAATTTCAAGCCAAAGTCATGCAACTCACTTAAATATTGGTATCTCAGAGATGACATAATAAGCAAGCCAATGCAAGGTGTAAGGCAGACCATAAAATCCAGAATAAGGTCGGGTATGATGAAGTGGATTCTGAAGTTGCAATCTTGTTTTTATGAGCCAAACGGGATTTGTGCACAGAGAAACCTGGAGAAAGGAAAACAAGAACTTTATCTTAGTATATGCATCTATCTCCACAATGTGGGATATCATATATTCAATTCAAAAAATTCAATATGGGATACCATATAATCAATTCAAAAAATTCAAAACAGAAGGGAGATTATTTTTAAGAGAAATACTTTTAGACCGCACTAATCTAGTTAAAAAAAAATCCTATAGACACCTTGAAGTGGAATACTTTTGTCACTTCCCAAAAGCATTAAGTAGAGAACCATCCATCTTCTCAAAGATTGGCATACATGATACTTCATTCGCAAGTAGTGGCCACAAGATTTTTGAGAGAGAGAATTAAGCCCCCATGTAGTTGGGTCCATAACAAAATCTCTCTCTCCCTCTAGAACAAAATCTCTCCCATGTAGCTAGGTTTATAACAAAATCTTTGGCCACAAGCTTTTTGAGAGAGAGAATTAAGCCCCCATGTAGCTGGGTCTATAAGAAAATCTCTCTGTCTATAACAAACTCCCTCCCTCCATCTCGCACGCACACACAAGTTTTCTGCTACCGTCCAGAAAATATTCAATTCTCCATTGATTAAATGACTGCCATTTAAAAAGCTTAAAGCAACACATAACTTTTACTCAGTCATGGCAGAATCCTACAACATAGCTCGAGGCATGATGTTTTATGGACTATTTGCAGATTAAAACGTTATATCATCTTCAGATATCAACAATCTATGTGAAGATCTGATTACTTGTCTACACTCTACATTCATCATTTACCAGCACCATGCTCACTGAATTTCCAGATGTTTCAGTTAGGATACCCAATCTTTCTATTGAAGGCACTAGAATAATCTGATATGCCTAGTCTACAAGCAAGTTGACCTCTTCCAGACAATGACTACTGACGGTAGTGACCAGATGATGTAAAACATGCAGTAAAGTGCCTCATTGTCAATTGGCATAAATCACAACAGACCAAAGTGAATTATTGATATGCTAAGGGACCAAAAGTGTAACTTAACTCAACCTGATAAACTTCAACAATTGGCAAAAGACAAAAAAAAAAAAAAAGAGGTCTCCAGTTCCTCTGTGTATACAAACATGTTTTGCTTTGTCGAAGAACGATCGCATAATTGGTTAACATGATTGCTAAAACATTAGTCTATCTATACAAAGTTAAAACATAACAACTTGATCCAAATGAAGAATATGTCCTCCAGTTGAAAGGATTATTAAAGAGACATTAGTAGATAAACAACACAGTATGTAAAAATAAATGACATCCTCGTGTTCTTTGTTAAAAGACTTCACTATCCGAAGGGGTGCTCAAATATGACCAAAACTTTGAGCACCATAAATCCACAAATGTAATTTGGATTAATAAACAGATAGCACAGCTGAAATAGAAAAAGGAAATCACAAGCCAATATAAAAGTACGACAGAAGTTAATAAGTATAAGAATATAAGTTCTATGATCATGGACTTTTCTATCATACAAAATATAATGTTTTCTTGATTTAACAAAGAATCAATGACCGACTCAAACGGAACCAAACAAGTTCAAAGCTGAGTACTTTAAATCAATCTGACCATGTCCATGCTCACCCTAGTAGCAAGCCATCCTCCAAATTTTGAGACTGATAAGGTGACCAAAGGCCAGTTTTTTGAGCTTTATATTTAGCAAGGTTTTTCTTGGTTATTTATATTTATACTGTAACTCATTTGAAGATAAACTGTTCACAGCTCTAAACGAAAGTGGCAGCAGGAAACATCATGGTGATAAAGCCCCTGGCCCGATGGTCATTAGCTTTCTTTCATTCTTAGCTGCAGCGTAACTGATAATCGTGTCATGTCCATTTTCAGTGACTTCAGTGAGTTAGGAACTTTTAAAAAAAGTCTCAATACCTTTTTTTATCTTGTCATTTGCAGAAAGGGTGGTATTGATATATTAGCGACTTCAGACCTATCAATTGGGTGGCAGAAACTCAGTGGAAAAGTACTAAACAGCTCCAATCTGCAATTTCAAAATCAATCTCAGCTTCTAAGAGTTCTTTCCTCTTAGGTAGGCAAATCGTCAAACTCTATTTTAATTGAAAATAAGTGTCCTCATATGGAGTCGGAATCTGGAAATTCATAAGAGAGGAATGGATTCTTTCATTCGAAGGATCAAATTTCAGGTGGCTGATGGTTGCAGAGCTAGGATTCTGGCACATTGTTTTGGTGCAGCAATCCACATCTTAAATCCTGTTTCCATTCTCTGTTTAACATCTTCTGTATCATAATGCTTTTATCTTAATTTCTTATGTTTCCAACACGGTAATACCCTTAGGAATCCAATTGTTAGCTTTAAGCTGGAAGCTGATGCTCTTTGCTTGAATTTTTCTTCTCTTTTAGTAAAATGAATCACTTAGTTCAGACGAAAACAAGTTACGTTGAATTCCTTATGGGTAAACCCTCTCCCTATCAAATCTCCTAATTAAATTTTTTTTACCAGCACCTCCATTCAATTTCCTGCTCAACCTATCTAGCTCTCCAATGGGCCTTCAAATTAGTAGTTCAATTATTAGACTCTGTCTGCACATAAAGTTCTAATAAATGGTTTAAGATTCTTTCTGTTGATTTCTTTAGTAATTGTCAACGCTATGGAATAGATCGGTCACCAAAATAAGATTTAAACGGTGAATGTTCTTTGTCTAGTTTCAATTTCCCTTCGTATAGTTTCGTTTATTATCCCTCTAGCAGTAGAAACAAGAGAGAATCAATCTTTAAAAGCTTGTCTTTCGATATAAGTTAAACTCTATCTTCTTGAAAATTGCCAGCAAATAAATGAGATCTTCTCCATGAAGTCAACGGTTAGAGTGTGACTAAATCATGTTGCTGCTTCAGTTGAAGGTACATTGCTCAGAAAGAATATTCAAAGCACAAATTCTACCGAAAAAAAGAAAGGTGACTAAATGTCCACACAGAAACAATAAGCTATTGACACAAGGTCAATACAGCCAACTGGTTCACTTTATGGGCAACAGGAGATTGTTCAGATCCAAAGCAGTGGCGAAAGCTAGTAATTGAAGCTTCACCATACTAACCAGAGCTCCAGCTTCTGCAGCAGAAGCAAGATGAAGACCAGGAGATAGGCTTTCCTCTCTCTTTGCAGAATATCTTTCCTTGGCTCGGCCATAGCTAACAAGGGGAAAAATTCAGTCGTACACACAAGAATACATTATTTATCAAGACAAGATAGACTATCAAACGATTCATGAATTGGATGTTTAAAGACAAAAATAAGATGAACAGGTTGGAACAAACTGTAATTTCACAACCATATTGGTGAGGGAACCAGTCAAGGTCTTTGCTTTATGCGGTTTAACTAGATGTACCACCGATAAAACCATTTGAGAAACCCTTTATTAGACTTACTATTTCTGACATGATAAGTACAGTAACATAGCTTTGTCTATATATGATATGTGTCATAGCTGACTCCACACCTGAATAAAAGAGAAGAGTGGTGAGTCAGGCAGTCGTCAGCTAGCATGCCTTTTTCTAACTGACTCTCTATGAAATAAGTCCTATAGAAATTGTGCTTAAGCTAGGTCATCAACTGGAAGTGTATGGTAATCATAGAAATATGTGACCTGGAGGTAAACCAAACACATCCCATGCCTTTGAAGCTCT
Source organism: Syzygium syzygioides (assembly GCA_031216285.1). Lineage (NCBI taxonomy): Eukaryota > Viridiplantae > Streptophyta > Magnoliopsida > Myrtales > Myrtaceae > Syzygium > Syzygium syzygioides. Next base: position 18,750,366 of record CM062245.1, on the reverse strand, counting down.
GAGTTTGAGCCTAATGCACTTTCTCACATTACAGTTCATTGTGTATTGATTACATGGTTTGACTCTTGTTAGAACATGGTTGACTGTATGGTTAGATGGTCCAACCATGGTGCCGATTTGAACGATAACTACTACAACTGTTGTTCTTTTTTCTTTTCTTCACCGTCAAATCTGAGTCAAACTAGCTTTTTCCCTGGTCAAACTGTCCATTAGATTGGTTCAATTGGATCAATGCAACCTATAGAATTTGGTGGGACCAATGCCCTTAAGCTACAAGATAAGGCATGATTTGATATTTAAATGTTGTATGGTTTAGTGGTCTAAATAGGACTGGACTTTGAAGAGGTTCTCGAATCAGTCAGTCCACTCTGGTTGAAAATACAATGTCTCCAAGCAAGCAGCATTTGTTGAGTCAAAAAATCTAGGTTGGCATCTTAAAGCTGCCCATAATGTCAAGTACTGTTTTTATGGAGAATTGTCTGCCCAGAGCCCTATACTTAATTGGAGAAAGAAAATGCTTCAACATGATTGCTCTTTCCTACTAGCCCAAGAGTTGCTCAAGAGAAGGGAAAAGGATTTTGCTATGCAAAACCATAATGGCGATTTTGACTGAAATATTCCTAACTATACTTCCAAGGTATTTTTCGATTGTTTTTGGGAAAGAATAACTCGTGAGGATGTTCCCAAAACATGCCTTCAGCATGTGGAAACAAATTTATTTAAAACAGTCAACTATGCTTAGATCAAAATACATTGAGGAAATGCCTTTGACATTAATATTGACAGCAGGCCCAACAATGGCAAGCGTGAGCTGGTACTCAAGTAGCAACACCCTTTGGCAATAATTGTTTATGAAATTACCCCGTTTCCAAGCTATGCATTTGCTAAAGCCTTCCTCTAACTAATTGCAGGATTTAAAAAAACAAATTGAAAGATGCAGCTTTCCTTGCTCATGAAATGTGAAATGAGTAAATATAAATCCTGAAAACAGTAAAGGAAAGCAACAGAAAGTTCAGAAAAGATGAAGGGAAATGACAAAGAGTAAATAACGAATGGTCAAATACATCAGAGATAGAAAGTATAGCACTTACAAGAAGAAATATAGACCCCATGAGAGGCTTGACCCAAGTACGGCAGGTAAGAAACCGGCATAAAGACCTCTCAAACCCTGCAAGAAAAACTCATCACTCATTTACATCTGCAAAAGTTGTTTCTGCATCTAAAACTACAGACAGGCGTTCAAGACCAACGTTGGAAAGGTCAAACAATTGCCCAATAAAACTGGAGTTGCACACATAACAACGCATAGAAACTTGACAAGAACTCAAATATAACAGGATGTTAAAGCAAAGTTGTAAGATCAGACAGACAGACGGACATATATCATTTCTGCAATCAATGAATTTCTTCTCATAATATCATGCAATGTGTTTGGCAAGTGCTCGTATCAGCTTATATCGAGAGAAAACAGCATTGAACTTGCTTTGAGTTTCTCTGTTCCCTACATAGAGAACAGCTATATATTAGAGAGGGAGAGCATTTGATATCTGAGGAGATGGTTATGGAGAAAGCAACAAAATATGTAACAGAAAATAGATATTCGCAATTGAAGTAATCCAACTTAGGATACAAGCCATATATCTCTCTACTATATAATCCCCCAAGAAAAACATAGCAATACAAGATGCTTGATCTCGGGTAACTCGAATGACAATCCAACTCGAATAACAATCCAATATATTTGGTTGCAATTTCCTCCAAGAGACTTGAAATAGCACAAAGGCTTTACAGACTGGGAGAACAGTGACAATGGGCAGATTCGAGCATGATATGCCATCCAACTAGTCACATAAACTCTAACTGTTTACTTTAAGTTAGGGTCCTAGTATTCCTTTATAGGGAAAACTTATCAGATTCGATTTAGGACAACTTTACTTGAAACAATCCTTACTCATATTGTTTATCACGGTGCATATTTTCTGCTCCGTCACCATTCTCTCTCTCTCTCTCTCGTATCAAATTATTTCAAACAATATGTTAAGGCCATTCATGATGGATTTACCCACAGTCCATAGGTGTGACCCTCATGATATTGAAATGGATTCTTTGAAAAGAAACGTAAAACAACTCCAAACATAACCAGAGCAAATTTGAGTTTTGGGGCGTGGCATCATCATCATCATCAACAACAAGCATAGAAGACAATGAGGAGCATCCCAATACATCAAGAAAAGAGATCCCTTTGTCATCCTTGATACATTCCTGAATTTACCCTCTGATCTTGATGGGGCAAAGTTGGTAGGAACAAATCGAAAGGTGAAGTGGGAAGAACTCATTGATAGGGTGGACATCATTGAAAGAGTCTTTGACCACGAGACGATATTCGCAAAGTTGCAGTGCGCAGTTAGTGGCCATCGAGCCAAAAGACAGGGTCTTTATACCCCAATTATGACATGAAATTGAAACTTAAGGAGCCCCATAAGAATTTCCCACCTCAAAAAAGCAGGCCCTTACCAAATTACACCATATTAAGTAGGGAGGGTCGTCCATGTAAAAGAACACCACCGAATTCGAGCCACCATTTCAATGCAAGCACTGTCAGCTCACATAGCGGCGATTGCTCATGGTTCGAGAGCCTCTACGTTAAAATTTGTAGAACAATCTATTACCTTCTCCATCACCACTATCCCCTCCGCTACTAAAAAGTTCATTGTTTGATCAACTAAAGCTCAAAGAGAGAGAGAGAGGGAGAGAGAGACAGAGAAAGAGAGAGAGAGAGAGAGAGAACCTCGGAGCGAGCAATGGTGAAGAGCGCTTGGGCGGTGTTCTTGTACGCCGGGAGGTACACGACCCTACCGTCGTTCGCTGTGTGCGGGAGCACGCGAACGAAACCCATGTCAGTCGACAAGCAAAACTCGAAAGTCGCGCACGCGCCGACGCACCACCCGAGAGAGAGAGAGGAGGAACCTTGGAAGCGGGTGCGGACGACGTCGAGGGGATGCGTGGCGGCGACGGTGGCGAACCCGGCGAGGGCGCCGGCGGTGGCGTTCTCCCACTGCCAGTGCGGCCGCGACATTGCGTGCGCGCAGGAGGGACGAGATCGAATGGGGCGCAGGAGGGATGAGATCGAATGGGGCGCAGTCACGTTCGAATTTCGCAAGAAGAACAAGAAACTTGCCCGTCTTCCTAATTAGGCCCGGTCCTAGATCACAGTGTGTTAGACCTACCAAAAATCGAAGGGTTAATTCTAAAAAAAAAAACACAAACTTGATAATTATGACCTAAACCTTTTTTGTCTTATAAAAGAATATCAATTTTAGATCGAGTAATAATTCTGGCCTCAATTTTTTTTGTCTCATAAAAAATCACAAACTTTCATCATGATCGCAAATCTGATCCCCGTGGACTTTCTCTCTGAAATCACCCTTGTTTTGAGAAAAAGGATTATGGTGGTGAGCTTGGTGGATCTTGTCCATGGCGTCTATCGACGGACGATGGTCCACAACTTCAAATCACGACAAAATGACGAAGTCTAATTAGAGAGATTCAAGTTAGAGATATTTTTTATTTGCCGATGAAGTGAAGGATACGAACAGTTTCACCGTTATTATTCAAGCTATGGCTCAAAGAATAAGATAATGAATAGTGTTTTAAATCTAGTCAGCAAGCCACGTTGATTTATTGCTAAGGTAGAATAGTCAAGTTGAATAATCAATGGTTCTAAATTAAAGGGGGTCAGATTTTGGATTGAAGTAAAAGTTTGTGTTTTTTTACTAGACAAAAAAAAAGTTTGAGCCAGAATTGTCACTTGACCTAAAGTTTGTACTTTTTTATGGGACAAAAAAAAGTTCAAGCCAAAATTGTTCCTCAACTTAAAATTGATGTTTTTTTTTTGGAATTAGGCCAAAAATCAAATGGTTACGATGAACCGAGCTCACATGCAACATATAATCGACATTATGTTTTCTCTGCCGATGACAGGATAGGTAATGAGCCACAATCTCTAGATAGCAACCGAGTCTTGCACCAATCAAAGGGGCATCATAGGTTGCGAAAACCCGGACATCTCCCGATCCTAGGACTGCGGAAGGCGCGTTTTCCCAGAAAACCAACATCGACCATAGCAAGTCGAGACTACATTAACATATTGGGAATAAAGGCAAGATTACTGTAGCACTAAATTAGTATCTCGATCTATCCAAATCGCGGCGATTGATATCCTATCATTCGAAAGTTAGTTGCCAAATGAAAGGCATGAATTATCATTGATATCTAATAGATGATAGAGTCTAAGGTTGTGTGGGTCACTAGCTAGCTGGGGGACCGTAACATTCCCGGTTCGTTCTGGCCGGTCCAGTCTAAACCCGGTTCGGAAATTGCATGACTAGTCTTTTTCTTTATCAGCAATGTCTGCAAGGTCCTTTCTTTGGATGGTCCAGGAAAAATCAAGTCGGGCCTTTCAATGCCATGATTATGGTTCCTCCGCATTTTCTTGATCCTTTATATGACTAATTATATCTTTATTTTAATCACTAATTTCGGCCGGTCCGACCTGGTCCGGGGCGTTTCCACGTCAGAAGCCCAGTAGCCGCGAACATCCCAAATGAAAAGAAGTTATGGCTCCGATCGGCCCGGGCTTTTCGGGCCACCGGAAAAGTTCCGACACTTTTAAGACAACTTTCAGAAAAGGTGATAAGAAAACCTTTCATCATCAGAACCGTGGATGACTTGAGACTTTGTTTCTCCTCCTTTCGGAAGATGCAAACATGATACAATCATCAAAATGTACCAAAAAATTTCCCTCATCTAACAAATTGTGTTCCTACAACATTTTCAAGTATGGTGCATCCCGGCAGATTCACTGTCGGCATAGCAGCCAGGAAGAAGAAAATATGGGATATATAGCCAAAAATCGAAATGAGAAAGATATGGACATGAAAGAAAGAAGAAAGAGCATAGACTTTGAGAAGCCTAATGCTCGGCCTACGCAAGCACATACTGTTGCAAATGTTTAGTTCTCTTCTTGTTCTTGAGCTTGCGAAACGCGCACGACTCTATTTGCCTTATCCTTTCCCTGCTCACGCCCATGAGCTCCCCGATTTCTTGCAGTGTCTTCATCCTCCCGTCTTCAAGGCCGAACCTCCACCTCACCACTTGCTTCTCTCGTGGGTTGAGACTGTCCAGGACCTTCTCCAGGTCCTGCCTCATAAACTGCTTTAACAGCAAATCTTCTGCTGTTTCAGCATCGGGATTGGCTATCACTTCCTGTCCAAAGAGAGGAAATGATCAGAAGGGCGTTAACATGACAAAAAATGTGGGCCTTTTTCGAAAATAAACCTTCGCCAAATTAACCGATCCAAAGAGGTAATCCACACTAGCACTACACATTTCACTGAATGAAGGACTTCCTACTTGTATAACTTGATCTCGTTAGCCACAAGATAGTATCAGCAACATATGCTTGAAGTTGCTAAGGAGGTGAAAAATTGACTTTTTCACACTAGATGGTATGACACAACATGACACAACGCATTACATGAGTGAGTTTTTAATTTTTATGAAGAGGAAATACTTTGGTAGTGTCCTTACCAAAAAAAAAAAAAAATACTTTGGTAGTGAATAAGGAAAAGAATGAAAACATAGAACAAAAAGGAAAATTTTTATTTCACAAGATACAATTAGCATAAAAGCACACCGGCTTATTGCCAACATATACCAAGATTAACAAGAAAACAGGTGATGGAGAGAATGAAGTTGTTGAGCGAAAAATGAACTGAATTGACAATGTGAACCGGAAATTTGATGAAATGAAGCTTGCACATAGCCCCACAGCACGATAAACTAGTGACAAAGTGACAGGAACAGGCTCTCAACCACAAGGCAAGAGCCGAGAAGTTCAACACCTCACATGTGTGCCCTACCCGATCTCATTCAGAATACAGAGACAGGGTAACCTACACACCCAGGAAATTTTACCAAACCAATGCACATAGTTAGGTCAGGTTCTACAAGTTTAGAAAAATGGAAAAAGGTCAAAGGTTGTCTGTAAACTGCATAGAAAAAAGTACATGTTCAGAAAATAATAAAATTGTCAAGAAATCGGAAGGGGGTGCCCATGACACAGCTGTTCACCCAATTTCGAAGTACAAATGTATTACATGATATGATGAATGTTCCTTGGGCTGAAAGCATTGCTAACGTGTGCTAAAATTTATCATTACTCTTGAGGACTTTTCACATTTGCACATTTGCACATTAAACTATCACAACTTTGAGAAAAATCATCTTAACTGGAATATTTGGCTAACGTTTCATCTTTCCAATTGGGCTTAGATTTGATTCAATAACTTTTCAGACTAAATAGTTGTTTTACTAAAAAAGACACCAAACTACATATGCAAGTGCCAGCAATAAAAGATCACCAAAGGGTGGTGAAAATCTGGAGAAAGTATATTTGACAGCGAAGGGGGGCTTACAGAAGGTTTGAGATTTTGATTGATTCCAATCTTTTGGTCAAGAGATCTTGGAGCTTTAGGGGTCATGAGAACAGCGTTAAGCCTCTTCATTGATAGCCCTGTCGCCTCGGCTACTTCCTCATTGCCCGGTTGTCTTCCATTTTCGCTGTACAATTGCTTCCTCGCCTCCTTCACTCTATATGTTGCCTCAACCATGTGAAACTGTTGAGTGGAGATAACCAACATTAGCGATGATGAGCATCTGGGCTTGGTGAAAGCACCACCAAACTTTTTCCTCCTACACGCAAAATAGTAAGACTTGCAAATGATGAAATGTGAAACATACTGGTAAACGAATTGTCCTGGACTGATCGGAAAGAGACTTTCGAACTGCCTGCTTTATCCACCAATGAGCATATGTAGAAAACTTGAACCCCTTTGAAGCATCAAACTTCTCAGAACCTCTTACCAAACCACGACATCCTTCCTGTTGATCGTGAACCAGACCGAAGGATTTTGATATTCATTCATATGTGTGATGAAGTTTGAAACTCAATAAAACCGTCAGATCATCATTTGCAGAAAGTACAACGGCAAAATAAGTACCTGCACAAGATCTTGAAGATTCATTCCAGCACCCTGATAATTTTTTGCGATGGATATAACAAGCCTTATGTTGCTTTTGATCATTTTGTCTTTACAAAGTCTTCCATAATTCAAACGCTTCCTTAGAGTCTTCTGATCAACTCCTGCAGCAGCTGCCCATTGTGCAAAGGTCGGCTCACCTCCACATCGCTCGGTTAGCTCCACCTGGAGTCTTTCCAGCTTCAATAAATCCTGAATGACATTGGAAAGTGAATCAAGAGAGAAGAATAAGCAAAAGAAAGAAAGAAACCAGGGACATGCACCATTGGATACAAATACAATCCCCTCAATAGGGTGGCTTGCAGTACGGGCGCTTGCGCTGCTAAACATAAAGAATTCTTTACTTCAAGATATTGGAGATGCAAAAGAGGTATGCTTGACCAACAAAAAGCACCTTCTCTCATTCATTTTCGATGCACAATTAATAGACATATGGCATCCATTTTTATATTCAAATTTAAAACTACAAAATACTAAAGCACTTCTATTCAGTTGCCACGAGCAGCAGGCCTCCTAGGAAAACCTTCACAGTTTTTACAAGACAAGGAAAATTTCTTTTCCTAAAAAGAGCCATGGTTGTAATATTGATCCCTTACCAGACTCAAAGGTCTCTCCAAGTGATTTAACCTAAGGCATAGATTCTTCTTATTCCAATTTTAATAAAGTTCACTTCAAGATCTTTTCTAACTAATTTAGTGGTTCAAATATTTTTCTCCTACTAAATCCAGTGTTTTTCCAGCATAACAAAATAATACGATTGCCTTGATAGCCCAGATGGCAAGGCCACATACAAGCCACTAACCATGGAAATTCATCCAGACTTGGTCAAGTGAGTCCCATCCAAGGTCCCCCAATTTACTGAGTAGGGATGAACGTTAGAGTACCTCAGAGGGTTCTCGGTCATCAAAAACATAACAGAAAAATACACTCTACCAGTAGAGATCAGAAATTCATGAACTAGGTAATATGCACTTGTTCTACCTGTATTCCTTCTGACAATTCCGTTTCTTCCGTGGCAGTAAGAAGCTTGCAACTGCTAGTGGTTGCTCTCAGGTAGCGCAACGGATCGGTGTAATCTACATCTTGTAAAGATGCACGCTTCTTCTTACTAAGAGAACCTGACTTCACAGAAACTACATTCGCAGCTGCTTTTTCCGCTGCTCTTACTCTTCTTTCTTTCCGTTCTGTTTGCCGCCGTGATCTTACAGCTATGCTTTTGAAGAGCTGTTCTTGCAGAATTTGAAGCTCTTCATGGGTTGGCTCCAAATCTTCAGATTCGTCCTCTGAGTACTGCATGATATTTTCTTCCCTTAACCCACCCTCAGATTCCATTAACGCCGTCAAACTGTTGGCATGTTCTAGCTCCAACAGTTCAGCATGCTTTGAAAGAGAAGTACTTGTTCTGGATGAAATTTCAAGCTTACTATCAATATTTGAAGAACTTTTATTCCTGATCATAAGTGCCGCATCTTTTGCAGATTTCAAAGCTGCCTTTGCAAGAGTAACCGCTTCAGCAGCTGCTGCAGCTATTACTGCCTCATCACTTGTTAAAAGTGTTTCCGTGGTTAAAGTTGCACTAAGATTTACCTGATGAGAAAGTTCAAATTAAAGTGCTTTATAAGTGACAGGATGAACGGAATCTCGAATTGCAAGCCTTACTAAAAGCATAGACAATTTCTTTTTATGAAGGAAAAGAACATAAAGTCAACCACAATTAATAATGTAGAAAGAGCAGAATACTCGGAGAACAATGTTAAAAAAAGCCTGAGCTCAAGCATAATCACGAAGCCATTACCAAAAGGATTCTGGGAAGAAGACCATCTTAGATGATCAATTAAACATTGGATATTTGGGACGAATAATGCAATATATTAGTTATCTTCCACATAGAAATAGAAATGCCCAAAAGAAATTCCACTATTTGTATATAAACAAGACTTTCACCTCTGCGGGTAGACCAACTGCCCCAGTGTATGTCCAAGGCCTGTTTGAAGTTGGGGAATCTGTGAGAACTTCTAAAGAAGGCAATCTCAGCTTTTCCATGTCAAGGATGACAGCTGATGACAACGTCGACGGAGACGTGGTGGACAATAGGCATTGTGCACGGAAATAAGTAAGCTCTCTATTTTTCTCTGCAAAACAATTTCTAAACAATGGTAAGGAGGTTCATTACAATTACATAAAAGCGCACAATAAGTTTTAAAAAGTCCATGGCTCTGCGTCATAATCATTTAATTATGATAAAAATTAACAGCAAAGCTTCTGCCCCTTCATACTTGGCGCAATAAGGAACAGAGCACATTTAACTATTGCTCACCAATTGCCTGACGTGTAAAAATTCTAACAAGTGAGATATCTTTCCTGAAATCAACCAACTTTGAACAGCAAGTCCAGCAAGAATAATTCAGCAAACCAACAAGAAAGTGGAAGTAATTATTAGGGTAGTCGTTATGGTACAAATAAAGAGGTGAAGCGAGAATGGTACAAGAGTAATGGCTATAGTAAATTGTTCTTCACACAACTCAAGGAGACTCGCGTCCATGTCAAATGGCTTATTGCCACATAGCCTTTTGCATACTTAGCACTAATTTGTTTCCATAATGATATCTGTGGGAGGCATTGGCCACTAGAACATGACCAAGATAAAAACTCTCAAGATAACTCCAATACCAGCAAGTCCCTTTCCATCCAGGTAATTTGGGTTGACTTACACTGATAGAGACACGGATTAAGCTTCCGTAGGTACCTATTCACCTTCAGGTGCCTTAAGGCACTTCAAGTCTAACATGAGAGCATTACATGGAATACAAGGAATCAACTACTATCCTAGTGTTTGGCGACAAGCACAACAGTACATAATCCGCTTTAAGTGCAGTATGCTCAAGAACAAAGCCTTTTCCCATTAACATTATCTGAAGTGACAACTTTAGCTTCTGCCAGATTCTAAGAAGCCATGAAAATTGAACTGACTGAGAAACTGAATTAGGCCCAAAAAGTCAAAACTCAGAGACATTGATATTCATAGAGTCCAGCAATCAATAACAAAGCCCAAGAATGATGGAGATATGAGAAGCAGATTCTTCAAATCACGACAGACGGCTCTCACAGCAACAACCGACAACTCCACAGCTAAATTACAATGCCCAAAACCAGCTATCGGTCCTTTTCCATTCAACGACCTCAAAAAGCAAACACCAATGCCGAAATCAAGAAAGGGAAACCACCCACGGGAGTACAGGGAAGGAACGAAAAGACAAGCCCATTTGAACACGCTGGCTAAGAAGACAGAAGCAATGAGGAATCGGCGAACAGGGCAAAAGGGAGCTTACGAGCGTGGACGTGAGCCCTGAACTGAATGGAGATGGTGTCCGGCTGGCACTTGAACTGCGGGAGCAGACATGAAGACATCCTCTGTGCTTGCCCAAGATTCGGGCAATCCTCATTCAATTGTGTCCCGCAAAAGCACCACCCTCTCTCCCTCTTCCCTCTCTCTCCCTCTCCCTCCACCCCAGATGGATGGCGGCTGTCATTCACACCCCATGTCGAAGACAAGAAAAGGGAGGGAGGGAGAAACGTTCAGATGGGTACTTGGGAGGAGCTCTTGAGAGGGCGAGAGGGGGGAAGAGCGAAAAGGGTATGTGATGGACAAAACAGATAAGGAGGAAGAGAAGAAGATAAGGGGGGGGGGGACTGGAGGGTTTATGTGAAATGTGAATTCTGAGATAGCGCTACTGTACAAAGCGAAGGCGGTCTCTCAAGCTGGAGTCGAAGTGATTTTCGTTGGTTTGTGTCTTTTTCGCCTCGTTCTCTCTCTTACATGTTTTTACATGCATTACATGTTTTTCCGGCGCTCCAGTTTGGGGGCGAGTGTTGAGGGTCCGATGTCTGCGATGAGAAAACCCTGGAGGGTTTGACTTCCTCTCGGTTGCGTTGACCATAAAAGGTTTCAAAAATTATGTTTCATTAATAAGGGGTTAATTCCAAAACCCAAAAAAAAAACACCAACTTTACTTTGAGAGATAATTCTGATCCGAACTTTTTTTATCTCAATAAAGAGCACCAACTTTTACTTGAGTCCTAAATTTAATCCTCGTAGTGTGAAATTTTCAAATTATTCGTGTCAGATTTGAGATATAAATGAAAGTTGATGATTTTTTATGAAACAAAAAAGAAGATCGGATCAGAATTGTCACTCAGGGCAAAATTGGTGCTTTTTTTTTGGAATTTGGTCCATTAATAAATTTATTTGATTTTAAAAATTTACAAACAAGAATGGGATAAAATAAATCCAAATTTCCAATGTAGGAGAGACACATGGTAAGCACAAAATTGTGCTTTGCTTTTTCTCTCTTTTGTGTCCTTCGAATTTGCGATGGTCGATTGTTCTAGTGAGCACAAACATAAATATTGATTTTGAATGTATCGATATCTTGTCCTATCCCTCAGGGCTCGTGTAAAATGGTACGTACATGATCTTTTTGTGTTATATACATAAAACATAATATACCATCTTGAAATGATTGATATGAAAGAAAAAACAAATCACAGTTCCTTTAGATATTTCGAATTTGAAAAATTGGTGAAAATCTCACTCCTAAGTGTTCAAAACTAGTTATTTTGAATCGTTTTAATTTCCATTTATTAATTTTACTATAATCCACTAATTAACACTAAAACTCATAATAATAACCCTATTAACGGAACCCCCTCAATTCTGTAAAATTTCATAATTGTTCACAACCCCGTAAAAAATTATCCGGATACTTTTTCCATGTCTAGTTTTGCCATTATTACATTTTTCCCATTTAAGATGCAACAAAACATTTTAGTAATCTTTCAAACACATCAGGCATATGGAAAGCTTTTTTATTCAAGCCCAACAATCACAATAGCTTAACATACAATTATTGAAACTTAATCACACATAGAGTAAAATCTAGACTAAATGACCAAACGACCAGTCAACCAAATTCGAAAGTACATTCTCATGCGGCTGCCCTGACTTCTAAGAAACCAATGGATTTGATCTTTATACGGGGTTTTTCCTAAAAAGTGCTCCCCAACACTTGTTAAAGCAACTATCTTGTCCCCAACACTTCTCACTTGGTTTGACCGTTGGCATGCTAAGGGTCCTCTTTACAAATTTTTTACGGTTAGGGATATCTACCAATCCGGAATTCCGAGGAATTCCTCGGTGGGTGAGTTCTTCTCCTCCGAATGGCGCCAATCAGCGGTCCTTGACACATTTTGCTCCTGGCTGCTTACTCTTACCCTAGAACCGGGAGCTAGTGATTGCTTCACTTGGCACGGTCACCCTTCGGGAGAGTTCTCTTCTTCCAAGGCTTGGGAATTCATAAGGATCAAGGGCCAGAAAATTAACTGGAGCTCATTTATATGGGATCCTTCCATCGCCCCCAGGTATGGGTTTCTGTTATGGATCACCACTCTCAATAGGCTTCCTACACAGGTACTTCTATTGAGGCACAATAGGATTGCGGAAGGGGTTTGTGCCTTCTATCGCCGTAGACCGGACTCTACAGATCATTTTTTCTTCGGCTGTATCGTCACTAGCACCCTAGCCAAGTTTTGGGCTACCAAGTGTAATCTATCCTGACGTAATGGATTGTGGCATGACAACCTCCAATGGGCCATTCGGGTCATTGGAGGCCACAGTTTCCATCAACACATTGATCGCTTCTCTTTTCAGCGCATTATGCCATATCATTTCGAAAGAACGTAATGACATCCTTTTTAGGAGCAAGACATTCCTTTTGCCGGCCATTCGCAACCATCTTATTAAGGTAACGAGAGACAGAGATTTATCCTTTAAACCTGTCGAAGATACTCCCCGCAACCGAAGAATCCAAGCCAACTGGGGCATCTCTGCCTCAATCTTTGATTCTTAGTTTCACTTAGTTGTTGTAAAGTTTTTTGGCCGGTGTCGCTGGCTTGTTAATATCTCTTGCGGCTTTCTAGCCTTTTTAGTCGCTCTCCTTGTACCCGGTGAAACACCTTCGTTGTTTCCTTGTGTACGAGGTTTTTGAGCATGACTCCTCTTCTTTGTAAGTGGTGCGTATTAGTATATATACATCTTACCTTACCCAAAAAAAAAAAACTTGTTAAGCAACTAAAAAGAAATTATTGCAGTTTCTAATGTAGTGAATTTGCTGGTGATGTGCACAGTCAAACTTTGAAATTTACTGCAATTTCTCCTCAGATGCCTCGTCATAGTCTTGCTTCCTCTTCAGGACCATATATACCCAGTGATTTCCCACTTTGGTTCGCTTGCATGTCCAGAAGCTCCACACTGACTTCTCCAAGAGCTTGTTTCTCAGCATACATCAATCAGAATCTTTCATGTAGTACATTCAAAAGTCTTCAGGATATCACGAATATAGATTGCGTATCACCTGGGGGAAGAGGAGAATACCCTTTCCACGATTCGATACGAGGGCGTTGTAAGGAATATTGGCGTCTTCCAGGCAGATACAAGAGTCCGAAACAGCATTGGACGAGTCCTGCATGGTATTTCCACCTTCAAACACAAGACCTCTGACTGGATAATTGATAAATTCAGATACATGTACCCAGTTGTCGGGGGCTGCTATTTTCGATATTGATGATCAAGTTACATCTTTTATCCTACTGAAGTTTACAAGTCGTTATTTGACAAAGCCGACAAGTTACGAGTAGAAATTTATCGAGTAGACACCTGGAAATGCAGGTGATTTGATGGTGGCAGATGCCCCCTGGCTGTTGAAACCTAGTCGGGTATAAGGATCTCCAGCTTCTGAAGCCATGCACAGGGTGAGCCAGAAGCTTGCATGATCAATCCTTTGAGGCAGGCGCCCCAGGATGCTGAGGGATCAGCAGCACATGGCCATATTCAATAGGACTGACCTGTGAATATAGAAGAAGAAGAAGAAGAAGATCAGCCAACAAGCTTCCCGAAAGACACCAAAAGCAAGACGAAGTTTTAGTTTCAAGCAGACAACCGCGTACTTTGATGGCAGCAAACACTGGGGGAACCCTCAACATCAATCGGAGCATCAGGGAAGAACCCGAGTTTCGCCATCCTCGCTTGCTTCGAACTGCAAGAGCACCGCTTCCTGTCCAACTTAGGTGAAGTTGAAACCTTTCTTCTTGAGGTGACAGTTCTTCATTCAGCTGTGCAATGAAGCCCTACTCACGGGCGATCACCTACACCAAAACCATCACAGTAAACATCACAATAAACTGGGACAAGGTGGCCATGATAAGGGAGAAGACAATTTGTAGGAAGGAGAAAATTACTAATAATTAACAATTTAGTAACCAATAACCAATTATATTTCAATTAATAATTTACCTTTCATTTGTTTACAGATTGATCTTTGAATTCCATGCCTTGTTTTAGCTAAATTTTGAAAAGATTATGGGCGAACATAGGTGGTCAATTGATCCCGAGCCCCAAGTTAACCTAAACCAAATTGATTTATGTACGTCGAATCATAAAAATAAGCAAATTGTGCCCGTCAAGGTTGCACCAACCGAACCACATCATAACATGATTGCCATTGACCACATCACGGCACGATTGCAATGCGAGCAAGTGCACGAATTGAGTGAATGCCAAGCTCGACTCTCTTCCATGGCCCGACTAAACGAATTGAGTCGTGCTAGGAATCGCTACCTCCGGACCGAGAACGATCTTACTTTCTCAATCCAATACCCATGGGCTGGGCCCACTCTTGATACTGGGCCTGGGCCTTTATTCCTCATTTGACACTCTTCTAAAAAAATGCTCCTTGGAAGCCCAGAAGAAGCCCGGCCCAAAATAACAACGATGGCAGGCCCGTAAATTCGTCCATCTTCTTCGTCTTGTCTCTACATATAAATACCGAACCATCCCGAAACCCTAATTTCTCCCTGCGTCCACCAAACCCATAAACCCTCCTCACCCCCGCCATTTTGCCCCTCCGCCTCCCCCACTCCACAGCCGCCGCCGCCACCGCCACCACCAAAATGGCCGCCGCCGCCGCCGCCGCGCGACCCCTCGTCTCCATCCAGTCCCTGGACGGCGACATGGCCACCGACTCCGCCGCCACCCTCCCCTTGCCGGACGTCATGAGGTCCTCGATCCGCCCCGACATCGTCGGCTTCGTCCACTCCAACGTCTCCAAGAACAGCCGGCAGCCCTACGCCGTCTCCAAGCGCGCCGGGCACCAGACCTCCGCCGAGTCCTGGGGCACCGGCCGCGCCGTCTCCCGTATCCCCCGCGTCCCCGGAGGCGGCACCCACCGCGCCGGCCAGGGTGCCTTCGGCAACATGTGCCGCGGCGGCCGCATGTTCGCCCCCACCAAGACCTGGCGCCGCTGGCACCGCCGCGTTAACGTGAACCAGAAGCGCTACGCCGTTGCCTCCGCCATTGCTGCCACCGCCATCCCCTCCCTCGTCCTCGCCCGCGGCCACCGCATCGAGTCCGTCCCCGAGCTCCCCCTCGTCGTCTCCGACGTCGCCGAGGCCGTCGAGAAGACCGCCGCCGCCGAGAAGGTCCTCAGGCAGATCGGCGCCTTCCCCGATGCCGAGAAGGCCAAGGACAGCATGGGCATCCGCCCCGGGAAGGGCAAGATGCGCAACCGCCGCTACATCAACCGCAAGGGCCCCCTCGTCGTCTACGGCTCTGAGGGCGCCAAGATCGAAAAGGCCTTCCGTAACATCCCTGGCGTCGAGGTTGCCAACGTCGAGCGCCTCAACCTGCTCAAGCTTGCCCCCGGTGGGCACGTTGGGCGTTTCGTCATCTGGACGAAGTCCGCGTTCGAGAGGCTCGATTCGATCTACGGTTCGTTCGAGAAGACCTCAGAGAAGAAGAAGGGATACGTGTTGCCGAGGTCGAAGATGTTGAATGCTGATTTGTCGAGGATCATCAACTCTGATGAGGTCCAGTCTGTGGTGAGGCCGATCAATAAGGAGGTGAAGAGGGCAACCCTGAAGAAGAACCCATTGAAGAACCTGAACACCATGTTGAGGCTCAACCCTTATGCGAAGACTGCTAGGAGGATGTCTCTTTTGGCCGACGCTCAGCGTGTGAAGGCCAAGAAGGAGAAGCTCGACAAAAAGAGGAAGCCCGTTACCAAGGTACTCTTTTTGTTCTACTATAGCTTGTTCTTCTATTGGACATTTCGCCATTACTGTCAATTTTATCACTTTAGTATGGAGACAGGATCGTTTAGTGTTAGTTTAATGTGTGTGATTGTGTACATATTGATAGATACTCTTTATGACTTGCTATCGTGATTTTTCCTCATGTTGTGTGGTCTTGTTACTAAAATCAAAGTACATGTTGCAATTTATGATATTTTAGCATGACTTTAATGTGTCCTAGTTTGTACATCGGTACTCTGTTTGATGGAAGCTTATGAGTCGCAATTGCGATTTGCCTCTGACAATTCCCATAGTGATTGTTGTCTTGTCTTTAGACTCACGTATTTGCAGTGAGTTCTTACTGATAAAATATCGAATTTTGCTTTAGGTGGAAATCCTTGAATGTTATTTGATACTAAAATCTGTTTAACCTTTGATCTGTCGATGAGTTTCATTCATAAGGTTTGGCGTTGAACATTGATCAGAAGGAATATCACATTAGACTAGTCACTAGAGAGATGAGATGTGCTTTTGAGCTATCTGTGATGGGTTTACACCACAGTTGAATAGTTTTGCTACATGCTCATATTTTTGGCACTAATCTCTATTACAAGTATATAATGCCCTGATCACTGCTCTTTTTTTTGGTTGGGACTCATTTTCTACATTCTGTTGTTTCAAAGAAGTGTTACCGCGATGGCGAGATCATATGTTGGGCTATTCTGTGCTGTTTGCATATTGTAACTATTGAGCAAATTTGAAGTTGGGGCCTTTATAGGCTTATCATGTCTGTTTGTTGTGAAGTTAATTTGGTGCATTGCCCTTATTTAGCTTCTTGTGAGTTGATATGCGTTTGTTACTGTATTTGCAAGGTGTCATCTGTTCACCTGCGACTGCTACGAACTTTGTGGCCGATGTTTAGCTTTCTTGTATCCCTCAATTCGCATCTTCTCTTGTACTTAAACTTGTCAAACTCTTTCGACCAAAAAAAAAAGAAACTTAACAGACTCAAGCTATTTTTGTGGCGATTCTCTGTAGTTGGCCTGCTCTGTTTTATATTGTCTGGGCGAGGGGAATTTCGTCATTGCTCCAATGAAGAATTGCCTCATACACATGACTCATCTCCTATTTTTGTCATTCGCTTGTGCTTTCAGGAGGATGCAGCAGCGATCAAATCGGCCGGAAAGGCATGGTATCAGACAATGATCTCAGACAGTGATTACACCGAATTCGAGAACTTCTCGAAGTGGCTCGGAGTCTCCCAGTGAACTTGATTAATGTCATTTTTATCTTACCTTAGACCTATTTTTGTCATCTGTTTTACTTTCTTGCCACCCATTTGTGTTGTTATTTATGTATTTTTGAGATAGGTTCTCATGGTTTTGGAAGAAGGTTAATTGAAATCACAAGAGAATTGCTTTTTCCTCCCTGCTTTATCCATCCTGGCATCCTTTATTTTCAATTGTGTTCTTGTTTATGCAGCATAATCGATGGGTTTTCTTCGTTCTTGCCTTCGCCCCCCCTTAATCATGTGAAAATATGGTGGAAGCTGATGAACATGAGGGCATTTTCTAGTTTTGTTTGGAGAGAAAATGCATATTCTTCCATAATTTGCTGTAATGTATAGGATTGGAGTTTTGCTTGTTCATTTGGTTAGTTTTTGGTTTTTACTATTGCTTCATTGTATACTCACTGGGACGCCAAATGCCAAATGCCACCCTTTTCTTGAATGATATGGTACATTGTATGTCCTTCCCAACCTTTTCTTTATATTGAAATCATTCATAAGCCCAAATGGGAAACCACTTACGAGATAAAAAAAAAAACAAAAATTAATAAGGAATTAAGCTTACAAATATAAGTCACATCTCTCTCCTCGCGAAAATTACAAAAAATTTCAAAAAATTTGGGTGTAATGACATAACAAGGGGTCTGGATTTGCACTCGGTGCTCAAACGCATGCCCGTTCAATCAAGCATCTTAAATTTTGAAATTTTGATCGATTTAAGGCTTTTGCTGCATGTGGACAGAATGGCTCGATGAAAATGATAAAACAGACAACCACATCGATCTTTTTTCAAATTCAGCATAGAAAACATTTGTAAGGCACCACCCGTCCGGGTGGCGCTGCTAGAACGCGCACTCTTCCTCTCGCAAAAAGTTGAGTGTTCTAATTCCGGGCGCTGCAGGGTGACTTAACCGGTGACACGTGTGTTATGGCTAGCATATGTCGCCCCCAGAGTTTACTCTTCGGCTGTCAGCCGTGCGGGGGTTCCCTGGGTTATAAAAAAAAAAAAACATTTGTAAGGCCAACTGTATAATAAAAATTTCAGATCTCTTCATTGATAGAAATTACGGGATAAAAATTATATTAGCGAAGAAATTAAGAACTATGTAATTTTAAAAGAAGAAATAAACTAAAGGTCCTCTCCGCTCGCGAAAGATGAACTCCAGAGACAAGGGAGCGAGAGGGAAAAGAAACGCCGAAAGAAAAATACGAGGGAGTCCAGTGTTTGTAAGTCTTAATTATTAAATCGTAAATAAATCGAAGATTGAGAATTAATTTGGAATTTTTTTTAAAATTTACATCTATGGAAAAGCCCCCATTATTTCCTAAGTGCCAATCGGCATTGTTGAGAAGAGAAAGAACAACAAAAGGATGCAGAGCCGATCATGCTAGTAGCCCTGAGTTTTAATTCACTATACACTAATACTAAAATATTCTCATTTTGATAAATAGTGGAACCCCAACATCTTCACTCTCTCTCTCTACCGACTCTTAGAGGAAAGTTTGGTCAACTGGTATACAACTAATGTTGACAAACACATGTTCTTCACCGTGATTTGCCCTGCCTATCAGGTGAGGGAGAGAACGCGAAAACTCCCGCGCGGACCGTCTCAATTGACTAGACACGACCATATTCATAAATCATGCGAAATTCATGCAAGACACATTACTATCAGTTGATGTTTAATGGCAAATTGAGTCTTTACGAAATTGGTTCTGTGAATGGTTATAGTTGCATATTTGACCGGCCAGACTAATCGACCTAGATTGTCAATATGGCAAGGACGTTCCTCCAATCACGCATCACGAGATTGAAACGGGGCATGCCCCTAGTATCCATCGGCGTAGATATGACTAGGGCATTTGTCCCATGTGAGGCCAGGGGATATGCGACTTCCCTCGCTAGTTTGCCGACCACAATAGACTCCCAGAATAGGCTCGGCTTCGGGGATTCTCGGTCACAACAAAACGCTTGACGTTTCATCAAATGATAATGGTGATGTCTTTCCATCTCCTGAAATTTTAACTAAATGCAGGCATTCCCCATGCAAGAAATGGACTAAAGTTAGAAATCTGTCACTTGCTGAGGAGATTAGGATCTGCCCTAGACCTACTTGTTCCTAGAAAGCAGAAATGTAATGTCAAAAGCCGGCAACGTTTGCCGTTACTTGAGATGTTACTTTCATTTACTTAGAGGAAAAAACGTCTAGGTTTTAATCTACAGTTTCCCACCAAGCCCAGTTATTACTCATATGGATTGGTCCCCTTCAGTCAGTTTAACCAGTGGAGATTGCATCAGAAAAAGTGGGTAGGAAAAGGGAAGATTCAGAAGGAGTTTAACTTGAAATCATTGCCGAAATGGGATCGCGGGCTATCGCTACTCGGAGTCTCATGCCGATTCTATACGCTGTTTTGCTTTTTGGTCTTGGTCATGCCCGTTCATGTTTCTTGTGTCATTTCCTTCTCTTCTGTAAAACCTTTGCAGCTAAAAGAAAGTTTTTGACAAGAAAATGTCATCCGAAATATATTTTTGGCTGAATAATGATGTCATTAGAGATGACCGCCAATAAAATTTTCACCTTTATATGACTAAGCACCTTTATTGTCGTTAATTTCACGCAGTACACGTTAACCAGCTCGGTTTAGATGGAACTCGAACATGTGATTCACGTCTTTTGCGGTTTGCAAAGAATCTAATGACTGGGCATATTTTGTTGGCAGCAATGGCTGGAGCGAGCAAGGGTCCATCTGCATCTGTCGTGGAGGCGAAAGTTTCCAGTGCATCATCACGTGGCAACTTAAACATCAGTAGATCCGACTTCCCCAGTGACTTCCTATTCGGAGCTGGCACTTCTGCCCTGCAGGTACTTAACAATTCAAGTACATTTTGAGATTCTAGGATTTCTTGACCTTGTTAAATTTAGACCTCATCGATGGAGTAGTATCGTCACCACCTGGCGGCTCCTGGTATGACCTAGTACCATTCTCTTGAGTCGGATTAAGCTGCTGTATTAAGTGTCGTCTGTGTGTTGATGTGACTGGTGCAGACAGAAGGGTCGGCCAGAGAATACGGGAAAGGATCGAGTGTCTGGGACGTCTATGCTAAGAAATTCCCAGGTTCATTTCACCAATTTGACTCTATGCCTCCTCTATCAATATTATGCTCTTCGGCGTAGTTGATTGTTCGTGATGAAATTGCTCGCTAGGAGGCGACAATGCATCAATACTGGTCTAATTGTCCATAACTGATGTTTCTTTCCCCGCTCAGGAAGGATCGCAAACAGAAGTACCTTGGAAACAGCGGTTGATTCATACAGACGTTATAAAGTAAGATGGAGACCCCCATGACACGTTCCTTTGGAGTAATTTTTTTTTCCTTCTGCTTCTGTAGTTGGATGTGAGAATTCCTAACATTATCCAATCCGGTCATGCTGTCGTGGTTTATATATGTACATACGATTCATTTGCTACTATACAGAAAGATGTCAAGTTGCTAAAAGAACTTGGAGTGGATGCATACCGATTTTCCATTTCCTGGACCAGGATTGTCCCAAGTAAGTCATTTAAAATCTAGAGATGTTCTTGATGCTTACATTGCAAAAACTTTTCTGCAGGAAGATTAACATTCACTTTTTCCTAGCAAGACTCTAGAAGAGAAACAATTTCCTTAAAACACGTAGCTTTATCTGATGTTAGGAATATGCAGGTGGATCCTTGAGTGACGGAGTGAACCAGAAAGGCATTGCTCACTACAGCAATCTCATCGATAAATTGATCGATAATGGTGAGTAATTTATCGCCTTCCATTTCTCTTGACCTTATGCAATTACTTGAATGATCATTCTCATTTGGATAACATTCATAACTTACCCTTTATGCCCAATGCCCTAGGACAGCTTAGACCGGAATTCACCTGAGTTTAAGAGCTCACATTCGCTTGTATTCTAATACAGGCATAACGCCTTTTGTGACGTTGCTCCACTTTGACCCCCCGCAAATGCTTGAGGACAAATACAGAGGTCCCCTGAACCGGAAATTTGTGTGAGCAGCTTTACAAACCTTTTCCAACAAACAGTCGCATTTTTATATCATATATAGTCATTGATACTTCTTCATTTTATATTCCAGGGATGATTTCAGGGACTTTGCTGAAATTTGTTTCGAAATGTACGGAGATAGGGTCAAGAAATGGACCACGATAAACGAGCCTTTGATGGTGGCATTGTTTGGTTATGACACAGGGTTCGGGCCACCAGGGAGGTGCTCAGACCCTCCTGGTGCATGTCCCAGAGGCAATTCGTCCACTGAGCCTTACATTGTGAGCCATAACCTGATACTTGCTCATGCCGCCGCTGTAAAGCTTTACAGGGAAAACTTTCAAGTGAGTAAAAATGAGTCATTCACGTTCTAGATATCGTCGTCACATTTGGCCTATCAACTCTTTTTCTTCTGTGTTGTTTTTGATGTTCGTCTGTTTGATTGTGATCTGTTTCTAGGCTGAACAAGGAGGAGAAATTGGCATATGCCTCGTAGGTCAATACTTTGAACCTTATTCAGAATCTTCAGAAGATAAACAAGCAGCCCAAAGAGCTCAAGACTTCTACTTGGGATGGTTTGTACTGTCAACTTCTATTAGGCGGAAAATTTAACCACAACATAGATATAAAGGTGCTTTGATTGGTCGATGAACATGGTACAGTGTAATCATTCCCGCAGATTCTCTTTCCTGGTCACATGACAGGTTTATGGATCCAATGGTGTATGGATCCTATCCACGCACAATGCGACGCATATTGAAGGAAAGACTACCGAGTTTCACTGGAGAAGAAAAGAACTTGGTTAAGGGGTCATTTGACTTCTTAGGCTTGAATTACTACACGACCAGATATGCAAAGAGCCTACACGTATATCCACAAGCACCGCCAAAAAGTTACAGTCTAGACATGCATGCAGACCTTCGAGGTAAACTTGATAGATCAGTGAAAGGAGTCTAGATTTATCGATGATGCTCTTGTTTCTTCTCTATACTCACTTCAGTTTTGGCTGTCAGCAGTTGACAGAGATGGAGTTCCTATAGGCCCAAAGGTGAGCCAGAGGGAAGAAGTATCAGGATAGAAGATATAAACGCTTTTTTCTGGGAAAGTTAACTCTAGTTGAGATTTTTACTTTTCTCAGAGGCCACAAAACAACACTTTGCGCATAAGTTTACTGTAATTGCAGGCTGAAGGAAGCAGTTTCATTTATATACACCCGATTGGGCTACAGAGAGTTTTGAAGTACGTGAAGCAAAGATACGGGAGTCACAAAATCTACATCACCGAGAATGGTTTGATGCCTTGCCTTGCTTCCTTCTTGCTTCTAGAGAGTGCTTTAGTTCTAAAATGTATCTCGAACTCCAGGGGTCACCCAGGCAATGGTCGAGGGCGGGCCGACTCAGGAAGCGCTAAATGACCAGCACCGTATAGAGTTCGTCCTTCAGCATCTTTATCAAATCAACCAAGCAATGAAGTACGTTATTGCAACAAAAAGGCAATCGATTTGATTTCATAATGGCATCATGCTATATTGATTAGACTCGACTTTTTTTTGTGCTTCACCCGCTAGTATGACAAAGAAAAGGGAATTTCTTTCACCGAAAAGCAAGAGCAAAACAAAATTAAAAATGAATCTTCACAATATACTGTCTGTAGAATGTTAGTCTTTGCCACTTTAATTGTGCTCCAGGAGTGCCTAAAATCGTGCTTTATTCTGCTCGTGCTATCTAAACGCGCGGAGGCACAAGCCTGACTCAACCGTGCTAAAATGGCTCGAGTATTTGTTCCGTGCAGGCAAGGAGTCGACGTAAGGGGATACTTTTACTGGTCTCTGCTCGACAGCTTCGAGTTTGGAGATGGCTACACCGCTAGATTCGGGCTCTACCATGTCGACCACGACAACAATCTCAAGCGCGTACCTAAGCTGTCCGCGAAGTGGCTTCCTGCATTCCTGCGAGGCAAAGAAGAGACGCTGAAACACTAGCCATTTACATGATAGGTAGATGGTTTCCGTTTCATTGCGCCTAGTTGGTTAAAGCCATACCATTGGCTGCTTTCCTGGGAAGTTCCACCACTGAGACATTTGGTTTTTCATGTTGCAAGCATGCATTAGGATTTTCTTAGTCCCTCGGATCTATTGTTGTCAAATAGCAACTAATGAAAGGGAAACTAGAATTTTGATTTGGTGAAAGGAAAAGCCCATCCACAGCCACACAGGACAATAATGTGGATGATTTGCTTATTTATTTATTTATGTTTTGGTAAGACAGGGAAACCCACCATCTTCGGCGGGTAAATCTCGGGTCGATGAAATACCTCACTAATCTCGTGGGCGGGATAATACATGAGCTAAAAAGCCTAGGTAAATGGTCCAAATTGTGTGCACCTCGCGGCATGAAGAGTCGGACTTGGGGTGCCATGAAACCAATCATGAGGGTATTTCATGCAGAGATCTCGAAGAAAATCTCGAGATAGGAAATTATTTTGTTTCCATTTATTGTATTTCTTTTTATTTATGAATCCTTAGGATTATGGAGTAAATCACTTAGAATTAAGAAATATGAAATATGTTCTTATTTCTTTCTATTTTATAGTTGCCGTAGGCCCTATTTAAATGTTATGTTTTGTAAGTATGATAAGTAATAAAAAATAGAAGAAACCATTTTTCTCCTTTGAAAACCGCACTCTAAATTAGAGGTGAGCGATTCCCGATCCGGTTTGGTCCAACCCAAGAACCGGAAATCGAATTGAGAGGACCAGTTCTCAGTTTCTAGGACTGGGGACAAGACTGGCTAGTCCTGAAACAGTGGACCGGATTGGAACGGACCATTGATCCGGCTCCAATGGTCCGGTCCAATTGCATAGGAAGATGATGGAAGCGTGAAAGCCAGCTTTTCGCTTCCATCATCTTCCTATGCAACAATGGCCATAAGAGAGCTGCCAAAACAAAGGACTCTGTCAATGGTCGGGTCCGCTTCCATCATCTTCCTATGCGACATTATTTTTTAACCGATGTCAACATTAATTTTTAACTGAGTATCAACATTAATTTTTAACTAGTTCCAATAGTCTGGTCCGGTCCCCACCCTAGAACTACGAACCGGATTGCTCGGAAACTAGTTCCACTTTTAGAAATCGGGAACCAGACCGATATTCTCGAGAACCAGACCAAACCGGTTGGCCCGGTCCGATCCTGGCTTGAGCTGTCCATCTTGCTCACCTCTACTCTAAATTTCAGTGTTGATGTGAATTTTTGTAAGAAAAAAATATATAGAAAATTGTAACAGCATGACGTTCACATCAATAAAATTCTTGGCTAGAATTTACGTGAATTTTTTTTGCAAAGTGTATGCGAACCACATCATATAGGTTTATAATTAAAAAAAAACACGAGACATATAATTGTAATATTTATCGAATTATACAGCACATACGACATTTTGACCGCGGAAATTAATTTGAATTAATTAGAAACATGAAAGCATAAAAGTGGGAATGTTAAATCACGCGGTAAGAATCCGACTCTCGAGCAGCCCGAGTCACAATCGAAACATTCAAAAGACCAACTTTCGGTCATCAAGGGGTAAAACCCAAAACCCGAACATCCTAGACCACTCAATCCTCAGGAAATGATGGTTTTTGAAAGTGTCGAGAGCCGAAACATGCGGCTCATAAACCCCAAAGTCCTAGGCTCTGATATAGGTCGAAATATTGGTCCGTAATTTCGTGATTTCGCCCGGTAATATCGGATTCACCGGAAGAGCTCTCGACACAACTGTTTCTAATGCCGTTAAAAAATCACGCGGATCTGGTATTAAACTGAGAAGTTACGGGCCTAAGAAGTGGCGCACCTCGACCCGAGACCCGCGGGCTTCGACGAGAGGCGGTCGCTTTGTCCTGTAGAGATTCCCCCTATTTCCTTCATTTCAACGAGGGCGAGTGTCGGCCTTGCTCTTATTTTCTTTTAAATTCTCTCGGTTTGATCACATTTTATGCTCTTCCCATGTTTTCCTTTACCTTAGTAGGTACAGCGGTTCTAGCGCTCTACGGTTAGTTCCAAACGCCCTCCCTTTAAATTTCAAATTCGAAAAACACGTAAGGATGTTGAGGTGCCCGTTTTGAATCATGTATTTAGAAGTATGTCGTTATGTTGGTTTGGATTACCGTGTTCGAGCATTTTTCCGAGCCCATCCTAGGAGTAGAGACCTACCGGTATGTGTGACATGGGACAATGTCGCACCCAATGAATGTTTAATCAGGTGTTAGAAGAGCCTTGGATCCCATTAATATATAAAAAAAAGAGGAAAAGGCCACTTACAGTGTTTAAACTTCGGCTAAAAATATGATGTCATCATCTTAAACTTTTAATTTGGTCAATATGATCTTTGAACTGTTCATAAAATTTCATCTAGTCCCTTAGTGTTCAATTTGTTCAATCTAATCTTTTAGCTACTCATAAATGTTCAATGCCATCAATCGGTATTCACAAATTTTAATAATTATACTATTGCTAAGATTTTTAAAATATATATTTTTTATTTCAATCCATCGGCTAAACTAACAAAAAAGCATGCAATATATTTATTACCTTTTTTGACCTTTACGGTCCTTATAAATGTTACGATAACCTTTACCCAAAAAAAAAAATAGATGTTACGATAGTTTCGGTTGAGTATATTGTGGCTTATAATATCTATAATAATAAAAGTAGAAACTCATTTAGAGTGGTATGCGGTTGATATTCCTACTATGTTAATTCACTAATTTAGAGATTTAACTAAATTTAATTAAGAATATAATATAAATACGATTATTTATATTTAAATTAATGTCATCCTTGGATATCCTTGTGAAAACACTTATTCTTAAAAGCAGAAATATTAATGCGATAAATCTCTAAAAATGAAGTTTTAAAAATGAGATTTCATAATAACAAGATTATCAACCTGATGTATCCTTAAAAAGTAGGGTTAATATCACGAAAAACCCTAAATTGGTACATTTGTGACACATTTACCTCAAATTATTTTTTTGACCATAAAAAACCCCAAACTGGTACATCTGTGACAATTTTACCCCAAACTATTTTTTTGACCACCAAAAATCTCAAATTGGTACATCTGTGATAATTTCACCCCGAACTAATTTTTTAATATTATATTTTTTATTTTTTCAATTTTTTTTAGTTTTTCTTATCTTTTCTTTTTCCTTTCCTTTTCTTTTTTTTTCCTTCATCTTTAACCTCAAACAAAAAAAAATTCAAGAAGTGTGAATTTGGTAAGGCATATTAAATTGAAATTAAATTCGTAAGTTTGTATCTATAATTTTTTTCCTTTATAATTTCTTACTATATCTATTAGAAATAGTACAAAAAATTCTTCTTGCGTTTTATTTATTATATATTTTAAGTGATCATATTGATTTATGAATCGCCATGCATATATAATATCTCTCATCTTATATATAAAATATACTAATTTTGTAAATTAATCTGTTAAATTAAATTGGCAAGCAGGACGTATAGAAATTGTTGATTAGCTGTACTCTAAGCTTAGGTAACAAGCCTACATTGGACCCCATCAGTTTGCCTATCCACTTGCACCCAAAAATAAGAAAGACACGACAATAATATAATGTCTTTTTTGCGAGACATTTAAATGTAGAAAAAAGTGGTTGGCATGAAAATTCATGCATATAAAAGAAAGTTTTTCATTTAGTGTTTATGTTTTGTTTTTTGGGTCAAAATGTAGCATTTATGTTACGTGTTACGTTATCGTGGTATCAATTACAATATAACAATCCATTGTTGATCCAATGAAGATGAAGGAAAAAAAAAAGAAAAGAAAAGGAAAAAGAAAAGAAAAGAAAAACTAAAAAAATTTGAAAAATAAAAAAAATATATTAGAAAATTAGTTCGGGGTAAAATTGTCATAGGTGTACCAGTTTAAAGTTTTTGATGGTCAAAAAAATAGGTCGGGGTAAAATTGTCACAAGTATACCAGTTTGGGATTTTTGGTGATAAAAAAAATAGTTCAAGGTAAAATTGTCACAGATGTACCAGTTTGGGATTTTTTATGGTCAAAAAAATAGTTTTGGATAAATCTGTCACAAGTGTACCAGTTCAAGGTTTTTCGTGGTATTAACCCTAAAAAATAATATCATTGTTAAGAAGAAGTGTTTGCATAAGGATATTTATACATGATATTAATTTATCTATAGTAAATCGTATTTATATTGATTGAAATCTTGTTTCTAAATTTTAATAGATAACATTTTTCAAGTTCTTTTGTTAGGTGTTTTCATAATTAAATTTAGTTTACAACATAAATTTGGAAATTGAAATAACAAGAAACATCAACCCGGTACTACTCTAAATAAGATTATTACTTTTACCATTACAGAGATTATAAGCTACAAGGCAATAAAAAAAAAATCTCATACCTTCTCCTTGATTCAGACAACAGATCGGAATGAAAAATATATTTTAAGATCTGGGCAATAGTGCAATTATCAAAACTTGCGAATCGTATCGAAAGATGTCATTGAACAATCGGGAACGGTCAAGAGACTAAATCGAAAAAAATCAAAAGTTTAGGGACTCCGGTAGATCGAACACTTACGAAAAGCTCGAAGATCACATGCTGAGCAAATCAAAAATCTAAGGACCATATTGTATGTTAGATCAAAATTCAGGACCGCAAAGGCTCTTTTCCTTAGGAAACTGTTTTTTTTTTTTTCGAAAGTCAGCTCAGCTGAGCATTCCCCCAAGCGTGGGAATCACGTGCGATCGCCTCCGTCGCTGCGTGTCCGAAAAAAACCATCAAAGGACCCCCCTCCTCCTCCTCCTCCTCCTCCTCCTCCGTTTCCTTCGCTCCTCCCTCTCTCCCTACAGTCCTCGCAGTCGCTGCTACGGCTACGGAGGCGACCCATCTCCCTCGCATTCCAAAACCCCACGAAGAAGCCGTAGCCCCTCTTCTTCGTTTGGAGCCGAGAAGCAAACCCGCTAAGCTCTTAGCCATGTCGTTCTCGTCGTCCACCGCTTCTAGGGTTTTCAGGGGCTGCAGGGCCCTCCTGTCCCCCGCCAAGCCCGCCGCCGCTGCGGCGGCTCCTGATGCTGTTCCCGCCGCGAAGCCCTCCAGGGCCGCGGCGGCGAAGGCGAAGCCGAAGAAGGCGGCGGGCGGCGGCGGCGGCGGCGAGGCCGAGCCGAAGGCGCCGAGCCGGCCGTCGGGTATACAGAAGGTGACCCCCGTCTCGCCGGCGCTCGCCCGGTTCCTCAACGCTGGCGAGGCCTCCCGCGTCCAGGCCGTCAAGCAGATTTGGGCCTACATCAAGAAGGAAGGCCTCCAGGTATGGGCTCAAACGACGCGACACCCCCGCCCGGAGAGATGGGGTTCGCTGTCTCTTCGTTTCGGTTTTGTTAGGGTTCTTCAGTGGTGTGTGGATGGGGAATGTTGGGTTCAATGTGGTTTTCGGTACTCTGTTTTGAGAAGTAGGGCGAAGACAATGTGGCATAGTGAAAATGGAGTGGAGATACTCTGAAGCAAGAAAGCAAAGATGTTCGTTTACTGAGCATTGGGATTTGGAAAATAGACTTGACTCCTAGGATGCATTCTTTGGTGTGGTTTGAATATGGGAATAAGAGAACCCAAAGTAAGTTGTCGAAGCATTCATCCGAGACTATGTTGAGTTTTCTTGGAGTGCGTTTCGTGTAGTGAATGCTGAAGCTTACGCAGTGTGATCCAAGTCTTTTGTAGTTATTAGCAGAAGTTTGAGTTTCTGAGCTGGTTTTAAGTACTTGTAGTGCTGTAATTACTTTGTTTATTGCTTGCGGTGTGTTGTCTTGCGTAAACTGAGGGGTTCGTTTGGCTCAATAGATTCCAATGTCTTGAGCTAATTCCTGTAATGGCAGCCCATTGCAGATCTGCTATGAGTGGATTACGCAAGCGTCTGTCCATGCAAATTTGTATGTTAGTATTTAATGTTACATGTAAAATATATTGCGCATGAGAAATGTGGCATACAGAAAGCATGTTCTTTGTTCTTCTCTGATGTTCAGCTGTAAAGTTTAGTTTTGTTCTTAGCTCCTGATAGTGATTATAAGATTTCTTTGTTGTTTTATGGTTGAAAAGCAAATTTATATGGCTTCCATGTGCCGTGAATTTTTTTGTAATTGGGGAATTGACCTGATAGATCATAGATTAAATGATCACTTCTTTACCTCATGAAGAAACAAAATCTAGATTGAGTACACAGTTGAATTAGTTTGTCAGCACTCTGATATGGTGGTTATGGGATCATCTTAAGAAGATAGCGTGGTAACCGATAGCCAAAGATGCAGATTGATACACAGTCAATATAGTCTGACCTGTTACTTTGTAAACGTTATGGCTTCTATCCTGTCACGCAAAATACTTACAAAGATAAGCTCTATGCTTTTAGAGGGTGCTATTAAGAAAAATTAGACATATACAGTGCTGTTCACATATCTTTTTATGTTCTGTCAGCCAGCATTTGATTCTGTGCTGGCCAAAGCCCGAAAGCTTGTGGCTTCAGTATTTCATATCTCTCTGACAATAGATTGCTTCTAGAGCTTCAGTCCTAATTCTCTATCCATCTTCCTCTCGCAACTCAATTTGTTGGATAGGATTATATAGGACAATTAAGGGTCTTATTTAGGAGAGTCACAATTTCTTCTTGCATTTCTTTTGGGTGAAACAAACATGAGATGTAAAGGTCTTGTTGAGGCCGAATGTTGGAGAATTTGGCTTTGTCATGATCATTGCTTATTTTGACTGATGTATCGTCAAACTCTTCCTTTGTGTCCCTCAAGCTATTTTTTTTTTTTAAGAGAAGGTTGACTCTTTGAGGATTTCCCTGCAGCTGTTGCTGTATCAATTGCTTTATCTTCTTATTGAAGTGGGACTTGGACAAAGCATTGAACATACCGCTTTAGATATTTTAAACGCTATGGTGTTTTTATCTTTTCTTACATGTTCTTCTAAGAGACATGGATGGCTTTCATGCAGGATAGCATTAACAAGCGAGAAATTAATTGTGATGAGAGGCTGAAGACCCTATTCGAGGGGAGAGAGAAAGTTGGGTTCCTGGAGATTGGTAAGCTGCTGTCCCGTCATTTTGTGAAGACCAGCTGAAGTTGCTTCGGAGCACCGCGTCTTCACGAATCTCGTCTTTGGATTAATACTGTCCATGGTGCAGCAATCATTTTGACTGTGTCGATGACTTTTCAGGTGTTGTCTCTAACTGTTGTGGCTACCTCTGGTTGTGATATTTGGAGTTGGTTTTGAACTTTGCTGCACTTTGTAAGATGTCTTAGGAAATGAATTGTTAGGTACTTTTGTGCAGTCACTTTTTAACCCGCTTATATGAGCGATTGCCTTGGAGCTCACTCCATGTTATGGCTGCTTTATTGCTCGTTTCTGCAAAAGTTTGGAAACCGAATCCGGAAAATTGGAAGTGCACATCTCCAACTCAACACTACCGCACGCCACGCAGAATGTGCAGCGTGTTTTTAATATAAGCCATCCTCGTTGCTGTTGAAAATGATTAAGCTCGACCAATGAAATGTTAAATCTGATCATGCTCGATGTCTTTCAGTGGAATATTCATAGTCGAACAATGGAGGAAGATATAGAGTATAGACCTTCCCCGACTCTGGGAGTTACGGTCCGTCTTTGATCACATGATTCTAAAACCCAATGTTAATGGAAATAAGCCGGCGTATTAACAATCCTGACTGGTAGAAAGAGCTGACTTAAAAATGCACGTTTCTTCAAGGACAACGGTCTGTCCTTGATCAGAAGACGAACACAAACCGTGGATTGCTCAACTAGTTATAAAATGGAATTGACTGTTCTAAAGACCTAACTGACATGTTTAGGAATGCCTCAAATGAATGTGTTCTACCTAGGGGTGAGCATCGGTCCTGGGTCAACCCTGGACCGACCCTGGACCGGCCCAACCCTGCCGGTCCTGGTCCGGTTCCCAAGAGGACCGGGTTGGTCCTTGGTCCTGATATCCCTGGACCAGTACTGTGCGGATTGGTCCTCGGTCCAGATAGTTTAGGGTCGGTCCAACCCGGACCAACCCGGACTATGTATATTATATATAATATATATTTAATATATTAGTTATAATTTTTTTATGTAGAGAACCGGGAACCCAATTGAAATTGTGAAATGCTGTGCAAAATTGACCAAAAAAAGAAAAGGTGGGAAATAGCTCTCACTTCTCAACCTCTCACGTGTCCAAAATCGGAAAACCCTCGGTCCTTCTCTAGTACTCGTACTGACGACATCTTCTTATCTTCTCTTTTAGTCTTCCTTGATCGAATGTAGGAAAACGTTTTTGTGTATGGCATTACTAGTATTATTTACAGATGATTACAGGAACTTCCCATCTTATTCTATATCTCTATGAGTGGTCTTAATCATTTTTATGGTTTTTTACTTTTAGTAGGTGTGAAATTTCTATTGTTGCCTTATCTTAAATTTATTAAATATGTAATGGTATTTATAGTTTGGTTGCACATCGCCGCATTGTCGATGATATGTAATTTGAAATAGTAGATTTTCCTTTTCAAGGAGTACAAAAAATAAAACAAAAAAATTACCGGTTGGTCCGGGTTGACCCTGGAGCCGGACCGAACCCATTGGGTCGGTCCGGTCCTTGGTCCCAGGCTCAATAGGATCGGTCCTTGGTCCCAAAAATTGAGGACCAACACTGTGCGGGTTGGTCCTAGGGTTAGGGGGTGGACCGGCCTAATCCGGACCATGCTCACCCCTAGTTCTACCTGGGCAAATGTAATTTTCACTAAATTTCACTCCTGGCTAAATTTTGAGCATACCCTATTCATTTAACAGAACATAGAAGAATGTAAATGTAAACAGTTGCGAGCCAATGTTCACACTTGAATTTTAGTCGATAAATCATTATTAAAAGAAAAGAAAAGTAAAGTAAAGAAAAGAAGAAGATAAAAGATATAAGATAAAAATGAAATGAATAAAAAAAGGGGTTTTAAGTTGGTTTTTAATCCAATGTGTACACCTCGCGAGGGAGGCCTTGTTCAATTCGTTCAATTCGTCAGTTTGAGCCCATCGTTTTCTTGCATGAAAGCCGAAGCCTCTTTTTCTTACTTTCTATCGCCTATGCCTGAGGTCGATGATGCTTGGCATGTTTGCACGTTGGCTTTAATCTGGGAGTCGGTCACCAAGTTGCTTTGAGTATGTGAACCCCATCAAAGAAATCGCTTACCAAATGTTTGTTAAAATGCCCAGACCAAGTTAGCGTATAGTCCATTCCGATCCTAGACTACTTTGAACACTTTTTAGCTTGTTCTTTTCTTGAAAAGAACCTTCCGATGATATACGATTTTCGTTAGAATCCTTGGTTACTGAAATCAAATCTGCACATTCGTCTTCCATAGATGTTTCTCAGTTGCTGCTGTGTGCTTTCTGTGATAATGGCTCTTTGGTGATTATCTTAGAGAAAACAGGCCAGAGTCAATGCCGTGTTTGCAGATTCTCCTAGGACATTCGAGTTTGTTCCCTCGTTGCAGTTTCACTTAGTGTTCCCATCTCCAACATTGTATCGGTAATTTATGGTGGTAGTTGGTGGTGGCATTCGGTGAAGCTGGTGCAGGTGGTGGTGTTGATCTTGCCCGTGTTTTAGTTGAGTAACTTAGTTTGGTTTGTTCTGGGAATGTTGATAAGTATGGGAATGAGTATTGCGTAGCCTGGGAACGATGAAATTGTGAGTGTTGTTGGGCTTAAGTTGAAATTTTGGTGAGCTGGGCTTGGTTTAGGTTAAATGAGTTCGGGCTTAATTCGGTTTGGGCTGAGTTTGAATTTTAATAGGTTTGTTAGCTCGAGTCCTTATGTTCGGAATAATTAAAAAATTTACTAAACATTCAAAAAATGAAAAAAAAAGAAAAAATCTAAAAATTAGAAATTAGCTTAGAATCAGTTCTTGATTAGGTTGTTCTATTTTAGTGATAAATGTAGCTTGGTTTTATTTAGATACTATATATCTAGTTTAGAGATTTTAGTGAGTACCCTTGATATAGTTTAGCCTTAATGGGTTCATCTTTTGAGCAAGAAATTTGACTCAATTCGAACTTAGCTCATGGGGATTGCTATTCTGTGGCTTAATAACTAGGCCATGCATATTCTATACTTGTTTTATTGAGTTTAGTTTCTTGCATTTTAATTTTATTGCATTGATTGTGATTGACTACTTTCACTTAAGTGCGTACTCATGTATGGACATCATTTAGTGGATAATAAAATGGATAGGGACAGTTTGAATCACTTAGGGCGAGAATGATAATCATTTTATTTCCCTGTTTTTCTATTCTTTTTGTTCTCGGGAACAGATTTGGAAAGGAAATCCTTTTGGTAAAATAATTTCATTTTTTTTATTTATGGGACAAATTTTGGCCTAGAATTAGATTTAGAACAAAAATGAGAAGTTAAAATATTTTACTTTTTTGTTTTTGGAACAGAAATAGAAATTATTGCTCACCCTTGCCACCTATCGCTGCCCACTCACTGCCAACCGTTGGCTGTTTGACGCCACCTGGCACCCCCGCCTTTCATCGGCTGTTCGCGGCCACTCGCTGGCCGCCCCCCTACTGCCTATCGTAGGCTGCGGCCCCCCCGATGTTGCTCGCTGGGAGGGACATTCATGCCCTTAGATAACAAACCAATTAAGCTATGGTACCAAGAGGCCATTAGTTAGATGATTAGTGTAATCAAGTTCCATGCCTGAATCTTTGGTTGCGTAAGAAGCGAGGTATTGGTTTCTAACCAATCTCAATAGGCTAGTGGCGACTCCTCATTTAGAATTTTAGTAGTGTTAATTGATGTAAAATTGCAAATTCCAATGTAGCGCAAGGTAAGCATTTGGGTAATCCTGTGCCGAGAGGGACTGTTGGTCCCTAACTCGGCATTACTTCTAAACCCGTCATTCCTCTAACATCCTGTATCGGGAGGATCACGACAGCCGATAATATCTCAATTCATTGGGTTTGGCATAAAAATCGGCTATTACATAAAATGACACCTAAAACCGCGAATACTGTAACTTTAGGAAGTCTTTTGCTAGAACCTATTATAATCGAACTCTGCCTTCTCAATTTTCTTAAGTGAAAGGAAAGTGGGCGACTCCACTTGTAAAGTCACAATTTTATACGGGCATGTCTGACAACACCTGATGGAAGGTGCAGAAGGTATTCGAATAAGCTTCAAGCAAACCCATTTCAGGGCAGTATATTCACTGCAATAAGCAAGAGAGAAGTGATAACAACAGTTAAAACTTTGCTTTTCGACATAACAGAGAGCATTCTCAATGTTTGGTATAAGCATTTGCAAAAAATCAATCAGGAGAAAACCCGGTTTTCACTTAAATGAAGTACCAAATATTAGAGAAACAGCAGATACAAGATTGTATTGGAGATACCTTTCCAGATCCTTGGGTTCAGAACAACGCGAGGACTCTGGAGTTTAAAGACAGCCTCAAGTTTGTCTTAAGATACCTGGCTCAAAGTGATCCGCGCTGAAGCATAGTTGTCAAGTCTTTGATCCATTACATCATTGTCAAAGTGCAACGGTTTTGCATGATGCAGGAAGCGATAAAGAATTTTGAAACAGTTTCGAGTAGAAAAAGCGTAAGATGAGAGCTGAGTCAAGATGTCAATAAATTACAGGCTGACAGCGAACCGAAAGCTCTACTCTTTTTTAGGAGGCATATGAAGCCAGGATAGAGTCGATCTCGACAGCCCTCCCGTGCCATTATATTCTGGCGTACCCCATTTCACAGTTTCACAGAAATGACTTTAACTTGAGTTAATGGTAGAGTGATTGGTACTAAGTTTGCTAAGTATTCTGCGGACAGAAAAGAGAACAACATGAACTAACCCTGACGGAGAAAAGCAGTGCACGATGTCCACTAAAATCACAGTGTATATTTCTCTGGAACATGAAGATTGGCAATGTGAATTTTGGCATTTACATTCATCATAGAGACAAACTCAACCAGGTTCTTGATATGTGAGTTTCCATTACTATTTAGAGAAGCAAACAACTCAACCAGAGCCGTATCATATCTAACAAAGTCAACCTAAAAGTATGGTAGCTAAGTAGTTACACAACTCGTGGGAAGCAAAAATTATGCAATAAAGGCCATTCATCCGAAGTACCAAACTGAGGACAACACATTGTGCAGGAGTTACTACCCTCCAACTGGCGCAGGCAATGAATAACATGGGAACAATAAAGGGTGATTGGTTTTAGAATGGGTAGGTTCCACACTAAATACAATATAAAAAATAGTCAATTAAGAAGTGGACTAAGTTTTACCTCAATTGAGGAATGCTTTGTTTGTCTTAACACTATTAAAAAAGACAAAAGATTCTCCTTTGCTAAGAACCTGAAGGAAGAAGCAAATCGGTATGCCAGCTTCTCATCTTCAGATCCGTCCTTCCCAAGGGTTCATTGTCCCAACGAATAAGTAATTATAGGGGTGGAAAATTGATATAATTGGAAGTAGCAAGGAGCAAGCCTTGGCCATAAAAAAATTTAAGAAAAAAATATGTATCTTTTTATATTTATTGGATTACACAAAGGGATTCACAAATAAAAGTGCTAAGGCTACAACCAATCCTTAAATTGTTAACGCTTCTAGAAAAGCCAGACTAAGCAATAAAGTACCTCATATTTTTCCCTCCGCCTTGAGCTGTCTACAGCCCAGTAACTTTACCAACTCCAAGTCCGATAGAAGCTAGCCCGACAATTAACCCAACAATAATAACGGAAGTGGCAGAAATCAGTAAGTTCACGATAAGTTCCTCAAAGAAAAAAATGGCTATTGATTCAATCATCCAATAAATCATGACTTAATTATTCCATCACTAAGACTCATCTGGACGAAGTGACTAGCAACTCTGAATTAAAGTAATGGAATAACCTAGGACCCAATAACCTAGGAGCTAGGACCGACGCTGACAGGGTAGAATTGGGACTTGATTGATCAACCGTCACGCTTCAAAACAAATCCCCCAAAGTAAAATTCTATTCAAGGTCCGACCAGTATCCGAATTCTTTGTAAATGATGGAACCATTGTCAAACCAGACCTATTTTCCCAAGTCAAGGTAGTCTACAGCATCGACATGGTTATGTTGGGACCTTACTTGAATACCTTGTGCAACTTTCAACCAATTGGTAACTCAAATGCCGGTGCATGAAAATGGTGACACTGAGAAGTAGAATCAGCAAATATTTCCTCAATCCTTGATCTAATTTGATCTAATTTCCTTGATGTAAAATAAGCTTCTTGGACTATATCTTGCTAGAGAAATAATATAATGATGATACCTAGGCACTTCCAGGTAAGATAAGTGCTTTACCATGTATAATAAGCTCATTTCCTTATGGTTAAACTTATGGCCGGAAAATGATTTTCTAGCGTGCGGTATTAGAGCATAAATCAACAGGTTGAAACCCAATCTCTCTTCTTGTTATGCTATCTAAGTTGTTTTGTTATCATTATGTTCCTCTTGATATGTACATTTGATGTAGTTACATCCACACATTTGTTTCGTTTTTGAAGCACCTCTAACACGTGAGGTGTGCATCTAGACATGCACTTGACATTCATCACAGATCTGTTTATGTGAAGTTTAAACTTTCGCAAGAACAGCCGTTCGGCATGCATGGATCGCTGATCTAATTTCAAAGATTTGAAAAAATTAAGGACTGACGTGGTGACCCGATTCGTTCTAGATGCAAGAGACCGTGTCAATAATAAAATTAACTTTGTCTATCGCGTCTATAAAACATTAAGCCCACAACGGATCCTTCCTATTACATTTGCTCATGCAACCAAACCCACAAAAGGAAAAACAACAATTAGCTTGCATCCAAACATAAGCTTACTAAAAAAGCACACATGCAATGTCAATCTTTTGAACTATGTTTGTCCAAATTCATGACCTTGCTCCCTCAAATGCTTCCAATATTGAGGCATGCCTCATCCACAGAGCCAAATTCATCTCCCTTCTAATTCATATCCAATGAATTCTTCAAGATTTTCCAAGTTGTATCTCTCCCTCAACTTCTTCCTGTGTTCTGGTTCCATCTTGAGAATGATGAGCTAAAATTGCATTGTTATGAAGTGAAGTTTGAGGGCATGCATGTCTATATATACACACATCAAGGGGTCTCTTGTCGTCTGTTTAGAGATATAAAATTACATGCAAGGAAAGCTGGTGTCCATCCTTGTAGCAACATAGAGCAAAGCAAGTGCACAATGAAAGTGAGAATAAGACAGTTTGATTATTATAATTAAACCTGATTTGGAGTGTTTATAGAATCCAATGTATCTAAAATTACAATGCCAAAACAATACATAAAAGAATTTCCTTCCTGCTGCTTCCCTAATTTCTAGAATTCCAAGAAAAATTTTGTATATATTGTATGCTTAAATAGAATATACGAGTGAATCTTTGAAATTAAGAATTGAATTATCAATAAATTAGTATATATTTATCGTTGGTGAAAGGTTTTTTCCACGTTGATCTCATCATTGTTGTTACTAATGGCTAAGAATGGCAGGTAGGGCGTACCTGCAAATCGTGTGCGAGATATGAAAGCCTAAGCACCTGTTTGAGAATTTCAATAAGACTTGAAAACTAATATATACGGCACTTAATAAAATTAAGCATGTTTCACAATCATAACAAGTTTTGAGTTAAAGAAATTAATAAAGTCAAAAAAGCACTTCATTCACTAAGTAAGGATGGGTTTAGTTATGAGTTAATACCACAAAAAACCCCAAATCATTACATCTGTGATAAATTTATCCTTCGTTAAATTGGATTAATATCGCGAAAAATCACAAACAGATATACCTGTGACAAAAGGAGGGTAAAACCCCAAACTGATACACGTATCAATTGCCACGTGTTATCTAACTCAGAAATTTGACTATAAAATTAACGTAAACAAACTGAGGGTAAAATTATCATAAGTGTATCGGTCTAGGATTTTTGGCTTTCAAAAAATTAGTTTGGGGTTAATTTGTTACAAGTATACCAGTTTAGGGTTTTTCGTGGTACTAACCCTTTAGTTAAATCATACAATAGAAACTGCATCCAAATAGGAAATAAACCCTTGCCAATTACACTGCTTAAAGCCTAAAACCTACTAATTATATTCACCATTATGTTTTGCAAGAAATCAATATTATTAAATCCTCACTATTTGACTATTGACAACAATTTAATTCAATTTCAACACATAAAATGATCAATACTTAATTTTTTATTAGGCGAATACAGAAATTCTCAAGTCAGGCAATTCTTCACCATCTCTTTTTTTCAAAAGTCATAAACTATCGTGTAACCCATCATATAACCTTTGGCCCAATACAATCCTCAATTAGTGGTTGGGATTACACTTCAAAATCAAGAGTCATGCTTTGTTGTGAGAGAAGAAGGAACTTGAAAAGGGGTGAAGAAAATTGGCAAAAATTTCGAAAATTTCCTTTCATTTCCTCTCATGAAAAACTGACCCAACTTTCTACAACCTTTTTCATTCTCCCCTCCCCTCCTTTCCTTGTTCGTCAATTTCTAGAAATCATAACTCAACTTTTGAGTGATTACATTGGTTTGAGTCACAACCATTTAAAATTCACGGTGACTTCCTTTCAAGCCCACTACTCCTCTTGTAAAAATTAAAAACACGGTAATTTGCCCGTGAAACCAATTGTTTTGAAATCCAGCTGCAAGATACAAATATAAACTCTACATATGTCACACGACTAAGATGCTTGCGTGAAAAATTTCTAAGCAGACGGTTGATGCATTACAAGTCTGCTTGTATTTGAACTATGATCATGCCTAGTGTAGGAGAGAGTATTTTGGTTGTACAATTATCATTGATCGCACAATGCTTGTAAAGATTACGTTGATAAGATTGGATGGAGGATACCCACCAGACATGCGACCGTGAAGATGCTGTGGGCAGCTTTCTGGATTAAATTCCTTCTGTGGTTGCAGTTGCAGGCTGTTCAAACGAGCCCGAAAAGCCAAATGGGGCCGTATCTTCTTTTAGGCCAGGCTCAAATCTTAACATCTTTAGAAACGCTATTGTGGTATTCATCACGATGCACCATTCACCACGATGCACCACGTGTCGTTTTGTGGTTGGCCCGTTTGGTCTTGTGAATTATTTTTGGGGTATACAAAAGGAAATGAAATACAAATTATTACTAAAATCAAACACCTCTGTAGTTTATCACCTAACAAATTATGATATAATTCTGTAGGAGATTATAAGTAGAACGTAGTATCCAAGCGCTTCTCTATTCCAAGATGGGCAAGCCAATCGGCAGGACAATTTCCTTCCTGAAAATTATGTTATAATTTAAACTCAAAGTAAGAACTCAACAATCTTATATCTTGAAGTAGAATAGGGTCAGTGTTATCCTCCATAGTCTTTTGATTAACAAGTCGAGTCCATCCTCAATGATGGACTTATGAAAACCATGTTGCTTGGTGAAGTTGAGTCCCAATCACAGTGCCCAAAATTTTACTTGAGATGACGAATATATTCCAACGAAAGAGGCAAAACCTCCAAGTTTAATTATGTATAAATAGCTCGCAAAAAAGTAATGAAGTTTCTACTCTGGGGTAGCAAGTTTGAATCCTATGCCTCAGGTTAATCTGTAATTTTTTTTAGATAGAATTAGTTGGTGGCGCCAATTGCCCTCTTTTCTTTTTATTTTGTTCTCTCTTTCTTTCTTTATTTCTTTGTAAAATTGTTTCTTCTCTTTTTTCCTCAGCCAAAGTAATATTTTCTACTTTTTTCCTTATTTCTTTTCTCCTCTTTAGTCTTTTTAATCCAATCAAAGATAAATTTATCTTTTTTATTTTCCAACTTATCTTGTGAGTATATGATTGTAATTTTTTTATTATAAATTTCCAAGCAATCCACTCATGCATCTTTTATGATTTTACATTTTTCTGCTTTCCTTTGTTGATGGACCTTTAAAATTATTTTGCAATTCGAATCCAAATATGGAAAATCGTTTCACTTTTTTGACTGAGTTTATGAGGATGCGCCATCCGCTTCAAGTCCAGATTCGTCATATGTCCACCAAAATCAATGATTCTTGTACTCTCTTCTCTTTGCGTGGTCCATCTATAAAGGCATTGCAAGTGAACGATTCTGGCTTTGCAATCTCCCAAGAGCAATCTATCAATCAATTTGCGAATTGATATTATGTGTATCGTAACTCTTTCCGGATCAAAAGTTATGACCGTTTGATCGCACGCTAGGTGACTTCATATCCTGAGCCTGCCTATTAGACTTTTTCTTGTCCAAATGATCTAAAAAGTCTTCAGCAATCGCGTTCAAGTCAGAATCTATTGAGAAGAAGTGGCACTAACATATGGAAATCGTTCGAGATTATAAAAATCCCACATGTGGGCCATCGTCTAGTGTGCAAATAATGTGAACTGTTGCTTATGACCCGTTTATTGAACTTGAAATTTCCGCCATCCAACTTGGATATAATGCCCGGCACTACACCAATTCAGCTTGGTCCCAGACCAATGAATCACAGTCCCTATCTTTGCAATGATAGAATTTCGGCGTTCTCCGGTCCCTGACCATTTGCTCACGTACAATGGTCCCTAGCTCCTGGGCTCTAATATCACTTGTTGAGCTTTAGAGGTGTAACACTTGAAAGTGAAAGCCTCAATTGTTGGTAACAATCATCGGCAACTCTCGAAGGTGAACGACTTTAATTGGTAGCTCTCAAGGAAGAACATTCAAGGAGAGAAGAGGAATAAACTATTTTATTATTACTTGATTCACCTTACAAATACTTCAACCAGACTTGCCTTTATATAGGCATAATACATGACTCTTGATATGACTCATAAATGACTATACATTTATCTGATATTAACTAGACATTGAAACACGAAAGGCCAAGACTAAATACGAACAATCACATCAACTAACCATTGAAACACAAAAGATTAAGACTAATTAAGAAAGATCTAGAAAGACAAAGCGGTGATATCTTCAAACTTTGATGTCAAAGAGTTAAAGTTAATAATAATTGATGTCACCGGTTGTCTATCGATCACGGCTTCGAATATGATATCAACTCAGGCCAATGTCAATAATGAAGTGCTAAGACTATTCAGACAAAGAGGAATCTCTTAAGTGGGGACATAGGAGATCATGTGGAAACAAACGGGCCAACGCACGCGGTCTTGTGGAAAGATAACACGCGTCTTCGCCGGGACTGAGTCAGTGATAGGTAATGGATTTAATTGAAAACGTAGATATTCCTCGGTTGGACAGTGAAGGCATATACTTTGTAGGGACATGGGAAGGGTCGGCATTAGGGGACCAATTAACCCTACGATATTTCAAAACGCTAACGTAAGAGATGACCGTAAGAGACGGCCATAAGAGTAGCGGTCTCGCCATTTATATCTGATTGTGAAATGACAGCAAAAGACGAGCACGACGTTACTGGCGGAGGAAAGAACGTCTTTAAGTCGCCAAAGGACTTGCCTTACCCAATTCTCTACCTCATAGAGCATCTACGATTGCCTTCTAGAATCCCATCACGTTATGGTAAAGGCTCATTTTTATTCCTAGAGGGCTTCAAGTATAAGCACAGAGTTTCCAAGTCTAAATTAGGATGAGATGATCAGATGCGTAAATCTGTGTGCACAATCATACTTGAGACGGGCTTTATTAGAGTGGAAGTTTCTTTTTTGGCAGGGTTTTGGGTTAATGTGATTGGAGGTCCTGCTGTCACAAGTTGGCAAAAGATCTCAACCTCTGACCAGAGAGGAAGGTAATCTGAGATTCGAATGTGTAATCCCTTTTCTGAAGTAGGTAATTAGCCAAGTAATTCACCAAAGTCTATGGGTTAAACGCATTTCAAACGGAAGCAAGGTGACACAAGGAGCACAATCCCTATCAAGAGAGGCTTGTAGGTAGCCTTGAGCCAGCCGGGCAAGTGTAAGTATGGAAAGTCAAATGTCAACTGTTATTAATATACATCGGTGTTTGATGTATGATGTATTGTTTT
This sequence comes from Syzygium syzygioides, assembly GCA_031216285.1. NCBI lineage: Eukaryota > Viridiplantae > Streptophyta > Magnoliopsida > Myrtales > Myrtaceae > Syzygium > Syzygium syzygioides. Next base: position 18,707,685 of record CM062245.1, on the reverse strand, counting down.
GATATTGGAAAAGATTTACTGTACTTCGATTTCGTGAAATTTTTTTCTGAAAAAATTAGTTCTTCTAAATTCTTTTTTTTTTGGATTTTGTGGAATTACTTACTTTTTCTTGGAATATTTTTTAACTTTTGGAACTTTAATTTCAAAATAAGTTATAAAAAAAACTTTGGCCATCGTATAACATGCCCAAATGTGGCACGTGGGCCCGCAAGGCCCGCTAGAGTAACGTACCGTGCCTAGCCCGGATGTTTAGGAAGTAAATAACAACATTTCTCTTTCCCGACCCTTTTTCTAGCTAGAAATTAAAAAATATATTTCTTTTTTTGGGACGAGTTTCTGAATAAAAAGTAGCATTTGATAACGACACAAAATTTCTATTTCCGGAATAAAAATTCGTTTGATAACGACGCAAAATTTCTATTCCCGCTGGCTGGTGAGCGACGGTGGCGACGGGTGATGGCGGATAGGGGTGAGCGCGGTTCCAGGGTAGAACCGGGAACCGGAGAACCGGACCCGATGGGTCCGATTCGGTTCCAGGTTCCATGGCCAGAGGGTCCGGTTCTCGGTTCCCCATTTTTTGGACCCGGCTGTTTCGGTTCCGGTTCCCGGTTCCTATAAGAACCGGAACCGGAACCGGGAACTGGAACCGGATCGGAACCGGGAACCAGAATCGGAACCAAGAACCGGGACCAGGAACCGGATTCCTTTAAAAAAAAAAACTTCACATTTGGTATTTAGAAGCCCTAATTTTCAGCTTGTCCCACCGTATTGTCCCTCTTGGCTCCTACTTCTGCTTCCACTTCCTCGCTCCGGCCTTCACTTCTGCCTTGCTCCTCGCTCGATCGCTCCTGCTTCCACTTCCGCCTCGCTCTCGCTTCTGCCTCGCTCCTCGCTCCCGCTTCTTGCTTTCGCCTTGCTCCTCGCTCCCGCTTCCGCGGTTCTCTCCCGTTTCCGCCTCGCTCCGCCTTCTTCGCCGCAGGTCGACCCCCCAATCGCCCCGCCGAAGCTCGGCTTCATCCTCAAGCTCGCCGCCCTCTTCCTGGTCCCCTACCTCTACCTGATCGCGCACCACTCCGACATCGATCGGGAGCTCAGGAGGTCGATCCTCATCAACGCCGGCCTCAGCCTCGCGGGGTTCTTCGCCACCGTGAGGCTGATCCCCGTCGCTTCCCGATACGTCCTGAGGCGCAACCTGTTCGGGTACGACATCAACAAGAAGGGAACGCCTTAGGGGACCGTGAAAGTGTGAGTAGTTTTCTTGCACGAATTCCGCGATTTTGGCTGCAAATTTATCGGCTGGTTTTGTACTGCGTTTGGATGCTTGTATTAGAATTTGCTCACGGTCGTTTTGTGTATGTTACATTGAGCTGGATAGGAGTGGGATTCACTTGGCCTCATGAGACGAAGTCGCTCGTACTAATTTTAGGACTTGATTGAGGGACATTTAGTCATGTTACAGAACTGCAAATTTGTTTCCCTTGTGTTCTATGATTGAGGGATGACTCGCTTGATTCTTACATGTGGGACTCGTGTGGGTCTAGATTATAACATTCCAATGCACTGTGTAATTCTTTTATTTATTTTAGACATTACACATGCATTTCTTTTTTTTTTTTTGATAATCGAGGTGTCCGCGCGACCGGCAAGCGATGACTCAGCTATAAACCGGCGGTGATGCACGACTAGTCCTCGAGTGACGCTAGCGCAGGACCCACCACCACGGCGTCACACTTAAGAATCCCTAACGACTACGCTGGGGTTTGAACTCTGATCCCTTCATGGGGGGACCAGAGCGCAAGCCAACGCAGCCGCTGCGGGCGGTGGTTTACACATGCATTTCTTTTTTTTTTTTTTTGGTAACCCAGGAACCCCCCGCACGGCCGACAGCCGGATGAGTAAACCTGGGGTGACGCTAGCGCAGGACCCACCACCACGGCGCCACACTTAAGAATCCCTAACGACTACGTTGGGGTTTGAACTCTGGTCCCTTCGTGGGGGGACCAGAGCGCAGGCCAACGCAGCCGCTGCGAGCGGTGGTCACATGCATTTCTTTCTTTTTGATTTTTTAAAGAAATTGCTGGAAGTGACAGTTTGATCACATTGGAATGAGCAAAAGAGGATTGATAGACTAGAGGCTTAAAATGAAAAAGATATCACAAGCATTGATGCCAATATGTCCTCATTCCTTATCCTTTAGGCCTCTGATTTTACCCGAGCACGTTGCTATTGGGGAAGAAGTGTCTGACACTAGCACCCCCCAAAGTCCCAGCCCCCAAAGTCTCAGCCCCCGAACTCCCAGCCGCCGAAGTTCCGCATGGGTATCATTCGACGGCAAGAACAGGGAAGAGTTGAGAGCCAGGAACAAGCTCATCTGTAGCATGGCTCCATGGCCTGTCCCTACTGTTTGTCTAAATGATTCCACCAGGGACTTCTTGTGCAGCATCCTGGAAGGCCTCAATTGGAATCAGAGAAAGACTCAGTCATCTGACGGTCTGCCACCACCGAGAGCATTGTTTTCCCCCCCACTATATGATGTTTAGGTATTTATGCCAACAAAATCCAGCTATGTTAGTTAAATAACAAAGTGATTCCTGTGAAAGGAAACATCTGCTGGTTTGCACTTAATAGATTCCTGTGATTCCTTGGTTTGCACAAAACAAGGCCATGTATTAAGAATCAAGAGCTTCACAGATATCTCCGAAGAAATAACGGAATTAGATCCGTTATTCCTTGTTTTTTGTCTCCTTAGAAGGGTCCTTTGAACAGGTATTTGCCATTCATTCTGGTGTTATATTGAAAGCCTTTTGTCTCGAGTATATGTTTATGGATGGTGGCTCTTCAGCAAATTAAAATTTATTCATTTTCATTTTGATTAACTAAAAAAAAAAAGAACCTGTTGGAACCTGGAATCGACCCTGGAACCTATGACAGGGTAGGTTCCAGGTTCCACGTTCCGACGGGTAGGTTACAGGTTTCTCATTTTGAGGAACCTGTACCCGAGGGTAGGTTCCAAGTTCCAGGCGGAACCTACCCGGAACCTGGAACCGCTCACCCCTAACGGCGGATGGCTGGTGAGCGGCGATCAGGGTTAGCGATAGATGGCCGGTGAAAGGCGGTGGTGGGCGATGTTGCATAATCGGGTAGCGACGGTGGTGATGGGCGACGGCGGATGGCTGGTGAGCTGGGGCGGGCAATCAGCATGTGGCAGGCGACAGTGGATGGCTGGCCGGCAAGTGGCGGCAACGACGGGTGGCAGCAAACCGCCGGCGGTTAGAGGTTAGTGGGCGGCGGTGGGCGGCAATGTGCGGCAAGGGTGAGCAATAAAAGAGAATTATTATTTCTATTTTTGTTTCATAAATAGAAAGGTAAAAAATTTTAACTTTTTATTTCTGTTTCAAATCTATTTCTGAGCCAAAATTTATCCTAGAAATAAAAAAAAATAAAATTATTTTACCAAACGGATTTTTGTTCCAAATCTGTTCATGGAAAAAAAAGAAAAAGAAAAAGAAAAAGAAAAATAGGAAAATGGAATGGTTATTATTCATATCCTTAATGGATCTTCAAGTAATTGGACCTCGCACTTTTGCATTCGAGCTATAAATAGAATTCCACATTTATATGTCTAGGAAGAAACTTTCAACAAATAATCCATTAAATAATCAGTATAGCAATGTTTTAAATACACAACTGTGGAAGAAATTGACAAAGGCCGTGACCTGCAAGACCGAGATAGACAAGACGAGGCGCCGTGGCGAGATTCAAGAGAGAAAAAGATCGAGTGGCGCCTCCAGAGAGACTGGAGAGAGAGAGAGATGGGCTAGATCTAAGAAAGCGCAGCTGAAGAGAGAGAGAGGGGGGCCGGTTCGATCCTGTTTTCGGTTGAACTGGACTGGATGCATGCCCCTAGTTTTGAAGGCACATGTGTCATGGTCGAGATGCTTCTCTTTATCTTGGGTTTCCGGATCATCTACTTTCATTTCATTTCCATTTCGGGTCATGGTCAACAAGCCCAGAATAGGACAGAATGCACATTCCTATTGAGGGCACATTTGTCTCGGTGAAGACGCTTCTTTTTATTTTGGGTATCTTAATCATTTTCTCAAATTTTATTTCCATGTCGGGTCATCACCACCTCTTCTTGTATCTCCTCAAGCCCTATATATACCACGCATCTCACTCCCCTCTCTCATCACCTTTCTCTTCACATCTCATAAAACACGCACAGATTACGCAATTCTCGTCCAGTTTAGTTTGAAGCCGTGCTAGTCCAAGCTCAGTGAAACGGCAATGTCACCAGAGAATGAACATCCAGTGAAGGCTTTCGGATCGGCAGCCAGAGACTCTTCAGGACATCTCTCACCCTTCAAGTTCTCGAGAAGGTAACATGCCGTGGCTTTTCATTTCTTTGGTTCTTACTTTGGGTGCATCTAAAAATACAACTGAGGGTAACATCTTTTTCTTGAAATTCATTGATTATCTTTTTTTCAGGGCCACTGGAGAAAAAGATGTAACTTTTAAGGTATTGTATTATGGTATATGCCATTCCGATCTCCACAATGTCAAGAACAAATGAGGAATTACATCTTATCCCGTTGTGCTTGGGTATGAGTTTTCAAAACCATCATCCTTTTCGATTCTTTTAGATAAATAAACGACAATTTTAGCCAATAATTATACTAATTGGCCATTATATGTAGGCATGAGATTGTTGGTGTGGTTACTGAAGTAGGCACCAAAGCAACAAAATTCAAAATCGGGGACAAAGTTGATGTTGGATGTATGGTCGGATCGGTGCAAAATTGCTAAGATGATCTTGAGAATTACTGTCCCAAAATGATCGTCCTATTGTGCAAATTACTATGATGGAACCACCACCTACGGTGGCTACTCGGACATCATGGTATCAGATGAGCACTTCGTGATTAAAATCCCCGACAACTTACCTCTTGATGGTGGTGCTCCTCTCCTTTGTGCTGGGATCACCGTCTATAGTCCATTGAAGTACTACGGGCTTGATAAGGACGGAATGCATTTAGGGGTGGTTGGGCTTGGTGGGCTTGGTGGGCTTGGTCATATGGCTGTAAAGTTTGCTAAGGCCATGGGCTTCAAAGTGACCATCATAAGTACCTCACCTAATAAAAAGAAGGAAGCCGTGGACCATTTGGGAGCCGATGCATTCTTGGTTAGCCGTAACACGGAAGAGATGGAAGTAAGTCATAGTCACAACGGGTTTTTTTTATTTGATGATGTATAGGGATAAGGTCAACCGAATGTAGATTTATGTTATTATCTTTTTTTTAATTGTAGCTTGTGATGGGTATGATGGATGGCGAAAAGTGCCAAAAAAATCCTAAACCTTTTGTATTAATGCCAATTTAGTTATAAATCTTTTTTTAGTGCCGATTTAGTCCTAAACCTTTTGCATTGATGCCAATTTAGTTCTAAACCTTTTTTTGGTGCTAATTCAGTCCTAAACCTTTTAAATTGGTGTCAATTCAGTCCTAAACCTTTTGTTTTTATGTCAATTTAGTCTTTCTGGCCAATTTTAACCGAAATTTGCCGACGTGGACACCTGCTAGCCAGCGGCCGGTCACCGGCGCCGACGTGGACAACTTTAATAATATTTTAATATTTTTTTCGAATTTTTATTGTTTTTCCTTTTTTTTTCTTTTTTTTCACTTTTTTTTTCTCTCCCTCCTTCCTTTGGCCAGTCGCCGGTCCGGCGACCGGCCAGAGGCCGACGAGCTCGACCTCACTGGCCACTGGCTAGGGCGGCCTCACCCGGCGAGAGCGAGCCTCGCCTTGGTCAGGCGAGGCTCGACCTTGCCAAATCCGGCGAGGTCGGGCCTCGCCGGAGGCCGTAGCGAGGGAAAGCCTCGCCATGGTCGGGCGAGGCTCGACCTCGTTGGATCGGGCGAGGTCGAGCCTCACCCAGCGACCTCGCCAGATCCGGTGAGGTCGGGCCTCGCCCGACCATGGCGAGGCTCGAGCCCTCGTCGAAGGTCGCGGCGAGGGCGAGCCTCGCCTAGCGACCTCGCCATGGTCGAGCGAGGCCCGACCTCATCGGATCTGGCGAGGTCGAGCTCGCCGGCCTCTAGCCTCTGGGCGGTCACTGGACCGGCGACCGGCCAGAGGAAGGAGAGAGAGACAAAAAAAAGTAGAAAAAAATTAAAATTCAATAAAATATTAAAATATTATTGAAGTTGTCCACGTCGGCGCCGATGACCGGCCGCCGGCTAGCAGGAGGCGTCCACGTCAGCAAATTCCAATCAAAATTGACCGGAAGGACTAAATTGTCACAAAAACAAAAGGTTTAGGACTGAATTGACATCAATTTAAAAGGTTTAGGACTTAATTGGCATCAAAAAAAGGTTTAGGACTAAATTGGCACCAATGCAAAAAGTTTATGACTGAATTGGCACAAAAAAAAGGTTTAGAACTAAATTGGCACTAATGTAAAAGGTTTAGGACTTTTATGGATGGCATCATTGATATAGTCTCAAGTGTGCATGCTCTTTTGCCTTTGATTGGTCTCTTAAAAATTAATGGAAAGCTTGTCATGGTTGGTGCACCAGCGAAGCCGCTTGAGCTACCTGCTTTCCCACTCCTCATTGGTAAGCCTAAGCAAGTCTTATAAGTTTTATAGTACTTCTTAGAAAAAAAAACTACCTTCATAATTGGTTTTTAAGATCAAATTTTAATGCTTTATGAGTATCACGAATGCAAATACAATAACTGGCATTGGAGGGATGAAGGAGACCCAAGAGATGATTGATTTTGCAGCGAAGCACAACATAGTCGGTGTCGCGATCTAAAAAATCGAGTTTTTCGATTTTAGGCTAATGGATTACTAGATCAATTAAATTAGCTAACCTAGCTCGAGTTCTCCCAAACTCTACCAATTCGCAACTTAAGTCCAATTGTGAGCATGCAAATATTTTCAATGGGAGTCGCCACTAATCAGTTAGGGTAGGTTGATTAGAAACCTAAATAAAATAGCAGGAGTACTATTTTATTTCTACGAACCAAAAATTTTGAATTCGGGGACTTGGTTACGCTAGATTCCCTAACGCCCTTTCGGTATCAATTTTCGAAAAAATACTCAATTTGACAACCTTGATGAATCTTGACTTAAAGTTCGAAGGTGCAGAAATTTTCTCTTTGATTTTTGTTTATTTAAATGAAAGTTAACCTATATGTAATGACGTGCAAAAATTGACATGCGATTAATGCAACCTAACATGCAAATTATATGTCATGCGACGACGTGACCTATTTCTAATGACGAGCATACTATTTTTTTGTATTTTTTTAATGAAATTCGGAATTAAAAATGCCAATTATCTAAACATACAATTTTAAACTAAAGAAATTAACCTATTCTAGAACAATCTTTTTGGTATTTTTTTTAATCGAAATTCGAAATTACAATCAAATAAAAAAATAAATAACCGCTAAATCTTTCGAATTAAGTTTTGATCTGAAGCCTGACAGATCGATCCTAAAATTCAAAATACCCGCTATGGAAATAACTCTATCTAAAGCTTGATAGATAGATTTATTTCCACATGCGCGGTTGCGGATTAGGAAATTTTCCTAATCGATCACATCTTAAAAAGATTTAGATATCTCAAATATTTTGGATATATTCAAAAGATTTTGAAAATTCTGATTTCTATCCAAATTTGAAAAGTAATTGATATCCAAGATTTAAAAAAAAAAGGAAATAAATCCTAATTGAGATAATGCCTATTATTTAAATATGTAAAGTTAGATATCAATAAGTGCGAATTAAGCAACAAAATATTTAAATCAAATCAGGATAAGATATTTACCTGAATGCGTAAATAACTTTCCAAATTTGAATTGCGCAGATCGAATGATCGGCGGTGCGTTGAGAACGGCGGCTCGACGTCGGGAACGGCGGTACGACGTCGGGAGTGGCGGTACGATGTTGGGAGGGGCGGCGCGGTGTCGAGGGCGGCAACTTGACTTAGGCTGCTCGCAATAGCTGAGGAGTTCAGCTCGATAATCTCAGTGCAGCAAAATGTTGGTGAGGGGAATTGCCAATGATAGATTGACTAATTGGCAGCAACTTCAACGAAACTTCCAAGCGAAAATAATGCCCAGGGAATGAGCAATAGCGACCGGAAGACCTGCAGGTATCACAGAAACCAATCGTAGAGTAATAAGTGATCTCCGAGGAACACTAGAGATATCGTAGTGTAGGGACTAGCTCGTTTGATCGTCGGCTTTGCAGGTCCGGCAACGAAGGTTCGCTGGTGCTGATTGCGTGGGCAAGCTGAACACCGTCGGAGACGTACTTGCGACACGTAATGATTGGGCGTGACTATAGCAGACGGCAAAGTGAAGGAGTCAGGGAGCGATGAGCTGGAGCGTGGCGCCTTCGTCTACGAATCGTCCCTTGTGTGCAGAACGTGTCTTCTTGTGATGAATCTGTAGCCTTTTGACCCAGAGATAGACTTGTCAGTGTTGTCTCCGTAGAATTCTTCTTTAATGGGCCCCTGTTCTTGTCTCTCCCTCTCTGACCGAAGCCCCCCGTGGATGTCAAGCTTCCTCTCCTCACGATTTCTTTCTCACGCCTCTCTTTTCACTCACTCTCCTCTTTCTCTAGCCGTGTGTTTCTTGTGCTCTCTCTAAAAATTCTGCTCTGAAAATTATGAGAGCTCATCCTCCCCCAAAGACATAAACATATATTTATAGTGTAAACCTAGGTCAATTAGCCGGATTTTCTAGTCCTAATGGGCTTAGGTTTGGGCTTTAATTAATTCTAAGTGGGCTGAATTAATTCGGGCTTTTCTTTAATTAAGCATAATGGGCTAATTAAGCTCAAATTAAGACAACCAAGCCCTTTTGCGCGTGATTTTCGGCCCATGCTTCCCGAGTGAACCAAGTCTCGTTCGATGCCCGAGCTCGATTTACATGATAAATTTTTAAGCCCGCTTATCACCGTCGATCCGATATGGAATGCAGTTAATCTAAATGATCCTAAACTATATGCTATGCCATTTTAATATTTTTGTTTAGGGGTTAAAATTTAATCCCTGATTTTCTATGCAATTAACCACTAAATGATGCGCCGAAATTTAGGTGTCAACAGTCGGGAATATTGAACTTATTTCTACAGATTATGTTAACACTGCCATGGAACGTTCATTAAAAGTAGATGTCAAGTATCGATTTGTCATTGACATCGTCAATTCATTGAAGCCTTTCTGATGATGGTTCCGATGGATTATTACTTGGCTGAGCGTAGATGAAGATTAGCTTTCCCTATCTTGTTTATCTCATAATCATGTTTTACAACTAGGATTTTGCTTCTACTTAGTATCGTGACATCACTTCATTGTCCCCTTTTGGAATAACGTTGATTACTTTGTATAGATGGCAACCGTGTTTTAGGTCGTTATCCTCAGGAGGTATGCAATCCACGTAATCACAAGAGTTCCTTTATGTGTCGTAAGTAAATCGTGCACTCAAAGCCATACCCTTCTCAATAATATTTTTGTGACTGTGGGAATGAGAAAAAGTAAACAACTTTGAGGGTTTGTTAACAAAATAAGAAGTTTGAAGATCCAATTTCACATTTGATGATACGAGTTAACGGATAAATAGTGCACTTAACTCAAATAGCCAGACATTTTTGCACCCATTGATGGAATCTAGAAGAGTATTGGCTTGAAAACAATTAAAAGATTTTGGAAACATTCAAAGTTACACAAGATCCGGTCTTGCTAGTCATGGAAGAAGCATACATTTTCTATGATTCCGTATTATAAATGCGATGAATGGAAACATTTTGAACATCACAAACTTACTAAGATTCGTCTCCTAAATTTGTTCATGACAAAATTTGGTTGAGTGCTTAAAAGGCCAATGATTTAAACAAACTACATAGCATTGCATCACTTAATAAATTAATTTAGTAGATGAATTTTAGCATCTCTAATTTGCTCAAATAATTTACTAGTTGGGTCAGGTCACCTATATTTGACCTGAGTTGACCCGAAAAATGAAGAAATTTATTTTTTGTTTTTGCTTGAATCATCATAACAACAACTGAAAATTGGGAAAAGTTGAAATTTTACAATGTTGGATATTTTTAGCTAAGATACATGTAATATCCTGAAAAAAAGATATAATTTATATAATGTCAAAGGAGTTGTCACTTTTTTGGTCGAAAGCTAAAATCGGACACCACCATGCTAAATGTCGGAGCTTTATTGGCATAAATTTTGTTTTTCTTTATTAGCAAAAAAAAGTTACCGGTATAGTGTTTTCTTTGTAAGATACTCTATACGTGGTCTGCCTTATTATGATTTTTAAACACTCTTTTCTTCGATTTGATAATCTATTTAATCATAGTCATTCTAAGAGTTTTCCAATTTCTGTTTAATCTGTTATTATGATGTATCGAGCAAATTAATTCAGTGGTTATTTAAAAACTATCGTAAGTTCATGACCGTTACCCAAATTTTCTATTTAACCACTTGTCAAAGATATTTTTCTTAAAAATATTTGCACTTGTAAAACGTGACTTATTTTCTGAAGAACAAAACTAGGGTAAAAAGAGCGTTAACTGGTTCCAATAGGATTGTGTATGGGTTGATCAAATAAATTACATAGATGGACATTATTTTCAATAAAGCTTCGATCTTCTGAACATCGTTGAACTTACGGAAGAATATTCCTTCTTTTGGAGTAAAACGTTATGTACATGTATAAAACACATGACGTATTATACTTGCGTAGAAATACTTTTACTTTTTACTTAATATCTACGTTCTCACTGATCGATTAATGATAAAGCAATGGTTTAAATAACTGGAAAAAACGACACCTCCACTTACAGGATTTATATCGTCTCTTCTTGGGCCGCCGCTACCAAGCAGTGCCGACACAAGTAGAAAGTAAGATCTTTCGTGCAATGGTTGACTGGTCAAACAAATGGGAAGAGATGACGGCGCAGGATGTCGGGTTCAGTTCGCTTACTAAGTACGCACGATGTCTGCTTCAGTTCGCTTGCTAAGAACGCACGATGTTGCTTCTCACTCCCCTTTTCTCATCACCTTTCTCTTCGTATCTCAAAACACACAGATTACGCCATTCTCTTCCAGTTTAGATTTGAAGCAGAGCTCGTCCAAGCTCCGAGAGATGGCAACGTCACCAGAGAATGAACATCCAGTGAAGGGTTTTGGATGGGCAGCCAGAGACTCTTCAGGACATCTCTCTCCCTTCCAAGTTCTCAAGAAGGTAACATGCCTTGATCTTTTTCTTTTCGTTGATTCTTATTTTGGGTGCATCTAAAAAATACAATAGAGGGGAACATCTACAGGGCCACCAGAGAAAATAAATGTTACTTTTACAGTATTATATTGTGGTATATATCATTCCTATCTCCCACAATGTAAAAAACAAATGACGAACAACTTCTTATCCCGTAGTATTGGGGTATGAATTTTTTAAAAACATCATCCTTTTCGATTCTCTTAGATAATAAACGACATTTTTTAGCCAATAATGATCCTAACTGGCCATTGTGTGTAGGCATGAAATTGTAGGTGTATTCACGGAAGTGGGCACCAAAATGACAAAAGTCAAAATCGGGGACAAAGCGCTAGAAACACGAATCTTTGAAGAGAAATAATAAAAGAAGACGACAAGTGAATGTTTACGTGGAACCCTTTCAAAACCAAAAAAGGAAAAACCACGATGCTGCACTGGACAATCTCTTCAGTATCAGTATCAAAGTTACAAGCTTCAACATTTGATTTCTTGGAATTCGCACATTATCAAATCTAAGGACTCCATTGTCCTTGGTGTCATAAGCTCTGCTTCCAATTTCATGCCAATATCACCTGACAGTTATGCCAAGAAGGGAATATGGCCATCCAAGTCCGAAGCTGGAGAATGAAACCATGCCCTCCATTCCTCCCATTTGGCATAACCGTCGGCCGATATTGGCATGAAATTTGGAAGCAAAGCTTATGACACTATGGACATGGAGTCCTTAGATTTGATCATGTGCGAATACCAAGAAATTGAATGATAAAGATCGTAACCATAACTCTATTACCAATACTGAAGAGATTGCCTAGTGCCGCACCATAATTTTTTCCAATCTGATTATGAAAGGGGTTCACGTAAAAATTAGCTTGTCTTCTTCTTTATTTTTTCTCTTGCAAGATTAACGATCCTAACAATTGGTATTGGGATATCTCAAACTCAAATCTCCATGAACGCTCAACTTCATCCCTAATCTCTTTTTCTAGACCAAACCACGAAGTCTGCCATAAGGCTCGCTTTGCTACGCGACAACATCCACCACTAGGGAATCGCGTTGGTCATTAGATTTCTTTCTTGAGATATTCACTAAACATCGAAACAGATTATGGTGGAGCACCAATCAACCATCTGCTCTAATACCATTTATTAAGAGCGCGTAACAAAAGCCCAATATGTTCATTTCAGGAGATTGTCAAGGGAGAGCTTACGTCCAAGCCTGTCAATATATTTAGTTGGATCCACCTTTCATTCAAAAGTGGGTGTTGGGTGTATGGTTGGTTCATGTCACTCATGTGCAAATTGAAAAGACGATCTTGAGAATTACTGCCCCAAGATGATCTTGTCCTATGGTGCAAATTACTACTATGGAACTATCATCTATGGTGGCTACTCGGGCATCATGGTATCAAATGAGCACTTCATGATTAAAATCTTCGACAACTTGCCTCTTGATGGTGGTGTTACTCTCCTTTGTGCTGGGATCACTGTCTACGGTCCATTGAAGTACTATGAGCTTGATAAGGCCAGAATGCATCTGGGGTGGTTGGGCTTGGGCATATTGCTATAAAGTTTGCTAAGGATATGGCCCTCAAAGTGACCCTCATGAGTACTTCACATGATAAAAAGAAGGAAGTCGTGGACCATTTGGGAGCTGATGCATTCTTGGTTAGCCATAGTACATAATATGTGGAAGTTATAGTCACCAAAGATTTTTTTTTTATGATGTATAGAGATAAGGGTAACTACCTTCATAATTCATCTCATAGATGAAATGCCTTTTAGTTCTAGCAGATGATTGATTATGAGTTTCACGAATGCAAAAACCAATAACAAATAAGATCAATAACAGGTAGAAAGATGGTGGGAGGAAGTAGCATTGGAGGGATGAAAGAAATGCAAGAGATGATTAATTTTGCAACAAAAGCACTACATAGTGGCGGATATTGAGATTATTTCTATGGATTATGTGAACACTGCCATGGAGCATCTATTAAAAGCAGATGTTAACTATCGATTTGTAATCGACGTCTCCAATTCATTGAAGCCTTTCTGACGATGACTCTGATGGATTACTGCTTGGCTGAGCATAGATGAAGATTAGCTTTCCCTATTTCGTTTTCTCATAATCATGTTTTACAAACAAGATTTCACTTCTACTTAGCATCGTGACATGACTTCATTGTCCCCTTTGGAATAAGGTTGGCTACTTTGAATGCATAGGAACCTTGTTTTAGGTTGTTATCCTAAAAAAATATGCAATCCACATACTCACGACAGCCTTTTTATGTATTGCCAGTAAATCATGCACTCAAAGCCAATACCCTTTCCCAACAATCTTTTTGTGACTCTGTAGGATTTGATCGCAAAACAGGAAGTTTCAAGATCCAATTTCACATTTGATTATAAGAGTTAATGTATAAATCTATTAAATAGTTTACTTAACTCAAATAATAGCCAATCATTTTTGCACCCTTGATGGGGTCCCCTATTTTTCATACGGGAATCTAGAAGCACATTGGCCTGAAAAAAATTCAAAGATTTTGGGTACTAGATATAAGTAGACCTGGCAAAAGCGAACTTGAATCCGATAATTCACGCAAACCCGCTTTGAAAATAGGGTATGGATTGTCTTTTTACAACACACAAAATAACTGAGTCGACGTGCCATGACCTATAAATTTCTGAGTTGGGTTGGGTTGAGTCAACCTATTTTAATCCTATTTAATCCAACATGAGAATAAGCTTCTTTTTCTTTTTCTATTTGATTCACAATTGAAGTTTTGAAACATTCAAAGTTACACAATATCTCTCATCATGTTAGTCATGGAAGAAGCATAAAATTTCTATGATTCTATATTATAAATGCGATGAATGGAAACAATTTGAACATCATAAACATAGTAAAATTTATTTGTGACAAAATTTGGTTGTGTGCTTATAGGCCACTGACTTAACATATACTTACAAACAATTGCAACTGTCACGCCTCGAACCCCATGAGCGCGCAACACCCCTCTTCGGTCGTTGAGATGCGACATCCCAGGACTCGTCGCCGACCCTTTTCTCTTTATCTTTGAATTACGCAAGCGAAAACGATAACCAACACAACAAACCCCAGACAATAATCAAATCAGGGATAACAGAAAAAAATCAATCATAGCAAAAGCCATTTTTTTCTTTTTTCTTTTATAACGATTAACCCTGGGAATATACTTGCAAGCCCACTTCGGACGTTTCCACAAAAAGCCAGTAAAAGATAAAGATTAGGGTTAATCTACTCCATCCAAAAGATCAGCTTCCAGGCCTAACCTTCAAGGACCAACCAAAAATTATGGTACTCCAAACTGCAGAGGGAGAAACGATATGCTAAGATCCTAAAAAAATGTTTAACAACAACAAATAAGATAAAATCTCAATAAATTAACTGCCTAAGCCCCGCTTAGGAGGCCAACTCGCCTCAGGGGTTCTTAACCAGGCAATACAGCATCAACAACAACATTATTAAACAACCACAGGCATCCTTATCTCGCATTGGTACACTCGTTGATGAAATAAACATGTCACATACTCGAAGCATTTAAATAGATTTCCCATGCATCAATGCATCACAGGCGCGCTTGTCTTGATTATAAGACAGAATTCACTTGGGCACGTCCTATACCATGCCTAGCAATTTCTATCATATAATCAGGCACTATGCATCACACGTATTCCAGTTATTACGCCCCTTCGGGGCTACTACACATCAAGCGATCTGCAGCAAGATGGCAGTCTTTCGGCATAACCGGGCTCCGTCCCGCCCCGTCGGGCACGGCTACGTCAAACGGTCTACACTAAGACGACATTCCAATACAGCAACATCAAACAATCTACAGTAAGATGGTATCCCGTAAGGAGCATCGAATCCGCCATCGAGCCCCGATTCAACATCCGGAGTATCGGCTATCCAGATAATCTCCAGGCATTCGATAAAATCGAGCGCGATCTGTAGCAGACCTCGATAAATCGGGCATCGTCAAGCGATCTACAGCAAGATAGCTCCGACATGTGACCACATGAGCACACAAGCATTCCGGCCAATTATTATCTTTTTAATTAGCCCATGCGTCCATGAATAGTGCTCACACAACGCCGCATAACAAATCAAATGGTCACACATGTAAACAGTCAATCAATTTATAAATCTCATTTCAAACATGCTTTCTTTCTCAAGACATCAAATTCATTTTGTAGACATAGTGATAACAAATATTCATTTTCGAAAACTCGAAATCCTTTCTTGAAAATAGTTATTATAATCATTTAACTATACTAATTAATTAGCACGATAATTCTTAGCATAAGCATCATAATTCAAGCATAAAAAAAATCAAAATTTGCTATTAAAAATCATTTAAATATTCGTATTTAATTTTCAAAAATAAATTATTTTTAATATTATTTTAATATATTTTTAATAATAAAATATTAATATTTAATTCCAAAAATTAATATATTTAATAAAATAATCAATAATAATAAAATAATTGATAACTTATCAACAAATGCACGATAGCTTATCGCAAACCCAACAATAGCCTATCACACAAATAATCATAGCTTATCGAACTTTCCGATAACCTATTGCATAATCCCACTTAACTAGCCATAAACTTAAATTAAACTATCATAAGCAAATTTAACACCCTAAACGAGGGATTAGGGGTTAACTTACCTGTCTAACTACGACGACGACACGAGGACAACGGCAACGATGGGAGTAGTCCACGGTGGTTTCCGGCTTGGGCTCGGCGGCCGGCGGACGGCCGACAAGTGGCAGCAAACGGAAGCGACGAAGAAGCGGCTACTGGGGTGGCTGGTCGATGGCTGCCCGAGGGCTGTTCTAGGCGTGGAACGGCGGCTGGTGGCGGTGGCTAGGTGGCTGGACAGCTGCAGCAAGCGGCGGAGGCGGACGGCGGTGCTGGCCGGCGAGAGGCGCGGCGAAGGAGCGAGCTGTTGGTGTGGCGGTTCGAGGCTACTCGGGGCTGGTTCAAGGGCGGAAGGGCGGCTGATCGTGGTGTCCTGGCGGCGGGGACAATAGCGGCGAGCGACGGTGGACGGACGGCGGCTGGGCCGGCGAGAGGCGCGGCTCACGCTTGGCTGGAATGGGCCAGCGACGGGGGCTGAGGACGCAGCCGGTGCGGAGCTGCTCAGTTGGGGTCGAGCTGAGGTGGTGGCAGCGAGAAGGCAGCGCGTGGCGGGTGGCTGGTTCCGACGAGGGAGGGCGGTGCACGGTGGTGGCTGGTCCGGCACCAGCAGGTCCGGTCGGTGAGCAGCAGAAGAAGGAGCCAAGAAGAAGCAGGTCCAGCGAAGAAGAAGAAGAGAAGAAAAGAAAAGAAGAAGAAGAAAAAGAAAAAGAAGAAAGGAGGAAATGATGGGGCTGGTGGGAGTTGGTGAGGGGAGGTCAGACGCATGGGGGGAAGCCGACGAGGAAAAGGGGACAGAGAGAGAGAGAAGAGAGAGAAAGAGAGGAGAAGTCAACAATATCATGTCCAAAAATAAAATAAAATGTCCCCAAATTTCTTCTTTGATTGACACATGTCTTACCATGTCAAATTTGAAATTTTCACGGACAAACTCGTGATATTATGAGGCAACTTTCTAAGGTTCGGTATGTAAATCCTTGAAAATTCAACACTAAAATCGGATCGTAATTCGTGGTTGAAATTAATCAATCGCAATTATAATAAATCTCGAATTAACGGGTGGATTTTAGGAACAAATCTTCAGTAGCCTTTCTTATTTGGTTAGTATTCCTTGAGTGATCAGGCCAGAGCAAAAATTACTAATAGAGCAATTAATGAAATCACCATTTCATATATCACCAAAATATATCGAATTTTCAAGATATTACAGTATCACTTAATAAATTAATTTAGTAGACGAATCTTAGTATATCTGACATTGCTCAAATAATTTAATGGTTGAGTCGGGTCAACTATGTCGGACCTGAGTTGACCCGATAAACGAAGAAATTTATCTTTTGTTATTGCTTGAATCATCATAATCACAGTCCAAAATTGGCAGTAGTTAAAATCATACAATGTTCGATATTGTTAGCTAAGATACATGTAATATCCTGAAAAAAAAAATAATTTATATAATGTCAAAGGAGCGTCAATTTATTGGTCGGAAGCTAATATTAGATCCCATCATGCCAAATGTCGGAGCTTTATCAACACAAATATTTGTTTTTCTTTATTAGTAAGAAAACTTTTCCTTATAAGATGCTCTTTACGTGGATCGCCTTATTATGATAGTTAACCACCATTTTCTTCTTCAATTTGACAATCTATTTAATTATAGTCATCATAAGAGTATTTCAATTTTTGATTAGTCTATTATTGAAGAGAAGAACACTAGAAGTATCAAAACTTGAAAACGACATTCACTTTAGTGCCAAAAATTTTCGCTGGCTCACTTAAATACCAAATTGGGGGAAAGACGATCACTTAAATGCCAATGACGAGAAATTCTGGCCAAATTAATACGTGGCTTTTATAATTAATCCATGTGTATATTTCAATTTTTTAAATTTTTTTTTTAAATTTTTTTTTCTATTTTTCCTTCTTTTATTTTTTTCTTTTCTTTCTTCTTCTACCTTTGACCGATGACTGGACACTGGACACCGGCCACCTGGCCTTGCCTGAACGAGGCCGCCCTCTCCCGCCATAGGTGAGGCCTAGCCGACCCTCACCTGGACAAGCCCCAGCGAGGGTCGACCTTGCCTCGCCAAGAAATGGGCGAGCCCCGGCGAGGTTGGCCCTTACCCAGGCCATGGTGGCCTCGCCTAGGGGAGGGCAATGCGCAGCAAGGCCGCTGTGGCCTAGGCGAGGGTCGGCCTAGCCGGATCTAGTGAGGGGAGCCCTTGCGGGGGCTCGCCCTTGCCCAGGCAAGGTGAGGTGAGGCCGACCCTTGCCGGGGCTCACCCGCCTTCTCTAGGCCGAGCCTCGCCTGTGGTGGGCAACGGTGGCCTCATCCGAGAGAGGCCAGGTCGCTGGCAATGGGCGGTGGCCGGTGTCCGATCACCGGCCAAAGGTAGAAGAAGAAAAAAGAAAAGAAAAAAAAATCCGAAAAAATATTTAAAAAATCGAAGTATACATGCTAAACTACGTCGTTTTAAAGTGTACATGCTGACTAAACTTCCATCGAGCCACATTGGCTTCAGAAATTAATAAAAAACAATGCCACGTCAGATTTCCAGCGAAACTAACCGGAGTTAGCACTTAAGTGATCGTTTTTCAAAAAGTTTGACACTTAAATGATCCGATAAAAACTTTTGGCACTAAAGTGAATGCCGTACACAAGTTTTGGTATTTCTAGTATTCTTTCCCTCTGTTATTGTGATGAATCTACAAATTAATTCTGCGGTTATTTAAGAACTATCATAAGTTTGGGACTATCACACAAATTTTCTATTCATTCACTTCTCAAAGATATTTTTCTTAGAAATATTTGCACTTGAAAAACACGACTTATTTTCCAAAGAACAAAATAGGCTAAAAAAAGCATTAACTTTTTTTGTTTTTGCTAAACATTAGGATCTGAATTGCTGACTTTACAACTTGATAAATAACCAAATAGGATCTTTTGTCCCCCTAAAAAGAACATGAAAATCCAAAATCCAAGGCAAGCTCGAACCTACCTAAATAAATTCTGTTTGGGCCACTTAAATATCTATTTCTATTAGTATTTTTCGGTAAATTACATGTATTTATGTTATTTTCAATAAAACTTTAGTCTTCCCAACGTTGCTGAACTTACGGAAGAATATTCCTTCTTTTGGTGTAAAACGTAACGTACATGAGTAAAACACGTGATATACTATACTCACGTTGAAATACTTTAACATTTTACTTATAATTTATATTTTCACTCATCAATTAATGATATAATAAGTCATATATTCCATATATACCGAAAATATGTTTATATCGTGCCACATTCACATATATAAATCTAATATCTTTTTGGTTTATCATTAGATATGAAATAGTAATAAAATTCAACTGTTACATCGATGTTATTATTTAGTAATTATGATCAACATAGGTAACTTTTTAAAATGCAATTTTGCTCTTTCATAACTTGCGCTCGAAATGGGTTTTCCGAATTGATATTATGGGTGCCGTAACTCCTTTGATTCAAAAGTTATGGCCGTTTGGTCACGCACTATTTGACTATTTATGCTAAGCTGCCCTGTTGGACTTCGCCTTGTCCGTGCAATCCAGAAAGTTGCTCAGCAGTCACGTCCATGTCATAATCAATCGTGAAGAAGAGGCACTAACAAATGGGAATCGCTCGAGATTAAAGAAATCACGCATGCCGTAGTGTAGCATGTAAACAATGTCGGAAAACTTTTGCTTATGATTCGAGAAGCGGGAGGAGACATTTGTGGCGACACAAAGACCCCGATCGCGGTCAAGAGGGGCGTGTACGCATGCCTGGGTTGGCAACCAACTATTTCTATAGAATATTGATGTCTGGTGCAGTTCGCTGACTGAGTACGCACGATGTCTGGTTCAGTTCGCTGACTGAGTACGCACGATGTCTGGTTCAGTTCGCTCACCCAGTACGTCATCACCGCCTCTTCCTGTATCTCCCCAAGGCCTCTATATAAACCACGCTTCTCACTGCCCTCTCTCATCACCTTTCTCTTCACATCTCAAAACACACAGATTACAGAATTCTCTTCCAGTTTAGTTTGAAGCCGTGCTCGTCCAAGCTCAGTGAAATGGCAATGTCACCAGAGAATGAACATCCAGTGAAGGCTTTCGGATGGGCAGCCAGAGACTCTTCAGGACATCTCTCTCCCTTCAAGTTCTCAAGAAGGTAACGTGACTTGGTTTTTTCTTTTCGTTGATTATTATTTTGGGTGCGTCTAAAAGTACAACAGTGGGGAACATCTATTTCTCGACATTCATTGATTTTCTTTTTTCCAGGGCCACCGGAGAAAAGGATGTAACTTTTAAGGTATTATATTGTGGTATATGTCATTCCGATCTCCACAATGTCAAGAACGAATGGGGAATAACTTCTTATCCCGTTGTGCCCGGGTATGCCTTTTCAAAACCATCATCCTTTTCGATTTTCTTAGATAAATAAACGACATTTTTAGCCACTAATTGTACTAATTGGCTGTTATATGTAGGCATGAGATTGTAGGTGTGGTTACCGAAGTGGGCACCAAAGTGACAAAATTCAAAGTCGGGGACAAAGTGGGTGTTGGATGTATGGTCGGATCATGTCATTCCTGTACAAATTGCAAAGATGATCTTGAGAATTACTGTCCCAAAATGATCCTGTCCTATGGTGCAAAGTACTATGATGGAACCACCACCTATGGTGGCTATTCGGACATCATGGTATCAGATGAGCACTTCGTGATTAAAATCCCCGACAACTTACCTCTTGATGGTGGTGCTCCCCTCCTTTGTGCTGGGATCACTGTCTATAGTCCATTGAAGTACTACGGGCTTGATAAGGCCGGAATGCATTTAGGGGTGGTTGGGCTTGGTGGGCTTGGTCATATGGCTGTAAAGTTTGCTAAGGCCATGGGCCTCAAAGTGACCGTTATAAGTACCTCACCTAATAAAAAGAAGGAAGCCATGGACCATTTGGGAGCCGATGCATTCTTGGTTAGCCGTAACACGGAAGAGATGGAAGTCAGTTATAGTCGCAACAGATTATTTTCTTTGATGATGTTTAGAGATAACGTTAACTGAATATAGATTTATGTTATTATCTTTTTCAAACTGCAGCTTGCGATGGGTACAATGGATGGTATTATTGACACAGTTTCGGCTATGCATGCTCTTTTGCCGTTGATCGGTCTCTTGAAAAATAATGGAAAGCTTGTCATGGTTGGTGCACCAGAGAAGCCGCTTGAGCTACTTGCATTCCCACTCCTCATGGGTAAGCCTAAGCAAGTCTTTTGAGTTTTATTGTACTTGGAAAAAACTACCTACATAATTGGTGTTTAAGATCAAATTTTAATGCAAAAACAGTAACGATTAAGACCAATGACAGGTAGAAAGATGGTGGGAGGAAGCTGCTTTGGAGGGATGAAGGAAACACAAGAGATGATTAATTTTGCAGCGAAGCACAACATAATCGCGGATATTGAGCTCATTCCTATGGATTATGTGAACAATGCCATGGAGCGTATATTAAAAGCTGATGTCAAGTATCGATTTGTCATTGACATTGCCAATTCATTGAAGCCTCTCTAATGATGATTCTGGTGGATTACTACTTGGCTGAGTGTATCTTGTTTTCTCATAATCATGTACTACAACTAAGATTTTGCTTCTACTTGTTATCTCAGAATCATGTACCCATTGGAATAACGTTGACTACTTAGTGTAGATTGCGACCTTATTTTAGGTCGTTATCCTCAGAAAGTATGCAATCCACAAGATCACAAGAGTTCCTTCATGTGTTTGTAAGTAAATCATGCACTCAAAGCCAATACCCTTTCTCAACAATCTTTTTGCGACTGCGTGAAAGAAAAAAAAAACAAAACAACTTAGAGGATTTGATGGCAAAACAAGAAGTTTCAAGATCCAATTTCACATTTGATGATACGAGTTAAAGGATAAATAGCGTCCTCGACTCAAATAATAGCTAGTCGTTTTTGCACCCATGATGGGGTCCCTTAGTTTTCATACGGATCTCTAGAAGCACATCAGCTTGAAAGCAATTCGAAGATTTTGGGAACTAGACGTAAGTGTACCTAGCAAAAGCAAACTTGAACCCGATAATCCACCCAAACTCATTACCCAAAAGAGGCCAACTTAGTCGCGGACTAGGTTGCTAAAGCCCACAGGAAAAACTCTTTACCTCCAAATTGGGTTTTGTCCCCCTCCCCATCTCCTTTGGGAACTCTTATGTATTAAAGCTCATTTATCAGGCCCTACTATCTTTTCTTAGTAAATGAATACTTCATGTTCAAAAAAAAAAAGAACCCGATCTGAGAATAGGGTATGGGTGGACTTTTTCCAACATACAAAAAACCAATTAACGTGCCACGACTTGTAAATTTCCAGGTTGGGTCGGATCAAGTCAAATTGTTTTAACCCGGCTTGATCCGACATAAGGATAAGCTTCTTTATCTTTTTTTGTTTGAATCATAATTGAAAATATAAAAATTTGAAATAGTCAAAGTCACACAATATCCCGTCTTGTTAGCCATGGAAGAAGAATTTATATTCTATGATTCCGTATTATAAATGTGATGAATCGAAACAATTTGAACAACACAGACATTCTAAGATTAGTTTCCTAAATTTGTTCATGACAAAATTTGGTTGGCTTAAAAGGCCATTGACTTAAATAAAAACTTACGGAGCATTGCATCACTGAATAAATTAAGTACACGAATCTTAGTAACGCTGACATTACTCAAATAATTTACTAGTTGGATTGGGTCAAACTACATTTGACCTGACTTGACCCGAAATATGAAGAAATTTCATTTTTTTGTTTTAGCTTGAATCATCATAATCACAGTTGAAAATTGGCAATAGTTGAAATTATACAATATTCAACTTTGTTAGCTAAGATATATGTAATGTATTGGATAAAAAAATATAATTTATATAATTTCAAAGGAGTGCCACTTTTTTGGTGGGAAGCTAAAATTGGATACCATCGTGCTAATGTCTAAGCTTTATTAGCATAAAATTTTGTTTTTCTTAATCAGTAAAAAAAAGTATCTGGTACAGTGTTTTCCTTATATGATACTCTTTAGGTGGTTAGCCTTATTATGATTTTTAAACATTTTTTCTTTGATTCGATAGTCTATTTAGATTCCGTTTGCTTCACGGAAAATTTGACATTTATGGGAAATGTTCTAGAATTTTCCAGAAAAATGATAATATTTTTTGGTATTTAGTTGAAACGTGAAAATGGATGAGAAAATATTTTATGTCGTTTGGTAAGTGAACTTACTTTTTTTTGCTAAAGAAACATGTAGTATTGGGCGCTAATGACTTGGACACGGATAGGCAGGGATATAGACATGAGCACCTGGGTCCACAATGGCCAGGTCTTGAACCTCAACGCCCATGCCTAGGTTCCCCACGCTTGGACCTCGATTCATGGATTTCACACCCGGGTCCACATAGCCCGGGCCCAGGATCCGAGTGCCTAGGCTTGCGTCCATCAAGGCCAATCCTAGGACCCCGGTGCCCAGGCTCGAGTCTACTAAGGTTGGGCCGAGAGCCTGATGCCCATGCCCTAATCCTCAGTGCTTACACCTAGGTTTGTCGAGGTCGGGCCCTAGTCCATAGAGACCAGCCTAGGATCTTATTGCCCGTGCCTGAATCTCTAGCACCTGGGCCCGAGTCATTCAAGGCTAGGCGAGGGTTAATTGAGGCCACATTTGGGACCCCGAAAGTGTTCCACGCTTGGGATCAATGGACCCAAGCTTGACCTTGTCAACCCAAGCCTGACCTCCATGGACTCAGGCCCGGGTGCTAAAAACCTGAGCATTCGCCCACCGACGTGGACTTGGACCCGACATTGATGGACTAGAGCCAAGTATTAGATATTTGGGCATGAGCACCAAGGTCCTCAACTCGAACTCGATGAACCTAAGTCCGACCTCGATGGATCCAAGCCCCACCGTCAAGAACTGGGCACAAGCTCTGGGGTCCTGAGCTTGGGCATCGACGATTTGTGCATGGGCACTAGGGTCCTAAGCTCGGTCCCAATGGACTCATACTTGAGATCAGCTAAGGACCCAAGCCTAAGAGAAGGGACCAGGGTATTGGCATCAGTGTCCCTAGCCTAACATCCATGGACTTGGGCCAATGTACTAGGGACCCGATCCCGAGTATTGAGGACCCAAGCACGGCCTTGGTGGTAGGGGTGAGCGGTTCCAGGTTCCGGTTCGGTTCCGCTTGGAACCTGGAACCTACCCTCGGGTACAGGTTCCTCATTTTTTGGAACCTGGAACCTACCCGTCAGAACGTGGAACCTGGAACCTACCCTGTCACAGGTTCCAGGGTCGGTTCCAGGTTCCAACAGGTTCTTTTTTTTAATTTCGTTTTTAATTAAACAAAACAAAAATAAACGCAACAATGACTAGTTATTAAAGAACAATATTTCGCTTAGTAGAAAGGGGATATTATCTAACAACCTAGATCCATTTATGCAGAATAGAAAACACCAAGAGTTCAGCATCATACAACTTTATTATCAATGGATCAGTGCAAATATATTTAGTAGAATGATATTGTCAATAAAAGGCCAATTAGCAACACCAATAGCAAACCTCATTAATCTAGGAGGCAAAAACTAGCTAATTAGGACTCAATATTGCAAAGAGATATCTTCTATACAAAAAGCAATAGAGGACATATCGCAATGTCGTAAAAGCATTTATACAGCTAAGCCCCCTTTGTGCAAGGCTTACTTTGCTGATGTTCAACTTAAAAATCATTGGAAGAGATAAAACGAAAATAAATCAAAGGAAAACAATCCAAAGGTCCACCACTTAAGACATACATGTTTACTGTCGGAAATCTTCTTACTCTCGCCAAGACATTCATGTTCACAGGAAACCATTTGAGTAGATAAGAAACATTGTTACCCCGACATTTTCCTTAACATGAAACACAGTCATGCGCCCTTTCTTACAAAAGTTCCAAGGACGATGGACAACCTACAAGGAAGCATGCAACTGATAACTAATCACGGCAATCAAACTTGCTCTACCACCCAAGATCCGGCAGGACCCATATAATCTAATGGTGAGATTTCGAAAACTCGCAAAACTACACAGGGAATTCTCTTCGAGCCTCCTACGGATCAATAGTATCCTCATCACAAAATGATTTGCACTTCCGATGCCACAATCACATAAAACCCTCTTCTACCAGCAGCCCCGGCCTCAGCTGAGCCAAAAACCGACCCCCGCCATGCGCTGCGACAGCCCATATTCCGACGAGGCAACCCAGACCCTCATCAAGAAACACGGAAAGAATACCCAGCAACGGAGCTCACAAGCAAATTCGACAAAAAAAGAAAGAAAAAAACCCGCAGCGAGAGCGAAACCAAGAGCGCTACTTCGAGCGGCGACCAAGGGCACTCGGATTGATTCGTGGGTCCGCAACCAGATCAGACCCAGACAAAGCCCGCAAAGAACAAGAAGCAAGAGAGACAAAAAAAGAGATTCCCGGAAAATCGGGCAACCCAGTGACGAGCTCGGGAAGAGCACGCGGCCAAGCTCGTCCGTACCCAGAATCCGAGAGGGAGCAAGACCGCCGGATCGACGCATCGATGATCGAAGTCAAGGGTTTCAAGCCCATGCCTTGGCGAGGGGAGGAGTGGGCAGAGGGAGCGCGGGCGTCAACTGACGCTTACTCTTGTCCTTGCTCACTCCCTTCTTGCGCCTCCAGCCACAGGCCACTCGATTGGTCACCAAAAAAACCCAGACTCGGAAATCCGCCGTGAATGAGCCGGACCGTGGTTGATGAAGACAGAGGAAGAGCCGAGGCGGACGCCGAACGGAGCAAGGAGAGGCGAGAGGGTCTCATCGATTCGTGGGTGTGGAGAGTGGGAGAGAGGGCGCAATGGAGGAGCAACAGAGAGAGAAATTTGTGAAGAAAAGTTCAAGGTTTTTATTTTTTACTAGGAAGAGTGTCGGTTCCGGTTCCGGTTCCGGTTCCGGAACCGGGAACCGGGAACCGGAACCGGAACCGGCGGTTCCTAAAAAACTGGAACCGAGAACCGGAACCGCTCACCTTAAAACCGGGAACCGAACCTTACCCGCCGGTTCGGTTTTTCGGTTCCCGGTTCTACCCTGGAACCGTGCTCACCCCTACTTGGTGGACTAGGGATCGAGCGCTAGGAACCCAAACTCAGGCTCTGGGGTCCAGGGCCCTGCCTTGATGGAACCGAGCTTGAGCATCAGGGATTCGAGCACGAACATTGGGGTCTTGAGCCCAGACTCCATGGACCCACCTTTAACCTTGTTAGACCGGGGGATTTGGTGCCAGGGAGCCGAACACGAGTTTTGGGGTTCTAAGCTCAATCTTGATGGAACTACGTACCAGCAATCCAAGCACGGGCATTGGGGTCTCAAGAACAACCTCAATGGACCCACACTCAAGAGCCAAGGACCCGAGCTCGAGAGCTAGGGACTAGGCATGGACCCCACCTCCATGGACTCGAGCCAAGTTTCTGAGGACCCGGGCACAAACATTGGGGTCTCAGGATTGGCTTCGCTGGACAAGGGCCTAGGCAAGTCCAAGACACAAGGATTAGTGTCTTAAGGACAAGCGACAAGGTCTCAAGCCTGTTTTCTGTGAACCCTTGTTAGGGTTTTTGTGTCCAAGCATAGTGTCTCTTGTCCAAATGACGGTATCTAGTCGTATATTGAAAAAAAAGTTCTTGATTTTTTAAAGAGGAAATCATTTTCCTAAATATAAGCATAGGTCTTTCGTTGATTAGGAAAATATTTTTTATTGAGTCATTTTCCTAAACGACCCAAACACTAAAAAATAATGAAAATGTTTTCCGAGAAACAAACGGAACTTAATCATAGTCATTCTAAGAGTTTGCCAATTTCTGTTTAATTTGTTATTATGATGTATTGAGCAAATTAATTATGTGGTTATGTAAAAGCTATCATAAATTCGCGACCATTACACAAATTTTGTAATTATTCACTTGTCAAAGATATACTTCTTAGAAATATTTGCACCGGAAAAACAAAAATAGGGTAAAACAAGCGTTAACTTTGTTAAAAAGGATTGTGTGCGAGTTGATCAAATGTTACCTATTTAGAACGACCCCTTTAACGGCTTAAACCCGGACATGGGTCAGGATCCCAACCCGCCATAATCCGTCTGATTGCCAGGTCTACATTTAAGCATACAACCTAAATAATTATTGCACGTCAAAATCATGATTCACATCTGTTCTTGGCTAAACATCATGAAATAGGATTTTTTTGCCTAAAAAGAACACAAAAATCCAAAATCCAAGCAAGCTCGAACCTACCTGAATAAACTTGGTTTCAGTTTCTTTGGGTGTGTATGGAAACATTTATGTTATCAGGAACAATTTCTGTTCATAAATTAATTTTTTTATTTATATTGCCTAGACGAGTTTCTAAGCAAAAGAAACCGTTTGGTAATATTTGGTACAACCCTAAAAATTTCTATTCCCAATTTTTTTTCATTAAATTATAAAAATGTCAATGAAAACTTAATAATTCATGTTTGGATAAAACTAGATTTTTGTAAGGACTTAACTGATCGAGATATTAAAAGATAGCCTTAGAAAATCCAATGTAATAGTTAGTCAAATATGGATGGCTAAAAATGACAGTAGAGAGTTTCACTAGTTTATAACTCATAATATGAAGAGGATGATAGTAAATCTTTGGGCATTACAACAAACAAGTTCATATACTTTTTAAGCTTTAGGGTGTAGGGTTTAAGGTCTAGGGTATAGGGTGTAAGGTTTAAGGTCTAGGGTGCAAGGGTAGGGTTTGGGGTTTAGGGTCTAGGGTGTTGGGTGTAAGGGTTAGGATATAGGATTTAAGATTTATGGGTTATGGTTTAGGGTATAGGGTTTAGGACGTACGTTATGTTGAACTTGATTATCTAAAATGACCTTATTTCTTATTTTGTTTCTGGGAACAAAAAAGTAGAACTTTTTACTTCTTATTTCGGTTCTAAAAATATTCTCTGGCCACTGATCTATTTTTTGGGAGTAGAAAAATTAACTGATGTACATATATAAATTTCTATTATTTTTTTTTCAGGGAACAAAAGAACAGAAAAACAAAAAAATAGAAATATTACCAAACATGCCCTTAAATATATTTCTATTAGTAAAATACTTGTATTTTATAATAAATTACACAGATGTACATTATTGTCGATAATGCTTCAATCTTTCGAACGCTACCGAACTTACACATAATATACATGGCATATTACACTTGTACTTTCTATTTATTATCTACATTTTCACCTATCAGTTAATGATATAATAAGTCAAATATCCTATATATACCGAATATCATGCCATATTCGCATTCATAAATACAATATCCTTTTGATTTATCATTAGATAGCATGAAATAATAACAAAACGCAACTATGAAATCGATGTTTTTAATTAAGTAAGTATTTTCAAAATAGGTAACATCTTATAGGCAATTTTGCTCCTTCTTAGTATAATTAAGGTCAAATCAAGATAACAATATTTTTAGATTTTATTCTAATAATGTCGAGCTTTTGTCACGAAGATATATATCCGTTTGTATCGCGTACTGTTTACTTTCCATCCCGTATATTACTAACTGACATTTTCATTGCATTGGGCCGACCCACCTTTCTTGGTCGGACGGATTGTAAATTTTAGGGTGCATTTGATTGGAAAATATTTTCCTAAAAATGATTACTTGTATCGCTTAAAATAATTAAACAATAAAAATATTTTCATTAGCAACAACAATTTATGTTTATATATTTTCATTGATAATGAAATTTTTTTCTTCATTTATTTTTATAAGAAATACAAGAGATTTTTTTTAGGAAACTATTTTTCAAATCATCTATTGTCAACAAAACAAACGGAGTTTTATTTAGAAAAAAAAGGTTAATATTACGAAAAACCTCAAACTGGTACAACTGCGACAAATTTATCCTAAACCAATTTTTTTATTACCAAAAATCCAAAACAGGTACACTTGTGATAATTTTACCCTTTGTTAGTTTCCGTTAAATTTTACCTTCAAATTTCTAAGTTGGATGACATGTGGTAGTTGACGGCTGTACCAGTTTGGGGTTTTATCACATGTTTATTGATTTTTTATTTTTTGTGGTATCAATTCAATTTAACAGAGAGCAAATTTGTCACAAATGTATTAGTTTGTGATTTTTGATAAATTCGTCACGCGTTTATCTGTTTTGGATTTTTAATGGTTAAAAAATTAGTTTTGGGTAAATTTATCAGAAATGTATCAATTTGGAGTTTTTTGTGGTATTAACCTAAAAAAACGGGAGAAGAATGGAAAAGAAATATGAAAAGCAAGCTGGCGACGTCATCGCATACGTCAAGATTTTCTTTCCTTCTTTCTTTCTTTTTAAAATTTTCTTTTATTGATTCGCACTCCTGGAGGAAACGGCGTCGTGTAGGAAGAGAGAGAGCCACGCCGACTCGAGCCGAACGTCGTGGGGGGGGAGGAAAACCTATAAATCCGAAGCACTGCGCGACGCGGCGCCGCCGCCGCCGTCGACCTGCGCGCTCGAAGCCCCCTCTTTTCTCGATTCTTCCGAGACGATAGCGCCCGGCCGGAGCCCTCTTCGCGACGATGGAGAACGGCGAGGTCCCCGAGAACGCGAATGAACGTAACCCTCTCTCTCTCTCTCTCTCTCTCTCTCTCTCTCTCTCTCCCCGAATTCTGGGGAAGAAGTTAGCGATCGGTCGATCGATGGGTTGGTTGATTTCCGAGGCTTGTGCTGTGCAGATTGCCCGGGCACCCTGTCGGAAGGGGCTGGAAAGGCCGATGCTTGCCAAGGTTGTCCGAACCAACAAGCTTGCGCCACTGCTCCTAAGGGCCCCGACCCAGGTCCTCCCTCTCTCTCCCTCTGTCTCTCTCTCTCTCTCTCCCTATCTCTGTGTTCCCCTTCGGTTAATCGTATTGGAGGGTGTTTTATCTTGCGTCTCCGTTTGACGGTGCACTTCGACGGTTGTGTTGGGCAAGGTTTCCAGCTCGAGGGGTCTTCGGTTTTGTGTCTGTTTTGCGTTCTTGGTTTTGCATTTCTTGACTTTGCTTCTTCTTTTTTTCTTTTCTCGTTTTTCGCGGGGTGTTGAAAGAGTTGTGTGCGAGGGTAGTTGAAGTGGGGGATGTGTGCGTTTTTTAGAAACAGATTGGTTGTCGCAATTCCCGGTGCGAAGCTGTGTACCGTGTCGACCGTAGTGATCCGGCGACTATGTGCAGGGCTTAACCCCTCCTTAGCTGTTTCTCTTGTGGAGTTTGATCTGATTGTCTTGGAGAAACAAATTTTATGGTTTTATAGCTGCATAGTCGAGCTGTTGAAGTTTCATTGATCCCTTGTCTTCATGGGAAAGAAGAGGAGAGGGATAGAAGCTACTTTTTTGGGTTGAGATGAGGGAGGGAGGACTGGGAGGAGGTGTTTTTTAAGATATGTTAAGCAGTGGGAAATTTGTATTAGTGTGAATATCAGTTGCTCTCGATTAGAACATTCTTTCCTTAGGACGAAAGCTAGGCATCTTGGATGCAAGAATGTGCTTCATGCATAACAGGGGACCTATAGGCCAAGCACCTGTTTCAATAGCCATGTGAAACATTTTAGTTGGTCAAATTGATAAGTCTTTTATACTTTGCATTGGCATTCAATTAATGTATGATGATTCCCATGATACTGCTATTACACATTTCTGTTGCTGTCACCATGTATCTGTTGACTTTGGAGCCATATCTTTGTTAAGGTCACGGTCAAGTTCTTCTCTTTTGACCTCATCCCGGGACCTTGGGAAAATCGCAAATATATGTTCGCCTATATATGGAGATTGCAGTTGGGAAAGCTCGTATCATTGGCCCATTGGGCATTGTTTTATGCTCTGTCACTGTCAGACAAATCCCATAAGAGCTCTAATTTGACTGCAACTAAATATAAGTTCAATATACTTGGCAGGATTGATCCATGAAACAGAATCTAAGACTCATATGCTGTTTGAATGGAAATTGAGATTGTATAAGGAATCTTTTCTTGGGAATTATTTCCTTTTGACATTATGTTACTGCTATGGTGAAGCCAAAAAGAACATTGAATCTAAAAAAAGATGTGATGCAAAAAGATGACTGCTGTGTGATATGACTGATTAAAATGAGGGATGCTCTGTCTCTGAGCTTTGTGTCCTCCACGATGCGATTACTGGTTACATTCAAGTTGCACCGTGTTTTTCTATCCTATCATTGTTAAAAAAAAAATTTCACAATTCCATCACTAATTGCCGTGTTGAAATTAATTTGTTTTGCATTCATATCTACCCTCGTATGGTTGGCTTGACCAACACATTGGCCTCCAGAAACTTGTGTAAATACCCTGCATTTTTCTTATCTGCCAGACTTGGTTGCAATAGCTGAAAGAATGGCTACTGTCAAGCATAAGATCCTGGTCTTATCAGGCAAGGGTGGAGTTGGTAAAAGTACATTTTCAGCACAGCTTTCGTTCGCATTAGCTGCCTTAGATTTCCAGGTTGGTCTCCTTGATATAGACATCTGTGGTCCGAGCATCCCAAAGATGCTTGGACTTGAAGGTCAAGAAATCCACCAGAGCAACCTCGGGTGGTCTCCTGTGTATGTCGAGTCCAACCTTGGTGTTATGTCCATTGGCTTCATGCTACCCAATCCTGATGAAGCTGTCATTTGGAGGGGGCCACGTAA
Source organism: Syzygium syzygioides (assembly GCA_031216285.1). NCBI lineage: Eukaryota > Viridiplantae > Streptophyta > Magnoliopsida > Myrtales > Myrtaceae > Syzygium > Syzygium syzygioides. The sequence continues at coordinate 18,675,902 of CM062245.1, read as the reverse complement.
GAATGGGCTAATCAAGCAATTCCTGAAGGATGTGTACTGGGGAGAACTCGACGTTTTAGTGGTTGATGCACCACCTGGCACCTCTGATGAGCACATCTCTATTGTTCAATGTCTTCAGGCAACTGGCTTGGACGGTGCAATTATAGTCACAACCCCGCAACAGGTTTCATTGATTGATGTGAGGAAAGAGGTCAGTTTCTGCAAGAAAGTTGGAGTTCCGGTTCTTGGGGTTGTGGAAAACATGAGTGGCTTGGCTCAGCCCTTGAGCGATTTCCGCTTCACAAAGATCACAGAAACGGGCGAACAGAATGACGTGACCGAGTGGGCCTTGCAATATATGAGAGACAAGGCACCGGAGTTGCTGAATTTAATTGCTTTGAGTGAAGTGTTTGACAGTAGCGGCGGCGGTGCAGCAAAAATGTGCAGGGAGATGGGGGTACCTTTTCTTGGTAAGGTACCTCTGGACCCACAACTTTGCAGGGCGGCTGAAGAAGGTAGATCATGTTTTGTGGATCAGCGATGCACGGCTAGTGCACCAGCCTTGAAGAGTATCATAGAGAAACTGTTGCAGAGCCAGGGTCTGTCCCCAATGGCCATGGAGAATGGCGCATAGAGGACGGGCGTCAGTCCCCTGATGGAAGATCTTGTTGTGTACCTTTTCTTTTCAGCTTCACCTCTTTGTAATCATGTAGACAACTGGGAAGTGGTACATATTTTATGTTTTTCTTGCCTTTCCCTTTTTCGTGATTTGATAGTTTTCTGAATTGTTAATCATGTAACTGTGCGATTTCGATCATATTTTGAGTGAATAACTTTGAGATATCTGGTGACATGAATGTCACATGAAAGTTATTTATGAATCCGAATTTTGGGTCCACGTCTGTAGTTTGGGTTAGCTAGAGATTATTAGTACCTAATTGGACAAGATCTTTCAGCCTCAAAAAACATGTTTTGAAAAATTATGTTCAACGTATCCTCTTGAGGCCCGATTTTAAGGAAAGTTATTCTTCAAATTCTAATTTAGAGTTGAATAATTTAGGTCCAACCTTTGATAGAACTGAGGATTGAGAATATATACGATCGTTGGCATCTCTTTTCTAAGTTTTGCCAGACGAGAGTTCACATTCGGAAACCCAAATCAAATTCGGTACATGAAAATGTCTTTTTGTACCTGGTGTTGTGTATGCCTGTGAAGTGTGAAGTCCACCCCTTATTCATTTTTCTCTTTACAAAAATTCGTTTTTCTTCCTTAACAAACATAGGATTCTCCTTTGCCCCTTTGCAGCATTCGCCGACAAACGGTACCGCCACTGTGCAAGGTTGCTTGCCCTTGCCGAGTCCCCCACGAGAGTCTTCTTCGCAAATGATTATACTAAGACATCGGGAACACTCTCTTTTGTCAAGAAGTAATTGTTAATGGTTGTCATCACTTCTCTCTCTTGCCTATGTTCACTGACGATCCATAGCTATCTTAGTTTCCTTCCCTTCGAGGTCGTATCTGCAGTAAGTAAACTGCTCAGAATTGGGAATGTTTGAAGCTTACTTAAATAGCTTCCGCACGTTCAATCAATCAGTGTTCAAATGCTTGTATAAAATGGTGGTACTAGAAGTGAGTTCAGGTCAATATTTCCTTTCAATTAAGAAAATTAAGAAGGCAGAGTTCGATTATGATAAGTCCATGTGAAAGACTTCCAATAGTTACAATATTCGCAGTTCTTGATGTCATTGTGCGGAATCGCCAGTTTTTTAGGCCAAACCCAAGTAATTGAGTTTGCTGTTCGCTTGCACAGTGGAACTTCCCGTTAATACTTACGTTCATTCTTCTACCTATTCTATTAAACGAACAGGGGATGCTCAAAATTTAGCTAAGATTAAGAGTTCGTTCACTAATAAAAGCATCTTGTTCAATGAAATGCAGGATATATGCTCCTCTCCACTGGATAGGAATTTGCAGTCAATACCCTGCGTTCTCCCCTTAAATATGTTCCAGTGCTGTGTATTAAGAGACGTTACATTCCCTTTTACCATGTTAGTTCTAATTCTTTATCTCAATTCGATTCCTCAATTCCAACTATGGATCGTTTCATTGTTTTTCTGTTCTAAGATGTTCCATTATGTAGCAAGGACTCCATTCAAGAAGAAATAAGCTATTGTTCCCCCAACTAGATGCGAAAATTTGTAAAAGAGATGAGTTTGAGTTTAAGGGTTAGTTGGATGTTTTTGAATCAGGAAAATGACACAAACAGTCCTTGAACTTTGGCTTAACGAGCAATTCAAGTTTAAGGACTATATTGACTATTTTCATAGCATTCAGGGACTGAATTGAACATGTACCAAAAGTTCAGAGACCATATTGAATATTGGGCTAAAGTTCATGGACTACATTGAACAAATTAAAAGTCAAGGACCAAATTACACATTAGGCCAAAGTTCAGGGACTGTTTATGTCATTATTCCTTTTGAATCACAATGAATGTGGGGGTAAATCAGCAAAATTGTTACTGGAGCAAATAATTAATTTTCTCGAAATCTTGTAATATTCTGTTGCTTTTTTGGCATATTGTACTGCCCAGTCAGTCTTTACTTTTCATGTACTCAGTGAGTCAATGTCTACTTTCATGTACAAGGCAAGAAAAATCCTAGTTAAGATGTATCTCCATGTTATCTGAAGAATCTGGAATAGCATTCGTGGTAAATGCTGCAAGCACAAGCTTTGTCATCATTTAAATCTGATAATCCACCTCATAAAGATCAAATGGTCATCAACTTCAGAAGAACAATCTCTTTGGATATGTAGACTAAAGAAACTAAGATTGCCGCATTGGCTTAATCATGGTGCAGATCCTGTCCTTTGACCAAGACGCTATTCAACCGATCCAATTTATCTGCTTCTTTTCTTCATATAAACTGGCATTTTAAAGAAATACTTACGATGAGACCAGGAACATAATTCTACCGACCATTCTCCTTGTATTCACCTTCTTCGTGCTACATCCTTAAATCATCCTTAGAGACCAGGAGTGTCATCATTATACCTTAATCAATTCTAAACTTAAGAAACATTGCTTTAAGACTTCGATTTCTGTATTTATGGATCAGTTTTGAATTCCGTGAATGCAAGGATTAGATGTTCCCTATGATGGAATCACATGACAGCAGAAGTGAGGATTGATTAGAAGAAGTAGTGCAGTTCTCTCAACATGAGCGATCTTACAATGCACAATCTGCCTTCCATCACTGCTGCAGAAACCCTGTAACTCTTATTGTCTTCTGTAATTGAGTTCGTCTATTCATACAATGTCAATTGGTAATCACTACAAAATGTGGTAATTTCCATTGCTGCTGCTGGACTTTTTTTATTCAATTTTCTACTGCTTTTTTCCCCTTACTGTTTTGTGGTATTCAACTGTCTTTTTCTGTTGCTAAGCCTAAACATTAAAGCAAATATTGTTACCCTGAACAGAACTGCAATCACTAGTCGACATGGCACAACTTATAGTCTGATAATTCCCTCGGTAATCAAGAGTTGTATAAAGAAACTTGTAAGTCTGAGAAGCATATATAATCCGGTACAAGGAGCTAAAACCATTTTATCTGGTTAGGAACATGAAGTACCTACATAACGTGTAGTCACTTGATTTATGAGATACGGTATTTATCATCCCATAGAACAATTTACAATAGCATAGTCTATTACTAGAAATTACTTCCTTTTAATTAGATCCATTTGTCCTAGTTTTTCTGAATATAAGACAAGATAATGTAAAACACAATGACATAAATTATCATCAGAGCTGTCTAAGGTGCTGCCATGGTTGGTCTCTGAAAGCATTCCAAAGAGATGCGCTGACATTGACAAACAATGCTTATTCACTTATGCCCAGAAAGAGAAGTGACTCCATCAATGGAAAGAGGAAGAACAGAACGTAGAATCAGTCGTAGGACAAAAGGGGCTTGGATGGGCAGTGCATAAAATGAATGATAATGGAAAGATTGTCACTTTTACCGAAAAAGAGAAAGGGCAAAGTCAATGAAAAGAGGGGATAACTGGGTGAAGGTGAACTAACCATGCAGATACAGAATATTGAGTGACGACCACAAAGAGGTTAAAAAGAGTAACATGCTCTGAAGCAATACGGCATGTATTATTTCTATCTTATTCTTTGTTGACTTGTGCTGCCAAGCCTCAAGCAACTACGTGGTATTCTAATAGGCTGGATATTGGCAGGTGTCCCAAGCTGCACGTGAAAAAGAGATTCCATATAAGTAACTGTGTCAGTTCATCATATATGATCTGAATAAAAAACTTAGAACTAGGAAACATGCTGCTTACACGGATCCTGAGAAATGAGTGAACCACTGTTGTCGAAGGAGCAATTGCCGGGTGAGCAGGACAGTGACTGGTAGTAGAGGTTCATGTCGAATGATGCTTCTGAGACCTTGTTTCCTGGAGTGTAACAGTAGCCCCTTTTTGTGTGGGTCGACAGTCAACGGCATTGGGCAATTGCCTGCGAGCAAAACCTTTGTTGTCCTGGAGCTGATCAAAATCAGTTGAATGCTTTGCAGTGCACCAAACTTTTCATTTTAATGTATCTAGTGGTGCCAACTTGGTTTCTTGTTTACTGAACCAACAGCTAGAGTGAGAATTACGCAAAACCTTGCTGAGCTAGCTTTTAAATTTGTTTTAGCTTTGTAAGGCTTTCAATTTGGAGACAGTATGGGAAGATTTAAAATTCGGCTGTGCAAACATGAACCTGAACCTCTTTCTTTCTTCATCATCTCTCTTATTTTTACATATACAAATGTGCAATTAAAAAGAGGTCTTGGAAATGATAATCCAATCTTTGTTCTCTGTACTGCAACAGCTAAGTATACTTTGCTTAACTTCATTTTTCAGTTCAAGTGGATCACTTGTGGCTTCAGGTTATGGAAGTCATTGCATTTGATCCTTCAAACTGCACAATTACCTCAGAATATTTTCCTTTATGCCAGGATGAGACAGAATTGGCTGGTTGTGGTTGCTAACTCGAATGACAGGCTCATGTGTTGCAGAAGATTGATGAGAATCCTGTTCAGGCGTGCACTTCTTTTAGCTATGTTTTCCCTATTAATCCTTGTTGAGACCAAAAGAGAAGTTGACCTACTTCAAGTATTATATCACTTTAAACTCCATCGATCAATGTTGTGGACCTGTGGGTAATGAGACCATACCTGTAAAGCTCATGCCTTGGGGTGTTTCTTCATATGTGACACTTTTTGTCTCCACTAAAACATAGCCACTCCATTACAGATAACATCAATATACAGTAGACAAGAGATGATGGTGTAGGCCTGTAGTTTCTTGCAAAGTTTTATGCATACTATCATGCTAGTTGGCGTCGCAATCACTCATTGCTTCATCAATGGTTGGAGTCAACTAAATATAAAGTTTGAAGTGCATATTTGGTACCTGCATCCTTGATGGCTCTCAAGAGATAAATGAGAGCAACGTGGATGTGGCCAAAGAGTGTCTCGGCATTGCAGTTGTTTGTTGAAATTGATCAAGCACTGTGATCAAGGGTTGAGAGTGACAAAGTAATGGCTTCTTAAATAGATGATATTGCGCAATTCTGGTTGGTGATATGCCTGAGAAATAAGGGCAGAGAATTTGCTACACAGATGGACCTGACCAAACAAGAAAGTAGTATCGACTGCTTGGGTCATCAGGGCTACCCAGAATGTGGGTTTGGCATTTCTGCGGTGAAATCAGGCTTTTGTGGAAAAGGGCTTAAAGCTTATGCTTAGGTTGTGACATACTTCTACTGGTTTGATTGCAACTATCAATATGCGGTCCCTGAATCAAATCATAGGGAAAAAGGAGCTAATTCATCAAGGCAATTTGAATTGACTAGCTTAATTACACCATGTCGTCAAAGATATTCTGTTTATTTCGCTTTCACTCTGTATAAATTGAGAATGTCTGTTTGATAATTTTATGCCTGCCTCCAGGAAGCTTGCATAAATTGACGAAGGTATGGAAAGATTCTCTCTACACTTCTATCCACATTTGGTGAGATTGAAAGCATCAGCATTTTATTCCTCACACTAGTCCACTAGTAGGGAAATGAAGAACAAGCACTCTTCTTTACTCAATCTATGCAAGGTAATCGCTATCAATGTCAAAGATGCCTGGCCAGCTAGAATTGACATATCCTTGTTTTTTTGGTTGTCACCGCACGAAAATGAGTAGCAGCTTTTTTTCTTTCCTGTTTTTTCTCCTGAATAATGGTGGACCTGTTCAAGTCAAGTGCTGTTGCTTAAAAACTACATTTGTCAGGTTGAACCGATTTAAGGAAACAATGGCATGTTAGATTCAGAAAGTTCTACTGTTTTGCATAAGCATAATGCTTAAGGAATGATAGGTTCTACCAGTGTAACACCTATGGTCCAGACTAAGAATACTTAATGTCATTCAATAATTTGTGCTTTGTGTACAAGTTTGATTGGTAGAGGTCCCTTATTTGCAGGAGATGACTATAAAATTGTTCCCAAGGAGTTACATGAAAAGAAAATTGGCAGGGGAGATAGAAACATCTACGCTGTTCATATCAGATAGGACTAAAAGCAATTCCAAAGGGGTAAAGTCCTTTACTGACTATTGTTATTTGCTTCTGATCTTAACCATGTAGGCCTCCTATCTGTTCATCAAAACAGATTGTAGACTCGATTGTGAGGCCAAAGACTGCTTGGATTTGCAGTGCAGGAAATGAAAGGAAAGAGGAAAAGGATAATCAACTACATTAATGGAAAGAGGCAAAACGTGGGCCAAGGTAAACAACCAGTAAAGAAATAGAATACCAAGTGATAACTGACTTATGATATATGATGATTCAGAAGCAAATCGAGGATATATCCTGGCGAAGATTCTGTCCGTATTATATGAAGACTCTTCTCACATGTGGCTTAACACATATCATCATATTGGATATTTCAATTTCTGGGAATCACAAGTCTAGATGTTTATAGGAGTGAAGTCTCACGACTACTTTTACGTTACTATTGACTAAAAAGATTTAAAAAGGAGCAAAAAGCTCTAAAGTAACATGGCATCTACTGTTTCCGTCACATCCTTTATTCATCCGTGCTTCCAAGCCTCAAGTGGGTGCGGCTATGCAGTTTTCTAGGAGGTTAGATATTTGCACTTGCCCCAAGTTACATGTGAAGAAGAGATACCATATAAGCAATAGTGTTGGTTCAGTATATATGATCTGAGTAAAAAATTTGAGCAAGAAAGATATAGAAAAAGGAGGAGGTGCATGGCTGGTAAAAAAAGCCGCTTACATGGCATCCTGAGAAATGAGTAGACCGCTGTTATTGATAAAGCAAATGTTGGGCAAGTGGGACAGCGATTGGTAGTAAATTAACCGTGACTATTGTTATTTGCTTATGATCTTAACCAAGTGATAAATACGATCAACCAGATAAATATCGAGGACATATTCTGGTGAGAATTCTATCCGTATTATATGAAGGATCTTCTCACATGTGGCTTAACACATATCATCGTAGAGAATAATTCAATCTCTAAAATTTTATTTAAACCATATATGTACAGCGAGGAGTAGAAGTGGCGGAATGGGTCAATTACCCATATATATATTAACTCATATTCAATGATTATGGGTCATTAATGGATCGGTTTTAGTTTTAAAAATAAGCTTAAATGGGTCATAAATTAATTGCCTATTTATTTAATGGACCTTAAATGGATATTAAATGAGTCATAAATGAGTTACATAATAAGCTTAAGTGGACCATAAACATGTCATTTTTTATTTTTTTTTTATTTTTTGAATTTTTATAATTATTTTAATTTTCTCTTTTCTTTTCTTATTATTTTTTTCTTTATTTTCTTTCTTTTTCTTTTTCTTTTTCTTCATCCTCCACTCATGGCCGACCACGTCAACGACCAACCAAAGGCAAGGGATGAATTTGTCAAACGCCAGCAAAGCTCGAGCTCATCGGCCTATGGCAAGCCTTGAGCCTAGAACCTCACCGATCTGGTGAGCCTCGAGCTTGCCAACGTAGGCAAACTCGAGCTTGCCAATCTGGCAAGACCGAGGCCTCGCAGACCTTTGGTGAGACTCGAGCTCGCTAGCTTGTCGACTCGACCTCACCGAAATTTGGCGCTGGTCTTGGCCTTGCCAGATCAAAGAGCTCATCCCTCGCCTGTAAGCGACCATCGATGAAGGAAGAAGAAAAAAAAGGGAAAAGAAGAAAAGAAAAAAGAAGATAAAAATAATTAAAATATCGATTTAAAAAAATAAAAAATAATTAAAATGAATGCACAAAGGAAAATAAAATTTGGATTTTTCATACCAAACGGCATAAAATATTTTCCAACTCATTTTTAGGTTTCAAAATATTGTCATTTTCCTGAAAAATGACTTCCTAAAAAACATTTTTCAAAAATGTCACATTTTTTGCGAAGCAAACGGAGTCCCAATTTTTTTGAAAAAATATATAAAAATTGTGCACTAAATTTGTATTGCATGAAAGTATTTTAGCAATATAATTTTTTTTAAAATCATAAAAAAACAAACTTTACTACAATAAGTTAAAGGGGTCGGGTCGAGGTCGAGACGGGTATGTATTGAGAAATTTGCATTGTGATAAACTAGTCATAAATGGATTAAATGGGTCAATTTAGGTCGGATCATTTATGACCCAATCCAAACTCAACCCGACTCAACCGTTTGACAGGTCTAACGAGGATTGAAGTACCATTTCACAACTACTTCTACATTATTGTTGACTAAAAGTTTACAAAGGAGCAAAATGCTCTAAAGCAACATGGCATCTACTATTCACGTCTAGACATGTCAAAATAGGTCATAAACTCATTTCTTAACCCATATATTAGTAAATGGTTCATAAATGGGTTAGTTATATTTAGTAAATGGGTCATAAATGGATAAAGTCTTATATTGGTGTTAAAAGGATCGTAAATGGGTCATAAATGAGTTTATAACTATAAACTCAATGTATCTCTTTCGCCCTCACTCAATCTTGCACTCACTTACTCCGCACTCTCATTTTAACTTGGGTATGAATTTTCCTATATCTAATTAAATATGAAAGTGTTTTAGTAATATTGGTCTAATTGGGTATGAGTTGGGTATGGATCGGATCAGGTACAGGTCAAAAAAATTGCATTGCACATAAATGGGTCATAAATTGCATTGCATTGCATTGCACATAAATGGGTCAGACCATTTATGACCCGACCCAAACCCAATCCGACTCACCCATTTGATAGGTCTATTCACGTCCCAACCCTTATTTATTTGTGCTTCCAAGCCTCAAGTGGTTGTAGCTACACGGTATTCTAAGAGGCTAGATATTTGCTCTTGCCCCAAGCTGCTTGTGAAGATTGCACGAATATTGTACGAATATTGTACGCACATTGCACGTATATCTCCATTAATTGCACATTTTATATTGCACGTATATCTTTCTTTAATTGTGCATATCTTGATTGAGATATTATCATAGAATAGTTATCTAATAAAGATTTTTCATTACAATACATCAAAATATGATTCAGGAGATGAGAGAGGCAAGCAATTGCTTCTTAAATAGATGATATTGTAGAAGTTCATGTCGAAAGATGCTTCGGAGACCTTGTTTCCTTGGATATAACATACTCCCCTGGTTGTGTCCATCCACAGTAAACCGCTTACGCAAATTTCTTGGAAGCAAAGTCTAAGTTGTCCCAGAGTTGATCAGCATCTGTCGAAGGCTTCACAATGCACCAAAGCCTCTCATTTGATGGGTTGAGCATGGTCTGACTTGGCCTCCTGTGGACTGAGCCAAGAGCGAGATTTATGGAGAATTAGTCCCAAGCTTTTAAATTTATGGCTAACTGTATTTCTCTCATTAATTCTTATTTGAGACCAAAAGAGAAATTGAAACTTTAAACTCTTATCTCCTATGGATGCCGGCTGGGGAGTAGTGTGGGTAAAGACATCGTTTACCTGTAAAGCTCCCATCGCTTTTGGCAACTCCATTAGAGATGAAATGAACATACAAATAGACAAAAAGTTCAAAGGGTTCAGTACTGGCACCTGCATTCTTGTTGGAGCACCAGAGACAAACGAGAGCAATGAGAACGATGGCCAAAGAATGCCTCGCCATTGCAGTGGATTGTCGAAACTGATCACGAGCTGTGGGTTGTTTAAGGAGTTGCTCAAGGAGATGAGAGACAAAGCGACTCCTCCTTGAACAGATAGATAATCTTATAAACCTCTTCGATGTGCCTGATAAAGAAGGGCAAGAAACATCTAAGACAAATGATAAAGAAGGGCAAGAAACATCCTAAGACAAATATGCCTGGCCAGCATGAATGGACGTACAGTTTCTTTCTTCCTAGTCACTGCTCGAAAATGAGTTGCCGATGCTTCGGCTCACTAGCTTGAATTGATTAAGGGTGCATTGGGATGTCAAGAGTTATGCCGGTTCCCATTGTTTTGCATTACCGTAACACCAACGCATGCAATTGTAGATTCACCAGTGAAACACCCATGTTCTTGCCTATGAACACGAGTCCCTCTTTCGCTTTACAAAGCACATCAAAAGCACCGAAAAAGCACGGCAAGAGTCGTTTCAACTTTTTGTCATTGCTTCAGCATTGCCATTATATCATACTATAAACAATCGAGCTAATGGTCCTCTCGTAACAACACTATTTTCGGCAAGAATATGCTTAGACTAAGGATCAAAGACGTAGCAGCGAGGCTAGGTCTCAACTCTCACCAAACCAATAGCGTACGGTCGGTACTATCAGTTGCTGGCTTGATGCAAACTCTCATCTCTTGACCTCTATGATGTTCTAATCAGATTGCATTGGGCGAATCCATGGTCCGAAATTGGTTTACAGACTGGATTTGTATTCTGACTAAAGAAGTTTTGCACCATAAAAAGGAATGAATATATTGAACGGTTAAAAAAGTAATAGATAGTTTGGACTACCCTCAACTTTTTTTTTCCAGGACATCAAAAACTCCGGACTATACTTTTTGTGACACATTTGCCTTAAATATTTTTTTTGTGACATAAAAAATCCCAAATTTGTACTTATGTGGTACATTTACTATCCGTCAAAGTTCCCTTAAATGATTTTTCAGTCAAAATAATATCGTTTTTATTTCACTTAAACCATATGAGTACCATGTGTTGACACCTAATTTTTGCCGATATGGTAAATTGGTACTTAAAATTGTAAGGGTTAATATCACAAAAAACCCTAAACTGGTATACTTGTGACACATTTACCCTAAACTATTTTTTTTACCGTAAACAATTCTAAACTGGTACACCTGTGACAATTTTACCCTGAACTTGCAACAAAAAACCTCAAACTGGTACATATGTGACAATTTAAATATTATTTTTTTATTTTTTCGAATTTTTATTTATTTATTTATTATTTTCTTTTCATCTTCAACCTTTGGCCGGTTACCGGTCCGGCGACAGGCCAGAGGCAAAAGTTAACAAGGGCTGCCCTCGCCGGCATTGGGCGAGGGCTGTCCTCGCCCTTGTCGGGAGAGGGCGGTCCTCGCCGGCGTCGGGCGAGGGCGATCCTCACATGCATTGAGCGAGGGCCACCCAACACAGGCAAGGGCGAGCCTCGCCTGCGTTGAGCGAGGGTCGCCCGACGCAGGCGAGGGTCGCCCGACGCCGGATCCAGTGAGCGCGACCCTCGCTTGCGTCTAGCGAGGGCCACCCAACACCGGTGAGGGCGGCCCATGCCAACTTCCGCCTTTGGCTGGTCGCCAGTCCGGCGACCGGCCAAAGGTCGAAGATGAAGAAAAAAAAAAAGAAAAGAAAAAAAATTCAAAAAAATTCAAAAAAATAATATTAAAAATTATTTTGAGATAAAATTGTCACATGTGTACTAGTTTGGAGTTTTTTGTGGTATGTTCGGGATAAAATTGTCACAATTGTACTAGTTCGGAGTTTTTTATGGTCAAATAAATAGTTTTGGGTAAATCTATCACAAGTGTATCAGTTTAGGGTTTTTCGTAGTATTAACCCAAATTGTAATTGGGCCAAATTAGTATAAAAGAGAGATAATATTGAAAAAAAAAAAAACAAAAAATTAATTAATTAAAATTAAAATTAAATTGGGCCTATTAGACCCGGCCCGCCAGCCCTGGCCTCATTCATTTTCCTTTTATTTTCGCTTGGGCCCAGTCCCTTTACTTATTTCCCTTCTTGTTTTTTCGGGCTTGGCCTCTTCCTTTCTCTTTTTATTTCTTTTTCACAGGCCCATCAGCCCACTTTCCCTTCTTTTATTCCGGCGCAGCCCAGCCGCTCAAGCTCCGCGCTCACGTCCTCACGCTCGGTCTTAGGAGACAAAAAACAGAGAGGACAAAAAGGCGAGAGGGACGAAAACGGGGAGGAAGGACGGCAAGGCGTTAACCGCCGAGGAATATTGGCTGTCAAGGACAATTATCCTTGAGCCTGAGGAAGAACAGGACGATTCCCCAAAGGAGAGAGAGAGGGGCGCGTCTTTATCCGGTAAAAAAGAAGAAGAAGAAGAGAACAGAGCAGGTGAAACCGAGGGAGAAAGAAGGGAAAGGGGGTCTAAGAAGAGAGCGCTCCGGCTCCTCCACCGGCGAGGATCGCCGGAAAATCTCTTCCCCCCTCCCTGCGAGTCGGCCACCGTCGCCGGACGTCCGTCACATCCAGCCATTGCGTCTCGTCCCGGTCCGTCACGGACAAAGAAGAGAAAGGTAGTGGAGGGACCGAGAGCTTTTGGGTGAAAATCTGAGTGTAGGGAGTCCCCATCCGCCTGAAGAAGGCCCCAAGGTGCCACCAACAAGCATCCGGAGGCCGCGTTGCCGCCGGCCAGCCACGAACAGGTGGGTTCTCATCCCTTATCTTCTCCTGTTTTCGCCCCCCTTCCCCTGCCTCTCGGGTGCCGGGCACACCGAGCCTATTCGGTGGTCGCCTGGCCCTATCGACCGAGGAAAACATGTGTTTGACACCCAGTGAGGATTTTTCCAAAGGTTATATATCAAAAATTGACCGTAAAATTTGTCAAAATCGGATCTGTGATCCCTTTTTTTAGGAGCCTCGCACCTGTTTGTCGAAATGCCCAAACGAAGCTTTTTGAGTCAAAAACTCCGAATCTGGTCTTGTTGTTTTCTGGTCGTTTCTTTGCAAAGGAAACCATTTTAGTGCGACATATGACAGTTTAAAGCTTCACATTTCACATTCGAGTCATAAACCACTTCGAATTTCAGCCTAAAACTCTCAATAAACCACGCCTGCCATATGCTCGATGAAATGCCCGAATGAAGTTTGAGCTCTTTTCTTGTGAAATCGAGCTTTAAAGCTCTGTTGTATGCGTGGTTTGCATTAATGTTATTACTAAATCCGAGTTTGATTGCCTTTCATGTGGTTTTCGGGGTATGTTAATGTTGTCCGAGTCGGCCTCGCGTATGCATCCCCTCGCCGGAAACTTTCCGCCGCACAGAGGAAGCCCGAGGTTTGAGGCCGTCTTAGTCAGTTCATTCCTCCCCGTTTTAGTGTGTGTTTGCTCGTTTATTTACTGGTTTGCGGCATGGGCTCAGGAGGAAAAGTCTCTGGGGCCGAGCAGGTTAGTCGGAGAGTAATTGTGGTCGCCGGCAGGGAGGGGGTGTGTTTCTGCCGTCGTCGGAGTGGTCCCCGGAGCGTCGGCCAGCGGTGACGGTGTAGGGCCAGCGCCGATCATCGGCGCTGGTGGCCCGAACCGACGGCCGGTGGTAGGGCACTCCCGGCGAAGTTCGAAGAATGCTAAAGGGGGATCTCGGTGAAGAATATCACGTGCATCGCAGAAGAGAAGCAGAGGGGAAGAAAAAAGCAATAAAAAATAGAAGAAAGAAAAACAAAAAAAAAGGTGGGGTAAGGAATTCAAAAGAAAAGAAATAAAAATATAGAAAAAATGGAAGGTGTGGGTCCCGGGTGGAGAGAGTCGGGTCAGGTCAGATGTCGGGCGGATTGGGTTAGGAGATCCGGTTCGAAGTCCTTATTTTATTAATAAAAAACATTAAAAAATTTTCAAAAATTTTCAAAAAATATATTAAGATAACAAAAAATATTGAAAATTTCAAAAAATGCGAAAATGTTTAAAAAACCAAAAAAATTAAAAAAATCTGAAAAAACATTAAAAAATTCAGAAAATTCGAAAAAAATAAAAAAATTCGGAAAAATTCCAAAAAATCCAGAAAATTAGGGAATATCCGAAAATCAGTTTTTGGCTTAATTTCACTAAATCTTAGTGTTTAATTTCATTCTAGATTTAGTTTTAAAAACTCGTAAAAAATGAGAAAAGCCTTTAAAAAAATTTTCAAAAATCAAATAAGACATTAGGACTTTACTTTAGGGCATTTAACTACCTTTTCTTTTTTAGAGACGATGCTAGATCGCTGGTTGTTTATTTTCTTCATGATTATCTGGTTGCACACCTTTAATATATTGATTTTTATTTTCCATTTTTAGAACAATTAGGTGGAACCTTAAGCTTTTTCGATAGGTTGTTCGGTGCGTTAATAAGCGAACGCTCAAGTTTAGATACCGAAAGGGCACTAGTTAAATCGCTAGTGTAATCAAGTCTCCGAACTTTAGAATCTCTTATTTTCGCCCATATCGAGACGACACTCTCATATCTTGATTAGGGTTTCTAGTCAACCCTTGATTATGGCTAATAGCGGCTCCAATGAAATTCGTACATTAGACAACTCTCGTTGCACAATGTATAAGGCTTGAGAGTCCCTCAGTCTTTAGATTAATGAACTATTTGGTTTGTCCTTCAAACGAATCAATTAATGTTCACATCTTTCGACAAATACCTCCTAGCTTGACCGATCAGGACGGGTAGGTCGCGATACCATGTCAACACTGTTTTCTTTTTGACGTCTCATATAGGCAGATTTTAATGGTTCTCAGTGGCAAAACTTTAATAAAGGGTAAATATGTCACATGAGTACAAGTTTAGAATTTTAATTTATGATAAATATGCCGCAGTGATCAAAATTTAGGGTTTTTGTGGTTTTTTCCCTAATTTGGAAAAACAATGTTACTGATGCCTAACCTAATTTATTGGACTAGTCACTGGGAAAATTCCTATTTGCCCCAAGAAAAACATTTGTAGTCTATTTTTGCCCCCCGTAAAAGGTTTCATTCTAAAATGCCTCCTCAAGTTTCTAAAATATTTCATATAACCCCAAAAGTATCTCCAGCGGCTTTGCTCCCGGCAAGAAAGGTGGTCATATAACCACTCAATCATTAACTCTTTAAGTGATTTGTAACTCGAATTAGGCAGTACCGACGTGATTAGAGCCGAATTTTGTCAATAAGAATAGGCTCTCCCTAAATTGTGCATTATTCGTTTTCTTCCAGATTCATCACTCAAACCATGCAATTGGCTCTGATAGCATATGACAAGTAATATGAAGGTTAGTTCATTGTGTAGCTCACAACACACAACAACGATATCGATCTCATATAGACCCTAAGATAATAGAATAAGCTGCGAAAGCGTTCTGAATGACGGGCTTCGGTAAAGATGTCCGCGGTTTAATCCATTGAGGAAAAATAGGATGAATATAAGGTTATGCAGAATGAAGAGACAATCATTTTCAACGTGCTTGTTCGTTCATGAAAATCATCAATATGAGCAATCTGTATGACGGTATCCAATAGAGGTGAGGAGAAGATTTCTTGTTTTCCATTTAGGAAACTTGCGATAAGAAGGCCCTTCGATCCTAAAGAACGACGGTGTCCATTGTCATAGCGAGATCACAAATGTTTTTTTTGTTCTGCAATTTGTTAGAAACTGAAATCAAAATCAAAGCAAATGGAGATCATGCCGAGACAAATCATATATATAGAATCATACGAGTGCTTGCCCGCGTACCTGATCAGATACGATGATTACGTTCGTTCTTTCGCATTCTTAGAGGTGTCGCTGTTCTCCATCGGCACAAAGAAGCTCCCAGTCCGACGCTATCAACTCGGAAGAATGGAGAAAGGCTTGAGGTTGCCCTGGATTTTGGAATCCTGTTTGGTGATTCATCAAATTGTAAGGTCCGCACGTACACGTTCGAATCGAAGTCCGGACGCTCTGATTTTGACGGACCATAGATTTTTCATTCCACTGAAGTTATATTGGCTTTCCTTAGGTTTCAAAGATATTCTGTTGTCTTTACCAAAAAAAAAAAAAAAGATATTCTGTTGTGTTTTAGGTTTTGTGCTTAAACGTAGATCTAGCGTACGGGTTCAGGCGGGTCCGGGTCTGAGTCCGGGTATAAAATGGGATCGTTCGAAATAGGTCAAGATTTGATCAGTCCGTACCCGGCCCTGATCGAACAAAGGTAACCCTCTTTTTACCATATTATTTTTCTTCGAAAAATGGGTCATATTGTTCATGTGTAAATATTTTTAAGAAAAATATCTCTGACAAATAAAGAAATAGAAAATCTATGTATTGTTCACAAACTTATGATAGCTTTTTAATAACCGCAGCATTAATTTGCTAGATACATCGTAATAACAAATAAATAGCACTTTGCAAATTCTTATAATCACTATGATCAAATTGATTATCAAATTGAAGAAAAGAGTGTCTAGATATCGTAATAAAGCTAATCTTGTAAAGTGTACCTTATAAAGAAAACAATGTACCGAGTATTTTTTTTAACAAATAAAGAAAAACAAGAAAAAAAGAACACATTACTTAAATAAAGCTCCTACATTTGGCACGATGGTGTCGGTTTTTAGCTTTCGACCAAAAAAGTGACCCTCCTTTGATATTATATAACATGTATTTTTTCAAGATATTACATGTATCCTAGCTAACAAGAATGAGCATTGTATAAATTCAACTATTCTCAATCCTCAACTGTGACTATGATGATTCAAGCAAAAAGAAAAAATAAATTTCTTCATATGTTGGCCAAGTCGTAAATTACTCGAGCAATGTCAAAGATAATAAGATTCATCCACTAAATTAGTTTATTAAGTGATGCAACGTTTTGTAAGTGGTTAATTAAATCAGTGGCCCTTCAAACACCAATCAAATTTTGTCACAAACAAATTTAGGACACGAATCTTATTATGTCTGTGATGTTCAAATTTTTTTTTTGTTCACCGAATTTAAAATAAGGAATGACAGAAATTTTATACTTATTCAGGATATTAGCCATTTCATTTCATGACAAACAAGACTGCATATTGGGTAACTTTGACCATTCCAAAATTTTCAAACACAACAAAGATAAAGAAGCTTATTCTCGTGCCGGGTCAAACAAGGTTAGAACGGGTTGACCCGACCAAACCCGAAAAAATTACGGGTTATCACAGGTTGACTCGGTTGCTTTGCATGTTGATAAAAAGTCCACCCATTCCAAATGGTATGTTTGGAACCTTATTTGGATACCTTCCGCGTCTTCTTCAATCAAGTGGTGTTCAAAATGCTTGTACAAAATTGCGACACTAGCTAGAAGCAGAGTCGGCCTATACTTCCTTCCGGTTAAGAAAATAATGAAGGTGGAGTTCGATCATGATAAGGTCGTGCGAAAGACTTCCAATGGTTACGGTATTTGTGATTCGGATGTCATTTCGAGGAATCGCCAGTTCTTTTTTGGGCCAAATCCGAGTAATTGGTTGATATTTACATTCTTCTATGGTTTCTGTTAAACGAACTGGGGGTGCTCAAAATTTAGCTAAGACTAAGAGTTTCGTTCACTAACAAAAAGCCTCTTGTCGAATGAGCTGCAATGTATATATGCTCCTGTCCCCTAAATAGGAATTTGAAGTCCATAACCAAAAAGAAAGAGGATTACTATCACGAAAAATTCTAAATTGGTACACTTGTGACAAATTTACCAAAACTAATTTTTTAACCATTAAAAACTCCAAATTGGTACACATGTAAAAAATTTACCCTCCGTTAGTTTATGTTAAATTTCACCGTCAAATTGCTGAGTTTGATAACACATGGCAATTTGACGAGTATACTAGTTTGAGGCTTTACCCTCTATTTATTATAAGTGTACCGGTTTATGATTTTTCGTGGTATTAATCGAATTTAATAGAAACTAACATAGGATAAATTTGTCACAAATGTACTGATTTGGGATTTTTTATGGTAAAAATATCAATTTAGTGTAAAATTATCACAAGTGTACCAATTTGGGATTTTTGATGGTAAAAAAATTTAAATTTGAATAAATTAGGCACAAGCGTACTAATTTGAGGTTTTTTGTGGTATTAACTCTAATAATATATATAAAGACAGCCCAATTCGGCGTTTTATCCATTTGCATCGGCCCAATTTACGAAACCGAATTTTCCTCAATTAAACCAATAAAAAACCGAGAAGCTAGGCCAACTATCAAAAAATTCCCTCGTAAAAACATGGCCGTGCGAATCGAGAAGCTTCTAGAAAACACGCGAATTTGGTGTCGCAAAAAAGGAAACCTCGCTTCTGCTCTCCAATTTAACAAAGAAGAACAAAAGATTTGTTTCCTCATTTAGAATTTTTATTATTATTTTTTGTTATTTCGTAAAATTCCGCTGCGCAAAACAGGAAACAAAGACGCACGTACTTAAACGAACTCAACGGCTTCTTTTAAGCGCACACCATTCTGATTCTCGCCCCCCAACCGAAACTGAAGCTTTGCACGTCCTCGTTTCGTCGTCTTGTCTTTGCTGATCTTATTAGAGAGTTTCTCTTACTCTGGTCCCGACAAACTCAATGCCTTCCGTGCGTAGTTTCTGGAGTTTAGGCCTGAGCGGGACGACCCAGACCAGTCACGGCCCCCGATTCTTGGGCGTCCTCAATCTGTTGGTTAGACGGAAATCAGTGTTCCACGACATCGGGAGCGGCACGACATCATATGGGCGCCTCACTGAGGTGGCAAGAACCTCGATTGTCCTTCCGCCGGCTTTTCTCCAATTGCAGTTGGATAGCCACGTCTACATTGACTATGTGCTCGCCCCTTTCGGCATCGATCGCCGGAACCGGTCCTCCTTCGCGACGCGGATTCTGAGAGCCGCCCATGGTTTGTCCAGGCTCCATCCACTCGGTTTCCATATGACGGCGATTCTGGACCTGACGATCTTGGAAATTCCAGAAGCGGAGGATTTGGATATGCATGAGTTGATGGAGCAACTCGACTCGGAATCGGGCCCCGTCACGAGGGGCACGGCAAAGTCGGCCATTCTTGGGCTAAAGGAGGTGGTCTTTGCTGCTGAAGATAGGGAGTGCTGTTCGATTTGTCTAGAAGACTTCAACAGGGCAGAAAAGGTGACGGAACTCCCCTGTTCCCATGTATTCCACCGCCCGTGCATCATCAGGTGGTTGGAGAGTAGTAACTCCTGCCCACTCTGTCGCTGTTCGATACTTCGATAGATGAGCCCCATTTCATAAATTTGCTCCCCATGAGGTTCTTGTTGATTTCTTGTTGAAACTTTGCATGATTGTACAAGGCCAAATTCACACGGTCAATCGTCATGTTTTAGAGAAATGCAAATTGTGAATATAGTGAACATTGTGCGCTGTTTTTCTTTGTTACTTCATGTTCTCTTTTCTTTGTTTTCTGCGCTAGTTACTTCCTCTTTAATTTGATCCAATGTCCGACTTAAGACAAGACGATGTAGGTACAGTGAGTAGTGACGTCCCATTTCTAGACTACTCTTTCGATACATCGGACCACCATGGTGAGAAAAAAAGAGTAAAATGCTCCGAAGCAATTGAGAGTGAAAAGAGTAAATCACAGCCATACCCAATTGATAGGGTAGCCATTCTGAAAATTTCTTAATTTCGTCCCCATGAAAATGTTTCATATCGAAATGGCTCCTCAAGTTTTCTGAAAAGTTTCATATTACACCAAGAGTATCAACAGCGGCTTTGCTTCCAGCAAGAAAGTGGTCGTATCACCACTTAACCATTAACTCTATAAGTTCTTCATAATTGGAATTAGGCACTACCAATGAGAATCGAGCCGACATTATTCTCTTTTTCTAGATTCATCACACAAACCATGCAATTTGCCCCGATAGCATATGACAAGTGAGATGAAGATCCATAGTATCATGTAGTTCATAATGCCAAAAGATGATCCTATAGAGAAGCTAAGATAATAGCGAAAGCTATGCAACATCAGGAGCCTGAACATAATGGCAGCTATAATATTCTGAGTATCTGTGTGACTCAGAAAATCATTTGAATACTCAAGATGGCAACATTCAACTCTAGTATCAGCTAACATGCCCACTTAATCTCAGGATGGTTACAATAACACCGCCGGAGTTTGGAAGTGAAGCGTCTTGAATCCTAAAGAATGACGGTCTCCATTGTCATAGCAAGATTACGAATGTTTACTTTTTCTGCATTTTGCTAGAAACAAAAACTAAAATGAATGAAAGTGTAATCGACTCCCAACTCAAACTAGACACCCAAAGTTTTTCTCGACAAGTGTTTTTAAGTTTTTGCTCCCATCTGTTTTTCTTCTTTCTTTTTGGTTATTTATGAAGTAAACATAATCACACAATAGGCAACAATACAGAACCTATCATATCAACTCCAAAAGACATGGTAAGACAAGCCACGAAACCAAGCTTCGTGAAGGCAGCATTTCACAAATCTTTGATACCAATTTCCTGGAAACAGGAGCTTCTTCCTTGGAATGCCAGTCTCAGCTTGATTAGGATTCTAACCGACAACAAATAAGTCGACAACAGAATCATTGAGATGACAACTGAGCATACGGGAGTTGCCCCAATTCAACAAGTAAATCTACCCAAGCGGTCAATCGATATCAATGATAAATCATATCTAAAGAAGTTTTGTCCTAAATTAATTGGAGGCTTTTTTTGCCCAGTTTTCTCAATTGATTGGATAAAATTCAATCAAGGAGGTGCTCTATCCATTTTTCAACAATAGCTGGAGAACCATACCATGGTCTGGATATGTCGTCGGAGCCAACAGGCGAATGATAAACCCCATCTAAGCTGATGTTAAGCGCACCCTCCAAATGAGCCGATACTTCTGGCACAACTCCATCTCCCCATACATCTGCTTGCCCGCATACCTGATCAAAACATAATAATTTCAACCCACTCCTTAGCAACATATAGCTCCACTATGTCTATTCATCATGCCAAGTTTCAGAAATAGGCGTGAAGAACTCGAATAAAACTTCTGATGGATTCCTCCACAAGTAATTCCATAGATGAATGGTTCAAGGCGCCAAAATTAGTTTTACCTGCTTGTAACCCTGCCCAACAAAACGGGCACGCCAAGTGGAGGTGCTTAATGTTGCACTTTCTACATCATCAGCAATAGCAACCTCAGAAATCAATTGATCTCCATCAACTGGAATTGCGGACACAACATTGATCTGTGAGCCACCGAATATACGAGCACCTTGTATATACCTGGACTTTGCACTATCAGTTCAGAGTCCAAATTTCAGATGCTAATAAATTGCTACTTGAGTCTGATCTTCATTAAGATGGAGAGATAATGTTCCAACTAATACAATACTCCAATTCTGCAATATAAATGGTGCTTTTTCGAGTGCCAGCAGTGCACTCTTCAGATTTTTTCTCTTTAAAAGAATTTAAATTGCATGACTCAACGGATATTTTAGCATGTGTAGAATATTCCTGTCCTTGTTGGTTAACTATACATAATAAGCATGTAAGAGTCCCATTTCCAGGGAATCTGTCAACATGTTTAGCTCTCAAATTTGCGCCATAATGAGAGGACTCCTCGCTTCTATTTCCAAATGAAGTTTCCCAAAAGGAAAATCAAGAGGCTTAGTAGTAAAACATCCGCTTTCACTAGAGAAAATGTCTATATATCTCATCTGAATCACACAATATTTAGATGACTTTAAGGGCCGCATTATTTCACTAATAGTTGTGAAACAGATCCCAATATTGAGCAGCAAGTAATTTCCTCCAGAAGTGCATAATGTACGTATTGGCTATCAGCAAAGCATGCTAGAAATTTGCTACTTCAAATTTCCAAACAAAAAATGAAAAAAGGCATGAGAAACATATACAAACCGATATTCTCTTACATCCTAACATAGGTGCATGCTCTAAAAACTTATTCTACTCCACAGCTGAAATTAGATAATGAGTTCTTTCCTGTTTTTCTCTTTTCTTTTTGCAACCCAAAAACTTCGCTCATACAACGAGATAAATTCTCTTGCAGGATATGCTAGAATATCCTCTTTGAAAATGCTACAAGGATATGGGAAAGGTTTTCTCAAATTCAGGCTCATCAAGAAAGATGGCGAACAAGAGACATTTTGGCCACAAAGTCTTTGAGAAAGGTAATTACCCTATAGGATAGGAAGTTCTAGCCAGTCTTCCAGGTGCCTAATACAATAAAACTATTCCAAATGAAAGAACAACAACTAGAGTAAAAACTACCACGAAAGGAATCCTTGGAGAATAGAATGTCGGTACCATCCATGGGATAAACCCCTAATAGATCTTAAGCCAAAACACCAAGTTTTAGGTCAGGTCAACAAGAGGAGATGCCGCGTATTAGTAAAACAATAAAATTTTCATGGCAAGATATAGTCCAATTGCATAAATCTCTGTACCGTAGTATCTTATAGCGACAATTAGCTAATCACTTTGCTTTTACATGAACATTCCAAAATGAAGCAGCTAACCAGAGGTTCTTAAAACTATTTTAGGATAAGGAAAAGGACCAAGGTGACGAGATGTACCTTCCTGCAACACACACATACTTCAGTTCTGGAGTATACACAGCATTTCTGCAATTCTTCTCAACATAATCCAAGAGACCCCTGGTTTGATCTATAACCCCAGAAAGTCCTTTTGGAGGTGGCCTGATTACAAAGATGAAGTAATTGTACTGTTTCCTTGAGTTCCAGACTGAGATCTAACAAGTAAATCAGTGTACAGATAATAGATATACAGCACGTCAAAGTTATAGGCAAAGAGCCAGAACAAGGTATGAAGGCGCATAGAGAGATCGAGTCAGAAACTTTGAAACCTACGAGTGAGGAGTGCCCAGAGTCAATAACAGAGATACATCGCACACTCCAAATTCTTCCATATAGACACGTGCTAACCATCCTCCCGCTGAGTGTCCGATCAAAGATAAGGAGCCACCTAAAACGAGAATGAGGAAGAGCTCCTATCATGTGATTGGAAAGGAGAATGTAATCCTTCAGTGGAAAATATATAGTGGGAGGAGGCAGGGAAAGTACGAGGAGAGATTTCCATGATGAAGAGTTAAGCCAAGGGGAAGCCCCACATTTTATGTCAGCAAGGATTCGGCTAAGGAGTTAACCTTTATAAATTACACGCTGCTCTAAAGAAGTGATTGCGCAGCTCATAGGAAAGACCACTCAAAAATTCAAATATCACGAGATAGTCAAACTTGTTCTCGCGAAAAATTATTGCCCATGCTTTGTCTGTTCTCAATTTTTCGCCTTTCCATGTTTTCAAGAAAAGAAAAATTGCAGTGGTTCAAAAGTCACCGCTTTGTCTTAAGCCAGCATCGAACACCACGTCACACAGCCCAGGTTTTGCGTCATATGGTGCGTAAGCACAATACGTCCTTCAGCGCAAAGAAAGGCATACTAGCACTACGCAAAATTAACCTACAATTACCTTCAAATGCCCGATGAAGTTTTACACGCTGATGGCGATCGCAACGAAATCAAAAAGGGCAAAAGAAAGATTACATCTAATGCGATTGTTTCGGGAACGTCTGTTCCTCCAGATCCCACGACATCAACGAGACACCACACGGAAACGCAAGAAACGAGCTCATAGAGTGACCCAGAGATGCGATGCAGCGTACCTCGACCCAGCTCCTTCGCCTCTCGCACGGCCTCATCGATTCTCTTCAAGTACCTGCGTTCGACCGATTCAACAATTCACCAATTCCGGAAAAAACAACGCCGCCTCGTCTAATTACGTCCATTCGAAATTTGCCCGAACCGAACCCAACATCAAGCATCGATCGATCGAGCAAGAGACAGAGAGAGAGAGAGAGTACCAATCGAGGACGGGGCGAGGGCGGAGGGTGCCGCGCCAGTAATTGGGGTCGACCAGGCCGGCGGCGTTCCTGAACCAATCGAGCCGCGACACCCTCGCGACCACGCTGGGGACGCCGGTGCCTTCCAGAGCGAGCTGCAGCTTCTCGTAGTCCCCCGCGTTGTTCCCTAACCCCTGCCAAGAAAAAAAAAAGAAAAAAAAAAGCACACTCCGGCTAAAACCAGCAACGACCGAGCTCAGAACGTGCATTCACTTCCCAATCACAGCACGCGCAGACCGGAAGAATGACGGCGGGGCGGCAGCTTGCGGCGGCGGTGGCGGTTGCGGCGGCGGAGGAGGAGAAGAGGGATTTGGAAGGAGGGGATAGGACCAAATCCATGACCGCCATACAAATCTTTCTTCTTCTTCTTCTTCTTCTTCTTCTTCGACGTGGTCGTCGCTACTTCGTTCGCTTCTTTTGCGCGCCTTTTTAGCGACAGTAAGAGTACGGTTCGAAGAGGCGTACGGATCGGCCGTAGCCGCAAAATATTTTTTTTTTGGGCTGCGAAATATATTTTTTTTTAATTTAATAAAATCAGAAATTTGCGGTCCTCAACTTCGGACCTCGCGCTCCCCATGCAACGCCCGTTCTTGAATTTGCGGTTTGTGCATTCGAGTCCTTCAATTAGTCGAACTTTTTGCAATCAGGTCCCTCGCTCACTGATTCTGGGCAATTAAAGCCGACCTGCCCACCCGATTTTTAGCCAACACTACGATGTGAAAACGAAGGAAAGGAATCAATACCAAAGCTACTAGCACGACACCCAATACACGATTAGCCGAATTCTCAATATATCCTGTTCCACATGTCACGACCCGAGTCGATTAGGTGAATTGAGCAAAAGCTGCACGCCATAGACGTGACTAAGTAAAAGAACAAGTAAAGTATAAGTATTGTTCATGGACAAGGATTGGCCATAGTGTGTTCAAGGGAGGGGAATAGAACTATCAAATTGAATATATAGGAAGCATCTAGGGGCATGAAGATATCCTTTGAATCTTTGAATGCTTTGACTAGTGTAGTATTTCGATCTCCTATTCAAATGCAATATATAGGAAGCATCTAGGGGCATGAAGATATCCTTTGAATCTTTGAATTCTTTGACTAGTGTAGTATTTCGATCTCTCAAACTTGTGTCTAAAAGTGACCTTGGAATGCTACTCTCTTGGGTGAGTGTCAGTGAGAGATCCTTGAATCCTTGGAGAAATTATCAAAAAAATCTTAAAACTCTTATAATTATGCAAATTCAATTATTAACATATCAATCGTGTCAATTCAATCTTAAACATTTTCACATTGTGCCAATTAAGTCCATCCAATCAATTTTGATCGGAAATCGCTAACGTGAATGATAAATGTTCTACGTGGCACGACCAGCGCTAATATGAACATATTTTAACAATTTTTGAAATTTTTATAATTTTTCCTTTTTTTTCTTTACTTTTTTTTTGGATTGAGGGCCAGTAAGGGTCGCTAGCCATAAGTGAGGGCTGGGACACCTTCACCAAGCATAGGCGAGGGCATCACGGCCCTCACCGACCATAGCGAGGGTCGGTAGGCCCTTAGTAAAAAATAAAAGTAAAGAAAAAAATAAAAAATTCAAAAAAAAATTAAAATATTATTAGAAAAATGTCCACGTCAGGGTCTACTCGTGTCCACGTCGAGGATTTCATGCCAAAATTGGCTAGATGAACTCAATTGGTAAAATGTAAAAACGTTTAATACTAAATTAGCATAATTAAAAAGTTAAAGATTGAATTGGGATAATAATAATAGGTTTTAGGACTTTTTTTGGTAATCATCCCTTGAATATTTAGTCCAACAAAGCGGCCCCGACTGGGCTGTCTTGTGTAAGAGTGAAACACGGGAGGAAAGGGGACGGGAAACAAGTGAACAACACGGTTGGAAGTATGATCGTGTCAAGGATTGCACCGCCGCACGAACCGAGCATCATGTCGGTGACACAGACTGGCAATAACTATTTCAATATCAAATATTTTGGTCGGCACCAATCAAGTCGACTCGTCAGCTTCAATTTGTCAGACTTGGCGATAGAACGAGTTATTAGAAAAAAAAATTTATGCATTCAGTGACTCCATTGCACAAATATAAGTTACACAACAATATTAAGAAGTTAGTTCAAGTTCAAGTTCAAGAACTAGGTGTCCATTTTTTCCTACAATTACAATATATAAGAAGGCTAAGCACAGTAAATATATATCCAATCTCAAATTTTTTTGATAATACTAACTATTTTCCCTCGCATTTCATGCGGATATATGTGTATATGTTATTTTGAATGGTTAGTAAGGTCAGCAACATGAGATTGTAACATAAGAAACTAGATTATAAATGTATCATAAGTTCATTAAATTTTCATTTTACTATAACTTTAAATCGAATGAATTTTCCTAATTTTTAATATACAGAGTCGTTTTCAAAATGAGCTAAGTTATTTAAGACATAATGGAAAATGATTTCATTTCCTTAAGCCTATGAAATTGTGCATGCTTAGCGTTTCTTCCATGCTTGCCTATGTATTGCATCTACTAGTGATGAGGATGTAAATATCTAATAGGATTACATCGCATTAGACCTGTCAAAATGGGTCATAAACCCATTTCTTAACCCATTTATTAGTAAATGGGTCATAAATGGGTTAGTTATATTTAGTAAATGGGTCATAAATGGGTAGAAGTCTTATATTAGTGTTAAATGGGTCGTAAATTGGTCATAAATGAGTTTACAACTGATTTAAACTCAACGCATTTCTCTCACCCTTATTCAATCTTGCACTCACTCATTTTGCATTCTCATTTCAACTTGGGTATGAATTTTCCTATATTTCATTAAATATGAAAGTATTTTAGCAATATGGGTCTAATCGGGTATGGGTCGGGTCGGGTATGAGTCAATAAAATTGCATTACGCATAAATGGGTCATAAACGGGTTAATGGGTCAATTTGGGTCGGACCATTTATGACCCGACCCAAACCCAACCCGACCTACCCATTTGACAGGTCTACGTCGCATTGATTTCTCTATGTGACGTTGGAGGACTTTGCGTCTATTCGATATAACTTTGTTGTCAAATGATGTATCCTGTGTGTCCGGTAATATACGGTTTGCTACTCCGGTATCCCAAAGTTATGTTATATCACTCGTATAACGAACGGTCCACTCAAACTTAGGTACTTCTTCACTATTTATCTCTCATAAAGATGACACTGGATTCGTTAATCTGTAATCTCTGCAGTTAATTTTTCAACTCAATCGGGTCGGCCCATCTTCAGAACGAGCTTTTACACGGCCCATGGGCTGCGGCAAAACCCTATCATTCGGCCGAAACTCAACATCTCAAATCTTCCAGCAAGTGTTTAACTTTACCTTGGAGCTCCCCACTTCCGAGCCGAGGCGAAGTTTTGCTCTAACGACGCGATGCAAAGCGTCAATCCTTCCGGTCATACGTCTCTTCTGGATGTACTTACAAGATTAGAAACCCTTTCAAGGGATGTGTCTAAACGTCAACTCGGTATTCCACACGACTCTAGGCAAAAGTCTAGGCCTACCGACAATTTAATCTGAATTCGCAGGGTCGGGATCAAGAGGGATTGCAAGTTATGTCATCGATTTACAGATGATTAGTCTTGTCATATGGTGACAAAGTAACACCAAAGAAGCAATTCAAACTAAATTAAAGCATCTTTGGGAGCATAGCCTTTGTCAATATTAGGTTTATGGTTACCTTATGCTAATGTCCTTATGTTCCAGATAAGATCTTGCCTCTAACCAGTTCCATCTAATGGCAGTCGAGAAAACATCAATTCCAAAAGCTGAGATACACAAATCTCATACCCACTCCACGCGATCTATGCATCCTGTCCAAAAAGGCGTATACACTCCGAAGTCACGACCAAGCGAGACAACCTACACAAAATCCATCGAGTCGCAGGCAAACACAAATAGGTTGTAAAGGGATTAGAAAAGGAAAAAAAAAAACAGAAGCGGCGCATATTTTACTATCCCTTAGCAGCCGAATCGCCTGACACAACCTTTTCTGGTGCTTCCACTACCTCAGCAGCCCCTAAAGTGGCGGTCGTTGTGGCCACACTGTCACTAGCTGAACCAGTGGTATTGTCGATCATGGAACCAGCGGTATTGTCGATCGTGTCTCCTCCGCTACCCATCCTCAAGGGACCCATGTCCGGGGATGTAGACCCGGAGACATGCTCTTCCGACTGTTTTGGCTGATTAAGGGCACGGCAGTGTGGGCAGTAGTAAGTGATGAACGGGAAATCCTCCTTCCTAGCGAGCCCTGCACAGAAGCAAGAATGCCTTGCTGTTACTCCCCACCAAATGACATTGCAGTCTGAAAAGAACGATCATTGCCTGCATTTGTTAAATAAAACAAGCATAACAAACTATATAAACAAGAGAACTCACTTACCATTGTGCATGTGGCAGTTACCACATATGAGCGCATAAGACTGCGTTGGATCCTCGCCCACAAGCAATGCTGCAAGTCGAGCGATCCATCCATTGTTCTGAATGGATGATCCATCTGGATAGTAGTGGTCAACGACCAATTGCTCATGCTCAGCTGCTGAAGTGGGTGTTCCTCCATCTGATTGACGCGTCATGGTACTCCCTTCACTGCTAGTCCTGGTATGCAACTCTTTTCTATTCCGTAGCCCACTGGACTGCACGAGCTCAACGTCATTGCTCTTCCCCGTTGAGGCAACGGACTGAGATTCGTCTCCTACAAACACCTTCAAGCCAGAATCTGCACCCAATTTCGATGCCAGGACAGTCGCGGCAGCTGCCTTGGCTGCTGGATCCGGATCATATCGCTGTAGAGAAAATCAACGTTAAGTATGACGCCTTGACTTTGCAAATGATACAAGACCATGCCCCAGAAAAGATGCACAAACTACAGGAGGAAAGAAACGTACATAAAACAAAGTACAAAGCTCATGGAATAGCTAAGAAAATAGATATAGTTTCAACTACAGCATAGTTACTGCATAATTGGTTTATGTATTTTGATGTTTCGATGTTATTACAATATGAACTTAATTCCCCAAGTTGTACCTCTCACAAGACTACTTCACTACCTACTCCTAAGCTATGAATGGTGAATATAAACAAGAATTAAAGACTGATGAACATTAAACATAAGCGAGAGTGTTTATACAGAGTGCACGCGACATGAGCACAGCAAAATGATGTTTTTAGCAACAAGCTCCATTCTATCTATTTCCATTTCCAGATACTATATATTAAAGTCCCCAGGCCCGGCACTGATAAAAGACCCAGCTACGTGAGTGATCCTTTTTTGCAGCCCAATACCGCAAAATTTGCACTTGGGCATCAACCACCTAACCAATAGTACCAAACTAACAAAGCTAACTATCAGCCAGAATTTTTGGCCCAAAAAAAAATTCTCTCAGTCAAGATTCACAATGAATATAAGTCAATGTTAAAAAACGCACACCTTCAAGAGCTACTTGATAGTTGAATATCCACACAGGTCCCAGAAATTAGGCGTTCGTAAAGTTTTTAGCATCAGGGAGTCAACTCTTTTTATATTTAGTCTACCTTGCTTTACTACAGTCTTTATTATCGAATAACATGTAAATACCCAGAGTTCTATATTTTGTGAAAATCAATCACGTTGGTTAGTAGCAACCCCCCCCCCCCCCAAACCAAAAAAAAAAAACCCAACCAAAAACCGAACAATAAAAACAAAAAGCAAAAGAAGAGTGAGAGAGTGGAAAAGAAACTTGAGGGAAAGCAAAAAAATTTGACCCCATCCTACCAATACATAAGGTAGTGGAATCAAATTGATGTTTACTTCAAACAATTGACTCCTGATTCAATTAATGGGGTTCATGGAAAGAACTTGAGTTAAAATGTATGAAGAAAGAATTATGATTCTGCAATTTGACTTATTGGTTGACAGTCAAATCCCCTAGATAAATGCGTACATTGTCCCATTGCAAAAGGACCTCAACCTGACTTATTGGCCAACCATTGCATCACAATTCTGCAATTTCTCTTCTTAACAATGACATAGCAATTTACAATAAAAAAATGGGGCAGAGTAATAAACGCCTCAAGCAACATCACTCGTACTAACTCTTTTACTTCAGAGAGCAATTCTTTCAAATGACTTAACAAAGCAAACAAATAACAATAGAATATACCAGTGTGAAAATGCCCCCCACCCTTAAAAGACGTCACCTGAATTAGCTGCTGAGTAGAATAATAGTTAGTCTTCTCTTTAAGTTCATCAATTTTCGCTTGCCTCTCAGCCCGAAGCCGCTCAACAGTTTTTTGGTCCTTGCGATCACCTTTAAAGTCAACACGATCAAACGGTCAGACAATCAATATACATCAAACATCTCAAATTCAACATCATGAACAAGAAGTTGGGAATTTGGGCCAATCAAGATAAAGATGAACCTACACCTAATATGAAACAGATCATCCAAGGCATAGCCACACATGCTAACACATTCAGACCAGAAACAAAAATGTGCAGATATAACTTCTATCCCATTCTCTGAATTCAAGATGCCTAAGTTTGCTAAATAGTAAATGACACCGCATCAACAATTATCTGCAATTTAGTAGTGGATTTAATAATCAACTCCACCCGTTATCTTCAGACAAGATGTTTTACAAAAGATGGTCCTTGAATGATTGACAATAAGTAGGTGCCATGTAATCATCGAAATAGTTGAATTGTAAATCAACTGATCCATAGAGCTTTCTGTTATAAATGCCGGACGGAAATAGTAAATTGAACTCCACAATAAGTTTAAAGGAGAGTTTGATCAAAAACATTGATTCATAAATTTTGGTTGAGAGCAGGCCAAGTATTTATTAAAGCCTCCATCCGTTATGACTTCTTTTAAACAAAAAGTTTAAGAAAAAAGAATTATTTGAGCTTAGAAAAATTTGGTAAAAGTTTAAGATGACCTCAAATGACTTTGCATTGTTTAGATTTCTACAGTTGAGGTCTTAATTGTTGTTAAAAAGTTAAATCTCTAATGCTAAAAAAAAAAGGTTAAAAGTAAATAATCCTAAATCTTTAGTCTTGGAACTACAAACATTACTTTCAGTATATACAAGAAATATGTAAAAAGGATCTGAAATTAGAAATTCAGAGTTTGTTGCTATTAGAAAATGAACTTAAAGACAACATTTGTGTGCAACTAGGCTAGAATATGGCGAAAATGATACTATATTTTCACAAAATGAGTCAATTTTGATAGTATAAAAAAAATGTCCATATAGGTCTCCTCTTTCTTTCTTACTTTTCCTCCAAATGCAGCCATTGCAAATTTCAAATATTTGTTGAACTGAAAAATGAAAGTTCCATCCCTGTAGAGCTAACAATTTGACCTACATTGGATGTGTAACCTAAGAAGGCTCAACTAATTTTACTTGCCCCATGGCAATGCATAATTCAAAGGTGCTCTCTAGCCAAGTTGAGATACAGTTTCAACATCAACATAGTGAATACATGGGATATTCTAATGTTAGTTTAGATATTCTGCGCTACTGGCAGTGACCAATGACACCCAGCTTTCAGTTTCTGAAAATACATAGTGAATCATTATAATCTTCTAATGTTGCATCTGGTTACCCCAAAATTAACTCTTAACATCTACTCCAGCTGTTTGCATAAGCTACTCCGGTGTGAAAAGCTACTCAGCAAGTTTGCATAAGTGCCGGTTACGACGTCACCACACACTCTGCACGCCTGTCCTTCCTCAGAAAGAATGTGGATCAACATTATAAGGTGCCTCTCTTGTACAAACAAGATCTTCAAGTAAATGGCTCTAGATTCCAGAGCCTCAAGGTCACAACAGAAAAAGAACTTCCCCACCATTAAAAGTTGCAAGAACATAAGGTAGAATTTGATTAAGGGTAACAGTGTCTGGCTGCAGTAATAAGTCCTCGTCAAACAAGCCATTAAAGATTTAAAGAAGAAAAGGCAACATCTCTAGGTCCTACATAAACACTAGAGAAGATAAAATAGCACCTGCTTGGACATGTTCCTAATTAGTCACTCAGTGCTTGAGGCAATATGATTAACTTAAAGAGAGAAAATGGAGGTCATGCCATCCCTACCATTATCCCTCCTCATTTTTCTTCATTTTGGCAGGAGAGTGCGGTTTTATGTCCATAATTCCTCCGGTTAAACCTGTTTAATAAACTATACTAACAATAGGATGTGCCCCCTGCTCACATTGTGCATGTGGCAATGGCAACATGAGGGCTTTAAATAGTGTCGGATCAATTCTAGATTGATATTGCCTGCCCCTAAAATAATCCTCAATCAGTTTTTTGTTTTCAACAACAAAACAGAAAGACTGGATTTTGTTTGCAGCCTTACTTGAATATATCACATAGATGGCTTAATTTGTTCCACCTGTTCATTCTCAAAAGTTTGAGAAAAAAACATGCAAGAAGAAAAGCTACACAATTATAGCAAAGTACACTAGAAAACAAGCAACTTAAAATTGTGTTAGAAATTCGAAAATCAAATCATTTGATTATTTATCCAAGCCTTTTCTTGCAATGCACAAGAGAAAACCATGAAAACATTGACCAAAGGGATTTTATCCGGTTAAGTAAGTCCCAGGCTCTTCCACAATTCTGTAAATTGTCCTCATTTTCCCACGCCATAACCTCTATTAAGAAAAAAAAAACTTATGCTCCACAACTTTTAAATTCATGATCCACTAAATAGTAGAAATAGCATTGAGCATATCCACATAGACAGAATCAATCAATGAAAGACTAAATTATGAACCTCGATGACTCTTTGCAGTGTGCCCATAAATCACAACAAAGTATCAATTAACAAAGCATTCTCCCTCTTCTCAATCCAGGGAGAAGACTCCATCTATATACCAAATAATATTCAACAGACTACTACCAAGGGGACCCATAACGCAGCCAGCATCAGAAAAACTAAACAATTGTCACCTTCCACTATCAAAATCTTTATACAACTTAGTCCCTAAATTCTGCTTTTGGATTCATCACATAATTCAACGTATTGCCAGTTCCTATCTTCATTTTAAATCAGGATTTTGGCCCAACTTTACATTTGGCATTCATGCAGAACTTAATAAAAACAATCAGAAGATATCCATATCCCAACTGCTAAAACTACTGCTTCCTAGTGAACTTTTGCAAATCAATCATGCACATTTTCTCAAAACCAATGCAACAAGGACAGTGCAAAATCTAAAACCATATGAAAACAAGAAAGAAGAGTCTACAAGAATCAGAAGCTATTTACAAGGCTATCATTTGGTTCAAGACACTTACACATTTTTGTGAAGCTGACAAGAGCAGAATAAGATGCGAAAGACAGAGCAGGCAAGAGGAACATGGGCAAGACCCGAAAAGCCCTCATTTTCCAGTCAAGATCCACCGACCTAGTCGTCACGACAGCATATCCCACCGCGACAACCTGGAAGAGCCATTGTCACTCAGTCAGTGTGTATGTGTAGGTGTGCGATCTATATCATTGCGGCGCGAGAATAGCAAACGCGCACAGCACGTATCTACATATATATATACCTCGAAAAGGAGGGAGAAGAGGATGAGATGGCGGGCCATTCGGCGCCACGAGTGCGACCGCCGCTTCATCCGGGAGAGCACGGCTGCTTCCTCCTTGGAGATGTACTGCAGCCGCTTCTCGAAATCGTCACTCCGGCTCATCCGGAAGAAGCCAAATATCCGGGACACCAGACCCTTCCTCTTCTTCTTCTGCTTCTTCTCATCATCACCACCATCGCCATTGCCCTTCTTGTCGTCCATCGCCGTCTCCCTCTCTTTTTCTTTCATCCGCTAACAACCCATCATCGAAAAACTCATTCAAGAACTCAACCCAACAGCAACACAACAAATAGAATCACACCCAGTTGACAGAAGGCTAAAATCATCGAATACTCATTCAAGAACTCAACCCAACAGCAACACAACAAATAGAATCACACCCAGTTGACAGAAGGCTAAAATCATCGAATACTCATTCAAGAACTCAACAGAACAGCAACACAACAAATGGAATCACACCCAGTGGACAGAACGTTAAAATCATCGAAAACTCATTCAACAACTCAACCGAACAGCAACACGACAAATGGAATCACACCCAGTTGACAGAACGTCAAAAATTAATAGAAAAAAAAAGGAGCAAACGAAACGAACGAGAACGAATTACACATCCGCACCAGAATTCACAGCGAGCACGATCCGATCTGCCTGTTCTGCTCCTTCTTCCTTAGAGATCTTCAACGCTTTTGCTTTATCCGAGAAAAGGGTCGGTGTAGGTCGGCCTCCCAACCCTCGAATCCCTTCCTTCTTACCCTGCTTTTTCGAATTTCGGCTTCGAATTTGTCGAGGATCCCCAGGATCGAAGCCAACCCAAGACGTGAACCCCACTTCTTCGATTGACACGACAACGAGGCCGACTGAAGAGGATTAAAGTAGGCTACTAGTGTTGATAGCAATAGGGGGAGAGAGAGAGAGATTTGTCAATAGAAGGGTAGAGATGAGGGTTCCATTTGCCTTGCACCCATGCCTTTGCTTAACCCCTCCATCATCATCATCATCATCGTCAACCGCGTCCTTCGCTCCGTCTCTCTCTCCTACCTTTTCCCTTCCAAGAAGTTATCGTTTTCCACACTGAAAAAAATGGACGCTTGATCGTGGAAGTGCTATTTGGAAAAAATTAAAAAGAAAAAGATTAATGCTTGGTTAGCCACAAACATAAAGGATTAAACGTAACGAAAAATTTCAAATTGATATATTTATAATAAATAATTTAAATTAATTTTTTAATTTTTAAAAATTTTTAAATCGATATATTTATAATAATTTTATCTTTTATTAATTTTCGTTAAATTTTATCATTAAATTTTTGAATTAAATAACACGTAACAGTTGACGGATCTACTGATTTAGGATTTTACCCTCCGTTTGTCATAGGTGTACCAGTTTGTGATTAATTCAATTTAACGGAAGGTAAATTTATCACAAATATATTAATTTTGGACTTTTTTTGTTAAAAAATTAATTTTGAGTAAATTTATCATAGATGTACTGATTTAGAGTTTTTCGTAGTCAAAAAATTAATTTGAAGTAAATTTATTATAAATATATTAATTTTGAATTTTTAGTAGTATTAATCTTATGATAAAAGAGTGATTAACTGTTTATAAATTTAATTCATTGAATTATATCATCAATTCCACAAAAAAAAATGATGTGACCTATAGAGTGGACTTGAATGGATTGGCTGCCGATAAAGTTGCTTGATCTCTTTCTTCGATAAGCCTCAGACCTTAGATTCCATTTTTTACTCACAACCATTAGAGGTCAAATCATGAAAAAGTAATTCCTTAGCCCAATATTTGAGCTGGCCAAAAAAATGTTTCGCTTCTTTTAAATTATTATTCATTCTATAGCCTAATTTCAAAACAAAGCAACACTTTTATCTTGAATGATAATTTTGGACTAAATATTATTTTTGGTTATACAAAATTACAAACTTTTACTTAAATCCTAAATTTGACAGTTTGAAAATTTTACATCAAGAAGGTTAGATTTAGAACTCGAGTAAAAGTTAGTGTTTTTTTTTTAAACAAAAGAAAGTTCGAGTCAAAATTCTCATTCAAGGCAAAGTTTGTACTTTTTTTTTTGGAATTAGCCCCTTATTCTATTTAACAAGGTGGTATATTGAAAATCTTATTTCATGATCCAATTGTTGATTATTATGAAATATTAGTAATATCAGTGACCAAGTTATGATTTGTAATTAGACCATCATTTATCAGATTATTGTCTATAGCAAAGACATAATTTATACTCAAGTATATATGGATAATATACGTATGAGTAATAGTATTACTTATAATTAGAAATTAAATATTACTAATAGTTTCTATTTTAGCTTAGTTTTCCTATAACTAAAACTTAATTAGTAATCATAAGTTCAACAATAGATATAGGCATTCTAAATGTAGACTATACGATATAATTATCATGCCGTTATCATATATGATTTGGGTTATGATTAATCATTTATCAAGATAAAGTAATAACTTAGTATTTTTTTAAATTACTTATTTTAACATAATATTATACTATTGCAACGACAATCATATGCTCTAAATTACCATCATAATTTTGTTCAAGAACAAATATTTTACAATAATACTAGGACTTTAAGTTTACTGTTGCTGATTACACCATATTTTTTGTTGTTAGTACAAGTACGACAATAAATAGTAGTTGACTATAATAATTATTGTCAGAGATAAAATATTTTGACTACTTATAAATTTAGATAATTATTAATTCGTGATATTTTAGAATATGAGAATGGAAGAAATTAAGCACCGACTATATTTCAAACGAAATTATGGGACCTCTTAAAGATTGCTACTCATTCCTAGTGGGTTCTAATTAATCCGCAAACAAAGACACAGTTTGGCAATAAATATTACTTTCCTGCAAATTAAAGAAGGGAAAATGACACAAAAGGTTTCTAAATTTTGACACAATATGCAACGTCGTCTCCAAACTTTTAATTTGTTTAATGTGGTTAATGAACTTTCGGTAAATGTTCAATATAATTCCTTGAATATATGAAAATATTCAATATTATCCCTCTATTAATTCAAATCAACGGAATTTGCTGATTTAGCTTCAAATCTGGTTAGTTTGAACGGTAGAAAAAAAAACGTTATGCATGGATTATTCCACATACATTCAACTTAAATCAAAATATGGTAATCCACGTCATAAAATATTAACATAAATAATCATTTTTTTCAAATTGAACAAAATTAAAAAATTAAAATGATTATTATATTTTGATTTGAGTTGAATAACTGGATATGTGTAATATTACTTTTTTGTCCACTGTTCAAACTTACCAGATTGGAAGTCAAATCAGCAAATTCCGTTAACTTGAATTAATAGAAAGATTATATTGGATATTCTCATATGGTATGGGAACTAAATTGAATATTTATCAAAAGTTCAGGAATCATATTGAACAAATTAAAAGTTTAGGGACGACGTTGCACATTAGGTCAAACTTCATGAGACCATTTGTGTAATTATCCAATTAGAGAATAATTACTCTAGTCCCATCCTCGTACTCTCGTTCTATCACTCTCATGGAACGGTTGTTTCATCCTCGCTTTATTCTATTCCGGCCTACCAAACATCACGTTATTGTATTGCCCATCCCGTGAAACCGAGAGTACAATGCATCACAGTTCGATTAAAGAAAAGTTTATTTTGATCCTAAACTGTTTATCCTGCTACATGTGTAGACATGTCTAATGTCAATTGACATTTATTGTATATCGGCAATGACAAATGTCCTTACGAAAGCTCCTCTTTCTATAACATTGGCAAATAAAATAAAATAAAATAAAACATCCAACCGTTCAACTGAATACAGATGAAAGAATTCAAGTGCAAAGATTAGAATTGATCTATTCGAGAACATAAATTTAAGTAGCGCTGGCCATTTATGTTCATGTGTCAAATTCAAATTATGGGTTCTTGACAATTCATGTCATTACAGAGTATTATATTTACGTGCTAAAAAGTTCTCTAGTCTAAACGGGCCAGTGGCACTATCATTACAAAGTATTTGATCCACCACTCGCCCAAGGATTGCTATTTCGACAACCGGCAACTAGTCATCTCTGAAGATCCATGGAAGTGGCTTCTTTATCTCTCTCTTTTAGATTCAACAATCAAACCAATCCCTACATTTACACTCAAAAAGTGAAATGCTAACAAAACCAAATCACACTTTAGCTCAAACGCGAGATCGAAGCAAGCTACGATCCAAATTCAAACAAACCATATCCGATACCGCAATTTCCCCCGAAGTGCAGCCGACGTGCAGTCGGCGTGCCGCCAGCGTGCATTTACTGAGCCTCCTAGAAACCACCGACTTGACATTTGGGGAACCTGCATTTACCGAGCCTCCTAGAAAAGATGGATCTTCAGAGATGAGCAGATCACTATTTCATGGCATAGGATGCGTGCGAGACCTTGTTTTGTTCGAAAGCACGGGATCCTCTGGTAATGTCGGATTGCAATCAACCGCATGCTCCGATGTGTAGCAAGCAAAGTTCAGGTTCGGTCCATGGTAGGGGTATGTAAAATGAACCGCTCGAACCGGACCGAATCAGCCTGTTTGGTCCAATTCCCAGGAGTGTCAATCCGGTTCCCGATTCCTAAAAGTGAAATCGGTGTTCGGGCGGTCCGATTCCCGTTCCAAGAGGGAACCGGACTCTATCTCCAAGGATCCGTGTAAGCGGCTCCTTCCTCGCTCCCTCTCTCTCTCAAATATTGTTTTATTTTGATTTTTACTGACGTAATCTTTTCTTCACCTTGTTAAGCTTGGGGAACCTGCATTTACCCCGCTTGACGCTTGGGTGGAGGAAGCACAGACAGAAGGACAGAAGGACAGAAGGACAGAAGTGTGGTGTGGTTTCACAGCAATGGCAAGCAGCGGTTTCGTCCTCTTTGCGTTTTTGCTCATCTTCTGCGCCCACGAGAACGCCGGTGGTGCGAACACCACCACCGGCAAACTGTGGTGCATAGCGAAGCCGTCCGCGGATCCTGGGCAGCTGGAACAGAACCTGCAGTTTGCATGCCGCGACTCGGCGCACGCTGTTGACTGCAGCCCAACGCTGCCGGGTGGTTTCTGTGCATTCGCGCAGAACAGGGTCTCCGACGCGTCATACGCAATGAATCTGTACTATCAGTCAGTGCCCCAACGCTCCCCCAGCGACTGCTCTTTCGCCAACAGCGGACTCCTCATCTCTCCGAGGATCCGTGTAAGTGGCTCCTTCCTCGCTCCCCCTCTCTCTCGCTCAAATCTTGTTTTATTTTGATTTTTACTGAGGTAATCTTTTCTTCACCTTGTGTAAGCTTGGGGAACCTGCATTTACCCCGCTTGACGCTTGGGTGGAGGAAGCACAGACAGAAGGACAGAAGGAGGACGTGCGGTGTGCGGTGTGGTGTGCAGTGCGATGCGGTGTTGTGTTATTTTAGAGCATTTTTCGCTCTCTGTATTTTCTTCTTCTTTTTTCAGTGTGAAGTGATGTACGTACTAGTGGTGAAGCGGGGACTTCACTCGTCCCGCTGTTCATATATCGTTTATTAAATAAAAATCTAGTCTGTGCGATTTCCCACGGATTGGATTGAGAGTCTCCGCTGTGATGATATGTAATTTTAATGTTTTCTCATATTCTCTAATATCACGAATAAAAAATTCTCTAAATTTATAAGTAACTATTAATGAAATGGGATTATTGAAATAAGATTTCCGAGACACCACCCTGTTATCTAGAATATAAATTGATAACTTAAAACAAGTGAAGCGTTTGTTTGGCTAACAAAAGCATTACTACTCTTTTTTAATGATGGTCGATGGGGGTTAAGCAGCGCATGTGCGCAACGCAAATGGAACCCTCTTCTTCGTTCCATTGACAAATCTCTCTCTATTTCCATCCATGCTAGTACTAGTAAGCTGCGCATGATAACGATTATGTGCCCGGGAACAGATTCTGCTAAAAAATGATTCTTTTTTATTCTATGCCCGGAATTGATTCTGAGCATTTTAAGGTATTTGTTAAAGGCCCAAAATTCCATCCCTGAAATAGAAAAAAAAAACAAAAATGCGTTTGGTAGCGCCACAAAATTTCTTTTTATTAATAATATTTTTAAATATTTTAATATTTTCTTCTTTTTTTTCTTTTCCTCCTTCTTGGCCATGGCCTACTCGCCGGCCATGACCTGTAAAATATTTTTTATTAATAATATTTTTATTAAAAGTATTTTTTCTTTTTTTTGGCCATGGCCTAGTCGATGGCCATGACTAGTAATATATATTTTTTAAAAATATTTTTTATTAAAATATTTTTATTTTTTTATTGAAATATTTTTATTAAAAATATATATTTTATTTTTTTGGCCATGGCCTGGTCGCCGGCCATGGTCGGTAAAATATTTTTTTTATTAATAATATTTTTTATTGAAATATTTTTATTAAAAATATATTTTGTTATTTTTTTGGCCATGGCCTAATCGCTGGCCATGGCTGATAAAATATTTTTTTATTAAAATATTTTTATTATATATATATATATATATTACCATGGCCTGATTGCCAGCCACGGCCTATAAAATATTTTTCTATTAACAATATTTTTTATTAAAATATTTTTATTAAAAATATATATTATTTTTTTTTGCCATGGCTTGGTCGTTGGCCATGGTCCATAATATAATATTTTTTTATTAAAAATATATATTTTTTCTTTTTTTTCCATGGCCTGGGCACCGGCCATGGCAGATAAAATATTTTTTTTATTAAAATATTTTTATTAAAAATATATATTTTCTTTTTTTTTGTCATGGCCTGGTCACCGGCCATGGTCAGTAAAATATTTTTTATTAATAATATTTGTTATTAAAATATTTTATTCTCGTTAGATCCGGCGAGGGTGGTTCTCGGGCCGGACATTAAAGGCTACATTAAAAATCAAGAAAAGGAAGAAGAAAAAAAAATTGATTCTCAAAATTGTTCTCAGAATCAAGAAGCTACTTTTTTTTTATTCTTGAAAACTGATTCTGGAAACAATTTTTAACAAAATTGTGCCCAGAATCAAAAAATTAAACAAACGCATTTCTGTTTTTAAACTGATTTTAGGAATAAAAAAACAGAATCAAACGCTGTTTCGCAAGTTGTCACGCGCAGCCGTAGTATACTTTAATCCCGTTCAGTCGTCCTCCTTGGCGTGTTTATCCTGGGGATTCTCGAGAATTCGAAAAAGCAGAGGAAAAAGAAAGAGATTCGACGGTGGGAAGACACGCCCCCACGCACCCCCTTCTCGGATAAAGAAAAAAGTTGAACATCTCTAGAGAAGAAGGGGCCGATCAAGCAGATCGGATCGTACTCGCTGGGAATTTTGATCGGTACGGATGTGCAATTCGTTCTCGTTTGTTTCGCCTACGCCTTTTTCCTTTTAATTTCACGTCCTGTCAACTGGGTGTGAATCCATTTTGTTTATGTTGCTATTCGGCTGAGTTCTGAATGAGTTTTCGATGATGGATTGATGTTCACGGATGAGTGTGTTTGTGTGTGTGTGTGTGTGTGTGTGTGTGTGTGTCTGTGAGAGAGAGAGAGAGAGAGAGAGAGAGAGATGGACAAGAAGTGTCCGAATGAAGCGGCCGTTGTGATCTCCCGAATGAAGGGGCCGTCGCAATCGTGGCGCCGAATGGCCCGCCATCTCATTCTCTCCTCCTTCCTTTCCGAGGTATATATATTGTAAGTAGTAGATATGTGCTGTGTGCATTTGCTACTCCTGCACCCACGATGATAATTAGATCACACACCTACCTATAACACACTGACCGAGCGACGATGGCTCTTCCTGATTGTTGCAGTGGGACGTGCCGTCTTGACGACGACTGGGTCGGTGGATCTTGACCGAAAAATGAGGGCTTTTCGGGTCTTACCCATGTTCCTCTTTGCCTGCTGCTCCTATCTTTTGCATCTCATTCTGCTCTCGTCAGCTTCGCAGGAATGTGCCAGTGTCTCCAACCAAAATGTTTTGAGCCTGTTAAGTAGCTTCTCATTCTTGTACAGTGTGCACTACTCTTTGTCGTCTTCATATGGTTTCAGATTTTGCACTGTCCTTGTTGCATTGCTTTTCGAGGAAATGTACGTGATCGATTTGCAAAAGTTCACTAGGAAGCAGTTATTTTAGCAGTTGGGATATGGATGACGAATGCAAAGTCGGGCCATAAATTCCTGATTTGAAATGAAGATAAGAGAGCTAGTTGAGTTGTTCAATAGTAGATGGGCAATACGGATGGCTCTTATCCAAACCTAAAGAGTAAAGAACCGCAGAGAACAAGAATCTTGACGGCGTAAGCAAATACAAATTAACTTAATACTTTTTCCTCCTCATCACGACATACTTGGGAAAACCCTGAAATTTTTACACCAGCTTCTTCTGGTACCATCTTCTGTATATCTTAGCGCCTTTGAATTCTACATCGATTTCTCTCTCTGTTCGTATCCCCATTGGGTTCTTCAGTGGCCATCCACCCACACAGCACGAAATTGTCATATCGATCGAATCGATATGTTGAAGCAAACTGCGCCTCTCATCGAATAGATTTCTCATGTCAACAGCCATTTCGAGCACATCGGATCGTATGAATACCTACAATGAGCACTGCTACGGTTAATAGCATGAGGCATCAAAATTAGATACTTATTGTGGAACAAAATAAAATAATGAGTATGAAACTAGGGCACAACACAATCAAATAACCGATCCAAAAAAGAACGTGTAAATTATTAACTCGGTGAAATTGACCTACGAGAATCCCGACTTTGTCAAGATCCTTGAGCGAAGGGCCGAGAAAAGAGTGAAGTTCACATAATTGCTGCCTAGCTATCAACGGAAAGACGTGTATTGTACCAAATACTAAGACCACACCACATGCTTTGACCATCAGATTGCTACGAATGACATAAGCTAAAGATAAAGATA
The DNA here is from genome assembly GCA_031216285.1 of Syzygium syzygioides. Classification (NCBI taxonomy): domain Eukaryota; kingdom Viridiplantae; phylum Streptophyta; class Magnoliopsida; order Myrtales; family Myrtaceae; genus Syzygium; species Syzygium syzygioides. The sequence continues at coordinate 18,633,142 of CM062245.1, read as the reverse complement.
TACAGAAATATTGCTATCGATTGAAGAACCAATCACTGTGGCAACAAGATAGAAGCTGTTTTGGCGGAAACATCAGAGGCCGCACCAAGAATGGACAAATTGATTAAAGAAGACTCCACATCAGGGGCATGGTGGATAACAGAATGGTCTGCAATTTTTAGTGATACCAAGATTGCAAGCTTATTCAATTCTTTAGCCATGTGAGAGAGGTTTGGATATGTAACCTCCGGATCATGTGCGATAGATATATGATCCATATTCTGAATAAATCCTGGAACCTAAGGCCCAGGACACCCGAGCATGATTTCCATAAATCTCTCATGCAGCAGACCATATCTCTCCAAGTAAAACAAGAAACATGCAGGTCTCTCGACCTCATTCCTTCGTAGTTACTGCACTACTCTCTCTCTCTCTCTCTCTCTCTCTCTCTCTCTCTCACCCGCATGCACATCAATTTTTCCCTGGGAAACCATGGGAACCGGACATCGTATCACATTTGCACTTTGACCAGCTGACACTGTCCCCGTATGTACTTCAACCTTCTGGAAGATCAGAACTTTTGGCTCCTAAGAATTACCTTGAAAGCTTTAGTTCCCCACTCCCCATCCTCTTGCATTTGCCATGTGGAAGTGCAATCTACAATTTGTGGCTAATAGATGGGACGTACAGATTAAGTTTGGTGACAAATATGGGAGTGACTGTACTTACCAAAGTCAAAAGCTTAACCACGACTGGGAGAGTGATTTCAACAAAGCACCAGAGGATGTGAAGTAGCGATTTCTAGCTCCAGCCACAAAATTGGCTTCTCCTTGACCCAAATGCTGTTTTCCGTCTGAACAGATCATTTGACAGTAGAATCTTGAAGTGCAAACAGTGTTAGGATCGGAGCACAAATCTTTATGCCCATAGTTCTATAATCATCGGGAGATGGCATCAAACTAAAGTTTGGGCTATAGCAAGAGAAAATGAATGAACAATCACTATGCACAATTTCTATAATAAGCCATAACAGAATGACAGGCCTGTCGATGGTTTAGGGTTAGATTTTGTCTATCGAATTCCAATAGTTACACAGTCACACAGTCACAGACACACACACACCAGAATGGCATGCGGATTGATTAAGGTCAGATTTTGTGACTGTCAAATGCCAATAAAAAAAAATTTCAAGATCCTGCATGTGGCTAACTCCTAAGAAATGAACTGGTGAGCAAGCCAAAGAGTCTCCTCAATGGAATAGACTAAGTTTCATATCCCCTATTTCAGTAACATCACATGCAAGTGCAACTTCGAATTATCAATTCATCGTTCCATATGAGCCTATGACTCCTGGATACTACCTGCAATCAGCTTGGGACAGATTCCATAAGAAAACTAATGCTCACCCTAGACTGCACAATTAATTCAAGAGGAAACACGCTCGAATTACCTACACTGTAATAAGACCTAGTTTGGTTGTTGGGAGTAACATAAGAGGAACGGGAATTCATCCCTCATTCCAACGAGTAGGAATGCTGAGTGGAAATAGGACTCAAGAGTTATAACTACTGCTCAGGTTTCATTACTGAGGGAGGAATATGAATTATAAATCATTTTCAGTATGATCGCTACAATTAAAGAGTGTCAAAAGTTAGTTTTCTCCACTTTCTTATTATCCGATTGATCTCCCATAAAAAACTTGGAACATGCCCATCACACTATCTTTCATGTGTTTTCACTTAAACATGCACCCTTTCGCATTTGAAAAGCACCCGTATCATTCCCTCCCAAAACAGCAGACCAATAATTACTCCCCCATCTTTGGCCATTGCGAGTGTTGGGTAGGGTTTGGTTTGGGTAATTGCAGGTTTCACCAGTTTCCCCTATGGAATTAACAAGCCATCTCACTTTAATTCGTTATAATATCACTTCATACTACTTTTCATGCTTGTTGCGTTTTTACAATACATTTGCTCAATGTCAATGAAACATATTTGATCGTAACAAGGGACTAAGAACTGATGTACATAAACAGCTATCATGTCAAACTAACAAATTTCTGCTCTTACAGCAGGCCCCCGTAAGTACACCCCATGATCCTCAACCGCTAAACATTCTTTCCATTTGCTATAAGCCTAGATCCAGCAGCTGAATTTTCTACCGAAGTATCACCCATTTTTTGGTTTGAGCTGTAACTGCGAATAAAGGAAAAGAGATAGAATATCACGGTGGTATCTTAGTATGAAAAGATGATCAGCTCAATGTGGACTGAATAGAATAAGCAAGATTTCCGTCGGCTAAGCAGTGATTCTGCTAGCACTATTGATGGAATTGCAAAGCAGATTATATCAATCCAATAAAGATCGTCACACATGTGCATTTGAAGCTCATCGTTGAACTCGTATTTTCACAACAAAACATGAGCAAGTATAAATGCAGCTAACAAGCAAAAAAGAACAACATTCGATGGAAAGAACCCATCCGTAATCATTCTACCAGCAATGGAATACCGAAATGCAGCTCACATACCTTCCCCCCAGGTGCTAGACTATCCAAAATAGAATCTACCAAAGGCTTCTGCACAACCCTTCTCTTGTGATGCTTTTTCTTGACATGAGGATCTGGACACTGCACCAACATATGGAACGAGAGCACTAAGTTCATTCCTCCAGCATGCAAACTAGTTAAAACAATTTGGGAGGTAAAGAGATGTGAGTTCCTAAGAAGTTTTAAAGACGAGACACTTACAAGGATCGAAACTAACATCAAAGGACCTGGGTAAGTGGACATTATATGTTTGAAAGAAACTGTGGCATTTGCAAACAGAAAATGTCTGCAGTGAAGTCAAGAAAGCTATAAGAAAAACAATGATATGCAGATAGATCAACGGATGGTAAATTACGAAGCCTACGTGTTCTTTAGAGTCAGCTCCTTTACCCGGCATTCCGCACACTTAGCAAGCTGCAAATAGTACATTTCAAGAATACGAACTAAATCTCCACGCCCTTCCATCAAATGAGAATAAACCAAGATTGTAGTACACTGACGCATCAGAGTCATTGCTGAGTGTGCTAGAAGCAACCCAAGGTGTTCATGCCATACTTTCTACCGGATTTCCAGTCCCAGATAGTTTCCCGAGGGATTTGGTTTTGCGAGCCACGCGAGAAATCTGCCGCTGCCTGGGAATTTCATGTACTCTCAGTTGAAGAAAGATGTCCCATGCAGGCAAGCAACAAGATGCCCATTTACTGGAATGAGGTTGAAGCGATAATCATAATGACAGAGTCAGTAAGACAAATTAAGCAAAAAAAAAAGCAGAAGAAGATTTTAGTAACTCAAATGTCACTTCCCAAACTCTACGGTCTGAAATTGTTATTCTGGCTCCAGGTAGTTTCACCTCAGTCACACCATATTAACCGGTCATCAAATCTCATTGTTAGACTTATTAGCAAGTTGGGTATTTGGGTTATTTGTGTAATAAGGGTATTTGGGTATTTTTATGTTTTAGGTTAAGGCTTAACCTTAAGCCTATAAATACCGTATGTATTTCTCCTCTTTAGAAACAAGTACTCTTTTACCAATTACATGGTATCAGAGCCTAAATTAAACACCTAAACCCTAAATAGAATACCTCTCACAGTAAACCCTAGCCACCGCCACTGTAGATACCGCCGGCGACCACCGTCCGGCGTCGCCCAACGCCGGCGACCCTCCGTCCGGCGTCGCCCAGGGCCGGCGACCTTAGATCCGACGAGATCTGAGTCCGGCGACCCCAATCCGGCGTCGACTAGGGTCGCCAGGCGAGATCTGAGTCCAGCCACCCTCTTTCCGGCGTCGCCCAAGGCCGGCGACCCTCCGTCCGGCGTCGCCCAGGGCAGGCGACCTCAGATCCGGTGAGATCTGAGTCCGGCGACCCCAGTCCGGCGTCGACTAGGGTCCGCGACCCTCCGTCCGGCGTCGCCAGGCCCCGGCGACCTTAGTCCGGCGTCGGACAGGCCCCAGCGACCTCCATCCAAGGTCGCCCAGCTCCGGCGCACCTCCATCTAGGGTCGCTGACCTCCGGCGATATCTACCCAGGGTCGCCCAGTTCTGGTGGAACTCATCTAGGGGAGTTGTTGAGGCCGTGGGTTACGTGGAAGTGATTTGTGGAGGTAATGGTGATTTGGTGATGAGGTGATTAATGGTGATTTGGTGATAAAAAAAAAAATATTTTTAGTGGTGTTTTGGGTGAGATTTGTGTTTGGTGGATTTTATTGGTTCTGTTGGTGGATTTTGTTCTAAATCTCACCCTTTAGTGTGTTTAGTGATAGTTTGGTGACTTGATTTGTGAAGATGTCTACTGATTCGACAACTTCGGAGGTTCGTTCTGGGGTGATTACTCCAACTATTACAGCTGGAACCTTTGGTATGAATAGTTTACACACATCATTGGTAAAGTTGGATGGTACCAATTATCCTAGTTGGTCTATGGCTCTTTCTACATTTATTTATGCTAATCGTCAGTCACGATGGCTTGAGGAGGAACCCCCTGAAAATCCAACTGAATTGAATGAATGGAGAGTTACTGATGCTGCACTGCGTACTCTGTTATGGGGAAGTATGACTGATTCTGTACGTCATCTTTTCATGGATTGCATGACGGCTCGTGAGGTATGGAGGAAGTGTGCTGTTCTTTACTCTGGTCGGAATAACATGAGTCGGGTTTGTGATATGTGGGAGGCTTTATTTGAAGCCAAGATTGGTGATTCTGGGTTGGCAGAACATTATGCTAATTTTACATCTTTGTATCAGCGACTTAGGTCCTATCTTCCACCTGCTACAACTGTCACTCAGATGCAACAACGAGAAGCAGATATGTTGGTGGTTCTCTTTCTTCGAAGCCTGGGTCCAGATCACAGTGCTCTTAGGCAACAGGTTACCTCTCTGGATACTTTACCTTCCATAGAAGAAGTATATTCTCGTGCTGCTCGTTATACTCCTAGTTCTAGATCTTCCACTATATCAGATAGTAGTGCTATGGTGGCTCGTTGAAGTCCAGGGACTCGTGGTCGTGGAAGTTGGAACTCTACTGTTAATCGTGGTCGTGGTCGAGGAGTTCCAGGTCGAGGTGTTCCTCGTGGTAGTGGTGCTACTAATTTCAGAGGAGGTCGTGGAGGTCGTTTCTGCACTCATTGCCAGCTTCCTGGACATACAGTTAACTACTGTTATGATCTTCATCCAGAGTTGCGGGGTTTACATGCTTCTGTTGATACTGAGACAAGGTTTCCTTCCTCGGTACCACAATCTGATCAAGGTACTGTGAATTTGACTAGGGTAGAATATGATGAGTTGATTAGAGCACGACAGCTTGGTGATCCATCAGGTCCTATTGCTACTTTGGCACAACACAGCGATGCTACCTGTCTTTTATCTACTACAGCTACTTCTAGTCCTTGGGTTATTGATTCTGGTGCCACTCATCATATGACTGGTGATACGCGTCTTCTTACCTCCACTTCTTCCATTCCTTCCACATCTTCCGCATCTGTTACCTTAGCAGATGGGTCTAAATCCAAAGTGACTGGTTCAGGTTGTGTATCATTGAGTTCATCTGTGTCTTTACCTCTTGTTTATCATATTCCATGCTTTCCTCATAATCTGTTATCAGTCAGTTCCATTACTCGTGACCTTGATTGTGATATCATTTTTTCTTCATCTTCGTGTGTTCTACAGGATCGGAAGACTGGTCGCCGAATAGGTGGTGGGCGTGAGGCTGGTGGATTGTACCTTCTGGACCCGGAGATCATTGCTGCTACTGCTACTGTTCAGAAGAAGGTTGTAGATGATGTCTATCGGTTACATTGTCGTCTTGGTCATCCCTCCAGAGATACACTTTTACATTTTCCTTTTGTGTCTAGTTCTTCTATCCAGTTTGATTGTGAAACGTGTCAGTTGGGAAAGCATCATCGTGTGTCTTTTCCTCCTCGTATTTTGAGTCGTGCTTCTCAGCCTTTTGAGTTAGTCCATTCTGATGTTTGGGGTCCTAGTCGAGAGTCGTCATTTGGTTTCCGGTACTTTGTTACTTTTATTGATGATTGTACTCGAACCACTTGGTTATATTTAATAAAAGATCGTACTGAGGTGTTTTCTTCTTTCCAAAGATTTTATAATGAGGTTTGTACTCAATATGGATATCCTGTGAAATGCTTGCGTACAGATAATGCTCGTGAGTATTTTTCTTCTTCTACTTTTCTTCCGTTTCTTGAGTCTCATGGTATTTTACATCAGAGTTCTTGCGCTCACACTCCACAACAAAATGGGGTTGCTGAACGTAAGAATCGTCATTTGTTGGATGTTGCTCGTTGTATTCTTCTTCATAGACATGTGCCTAAGTCCTACTGGAGCTATGCTTTACTTGCAGCATGTTATCTCATCAATCGCCTTCCTTCTTCTGTGTTAAAAGGAGCTGTTCCTTATACTCTTCTTCATCCTGATCGTCCTTTATGGTCTATTCGTCCTCGTATCTTTGGTTGTGTTTGCTTTGTCCATTCTTTGTCTCCTGGATTGGACAAATTATCACCTCGTGCTGAAAAATGTGTTTTCGTTGGTTACTCTCGTACCCAAAAGGGATATGTTTGTTATAGTCCTCTTCGTCGTCGTGAGTATATTTCTGCTGATGTCAGTTTCTTTGAGGACCAAACATATTTTGGTAGTGTGTCTTCCTCTCCTTGTGAGTCCATATTAGTATCTCTTCCATTAACTCAGCAGGAGTCCCAGTCTGTCTCGCCTTCTCGTACTCCATCACATTCTCAGCCACTTCAGGTCTATACACGTGGTCCTCGCCGGGTTTGGAATCAAGACTCTTCACCAGTGGACGCCTCACCACCATCTCAGGCACCAGCTTCTGATTCTACTACACCTCCTCCAGTCGATTCTCCTATTGCTCATCGTACTAGATCTCGGTATCCTCTTTCCCATTTTGTCTCTTATCATAATCTATCTCCTCAAATGTCAGTCTTTGTTTCGTCTCTTGCATCTGTGTCTGTGCCAAATAGTGTGCAGGAAGCTTTGGCTCATCCAGGTTGGGTTTGTGCTATGGAGGAAGAGATGGCTGCTCTACATCATAACAAGACTTGGGAACTTGTCCCTCTACCTTCTGGTAAACAATTAGTGGGTTGTCGATGGGTGTTTGTTGTTAAGCACAATCCAAATGGTTCAGTTGAGCGCTTAAAGGCACGTCTTGTTGCGAAAGGTTATACTCAGAATTACGGAATTGACTACGATGAGACTTTTTTCTCCTGTAGCCAAGATTCCTTCTGTTCGTATTATTATTTCTTTGGCAGCTCGTTCTAAGTGGACTCTTCATCAGCTTGATGTCAAGAATGCTTTTCTCCATGGTGATCTTCAAGAGGAGGTTTATATGGAGCAACCACCTGGGTTTGTTGCTCAGGGGGAGAAGGTGTGTAGATTGCGAAAAGCTCTTTATGGGCTCAAGCAGTCTCCTCGAGCTTGGTTTGGTCGTTTTAGTAATGCAGTTGTTGGCTTTGGTATGCATCGGTGCAGTGTGGATCACTCAGTATTTAGTATGTCATCGTCAAAGGGGTGTGTTATTCTTGTTGTCTATGTTGATGATATTATTGTTACTGGAAGTGATGTTGAAGGTATACAGCGACTCAAACAGTTTCTACAGAAGGAGTTTGATACCAAAGACTTAGGTATTCTTCGATATTTTCTGGGTATCGAAGTTGCCTATGCTGATGATAGTATTGCCTTGTCTCAGAGGAAATATACTCTTGATATTCTTAAAGAAGTTGGGTTGCACGATGCAAGACCTGGAGATACTCCTATGGACCCTAATGTGAAGCTTGATAATGAACAGGGAGAACCTCTTCATGATCCAGAGAAATATCGCCGGTTAGTGGGTAAACTGAATTATCTCACTATTACTCGTCCAGATATCTCATTTGCTGTTAGTGTTGTGAGTCAGTTTATGAGTTCTCCTCGTACTACTCATTGGCAAGCTGTACTACAAATTGTTCGGTATTTAAAGGGAGCTCCTGGTCAAGGGCTTATGTTCAGAAATTGTGGTCATCTTCATATAACTGGTTATTCTGATCCCGAGTCGTTGGAGGTGACTGGGTTTTGTGATGCAGATTGGGCAGGTTGCCCAGTGGATCGTAAGTCTATCTCTGGGTATTGTGTTTTCCTTGGAGGTAATCTTGTGTCATGGAAAAGTAAGAAACAATCAGTTGTCTCTCGATCTAGTGCTGAAGCGGAGTATCGTGCTATGGCTAATGTTACAAGTGAACTTCAATGGGTTCGCATGTTGCTGACTGAGATTGGAATGCCTATGAAAGAATCATCTACTCTTCATTGTGACAATCAATCTGCCGTTCACATTGCTAGCAATCCAGTGTATCATGAGAGAACTAAGCATATAGAGGTGGATTGTCATTTTGTTCGGGAAAAGGTGAATTGCGGTGATCTGCGATTGGTACATACACGTTCTGAGGAGCAGTTGGCGGACATCTTCACAAAACCTCTTCGGCGTGGACGTATTACGTATATTTGTAGCAAGTTAGGTCTTTTTGATATATATGCCCCAACTTGAGGGGGAGTGTTAGACTTATTAGCAAGTTGGGTATTTGGGTTATTTGTGTAATAAGGGTATTTGGGTATTTTTATGTTTTAGGTTAAGGCTTAACCTTAAGCCTATAAATACCGTATGTATTTCTCCTCTTTAGAAACAAGTACTCTTTTACCAATTACACTCATCATTACCATAAACTTGGACAGACACACACAAAGGAATAAGATATACATCGTGCTCATCATCCAGTGAACATGGACAGCCGGATACAGGGGAATTAGATCTGAATTGTGCTTCTCATCTACCAATGAAAAGATAACAGGTGGTTAACACGTTCTAAAAGAAGAGAAGGGAAGATTTTGTAACGCCATGTCACTTCATGAGAGCCTAAATGACCCTGCAGTCTAAAACACAAACAAGCTAAATCGAGTACTTCCACAGCTTTACGGGCTCGTCCTAAACCAATTCATTTGAACTAAAGAAGGGAATTGATATATCGAGTCACTAGATTATTGATGGACCCTCAGATCAAGTACGTTTTGAACAATCGTACTCTATTCAAGTGTTCACCAATAACTTTTCAAAGTCATAGGAAGATTAGATCGAGAATCTGGAGAAGTCAAAATCCAAATACAGCAATCGATTCTTCTAACAAGAGATAGGGGTTCCAAGTTTCTACAATTAGGAACCAAGAGTTTCTCCTTGCAAAGAAGTTACACGGTCACATGAGAAAGAGGTATAAAAATCGGATCCGTAATGGCACAATCCAAGTAGAGCAACTCCATTAAGAGAAAGAAAAAGGAAATTGAATTGAGTAGGCAGCACGCCACGAGCATGAAGGAGAGAAGATGACAAAGCACCAATGATTGTCCCGAAAGCTATGGCTTCTGAAATATAAGATCATTTCGAAGAAAGGAAACTCAATTCCAAGTCTGCTAATCTGCAGATCCTTATATAACCGTGCTGGCTTCGCATATCAGTATGATATGAGGGCGGTTGATCGGACCACAATGCCAACGCAAAGTCAATCAGAGAAACTTAAGAGGCCTATGGTCTATCTGACCTTTTCTTTAACCGTTTTTATTACTCTACAACTCTCTCCAATTACACGGCCCAGCCCTTCAGTTGCAGCGCCTTCGTTAATCCATGCAGGCACAACGGACCAACACGCACAGGAGAATGATCTCTTTATATTAATGACATTCATCTGATACAGCGAGCTCAGTCAAGCGAATTATCAAGACGTGCTGTGGGTGAGACCTCAAAGCAAAATGCTTCTACACATAACTCAGGCTTCTACCCCGACTGAAATTCACAAAAGTTCGAGCGTGATGCAGCTGGGAATTCAGGAAAAGTTGATACTCAGGAAACACAGAGAACTAACTAACCAACATAAAATTGCAATGAATGCAAACAGAAGTTACAGACAGGATGGCAAAGACTTTTGAGAACAATACCAAGGTGGCCTCACCACTCCCAATGTCCATCACCATCAAAGGCAAGGTCGGGTCAGCCAAAACCACATCCCAGTTCGGCGCTTGGGCAGGCATCTACCATCATGGAACCAGAATCAGACAAAGCGCTAACCAAGGACTCGAATGAAAAAGGAAGAATTTTAACGCTGACATGACCCGATTCCTGCAAAAAAAAAATGAGAAACCGACAAAACTCGCTTTCACTGGACTCTCGAATCGTCGGCAATCGACAACAACTTCTTCGTTCAACGTTGTTACCTCGGACTCTAAGGCGACGAGTTGAGGTCGGCGCTTCGTAGCTGATTCCGCGCTTCTTGTTGCCCTTGCCCTTGCTGTTGTTGCGGCTGGACTGCGGTGCTGCTGCTGCTGTAACACCGAAGACACGATGACTCGCAGGTTGATCCAGCGAGCTTGGCGATGCGGAGGAATGAAGGAGGTGTGAAGAAGCGAGAGGAGTGCGCAAGGAAGCAGAGAAGGGGACGATGATGATGATGATAGCCATCCATTGATGCCGACTCGAGCTTCGACTTCAGGCATTCATCATGGAAGCTCCTGCTTGAACTTTCCGTGCTTAAACCTTCCATGATCATGGCCATAGAAAGCCCCGTGTCCGAGATGATGAGCACCATGAGGCATTTGGTGTGCCCCGTAAGCAGCAGCTGTAGCAGCGAGGCCCCCAGCTACCATTGCTCCCATACCAGGACCAGGACCATGGCCTATAAACACGCAGGGAACCAGATCAGGAAACATAAATAGCTATCATACAAAACGCTAGCTAGCAAGAAGTTCAGTGAGAACAGGTCCTACCCGACGAAAACACCAAATAGAAAAAACTAGAAACCATCAGTACCTCAGTGAAATCCCTGTAAATTCGGAATTAAAAACCAAGTACAAGAGTAAATTCAGCTTTACACAGAGAAATACAGACAACAGTCACGATACACTTTTAAGTTCAGAAAATCAATGTCTCCTGCTCCTAGAAAAGAAGCTACAAGTTACAGCTTACATCTTCATAATACAATCACTAGTCTGACAATCGCAGTTATGATCAATACCTGAATGATATGGAGCTGGAGGAGCTGAAGGACCCGGATAAGCAGCTGGTGGATATCCCCCAGGTGGTGGATAAGCTGGTGGATAACCTGCAGGCGGAGGAGGATAACCGGCAGGAGGATATCCACCTGGCGGAGGATACGCAGCTGGTGGATACCCCTGAGGAGGATACCCCTGTGGAGGATATGACCCGTGGTGCATGTATTGCCCCGCAGCGTACCCAGCAAGGCCCGAGAAAAGCCCTTTGTCAGCAGGCTCGTTATTGCTCCCGTCTTTTCCATCCATGTTTAGTCAACAAAAAGTGATGCTGTAGGATGCCGAGAAAGTAACAAGTAGGCCTGCCCAACACAAGCGATATTGAGTCGAAAGCGACACCGCAGTCTGTCAAACAAGTTTTTAGGCATTGGACCCGTTTGCGTGACGAAGATCATCCAGTAACTTAGCAAAGGGTAGACCCCTTGATCCAACAGAAGAAATACAAACGAAAAAATTATTTCTTGTGCAACACAAGGCAGAGACTGAACAGCCAACATCCAAGATATGCCCCAAGAAACGACAAAAGGATGCAATCTGCGGACTCGTTCCTGGTCAAAGATGCCGTGAGATGAATATTATGATAGACAAACGAACTAAGATTCCACAACATTCGAAGGAAAATGCCAAAAACTCTTATGGCAGGCAGGGGACCCCGTAACGGCAATCTCGCAAACGACTCGCATCATACCGATCGGTTGCCAATCGAGTTCTTGAGCGACAAACAATCCAGAACGTTGCGAGCGAAGGCGAAATCAACCGCCACCCCACTACTCCCCACCGTTTCACCGCCGCGAAAACTCAATACCCATTTGTCAGAAGCGACATTCAATGTCGAACCATTCGAACTCAGAACAAAAAAGAAGGAAAGAAACACGACAGAGGAAGACGCAAGTTACACAAATCAGAAGACTCGAACCATGTCGTTCTCCATTGCACAGAGAGAGAGAGAGAGAGACCATACGTAGTGGTCGGGGAGATGAGAATGGCGTCGCGCGTTGCTGCTCTGATCGGATGAACAGAGCGCGAGAGAGGAGGAGGAGAGAACGAAAGGCAAGCCAAGGCAAAAAACTGAAAAACTAAGACAACCAAAGTAAACTAATTGAAGGTACAATGCAATAGATGACTCGGACGTACTTACATGCGGCAAGCGTTACTTTGGACGCGTCTTCTCCGCGTCACGCCCGAACGCACGTGTGTTCACCTTTCCTCCTTTTCCTCGAATTTAAATAAAGGATCAACATAACCCGAAGATTTAGGAAACTTCCTTCGATATCTAACTATGTTTTTCTATTGATTGGTGAAAAGATACACGCATCACTAATATATAAATGAGTTAATAATCGTGAAAAATTGCAAATCGATACACTTATGATAAATTTACCCTTTATTACTTTTCGTAAATATTACCGTTAAATTCCTGAGTTGGATGACATGTAGCAGTTGACTAGTATACCAGATTGGGGTTTTATCCTCCACTTATGATAAATTTACCCTTTATTACTTTTCGTAAATATTACCGTTAAATTCCTGAGTTGGATGACATGTAGCAGTTGACTAGTATACCAGATTGGGGTTTTATCCTCCATTTGTCATCATCTGTATATTAGTTTGTAATTTTTCGCAGTATCAATCCAATTCAACAAAGGGTAAATTTATCACAAATGTATCGGTTTGGAGTTTTTAATGGTTAAAAAATTATTCTTGAATAAATTTGTCACAGGTGTACCGATTTAGGAGTTTTTCGTGATAAAAAAAATTAATTTTGGGTAAATTTATCACAGACGTACTAGTCTAGGATTTTTCATAATATTAACCCTATATAAATATGAAAACTTGATTCGATATATTTCAAATCATTCCATATTTATAACTCATTAATAAAAAAATGATTGGAAAAAGGCACGGCCCTAAAATATATGTGTGCACTCGAAAATCGTGGCCCACGATATTTTATCGCGAGTGCTCAGTAAGGTATGAAAAGTTCACTTCAAAGCAATTTACAAAGTTTGAGGGCACGGGCGTGGCGCGAGCTCCTTCCCTCTTTGCTAGTTAGAGATTCTCTAATACAGCTCTTTTGCAGCAACATTAATTGGAAGAGGGGGCGTTTATTAGGTATTTAGTAAATAACCCCATCAGGGTTGCAGTACCTCGAGAACTATAGTGTCTTTGAGGAAATAGCTTCACACTGTTTCAAGGAGCCGCGACTTTAAAATAGTACGTCTGGTCTCGTTAACGAGCACCTAAATATGGGAAATATGCGATTTTAGTAGCATTGGTACATATCACGAGAGCAGTCGAGTATATTGAAAATTGCAGTACTTGCTTATTTAGATGCCTCACAAGTGTCCTCATGAAATTTCCAACAAAAACCCACCATATGTTATGAAATGCGCAAGTTACCGCATTTTATGGCGCAATGCATCTACAATTCATCCACGACAATATGGTACTGGCTATCTTATCTCCATATCTATCATCTTTTTTTCTATAAAAAAAAAATCAACATGATGCTAAAATCCCATTTTTTTGGGAAATGCTACGGCGCATCTGTCATCTATTTTTGTTATATTCCTTCAGTAGGGAGTTATTCTCGCTTTTAGGTCTCTTCCCATTTTATTCTTAGATAGAATTTCTCTCGCTCATGAAATAAATGACAAAAAAGGTAAAACTTTACTTTCGTAAACCACTTTCTCCCTACCCATCCCACTTTATACATTTGGTAGTCGGGATAAAATTCTGGATAAGATAAAATTTATCTTATCGTGTGTTTGATTCCTATTTAAGACAAGATAAAATTCGATATAAAATAGATATAATTTAGATAAAATTATCTCATTAGAATATGAGATAAATGTGAATATGATTTTTAATATCGACAATATGAAAATTATTTTTTCAAATAACAAATTTTTTAAATTAATAATATTAAAAGTGCGTGATTATCCAAATCTGGGTGATTGCACAAGGAGATAGTGCCATCACCATCACGCAAGCAAGCACGGATTGAGATTGTCCAGTCGAATGTCGGCATGCATGTTTGTCGGTAGGACAAGTGGACATAGCTCAGGGATACAAATGAAGACAATTAAGCGGACATTATTTCACTTTATTCCTGAAATTAGCCAAAGTATCTTAAAAAAAAATCAACTCAAGGTTTAGCCATGCATCGACATATTCATGTCTACTTTGTTAATTGGAAGATTTTCTCCAAAAACTTCATCCCTTTCTATGAATACACGTATAGAATTGCCATATAATTCATGAAATTACAATTAAGTCCACATCCCTACAAATACACTGTAGTTTTCAAAATTAAAATGTTCCTTGTAAAATTTTACTGCAGAACATTGTATATGGCGAGTTTAAATAAAATGGTTAATACCACGAAAAATCCAAAACTAGTACACTTGTGATAAATTTATCATAAACTAATTTTGTAACAATCAGAAACCTCAAATTGGTACACCTATGACAATTTTACCCTCGTTATTGTAAGATATGGCAATTGACGGGTGTACCAATTTGAGGTTTTATCTTCTGTTTGTCATATATATATCGGTTTGTGATTTTTCGAGGTATTAATCTAATTTAACAGAAGATAAATTTATCATAAATATATAAGTTTGAGGGGTTTTTATGGTCAAAAATTAGTTTATGGGTAAATTTGAGGTGTACTGATTTAGCGTTTTTAGTGGTCAAAAAATAAGTTTAAGTTAAATTTATCATAGGCATCCACATCCAAACTTTCCTGAAAAATCTTACCTTTCATTTTTCCATCGCCAAATTTTGTTTTCATTAGAAATTCTTACGCACTCGTTTGGTTCCTGTCAAGATATGACTCTCGAATGAAAGGTGATAATCCCCACGAAAGACAAATTCGCACGAAATATTGTACACAGAGAGAACCAATCAATGAATTACCTGACAAAACCCTAAACCAAGAAAAGCTCAAGAAAAATTATAATCCTCATGCTTTGCGAGATGGATTCCATGAAAATACTACACCATTGCTAAGAAGTTTACGGTTTTTCTCTTACTCTTGCCACCGTGATGACCTCCTCCTTTCATATTTCGTTCCACGATTAGACCCCGTTAAGTAAGTAATGGCCATCCCCTTTAAACTTATGGCAAAGTTATCTAAGTGTGAAAATGTCACTGTCTATTCTCTGTCCAAGAAAGTCACGCGAAAGTCACATCTAATTTTCTCTCTCTTCACCTAGTGGTGTCAAATTGACTAAGAAATTCTCTTGAAATCTTTTTTAAGATTTGGCTAGTACCTTCTTGACACGTAACAATTCATGACTGTTTCAAACGGTTACGACATTCTTGAATCCGGCTTGTTCCATTATATCAGAGAGAGAATTTTCCAACTCTCTCGTATGATGGAATGAGCCACAAGTTCACAAAGCCTTCTCAATTTCTCCCTACTCCCTAAAACACTTGGCATTAAGATTTAGCTGGTTTGTTAAGGTTTATCTTGTAAGCGCCCGTCTCTTTTACGAAGAGTCAATATTTGAGGGGCAAGTTTTTTGAAAAGCAGTTACTAATTCTGTTCTTTTTAAAAACAAAATTGAAAAAAATCAATATTCTCCATTTAGTAAAAGAGCAGTTCTTTACTTATTTCCTTCGTATCAAGAAAACCAAAAGCATATTACTTTAGTACATAAACGAACGTTTTCTTTGCATCAATGGAAAAGAAAAACGAATATCCATTGAAAAAACAGAAAGTGTATAAGTTACATCAAATGTTCTCTTCTTCCATTAAATTATGTCTAGAGTCTTAGCCCGTGTTTGAAATCCGAACTGTTGGGAGGATTTTGATTTGTTCAAATTCGGTGCGCCCATTAATCCCCATTCAAGTTTGGATTTTGTTGGGTGGGTGGTTTTGTTGGAGCATCAACATAGTATATTTCCTTTGACGGCAAGTTTGTTGTTCTTGTTGATTAGCTCTATTTAATATCTTTAAGAAAGCGTACAGTGAACGTCTAAAAATCACACGAGAAAAGGAACTTGAATATTCAGTGAGCAAATCTCCAAAAACAAAACAATTAATGGGTGTGTTCATTTGGCGGAAAACGAGTAATTTAGAAAATATTTTTAAAAAAATAATCGCTTATATCATTTAACAAAATAAATAAATAGAAAATTTTTTCATCACCCACGAAAATAATTAGACATAAATTGTTATCGATAATGAAATATTTTCCGTTGAAAATAAGTAATTATTTTTTGAAAAATATTTTCTAAATCACTTATTTTTCACGAACGCATCCTTGTACCTTTCTTGGTTGCATAGAAGAATTCCTTCAAGCCTAATCGAGAACTCCAAAAAGACGAACGGCGAAGAAACAAAGGGGTCGTACAGTGACACTCTCTTTGATCGCATGGAAGAGTCTTGAACACAGCGAATTTTGTGCTGTGAATTTAGATCCAATTGAGTTTGTTGTTGATTCTCCCGTAGAGTAGGTACTGACATTCAAACCAATCACATAAATCTCTGATATCCTTTATTATTCTTCGTTTATTTCTCTTATGATTTGTGATTTCACGTTAATTTAATTGCAAGATCCAGTATTATATTACGACATCTTTATTTCTTCACCCAATTATGTTGAACTCGAATGTCGATGACAACCTTGTTGTCCATAAGAGATTGCTCAATGGCTGAGTTGATAATTTTGAACGGGTGGAGAAATATTCGTAATTAAAAGAAGAGTTGCAAGAATCATAAGGAGATACCAAAATAAAGAAATGTATAACATATAATTGCTTGAGCCTCATAGTTCTCCTTATCGATTATGCCTATTAAAAAATTGGAGCACGAGATGTAGGAGTGGATTGAGCGTAGGACAAAGTCAAGTCAAAAGTAAAAAAACAAGGTATGTTCACTAGAAATTTTTAAAATTTATCACACAAATATAATCAAGTTCTAAAACTTATCAAATTAGTTAAATCGAGTCCTAAAGTTAATACCACTTCATTTGGCTAACGAAAAATATTGATGTAGCTTTTTTTTATTTTTCTATCCTATGTGACGGTGACGTGGCCTTTTTCGTTTTAACACTAATTTTATTCAAATTAAATTTAAAAAAAATAAAAAAAAGGGGAGGAGAAGGAGGAGGATAGGTAGGGAGGGCTGCAAGCCCTCGCCGTTGCCGCCGCCGCCCCCGTCCCACCATCACTAGGAGGGGCCTGTGAGGGTGGGGGAAGACCGAGTCCTAGCGACCCCCACCGCCTATCCTCCTTCTCTTTTTTTTTTTTTTTTAAATATTTAGATTATTTTTAAAATTTCTTAAAATAAACTTAGTATTAAAAATCAAATTTGAGTCAAAATGGCGTCGTTTTAGTTTTATGTTTCATAATTTAGCCAGGAGAGAGAAAATATTGAAATAAGTTATGTCAGCATTTTCCATTAGTAAATTAAATGGTGGTAACTGTAGGATTCGATTAAACCAATTTGATAAATTTTAAGATTTGCTTGTACTTTTTTTGCAAGTTTTAGGATTCAAATGTACTTTCGTGATAAGTTTTAAGATTTCTAGTGAACATATCCGTAAAAATACCCTCAAATCTTAGAGCATTTGTAATGGAGTTGTTGCTAAGACATAACATGTGTCATATTTATATTAGGTTTGTTAAGAATGGAAAAGATTATGGATTAATATCAATCCAAAATCGGTACACCTGTGATAAATTTATTTCAAATTATTTTTTTGATCACAAAAAGTCTCAAATTGGTACATTTGTGAAAATTTTACACTATGTTAAATTGGATTAATACCTCAAAAAATCATAAATAGGTACACTTATATTAAACAGATGGTAAAATCTTAAACTAGTACACCCGTTAACTGTTACTTGTCATCCAACTCCGAAATTTAACGATAAAGTTTAACGAAAATTAACAGAGAGTAAAATTATAACAAACGTATTAGTTTACAGTTGGTTTGGGATAAATTTATTACGGATGTATCAATTTAAATTTTTTATAGTATTAACTTAAGGTTTTATATCGAGGTACGTATAAGCTGGCCCGAAAACCTCTGTTATAAATAAAAAGCCTAAAGTTTTATTGGTCGCACACTAATGTAAAATTTCAACGAACTATGAAACCCCACTCCCAAATGGGTTCCGCTTTTCTTCTGATGCAGGAGCTTCCATGAATGCCTGAAAGTCGAAGCTCGAGCCGGCATCAATGGCTATCGTCACCACCCCGTTCTCCGCTTCCTTGCGCGCTCCTCTCTCTTCTTCACGTCCATTCCTCCGCATCGCCAAGCTCGCCGCGGCGACCTGCGCTCGTCGTCTCCGGTGTTACGGCGGTAGCAGCAGCAGCACCGCCGCAGTCCAGCCGCAACGGCAGCAAGAAGGGAGGAATCAGCTGCGGAGCCCCGACCTCGTGGCCTTAGAGTACGCGGACCTCAACCTCCCCCACAAGCTCTCCGAGGTAACAACGTCGGACGGAGAAGTGGGTTGTCGGTTGCCGATGATTCGAGTGCCCCGTGACAAGCGAGTTCTGTCGGTTGCTCATTTTTGCAGGAATTGGGTCATGTCAGGATCAGGCAGCATGTCAATCCCCTCAGTTCTTCCTTCTCGGTAAGCGTTAAAATTCTTTCCTCTTTCCATTTGGATCCTGCGTTTAGCGCTTTGCCTGATGATTCTTGGTTCGGTGATGACAGATGCCTGCCCAAGCGCCCAACTGGGACGAGGTTTTGGAGGACCCGACCTTGCCTTTGATGGTGGACATTGGGAGCGGTGAGGTCACCTCGGTATCCAAAAGTCTTTGCCATCCTGTAACTTCTGTTTGCATTCATTGTGATTGTTGGTTTAATAGTCCTCTGTGTTTCTGGATATCGACTGTTTCTGAATTCTCAGCTGAATGACACTCCGGACATTTGTGAATTTCTGTCGTGGTAGGAACCCGAGTTATGCGCTTCTGTTGTTGCAGCTTGTAGAAGCATTTTGCTTTGAGGTCACAGACGACACATCTTGACAATTTGCTCGACTGAGGTCATTGTATTAGATGAATCTAATTAGTAAAGAGGTCATTCTCTTTCGCGTGTTTGTCCGTTTTGCCTGCATGAATTAACAGAGAGGCTGCAATTAAAGGGGCTAGGCCGTGTAATAGGAGAGAGTTGTAGAGAATAACAATGGTTAAAGAAAAAGGCAAATAGACCATAGGCCGTCAAGTTTTTCTGATTGACTTGCATAGGCATTGTGGTCCAATCAACCGCCATCATATAATACTGATATGCGAAGCCAGCACAGTTATAAGGATCTGCAGATTAGCAGACTTGGAATTGAGTTTCCTTTCTTTGAAACGATCTTATATTATAGAAGCCATAGCTTTCAGGACAATCATTGGTGCTTTGTTATCTTCTCTCCTTTATGCTTGTGGTGTGCTGCCTACTCAATTCAATTTCCTTTCTCTTTCTCTTAATGGAGTTGTTCTGCTTGGATCATGCTGTTAAGGATCCAATTTTTATATCTATTTCTCACGAGACTGCATAACTTCTTTGCAAGGAGAAAATCTTAGTTCCTAGTTGTAGAAACTTGGAACCTATATCCATTGTTAGAAGAATTGATTGCCGTATTTGGATTTTGACTTTTCCAGATTCTCGATCTAATCATTCTATGACTTTGAAAAGTTCTTGGTGAACACTTGATAGACTACGTATGAGTGAGATTTCGAACCCATAAAGCTGTGGAAGTACTCAATTGAGCTTGTTTGTGTTATAGACTACTGGTCATTTAGGTTCTCATGAAGTGACATGGCGTTACAAAATCTTCCCTTCTCTTCTTTTAGAGCATGTTAACCACCTGTTATCTTTTCATTGGTAGATGACAAGCCCAATTCAGATCTAATTCCCTTGTACCTGTCTGTCCATGTTCACTGGATGATGAGCATGACGTGTATCTTATTCCTTTGCGTGTGTCTGTCCAAGTCTATTGGAATAATGAGATTTGATGACCGGTTAATATGGTGTGACTGGGGTGAAACTACCTGGAGCCAGAATTAAAAATTTCAGATCTTAGAGTTTGGGAAGTGACATTTGACTTACTGAAATCTTCTTCTGCTTCCTTATTTTGTTGAATTTGTCTTGCTGAATTAGTCATTATGATTATCACTTCAGCCTCATTTCAGTTAACGGGCGTCGTGTTGCTTGCCGGCATGGGACATCTTTCTTCAACTGATAGTATGTGAAATTCCCAGGCAGTGGCAGATTTCTCACGTGGCTCGCAAAAGCAAATCCCTCGGGAAACTATCTGGGACTGGAAATCCGGCAGAAAGTATGGCATGAACACCTTGGGTTACTTCTAGCACACTCAGTGATGACTCTGATTGTGTTAGTGTACTTCAATCTTGGTTTTTTCTCATTTGATAGAAGAGCATGGAGATTTAGTTCATATTCTTGAAATGTACTATTTGCAGCTTGTTAAGCGTGCAGAATGCTGGGTAAAGGAGCTGGCTCTAAAGAACATGTAGGCTTTGTAATTTACCATCTATTGATAAATCTACATATCATTGTTTTCTTATAGCTTTCTTGACTACATTGCAGACATTTTCTGTTTGCAAATGCCACCGTTTCTTTCAAACATATAATGTCCACTTACCCAGGTCCTTTGGTGTTAGTTTCAATCCTTGTAAGTGTCTCGTCTTTAGATCTTCTTGGGAACTCATAACTCTTTACCTCCCAAATTCTTTTAACTAATTTGTATGCTGGAGGAATGAACTTAGTGCTCTCGTTCCATATTTTGATGCAGTGTCCAGATCCTCATTTCAAGAAAAAGTATCACAAGAGAAGGGTTGTGCAGAAGCCTTTGGTAGATTCTATTTTGGATAGTCTAGCGCCTGGGGGAAAGGTATGTGTACTGCAATTCAGTATTCCATTGTCGGTAGAATGATTACTGCTGGGTTCTTTCCATCAAATGTTGTTCCTTTTTGCTTGTTAGCTACATTTATACTTTCTCATGTTTTGTTGTGATAATACGAGTTCAACAATGTGCTTCAAATGCACACATGTGAGGACCTGTGTTGGATTGATTTAATCCACTTTGCAATTCCATCGATAGTGCTAGCAGATTCACTGCTTAGCCTACAGATATCTTGCTTATTCTATTCAGTCCACATTGAGCTGATCATCTTTTCATACTAAGATACCACCATGATATTCTAACTCTTTTCCTTTATTAGCAGTTACAGCTCAAACAAAAAAATGGGTGATACTTCAGTAGAAAATTCTGCTGCTGGTTATAGCAAATGGAAAGAATGTTTAACGCTTGAGGGTCATGGTGTGTACTTACGGGGGCTTGCTGGAAGAGCAAAAAATTGTTAGTTTGACATGATAGCTGTTTATGTACATCAGTTCTTAATCCCTTGTCACGATCAAATATCTCATTGAATAAAGCAAACATATTGTAAAAACGCAACAAATCCCTTGTTACGATCAAATATCTCATTGAATAAAGTAAAAATATTGTAAAAACGCAACAAGCATGAAAAATAGTATGAACTGATATTATAATGAATTAAAATGACAGGGCTTATTAATGCCACTGGGGTAACTGGTGAAATCTGCAATTAACCAAACCAACCCCCAACCAACGCTTGTGATGGCCAAAGATAGGGGAGTAACTATTGGTCCTGCTGTTTTGGGAGAGAATAATACAGGCGCCTTTGAAATGTGAAAGGTTGCATCTTTAACTAAAAACACGTGAAAGCTAATGTGATGGGCATGTTCCAAGTCTCTTTGGGAGATCAGCCAGATGATAAAAAAGTGGAGAAAACTAACTTTTGACACTCTGTAATTGTAGTAATCATAATGATAATGATTCATAATTCATATTCCTCCCTCTGTAATGAAACCTGAGTAGCAGTTATAGCTCCTGAGTTATATTCCCTCTCAGCATTCCTACGCATAGGAATGAGGGATGAATTCCCATTCCTCTTTTGTAACTCCCAACAACCTAACTACGCCTTATTACAGTGTAGGTTATTCAAGCATGTTTCCTCTTAAATTAATTGTGCAGTCTAGGATAAGCGTTAGTTTTCTTATGAGATCTGTCCCTAGCTGATTGCTGGTAGTATCCAGGAAGTATAAGCTCATATGGAAAGATGAATTGATAATTTAAAGTTGCACTTGCATCTAAGTTGCTGAAGTGGGGGATAAGAAACTCAGTCTATTCCATTGAGTAGACTCTTTGGCCTGCTCCAACCAGTTCATTACTTAGGAATTAGCAACATCTAGTGTCTTAATATTTTTTATTAGCATTCGACAGTCACAAAATCTGACCCTAATCAATCTGCATGCCATTCTAGTGTGTGTGTGTGTGTGTGTGTGTGAGACTATTAAAATTTGACAGACAAAATCTAACCTTAACCATCAACAGGCATGCCATTCTGTTGTGGCTTATTATATAAATTGTGCATATTTGTTCATTTTTTTTTCTCTTGCTGTAGCCCAAACTTTAGTTTGATGCCATCTCTTAATGATTATAGAACTATGGGCATGAAGATCTGTGCTCCTATCCTAACATTGTTTGCACTTCAAGATTCTACTGTCTATTATCTGTTCAAACGGAAAACAGCATAGGAGAAGGCAATTTTGTGACCGGAGCTAGAAATCACTACTGCACATCCTTTGGTGCTTTGTTGAAATCACTCACCCAGTTGTGGTTAAGCTTTTGACTTTGGAAAGTAGTTTGCACTCCCATCTATTATCCACAAATTGTAGTTTGCACTGCCACGTGGAGAGGGAGGGAGGGAGGGGGGGAGGGAGATTTTAGGAAATCATACTCAGGTGTCCTGGACCTTGGAATCCACGATTTATTCAGAATATAGGTGTCCTGGGCCTTGGAATCCACAATTTATTCAGAATATAGATCATATATCTATCAAACATGGTCTGGAGGTTACATATCCAAACCTCGTTCACATGGCTAAAGAATTGAATAAGCTTGCAATTTTGGTATTACTAAAATAGCAGACCACTCTGTTATCCACCATGCCCAGATGTGGAGTCTTCTTTAATCAATTTGTCCATTCTTGGTGCAGCCTCTGACATTTCCGCCGAAACTGCTTCTATCTTGATACCACAGTGATTGGTTCTGCAACCATTAGCAGTATTTCTGTGTATCTTTATCTTTAGCTTATGTTATTGGTAGCAATCTCATGGTTAAAGCATGTGGTGTGGTCTTAGCATTTGGTACGATATGCGTCTTTCCATTGATAGCTGGGCAGCAATTATGTGAACTTCACCCTTTTCTTGATCCTTCATTCTAGGATCTTGACAAAGTCAGGATGATTCTCGGAGGTCAATTATACCGAGTTAATTTACATGTTCTTTTTTTAATTTGTTATTTGATTTTGTTGTAATCCAGTTTTATAATCGTCGTTTTATTTTGTTCTATCTAATGCTTGATGCCTCATGTTATTAACAGTAGCAGCGATCATTGCAGGTATTTATACAGTCTGACGTGCTCGAAGTTGCCATGGACATGAGAAATCTATTCAATGAGAGGCACAATTTGCTTCAACACGTCGATTCGATCGATACGACAATTTCGTGCGATGTGGATGGATGGTTACTGGAAAATCCGATGGGGATACGAACAGAGAGAGAAATCCATGCAGAATTTGAAGGCGCTAAGATATACAGAAGATTGTACCAGAAGAAGCGCGTGTAATTTCAGGGTGGCGTTTCCCAAGGATAGGTTGTGATGAGGAGTCAAAGCCATACGTTGTTTTGTTTTTGCTTTATGCCGGAAAGGTTCTTGTTCTTTGTATTTCTTTACTCTCTAGGTTAGGATAATAGCCATATTGCCACCTACTCTTGAACAACTCCACTACCTCTCTCCTTCCTACCAACTTCTCCATCACCCTCTTGCTCAGCAATTTGAAGCCACAAGTCATGCATGTTGCTTTCACCGAAAATCATGGCTTTTTTTTCATCAGTTTCTTTTGTTTTTATCTTGAATTAAGAGAAGTCTCAATGTTTGCCCACTTCTCAGATTTTTCCATGACATTTTGTCTATCACAACTCATGTAAACCTCTATGAAAAATTCCAAAAGTCCCTTGCATTTTTCCCGATTATCACTTAATGTCCTGGGGAAATTGCTAAAGAATTATAAACTTGTTGCACTTGTGGCAATTGTCCTAAATATTTTAGTTTGATCAATTTAATCCAGTATCTTTTGTTAATTTGTCAATTGAGTCCTTTTGTCCAATTTTGGTTGAAAATCATTGACATGGATGCCGGCCATTTTACGTGGCATGGCAGCGGACAATTGGTGACGATGTAGATAATTTTTGTAATTTTTAAAAGAAAATTTGAATTTTTCTTTTCTTTTTTTTTCTTTGTTTTAGTTCTCTTATTGGCTTGCGAGGAACACTAGCGACCCCTATCGGCCATGAAGGCCTTGCCCATACTTGGGAGGGAAAACCCATGGCCATTGCGACCTGGTTGGCCACCGGTGAGGGTGCAAAGTCCCTCGCCAAATTTGAGCGAGGCCTGCGATGGCCTTGTCTAGTCATGCTCACTAGTTGCCTAGTCGGTAACCCTCATCGGCCACAATGAAGAAAAGAAGCAAAGAGAAAGAAAGAAAAGAAAAATCAATAATAAATAATAAATGGCAAAAATTGTCTCGTGTCAATGTTGATCGTGCTACATAGGACAGTCGGCGCTAACGTGAGTAATTTTTCAGCCAAAGTTGGCCAGAATAACTCAATTGACAAATTGTCAAAATATTTGGGATTAAATTGATCAAATTAAAAAATTTAAGAATAAATTGGCACAAACACAATAAAGAAATTTTTGGTAATTTTTTTCTAATATCCCCTTTAAGTTTTCTAATTTGCGTCTTTAGACTGCGTAGCGTAGTCGCAGTCAGTGTGGCCAAGTCATTGTTCCTTCGTATGAAGATCCTTTGTAATTCGAAACCTGTTGACCATTGCCACCATCGAACCCTGTGGTTGACTCACACACAAACTCTCGCTATAGCCCCGTAAGCGCCACGTTGTTGCTACGTAAGTGCCAGCATGGCATTCAACGGCCATTTCACGTCTCAATTCTATTAGGAATTTTTAATCAAAGGATCACATTGAACAAACAAACATATAGCTTAAGGATTTGAATGCACAAAAAAAAATGGTCCAAGTACCATATTTTAGAAATGAATAAAGGTTAATATTCATCCTATGACATTATCCAATTGCATAATATATATATATATATATATATATATATATATATGATCTAAGACTCCATTAATTTTGCAAAAAATGAAGATTTAAAAAATATTTTCTTAAAAATAATAGCTTGTATCGCTTAAAATAAATATTTAATAATATTTTTTTTTCATTATCGACAATAATTTAGAAAGTGCAATTTTACTTTTTAGTCATTTATTCCGGGGGTAAGGAAAATTATATCTAAGAATAAATTGGGAAGCAGCTAACAATGAGAATAACTCACTATTTCAGGTATATAATTGAAATGGATAACAGATGTACCCTAGCATTTCCCAAAAAAATGGGATTTTTGCAGCATCATGTTGATATTTTTCTAGAAAATCACGGGAGATGATAGATGTAGAGATAAGATAGCTTGTTTCATCTAGTCGTGGCTGAACTGTAGATGTGTTGTGATGCAAAATGCGATAACTTCGTAACATAGGTGGGTTTTGTTAAAATTTCTTGAGGAACTAAGTAAGCAAGTATTACAATTTTCAATACACCGATCGTTCTCGTAATATGTACCAGTGCTACTAAAATCAAGTATGCTTATCAACAAGACCCACATATAATTTTAAAATTGCGGCTCCTTGAATCTGCATGGAGCGATTTCCTAAAAGCCATCGTAGTTCTAGAGGTATTGCAACCCTAGGGGGTATTTGTTAAATAGTTTATAAAAGCCGTAACACCCCTTTGCATAATTAAAATCGGTGTGAAACTGCTGTATCGAAGAATCTCAAAAAAGCAAAGAGGGAGCTCATGCCACACCCATGCCCTTCAAATTTCATATATTGCTTTGAAAGAACCTTTTCCATACCTTATTCACTTCTCACGATGGATATCAGGGCCAGTAATATTTGGGTGCGCGAGTGCACACACATATATATCTTTTAGGGCAGTTCCCTTTTTCTGATCATTTTTCTGATTAATTAGTTAAAAAATTATGGGATAATTTGAAATCTATCGAATCAAGTTTTCATATTAGTGTACTAGTGACGTTTATATCTTGTCACCTATCAATAGAAAAAGATAGTGAGATATAAAGTTTCCTAAAATCTACGGAATTATGTTAAATCCCATATTTAAATCCGAGGAGAGGAGGAAAGGAGGACGCACGTGCGTTCGCACGTGACGCGAAGAGGGAGAGAGAGAGAGAGAGAGACGCGCCCAAGTAACGCGTGCCGCGGATATGTACGTTCCAAGTCATCGTCCGTCGCATCGAGTCCTCAAATTATTTTATTTTATTTTGTTATTAATTTTATATTCGGTTATCCTTTCTTGGCCTTGGCTTGCGCTTCCTTCTCTCCTCCTCCTCCTCCTCCTCTGGCGCTCTCGTTCGTCCGATCGGAGCAGCAACGCGCGACGCGATTCTCATCTCCCCGACCACTACGTACGATCTCCCTCTCTCTCCCTCTCTCTCTGTCTCTGTCTCTGTCTCTCTCTCGCTCTCTCTTTCCGTGTGTGCGCAATTGAGATCGACACGGTTCGTGTCTTCTGATTTTGTACTCGCGTCTTCCCCTTGTTGTGTTTTGTCTGTTTTTTCCTTTGTTGTCCCGAGTCTTGGATGGTACGGCCGTTGAATGCCGCTTCTGACAAATGGGTATTTTGCGTTTTCGCGGCGGCGAGACGGTGGGGAGCAAATGGGGTGGCGGTTGGTTTCGCCTTCGCTTCCGAAATTCTGGATTATTTGTCACCCAAGAACGGGAATGGCAACCGATCAATATGCCTGCCATGAGAGTTCTTGACATTTTCCCACGAAAGTTGTGGAGTCTTTGTTAGTTTGTCTGTCATATTCATCTCATGGAATCTTGGACCGGGAACGAGTCCCCCTGTTCAGTCTCTGCTTTTTGTTGCCCCAAGAAATAATTTTCTGTCTGTAGTTCTTCTGTTGAATTAAGGGGTCTAGCCTTTGTAAAGTTACTAGATGATCTTTGTCAAGCAAGCGGGTCTAATGCCTCAAAACTTATTTGACAGACTGCGGTGTGGTGGTTCTTGACTCGATATTGCTTGTGTTGGGCCGGCCTACTTGTTACTTTCTCGGCATCCTACAGCATTATTTATCGTTGAGTAAACATGGATGGAAAAGACGGGCGCGGTAACGAGTCCGCTGACAAAGGGCTTTTCTCGAGCCTTGCTGGGTATGCTGCCGGGCAATACATGCACCACGGGTCATATCCTCAGCATGGATATCCTCCTCAGGGATATCCTCCGCAGGGGTATCCACCAGCTGGGTATCCTCCGCCGGGTGGATATCCGCCTGCCGGTTATCCTCCGCCGGGTGGATATCCGCCCGCCGGTTATCCTTCGCCGGGTGGATATCCGCCCGCCGGTTATCCTCCTCCGCCTGCAGGTTATCCACCAGCTTATCCACCACCTGGGGGATATCCACCAGCTGCTCATCCCGGTCCTTCAGTTCCTTCAGCTCCATATCATTCAGGTATTGATCATAACTGTGATTATCAGACTAGTCATTGTATTATGAACATGTAAGCTGTTACTTGTAGCTGATCTTTCATTTTTGTGCGCTTTTTTCTAGGACTTAGGAGACATTGATTTTTTGAACTTAAAAGTGTATCGTGACTGTTGTCTGTATTTTTCTGTGTAAAGCTGAATTTACTCTTGTAGTTGGTTTTTAATTCCAAAGTTGAAGGGTTTTCCCTGAGACACTGATGGTTTCTGGTTTTTTCTATTTGGTGTTTTTGTTGGGTAGGACCTGTTCTAACTGAACTTCTTGCTAGTGTTTTGTGTGATGGCTATTTATGTTTCCTGATCCTGTTCCGTGTGTGTTTATAGGGCATGGTCATGGTCCTGGTATGGGAGCAATGGTGGCTGGGGGCCTCGCAGCTGCTGCTGCTGCTTATGGGGCACACCACATGGTTCATGGTGCTCATCATCTCGGACATGGGGCTTTCCATGGCCATGGTCATGGAAAGTTTAAGCATGGAAAGTTCAAGCACGGGAAGTTTGGAAAGCGCTGGAAACATGGCATGTTTGGAAAGCACAAGGGCAAGTTTTTTAAAAGATGGAAGTGAATCATCACATCTGTCCTGCTGGGGGACTGTTGTTGGCTTTCGTCTGTTACTCGTATGACAGAGTGGTTCTATTATGATCGATTCGTGTTAATATGTGGACCTACTTTTAAGTACTGAAAATGCTTCCTGTGCTATGTATCTATGATTGGCTGCTCTCTTTAAGAAATTGGGTCGAGTCTTCTAACAATGTCAATTTGTTTACTGATTTCATTGATCAAAATGAAAAGATAGCAAACACACGATTAGGACGATGTTGTCTTTCTTTTCAATTGCTTGAATTGTCTAGTATGCTTAAGACCTAGTGTTGGATGAACTTTTCTAGTTCCCCTTTTCTTTCTTTATACTATTTGACTTTTCCCAGGTATTGGGAAGTCCATTTATGTCTGTTGATGAGGAATATAATTCTGGCAGAAACTCTTTAGGGGTGAATGCTCACGAGTACAAGGGTCTGTTGTACAAGGGTCTGTTTGTTTTGCGAAAAATAAATGATCTGAGAAATATTTTCTTAAAAAATGATTGCTTGTATCCATTGAAATGAATATTTAATAAAAATTATTTTTATTATCGATAATAATTTATGTGTAATCATTTAGTAAATTTGTTTGGTAACGCAATTTCATTTTTTATTTTTGAAATAATTTTTTAGTTCATAAATATGTTGAGAACAAAAATGAGAAGTAAAAATTTTATAATTTCCTATTTCTGGGACAAAAAGAAAAATAAAAACTTTTATCATTGTTCGCCCGCCTCCTCCCATTGTGGCCCCCACCGGCCGCCACCTCCCGTTGCCTGTCGATGAATGGAAAAGAGCAAAAGAGGGAGATATTTAAGAAGGTATATCAAGCGAATTTTTATTTTGGGAAAAGAAATTTTGTATCATTATTAAATACATATCTCTATTCAGTAACTCGACAAGGGAACATAAATAAAAAAAATTTATTTCTGACCAAAAATCTATTTCAGAAATTGAATAGTCATCATTCGTAATCTTATTAATTCTCGTAGCTTGATAAAGTTATTCAAGCCGAAAAAGAAGGATGTTACAGCTATGTATTCTTAGACTCGTACAATGAGTTCAAAAGCAGGACTCGTTTGACTATAAGTATAACCTAGTGGGTGGTGCCAAGACCCTACTCGGGGTCCGTTTGGTTTAACTTTGGGGGAATGTAAATACCTTTGGGTTAAAGGAGTTTCCTGAAATACAAGTAGTGTTTGGTAAGTGTTTTTTAAAATCAATTTGGGCTATAAAGGACTTTTGCTAATTTTTTTTTTTAAAAAAAGGCTCCGGTGGAGCTACACTGCCGGCCAGATCTGGTCGTCGGCCACCACCACCTGGGGTCGCGCAACCTTGGTGACTGCCGGCTGGGGTCGCTGGACCTCGGGCGGTCGCCTAGGTCGTGCGACCTAGGCCAAGCGTTACTTGGGTCGCACGACCCAGGCGATGCCCGAGGTCCGGCAACCCTAGGTGGCGGTCATGAGGGTTACGCGCCCCGACCCCAGACGGTGGTTGCCGGGGTCGCGCGACCCCCATGTGGCAGTCGCCGGAGTTGGGCTAGCTCTCAGGCGGCAGTCGCTTGCTTTTGAATCTCAGTTTAGGGAAGATGAACAGTGTCGATGAATAGTACAAGTTGCATTTCGAAAATGCAACTTCCCAAAGCACCTCTGATGGAGCATTGACCAAAGGTCTCTTGGGGAGCATTTCAAATGTAATTGCATTTCCCCAAAGTGAGTAAAAAAAATTACTAAACACCATCTACATTTTGCCAAGGAACTTTAGAGCTCAAATGAGCATTGGGAGTGTTGAACCAAACGGGGCCTTAAATAGAGAGTGGTTGTCATTTTCAATACACTGGTTATACATAACATAAAGAGACATCGTATTAGTAATGTCAATCTTCTATTATTTAGGTATTTAACAAATATCCTCGGATGCCCACTTAACAAAAAAATCCTGCGAGATACGTCTACGTATGACAAAAGTAGCTGAAAACATGATTGAATGCACGGACAAGTGGTCTGGACATGTTCGGAAAGCGAGGTAGGTACTTTTTTTTTCCTTTTTTGGGTAAGAAAAAATTATAATAAAAGTAAGGATTAATACTATGAAAAATTTTAAATTAATACATTTATGATAAATTTATCTCTAATTATTTTTTAACCACGAAAAACTTCAAACTGATACATCTCTGACAATTTTACCCTTTCTCAACTTTCATTAAATTTTACCGTTAAAATTTTAAGTTGGATGATACGTGGCAGTTGAGGGGTATATCAGTTTGGGGTTTTAGTCTCCGTTTATTACAGTTGTAACATTTTGTGATTTTTCATGATATTAATCTAATTTAATGGAAGTAAATTTGTCACAAATATATCAGTTTTAAATTTTTAGTTGTCAAAAAATTAATTTAAGATAAATATATCACAAATATACTGATTTAAGATATTTTATGATAAAAAAAATTAATTTTGAATAAACTTATTATAAATATATAAATTTAAAATTTTTCATCGTATTAATGATGAAAAGTAATAGCCAACAATAGTCTACAAACCCTTGATAGACCGATCAATGTCTCGTATCAGGCAATCCGAAATGGCCTGCATAGGACGCGGCAGGTACCAGATATTGACAGCGAAATCCCAATGACTACTTCCTTTCTTTGCCCAGGTGACTATTGACTTGGGTCGCTTCCTTTAAGGCGGGTCTCATCCGCCGCCGAGCATGTTGTTCCGACAGCGTCTTACAAAGTGACAATGGAGAATTGAAGGAGTCGTGCGTGTGTATATACCAGTGAATGTTTTTGGACGGAAGAATTGAAGTACCACCACGACATGCATTCTCAATCTCAACAAGCTGAATGTTAAGATTCCTAGTGATGATGGCGGTTTTTCGGTAAAACCGCTGGGCATTGGACACTCGTCCTCAAATTCCAATTTGACGGGATGATTGAAAAACCTAGCGATTCGGTTGTTTGAGTCGAGGTGGGTCAACCCATTGGTCACAGCCACCTGCCATAAGATATATTACACTTGTCACGATGTATTTTCATTTGTCTTAAAGAGCTGGCACCTTATCATAATTCGATGATCATCTGCCAAATCTAATCTGACAGTTGAAAGTAGAAAAAACTTTATAACCAACTATTTAGAAGATGAGAAACAAGTTCGAAACTTTTGACTGTAGGACTAAATGACACGATTTCTCTCATTCTCCAATTTCTGATTTAAGCATCGGAAGGCCAATCCGTGTGAAAAATGCCAACGGAAAGGAAGCCAGAACCCGACCCTCCTCCGTTTTGATTTGGTTGACTTGAGTTTGATTCGATAGGGCTTTTCTTTTTTGGCTGATTTGAGGGGATAATTATAAAAAAAATCTTAAACCTATTGTAAGAATGCTAATTTAGTTTTACATAATTCAATTTTACCAATTGAATTTTCAACTTTTTGACGATTTACTAATGTAGTTCTACCAACCAATTTTGGCCAAAAAGTTGCTAACGCGAACGTCGGCTGTCCTATGTAGCACGGATGGCACTTTAAATTTTTTATAAAATTTTTGAAAGTTATCTTTTTTATTTTTCTTTCTTTTTTTTTTCCACCAAATCTAGTGAGGGCCATTGCCTGACCCTTGCCAACCATAGCCCTTGTAAGTTGTGGTCGAGCAGCCTAGCCCTTGCCTAGGGGTCGGTGACCATCGTAAGATTTGGTGGAAAAAAAAAAGAAAAAGAACAAAATATAAAAAAATTTATAAAAAATAAAAAAATGTAAATGGGACGGTCGGTGTCCACGTTAGCAATTTTCAACCAAAATTGATCGGAATGACTATATTGACAAATTATCAAAAAATTTATGACTCAATTGACAAAATTAAAAGGTTTATTACTGAATTGACATTCGAACAATATGTTTATGACTTTTTTTGATAATTTACGCGGATTAGTTTCTTCTTTTGCTTTTCTTGGTTTAGGGTAATGTTAGGTAATTTCCTCATTTGTTCTCTCTGCGTACACATTTAGGAAAATTACCAAAATAGTCCTAAACCTATTGTAATTACGCCAATTCAGTCATAAATCTTTTTTTTATGCCAATTGAGTCCTAAACCTTTTGCATTCATTCCAATTTAGTCCATCCGGTCAATTTTGGCCGTCCGATACTGACGTGACAAGGCTAGTGCCACCGCGGACAATTTTAATAATATTTTTGATTTATTTTTTAATATATTTTTCTCTTTTTTTTTCCTTTCCTTTCATCCTCTGGCCAGTGAGGTCGACTGGTGAGGGTGAGCCTCACTTGCCTCTAGCGAGACTTAGCGAAGGCAAGCCTCGCCATGGCCTCGCCGTGACGTGGAGAATTTGATATATATCGAATCATGTTCTCATATTTATTTATAGAAAAAAGATAATTAGATATCGATGGAAGTTTCCTAAATCTTCGGAATATCTTAATCCTATATTTAATTCGACGAAAGGAAGGAAAGCGTGCGTTCGCACCTTGACCGATAGAGAGAGAGAGAGAGTGGCGTCCAAGTAACGCTTGACACCAGTCATCGTCTATCGCATCGATTCTTCGATTATTTTATTTTATGTTATCTCGGTTATCTCACTGTTTCAGCTTGTGCCTTCGCTAGCATTTGCACTGAGAACAGGAGGAGGTTTGCAACCCACGTTTTTCCACACAAGAAGAGATCAATCGATCCTCCACACAATGCAAATGTGGAATTTGACGAAGGCTCATTACGCATTGCAAATGAGGTATGCACGAATCAGAATACAGAATGCTTCGACAAAGAAGCATGGAGGCGAACCAGAACCTCCCCTCTCTGTGATTTGGGGCAACGCTAAGTATATTAAATTATTTAATTTGCAAAGCTTACATCTTCAATGACATGATAATATATAAACGGAGCGGTCGATAACAATCAACTTCGTCTCCTCATATATTTTTATAAATACTTAGCATTATTGCATGGGAGAAATGGAAGTTTCGGCCATCAGAAGAACTCGTACTACCAGGTAATTATCTAAACACGCTTGATCAAACCACGACCCCTCTCTCTGTGACAAATACTAGTTTGAAAGATTTTGTTCTCCGCGGATCAGTCCACTAATTTTTGCCTGCCACATGCTAGTAAAATATAAGTAATTTAATGTCATAGTACAAAATATATTTATGTGCCGTTCTTAGGCTCCATTCGTTTTGTGGAAAATGTGACGTTTATGGAAAATGTTTTCCAGAATATCATTTTCTAGGAATATGAAAATATTTTTCGATGTTCGGCCGAGATCTGAAAATAAATTGAAAAATATTTTCCGTCGTTCGGCATGGATAATCTGATTTGATCTTCCTCCTTGCACTATTTTTAATAAATTTTTTTTATTTTTTTAAAATAGATTTTTTAATTATTTTTCTATTTTTAAATAATTTTCTTATATTTCTTTTCTCTTCTTTTCTTTTTTTATTCTTTATTTCTTCCTTTGCTGGTCGCCGCCGACCTTGAGAGAGGCCTTGCCAGATCTGGCAAGGCAAGGCTACTCTTGGCCTTGCCGGCCTTGAGTGAGGCGAGGTGCAAGGCGAGGCGAGAGCTTGTTGGCCTTGGGCAAGTGAGGGATGGCCTCGCCTATGGCCGATCACTGGCCGTCGCTGTGGTTGGTAGAGGAAGAAAGAAAAGAAAAAAAGAAGAGCAAAAAAAGAAAAGAAAAAGATTTAAAAAATTAAAAATTTGAATTTTTTAACGAATAAAAATAAAAATAAAAATAGAAAGTGTTTTGTGAAAGAAAGCGGTGAAAGAAGATATGGAAAATGTTTTCCGCTTTTCCTCACTTTTGAATGTGTTTTTTTTTTCCATTGATGAAAAATGTTTCCAATGACTAGTTTATTTTCCATGAAACGAACATTGGAAAACTTGGAAAACATTTTCCTGAAAGTTGTTTTCCGTGAAACGAACGGAGCCTTAAAGAAGACCGTTGCTCACTCAACTTTGAAATTGTATGTGCAGCCACTTCTTCGAAGGCTTAACTATTAGAGAGTAATATAAACTTTTATCTGTCTCGTATTTGAAGATTAAAACAATAATGAACTGTTTGCAATTCGTATATGTACATAAGTATGCACGTATATGCTCTAGATACGTGCATTGTGATGGATCCTATGAGTTACGCGAGTAATATAATGTTGGACCATATTTTTCTCCATCCTTAATTGAAGGAAACTTCTTCAAATTTGGTGTTCTGATTGGTGTCATTAACATATTTGCTTTGGTGCCTAAGTCACAAGTCTCGGGCTTAAACATTGGTTCTCTTCGTATATTCCAAGTTTTTAGTAGGTTCTCGTCTCGAAAAAGAAAATATAGCAATAAATAAACTCATTCAAATCTAAATTTAAACGAGGGTATATGGACCACACCCGAGCAAAAGCTAAATCCTAATCACGTCACGGGACCACTAGTTGACAAGTATGTTTGGGACCAGCGGGTCAACCTCGCCTGGAATCAAGCATGAGTTGGGTATCGCCAATCAATTCGATGTAAAATGGAAGCCGTTTGTCACGGCATCAAATCGAAGCTTTTGATCGTCAACCCTAATGTCGGTATTGCATTTTCGTGGCGGTGAAACGGTAGGGAGTAATGGGGACGCGGTTGATTTCGCTTCGCATGTTGACATTTTGGATTGTTTTGTCACTCAAGAATTCGATTGACAACCGATCAGTATGATGCGAGCCGTTTGCGAGATTGCCGTTTCGGAGTACCCTGTCTCCCATGGGAATTTTTGACATTTTCCTGCGAAAGTTGTGGAGTCCATCATATTCATCTCATGGTATCTTGGACCACGAACGAGTCCCCCTGTTCAGTCTCTGCTGTTTGTTGCCCCAAGAAATAATTTTCTTCTGTAGTCCTTCTGTCGAATCAATGGGTCTAGCCTTTGCTAAGTTACTATATGATCTTCCTCAAGCAAACAGGTCTAATGCCTAAAGCTTATTTGACAGACTGCGGTGTCGCTGTTGGCTCAATATTGCTTGTGTTGAGTTGGCCTACTTGTTACTTTCTTGGCATCCTACAGCATCATTTGTCATTGAATAAACATGTCTATGGTCGTACACTCTTCCGCTGCTGCGGTGCAATACGTCCGCCAGGAGTCATATACTCCTCAGTGGTACCCACCGTAGGGGTATCCTCCGCAGAGTTATCCACCAGCTCCGTATCCTCCGCAGGGTGGATCATCGTGCCTTGCTGGGTAAACTGTGGGGCAATACGTGCACCAAGGGTCATATCTTCCACATGGATATCCTCCGTAGGTGTTATATCTAGTCGGTCCGCCCATGATGTGTGTGTCCAAGGGACACCATTTGCTCTAATAAGAGGTATGTCTAAAAGACACCTTTTGAAGAGGTGCGAAGAGAGTCTCTTAATGGAAGTTAAGACAACCTCTTCGGTAGATGAACAAGACACGAAAAAGAGAAATTAAGAACTCTCTCTCTCGATCAAGGCATTAGGATTCCGTTTCTACTTTTAGAAGTCAATCGGCATTAACGCTGTGGAACAAGAATACTTTCCTTGTGATTGTGTTCGGACCAACGTGAAGTAGATTCGTTCATCGTTTGCTGGTGATTCAACATACGATTCTGGAAATTTTGTTTTGGAGTGCATCGAACAGGTTAGTCGATTCTCCCGATACACGCTTCCAACATTGGTGTCAGAGCCTCAGTTATGATCTCTGCCTTGTTTTCCTGTTGATTTTTTACGCTTGCTGTTTGATATGGAGATCATGATGATGAACTTCATATTCTGCATGTTCATTGCTCGGAAATTGCAAGATGAATCGATGAATATGAATTGAAACGAAGA
Source organism: Syzygium syzygioides (assembly GCA_031216285.1). NCBI lineage: Eukaryota > Viridiplantae > Streptophyta > Magnoliopsida > Myrtales > Myrtaceae > Syzygium > Syzygium syzygioides. Next base: position 18,596,927 of record CM062245.1, on the reverse strand, counting down.
ACGGGTTTGGTCATTATGGGCGACCGTTCTGTTCAAATGATTTTCGAAAAATTTTATGTGAAGAAAATAATTTTTGAATGCATAACATTGAAGAACTCGCCGAGACGAGCAGAACAGTGGGTCGAGCGCCTCCAGAAACCGCCGCACGTGCCCACATGCGCGGCCAGAAGCCACGGCGCGTGGGAGCCACGCGCCCAAGGTGCTGGCCTGCCAGCGCGTGGACGGCACGCGCGCGTCGGCCAAGCGGCGTTTGCGACATCATCGATGACGTCAGCAAAACTGTCGGTAACTGACATGCTGACGTCATGATGACGTCATCTCGTCGGCCGGCGATGGACTGCGGGCGACCCGACCCGATCAGAGACCCGACCCAGACGTTGACCTGACCCTTGACCCGACCCGAGACCCGACCCGCGACCGGTCAACCGGTCGGACCGGTCAACGGTCACAGCGGTTAGACCGGTCAACGGTTGAACCAGTCGGACCGGGTTAAGAAGCCCGGATTGGGCAGGCGCGTGAGTCACACGCGCCGCACACTCAAGCGGCGCGTGTGGGCGCGTGCAAGCTCCGATTGGGCCGTGGTTGGTACCGTTGTGTTCGTATTGAAATTCTCTACATTGTGGTATTGTTATTTTATATTTTTTAAGCTTTTAAATATATAAAAATACATATGGAACCCTAAATACGTGTATTTTTGGGGTACTATTGCTTTTTACTTGTATTTTCCTATGGTTTTGGAAATACAGAAGTTGGCTTACATGTAAATGACCACATAAAGATTATGTAGAGCATGATTGATTGATGGCATGTCTATATGATTTGACGTGCTTGCATTTTCTTATTTTCGAGCATATTAAAACAATGCCTGGAGATCCTTACATTATGTATTCCGCTGTTGATTATATTTGCATGATTGTTCTATTTGTTAATTTACATCATGCCATGCTAGATGATTGCTAGAAAGGATGTGATCATTGGTTGAGATATTTTGTGAATTATCTAGTCTAGTGGGAGTTTGTAGGTTGGTAGAATTAGAAAAAATTCTTACCTAGAACTTAAAATTTGCACAAATTAAACAAGTTAATGATAATAGAACAATTGTACGCTGAAACTGATTGGGAACATCGTGAACTTTCGTTTTGGTGTCTTTTGTTGAATTATCATTAATTTAGTTTGTCTTTGTTGCAAATTAAAATATGTGTGCTTATGAGGAAAATGTGCTAGTAATTGATTATGCGTTTATTATGTCAATGTGTAGTAGATAGTGATTGTGGCTTCAGCATCCAAGACCATTGTGGCTGACCTCAATAAGGGTGAGAAGTTGAACGGTGACAATTATGACATTTGGCACCGAAAAGTTCAATATATCCTTGAGGAGCAAGAGGTTTTGGAAACCCTTAACCACACCATGGATGAACCCGAGCATGGAACTTCTGCTCAACATAAAAGAGATCAAGAAGCTTATCAAGCTTGGAAAAAGAAAAATAGCATTGCTTGCATCACGTTGCTGAGCTGTATGCAAGATGATCTCATGTGTGAGTTTGAAAGTTATGACAAAGCTCAAGCAATGTGGGTTGCCTTGAAAGATAAGTTTGGAGGTACGTCTGCCACTAAGTTAAGGAGACTCACTATCAAATTTGACACACACCGGAAGCGCTCAAATCTTTCAATGAGGCAGCATCTTCGGGAGATGTCAAACATGATACATGAGCTAAAGTCGGCAGGTCATACCTTAACTGACGAACAGCAAGTTCATGCTGTTGTAAGGTCTCTTCCTGATAGCTGGGAACATATGAAAATCAATATGACGCACAATGAGAATATCGTCACTTTTGATGATATTGCGCATCATTTGGAATTAGAAGATGAGCGCCTAGAGGCTGCAAAATCCTCTACCCATGCTTATGTTGCTGAATCAGGTTTGGGCAAAGCTTCGGGCTTTAAGCGCAAGAGGAACTATAAATTCAACAATAAAGGAAAAGAGACTGATCAGCCACCCAAGAGAGCCAAGACCTTCCGACGCAAAAAGCGCGGCGGGAAGAAGGACAAGGTCGAGGTGACGTGCTACAATTGTGGCAAAATGGGCCACTTCGCTCGTGAATGCACTGAGCCGAAAAAGGTACCACGTTCCTCCACCACTTTGAGTAATGCTTTTGTTCTAGCACTGTAATGCTTGCTGAATCTCATCCAATGTGGACTGTAGACTCAGGAGCAACAGACCACGTAGCTAGAGACCGAGAAGCATTTGTGGAGTATCGTCGAATACAGCCTGGAAGAAGATGGATATATGTTGGAAATAACTCTAGAGTTGAAGTGAAGGGTATCGGCACATGTAAATTAAATTTTCGTGGTGGTCGAAACCTATTCCTACGTGATATCCTCTATGCTCTAGATATTCGGCGAAACTTGGTCTCTGTAGTTGTTCTTCTTAGCTTAGGTTATGTTTTTAATTTTCATGGTGACTGTGTTGACATTTTGTTTGGAACAGTTTATTACGGTTCTGGTTATGTATTGAATGGTTTTATGGTGTTAGACATTGACTATGATATGTACAAAGTTAATGTTGATGGCTATTTTTCTTTAATTGCATCTTCTAGTAATGTAGAGATTGATGCAAGTACTTGGCATGCTAGACTAGGTCACATTGGGCTACAAAGAATGAAACGATTAGCAAGAGAAGGCCTTTTGGGGTCACTCGCTAATATTGAACTGCCTGTATGTGAACATTGTCTAGCGAAAAAAATAACTAGAAAACCATTTGGTAAAGGAATCAGAGCTGAACTTTCATTGCAACTTATACATTCTGACATTTGTGGTCCTTTAAATGTGAGGGCGAGGTATGGAGCCTCATATTTCATCACTTTTATAGATGACTTCACTCGTTTTGATTATGTTTTTCTGATCTCCCATATGTCCGAAGCATTGGATTGCTTTAGGCGGTTTATAGCTTTGGTAGAGAATCAGTTGAACAAAACAATAAAGGCATTGAGAACCGATCGCGGACGTGAGTATCTATTTGAGCAATTCAAGGCTCTTTGTGATGAAAAGGGAATTGTAAGACAATTGACTATTCCTGGTACTCTGCAACAAAATGGGGTTGCAGAAAGAAGGAATAGAACCCTTTTGGAAATGGTTAGGTCTATGATGGCGTAGGCAAATCCCCCTGTCTCATATTGGGGAGATGCGTTATTGACTGCTGTCCATATACTTAATCGTGTGCCCACTAAGTCAGTCGCTTCCACCCCTTATGAATTGTGGACTGGTAGGAAACCAGACTTAAGTAATCTACGATCTTGGGGATGTGCAGCATATGTTCACGATTCTTCCCATAAATATGGCAAATTAAGTCCTAAAGGGAAGAAGTGTATCTTTATTAGATACTCCGAACACTCAAAAGGGTACGTGTTCATAGGTGAACATACTGATGGAAGTGTGACTGAAATGGAATCATGAGATGTTACGTTCTTAGAGAACGATTTTCCTAGTAGAGGTGAGATCGATAAGGACTTCCAATTACATGAAATGGAAGATCCCGACAACACACCCACTAATGTTATTGAGGGAAAAACAGATTTACCTCAACATACAAGACCTAGTGGGAGTGTAGCGTCGCTTGGCGAACTGAATTCTCAAGAAGTTCAGTTGCGTAAAAGTAATCATAAAAGTATTCCCCGTCGTCGATTTGAGATTGAAGGGGAAGCATTTATGATTGCTCCACAAGACGATGCAAAGCCTAAAATAGTTCAAAAGGCTCTCTCATCTCCGGACAAGGAAGAATGGGAAAAAGCTTTGGAAGATGAAATTGAGTCTATGAGGACAAACCATGTCTGGGACTTGATTGATATGCCACCCAATCGTAAGGCTATTGGAAATAAATGGATTTTCAAGATTAAGTGAAGGACGGATAGATCCATTGAAAAGTATAAGGCTCGCCTTGTGGCAAAAGGCTATACTCAACAAGAGGGTGTAGACTATGAGGAAACTTTTTCACCAGTTGTAAGATTTGCCTCCATACGTCTTATTCTAGTCATTGTTGCACATTTGGACCTATAATTACATCAAATGGATGTAAAGACCGCATTTCTCAATGGAGAACTAGATGAAGAAATCTATATGAAACAACCGATAGGTTTCATTGCTGAAGGTCAAGAGCGTAAAGTTTGCAAACTTCATCGCTCAATTTATGGCCTTAAGCAATCGTCTAGACAGTGGTATTTTCGTTTTCATCGAGCCATAACTTCTTTTGGGTTCACGATGATCGAAGAGGATCACTGTGTGTATATCAAACGGTCCGAGGATAAATTTATGATTTTATCTCTTTATGTGGACGATATTCTGTTGGCTGGAAATGACAAGGGTTTGGTTATAACCATAAAAGAATGGTTGTCTTCTAATTTTGAAATGAAGGATATGGGAGAAGCTGCATATATACTGGGAGTTAAGATTGAAAGAGATCGATCAAAGAAACTCCTTGCTATGTCACAAGAGTCTTATATAATGAAGATTCTTGAACGCTTCAATATGCAACACTGTAATCCCATTGATACCCCTGTCGTGCAAGGCGAAGGCCTAAGTACTAAGATGTGTCCTAAGACTCCAGAAGAAAAGAAAGAAATGGTAACTGTTCCTTACGCAAGTGCTGTCGGAAGTTTGATGTATGCTATGATGTGTACTCGACCCAACATATGTCATGCTGTGGGGTTAGTAAGTCGATATCAATCAAATCTTGGTCCAGCACACTGGAAAGCAGTTAAGAGGATCCTGAGATACTTGAAAGGCACTATGGACTATCGACTTTGCTATCAAGGGAGCGATCTATGCTTATTAGGATACTCTGATGCTAATTGGGGAGGAGACCTAGATGAGCGTAAATCGACGTCTGGATATGCGTTCTTGCTTAATGATGGGGCAATTTCTTGGAATAGCAAGAAACAGACATGCATAGCTTTATCTACAATGGAGGCAGAATTTATTGCATGTTCTGCTGCAGTGCAAGAAGTAGTATGGCTAAAACGTTTCTTAGAAAATTTAGCCATAGTCACTGATGTTCCAAGACCAGTGACAGTATATTGCGATAGTCAAGCAGCCATTGCCTATGTAAAAGATCCCAAGTACCATGGTAGGACGAAGCACATTGACATAAAGAATAACTTCCTCAGAGATATAATAGCGCAGAAGGAAGTAGTCCTACAATATATTTCAACCAATAGGATGGTTGCTGATCCATTTACGAAGGCTGTTCCAAGAGACGTGTTCTTGACCCACAGGATGTCTCTAGGATTACGTAGAATGTGATTATGATATGTAATATTGTTGAGGATTACTGGATTATGTGTGTATATGTATTGTACTTGTTAGTTAATGAATTGATGTTTTATCAATTAGTACAATGTTATAAGACTAGCACAAATACACATATATTGTTGAAAGGTATGTCCCCAGGCAATGATTGGCTCACTCACACGAGCAATCACCTCAGACGCTATAGTAAGCGGGTTGAGATGAGACGATATGTACTATAAATGCTGGAAGAGCAGTTTAGTATATAAAACAATTTAATGTCGCCTTGATCGAAATCAAGATGAGGTCTATTATTCGTATGTGATAAGACCGAACATGATAGTCCCATAATCATGTATGCCTGAAGGTAGCCGGATGCGAGTACTAAATTGGGCGCTGTGGAAAGCGAGTTGATATAGCACTCGGGCTAAACATGTGTATGTGAGAAGCATGTGACTATGTTTAGGCTAAGATTCGTATAGTGGATATGATTAATAAATGGCATACGCTCTTATAGAAAGAGAAATCCACTATAGCATGTAATTCATACTACATGTGCTTTATTTGACCAATAAGTGAGATGAGTACAATTATCCCTATTTATTCATCGTGTGAGTCCTTAAGGTAATTTATAATTTACCTTACTCTGTGCCCTATGTTACTTCTGACTATGTTCTCAAAATAAAAGATCAATGTTGCTACTTTAGCATGTTACCGGCGGTCATGAATAGATATGGCTTTATGGGACGTGTCTAGGAAGGCAGTTGTTCCGAAATGGAGAGAGACATGAGTGCGAAGGAAGACTATTGTTGTTTTACATCTATCACATGTGTTTACTGGTCGACCAATTATTTCGCCTTCAATGGTTTTCGGAAATAATTGTAAATACATGGTGTTTTTGAGAAAAGTCAAGTATAACCTTTAAGGGATAGGTATACTTGGATTGATGTGACAAAATATGTCTGGGGCACTGTGAGACATCGATTATTTAATTATTTTTTGGGGTTGTAGCCATTATGTTGTCCCTAATAGGTACATAATTAGAGCTCCCAAGTGCAGGTGTACTCACTGGTCGCACGGCTTTCTTGCCAATATGAATTGTTTCTAAGGTAGATGAATGTTGAATGCTTTATGTTCTTGATAGAGCATCATCAAACTCATCATGTGCGAGTAGGAGATGTTATATCTCGTCGATCCGCCCATGATGTGTGTGTCCAAGAGATACCATTTGCTCTAATAAGAGGTGTGTCTGAAAGACACCTTTTGAAGAGGTGCGAAGAGAGTCTCTTAATGAAAGTTAAGACAACCTCTTCGGTAGATGAACAAGACACGAAAAAGAGAAATTAAAAACTCTCTCTCTCGATCAAGGCATTAGGATTCCGTTTCTACTTTTAGAAGTCAATCGGCATTAACGCTGTGGAACAAGAATACTTTCCTTGTGATTTTATTCGGACCAACGTGAAGTAGATTCATTTATCGTTTGCTGGTAATTCAACGTACGATTCTGGAAATTTTGTTTTGGAGTGCATCGAACAGCTTAGTCGATTCTCCCGATACACGCTTCCAACAGCAGGGGTATCCACCAGGTGGGTATCCTCCGCCGGGTGGATACCTTCCTGCGTATTCTCCTCCGCCTGCAGTTTATCCACCAGCTACTTTTCCTAGTCCTTTAGTTCCATATCATCCAGGTATTGATCGTAACTGCGATTGTCAGAGTAGTAATTGTATTATGAACATCTTAGCTGTAACTTGTAGCTGTTCTTTCATTTTTTTACCCTTTTCTATTGGAGTCGGGAGCTATTGATGTTGTTGAACTTAAAAGTGCATTGTGACTGTCGTCTTTTCTTTGCTGCGTAAAGCTGAATTTACTCCTGTAATTGGTTTTTAATTCCGAAGTTGAAGGGATTTCGCTGAGACACTGACAGTCACTAGTTTTCTCTCTTTAGTGTTTTCGTTCGGTAAAACCTGTTCGCCCTTGTGATGTCAGTTTCACAAAACCTTCTTTCTTCTTTTCTGCTCAGTGACAAATAGAAGTAGGTGAAACAATTGTAAGCAGCGGAATGGGAACTCGGGTTCAAAGATGATGATTATTTTGGAGTTCTGTTTTTCTCACTGAGCTTCTTGCTGGCGTCATGTATGAGTCCATCAACGTAGATCAGATAGACATGCAAATGACGCAACTCTAGTTATTTAGCTTCTCTATGACGGCTGTCTATGTTTCTTGATCTGGTTCCCTGCGTGTTTATAGGGCATGGTCTTGGTACGAGAACAATGGTAGCTGGGAGTTGCACTACTACTAGCCACACGTATTATGGTGCTCATAATCTCGCATATGGGCCTGTCTACGGCCATTTTGTATAGTTTAAGCACGGAAAGTTCAAGCACGGGAAGTTTGGAAAGCGCTGGAAACATGGCATGTTTGGAAAGTACAAGGGCAAGTTCTTCAAAAGATGGAAGTGAATCATCACATCTGTCTTGCTGGGGGACTGTTGTTGGCTCTCGACTGTTACTCCTATGACCGTGTGGTTCTATTATGCGATTCGTGGTATATTGGTGGAATACAACAAGTACTGAAAATGCTTCCTGGGTGTTTTTTTTTTTTTTTGCTAAAATGCTTCCTGGGTGTTGTTGGTAAAAGAGAGTACTCTATTATTGAGATCAAAAAAAGTATTTATAGGCTTAGCCGCTTAGGTTAAGCCTTGTATAACTATATGGGCCAAATACATAAATGGGCCCAACTTGCTAACACTATAAAATAATAAATAATAAATCCGACACTGTGTATCTACGATTGGTTGCTCTCTTTGAGAAATTGGTTTGAGTCTTTTAACAATGGCAATTAATTTGCTTACTAATTTGAGATTCGTTAGAATTACTGTTTGATCAGCTTTTGGTATGATGAAGTTTAAGAGCTTTGCTCTGCATGTTGAAAACAAGTGAAGATGCTTTGGCTGACTTTGAGTAGGAATTTCTGGGTAACTTTTCCTGCAAATGTCTTTAGTTCTGATTGAATGTGGTTGGCATTTGGTTTGTTCAAAAAGCCAATGAATTTGGCAGTCTTGAGAGGAGGATGAAGGGTCAATAGGTCTGATGGAGGCTGAGAAATTGCTCATGGTGATTAACTATAATTTCGTGATTTCATTGATCAAAATGAAAAGATAGCGGACGCATGATTATGACAGTGTTGTCGTTCTTTTCAATTGCTTGAATTGTCCCGTTTGCTCAAGACCTGGTGTTGGATGAACTTTTTTTCTAGTTCTCCCCTTTTCTTTCTTCAGACCATTTGACTTTTCCCAGGTCTTGGGAAGTCCATTTATATCTGCTGATGAGGAATATAATTCTTGCTGAAACTCTTGGAGGGCGAATGTTCGCGAGTTTGAGGCTCTGATTATTTTTTGGAAAACGAATAATTTGGGAGGTATTTTCCTAAAAAATAATCGCTTGTATCATTTGAAACGATTAATTAATAATTTTTTTTCATTGTCGACAAAAAAGTATATCTAATCATTTTTAGGTTAATATTTTTCAAATAATTTAATTTCCATGAAATAAATGCACCATAATATTCAAGTGATTTCTTTTTTGGCCTTTTAATTCAAGCATTCTGCGGAGAAAATGAACAACGAAGGGTGGTGACAATTCTAATTTTAGAGGATGTTATACTTATTAGTTCCTTTAGATCGATAGATTTGTTCAAACCGGAAAAAAAGAAGGAAATTATGGTTATATATTCTCAGATTCATGTGTCACGGACCGTAATTTTCTCATACTCCTGTACCCTTGTGAGTGGTGCTTAGGGTTATCAGATGAAGAGTGAGTAATGCAGAAATAATGAATACAACTGGGTCATGGAATGGTGTCAGGAGCTTTGTTGCTAGGAGTTCTAAGATGGAATAAATATACTCTTAGGAGCTCTGAAAGCAGAATTGGTCTCCCATGTACAAACTGATTGTGAACTGATGCCGCTTTTCTGATGAGGCCATGACAGGCCCAAACCAATTGTGGTGCTTAAAGTATTTTGCGTGTATCGTTCAATGGACTAGACGCCCGAGCTTAGCTAGGCGTGGTGCGATTCAATACGATGAAGCTATTCATCATATTGTTCTTTGGAACAACTAGTGAACAAAATTTGGCTTGGTGTGAACGACCCACCAGGCTTTGGGCTAGTTTATGGCTAAGGAACTGCTGGCCCGTGATAGATGATATTAGAGCAAGATCCCTTCAGTAGGTGAGTGAGTTGAAGAAAACCTATGGTCTACCCAGTTCTATGAGGGCGGAGAATGAATCACTAGGGCCAAAAGATATTCAGACAAAAAGCAGCTCTTGACTAGCTTCGAGGATGACAATGGGGGCACAACAAAGAACTAATTCCTCATTGAATAGGGAAAATGTTTCTAGATCAATTTGGCGAATCTCAAGATGGGTCTCCGGCTATGTTATCAACAAGGGGAAAAACCTCTATTGGTTTGTTGAATTCATGAGAATCCGAAAGTAGGCAAAAAAAGGTGCTGTCAAAATGGGTCAGTTGGCAAAAAATGCTGCACTTGTCAGGGAAAGCACAAGTGAACAAGGGTGTTGAATGGCTCTGATTGGAAAAAGCCATTAGTGGAGAGAAGTTGTTTTGTTGGGTGAGCGTCCACCACTCATGTAAGTCCCAAAAAAGGGGCATTGATGGTCAAGAAGCAACGCAGGGAAGCGATAGAACAGCTACAACAAGGGCATTGAGAGATTGAGCAAGGGAGAATGTCACGGACCTTGATTCTCTTGCACTTCGATACCCTTGTGAGTGGTGCTTGGGTTATCGGGTAAAAGTAAGTGATACAAAAGGGATGAATACAATTGGGTCGTAGGAGTGGTGTCAAGACAGTTGATGCTAGGAATTCAAGGATGGAATGAATATACCCTGAGGAGCTTTGAAGGCGGGGTTGGCTTCCTGTGCATAAACTAGTCGGGAGCTACTGCTACTCTCCAGATGAGGACACGGCAGGATGAAACCAGTTGTGGTGCCTAAAGTATTTCGCATAAATTGTTTGATGGACTAGACGCTCAAGTTTAGCTGAGCGTGGTGCGATCCAATATGAGGAAGCTATTCGCCGTATTATTCTTTGGAGCAACTAGAGTACGAGAGCTGGCTTGGTTTGAACGACTGACTAGGTGCCACACGAGCTATTCCATGGCCAAGAAACTGCCAGCCCATGGCACATGCAATCGAGTTGAAAAGTAGACTCGTTCGACTATAACCTAGCTGGTGGTGCCGAGATCATTCCTAATAGAGAGTGGTTGTCATTTTCAATACACTAGTTACATATAACATAAAGAGACATCGTATTAATAATGTCAATCTTTCATTATTTAGGTATTTAACAAATATCCTCGGATACCCACTTAACGAAAAATCCTTTGAGATATGTCTACGTCTGCCAATAGAAGCTGAAAACACGAACATGCGTGCACGGACAAGCGGTTTGACATGTTTGGAAAGCGAGGTAGGTACTTTGTTTTTAGGGGTGAGAAAAAATTTTAATAAAAGTAAAAGCTAACTATAGTCTACAACCCTTGATTGACCGATCAAGTTCTCAAATCAGCATCCGAAATGGCCTGCATATTAGGAAGCGGCAGGTGCCAGATTTTGACGGCAAAGTCCCGATGACTCCTTCCGTTCTTTGCCCAGGTGATCATTGACTTGGATCGCTTCCTTTAAGGCGGGTCTCATCTGCCGCCGAGCATATTGTTCCGAAAGCGTCTCACAATCAAGAATTAAAGGAGTCGTGTGTCTATAACAGTGATTTTTTTTGGTTAGAAGAATTGAAGTACCACCAGGAAATGCATCTCAATCTCAACAAGCTGAATGTTAAGATTCCTATTGATGATGACGGATTTTGTAAAATTACTGGGCATTTGACAAGCGTCATCGTATTTCAACTTGAAGGGGTGACTGAAAAAAACTAGCGATTCAGTTGCCTGAGTCAATTTGGGTCAACCCATCGGTCGTGTGAATGGTTTGTCAGCCACCATAATGAAATGACCATCTATCAAATCCAACCCGCTAGTTGAAAGTAGAAAACTCTATAAATAGCTGTTTAAGAGTTGAGAATCAGGTTTGGAACATTTGACTCTGATATGAATTACATACAATTTCTCTCATTCTCCAATTTTTGATTTAAGCGTCGGAAGGCCAATCCGTGTGAAAAAAACCAACCAAAGGGAAGCCAAAAACGTATCCTCCATTTTGATTTGACTAAATTGAGTTTGATTCAGTGGGGGGAAGGTGACGCTTGGCAAGGCCGCCGTGACCTGGGCGAGGGCCAACCTCGCCTAATCTAGCGAGGGGAGCCATTGCCGGGGCTCGCCCGCCCTCGCCAAGGCAAGGGTCGGCCGTGCCTCGCTTGTGCGGGCAATGGTGGCCTTGTCTGAGCGAGGCTAGGCAGCTGGCCATGGCCGGTGGCCGGTGTCCGGTCATCGGTCAAAGGTAGAAGAAGAATAAAGAAAAGAAAAAAAATCAGAAAAAATTTAAAAAATCGAAGTGTACTTTCTAAACTTTATCGTTTTGAAGTGTACATGTTGACTGTACATGCTGACTCAACCTCTGGCAAACCACATCAGTTTCAAAATTTAATAAAAAAATGTCACGTTGGATTTCCGGTCAAATTGACCAGAGTTGGTACTTAAGTAATCGTTTTTCAAAAAGTTTGTCACTTAAGTGATCCGGCGAAAACTTTTAGAACTAAAGTGAGCGTCACACATAAGTTTTGGCATTTCTAGTGTTGTTCCTCCCATAATAATAGTCGTAGATTTTCCTGGAACGTTTGGACGTGGAGATAATTCTTCTGCTCTCTTATCTTTGAGTGGAAGATCAACTCATCTTATGTCTTTATTTTTATGGTTTTTTATTAGTTTGACAGGATTCTATCGACTCAAACATTAAGTGAGGGGGTGTCCAAAAAAAAAAAACCATTAAGTGAGGGAAGATTTTATCTTATTAACCTCAAGCAATAATGAGTATTTGCTTTAGTATTGTTTGTTCCGTGTTATTACCTTTTAATAGTTAAATAATTGATGTACGTGCCCCTTTTCTTACATAATTGTCGCTGGTATAAATTTTGGACTTAATCCTTGACTAATATATACTTCGATGCAACTTACTTTTCTAGCATTAGTGTGCAACCAATAACCTTTTCCATTCTCAATAGACCTAATATATAAACAACATGTGCTCTTAACATATATTATAAAAAGGGATACTTGATACGAAGGAAATAAGTAATTTATTTCATACTTGATACTTGATTGTACTTGATACGAAGGAAATAAATTGATTGGATCAATTTAACAGGTCTACTTGATACGAAGGAAATAAGTAAAAAACTACTCTTTTACTTAAATTGTAGAATATTAATTTTTTCAATTTTGCTTTTTATTAGTAACTGCTTTTCAAAACACTTGACCCTCAAGTATTGATTCTTCATAAAACAGATGGGCACCTACAAGATAAACCACCGTAAGTAAGCTAAATCTTAATACCAAGTGTCTTAGGGAGAATTTGACCAGGCTTTGTGAATCTATGGCTCGTCCCATGGGATGAGAGATAGAGTAGAGAGTTGGAAAATTCTCTCTTTATGATCTAATGGAACGAGCTAGATTCACAAGATATGATTGTTAATAGTAATGAGATTAAAGAAAAGATCATAAATGTTGCAGTCGTTTGAAATAGCTGTGAATTATTACGCGTCATGAAGGTACTAGTAAAATTTTAAAATTTTGAGAGAATTTCTGCGTAATTGAAGCTGTTGCACAAATGATGTACCAAAGAATCTCTCAAAAGCAAAGGAGGAGCTCATGCCCGGCACATGTCCCTCAAACTTTGTAAATTGCTTTGAAATGAACCTTTTGATACCTTAGTCAGTCCTCACGATGAATGCTGCGAGAGTAATTTTCTGATGCACATATATATGTGTATATTAGGGCCGTGCCTTTTTTCAATCATTTTTTTGATTAACGAGTTATAAATACGAGATAATTTGAAATATATCTAATCAAGTTTTCATATTCATATATAGAAAAAAGATGGCTAGATATCGATGAAAGTTTTCTAAATCTTGGGTACGTGAATCACATATTTAATTCGAGGAAAAGGAGGAATGGCGACGCGTCCAACTAACGCTTAAAGCAGATATGTACATCCCAGTCATCATCTATCGCATCGATTCTTCAATTATTTTATGTTTATATCATTTTGGTGATCTCAGTTTTTCAGTGTTTGCCTTGGCTTGCGTTTCCTTCTACCCTCCTCTCCCGCGCTCTGTTCATCCGATCAAAGCAGCAACAGCAACGCGCGATTCTCATCTCCCCTACCACAACGTACGATCTCCCTCCCTCCCTCTCTCTCTGTGCAATTGATATCGACATGGTTCGTCTCTTCCGATTTTGTACTTGCGTCTTCCTCTGTCGTGTTTGTCTGTTTTTTTTTTCTTCTCTTTTTTTGTCCTGAGTTTGAATTGTTCGAACATTGAATGTCGCTTCCATGACAAATGGGTATTGCTTTTTCACGGCGGTGAAACGGTGGGGAGTAACGGGGTCGCGTTTGATTTCGCTTCGCTTGCAACATTCTGGATTGTTTGTTGCTCAAGAACTCGATTGGCAACTGATTGGTATGATGCGAGTCATTTGCGAGGTTGCTGTTTCGTAGTACCTTGCAAATATGAGAGTTTTTGACATTTTCGTTTGTCTATCATATTCATCTCATGGTATCTTAAACCAGGAATGAGTCCCTCTATTCAGTAGGGGTAAGCATGATTGCAAGGTAAAACCGAGAATTGGAAAACAATTTCCACTGGTCCGATTCCAGGTTTCAATATGCTCCTGTATGTTCTAGTTTCATTTTTTTAAGGAATTGGAACCAGGAAACAAATTTGGAACGAGAAAAAATGAGGGTATCCATTCGATGTTATTTCCTTTTATAACGACGATATCTTGTCTGAAAGATTTCCTTTTATTTCTTTTTTTTGTCAAATTTTATTTTTTTCTTTTTTATTATATCATCAGATTTTTTCTTGACTAAAATTTGCCATATTATTTGAAAATTAAATTGTGGTTCTTTATTTTTTTCTTTTTAATTTCTATGAATAGTCTTGATCCTTAATAACTATTTACAAGGATACTCGTGCCAAGATCAAAGTTGCTTGTATTTGAATTTTTCCTCCACGAGCTGTGTTGGGTGAAAATAATCCATAGTTTATATTTAGAAGAGGAATATGTACTAAGGAAAATTTGCGAATTTTATTTTAAAAATATCAAAAAAAGATGAAGAAAATAGTTCTATGATCTTCGTGTGGTTTGTTTTTCTCAATCCTCACGTTAATTTTAAGGTTTGAACTCCCCAGTCCCCACCTCTTTCCGTTCAACCGAAAGTGAATTTGATTGTTAAACCAATAAAAAAAATATTTAGTATGTAGAAAAAAGCGATTAAATTTATCTATTAGGTATTTAACATGAGTTTTCTTTACACGTGTGTCGTTCAGTTACCTAAATAAGAAATTATAGCATCATTACTACTAAGAATAGAACAAGTAATTGTATGTATTTGTGTTTCTTACGAAGAAAATTGAGTCAATATATAGATTAGGTAGCTTTACTTTTAACCCATTATTTATCACGTCATCAACAATGACATTGTTTCTAAGGTGAAGTGTATTAGCCATTAGACATTATATTCATTACCATACTCGGAATATGTATTAGAAACATAGTCACCTACCAATTGATGATTGAATGTAAACAAGAAAAAATTAAATTCATACCCATTATTCACCACATACAAATGTATTTGCCCGTAAGCTCTAACCGCATTTTTTTATTAGGAAATAACATCAATGCATGCGGCCAAAAAGGAAAAAAAAAAGAAACATGATAGACCTTAGAGTCGACTCTAAAACTTGGAAATGGGTAGATTTTAGATTGCAGGTGAAACCTGTAAGGATATCTTGTATTAAATTCATACTCATTACAGGTTTCACCTGAAACCTAAAACTGCTCATCCTCAGTTTGTGCTTTTTGTTGCCCAAGAAATAATTTTGTATTTGTGGTCCTGTTGAATTAAGAGGTCAAGCCTTTGCTAAGTTACTAGATGATCCTTGTCAAGCAAACAGGTCCAATGTCAAGCTTATTTGACAGACTGCGGTGTCACTCGACTCCATATTGCTTGTGTTGGGCAGGCCTACTAGTTACTTTCTCGGCATCCTATAGCATTATTTGTCATTGAATAAACATGGATCAGCTTGACGTGCACTCCGCTGACAAAAGAGTTTTCTTGAACGTTGCTGGGAACGCTACGTGGCAATACATGCACCACGGGTCATATGCTTCACATGGATGTACTTCACAGGGATATCCTCCGCAGGGTTATCCACCAGCTGGGAACCCTCCGTCGGGTGGAATCTCGAACCTTGCTGGGTACACAATGGAGCAATGCATGCAGCGCGGGTCATATCCTCCACATGAATATTATCCGCAGGGGTATCCCCCACAGGGGTATCCACCAGCTGGGTATCCTCCGCCGGGTGGATTCTCGAGCCTTGTTGGGTACGCTGTGGGGCAATGCATGCAACGCGGGTCATATCCTCCACAAGGATATCCTCCGCAGGGGTATCCACCATCTGGGAATCCTCCGCGGGGTGGATTCTCGAGCCTTGTTGGGTACACCGCGGGGCAATGCATGCAACGCTGGTCATATCCTCCACATGGATATCCTCCGCAGGGGTATCCACCAGCTGGGAATCCTCCGCTGGGTGGATTCTCGAGCCTTGTTGGGTACGCTGCGGGGCAATGCATGCAACGCGGGTCATATCCTTCACATGGATATCCTCCGCAGGGGTATTTACCAGCTGGGTATCCTCCGCCGGGTGTATACCTTCCTGCCGGTTATCCTCCTTCACCTGCGGCTTATCCACCACCTGAGGGACATACGCTAGGTCCTTATCCCTGTCCTCCAGGTCCATGTTAATCAGGTATTGATCGTAACTGCGATTGTCAGAGTAGTAATTGTATTATGACCATCTTATCTGAAACTTGTAGCTGTTGTTTCATTTTTTGCCCCGCGCCCCCCCCCCCCCCTTCTTTTTTTTTTATTGGAGTTGGGAGCTCTTGATGTTGTTGAACTTAAAAAGTGTATTGTGACCGGCGTCTTTATCTTTCTGCGCAAAGCTGAATTTACTACTGTAATTGGTTTTGACTCCCGAAGTTGAAGGGATTTCGCTGATGTCACACCCTGTACCCCACTAGAACGCAACATCCCGTCACGGTCGATTATGGTGCAATGCTTCCAGAAAGCATTGTCGACCCAACGCCCAATTAGAGATTAAACACATGCGGAAGCAACGCATATAATTAAATATATACACCCGTACAGTATAATACATGAGACTAAGGTAGAACAACCAAATAGCAATCAAGAACCTCAGAAAATATATACACTGATGTTACCAACGAAAACTTTTTTTTTTTTACAATGTTCACTACAACCAAAAAGGAAACACCAACAGCTGGGAATAACCAAACAGTCACTTCTCCGTTCTGCTCCATCTCCACCGGGGTGCATGCTCGACGACTGCTGGATAAAATGCAGTATTCCAAAAAGAGGTGGTAACCTCGGCATCCTACTGCTGGGGGTCTGAAAATGTGGGTTATTACAACCGTGAGACGAATCTCAGCGAGTATAACCCCCTAAACCTAGGTTAGGCTAACATACAATCTCCTGACTGACAACACAAAACAACATTGCAATCCAACTCATAAATAAACTCCGATCTAGGCCCTCTGGCCTAGATCACTTACCTGGCTGACCCTGCAGGTTATTCATAATAATCATATAATCAAATCACATACCCAAGCACTCGGTTCACGCGTACGTCAAACGCATGCTCATACTCAATATCGATAATATCGCGTGTCATTCACCGAGTCCCGCATGCTCGCATTCTGGCTCACGCATTCTTGTGCATGCAAATGTCCACATTCATGTCTTAGCTCACTAGCCCACACTAGCACACTGGAACTTTCTCAATTTATCATTTAATATGACCCGCGTAAAACGCATCAGGTGAAATGTGATCTCACTAGCCTATACTGGCACACTGGAACTTTCTCAATTTATTTAATCACAACACTTCGTGGCCCGCGTTAAAATGCATCAACTGGCTCAGTGTCTCTAGCCCGCGTCAAAATGCATCAGGCGCAACACCGATCTCCTCACGAACCAGAGCTTGCGTAAAACGCATCAGGTTGGTCGTCTTCCGAACGTACCGGGCATCGTCCCGCGTAACACGCATTAGGACGGCACACCCCACGTAACATGCATCAGGGCGAAATGTGATCATACGAACATACAGCCAATTATTATATGAACCCCGCGTAACACGCATCAGGGCATTTAGGTGATCACATGCTCATGGCAGGCACGCATTCTCGCATAATTTATCACACGTATCATTCTCGGCATTCACAATGCGTGACCATGCAATGCAGTATAATGCACCATGAGCAACAACCAGCATAGGTACTCAGTCAATTTCATGCCGCAACAATTGTTCAATGGCCAATTAATACTGTGCGGCCCAATTCACAATGGATAATTCAATAATCCAATCAAGCCATTAAATGATCAATCACACTCCGCACGAGTCGGCCACGCAGTCACGTGACATGGCATTATTCAACTTCCCAACAATTGGGCACAACAATCAACCAGTCATTCAGTCCGGGCACACCTGGCAGTCCAATCACATAATCACCAACTAATCCGAATTAGCCCAATAATTAGTTCTAATAATCCCACTAATTTTTCTTGAATTTATTCCACCCATTTGTCCTCAATCCAGTCCGAATTTTATACCGATACTACCTAAACCAGTCCAGACTACACCGATAATACCTAGGCCAGTCCAGAAAATTCACAATCAGTACTAATTCGGGTTTAGGAAATATACTCACCTAATTCTGGACCACGACGACGGGGAACGGTGGCCGATCACTAATAAACAGTGAAATCGCCGGCAGAATTCTCGGGCGCGCGCACTGTTCACGGCGGTACTGTTCACTATGCACTGTTCACGGGCTGAACAAACAGGGCTAGACAGTGGTCGGCGAGATGGCGGAAACGGCCACGGCGTCGTACGGACGGACATGAACACTAAATCCGTACGGACGTGAACAGTACTCCATACGGACACTGTACGAACACAGCTCGACGGCGACGTACGGGCGTGCTGGTCGGCTGGGTGGTGACGGTACGGCGATCGGAGCTCCGGTGAAGCTCCGGCGAGGCTCCGAAGCGAGTGCGGTGTAAACCCGGGAGAGAAAAAGAAGGAAAAAGAGAGGGAAAAACGAAAGAGGAAGGGCTGGACAGAGGTGAGGCTAGGCCTGGAGGACTGTGGTGGTCGATGGCGGGGCACGGCGGTCGACGGCGGTGCTTTGGTGGCCGGCGACAAGCTCCGGCGAGGCAAAATCAAGAGAGGAAAAGAGAGACAATGAGAGAAAAATGGGAGAAGCTGCTGTTCTGGGGACAAATCTGCACATGAGGGGAAGTGAGGAGAGAGAAACTGATCTGAATTGGTCAAAAAAGGCAGCCCAAAGTGCCACGTGTCGCCGATTCGTCGGTTTTGACCAAAATACCCATAATCCGATGGTTCTAAATCAATCTTATCCAAAAAGTGAGGAGTAAAATGGTCCTTGGCCTTCAGTAATGCAGCTGATAACTCTGATAATTATCCTAAAATTTTTCCAAAAAAATTCGGAATTAATACCGGCCTAGGGGCAAAATTATCATTTTTTCAGTCCTGGGGCGAAATTCCAATTTTCGCACATACGCGTTCCATATGTGTGTGGCCAACATAATATAGCGTCGGATTCGCGAAATTCACTTTTTAAGCCCTCGGAAATCGACTGCGAAGTTTCGGGAATAAAATAATATTATTTTTTCAATTTTTTGGCGAAATTCCAATTTCTAACTAGATTAGTCCCAAATGTGCGTGGCCACACCAAAACGACGTTGGTCTTGAAAAATAATCGTAAACGTCCACAAAATTTTGACGTCGAAGTTCGGGTCCAATCTCGCGATCAAATTTGCTCATTTTAAAATTCTAGAGCCTCTCACTAACGGGTGGCTATTTAGGTGTTACGCGTATCGACCTAGGGTTGTTCGAATCGTAATGACCTCGATTTTCGAAAGAGCACGAGGAATTATCACTAGTACCGGAGGTCTCGGTCATTTAGGTTAGTTCGGGAATCATTCGCCATGTGTACTCCTGGTCATGCGGAATCACCCGCGATCCGATCGTACATCATTGGCCGAATCGAATCCGTCAACTTCCTAAGATCGGTCCACGTTGGTCCAAAATATTCCCTCGACGTTCTTCGAAGTTCGTGCCTAACTTGCGATCGGGTCCCCAGTCCACGTACCCATTCCTATTTAGCCTTTCCCATAAGGTTAGTATCCCGTGATTGATCAGGTCTGGGTGAGATTTTCTAAATTAAATGAGAAATAATTTACACTTTATTGATCCCGAAAATAGGTCGAAATTCAGGATGTTACAGCTGAGGCACTGACGGTCTCTGGTTTTCTCTCTCTGGTGTTTTCGTTGGGTAGGACCTGTTCACCCTCGTGATGTCAGTTTCACAAACCCTTCTTTCTTCTTGCTAGCGTCATTCATGCATGAGTCCATCAACGTAGATCTGATAGACATGCAAACGACGTAACTCTGGTTATTCAGCTTCTCTATGACGGCTATCTATGTTTCTTGGTCCGGTTCCCTGCGTGTTTATAGGGCATGGTCCTGGTATGGGAACAATGGTGGCTGGGGGTTTCACTGTTGCTTATGGGGCACACCACAAGTCGCAAAAGCTCTGAGGGCACCAGGATATACAGTTTTATGGATGAATTTCTGTAAACTGTATTCGGTTTTCTTGATAAAAGGAAACAAGTAAAGAACTGTTTTGGTTCGTATGTACATTTAAGTTGTAATCTTGATCAATCTTGACCGAATGCTCCCCCTTTTCTTACCAACTTAAGGATAAGTTTTGCCAACCTTGACCAATATTATATATGTATATTGTATAAGAATATGATGTGATGTAACCGACTTATTTTACATAGTTTGCAACCAATAATCTTTTCTATTCTCAATTGACTTAATATAATGACACTGGTCTTGATAAATTTTATAAAATATAAATTGACTCTTCCAATATCCCAATTAGTAGTACTAATTATGGAAATTATTCCAAATACATTTTATTATAGTGTAATGAAATATTCTGTATCTCAAATACATGTATTAGAATAAATTATTCCAAAGAAAGAATCGAAGACCGATACTATCTATACTACTCAAGAAAGCAAACTTTTATATATGTGATGATCCAAATTTCAATTGGGGTAAATGTGTCATGGTAGGAATAGTTTAAGGTTTTTAGTAGCTTTTTCCATAATAATAATATTATTTTATGTATTTGTGCATATGCGCATGTATAACAACAACAACTGTAAAACCTTCCCTCATATGACGTTTGAGTCAATCGAATTTCATTACACTTACAAAAAAAAAAAATACTAAGTTGGCTTTTCCTTTAAAATATGTGACGATCCAAATTTCAAATGAAAGATAATGGAAAGAATGAGAGAGCACAAAGACTAGCTCCACCTCCAAACATTCCCAGAAAGTGTATCCCTTGATTTTGCATTGCCAAAATTTATTTTCGCAAGAAGATTCATCCTCACTCGTTAGGTTCTTTACCGAGATGATCCGCGAAATAAAAAGCGATAGTTCCATGAAAGTCAATTTCGCACAAAACCATATACACAGAACCAATTAGTGAAGAATCTAATCCTCGCGCTTTATGAGAGGGATTCCTAGAAGTTTAGGGTTCTCTCACTCTGGCTTCCGTGACAAGATCTCCTCCTTTGTTCCTGATGAGCTTTTCTTGGTTTAGGGTTTTTTTAGGCACTCATTGATCGGTTCTCTCTGTGTATAAGGTTTTGTGCGAAATTGACTTCATGGAATTATAACTTTTAGTTCGTAAGTCATATGTGAAAGACAAGATATGGCGATGGAAAATGAATGGTTCGATTTTCCAGGAAAGTTTGGACGAGAAGTAAGTTTTTGTTTTCTCTTGTCCCTTCATCTATCTTTTGTTTGGAAATTTGGAAAGTCACATATTTGAGAGGAAGAGCCAAACTTATCTTTTTTCTTTTGTTGTTTCGTTTATTAGACTAATGAGATTAAATATAAATATATATTTTTTGGTTGTAAACTAATGAAATTATATTGACTCAACTAGGGTTGAGCATGGTTACAGGTTCTATCCTGGAACTTGACTAATGAAAACTTGTAGGTTCCAGATTCCAAGGTTTGCAAGGTAGGTTTAATGTTCCAAAAATTGGGAAACTTGTTTCGACGGGTATGTTCCAAGTTCTAGGTAGGTGGAACTTGGAACCTAGAACCTGAACTTGTCTTCTTATGATTTTGTGGTGTTTTATGGCATTAGATGATGAGTGTATGATCTGGAACCACTAGTCTGAGCTTTCATTTTATGACTTGTTAATGTTTCATATTTTTCATGTGTTTAAATATAAATTGTGGTTAGTGGATCATAGCAGTAAGTGATTGTCATTAAATTTGATGATTCACTTCAATTCTTCAATTAATAATACAGGTGGAACATGAGTAGACTTTGGATCCGATCCTTGAACCTGTGATAGGGTAGGTTTTAAGTTTAAAAAATGAGGAACCTATTATCATGGGTGGAACCTATATGAAATATGGAACTGCTCACCCTAGTATCAATTCATACAATAACTTCTCATTTTAGTTATATTTATTTGAATCGTAATGTCAGGAAAACTAATCTTTTGTATTTTCTTTGATGAATGACAAACTTCTTCAATATTGTTGTATTCATTTTTGTTTTGTTTAACTAGAAATTCAATAAAAAAAAAGAACCTGTTAAATCCTGAAACCTACCCTAGAACTTGTTTTAGGGTAGGTTTCAGGATCAAAGTTCTGAAGAGTAGATTCCAGGTTCCAAAAAATGGAGAACTTGTACCCGAGGGTAGGTTCTACGTTCAATGTAGAACCTGTAAGAAACTTGGAACCGCTCACTCCTAAACTCAACTGTTAAGTGAGGGGAGGTTTTATTGTGGTTGTCAACTATTCATATGCATTTACAAATACATTCTATCATTATTTTTATTATTATTAATATTATTTTGCAGTCATATTTAATCACTTAAATTTACGCATGCACATAGCGCGTGCATAGATTCTATTCCATATTATTAATCTGATGCTTAACTTATATTTAATTTATCTTTCAGATATATAAGGTAAATCGATCTCTTGTAGCTTAAATATTAATAAAACCTATTTCTTTCGACTCTCTCATGAAAACTCCGCGTGCGATATCGATAGTTTGTGTACTAGTCTAAATTGTTTCAGATTTCTTCTTATAAAGGAAATAAGTACAGAACCATTTCTTTCAATTATATGTAGATTGTTAACATTTTCATTAAAAGAAACAAATTGATGATTGTTCTTCAATTGCTTTTCGAAAAACTTGGTGCTCAATAATTCACTTGTCGTACAATAGATCGGCACTTTCAAATTAAACCTTCACAAGCCAATCTAAATCTTTTATGCAACTGTCCCAGAAAGAAATCTCTACACAGAGCTTTGATTTTCCATTGAAGCTACACATTTTGTTCCAATGATAACTGAGAGAGTTCTCCGCTCCGCTTATCTAATGAGATGAGCTGCAGATTCGCAAGATCTGATTGGTAATGGCAACGAGTCCATGCAAAAGATAATTGCCTCGGTTAGTCATAAATGCTACGTGTGAAAGATGCTGCCCTCTGTCCGGACACGGCCTCTTTGCAAAACTATTTGGTAAAACTAAGAAGTGAGCTAACTAGAAAAAAAAAAAACGATAATGCTTACCAAATTAATGTGAGATTGCATGATTGCCAATTGCCAATTGCCAATTGCCAATTGCCAGCCTCTCCTAGATTGTGAGTAGAGATATGTCTGCATGAATAGTGTAACGAAAATAGCTAAAGTGAGGTAGCAAAAAGTTGATGTGGGTAAGGTGGTAGCAATGATAAGCTTGGTTCAACATAGAAGTAAAACTGGAAGATGAGTAATTAATAAGTGATTCCTATTTAATGCCACAATATGAATAGGTGATGTCATTTAGCAATAACCATTAAATAATTCAGTCCTTCTAGTAAATAACTAGGATTCTTCATATTTTTATTTTTCAGCATTAAATGCGAAAGCTCTGAGTGCATTAAGATAAATAGATTAATCGACTATTTTGTGCAAAATGCGATCGGGTTTTCGCGATGAAAGGAAACGAGTAAGGAAGCGTTTTTTGCAGATACGCACATTTAGCTCGTTTAGCTTTGTTGAATGTCTACGGGAACATAATTGAGAAAAACGACTCTTACCCTTACCAAAAAAAAAAATAAATAATTGAGAAAAACGAATAACTTGTTTTTTAACGGCTTTTGAAGAACCTAGCGCTCAGTTCACCCTTCGTATGAGAGACCGGCACTAACCTCCACCAGCCATTCTATATTTTATATCCAAGAGTTTCCGAGAGAAATCACTACTCAGAGATCGAGTTTTCTACTGACGTTACACAAGTTTTTGTTCCCTAGAGAACCGAGAGAATTCTCTTTTCTCTCTGATCTGATGGAATGAACAGAAGATTCCCAAGATACGAGCGGTAATGGCGATGGGTATGGAGAAAGATCAAGACCGTCCTAATTGCGTCCGTGACTTGATGACTCAGTACTGGGTTTTTCCTACCTTACACGAACTGGGGGGACTTTTTTGACTTGTTAAGAATGCTGCTGATTTAGCAGGAATGATCGAACGGTGAGGGTTGACCCCGAACAAGTGAGTGGATGATGTTCCTAATGATCATATGGCGACGGTCGAAGATCAAGAGTCGACCGAGAGATCGCATTGAAGGGAACGTGAGGATGATCTTGGTGATGATCGAAGGGTGAGGGTTGACTCCGAGCAAGAGCTCGAGATAGTCGCTCCTAATGGTCAAATGGCGAGGGTCGAATGCCCAGAATCGGTTGAGGAATTGCATTGAAGAGAAAGCGATGATGTTGTTGTAGGCAAAACTAGCAGAATCAGCGATCCTTCGGAAGCAAGAAGATCATCAGAATTGCCTGAAGAAGTTTCGAGTGCACCAAGTGATGGTTGGGATGGACTCCCCTCCATGCGAAACATCGATGCCAGTGATCAAGTTGGAAATGATCAAACTATGAGGGAAGAAGTCAGGCAAGAGGAAGAGAAGACTCGTGGTCATGATGGTGATAGAAGCAAGACGATGATTCAACATGAA
The DNA here is from genome assembly GCA_031216285.1 of Syzygium syzygioides. Lineage (NCBI taxonomy): Eukaryota > Viridiplantae > Streptophyta > Magnoliopsida > Myrtales > Myrtaceae > Syzygium > Syzygium syzygioides. The sequence continues at coordinate 18,572,240 of CM062245.1, read as the reverse complement.
GAATCGATGGCGAGGTCTCACGGACAGAGAAGAGACGAGGACATTTTAACACTAGATAGCACTGGTATGATGAGTTTAAGGGAGTGGCCATTACTTGGGTCCAATCGCGGAATGAAAGATCAAAGGAAGAGGTCATCACGGAAGCCATGAACTTCTTAGCAATGGTGCAGCATTTTCTTGGAATCTGTCTCAGAAAGCACGAGGATTACTTCCTTCTTGAGCTTTTCTTGGTTTAGGGTTTTGTAAGGCACTTCATTGATTGGTTCTCTGTATATAAGGATTGTGTGAAATGAATTTTCATGGAATTTTCACTTTTAGTTCATGAGTCACGAAAAGCGTGAGGATGAATTTTCTTGTGAAAATAAGATTGGGCAATGGAAAATTTCATTTTCTGCGAAAGATTGAACGTGGAGTTAGAATTTGTGCTCTCTTATTATTTCTGTTATCTGTTGTTTGTAAATTTGGATCCTCGCATATATGAGAGGAAGAGCCAGCTTAAATTTTATGTTCATTTCTTTATTTTTTTTTGTTTTTAAGGCTAATGAAATTATATTGACTCGAACATTAGGCGATTGAAGTTTTTATTAATTAAAAAACCCAGCAAAACTATTCCTGTTTCAAAAAGTCCACAGTGCCATACGCTTATTGTTATTGTTATTATTATTGTTGTTATTATTACTATTGTCTCTTGTTTAATTACCTCTTGGTTACACGGTTCTCGTTTAAATAGAGAGAAGCAACTATTTCTCTAATAACACAATTACTAACGTTTGTATCATAACTAAAGGTTCTCTTTATTATCGATATAATTCCCACCCATAAATTTTTGTAATAGCAAATCACAATGGATTGTTGTAGATTAAAATAATATAGAAAAGCTATGTTTTGTGATCTTTTCCCTCTCAAAATAAATTGTCGGAGTAATAATATCTAGTCAATTTCAGTCTGTCACTTAGGGGCAACAATTGAAGATACTCTTAAAAGTAAATGAAATGATCTAGTCATAAAATGCATGTATTTAATTCGACAAGCACAAAATATTAGATTAAGTCTGATATAACTCGAAATGAATTCCTCAGTTAATAACAAAGTACTTAATTATTGATGTGCATACACTTCTTTGCATGGGCGAAGCCCGCCCTACATAGTGCGTTCGCCGTGCACTGACGATAATCATGTCCTTTTGAAATTACATATGTTTTATAAACCTTTCACAAATTGCCCAAAACTTAAAGAGAGCTTGTCTTTTTTGTCCAACGTTCGATTAGCCTAATTTTTGTGTTGATAGTGTTAAAGTGTGAGAGGGATATAATGACCATTAATTGTTATTTAATTATTATAAAAGTGTGAGGAGTGGAAAACCTTAAAACGTTTTTACGCTCGCATCTTTTGTTCTATATCAATTTCTACATGGTATTAGAGCCATAAAAAAAAACCTAGTCGTTGCGATTTCAGATCTGACTTGGCAAGCATTGTCCAGCTCGATCTAGTGTCGTTCAGCCTTGTCGAGTCCAAATCTAACGCTGCAGAGCATCGTCGGCTCAGACCCACTGTTGCATGGTCTCATTCATCCTAGACCCTACGTTTACCGGCCAAAATTTGACACCGGTCGAACTCGTGTCCCTCCCTGTGAGCTGATCTTAGCTCTGTGGTTGCTGATCTGATCTCCTTGGTCGTCTAGGGTTCATTCGTGTGTTTTCTGTTCTCTGTGCTCTTAAAAAAAATCATAGCAGCTTGCTTGAGGAGCTGCTGACCCTGTTCACCTTGAAATTGATGATGGATGAGGTGGTTTCTATTTGGGCGTAATCTAGGATTTCGGTGTATGTTTTGATGAAATAGATGAATCTGATTGAAGTGTTGCGGAGATTTGGACTATTTGAAACAAATCGCAGTAGTCTGTTGAATTGAATTCTGGTTGGTGGGATTTGAATCTAATTATTGTGCTCAAAATTCTTGTGTTATATCGGTACACATCAGGTTATAGCGGAGAATAAAGGTGAAGTGGCTGAGGTTGTGTCTACATCCTCTAGTTGCTTGACGGAGAAGAAGTTGCAGGTCTCACCAATTTTCAGCAACGGAGGAAAATCGTGTTGTTAGTATCGATTGGGAGAGAGCAACAGAATCATCTAACATGTAATAGATTTATCTATGATACAAATTGGAAAACTGTGGATGCCGGGATTTCTTGGTCAAATGTTGAACTCCATGGAAATCCCAAGTTGCGGATTTGGATACACATATTGATACAGTGAAGGATTTGTGGGACAACTTGAATGTCTTTTATTCTGGAAAAAATAATCTTTCAATAATTTATGAAGTATCCCAGAAATTTTATAGGGTTGATAGAAAGGATCGGCCACTTAGCCAATATTTTGCTAATTTTAAATGGATGTATGATGAGCTTAATTTTTTGCTACCCATTACCTCCGATGTTGAGAAGATGCAAGAGTAGCGAGAGCTATTGGCTGTTATGGGTTTTTTGGGAGGACTAGGACCAAAGTATGATGTAGCCCATTCCCAAATATTTGGAGGAGATAAGGTGGCTTCACTCACTGACACGTTTGCTCATGTCTTGAGGGTCTCACGTGAACCATCTAAGGATGGATTCTTTGTTGTTCAAAAAAGGTTGGAGGAAATGGAATCGAAATGTAGTTAGACTTTGAGGCATGTGCTCATTCTTTTTAGGATCAATTTGCCTCACAAAGTTACTATAGGTTATTGGTAAATTCCCTTCAGAATACAACAAAAGTCACGGTAAGAATACTGGATAGCAATTCCAGTAAATCTCCTAAAACTCTCTGTGAAGTAATTGAGAAAATGGCTATCCATTTTTTCTTTTAAGGAAAATGAAAATGAAGGAAGTTCAGTTCATAAAACAAAATTGAACATAATTGTCAAATATATAATACAAATAGAACACACCTCTTGGTGTTTAAATTGCCAATACAGACACACCCATTCATATTCAAAAAATTTCAATTCGGACATAACCCTTTGTGTGTGAAAACCGCCATTTGGACACAATCCTTCATGTCCAAAAAATTACAATTCATACATAACCCTTCGTCTGTGGAAACCACCATTCGGACACAACCCTTCATGTCGAAAAACGAACAATTTTGTTCAAGCAGTCAAAAGTACAAAAAAATAAAAAATAAATAGTTGATTAAGGCTTATTTTGGTCCACGGCGCGCAAAGTGATAAGTGTGCATCAAAATTACACACCCGCATGGGGGTATTGTGGGGTCTAGCCCATTCACCAATTTTTTCCATTTACAATAGTAAATAACACTTTAACTTATAAAGAGACCAAAACTTTCCTTTCTTTCCTACGTGGGATAAGGAAAATGCCTTATTTGTTTATTTACAAACAAACACTAACAATTCCCTGCTTTGTTTGTAAAACAAATAATTTTAAAAAAATTAAAATAAGATATAGCTAAATTTCCATGAGATCAATATAAAAATTGGTGAAGAATGAAGAAATGGCATGTTGTTGAAGCACTGCAGCCAAAACAAGATGTCCAAAGACAAGGGAATGAAGCGCGGGAACTCGATAATGACCCATAAATATAGCTGGTTATCGGACACAACTTCAGACTTGAAGAAGAAACGGGCAAAGGAAGAGTGAAGAGAGAGAGATTGGGGAAGTGGAGAGAGAGAGAGAGAGAGAGAGAGAGTCTAGCTTTTAAAACGTTTGAAATTTTGCTGGCTTGGGCCCGAATGACACGTGTCGCCCGGTGAATGGACTCCAATTTTGCCATGCTGGACTTTTACTTACTCATCTTCATCTTCTTCTCCTTTCTCCTCATTGAGGGACGTGCTGCCGGACTCGCTCTCTCAAACTGTCTCGCCTCTTTCTCTCCACGTGTAACATACATGAAGGTCTTTTTCAAGTTAAACCCTCATTTAATGCAAGTATATCAAAGCTCTATCAAAGTCATAAGTACGTGCTGACTTTAAACTTGGTAATTTTAGTAATAGAACTGGACATACTGCACATATATTAACATCTTGTTTTAACGAGAAGTTTATAATTTACTTAGCACTGTTATGGCCTTGTGCTTGTACCTTTTCATCAGCTCTCTAGAAAGCATCCTAACTTTCGTAAGAAGCGGCACAACTTCTAAGCTCATATATATGAAATATCTAGCACGTGTTTCTATTACTAATCAATGTGATACATTAATGTATTATACTTCATTAAGAATATAATTCAACCTCTAAAACGTAACAGACGATACTGATTTATCAAATTTGGACAAAACCCTTCGTGCGTGAAAACCGCCATTTGGACACAATCCTTCATGTCCAAAAAATTGCAATTCATACATAACCCTTTGTCTGTGAAAATCGGACACAATCCTTCAAGTCCAAAAAAGGGACAGTTTTGTCCGAGTAGTCAAAAGTAAAATAAATAAATAAATAAATTAATTATTGATTAAGGCTTATTTTTGTCCACTGTACGCAAAGTGATAAGTGCGCACCAAAATTGCGCACCAGCATGGGGGTATTGTGGGGTCTAGCCCATTCACCCATTTTTTCCGTTTACAATAGTAGATAACACTTTAACTTATAAAGAGACCAAAACTTTCCTTTTTTTCCTATGTGGGACAAGGAAAATGCCTTATTTGTTTGTTTACAAACAAACATCAATAATTCCCTCCTTACCAAAAAAAAAAAAAATACACCAACAATTCCCCACTTTATTTGTAAAACAAATAATTTTAAAAAAATTTAAAATAAGATATAGCTAAATTTCCATGAGATCATTATAGAAATTGGTGAAGAATGAAGAAATGGCATGTTGTTAAAGCACTGCGACCAAAACGAGATGTCAAAAAAGAAGGGAATCAAGCGCAGGAACTCGATAATAACCCCCGAGTATGGTTGGTTATCGAACACAACTTCAGACTTTGAGAGGAACTGAGCGGAGGAAGAGTGACGAGAGAGGAGAGCGTGAAGGAAGAGTGAAGAGAGAGAGAGATTGGGGAAGTGGAGAGAGAGAGAGAGTCTAGCTTTTAAAACGTTTGAAATTTTGCTGGCTTGGGCCTGGGTGACATGCGTCACCAAGTGAATGGACTCTAATTTCGCCATGCTGGATTTTGACTTACTCATCTTTATCTTCTTCTCCTTCCTCCTCATCGAGGGACGTGTAGCTGGACTCACTCTCTCAAACTGTCTCGCATCTTTCTCTCCATGTGCAACATACATGAAGGTTTTTTTTCGAGTTAAACCCTTATTTAGTGCAAGTATATCAAAACTCTATCAAAGTCATAAGTACCTGTTGGCTTTCAACTTGGTAATTTTAGTAATAGAACTGGACATACTGTACATATACTAACCTCTTGTTTTAACAAGAAATTTTATAATTTACTTAGCACTGTTATGGCCTTGTGCTGGTACCTTTTCATCAGTTCTCTAGAAAACATCCTAACTTTCGTAAGAAGCGGCACAACTTCTAAGCTCATATATATGAAATATCTAGCACGTGTTTCTATTATTAATGAACATGATACATTAATGTATTATACTTCATTAAGAATATAATTCAACCTCTAAAACGCAACAGACGATATTGATTTCTCAAATTCGGACATAACCCTTCATGCGCGAAAATCGCCATTTGGACACAATCCTTCATGTCCAAAAAATTGCAATTCATATATAACCCTTCGTCTGTGAAAACCGCCATTTGGACACAACCCATCATGTTCGAAAAACAAACAGTTTTGTCCGAGCAGTCAAAAGTAAAAAAAAAATAAAAAATAAGTAAATTGTTGATTAAGGCTTATTTTGGTCTACGACATGCAAAGTGATTAGTGAGCACCAAAATTGCAGACCCGTATGGGAGTATTGTGGGGTCTAGCCCATTCACCCATTTTTTCATTTACAATAGTAGATAACACTTTAACTTATAAAGAGACCAAAACTTTCCTTTCTTTCCTATATGGGACAAGGAAAATGCCTTATTTGTTTGTTTACAAACAAGTACCAACAATCCTCAACTTTATTTGTAAAACAAATAATTTTAAAAAAAATTAAAATAAGATATAGCCAAATTTCCATGAGATCAATATAGAAATTGGTGAAGAACGAAGACATGGCATGTTGTTGAAGCACTGCGGCCAAAACGAGATGTCAAAAGAGGAGGGAATGAAGCGCAGGAACTTGGTAATGACCTATGAGTATTGCTCTTTATCGGACACAACTTCAGACTTGAAGAGGAAACGGGCGAAGGAAGAGTGACGAGAGAGGAGAGCGCGAAGAAAGAGTGAAGAGAGAGAGAGAGAGAGAGATCGGAGAAGTGGAGAGAGAGAGAGAGTCTAGCTTTTAAAACATTTGAAATTTAGCTGGCTTAGGCCCGGGTGACACGTGTCGCTAGGTGAATGGACTCCAATTTTGCCATGTTGGATTTTAACTTACTCATAATTTTAGTAATAGAACTGGACATACTGCACATATACTAACTTCTTGTTTTAATGAGAAGCTAATAATTTACTTAGCACTATTATATCCTTATGTTTGTACTTTTTCATCAGCTCTCTAGAAAGCATCCTAACTTTCGTAAGAAGCGGCACAACTTCTAAGCTCATATATATAAAGTATCTAGCATGTGTTTCTATTACTAAAGTGACATTTTGAAATCCGATCCACTCGGGATTTATGAAATGGATGGTTTTATGAACGTACTTGTAGTTAGATCTCGTTCAGAATTGATCATTCCTGTTATACTAATCGTTAGGGAAAGGCTAATTAGGGATTTAAATTCGCACGACTAAAGAAACTCGATCGTGAACCGTCTTTCGATCATGAAAATTGTCGAGGTGACATTTTGAGCCAATGAAGGCCAATCCAAGGATAGTTAGGGATCAATTCGCCGCTGTTATATTAGTGGATCGCGGGTAATTTCGCTTGATCACGAAATGAATTGACAAATAATTCCGAACCTATACCAAACGATTGCGTCCGTCGAAACTAGCGACCGATCCTCGCGATTAAGTAACAACCGAGGTCGTCACAACCCGAGTAAAGTTGAAAGTGGCTTGATTCAATATCGACCACGGGTCAACAGTGCGAATTTCCCCAAAAGCCACCCGTTAGTCTGAGATACGCTCAAGTTACGTTATTTAGAACTTAGTCATTAATTAGAGATCAAGTTGGGCATTGAAAATTTAGAAAGTCACGACAGATCATTTGGATGATGTTGCCATTAGCCTGATCAACCTTCGAATTGTCCGAATCCTTTAAAAAAATCGAATTTTGGCGAGAAATGGAAAATGACCGTTTTACCCTTGGAAGTTTGTTAAGGCCAAGTATAATGGGGAAGGGCATTTTGGTCATTTCACCCTAGCATTAGAGACGATAGTTTTTGGATAAGTTTGCCCTTGGGAATTTTGTGAAATTTCAATTTTATACTTGGATATTTTTGGCAGGATTAATCCGGACCGTCGATCTTAGGATAAAATTGAATCTTGGCGTTAAATGGATTTTAGAGAGAAGGGCATGATGGTCATTTGGGCTTGATTTAGACATCAATGATTGGTGTTCCTCATTTAAATTACCCAATTTTCTCTCTCTCTCCTCACTCTCTGATCTCTCTCGGCTACACACACACACACACACACACACACACTCTCTCTCTCTCTCTCTCTCTCTCTCTCTCTCTCTCTCTCCTCTCCCGACCGAACCAACTCCTCCCCACCCTGGCCGTGGCCATCCAGCCTAGCCAACAGCTGTCACCACCCTCCCGTCCAGCCGGATCAGCAGCGCTAGAGCAGCTCGTCGCTGCTGCCACGGCCGCTCGCCTCACCCCGCCACTTACCCACCATCTCTCTCTCCCCCGTTCTGTCCCTACCGAGACACCAGCCCTTCCCTTCGGTCCTGTTCAGCTTTGGAAGGCCAGCAGACCGCTAGCCACCGTTGCTCGTTGTTCAGCCGTCCGCCGAGCCGCTTGCCGCCGTGAGGCCGCCGATTGCCGCCCCTTTTCCCCTCAGCTGAGCTAGCTTAGATTCTAAGTAAGTCACCCCCTAAACCCTATTTAGGATGTCAGGTATTGATAGAATGTATTAGGGGCTGAATAGGGTCGATTAATGGCGGTTTATGAATTATTTAGGGGCTGTTTAGGGATTAAATTGGCGGATTAATTTGGGGATTGATATTGGCTGATTTGAGGATGAAATAGTGATGTTTCGGGGCTGAATTGAGGCTGAGTTGAGGGCTGGACATTGTGGATTGAATTGATGAGCTTAGGGCTCGATTTAAGGACAAATGGTGTCGGTTTGGTGTGTGGTAGTGTGGCTGGATTGTGGTGTTTAATATGGTTGGAAATGAGCTTGGGAATACCAAAATTTTTTTATGGTTGTGGCTGTGATTGTGGGCCCATTAGTGGCCTCATATGTTCGTTGAATCATGACTTGATTGATTGAAATGTGGGCTATTATATGCACGCATGGACTGAATTAATTTGATTGGTAATTAGCCACGATTGGGTTTTGATTGAGCATGTGAATTGTGTGTGGTTTGGTGTGTGCATGGGCCGAACTTAATCGGCTAGTATAGTGGCATGTTGGTGTCGAGCAAGTGAACGAGTGAGAAATTGTGTGTGGTGCTGTATGTGTGGTTACAAAAAAATCCCTGAGGCGGTACCATTTCGTGGGGAATTGATCCGTCCTGAGGCGGTACTATTATGCGGAACGATGCTCGGTATTACCGGAGGATGGCCAACCCGAGGTGGTACTATTACGCAGGTTATGTCGTAGGTGGTAGATGTTGAGCCTGAGGCGGTATCATTACGTGGGCAAGATACATGGCTTGAGGCGGTACCATTACTTGGGCCATGAAGTGTCGTGAATATGAGTTGGTTGCAATGAACCCGAGGTGGCACTACTACGCGGGTCACTAGCGAGTTGAGTGGAAAATATGAGATGATCGTAGTGAATCTGAGGCGGTACTACTATGCGGGTAACTGGTGGGTTAAGTGAAAAATATAAGATGATCGTAGTGAACCTGAGGCGGTACCATTACGTGGGTCACTGGCGAGTGGAGTGAAAATAGTGTGTGAAATGTATTTGGAATGTGCATGTGGTTGGCAATTATGTTATTATGGCTAACGTGCAGGTTGCATGCATGAAAAGCCTAGGTAAGTGCAATTGTATGAATGATGTGTTTACTGGGTGATATCATGTTTGGTTTGTCTAGAGGTACGTGATAGCCTAGGTGGGGTTTAGGGTGTGTACTTAATGAGATGTGATCTCATGGTTGTTTCAACCAATAATTTCAAAACTCCGCCCTGAGCTATGAATCTATCATCGCTGCCGCCCCAACATTTTGGGATTCCGATGCACACCGACCACGATGTTGTAGAGTTCCCGGTAGACGATAATAGGACATGAATCAAGCATACGTATGTAGTCTAGGTAGACATAGAGTTACCCCTTTAGTAGGCCCACACATATACTACCTAGATGTTTTGGGATGGGTTTGATGAGTTTGGCCCTATCTGAGGTTTCGATGTTCCTTTTGACGGAGTAGGGGATTGGGATCCGACAGCTGTACCCTCTCCTAACGGTGAGATGATTAGTTTGGAGACTAGTCTAGCGCAGTCTGGACTTCAGCCAGCGTTTGCAGTACCTGAACCCTTGGGAGCCAAGCATGAACCGGAGCTGGAAGAATCGCAAGCGGGGTGTGATCCTATGGATGTGGATCTTGATGGGATACCGGAAGAAGAAGAACTAGAAGAAGAAGACTCTAAGGAAGAACCTGAAGAGGCGCCGGAAGAAGAACCCAAAAAATGAGACCGAAGAAAACCCAAAGAGAGAATCAAAGGATGTGCCTGAGGAGGAGTCGGAAGACGAGCCAGATGAGGAGGAGTGGGTCGAGGGGATTCAGTGGAGTTGGGTGATATAGATAACTCGATTAAGATCGAGGCTAAGTCGGAGTCCTTAGAGGAGTAGACAATTCAGGGGGATTCAGATTTGGGTGATGTGGAGTCAGATTTAGAGTGGACGCCATCTAGAGGGCGTAGGGGCTAGTGTAGGGGCTGAGTATAGGCTTTTTGAAGTGTGTCATTTTTGGAGATAGAGTATACTAGACTGTTGATCTTTTTGGATGTCGGTGGTGCATAGTTTAGATTTCGGTGTGCTTGTATATTATGGGTTGTATATGTGAATAGTGTATAAGTTTGGATGAGTAATGGATGTTTATTCTTCCTCATACCCTTGGTCGATTATTGTCTGGGTGTTTGTAGCTTTCACTGATGTTTTAGATCTCTAATAAGTTGAATTGGTTTAGCGATTTTCTAGGACGTCGCAAGATTCTACCAGAGAAGTGTGTCGCGCGCTCGATGGGGTTCGGAGCGTGACAACTAATGAACGTGATACATCAATGTATTATACTTCATTAAGAATATAATTCAACCTCTAAAATGTAACAGACTATACTGATTTCTCAAATTCAGACATAACCCTTCGTGTATGAAAACTGCCATTTGGACACAATCCTTCATGTCCAAAAAATTACAATTCATACATAACCTTTCATATGTGAAAACTGCCATTCAGATACAACTCTTCATGTTCGACAAACGGACATTTTGATCTCAACAGTCAAAAGTAAAATAAATAAATTGTTGATTAAGACTTATTTTGGTCTGCGGCAAACAAAGTGATAAGTGTGCATTAAAATTGTGCACCCTCATGGGGGTATTGTGGGGTATGGCCCATTCACCAATTTTTTCCATTTACAATAGTAGATAACGCTTTAACTTATAAAGAGACCAAAACTTTCCTTTCTTTCCTATGTGGGACAAGGAAAATGCTTTATTTATTACAAACAAACACCAACAATCCCCCATTTTGTTTGTAAAATAAATAATTTTAAAAAATTTAAAATAAGATATAGCTAAATTTCCATGAGATCAATATAGAAATTGGTGAAGAATGAAGAGATGGCATGTTGTTGAAGCACTGCGGCCAAAATGAGATGTCAAAAGAGGAAGGAATGAAGCGCAGGAACTCGATAATGACCCCTGAGTATGGTTGGTTATTGAACATAGCTTAAGACTTGGAGAGGAAATGGGCAAAGGAAGAGTGACGAGAGAGGAAAACGCGAAGGAAGAGTGAAGAGAGAGAGATCGGGGAAGTGGAGAGAGAGAGTCTAGCTTTTAAAACGTTTGAAATTGAGCTGGCTTGGGCCCGGGTGACACATGTCCCCAGGTGAATGGACTCCAATTTTGCCATGCTAGATTTTGACTTACTCATCTTCATCTTCTTTTTCTTCCTCCTCATCGAGGGACGTGTCGCTGGACGCTATCAAACTGTCTCGCATCTTTTTCTCCATGTGCAACATACATAAAGGTCTTTTTTCGAGTTAAACCCTCATTTAATACAAGTATATCAAAGCTCTATTAAAGTCACAAGCATCTGCTGGCTTTAAATTGGTAATTTTAGTAATAGAACTGGACATACTGCACATATACTAACCTCTTGTTTTAATGAGAAGCTAATAATTTACTTAGTATTGTTATATCCTTGTACCTGTACCTTTTTATTAGCTCTCTAGAAAGCATCCTAACTTTTGTAAGAAGCGACATAACTTCTAAGCTCATATATATAAAGTATCTAGCATGTGTTTCTATTACTAATGAATGCGATACATTAATGTATTATACTATGCCGATTTCTCATGTCGGGCTATGTCAATATCATACAATCACTTTCAGTAAATTTTTCTTACCCATTAAACCATATAACTAGTGATGTGCTAATATTTGATCGAGTTACGATTACTGGTGATTTTAATTAAATGGTTTCAGCTCCATTTTTTTTGAGCTCATTTTTACTACCTCTCTTGATAGTGCCTTTGTAAAAGGATAGCTAAATTCTTGCTTGATCTCACGTAACAATTGTTATGGTACCGTATTGAATCAATTATCTTATGTACTCATGCCTTAGGCTTATATGCCTAGACATACCATTATAAGTGCTACTATAAGTTCTTGCCAAAGTAGCCCTACTATCACAATGGATAGAAACGGGAGACATAGGACTATGCCACAATTTGATTTCCAGCAACAAATTCATAATCCACTCAACCTCTTTCCTAGCTTCTGCTAAAGCAATAAATTCATATGCTATTGTTGAGTGAGATATACAAGTTTGTTTCTTACTCGCCCAAGATACAGTACATCCTCTTAATGTGAAAATCCATCAAGAAGTGCAATATTTATCTCCTACGCTTGTAATCCAAGAAGTATCGGTGTATCCTTCTAGTATAGCTGGATGATTATTATAGAATAATCCCAAATTTTTTGTTGTACTAAGAAAGCAAAAAATTATCGTAATATCATTCCAATGTTCTATACTTGGATTACTAGTATATCTACTTAACTTACATGGAAAAAACAATATCAGGTATAGTACAAGTGCATCGCATATATTAAAGACTCTATAGCACTCACATATTCAAGTTGTGCTATTGCCCTACCAGAAGTATATTTTAATTTCACATTGGGATCAAATGGAGTACTCATTCCTTTGAAACCTAGATGCTAAAATTTATTTATCATTTTTTCCATGTAATCTCCTTGGCTCAAAGAATAACCTCCACTATGCTTTTTAACTTTAATGTCTAATATAGTATCTACTTCACCCAAGTCCTTCATTTTAAAATTCGAAGTTAGATACTTCTTAGTCTCATTGACTCCAGTCATATTAGTTCCAAAAATAAGCATATCATCAACATATAAGCAAACCAAGACCCCATAGTCTTTAGTGAACTTAGAGTAAATACACTTATCAGCTCTATTATGTTTGAAACCATTGAATAGTATGACTGAATCAAATTTCTCGTGCCATTTCTTTGGAGCTTGCTTAAGCCCATAAAGAGATTTAATCAAGTTACACACTTTCTTTTCATTCCCAAGAAATACAAAATCCTTTGGTTGTTCTATGTAAATTTCATCATTTAAATCTCCACTTAAGAAAGCAGTTTTTACTTCCATTTGATGAACATAAAGATTATAAATGGATGCTAAGGCAAATAGAATTTAAATAGATGTTATATGTGCTACAGGAGCATACGTCTCAAACTAATTTATTCCTTCCTTTTGTCTAAACCCTTTGGCCACAAACCTAGCCTTAAAAGCTTGGATGGTACCATTGGAATTATATTTTCTTCTAAAAACCCATTTGCACCCAATAGGATTTGATCCTTTTGGTAAATTAGCTAATGCCCCAGTATTATTAGACATAATGGAATCCGTTTCGTCATTTATAGCTTTGGTCCAAAAAGAAGAATCTCTAGAAGACATTGCTTCACCAAAGCTTTTAGGGTCGTGTTCTATGTTTAATAATAAAGGGTATTTATTTTCCACGTTGTTATTTCTGTCTCCTTCGGCAAGGAAAACATGAGTAACAAAGTTGGGATCTAAATCTTTTAATTTTCTCGCTCTAGTGCTTCTCCTTGGTTCAGTTATGTCTTTCAAGTCCTTTGTTTCCTTCTCATGAGGATTTACTTGTATTTCTATAGGTTTTGAATGATTATTTTCAATAATTTCAAGGTCCTTAGAACACTTATTCCGAAAGAATTCAACATCTTTTGATTCTACTATAACATTTGACTCTAAATCAAGAAGTCTATAAGCTTTACTATTTTCAACATATGCAAGGAAAACCCTTTTAATAGGTCTAGGACCAAGTTTTGTCCTCTTAGGGTCCGGTACTCGGTAATAAACCAAACACCCCCATACTTTAAGATATGATAAGTTTGGCTTTCTACCCTTCCACAATTCATATGGATTTATGTTATTCTTCTTGGATGGTATCCTATTATGAATATAACATATAGTAAGTAATGCTTCACCTCATAAATTAATTGGTAGCTTTGAATTAGAAAGCATGCAATTAACCATTTCTCCAAGAGATCTATTTTTCCTTTTAGCCAAATCATTATGTTATAGAGTGTATGGTGTTGAAATTTGATGAATAATACCATGTTGTTCACAAAATGATGAAAATTCACTTAAGAAATATTCACCACCTCTATCCGAGCGTAGAACTTTAATTTTCCCTTCCGATTGATTTTCTATTTCAACCTTGTATTTCTTAAACATGGTAAATGCTTTATCTTTCGATCGTAGGAGATAAACGTATGTATACCTACTACAATCTTCCACAAAGGTAATAAAATACCTTTTATTACCACAAGTTAACATTCCATTAAATTCGCATATATCGCTATGCATCTAGTCCAATAAATTCGAATTTCTTTTTGCACTCGAAAAAGGCCTCTTTGTTAATTTAAACTTAGCACAAATTTCACATTTATCTAATCCGCCGTTAAAATTGATCAAGTCTAATATTTTCATATTTTTTAAATAGCGAAAATTTAAATGTGCTAATCAACTATGCCATAAAATTGAAGAGTCAACAGTATAAATAGAAGATTCAATTTTATTATTGATCCTTAATTGATACATACCATTAGTGGCATAACCCTTTCCCACAAAAGGTCCGTTCTTCGACAGGATAACCTTGTCAAACTTAAATAGTACCCGAAATCCATTCTTACATAGCAAATCGATAGAAATTAAATTCTTCCTAATTTGAGGTATATACAATACATTAAGAAGGGTGTCCTTTCCAGAGTAATGTGTAACTCCACGGAGCCTTTGTCATTGACCTTTGCAAGATTGTCGTTTGTCATTAGGACCTCTTGAAAATTAGCATTCACAGCCTCATCTCAGTGCTTGAACACGGACTTGTTATTGCACGCGCGGATTGTTGCTCTAAAATCTAGCCACCAACCCATTTGGACAGAAGCATTGTTGATTTCAGTAATTGCTGCTACAATACCATCAAATTTCTCGGAAATATCTATGTTTGAAAACATGTTTGTAACCATGGCAACAAAATTTTCTTCGACCACATTAGCAACTGCTTTCATATTTAGTGTTGGTGAATTCTTCTCTTTGAAAGTATTGTTCTTGCGGTGCCTACAGTCCTTTGCATAATGTCACACTCTGTTGCAAATGAAACAGCCACCCTTCTTCTTCTTTTGTGCCTTCTTAAAATTCTGCTCTTTCTTGCGTTTCAAGTTCGGGTGATTTTTGGACTGAAATACATTACTTGTTAGGACATTCACTTTGGTCTTATACAATCAGAATTTTCATGCAATCATGATTCTTCCCCAATGTGAAGATGTTTATGGAGTTGAACCGAAGTTGTTTCCTCTATCTTGTGCATTAGCCTTTTCCCATAGTCCTTCCAACTCGAAGGTAATTTAGCAATAATTGCTCCAACTCGAAATGCTTCTAATATGTTGAATTTGAGAGCACAAATTTTGTTTACTAGAACTTATAGTCCATGGACTTGCTCCAAAACGGGTTTAGTATCAATGAATTTGAAATCAAAGTACTTAGTGATCATAAATTTGTTAATACCTTGTTCCTACTTGAATTTAAGTGCATTTCAGATTTCCCTAGCATACTTTATTTTTGTGAACAAGTCATACAGTTGATTCGACAGCATATTCAGAATGTGCCCGCAACAGAGTAGTTTGTCTTCTTCACGTTTCTTCTTTGCCTTGTTCACCCTCTCAACTTCTTCGGCATTTGGGTGTCCTCCTTCAATGATAGAAACAGGATCTTCAATAGGTGCCAAATTAGGATCGAGCATACATGGGATCTTCAAGGCCGTGAGCAGAAACATCATTTTGTCCTTACAATGTGCGAAGTTGTTACCGTTGAACCGATCCAACTTGACCATATCCTGATTCATCACTTTGATAGATTCCGACTCCATTGTTGTGCGAATTGATCCTAAAAATTATTGTTCAAAAAGGTTGGAGGAAATGGAATCAAAATGTAGTCGGACTTTGAGGCGTCTAATTACTCTCTTTTAAGATCAATTTGCCCTACGAAATTGCTATAGGTTACAGGCAAATTCATATATCGAAAGTTACGGTAAGAATACTGGATAGCAATTTCAGTAAATCTCCTAAAACTCTAGTATGAAGCAATTGAGAAAATGGCTTTCTCGTTTTTTCTTTTAAGGAAGATGAAAATGAAGGAAGCTTAGATCATTAAAAAAATTGAGCAGAATTGTCCAATATATAATACAAATAGAACACACCTCTTGGTGTCTAAACTGCCAATATGGACACACTCATTCTAATCCAAAAAATTGCAATTCGGACATAACCCTTCGTGTGTGAAAACCACCGTTTGGACACAACCCTTCATGTCCGAAAAATTACAATTCGGACATAACCCTTCGTGCGTGAAAACCGCCGTTCAGACACAACTTTTCATGTCCGATAAATGGACAGTTTTATCTAGGGGTGAGTAAGATGGACTACCCAAATCGGGACCGGACCGGACCAACTGATTTGGTCCGATTCTTGAGAATATTGGGCCGGTTCTCGGTTTCTAAAAGTGGAACCAGTTTCTGGGAGGTCCAGTTCTTGGTTTTAGGGTGGGAATCAGACCGGATCGGACCGACTGGACCAGACTGATAAATATATATTTTTCTAATTTTTCATATATTTATTTATTGACTTTTTAATTTTTTTTAAAAAATAGAAAACCTAATCTAATTTCTCCAATTCCCTTTTGCCTTTACCAATAAGTGATTGGTCCCATTAGAATAGGACCAATGGTCGGGCCCAATCCATGGTCCCAAGACTAGCCGGTCCAGTTCTCGGTTCTCGGGTTGGATCGGACTGGGAAGCAGTCACCCCTAGTTTTGTCCGAACATTTATAAGTCAAAATAAATAAATAGTTGATGAAGGCTTAGTTTGGTTCGCAGCGTTTAAAGTGCTAAGTGTGCGTAATAATAGCATCAAAATCGCGCACTTGCACGTGAGTATTGTGAGGTCTAGTCCACTCACCCATTTTTCTCCATTTACAATAGTAGATAACACTTTAACTTATAAAAAGACCAAAACTTTTTTTTCTTTCCTATGTGAGACAGGGAAAATACCTTATTTACTTGTTTTACGAACAAACACAAACATTTTCAACATGTGATAGCTCAGCCTTAGCAGCCCAAGGAAATCATAATGGTGGTCGAGGTCGTAGTGGTGGCCATGGTTTTGGTAGAGGCCAATCACCCTCATCTAGTAATACTTCTAGTGACACAGGGAGTAATACCAAATTTGTCCAGACTTGTCATTACTATGGTTTACTTGGACACATTCAGAGGTTTTGTTATAAGCTTCATGGAAGGCCCCCTCAATAGACTGCATCTAATGTAGCCATTGCAATAGAGTTTGGTACCTCTTTGCAGTCATATGAAGGAGGAAAGGTGATAATTTGCTAGGTAAAATCAGTTCTAGATTTCGTAGCCGGTTTCACAATCCTCCTCCACAAAGGCTTTTGCCATGATAGGTAATGCAACATGTCTTTCTTTTACATCTCGCCCCTTGGTCATTGATTCAGGTGCTACTAACCATATGACTAGAGTTTCGGGTTTCTTTTTTGACTTTCACGAGTCTATTTCTAGTGTCACATTATTTGATAGTTCTCTATCCACAGTAAAGAAGATAGGCACAGTTCCCCTTACATCCTTCATATCTTTATCTTCAGTCATGTATCTCCCAAGCTTTCCATTTAACCTTATGTCTGTCAATCATCTTACCAAAACATATAATTGTTCCATAACTTTCTATCCTTATTTGTGTGTTTTTCAGGCTTGAAGATGACAAAGATGATTGGTAAAGGACAAGTGTTAGGGGGGCTATACTTGTATGATGAGACTACTAGTGTTGCTTGTTTTGCGGCTTCCCCAAATCAGATCCACTATCGTTTGGGCCACCCCTCCTTGGAAAGTTTAAAGAAGTTGATCCTCGGTTTCATTATTTATCTAGTTTTGAGTGTGAGTCGAGTGAAATTGCACTGTATTATTTATCATCCAATAGTCAAAAAACAAGTTTCCGAACCATTTGTGTTAGTTCATTTTGATGTATGGGGTCCATATCCCACTTTTTCTAAGTTGGGTTTCAAGTAGTTCGTTACTTTTATAGATGATTATTCAAGAGCCACTTTGCTATATCTAATGAAAAGTTGTTCCGAGTTATTTTTTGTGTTTTGTGCATTTGTTAACGAAGTACATACTCAATTTTCAATTCCCATTCGTATTCTTCAAAGTGATAATGCCAAAGAATATCTTTCTAATCCTTTTACTAAATTTATGGCCCAATAGGTCATCAATCTTCCTATTTGGATATACCACAACAAGATGGTGTTACCGAAAGGAAGAACCACCACTTGTTAGAAGTTGCTCGATTATTAATGTTTGACAATGAAGGTAGACAAATCCTTTTGGGCTAATGTTGTTATGACTGCATGTTAACTTATCAACTGCATGCCGTCCTCTATTCTTAAGGGCGCAACTCCATACTCTTTTCTTTTTCCTTCTGAATCCTTGTTTCATTTACCACCTCATATATTTGGTTGTGTCTGCTAAATTTGTGACCATTGTCCAGGGATTTCAAACTAGACCCTCGGTCTCTTAAATGCATTTTTGTGGGGTATCTCGTACTTAGAAGGGTTACAATTGTTACCGTCCTTCTTTGCATAAGTATTTTACCACTATAGATGTTTCCTTCTTTGAGTCTACTGTTTATTCTGATGAACCAATAGAGCCTCCCACAGTAGATGATTATTCCTTTACATATGTTATTGTAAAATCCACTTTGGATTCTCCACCAGTTCCTTTACTAGTCCAGCATATATATAGTAGACGTCCTTCTCAGTTTGTGGAGCCCCCTGCACATGTACCTCTGCCTACTTCATTTTCTTCATCCTCTGAGTCTGAGGTAAGCCTGTTACATATGGACCTTGATATCCCTATTGCACATCGCAAAGGAGTTCATAATTGTACCTAGATTCTATTGCACAGTTTGTCTCCTATTTTGGTATATTTGCCTCTTTCCGGGCTAGGCTGGTTAGCATTGATACACATCTAATTCCTAAAAATGTTGTTGAAGCAATTATCTAGTCTAGGTTGGAGGACAGCTATGGAGGAGAAACTGTTGGCACTAGATCAAAACTAGATTTGGGATATTGTTCCTCTACCTGTAGGGTGCTTACTATCAAGGTTAATCTTGATGGTTCTCTTGGTCGCCTCAAGGTTAAATTGGTTGCTAAAGGTTCTGCACAGTTGTCACGACCTCCCCGAATAGTGCACCACTTAGGGGTTGGCTAATGGATTACTAAGTTTACCCTAGCTTGGGCTCTCCCAATTCCCTAGCAATTCGCAACTTAAGTTCAAATTTTTAACATGCAAATCATTTCTTTTTTTGAATAACCACTAATTTATTTTTTGGTGGGTTAATTAGAAACCCAAGAAAAGTAATAAGTAAAGTATCGGGAGAATTACTTTACTTCTACAAACCAGAGATTGTGAATTCGGGGGCTTGGTTACGTTAGATTACTCTAATACCCTTTCGGTACATTTTCTCTTTTATATCAAAAAAAATGTTTGACAGGCAGCTTGAATTGATTTCAACTTATCTACTAACATATGGGGTGATCATGCGGGTGCGTAGCCATTACTGTAACTCCTAATAATCCAAAGCGGTAAATAAATTACAAGGAAAATGGGAAATTACTTACCTTAAAGCAATGTAAGCATCACGACGTTTGCTAGAAAAACATATATTCGGCCTAAATATGGTTTCTAATTGCATGCAATTCCAATCAAATCTTTTTAGGGTTTTCTCTTATTTAAATAAGGACTAATCTATATGCAATCCATGTAATGCACTTACTCTAATGCAATGATGTACAAAGCATGCCTATTCTAACATGACACGCAGTTTTTATTTAAATGACCTAAAATGCAATTTTTAAGGATGGGCAAAAATTGATATACAACTATTCTAAGATGATATGCAATTCTAGATTAAATTACCCTAAACATATAGTCCCTAAATGACACGCGAGCAATGACATGACAGGCATGATGACGTGCGCATGATATTTTTGGTATTTTTCGTGAAATTCGAGATAAGTTATTAATGAAAATTAACTACCCAACTTGAAAAGTTATCCTATACAAACTAGGAGATAATTTGGATTAAATCCTATTTTAATCCAGAAACTTATCTTAATTAAATTGATATTAGCCTAACATGCAGTCTAATCTAGAAGATAAGTCTAACTATATAAATTCTAAACATGCAATTCTAATATAGTTAGGAAACTATCGTATCTATTATGCAATTTAATCTTTTTTGTATTTTGAAAACATAACACTTATTTAAATTAAAAATAAAGACTTACCAAATCCACGCACAATCCACGAAGATTTCAAATTAAAGTTTACTCCCCGATTGTCGGCCGTGCGGGGGTTCCCTGGGTTATAAAAAAAAAACAATTATCCAATATTAAATTGAAATAATTTTAAAAAATAATCCGATATCTTTACTAATCAAATTAACAATTAAATCAACCACTATCTTTAACACCCTAATTGGATAATGCCTAAATCTCAATCAGACCAATTAGATAATATAATCTATTCATAAATAACAATTGAATGATTCAAATCAATCGGATAGAATTATTACCTAATTTGAATACGTGTAATCTTATCGGAATCGAACTGGATCATGCCTTGTGGATGAGGCTTGGCGGATGGCCAGCATCGAACGGTGGACTCGGCTGGGCTCTTAGCAGATGTGGCCAACGGTGGTGCTTAACTAAGAACTCTCGGCTCGGCTGGCTCGGGAGACTCACGGCTAAAGCAGCGACGGTGGGGTCGCTCACCGTCGTGGTTGGCGTGGTGGAAGGCTTGATTGTTTCGCCGAAACAAACCTGTGAAGAGGCCAAAGTGGACACAATGACTCCTTGACTTCGTTAGTTCCACTGAACAAAGAAACGGGGACTCATGTTGCCACAGCGGAGACGTTGAAGGCAAAGAGCTTGACTTGACACGTCAAGGCCACGGATCAATTGAACTTGAAGATGCTGCCATGTTGGTATTGCAATGGGATTGATCTGGTCTTTGAAGGGAAAGTGCCGTCACCAGGAAATCTTAATGCCCGCCAGAGTGTCTTGCTGAAGACGGCTGGATCGATGGGAATACTGGGAAGCCAACAAGGAACTCGGCAAGGACTATTCTGGCATGGCGATGTTGCTAGAGACAACGAGACAGCCGCCGAAAATGACTGAGATCACCTGAAGAACTGTGATGTGCGCCAGAAGCTCACTAGTCCGAGCAGGAGCGGATGTGAATCTCCATCGAGAACGTCTGAACTTCGTTGGACAAAACGCTTCACTGGGCAGGAGCAATCGCAGGCAAGGGGCAGCGCCGTCACGAGCTCTGGGACAGCAGCACCACCGCTGATCGGTGCAGCAAGCAGCCAGCAGAGGGTCGTCATCATTGTGGAGGATCGGAACAGAAGCTCGAGGCCGGAACAGGGATGGCGAAGCAGCAGTGGCGCTGGAAACGGCTTGCTGGACGTTCGCTTGGAGCTTGCAAGGAATGGTGCCGTTATTGGAGAGTTTACGGGGGAATAGTTCTCTCGCCAAGCACCAGAAAACCTACAATAAAATTCGAGTAAAGCGTCCAAAGAGAAGCTGATGTTGCTGGAATTCGCCACACTCCCTTGGGCTCGCTTGACGCCACAGGTGGCTCGATGCTGAACCTGCAAGTGAGCAAAGGTGAAGTACAGCGTTGAGAAGGCGCAAGGTTCACCGGAATTCGTCTCGGCGGCGAAGCTCCGGATCTGAGCAGTGGTGTCCGTAAGAAACTGCAGCGACGGATCAAGCGCGAGGAAAAGCTTGGCAGCAGCACAAGTAGTGGCCCAGGATGCACATGCCCAGGGAAGAAGACGAAGCCTCCTGTTTTGTCTTTCCTTTCTCTTGCTTTTTCATGAAAGCCATTCAGTTGTGGCCGAAAGAGAGAGATTCTTCTTCTTTTGTCTCTAATCTGAATGTGTCAGAAAAACCCCCAGGCAGAAGAGGTTCTCTCACGCTCTCCCTTCTTGAATGTACGGTGGCCGGATTCTGCTAATTCCGAAATTAAGCATCAGTTTTCTGATCCGAGCTTTTTTTTTTTTGGTAAGGCGAGCTTTTTTTTATCCCAATAAAAAATACAAAATTTTACTTTAACTTCAAATTTGGCCTCCATAATTTGAAATTTTCAAATTTTTTAAGCTAGATTTGGAATTTTAATTGAAAGCTGATAATTTTTTATAAGATAAAAAAAGTTCGTGTTAGAATTGTCACTCAAAATAAAATTAATATTTTTTTTAGGAATTAGGTCCCGAACTCTCACAATTTCTCTCTAATGGCCGCACGACTCCTCTAGTTTTCTCTCACATTGTGGCAGTGTATTTCCTGCTTGTGCGGCCTCCCCCTCGAAGAGAACTTCAACCCCTTATATAGTGAATGATCCCCTTGATTTTAGGAGTGAGATGGTCCGAGTTGGGCCGGTCTAGCACCTAATCCAAAGACTAACCTGCACAATGTAAATCCCCAATTTTTGGGACTGACGACCGACCCTATTGAGCTTGGAGTTGACGATCGAATCGGATTCATAGGGTCAGTCAAGTTCAAGGATCAACCCGGAACCAACCAATTATTTTTTTGTTTCATTTTTTGTATCCTTTGAAAGGATAAACATGCTATTTCAAATTACATATTCATCAACAATACAATATTGAGCAACTAAATTATGAACACTAGTATATATCAAATATAAATATAAGATAAGGTAATAACATAAATTCCACACTTGATAAACGCAACAAATCATGAAAACGAACACTTGAAAGATAATTAAACCATAAGTTCAAAATACATAATACAAACCATGAATTATGCAACTTCATATATTGTTCATTCTTAAATAATCGCATCAACTTCCGAACACTTGAAAACACAAACAACATACATATTAATACTTACTAAAGTATGTTTGTCTAGTTAAGCTACGCTCGTGAGGCGAGCGAGGAGAGGCTAGAGTTGAGCAAGGCAAGCGAAGCAAGAGGCCGAGGAGGGTGAGTGAGGTTGAGGCGAGCGAAGAGGGTTTCTATTTTTTTTTTTGGGTCAAATTAGAGCTGAGTTCCTTTCTAGTTTCTAATTTACACGGCAAACTGAACTGCATAAGAAAAAAGAGAACAGAGGAGGAGGCGCTAGAGTTTAGAGTAGACAAAAATATATAATAAATAATGCATTATATATAATTATATATAACAAGGTTGGTCCGGGTTGGATCAATCCTAAACTCCTAGGATCAAGGATCAACCCCTACAATGTAGGGTCTAGGAGTCCAAGGACCAAGGACCAACTCAATCCCGCTGGGAACTGGACTAGGACTGGTAGGGTTGGGCCGATACAGGGTTGGTCCAAGGTCAACCCTAGACCAATGCTCGCTCCTACTTGATTTTCTTCAATCTTCTAGTAGACCAACTTTTCGTTTCTCAGTTTTCTACCCAAGAATTTTTTATTTTATTTTCAATAGGAGTCTTTTCCATTCAACCCTTTAGGCCGATTTCCTATTGAATATAGCACAGGATCTCCTCCTGCTTCTTTCGGCTTCTCTAACTTGCCAAGTGTGCACGTGTGAATGCCCAAATATTTGGCAAAATGAGTGTTCTTGGTGGATGCGAAATATTCTTTTTATGTTATTGAATAATGGAAAATCAAATGGATTTTCTTTCCTTCTCCACACATATGGACCGCCCTTGCATTTATCGAGTAAGTCATGAATAAGAAACAGGAGTAACCGAACTATATAGAGAGGCCCGGCTTGCATGGGCTCAGTCTTGAATTCAAAATATCAAAGCCATCCCTCTTTCAGTCCGTTAAGTGATAGTGCAATTTATGTAGGCCAAATTAAAACACTCATAATATCTATATGCAATTTAACTAATTTTTTGTTTAGGGATCGATTTCGATCCCTGATTTTCTATCTAATAGATAACTTAATAGATCGCCAAAAATGAGGTATCAACAGCAGGTTTATGGGATCAATTATGGTGATACTTTCTCTACAGTGGCAAAGATGACCTCTATTTGCTTTTTACTTTCATTAGCTGCTTTTGCTTGTTGGCCTCTTTTTTAGCTTGATGTTGAAAATGCCTTTCTTCATGGTGATTTACATGAAGAGAAGTATATGGAGCAACTACCTGGGTTTGTTACTCAAGGGGAGTTTGGTCATGTTTGTCATTTGAAAAAATCTATTTATGATTTGAAACAGTCTCTCAAAGCTTGGTTTAGGAGGTTTACTGAGGTGGTGCTCCATTTTGGACTATTTAGATATTGTGGAGATCATTCTATGCTTTACTGTGTTTTTGGAGTTGGTCGGACATTTCTTGTAGTTTATGTGGATGATATTGTCATAACTAGAGATTATTCTACAGGAATTGATGAGTTGAAACGATATTTGTGAGAGCAATTTCAAACAAAAGGGTTTGGGAAGACTTAGATATTTTTTGGATATCAAAGTGGCACAGACAAACAAAGTTATTCATATCTCACAACACAAGTATGTTTTGGATTTGCTTACAAAGACAGGTATGCTAGGAGTTAAACTATGACATTCCGAATTTCGGCCCATTTTTGGGGTTTATAAAACGTGTCATTCGTCAGTGTGCTTATAGTAGAATCTCGCCCGGGAACTGATCACTCTCGGTTATTATTTTTAAATTAGAGATTTCGCTAGAATCGCACTTGATCGAATTTGGCCGTTATTTAGAGCTCAAATTTTGGTGTCGAATTTCTCGGAGTTCCGGGATGAATTTAATTGAACGGTGTCGATATTATTGTGGCTAGCATCGATGTTGTCAGGAATAGTGAAAAAGTGAATTTTTTATTGGGTGCAGATTTGGACTAGTAGACCTCCTTCAGAGTAGTTTGATTTAATTAATTTGGCCTTTATCCCTTATTATATTCTAGAATTAATTTGGACCGTAGGATCATTTTCAAACTTGAATTCCGGCTGCTGGATCGTGATCGAGTGTTTTGACTTTTGGCTCTCTCTCTCTCTCCTCCCTCTGCCGCGCCCCTCCCCTACACGCGCGTCCCCTCCCCCTCTGCTCGCACGTCCTCTCCCCCCCTCTGCCCCATGCACGTCCCTTCTCTTCTCTCTCTCCTTTCTCTTCTCTTTTCTCTTCTTCTTCCTTCTTCCTCCTTGGTTGATTGGTTCTGCTCCTACTTCTGTCTCGCTCGCCCGATCGCCGCTCGCCGCGCCGGACCGCCACCCCGCACCGTCCATCTGGTTGCTCGCTTGATGCCATCGCCTCGCCAGCCGCCATCTGCCAGCTGCTTTCCCTCTTCCTTTGCGTGCAACAGCGAGCTCGCCGCCGCTGCCTGTTGTGCCAAACATTATCCAGATGCGCTTGGCCATCACCCCAGTTGCCGCCATACCGTCTCCAATAGCTGCGCGACTTCCCCCTCTCCTGGCCGAGCCCTTCCTTCCCCTCCGGTGTGTCCCTCTATCCAACTCGCCGGTTGCCGCCACACACCACCGTGCCAGCCGCCACTGCTCCCCCCACCACCATCTAGCCCATCCTTACCACCGATCGCCGCCGTACCGCCTCGTCCCCGTCGGCTCGCGACTCCTCAGCCCCCAGCTCTTCCTCTCTCTTGCCGCCACCGCCCCAGCCTTCCTCCGCTCTATTGTCGTTGTGTCGCCGTCGTCGTCGCAGCTCGCCGGCCAGCCAGCCAGCCCAGCTCGCGGCCAAGTCGTCCTGGGTTGTGGTCGAGCCATTGCTCGCTCAGCCCAAGTCACTGCCTGGCGCCTTGCCCGTCCAGCTAGGCACGTCGCCCGTCCCGCTCGCCCGAGTGCCCCAGGCGCATCGCTCGGCCACTACGCCCGTGCGCCAAGCGCACCGTTTGACCACTGCACCCGTGTTGGCCGGTCAGTGCGCCCGTTTAGCCCGCCCCGGTGCCTAGCCCAGCACTGTTCACCCGGGCAATTTTAAACTCGAGTCGATTTTCTCCGAGCCAAAACCTAATAAGTGACTTCTTAAACCCTACCTAGTATTTTGGGTATTTTTAGACTTGTTTAGGGTGTAATTAGTACCGGATTAGGAATTAAATTAGATGTGGATTAGTTAAATTGAATGTGCTCAATTTGTGGATTATTGTGGTAGTGATTATGTGACTGATTTAGTAATTGATTGAGATGAATACTATGGCTGAGTTGTCGTGGCGCTTGTGGGTGAAATAGATTAATTGAATGTGCCGACTTGAATGTCGGATTGGTAGGCTGATGTGGAGAGCATGACTTGAATTGGATGTTATGGCGTGTCAGACTGACATTGGTAAAAGTGTGGTGATTTGAATTTGAATTATACGACTGAGGAAATGATGAATTTTGTGTGGTGGTGCATGTGCATGAAAAAGCCCAAATCGATTGGAGGGCTGAGCCTGAGGCGCAGTGGCGCGGGCTGTGAGATTGGGCTTGAGGCACAGTGGCGTAGGCAGTGAGATTGGGTCCGAGGCGCAGTGGCGCAGACAGTGAGAATGGACCTAAGGTGCAATAGCGTGGGTCGTGAGAAAGTTGCTCGACCACGAATGTGAATTGAGTGTGATTGAATTGATTGAATGTACGTAGTTGTGGCGTTTGAACGATGATGTTATATTCTTGAATTATTACTGCTTTATGGTGAATTTTCTAATATGTAGAGTTGGCACGTAGTTCGAGGCAAGGTAAGTATGTTGTGTAGAATTAATTGTGATGGCCGGTGGATTGTAAGTTAGACTTATCTGGGTATGTATTGGCCTAGGGGGGGTATAGGTTGTTTGCTTATTGAGATTTATTTTCATTGCTGTAGTGTAAATATTTTCAGATCCTAGACCTTGAGCATGTCGCCACCTAAGCATTTTGGGGTTCTTATGCATGCAATGCACGAGGAGAACAAGTATCCGGGACTGAACCCGGATGAGACATACATTAGGCATCGTACCCCTGTTTGGGTAGATATGGGATTAGAGGAGCTGAAACGTCATACTTATTTGGCTTGGTCCCATAAGGTCGGGTTAGTGAATTCTAGGCCAATCCGAGGTTTTGGAGGGTTGCAACATGCTAACGAGAGTGCAGTAAATTAGGAGTCCTGGGATAAGTTTACTCTCTATGGTGAGGTGTTGGATCCCGACAATCCACTGGAGAACCTTGATCCAGAACCAACGCTCGTTCCAGAGCCTGAACCCAAACCCGTACCGGAGCTCGAGCTCGAGCCCGAAGAGGAGCCTATGGTGTCCGAGCATGAGGAGGAGGAGGAGGAGCCGATTGAGATCGATTCGGACTCAGAGTCAGAACCCTCAAGGTTCAATTCGGATTGGGCGCCGTAGAGATGTTTAGGAGTTGGGCCTGAAAACCTTTTTGGTAGAGTCCCTTTTTGTGTAGTTAGCAGTCTACCCCACCACCTGTTTCTTTTTGATGACGAAGGTGGATTTGAACCCTAGAGGCCTAATGTATGAATATTTGTGTTTTCAAACAAATGTTATGTGTTTATTAATTTGCGTTTGTTCTACCTCGCTGTCATTATTAATTGTTCGGGATATTTAAATTTCGCTTCCACCTGCGTACGATATTGGGTGATTCGTTTGGGGTCGATGACGCATCCTGGGACGTCATGATCAATATGACCTCGTGGAAGGGGTGTCGCGAGCTCGTCGAGGTTCAGGGCATGACATAAACCACTAGATACACCAATGGCAGTTGGCTCAAGATTGATGACAAAGGACGGTGAGTCGTTAGATGATCCGAAAAGGTAACGAAAACTTGTTGGAAAAATTAAATTATATGGCTGTCACTCGACCTGATATTCCCTTCCTATGAGTATTGTGAGTCAGTTTATGTCTTTCCCCCATACCTCTCATTGGGATGTTGTAGTCAAAATTTTGAGATACTTGAAGAAAGCTCCATGTCATGGTCTGTCCTGTAGGGATCATGGTCACAAAAGGGTGGCATAGTTTTAGATGTTGATTGGGCCGAGTCTCCTATAGATATGAGCTCTACATTGGGTTCCTCCACCTCTGTTGGAGGAAACCTAATATCTTGAAAGAGTAAGAAGCAAAGTGTTGTGGCTATATTCAGTGCAAAATCAGAATATAGAGCTATGGCTTAAGCTATATGTGAGTTAGTCTAGATGTGTCAGCTATTAGTTAAACTTGGATTCAAAGATCCTACACCAATGGAATTGTGGTGTGATAATTAGACAGCTATCCTCGAGCATTTAATGAATATTGAAACTGATTGTCACTTTGTCTGTGAGAAGCTTCAGGTTGGAGTTATTTCTACTAGTCATGTTAGGATTAGTGAAAAGCTAACTGATATTTTCAACAAGTCTTTAGGGAGTAGTAGGATTGAGTATATTTGTAACAAGCTGGGCATGCTTGATATCTATACTCCAGCTTGAGAAGGAGTTTTAAAGTGTGAGAAAGTTATTATGGTCATTAAGTGTTATTTAATTAATATAAAAGTGTGAGGAGTGGAAAACCCTTAAAGGTTTTTTTGCTCTCCTCTTTTGTTTTATATCAATTTCTACAAATTGAAAGCTAGCAACACAGACATTTCGAAAATGGGGTTTGATTTCAAAAATAGCATCAAGATCGCATATTTTAGAGAACCGGACTGAACATATGACAAATGTGATAAATTGTGGTATTGTCCTTCTTAAAACTCTAATTGACACAGTTCTGAGGGCGGCGGAAAGCTTGCGGCTAGATCTATGTGAATTCATCACTTGACATAAAAAATTCACAATCTTCCTGACACCCTTAAGATTGAGCGATCACAATTAAAAATTGCATTTTCTGTGATTCGGCCATCCGATTTGGGCAAATTGAGTGTTGTTGGATAGCTCTTGTAGAGAGAGCCCAATTGTACTCTTCGCTCTTAATTTGAACAAAGTTTATTTTTTATCAAAGTTTGTTCAAACCTTAGTAAAGAATTAGGTGTCCACAAATGCTGCTTGCTTGTAAAGTAATGGATGTAGGAACAATTCAAATCAAGATGCATGATGGTATAGTAAGGACAATGAGTGAGGTGAGACATGCGCAAAAACTGACATTAAACCTTATAGCTATGACAAGTCTTGATGGAATTGGGTATCAATTCTCTAAGGTGTAAGTAATGAAAGAAGGGATGCTCGTATGGTAATGAGACGGAAGAAAGACAGTGGTTTGTACTTCGTCCTGGAATCAGTAGTGATAGGCTAAGATGCAATGTATTGGAACAACTCTCGCGGCACCTTCTCCAATTCCATTATCCAAGAGTGACGCGGCACATACCACCTTTTCATGATGGCTTTTTTCGGAGGATCTAGGTCTATTTCATGATACGCAGAGCAAGTTACTCGATCAGCTCAAATTACGACAATCAATGATCCAAAATTAGATAAGTAGGAAGGTTAAGCGCACTTTTCAGTTAGATCCAACTTAGTTTCGACTCTAGTTAGATGACTTCCACTATTATTCCATATTGAAAATCTCAAATGGAACTTTCTCCTATTCTTACTGTTTTTGGCAAATAACTTGGCCTATGTTCATAGATGTCAGATCACAATTTGCCATATCTCGAACGTTACAATTCGTCGGTCTTCACTCTACTATATTGATCCATGGGGACCTTTCTCCTCATTCTACGGACGAAATTACAATGCTTTTCATATCGAGGACAATTGGTGAAGGGAGCAACTTCCTTCACCAGTCAAGCGACGAAAATTTACTGGCAAAAGTTGGAAGCATTATAGTAGAATGCAACAGTACGCAATGAGAGCCTCAAGCAAGTCTGAACTACAAAGGAGATGCATTGTCGACTCACTAGCTAAACATATATGTAAACCCCATTTCGCTTTTAAGATTACCAACCAAGAGAGTTTTCAAATGGATCGATCATAAATAAGAGAATGAATCAAGTCAAGACCACAAATTTACCTCTCAGGAGGCCTAAAGATCAACCCTGGTCCGGAGAGGTTACAAATGGGAACTGACTTAACCTTTCACTGCTCTAGAAAAAGCCTTCGATAAAGATGTTTCTTCTTGCAAACCTGGTCTGTCCACCGACCCCGACCCGCGCTCCATCCCCCCCACCCCCCACCCCTCCACCCACACACACACACACACACAGAGTGCACATATTTCCCCACAGGGAACATATTTTATGTATCTATGATACATAACCCAAAGCTTTCACTATGCTACCCTAATAAAGAAAAACCAAAATAGAAATAATCAATGTTTTCTTTCCCATTTTCCTTCGCGTCTGCCATCGCGTTCTCTTCTTTCCACCGTCTGCCTCGATTTACTCCCTCTGGAGCCATGCCTTTGGGCAGATCCATACAAACCAGGTTGCCCGTCAAATGCCGACACCAACTCCCCATCCCCAATGCTACCTGTGTCACCCGAGTCCTTGCTTCCATCAAAATTTTCTTCATAACTACTGCCAGTGTCATCTGCTCGGTCACGTGACTGCAAAATTGTGGGTGGCTGCCCACCAAATGGACGAGATCCAGACAACACAACCGTCTGCATTGTTCCCATGGATGAGCTACTGCCAGCATTTTCAGGCTGCAAACTCCCACCACCCGCTCTAGTGCTTCCTTCATTAACCGGCCTTACATTATCCCTCTCACGATATCTATCCCGCGAGCGACTGCAGATTTCATCAAGGGGAATACTTAAATCACAAAACTATCAAAAGCCAGATATCATTTCAAGCACAGCAATTTAGGGGATGAAAGAATTGAAAGGCATCTTAGGAAAGGGATCAAGAAAGAGAAAACAGAGTTACCAAACATGACCAGTAAATGCTTAAATAAACACTTGGCCCAAAAGAAGGGCTGTGATAAACACAAAATGACAACTCTAACTACGCTCTCATTTTGCCAAACATACTGCAAAGCTCGCAAAACGGATAGTGCTCGGTGGCCTAAGAGGATCCATTGAACTGATTCCACTTAAGTGAGATAAGGACTGGTGGTTGTTGTTTGTTGTTATAAATCTGAGTAATTAAAATAAATATCCATAGTCCCATCTGATTGAATGAATGTGTACAAGCAGCAAGCGAAAAAACTTGCAACATTATACTACCTTTAAATTTGATCAAGGACTGGTATTTAGAATCTTCAACAGCTGGATAGAAAATGAGAATCCTCTTTAAGGTTCACATGTGAAGCACCAAAGTGATACCTGGACTGAGCGGAGGATGGAAATTCGCGCCTTGAAGATCGTACTCCTGATTCAATCTGCTCCAATTCTTGTTGAAGTTCTCTCTACAAGCAGTGCCATAATTATTACTGAAGAAGACTCATAAAACCAAGAAAAAATATGATCTTTTGTTTTTATTTGACATGGCAGCACTAAAGCAAATCATATCAGTTTAGAAATACAATAAGCTAACATAATTGAGAAAATGGTATGATCTTTTGGCG
The DNA here is from genome assembly GCA_031216285.1 of Syzygium syzygioides. Lineage (NCBI taxonomy): Eukaryota > Viridiplantae > Streptophyta > Magnoliopsida > Myrtales > Myrtaceae > Syzygium > Syzygium syzygioides. Next base: position 18,540,845 of record CM062245.1, on the reverse strand, counting down.
TGAGACTCACCATTACGTTAGTATAATTTGATGATAACATCTCACTAGGAAGAAAAATGACTTCCTAGTTTAGTGTTTCGGAAGCAGCACTAACTCACGGTCTTCCTCTGCCCCCACAAAATAGGAATAAGTAGAAGGTACATGCCCTAGTGCCACTAAAAAGAAATCTGGCAAACTTAACATTAAAGAGACAAACCATCTAGCACCTCCAAACAAGGATGATGCCAGAAGACTACAAACTTTGCCAGGACGTTACTCAAGGTTGGGAAAGAAAAGTAACAGGTTTCTCATGTCTTATAAAATTATGAAGACTAGTCTCTACCTACAGCATAATTTGAAAGAATACAAAATTTACCACTTTCTATTTGTCTAACTTTTAATTTCAGTTATTGTTGTCACCTACAACAGCCTGCACACCGTTAATTTCAGTTTCTTCTTTTTTTTATTCTTTTTTTTCAAGGTAAAGAAATCTCCATGTACTTTTTTTAAAAAGAATTAGAAAGGTTTCCAAGTATGAGGAGTCAATTAACAAGCATCTCAAAGATATAAAATACAGTCTTACATGATAACTAAATTACATGGAGTCAGTTGATGGATTGGAACCTAATTATTGATGGAAGGAGTCAATTTACATTACAAATAACCCAAACTATAAGGGGTCTCTAGACAGTTCTTCCATAAGTTTTTCAGCACATTGTCGAGAGCTTGTTTTTCACTCCTAATGATTCTCTCTAAGCAATTTTTTTGTTAGATGAACAATCTTCCATAGATATATTTCTCTGTATATACAAAAAGAAAAGGGAAGACAAAAAGCTTCAGAATTCAAAAACTGAACGATAATTTTCTAGTCATTCATGACTATAGCGTGTCCAACTGCACAGCCCCAATAGGAATCAATAAAGAAACTATCTGCCCAAGGATTGCCCTTATTCAATCAAACAACATAGTTAGTCATCAAATCAGGAGAGAATTGAAAATAATTTGAGACTTTGCAGAACTGCAGCTGCCGTAAGATTTATGAAGTACCTAAACTTTTTTAGGTAGACAAACAAGTGAGAATTGAAAGTTGCCAAAACTATTTTTTATGCAACTAAGAAATCTCATAATTAATGATTAAGGGCACTAGAGACTAACAAAAGCTGACAGGCTTCTCAATGAAAGATACCACTACATGTTTTCTCTCCATATATAACATATTTATGTGTTATTATCTGCACAATACATATCAATTTTCCAGAATTTCTCATACAATGCCCTTCATTTGTGAATTGAGAATCAACAATAGAAAACAGTAGAAGAATTAGTCAGTACCGTAATAGAACCACTGGAGTTTGATTGGTTTATTGCGAATCAGCAGAAAAATCAGCCAGTACTATACTAAAACTGTTAGAGTTTGGTTGACTTAGTGGTTAAGGACCAAACTTGTGTGTAAATTAAGCAGAAAATAATTATTGCCACCAAGTGCAAATAATTCCGCATTTGGGCCATCCACCCGAGCTTTAAACTGCATCTTACCTGGTTCATGATGTTAGTGGGGTATTTCACAGAGCATATTAACCCTTTGACTACAAAACAATCATAAGTTTGCTATTCAAATGGATTTTCATCTTTCACTAATGAAAAATCTTGGATATGAAGCGGATGATTCAAATTAGCTAAGTGAATGCACTGGTAGGTTTGCATGCCATTTAGGTTGAGTTTGCAGTTTCAAAAGTACTTTACAATTGGCACGTGTAAGGAGCTTGAATTTATTCAACTTGAGATAATTTCCACCCACACACGCCTCTCCCCTCTTGGGTATGTTACATTGCCTATCTCATAATTATTCCATTCATCCATATAATAAGATGTCGATGAAATTCAACAAAAGACTTTGAACGATGAACAAATAAACTTAATGTGCGATTCAAAGTTTTTTGCAGCTTAAAATTCTCTCAACACAAGGGAAAATTAACATATTTAAGGTGTCATTCACCAGCCTCCCTTAATACAGGTCACTCTTGAGACCTAAGACACCAAAAGTTTTTAAAGAGAACTCAGAACTTTGTAGTACCAGGAAAAATAATTAAAATTAAGAGAAATGCTAGTTGTACAGATTAGTAGAAGGATTTGTTTATTGAAGGATGTGACGAGCATACATTGGATGTTTTCGATACATTGAACAAACTTTCCTGAAAATCCCTGGTTGGGGAATAGGAACTCTTTCTCTAAACAACAGTTTACGCATAGACTTGTCATTTACCACACCATACCAAATTTGCATGGGCTCTCTAAATTAATTGATCTTCATTAATGCTTAATTGCATAGAACTATAGAAAGACATATGGTATGCTTGAGCTGTAGTGAAAAATTTTCTTGCCTGTGCCTGCTTCTCCTTTTCCAGATCAAGGTTGTAACGCAACTCCCTGGTTCTTGCACGCTCAATTTCAAGCAGCCGTTGTCTCTCGATCTCTTTTTCTACCTCAGTCGTCTTTTCCCTAAGAGAGGCCATCAGTAATTTTACACAAACATGATATCATTCATAATTTAGAATTGAGCAAAGTTGAAATCACTAAACGCATCAATATAAGGGGGAAAGAGAACCTATCAAGCTCCTGCAGTAACTCTGCTTCTCGTACAGCAGCCTCTTCCAGGAACTTCTTGCGAGTGTGTCTCATAAGGAGTTTCTTTTGCCGGCGAGCTATTATTTCTTCTTGCAGCCTTGACTTCTCACTGCCAATTGAATTAAAGCTGGTGATTAATCAAGAATTGCTACCAAGCTTGCCTCAAGAGAGCATGTTGTATACATGCTTAAGGAGCCCTCCTTCCAATTTATCGGTAAATGCTTAGCTGGTGAGCAATTGCAATAGTTGGGTTCATTGATATATCTTGTATAAAAAATGGCTGTCACACAGAAAATCAATTTCGATTCTTTCTTTTTCAAATGATTCATTTCCGATCAATATATATGGATCGACGGAGTCATGTTTCATATAAATCCTCTGTTCATAGATTAATGAAAATGGGCAAAATCTCCATTTGCATGTGCCATTCTATGAGTCTTTTCCATTTTGCATATGACTTTATCACTCCCTTTGACACATCCACTAGTTCGGAACTTAGCTTGAAAGCCAAATTCTGAATCAGCTGTTTTCAGGATGCTCCCAAGAACTAACGAATCACAAGTGCTGTTGCTTCTGGGGCATTATATTGACACAATTAAACTACGAATATCTAAGAATCAGTTAAATAATTGATGAAGAGCAGCTTCAAACCTCATTACATTTTTCTGAATGGTTGACTATCATTAACCAGCTACTAAGAGATAATTCTCCATTGACTTCACATCATTTTCCTCCAGCTATTCTAAAATCGTGACTGACCATGTGCATCCTCAATCTGACGTAGGAGTTGAATTGATTGGCTAAGCATGAAAGTGAAACTTACATTGAATGAATAGAGTTCTTGATTTGCTGAAGACAATTCTCATCCTTTATCAGATCTGAAAAAGGAAGCATAAATACTGGAAAAACAAATTCCACGAGATAAAGATGACAAGGACATAAGATCACCAGCTGAAGAATTAAATCGAGTGGTCTCTTTGGTATCTCTAAATTGATCTTCTGCGCGATTCTCATTTTGAAGAACTTCCAACTCCATTTCAGCTTCTTCTTGCTCCTGCAATACATTTTATTTCAAAAAGGGAAAAGAGAGAGAACAACAAAGTCCTAAATGTGAGCCATGGATCAAATTGAATCCTAGACTCACCACAACTTCTTCAAGTAGTTTTCGAGAGAATGCTTCTACATATGACTGAGCAGAAGTCAGCTTTGTGAGTACCTGAAATAAGTCGGTGCATAAAGAGTTTCTCAAGGGAGAAGCATGATGAAGCAATAATATTAAATGTTAAGATTCAACATGTAACACTTCTTCCTATGTCTAAACAAAAGAAAAAAAAATTGCAAAATGAAGGCCAAACAAAAATACAACTGCATCAGGGTGAACAACAGAAGAATAGGGAAATATGAACTTTCAAAGCTTGGTTTGTTTTGTGGAAAATGAATGTTTTGAAAAGCATTTTCCTAAAATTAATAGTTTATATTGCTTACATATTGAATGAATGAAAAATATTTTCATCGTCCATGAAAATCTTTAGACATATTGTTGTCAATAATTAAAACATTCTTCATTGGCTAATTAATTGAAGTGATACAAGTGTTCATTTTTAGGAATATTTTCCAAGTCATTCATTCTCTGCAAAACAAACGGAGCCTTCTGCTTACCCTTTCATGATCACTCACGAACTTTCTTTTAGCAAAAGAACTAGAGCTACTTTGTAATTGGGGGTCATTTTTAGTGGAAAACTAACTCAAACATCATATGCAGAAGGAGCTAGATTCAACTGGTATATCCTTTTGACTCACAATCCTGTCTGTCGAGATGGTAAGAATATAACCTCTTTATCAGTTTCAAATTCCTATCAATTACATGTCATCATTATGAAGATAATTGTTTTTTTTTTGGTAAGGTTATGAAGATAATTGTTCACAATCAGCAAAGTCATAAAAATTCACCTAATTTTATGAGCTAAAAGTTAATAGACATGCTCAGTATCTTCCTTGAATGCATAAGAATTTCTTGATTGAAATACAAATAAAACGTAAAACCCACTGGCACTAAGCTAATCTGTAAAGTTACACAAACAACTAAGGATGGTTCAAAAGATTAAAGTAAATGCCCAGATATAGATAAATCCTGTTATCATAACAAATTATCCACGAACTGACAATTTAAACCAAATAAAAAACAAACTGGACATAAATTCTAATGTCTCACTGGAGACCAAAGTAGCAATAGTGTGCTACATGATTGTTAATGGCAACTGTTAGACTTATTAGCAAGTTGGGTATTTGGGTTATTTGTGTAATAAGGGTATTTGGGTATTTTTATGTTTTAGGTTAAGGCTTAACCTTAAGCCTATAAATACCGTATGTATTTCTTCTCTTTTGAAGACAAGTACTCTTTTACCAATTACATGGTATCAGAGCCTAAATTAAACACCTAAACCCTAAATTTAACACCTCTCACAGTAAACCCTAGCCACCGCCACTGTAGATACCGCCGGCGACCACCGTCCGGCGTCGCCCAACGCCGGCGACCCTCCGTCCGGCGTCGCCCAGGGCAGGCGACCTCAGATCCGGTGAGATCTGAGTCCGGCGACCCCAGTCCGGCGTTGACTAGGGTCCGCGACCCTCCGTCCGGCGTCGCCAGGCCCTGGCGACCTTAGTCCGGCGTCGAACAGGCCCCAGCGACCTCCATCCAAGGTCGCCCAGCTCCGGCGCACCTCCATCCAGGGTCGCTGACCTCCGGCGACCTCAATCCAGGGTCGCCCAGTTCTGGTGGAACTCATCTAGGGGAGTTTCTGAGGCCGAGGGTTACGTGGAAGTGATTTGTGGAGGTAATGGTGATTTGGTGATGAGGTGATTAATGGTGATTTGGTGATGAGGTGATTAAAAAAAAATATATATTTTTAGTGGTGTTTTGGGTGAGATTTGTGCTTGGTGGATTTTATTGGTTCTGTTGGTGGATTTTGTTCTAAATCTCACCCTTTAGTGTGTTTAGTGATAGTTTGGTGACTTGATTTGTGAAGATGTCTACTGATTCGACAACTTCGGAGGTTCGTTCTAGGGTGATTACTCCAACTATTACAGCTGGAACCTTTGGTATGAATAGTTTACACACATCATTGGTAAAGTTGGATGGTACCAATTATCCTAGTTGGTCTATGGCTCTTTCTACATTTATTTATGCTAATCGTCAGTCACGATGGCTTGAGGAGGAACCCCCTGAAAATCCAACTGAATTGAATGAATGGAGAGTTACTGATGCTGCACTGCGTACTCTGTTATGGGGGAGTATGACTGATTCTGTACGTCATCTTTTCATGGATTGCATGACGGCTCGTGAGGTATGGAGGAAGTGTGCTGTTCTTTACTCTGGTCGGAATAACATGAGTCGGGTTTGTGATATGTGGGAGGCTTTATTTGAAGCCAAGATTGGTGATTCTGGGTTGGCAGAACATTATGCTAATTTTACATCTTTGTATCAGCGACTCAGGTCCTATCTTCCACCTGCTACAACTGTCACTCAGATGCAGCAACGAGAAGCAGATATGTTGGTGGTTCTCTTTCTTCGAAGCCTGGGTCCAGATCACAGTGCTCTTAGGCAACAGGTTACCTCTCTGGATACTTTACCTTCCATAGAAGAAGTATATTCTCGTGCTGCTCGTTATACTCCTAGTTCTAGATCTTCCACTATATCAGATAGTAGTGCTATGGTGGCTCGTGGAAGTCCAGGGACTCGTGGTCGTGGAAGTTGGAACTCTACTGTTAATCGTGGTCGTGGTCGAGGAGTTCCAGGTCGAGGTGTTCCTCGTGGTAGTGGTGCTACTAATTTCAGAGGAGGTCGTGGAGGTCGTTTCTGCACTCATTGCCAGCTTCCTGGACATACAGTTAACTACTGTTATGATCTTCATCCAGAGTTGCGGGGTTTACATGCTTCTGTTGATACTGAGACGAGGTCTCCTTCCTCGGTACCACGATCTGATCAAGGTACTGTGAATTTGACTAGGGCAGAATATGATGAGTTGATTAGAGCACGACAGCTTGGTGATCCATAAGGTCCTGTTGCTACTTTGGCACAACACAGCGATGCTACCTGTCTTTTATCTACTACAGCTACTTCTAGTCCTTGGGTTATTGATTCTGGTGCCACTCATCATATGACTGGTGATACGCGTCTTCTTATCTCCACTTCTTCCATTCCTTCCACATCTTCTGCATCTGTTACCTTAGCAGATGGGTCTAAATCCAAAGTGACTGGTTCAGGTTGTGTATCATTGAGTTCATCTGTGTCTTTACCTCTTGTTTATCATATTCCATGCTTTCCTCATAATCTGTTATCAGTCAGTTCCATTACTCGTGACCTTGATTGTGATATCATTTTTTCTTCATCTTCGTGTGTTCTACAGGATCGGAAGACTGGTCGCCGAATAGGTGGTGGGCATGAGGCTGGTGGATTGTACCTTCTGGACCCGGAGATCATTGCTGCTACTGCTACTGTTCAGAAGAAGGTTGTAAATGATGTCTATCGGTTACATTGTCGTCTTGGTCATCCCTCCAGAGATACACTTCTACATTTTCCTTTTGTGTCTAGTTCTTCTATCCAGTTTGATTGTGAAACGTGTCAGTTGGGAAAGCATCATCGTGTGTCTTTTCCTCCTCGTGTTTTGAGTTGTGCTTCTCAGCCTTTTGAGTTAGTCCATTCTGATGTTTGGGGTCCTAGTCGAGAGTCGTCATTTGGTTTCCGGTACTTTGTTACTTTTATTGATGATTGTACTCGAACCACTTGGTTATATTTAATAAAAGATCGTACTGAGGTGTTTTCTTCTTTCCAAAGATTTTATAATGAGGTTTGTACTCAATATGGATATCCTGTGAAATGCTTGCGTACAGATAATGCTCGTGAGTATTTTTCTTCTTCTACTTTTCTTCCGTTTCTTGAGTCTCATGGTATTTTACATCAGAGTTCTTGCGCTCACACTCCACAACAAAATGGGGTTGCTGAACGTAAGAATCGTCATTTGTTGGATGTTGCTCGTTGTATTCTTCTTCATAGACATGTGCCTAAGTCCTACTGGAGCTATGCTTTACTTGCAGCATGTTATCTCATCAATCGCCTTCCTTCTTCTGTGTTAAAAGGAGCTGTTCCTTATACTCTTCTTCATCCTGATCGTCCTTTATGGTCTATTCGTCCTCGTATCTTTGGTTGTGTTTGCTTTGTCCATTCTTTGTCTCCTGGATTGGACAAATTATCACCTCGTGCTGAAAAATGTGTTTTCGTTGGTTACTCTCGTACCCAAAAGGGATATGTTTGTTATAGTCCTCTTCGTCGTCGTGAGTATATTTCTGCTGATGTCAGTTTCTTTGAGGACCAAACATATTTTGGTAGTGTGTCTTCCTCTCCTTGTGAGTCCATATTAGTATCTCTTCCATTAACTCAGCAGGAGTCCCAGTCTGTCTCGCCTTCTCGTACTCCATCACATTCTCAGCCACTTCAGGTCTATACACGTGGTCCTCGCCGGGTTTGGAATCAAGACTCTTCACCAGTGGACGCCTCACCACCATCTCAGGCACCAGCTTCTGATTCTACTACACCTCCTCCGGTCGATTCTCCTATTGCTCATCGTACTAGATCTCGGTATCCTCTTTCCCATTTTGTCTCTTATCATAATCTATCTCCTCAAATGTCAGTCTTTGTTTCGTCTCTTGCATTTGTGTCTGTGCCAAATAGTGTGCAGGAAGCTTTGGCTCATCCAGGTTGGGTTTGTGCTATGGAGGAAGAGATGGCTGCTCTACATCATAACAAGACTTGGGAACTTGTCCCTCTACCTTCTGGTAAACAATTAGTGGGTTGTCGATGGGTGTTTGTTGTTAAGCACAATCCAGATGGTTCAGTTGAGCGCTTAAAGGCGCGTCTTGTTGCGAAAGGTTATACTCAGAATTACGGAATTGACTACGATGAGACTTTTTCTCCTGTAGCCAAGATTCCTTCTGTTCGTATTGTTATTTCTTTGGCAGCTCGTTCTAAGTGGACTCTTCATCAGCTTGATGTCAAGAATGCTTTTCTCCATGGTGATCTTCAAGAGGAGGTTTATATGGAGCAACCACCTGGGTTTGTTGCTCAGGGGGAGAAGGTGTGTAGATTGCGAAAAGCTCTTTATGGGCTCAAGCAGTCTCCTCGAGCTTGGTTTGGTCGTTTTAGTGATGCAGTTGTTGGCTTTGGTATGCATCGGTGCAGTGTGGATCACTCGGTATTTAGTATGTCATCGTCAAAGGGGTGTGTTATTCTTGTTGTCTATGTTGATGATATTATTGTTACTGGAAGTGATGTTGAAGGTATACAGCGACCAAAACAGTTTCTACAGAAGGAGTTTGATACCAAAGACTTAGGTATTCTTCGATATTTTCTGGGTATCAAAGTTACCTATGCTGATGATAGTATTGCCTTGTCTCAGAGGAAATATACTCTTGACATTCTTAAAGAAGTTGGGTTGCACGATGCAAGACCTGGAGATACTCCTATGGACCCTAATGTGAAGCTTGATAATGAACAGGGAGAACCTCTTCATGATCCAGAGAAATATCGCCGGTTAGTGGGTAAACTGAATTATCTCACTATTACTCGTCCAGATATCTCATTTGCTGTTAGTGTTGTGAGTCAGTTTATGAGTTCTCCTCGTACTACTCATTGGCAAGCTGTCCTACAAATTGTTCGGTATTTAAAGGGAGCTCCTGGTCAAGGGCTTATGTTCAGAAATTGTGGTCATCTTCATATAACTGGTTATTCTGATCCCGAGTCGTTGGAGGTGACTGGGTTTTGTGATGCAGATTGGGCAGGTTGCCCAGTGGATCGTAGGTCTATCTCTGGGTATTGTGTTTTCCTTGGAGGTAATCTTGTGTCATGGAAAAGTAAGAAACAGTCAGTTGTCTGTCGATCTAGTGCTGAAGCGGAGTATCGTGCTATGGCTAATGTTACAAGTGAACTTCAATGGGTTCGCATGTTGCTGACTGAGATTGGAATGCCTATGAAAGAATCATCTACTCTTCATTGTGACAATCAATCTGCCGTTCACATTGCTAGCAATCCAGTGTATCATGAGAGAACTAAGCATATAGAGATGGATTGTCATTTTGTTCGGGAAAAGGTGAATTGCGGTGATCTGCGATTGGTACATACACGTTCTGAGGAGCAGTTGGCGGACATCTTCACAAAACCTCTTCGGCGTGGACGTATTACGTATATTTGTAGCAAGTTAGGTCTTTTTGATATATATGCCCCAACTTGAGGGGGAGTGTTAGACTTATTAGCAAGTTGGGTATTTGGGTTATTTGTGTAATAAGGGTATTTGGGTATTTTTATGTTTTAGGTTAAGGCTTAACCTTAAGCCTATGAATACCGTATGTATTTCTCCTCTTTTGAAGACAAGTACTCTTTTACCAATTACAGCAACATACAAAGAAGCATCATCAGCTTACAGCATCATATGTTTTCAAGACTGTTCCTATCTCCTCTATCCATCCATAACATCGCTTTTCCAGAAATCCTTTACTCACAAAATGCATACAAGTTAATAACTCGAATTTCAACAAAAGTTGAGAAAACACAGGTTCTAGCAACAATTACCATACATGAGATCTATGTTAGCTGACACTACAATCCAAGAAAAACTAAAGGTCCCAACTTGAGTTCAAAACTTGTTGATGATCTGACAAATGCTATAAAATACAATGTCCACAGCTATTTATCCAGACTTAGTCACAGATGTCCAGTTGCAAAAATTGGCCTTCAAGCAGGTTAAATCTCCAAAACAAAAACACGACACTGGCGTTTGGAGGTGCACTAGAGAGGACTGGAATGATTTTTCTCTTCAAGCTGCACTAAAGAGGCAATGGGAATTGGATACACTTTTTGGCTCGACACAGTGTAGCAAACTATAAGATCGGTTTCCAAACCTTGTCAATGTTGCCGGGAACAAGTAGGTCTTTGTGGTGGACTAGTATAGTTTCAATATGGAACGACAACTTGGGAGGTAGATTTCTCAAGGCAACCCATCACTGCTTTAGCTAAAAGTATAACTTGGGAGATTGATTTCCTCCTGTCCAGCCATCTTAAAGTTTTACAAGAAATATTTGAAGGACAGTAGTCTTCAGTTTTGCAATTATTGAAAATCGGCTCAAAGTTTTACACTTTTGTTAGAGTGGGGCATGCATGTGATTGAAAATGCATTGACAACACTGTAAATGCTTTGTCTCGCCATTAGGCTCCTTTTAGGTTTCTTGAGCTTTTTTTGCACTTGAGTTTGCACCCCATTGGTGCTCTATATGAATTGATTGACCTATAAATTCAGTTCACTACCTGCTGCAAACTTCAGATTGGCTGCTGTAATGCCTTAGACATAACCACAAGAGGAAGACGTACAACTGTAAAGTTTATCAGTTATGTTTATGTAATACGACATTAATAAGTAGTGGCCATAGAAATAATTACTACCTGAAGAATTTCTTCACGTGTGCTGCTGAATTCAGGATCAAGTTGCTTGAAATCACTGGCAGAAAGAGCTTCTCTCAAGACCTTTTACAGTGAAGCATGGTTCAGTAAACACTTAATATAAGCTATTAACCATCGGCCTACATAAAAGCAGTCAGACAAAATTCTTTTGATCCATCCTGCATCTAATACAGCCTCTTATTAGGTGATGAGCTCCATAGAAAATTATAAGTACTACTCAATTCAAAAGTTTATAAAAGATATCGGTAGTAGATAGCTCATTAAATAGCACCAAGGAGGTACCTCCTCTATACAATAGATATGTCAGAAGACATATCTAAGAACCGCAAGAAAGATGAAGTAGAAAAGGAACCATATCATCAAACCAAAAGAAGAGAGTGGTAGCCTATCCTTGATTGCACCTATTTGACTTCATTTTTGAGACCTCCTATGATGCAGAAAATGAAAGCTGGGATGAAAACCAGAATTCTTTTTACTTATTTTCACAAAACATCAAGGCTGACGAAGCTAATAGTTCTTCCCTAACTGACTGTACCATGATCTGATTCATAGGAGCCACAACGCTGCATTCGAACATTGTTTAAACTCAAATTACGAGTAAAAAAAGATAAAATGTCCATCTTCCACTTACCTCTTTCTCCTCAACCCCTTTATCTCTCAACCTACATAAGGCTAGGCAAATTTGCTTCTCAAGATATCCAATCCTTCCTTCTGCAACATATAGAGTTCCCAGGTCATTTCAAAACAAAAAGAAAACACACACACACACACACAAGGTTCATTCTAGCTTTCTTTTTGCTTCTTTTCATAAATAATCATCTGTCTTTTCTTTTCTTTTCTTTTCCTTTTCTTTCTAGGGAAAGGTAGCAGGAGCTGGAATGACTCTTCAAGAGGCTAAAATCAACAGCAGCAAAGAAAACTTCTTTCATACCAGTCTTTGAAGATCCCAAATTCTCAATCTCAATCCATAGATTATCAGGAATCAAAGATATATCTTCCTCTGAAGAGTACAGGCAAGCGCCTGCAACAAGTGCTAAAGAGAGTTGTAAGAAAGGGCTCTCAAGCATTGGATATGAAAGTTTCCCTAGGCCATTTAGAACAGCATCAGCAGATGCAAGATAACATTGCAACTGCTGACGACCAGCAAAGGGAATATAATCTACTAGTAGTGCCATTGCACGCATCCTCAGAAGCAAAGATGTATCTGATGATCCCATAAGAGCAACATGATCCCATGTACTTGAAACCAGAAGAGGGAGAACCGACTCAGCAGCATCAGTAATTGAAATAGGAGAAATGAACTTATCCTGATATTGTGAATAATCCATGACTGAGAATCCGTCAATGTCTTGACAAACAATTTTTCCCAAGTGCTTAAGTGCTATCAGCCTTTGCTCGGGTTCATTATGGCCAAGCAACCTACAAAATAGCTCCACCACTGGAACCTCCTTTCCACTAAAGTTATGGAATCCTCTACCAAACAACGTCGTCAACCATTTATCAGATTGTAAACGCCAAGAAAGTTTAGGAGCACAGCAAGAAAACCTTGTGATTGCTATACATAGGGTTCCCACAATATCATGAATGGGCAAAAGAAGTGGTACTGCAAGTAGGCAGTCAACCATCACAGATGCAACTGTCCAGCAATGTCTTTCTAGGAGAACCAAAATAAATTCACCAAGGCCCTCTAGACCAACCCTCCAATGCATTGGAAGCTCGTTTAATGATGCAACTGAGGTAGGAGAGTCGCCCCTTTTGCCATCATCACATAAATGAATGTTTTGCAGAATTGCAGATAAGCACCTCGAGTATATAAAGCTTTCTGCTGATGAAACAACCAACTTCTTGGTAAGTCGATGATGAAGCATCCAACATTGCTCCAGTGTTGGACTAAGTTTGTTAATCAGGCGGTCCATGTCCTCCACAAACTCTTTGATTTCCTCCACAGACAAGGACTTAAGTTTACTGCTAATGCTACCAGTATCCGGAACCTCAGATGTAAGTGACTCATGCAAAATGTCATTGAGAAACCAGCCAACTGATTTTCTGTTGGCATCGTAGAGTGCATTAACACCATCTGAAGATAACTTGAGTGGTATAACGCCATAGAACAGTAATGCTTGACGCAACAGTAGCTTGCAGTTGTCCATAACACATTGGAAAGCACATATGTAGTCATGGTAGGAAGATGTGGGCTCAAAAGAAGTAAAATTAACCCACAAGAGTAAAGACTGCAATATGTCTCTCCTATACTGGAAAGAGAGATCAGAAAAGACAGATGCCAGTATGAAAATTGTCAAAGCTCTTCCATGTGATTTAACAGAAGAATCAATTTCACTGTCGCTTCTCTCCCCAATGGTCTTGAAAAGCTCATCAAAACACAGTGATTCAAAACTGAGGCACGAATTATCAACTAAAGCAAACTCATCAGAGACTTTCTTTAGAGAATATGAAATAATTGGCTTCAAAAGACACATTACTGAATCTAACAAAAGCACATCACAGTACGAGGCTCTGCAAAGAGAAACCAACATATGCACTAGTCTAGGTGTCTCAGCTACCATAGCTTCCATATGCTCACCTACTAGGGCTTCAAGTATGTAAAGGATAATTGCTTTTGCATTTGTTGCAGCAAAACCTTTTATTTCAGTTGGACTAAGTTGAGAAGCGTTTGATTCCTGGGAAAATGGCTTTGAACAAAGATCAGAGAACCAGCACAAAACATCAGGGAGTACAGTGGAAGGAAGAGACCTGAGTTGCAAGCCGACAGCCTCCAAAATGATTTCTCCAAAAGATTCAAATTGCCTTTTCATATTAGGAAGAAGTCTACAGAGATCAGGGTAAATGACGTAAAAAGACCGATTTCCATTTTGTTGAACATATTGTTCAAACCCTTTACCTAATGCATTCTCTGGTTTCGCTCCTAATTGCTCAATACCTATCTCATCATCTTCTCTCTTAAAAACTTTATCTCCCATGGACAGATCATCGAAGAAAATGGATAATAAATATGTCAGCTCAGTTAAATCTGAGACAAGGAAAAGATGGTCCTTCACATATTGCTTTGCATTGCGTGATACTGCCATCCAACCAAGGAATCGGACAAGAGGAGAAGCAGAAATTGAAAATGTCGATATTTTTTGCATCCACGCAGAAGGTGGGAGCAAATTTCCACAGTTGGTATTATTGATGCTAATTTTGAGCTCTGAACCTTCAGTACCAGCACTTGTGGCAACTACCAATTTCTTAAGCAATATCCAGTGCCGTTGAAGCTCGTACACTCTTTCAGCATCCAAATGTAGATTACCTTCCTTTAACCGAAAATAGAAGGAGGTCAGCATACTATTGAAGTACTCAGCAGAACCTAAGATGATATTAATCACAAGACTGGGGTCACAACAGAGCTTGGTGGATGAGTGCAACAAGAACAGAAGACCTTCCATTAAAATCTCTTGCATTGAATGTTGCTCTCTTTGCAGTCGCTGGATCAGAAAATTACACAGCAAACCCTGGTTTTGTCTAGCCAAGGTGATGGCATCAGCAGATTCTACATCTTCAGGAGATAACTCGACAACTGGTTCATCAGATAATTCTGTTTGGTATGCATGTCCATCATCTGAAACTTCCCGCTGATAGCTCCTGTCCAATTCAGCAGCTTTAAGTAGTAACTGCAGCACTATCTTGTCTCTTTTCTTTTCAAGGTGAGCTATACTTTCAAAAGTATTGATATCACCAGAGTGCTTCCTCATGTCTGGAACTGTAGAACTTGCAGGAACCTTGATGTTACTGCTGGTTATTTCACTGACAACCTTCAAGCTGTATCTGGAAGACATGAAAAAGGGATTGATATAACACTCAGCCGCCAAAAGCAAAGCATCTATAGCAGCATCATGACCCTCTGCAGTAACCTCATGCTGTGAGTGCAAATCCAAAGCCAAACGTTGAAATTCAGAAGCTCTGAGCTCACAATCCCTATAATTGGCAAGTTGAAAATAATCTGCTTGCAAGTTGAAATACTCCAAATTAAAATCTGCATCAAAAACAAACCCACTCTTGGACTGGTCAGTTAAGCTTTTGTCAAATATATGCTTTTGTTCTGAGCTGGTATCTTCTAGCTTAGCATCTGAGGTATTCTGATCATGAGTAACGGACACATTTAGTAGTGCTATGTTCCGCAGTTCATCAGGGACAAAAAGCATGGTAGCATCTTCAATCGCATCCACCTTAGCAATTGCATCAGATACCTCTACCTTCCCATCATAGTCGTCCAGGCTACTTGCCTTTGAGGAAGCTCCACCACGTCGGAAAGCAGAGGCTAAAGCAGAGGAAGTTGCTTCCACTTCATTAACAGAAGCAGGAGACTTGCAAAGGTCAATGTCGGCTGGCAACTGCATATGAGGTTCCAATATTGAAAGAAGCACACTGCACATGCATACAAACTGTTATTCCTTGCTCTGGGTTCACTATTTAATTCAACAAGCCCAGGAAAAAGCCATCACAGTGCACAAAAGCTCCATCATTTCTTGTTTATAATGGTTGGAAGTAGACTATCTCCTTGACTTTAGTATATAAGGTCCTGGTTTCATGCATAAACATTTTTTGCTTCACTCAGGTCCACTCTCTAAAGAGCGTTGACAAAAACATTCTGCTTTTACCATACAACAAAGAAAAATGCTCCGATTACCATTCGAAACTCCATTATGAAGGAAAAAGGAATCTTCTTTTTTTTTTTTTCACTTCGCCTTGAGTATCAAAAATATATTGAGTATATGTTCATGCTTACAGCAAGACCATTTCATCATGCTTCGAACCATGATATCATAAAACAAATGCAGAACAGGAGTGGAGGTCTCAAGATTATCCTGGCTAATCATCCTGCAGATAACTTAATTTCAACTGATGTGATAGTCGAAGAAAAAATTACCTAGGAGCAACCGATCCAGATCTCCATTCAGATTCCAAAGAAGGAAGTATGGCTGGCTTCCATACAGCTGTGCGGATGATGTTGAGGGCAGTTTCACAATTGCTTTCCTGCTTTTCAACAAAATTCGGAAACACATCTCCAAAAGCTATTGTGCTCTTGAATGTGCTTATGGCGGGATCAAGGAAAGGCTCTAGCATCTCTATAAGGAATAGAATTCTATGCTTGACTTCCTGAAAGAAGCCAAAAGAAAATCTCACTTCTACACAGTATCTAATCAACTGAATAACTCTGAGAAGTGAATAAGCAGAGAAAGCTAGGGTAACTAATGTCTGATCCGATAAAAGAAGCCAAGCATGATAGAGTTTTTGAGCAGGTAATTGTCAATCTTGATTCTCATCATTTGGAACACCAGGTAGCAAATCCAACATATAAACGGTCATATAAACAGTAACGCACCTTGTATTTTCCCAATATATCATCCAGGTGCCCAGACAAACCAAGAAGAAAGTATTTGAGGGAAGTTCGTGCAGAGGCAAGAGAATGACGAGAAGTCTGATCATGCAATAATGAAAAAGCCTTAAGATACAACTCTCAAAGAAAGCCACAGTTAAAACAAGAAGAAGGAGGCCGTAAACATTCAAAGCCTGACAGACAGAACAACCAAATTTAACAACCCTCAAAAGGCCATCATTCATGGATGTTTTTGCAATTTCTGTCAGTCAACAGAACACACACAAAACTAGAATAAAGGGGAATTTGTAATGTCTAACAGATATTGAGCAAGTATGAAACTTTGCTGAGGTGCTAAAGCTATTCATGAATTTCAAAGCAATCATATTAGCAAAAGTTAAGAGACCATTGCCTACCGATCTAGAAATATAAGGTGATAAATAAAGGTTTATTTCATTAACTCTCCCCTCTCAAACGTGATTTGGGAATTGGCCAAGACTTAAAGCATGGAAATAGAATGTAGTAGGAGGTAGATGAGGGACCTTTGAGGGATTTGAGCACCAAATTCCTACTTGATACAAGGTAGAAGTTGTGACTCTACAGTCAGCTTATCTAAAAGCTTAAGCAGGTTCAAATCCTGCTGCCAGCAGTCCCCTTTGGTAGGCGATCTATAAATCCACTTTAAGACCTTATAGGCCTGTGGTATGCCTTGGCCTTGGCATGGCGTAACCCCCCCTCTTCCTAAACTTTCTCATACCAAAAAGAAAAAAAGGGATGGAATAGTAGTTAAGGGCTATAAATCTACAAAGCAAAGAGAAAAGCATTTGGTCATTCATATAGAGCCGTTATCATTTGAAAACACATAAGACGCTTCACATGTCATTCTACACTTTTTCGTAACTCATTGAAAGGGATAATTTAAATGTTGCTTCACTGCTCCTTTTTTAATCTGTTTATAAGAACTCTTAGTTTGGTCCAAAAGGATGCCTCTCTAAGCTGCTAAAACTGGGTGGGAAGTTGTACAAGAGCAAGTGCCTTTAATGTGCACAAGCCAACAGCATTTCCAGCATAGATCACCTACTTGTTCCAAGTCCTGCTGATAATATTGGGATCATCTTCTGAGCCTAAGCAATTATGGCTGACAAATCCACTCTAGACTTCTCTCTCATAAATAATCTCAAGTCCACTTTTTTCCTTTCCTTTACTCCTTTGAAGCTCCCGGTGAACATTCCATCTAAGTGGTTCAACATATGCATTCGTGCGAGATTGTTGATAAATCCATACTTGAATAAAAATGCAGACATATGTACTAAATAAATAGTGATAGACTTACAAGTATGTACATATCTCAAAATTGGAAAAACAAGTTACCCTTGGACTGATAAACGGAGAAATTCACAGTTAGCACTACCAAGAAGTTGCAGTTGCACTTCTAGTGCACCTTGGATGGTTCAACTAAATGAATCATGAAAGTGGTTCCTGTCATTCAATCAACGGGACAATTACCAAAAACCATTCTCTACCTTTTTTTAACTCACACTTTGCACCCTTTTTTTAAAACGCTGTCCATTGCACTCTATGGTTTTAAAGAACCTACAATTCACGCCTGGGCTCCAACACCACTAGAAAATTATAGAAAGAAGAAAGTGCAAAGTACAGGATTTAAAACAAGAGGATACAAAGTGTGATCAGAGAGACACAGAGGATGGTTTCATAAAAATTTCTTTTAACTCAATGACAATGAAAATTAAGAAGCCTGAATGAGAATATTTGGACACACAGCTGATGAGAATGTGAATGGAAGTGAAGTCAGGTATAATGTAAGTTATTGTTCATGTGTAATTAGTTGACAAAGGGATGGGGTAAGCTAAGGCTTGTATGGTGTAGGTTAACCATTAGGTACTTAAGTCAATGTGCACACATATGTAGAAGCACATTATGGTACTTGTACAGATTCATATTGAGATAAAGAGACTGAAGAAACTCACGTTAGGGTTAAGCCTATGGTTTTCAAATGAATCCTCCCTCTCTTATTTCCTTTCTTACTCTCTCCATCTTGAAAAGTAAGTTGTTGATAATAATGAGGAAAGAAGACAAGAAAAGAACTGAATTTTGGAATCAAGTCGTTGAATTTCCAGAACACAGGAGAAAGAAGACTTTAGCTATTTTGAAAATACTATGCACGTTGTCACCATCGAAATTTAAATAGTCAGTTTATCTAGGCGATACACAAATCTGAGGGGTGTATACCTTTTTAGATTGAAAAGCTAAATAAGAATCTGAAAGGGGCATATGAAGGAATTTCTCTAAATGTCACCATAAGGTATATGGACTTTTCCTAAAACAGAAGAAAGGAGTTATCAGTTATTCCTAACCAATCAATCATTTCAATCAATATTGAAAAGAATCTTGACTAGTGCAGTGATCATAAGAAGCTTTGTCATAATTGGGCTTTTGAGTTTGCTCTCTGAGAATTAGTAAATTTATATGGCCTTTGGGCCTTATAAATCAACTCTCGCTTCTCCAGAAACAAAAACGAGTGAGAAAAGGAAGTCCCGACATCAAGACAAGGGTAAGAAAAATGAAAGTTAACCCACAAATAAAAGGAAAAATAGAATGAATAGTCATAGCACTGAAGAAAGAACAACAAGATGTCAAACCTGTATTATGCCTAAGAGGTCCTCTAGAAGTTCCATGCAAAGATCAACCTGCATTAATGAGAGTAAAAATGGTAGCGAGAGTGAGCAAAATAATTAGCACCAAAGGAAGTTTACTTGCAACCGACCTTTGCAATTACTTGGGGCATCCATGGAGCTAAAACACTTGAACAGAGATCAATCAAAACACAAGCAGCCTTAACCTATCCAAGAGTCAGTAACAATGGTTGAAACAGAAGTGAGTTGACCAACCCTTATCACCAAAAAGTACAATTTTCACATACAACAGTACAAGACATGTAAGACAAGCACAAACATGTGACTGCGAAAATGATGAAAGATATCCAGCAGTGGCATGGAGTAATGGGCGGTACAGTGATGAAGATGTCGTCATGACAATCTGCATATGCAATTAGTGGGGTCAGCGGATGTAACAGAAAACAATTTTTCAAAAAATAAATAAACCTTTGCCAGATGCAACCTGAGACAAGGCTCGCTGGACATGCGGTTGTCTCCACTGGGAAAAACTCTCAGTATAATGATCAGAATTGCTCAAGGAGGGACGAAGGGCTGTATTACATATAAAGCTAATCAATCAAACATATCCAGTGATATTTTAACAAGAAGTTGACAAATAATGTATGAAGGTTCATGGGAAAGCATAAACGAGAAGACATGTAGGTTAATTGCAACTACATCCCACCCGAGGGAATGGGAATGCCACACTTAACATCCCAATTTTAGTGACAAGCCACCCAATCTTTCAACTTGTCCAAGGTTCTTCCAAACATCGTTTTTTGTCAAAAAAATAGGACATTCTGATCATATGAAAGGGCTTTAAAAGTACAGAAGTTTC
Organism: Syzygium syzygioides; assembly: GCA_031216285.1. NCBI lineage: Eukaryota > Viridiplantae > Streptophyta > Magnoliopsida > Myrtales > Myrtaceae > Syzygium > Syzygium syzygioides. The sequence goes on along the minus strand of CM062245.1, from coordinate 18,520,848 downwards.
TGTCAACCCTCGCTTGCACGGCTGCAAGCTGGAGCTAATTTACTCTTATTGTCATGTTGATCAATTAAATTCCTTCCATAGTTACCCCTTGCAGTATTTCACAGCGGCATCCTCTAAGACAGCAAACATAAATTCAGAAAGCTTGATTCAGTTGACATATGAGTTTTTCATTTATTTTTCGTATTGGCTTGAAAGTTGGTATAGCAATCTCAATAAAGTAGATTCCGATTATGTTAGAAAATATTAAAAGGCCCTGCTACTTGTTCAAGTAGAAACCCATGTTTTCTTTCTGTGCTTCTGAAATATTTCAAAAAAAAATTGCTAACACAAAAAGTTTACACATTAATTAGTAACATTGAACCAAGGTAACAGCACACATTAACTTTGAAAGAAAAACTAGCATTGAGGACAAATTTGCCACAAAATAAAGAATGAGAAAATAATCTAATAATCAAAAGGATAGAAGAAACATTGTCACTGATTTCTAGGTGAAGGGAACATGCAACCAACCCTACTGTAAATATTTTGGTATTTAAAGAATTCAACATAATGTTTTGAAAATTGGATAAGTTCAATAAGAATAACTAAATTGTACCATGTCTATTCACACACAGCATTCCGCATTAACTGCAAATCTACGGTTCCAAATGTTTTCAAGACTACAAACATTGTTTCTCTAAAATAAATTCAGAAGTAATATCCTCCTAAAGGAATTCTGATTCACGGTGCTCGACCTGGTAACAGTGCTTGCATAAGCGGTAAAGCTGACCACATCTCCACAGAATTCTCCGCTAGTTTTCTGCAAAGCTGGGGCTGTGAAGTATATAAAGTACATAAAAAATGATGACAAGATCCATGGACCAAAAGCATAATAAATAACGGATGTCATGAAAAGAGGAGCACTGTATGCCTAAAACTCAATTGACCTGTGACGCACAGGCATAAAGCACATGCATAATTCCTTCTTCCACTGCCCATATATCCAAAATGCTCAGGTAGCTAGAATCTGATCGATCATCAGGCATCTGGAATTCCTCTCCAAATAAGCTACAGAAATCAGTTAAGGAAAAAGGATTGCCAAATGCAGGCATTGCGTTATCCTCCAAACCCGGTGCTTCAGCACATGAAGGGTTAAATGTCTCTTGCCCTACAGCAGGCTCGATGAACTTTTGCAGAATCACAGAAGCCTGCAAAATTTGAACAAGAAAATCAAACAAATTAGAATAGGTTTAGATTGTGACCAAATCTTGAAAGTAGGAGCAGAGGATGATGTTATTACTGCTTTGCAGACGGTTCCCAAGTCAGAATCTTTATAGGCCTTTCTAAGAAGCACAAAAACTGCATCTGACCGGAAAACAGTAGAGCTGGATATAAATAATGGTGATGCACTCCGAAATCGCCGAGGCTACACGTGTGAAGAAAAGGAGAAATTATGTTGCCCGCAATCAGTACTATAAGATGATGAATGTTTTTTCCGTATAAAGAATGCAAAAGGAAAAGTGTATCCTACCTTTGAACTTGGAAGATGACCAAAACTATGGGGATCTTAGCTCACAAAGCAGTAGAGAAATAAATATCTAAAGTATTCAGCTAAAACAAATAATTTAACATACCACAATTATATATTGTTGTGACAGGTGGAAGTTACATATCAATAAAGGTGTCAATTTGCACCAATGGATTGTGTCTGTCAACTTAAAGGGGTATTGTTAAATAGGTCAACCCAAACACAACTTATATCTAATTAATCTTCTTGAAAACTCCTCCTGAACATGATCCACTTATTAAATAGGTAAATCAAAGATGACTCACATAACCTGTTTAATTAATCAGTCCAACCCCACCAAGACCCAAACAACCCTTATAGCTTCTTGACACAGCTTAGTTTTTTTTTTTTTTTGGTAAAGACAACTTAGTTTTTGTTGCCTTTATTTATGAAATTGACAAGTTTAATATGATTATCTATCAAAAACCAAATAATTTCAGAAAAAATCAACAAAACTATGAGCTAGTTCCTTATTTGGTTTAATTTTTAAAAAGAATTCGGAAGTAATCCTACTTTACCAAGAAAAACTTTCCAACTAGAGTAACTTATTGAAATTGAACAATCATTAGCATCAATATTCACCGTTAACATATTCATTAGTATTAAGAAAATACAAAAGATTAACCTTATTGAAAATATATAGGTTATCGTAGGTCATTAAACCGTGTATCAAGTTGGCACAATGCATTTCACTGAAGAGGTCGGACTAGGTCACTTCGGGTTATGCAAGTTCAACCCACATATGACCAGTATATTTATTTCTGTCAAACAGGTTCACGCGATAATGACATGAACAAAATGACACCGCTACATATCACTGATTTGTCACCATTATCCTCGCTTTCAGTTCCAGACTTATGTAATGTAATGACTATGGTTGACAATCGATCCATATGTATCACTAAGTAAATCATTATTCTCCTCACTAAAGGAACACAAAACCTCGCCAATGACAAAAAAAAAAAAAATGAAACAGGGTGCAAAGAGACGGTCTTTCAGAAAAGAGATGACTCCCATCCATGTTTCACTAACAAATAAAGGAGTGGACAGCAATTGGACCTGGGCGGGGGAAACAGGGTGCTAAGAGATAGTCTTTCAGGAAAGTAATTAGTGAGGTTATGAGGCTGCAAATCAGAAATAGTCAAGGAGAAGAAAAAAGTACCTCAAAATTTGAGGAGACGGTTATCACTGACGATGGTTGATTATTTTTAGGAACTTCAGAATCCGTGACATTTGATGAAGACTTCGTCGTTTCACTGCATCACAATATCACCCTCCACAGCTCAGCTCATAATTCATCTATAGCAGATAAAATTACACATGCAACCTTAGCATAACCTAGTTAAATCACAGATCCATACTATACAGATAATTTTAAAACAGCAAAATACAATATGTCGGCTTCTCAGGACAGGATTTTTGTTTTTTGTTTTTTTTATAGACCAGTTTTCATAGAATAAAATTTTAGTGGATGATTACATCAACTGTATGGCATTCTCATGCATCAGTCCCTGGTTTAAGAAAACCGTAGCATTATGCAACATTCTTTACTAATTCAACTTATAGGATCTATTTTATTTATATCCATTTGGTGGGTATGTTTAGTTTGCCACATCAATGAGCTATTGGTACTTTTTTGAATGTTAAAGACAATTTTCATTGAAAAGGTACCAAATGGGTAACACCCTTGTACAAAGCTAGATACAAGAGACACGGTCTATCAAATCCAGTGAAGAAAAGGTGTCATCTTAGTGATTTTTGTGCGGACCAGAAACTAAATAACTTTTTACCCATCTATTTTACACAACCAATACTAGAACCTTTGTTTTCAAAGCCCTGAGATTTCACCCCCTCCAAATTATCCAAAAAAAACTAGCTGGAGGGATGGTCGAAAGCATTACGCCCTTCCCCTTAACTTGGCGAAAAAGAAGACGTTTCCACACCCACATTTCCTCTTTAATACCAGCATATTCAAACCGAGTTATACAATCCATTGCCAAGGTGGAATACCAAAATCACCTCATCCAATTGCAGTGGAGAAAAGGTGACAAACAGACTCACTAGGGTTTTCCATAAAAACACCTATTCACCAAGTTGAAGTTTCTCCATTGCATATTATCAATGGTCAAGATATACCACCACCTAGCCTCCCAAAATGAAAAAGCAACTCTAGAGGGTGCTTTCCATATTAAATCAGTTGGGAAAGCTCCATCCTACTTGCAGATGTTGAGTAAATGCATGGTAGAAGGTTTAGTAGTAAATCTCTATCCTTCAATAATCTCCAGCAAACCATGTCATCTCACCGCCCCAGTTTAGCAAACTGAAACATCTCAAGAAAAACTCTGAAGTCTGTTGATATCTCCATCATTAGCCCATATTCTAAGAAGCATTGCAGATTACAATCCATCAGAAAGGAAACAGAACAAACTACTAGCATTTTCCTGCAGGAAGCTATTCTGAACAAATCCGAAAAAGCTGTCTTCAAGGAAGGTTCGTGCACCAACCTGTCATACCAGAAGGAGATGGAGGAGCCATTTCCCACTTTGAACTCAATAAAATGCATAAAATTAGGCCGTCATTTCCTTATCCATCTCCAAACTCCAATGCCATAAGTTTCACTGTGCAGTGGAGTCACCCATCCAAAGTTGATGACTCATACAATAGTCAGCAATTCTCACCCTAGTTGGCCTGTTAACATTAAGTACTCCATAGCCATTTTCCAAGGAGATCCTTTGAAGTGACTTTTCTTGCAGCCCTCATTGAACAAAAGTTCGTTTGACCTATCTTCAAGGAAGGTATGTGCACCAACCTGTCATACCAGAAGCAGATTGAGAAGCCATTTCCCACTTTGAACTTAATAAAATGCATAAATTTAGGCCATTTTTTCCTTATTTTATCTCCAAACTCCAGTGCCATAAGTGTCATTGTTCAGGAGTCACCCATCCGAAGTTGATGACTCATGAAATAGTAAGCAATTCTCATCCCAGTTGGCCTGTTAACATTATCTTTCTCCACAGCCATTTTCCAAGGAGATCCTTTAAAAAGACTTTTCTTGCAGCCCTCATTGAACAAAAGGCCATTTGACCTTTGCCCAATTTACTAGGTGAAACTTTCTTGCCTTTCCAAACTTCCCAAAAGAATCGTTTTGCAACATCTCCATTCTTTTTAATTTTTTTGGCCACTGAAGAAGGAAGGGAATAAAGACAAAAGTCGTGCCAGTATCTGCCGCTCTTTGACATCCGCTACCATGCCGGGCATACTGTTATTAGGCCACTTTTGATAAGTCAAACTTCAAACCTGATACGGCTACAAAGCAGAGCAAATTTCTAAGATTCAAAAGATCTTCCTCACTTGAGCCAGAGAAATCCATAGTATCATCAGCGAATAAGAGGTGAGAGATATTAATTTGACCATCTCTAGTCCGAACATCTTAACAAACCTGAATCGACTCCTCTAGCAAGCATTTAATTCAAGACCGCCATTCCAATATTTAAATGAAATGGGGAAGTTGATCCCCTTGCCTTAGAACATAAGACTTCAAAAATAAAATAATTAATTAGCTTCCATTCATCAACACCATGAAAGAAGCAGCAGAATGCATTCTTGAATCCAAATTGATATTGCCATCACTAGCCAGATACCATTTTCTCCTAGACAAGCAGCAAAATACTACAAGACATGTGATCATTGGCACTTTAAATGTCTCATTTGCACACCATGCCTTCTTTATAGACAAACAGAAACCAAAAAACTAGAAAACAAAAGGTGCTATCATGAATGGTCATGGTCAGTTTTCTAGATAGAAAGGCTTCCACTTAATTCATACATCTTTCTTGGAAATTAGTTGTTAATAGCAAGCACAACCCATGCCAATTATTGAGAATTCTTTTATTAACCAACAATAACAGCAGCTGCAGCTGCAGCAACATCAACAACATCAAGAATGCCATTTCAAGTTAAGCAGTGTCATACTCAATCCTTTTGCATCACTTCCTAGTGTATTTGTCCATATCTTCAAAGGCCTCCCCTTAATATCTTTTAATTATTTAAAAGAAAATTCCTTATCACTAATTTGATTGATTGTTGATCCTCATAGAAGTATAAATCAAACTGGAAAGACAGGTAACTTCAAGTGAACTAACCGTTCATTGACAATGTGAAGTATAGGGTAAAATGGACCCGCAACCATAGCAAGAAAACGAAGGCTAGGTTCAGGAGCATCAGAAAAGCTGCTCAGGTCTCCCTGGAATTAAAACTCCATGTTACCCAAGATCATAATAAAAAGGAGATGATCAATAATAAAAAATGAGATCAATAAATCACCTCAAGTTGGGGAAGGAAAGGAAGCAATCTGAATGTCATGTATTGAAGCAGCTACAGATCAACAAGCATCAGATATAAAATGATACAATTTAAAACAAGACCAAATAAAGATTAGGTGGCAGCATATGTCATCCACCTGAAGGTGCACATCCTGAGTGTCTTGCTTGTGGCCTATGATGTGTGGCAACAAGTGACTGACAACTGGTTGGAACTCTGGTTCAAGACCAGGCACAGGAACTCCAATTAACTGTAAAATATGGATAATTAAATAATCACTGAACAGTCATGAAATAGATGCTATGTTCATAAGACTTTCAAGCATATTTAAGGATAACAAACAATAAGGAGAGACCACAATAATAAAAATACACCATATAAGAAGTAGCAGTTCAAAATCTGGAAAAACAATTTCTCTTAAATAGATAATTGTCTGATTCAGAATTTTAAATATCCAATAGTAGTTAAATCAAGTGAATTTCAAAAGGGCAAGTGCCAGGTGGATCTCCACGACTAGACCTTGAAGATTCACTTATTAGGCTTTTCATTCTGAACTGTTTTAACGTTTTCTTCAGAGTAAGAAACAATGCTGAATTTTACCGGGCATGTTACTATGGTAGGGAGACGATTTTCCTTTTCACTTCATCAGTAAGCACTGCACTAAGCTTTTTCTGGATTTAGGCGGATAAGACCATATACCATTGTGTATAAAGCACATAACACCGCATACGCGGGGAACCGTGGAATCCACTGTTTTTTTTTTTTTTCAGACTTTGTGGATATGACGGACTTTAAGTAGCTCCATTGAACTTCACTATGTACTAACTGGTTCATCTTTATGTTGTTTTTGGTCTTGACTCTTGTGCTTCTGTTTGGAAAGGGAATTATGGGTGGAAAGAATAAAAAGAGGAAGATAAGGGGAGAAGAAAAGTACAATCCCTTGTTTTGGAACGACGAAAGAAAATGGAAAAGTGATAAAAAAATTTCCCTTGGCTCCACCAATCCTTTCCATTTTGGAGAGAAAGTGGGACAAATGTAATTGAAACTCCGAAATTATCCTTGTAACGAAACCAAAATGACCAATTAGAAAGGCAAAAAGGTAATATATTGTTATTAACTAATTCCCAAGCAACTTTCTTTCCAATTTTCTTTCCTTTCTTCCAAACAACAATATACCTTGTGATTCTCACTCCTTCCAACTTTCATCTCTGCCACTATCTCCTTTTATTTTCTTTTCCTTCTAACTTTTTTCCCCAAACAGTGTTATGGTGGTCAGTGGGACGACATCTCTTTGAGAAATCTATCCTAGAAACCCATGACACTAATCGTCGAAGGAAATAGTGTTAAATGAACTTGCCTTCCTTTTGGTCTGGTGTGGCTAATATCTGGTATATTACATGCCAAGCTCAATCAAAAGACCCTCGCAAATAAGGAATTCAAAGTACAGAGAACTCCCAGATCTCACTGCATTAGCCCAATTTCACAGGACCTTAGCCTTTTGGTTGATAGTAAAGTAATAATAAATAATGATAGCATAAAGTAACCCCCTAAGCACTTAAGATTAAGGGTGTTACAGCTACAAGCATTTAAAATTTCTTCCATACTTATGTAATTCCATGACATGAACATGGCTAAATGATTTGTTGAATGCTAAACCATATAATTCCATAAGGTCTCAAGGGGAATCCACCCTTACACAAAATTTAAGAGGAAGAGAATTTATAAACTACAACAAACAACCAAATTGAAAAGTGGTTTTTCGCTAACCCAGGAACTCAAAATCTGTAACCATCGACCCTTAACATAAAGAAATTATACACTAGACTCTCCAATAGAAATCACGATGGACTATGTTTCAGTCAAATAGAAAACCAAAAATCTACTTACTCAGTTGGCTAAAATTTTACCACCAAATAACACTAAATATATCATGTCATTTACCTGAATAAAAAATATGGCAATTGGATTTCCTCTCAAACATGATATCCGAACATAGCGGCATGGTGTATAATTAGTAGGGTACGTCATTTCCCTACGTGGTGCTTCACAACGAGGACGCACTTTTGCAAATGTCTCCGGCTAGTACAAAATCATAGCAGATCAGACTACCATTCAAAATTCATCTTCCACAAACACCTGACAAGAATTCCCAGTCCAGACAAGATAACTTTGCTGAAAAGAAAATTATTGCCCACAAATATATCATTTCACACTGGAAATACAAATATGTTCATCAGAAACCAGCAATTTTTCTATTTTCATATTTTAATCAATTGAGAACCATAAAAACCTATTACACTTTCTCTATTTGCATTTAATGATTTTGTATAATTATTGTCTAAATTATCATGAGTTCTTCAATGAAGGGCACTCTCTCATCAAAATTTATTAATCTATTAAAACAACTGCAATCTTCTCAATATGCAGAGGAGCAATGTGAATATATCAATCAAGCTCATTCTAGTCTACATCAAACATCACAAACCTTTACAAATGCCAAAAGCCCCATAGACCGCACACGCAACTATTTCTTTCGTGCAACTAATGCATGGTTGTTTCTATCCAACCTCCAAAGGACATTTATTATGCACTGACGTTGGTTCTTCTTTTCCACATATCTGTTTGATTTGGAATTGATTTTATAAGCCTCTACCCATGCTCACTAATCAGAACTAGACTTCTAATTGATAATTAATTCACCAAGCATAAACTAGAACTCCAATTCATGATGCCTTAACAGACGACTTTGATTAGCAAAAATTGAAGCTTATGTAATAGTCCCAGAATATTCAATATGTACGACATTTGAGTATACTCATATGCTTCATAATGACCAAGGAAAAGAAGAATAACATTTTTATCCCATCAGAATTCCAAGAAAACACATACATTGCTTCCTTTCAAAAGGAGCAAGCTTGGCCTTGATTAAAAAGCACACTTTCTAATAGGTAAACCATCCATCATGGAAGTTCAAGAGGGATCAGCTTGTGGTGGCTGCACAGTATCAATTGGAAATATGGTGTCACATTTTAAAACAACCAGAACAACATAACACAGCAGTTTGGAGGTGAAGAGGAGTGGAAAAACCTTCGTGACCAACTTCAACACTAGAGTATGAAACAGTAACTGAACTTAACTCTGGCTAGACACGTTTCCATCAAACTTTAAAATTTGCAATATGAATGTTTTTTAGTATTCCTACAAATGTGAAAACACCTGCAGCAGATTGTTAACAAACCAATAATCACAGAGTCTCATGGGATATCCGTCTCTCTCAACAAGCTCAAGAATGAGAGCTGAAAGCATTTTCAAATAGGAATGCTTCACAACTCCAAATCAAAAGATGTACTTATTTCAAACAGCAAAAGCTGAGAATTATTCTTTGAAATTGTTTTCAATAATCATCAAGAAGCTACAGCTCTGAGTAAGATGTTCCCAATGAAAGTCATTACGGAAAAGGAAGTCCCAACAAAAAGGCAATCTAGGAATAGTCACAAGTAAAATGTTCCAGTCGATATATTTCCATGTTATGAGCTAGTCATTGATGTTTAGGACTCAGGAGTATTCTTTTCTATAATTAAATGTAATTATTCAGTATGATGTCCCCCCCCCTCCCAAATTTGGCACATCCATTGTGCCATACTTTCTACGTTATAAATGTATGTGTGGCCTTCCTTACTTAAATGGCTATCAATAATGCATCGCATCTTTGAGCTATTAAATAGCTAGAAACCACCAAAAAGTCATATATAAACAGTATAATCAAATGCCAAGTTATCTTGGATAACCGTAAACCATACATGAGCAATGTCTTGAAAAATGTACATATACTCGGACCAATAAATCCACCTTGATAGACACAATTACTAGATTAGAGGATACTAGGGACTGAAAAATGTACAGATTTAGGAATATCACCTAAATTCCCTTATACTTCAATAAATTAGCTATTCAAATTTTAATCAGAAAAAAGGTAGAATTAGAAATTGAATATACAACCATCCAACTTAGAGGGCCTACTATCATAACTAAATTATATTAGAATATGTCTAACAATATATCATGTGCATTGTGCAGATCAGATGACTCAATATACATAAGTTGAAATCAAACAAAGGAATAATAAAGGAACCACATAAATACCAAAATAATGAAAAGACACATCAATAGTCAGTTAATTAGTTTTTCAGGAACATTATCAATGACTTAAAAGAAGTTCAAAACTAATGGAAGTCAAAGCATGTAACCTTGTATCTTAAGCCAGCTGCAATCTCCCATTCAAGAACAGACTTATTATAGATCCTTACATGTGACAAAAGACAAGGTTCCTGAAAATGAACATGAAATATCAAAATCAGTATAACTGGAAAGAGAGAGAGAGAGAGAGAGAGAGAGAGCACTCCTTGCAAAATTCTGATAATTATCTATGACATATACATTTCCTTATTAAAAAAAGAAAGTCAAGCTTTTATATTGATGCAATGTCTAAGGTTCCATGATTTATTCAACTTATGGGAACCTTTTTCTTTTCTCATTTCTTGCTGGACTGTCACATGATACCAACATGTGAAAAACAAAAAATGAAGTCAGTTGTACTGTAAGAACTAGTTGGAGGGAAGAAGAATTAGGAAGGAAGAGATCAATTGATCTCTTGAAGGAGGCATTGGAAGCCTGTCTTTTATTTGTAAGGTGTAGGAACTAAAATAGAAAGCCCCATTCTTGTTTTTCTTCTTCTAATAAATGAGTAAAGATTTGGCAAGGGCAGGGGGCAGGGGCCAACCTGTTTACATACAAATAACAAGGAAAAAGATCCAACTACTCTAGAAAAAGTGTATCAAATGACTTGCCAATACAAGACCAACATGAAGTGTGGAGAACCATCCATCCTTCACAACACTTTGGGGACTTTTTCATTCTCAAATCCCTTCTACCCCAAATGATCCAAATATGGATGAAGGAATTGAAACCAAAGTATTTCGTCCTTCTTTGCAAACCAGTAAGACAGAAGAAGCTTGAAGTATTTTCCTAACATGGAACCAGCCACCACCCAATTCAATCATATGAGTGCTAGGGATGAGTGTTCCATAGCATGCAGATGCCCAAGAAGAAGATGATCACAGTCTCAGCATCCCCTCTGCAGAGACAAGACCTCCTAGCAGGCATTGAACGCCCCCCCCCCCCCCCCCCGCCCCCCCTTTCGTTAAATTAAAGTAGTTAGAATCTCCTTCCAAGCACAATCCCACCTTAAAAAAGCCACTCTAGCAAGCACGTTAGATTTCAGTAGATTTTCCAAGAGAATCAAATACAGGACGTGTCAGTGCTAATAGCACAAGACCTCCTATAAGCAGATTTCACTGAAATCATACCATTTGTGTTGTGTCGCCACACTGCCCTATCGCTAAGCTCAGAGCACAACTGAGAACTATGAACTTAATCAAAGGAGTCAAATAAGTGTTCTAATGCCCAATCTTTTGAAGATTTTAAGAACTATAGATACTATATATCCTTCCAAAAGTAGATTGATTCCCCATGTTGTCGGACACAAAATAGTCCAAGTTCCTGCCCATCCACTTACAAAGGCTAGTTCTAGTGCTACAGCTTAGAAGATGTAATCATTATGGGAAGTACCACACTTGGCAGCTGTTATAGTCCATAAGAAACTGCCCTTCTCTACCATGAGGTGCCACTGCCATCTGCAAAAGAGAGCTCTCTGAAAATTCTAACAGTCTTCCCTTATTGCACATCTGTCAGGCACTTTGCCACGTTATATCTGAACTCTCCATCTGTATGACCCCTTAAAATCTTGACGGAATGCTTTCCAATCTTCTTGATCCAAAGCAAGGAATAACAGATAGTGACGTACAATCAATAAAAGATTAGAAAAAGAACTCCTAATGAGTGCCATCCTACCAGCCTTTGTTAATTACCGGTGTTTCTAAAGAGTTAGCTTTGAGAACTCTCCAGCTCCGCTATCTGCTCCTACACCTCATGTCAAAAATAGCCAGGAAACTAAATAGAGAAGGACCCAAAATAATAGCCCGAAAGATCAGCAATGGTCTAAATGCCCATGCCTTCTCCCAAAGGGATGTGAACTTTTAGCAAGGTTAACTTCAGGATCCAAAATAACCTAAAACAAAGAATGGTGCATCCCAAGGCTCGATACTTGCACGGCGTCTCTTTCCCAAAAATTAATTATTTCCTCAACAAAAAAACACAGGAGAGGTGCTTGGCACACACTTAAAACCATTCAGTAAACAGCAATCTGCCAGTACACATCACACATATGCGGAACTCTTTGTCGAACTAAAATCGCGAGACAAAATCATATTACGCATGACCGGCGTTCGCAAATAGAGACACCGGCAGGGGGGCAAGCGATAGCTGACACTTGCTCGGGCATCATTTAACTACCATTAGCTATATTCAGTGAAATATTTCATGCAAAATTCGCATGTCTCGCCCCCAAAGTCGAGATTTTTTCGGCCAAAGGTCGTAGCTTTCCCCCTCCCAAGTTCAAATTCTCTGGGTCCACCGCTGGCAACGAGACGAGCACGGCGCGCAATCGCAGCAGAAGAAGCACGAAGGCGCAAAATGCATATCTAGTCCAATGGGTCTGTGTGGGCGGGTGCGAGAGAGAGCGAGAGAGAGAGAGAGAGTACATCGAGCTCGAGTAAGATCCACTCCTTGGTGTTGGTGCCGGTGGACCAGTGAGTGCGGAGGTCAGGGTCCAGTATGTGGGCTGCTTTCTGCGACGGCGATTCCCTCGACGTTGCCTTCACCTTGTACCCCAGCGGCTTTACTCTCCCCTCCAATTCCACCTCCATCCCTCCCTCCCTCCCTCTCCCTCCCTCTCTCGTACCTGCGACCAACCTGAGATTTACGGAATTGGGTCTGAAAACGAGGACGAGGATTGGGGAAACTTTGGGGACGAAGTTGGACTGTCTTCTTCTTCACTGCAACTCTTCCACGATGAACGATTTGCTCGCTCTTTCAGTTCCTTCCACAGTTCGACGACGCGGCCTGGTCGAGCAACAAGGCGGCTTTCAGCCCCGTGCGCACGGAGCAGTTCGGCTTTTGGCTGGGCGCGATTACGAAAAGGTCCATCTAGTTTTTTTGCCCTTTCCTCAATGTTTTACCCACGACGTACCTGAGATGAAGGCCCCTATCGAGAATTTCCTCACTAAATTAGACGTGCGTGGGTGTGGTCCATTATTCTTCGGCTGCATTTTGAGTTGGGCATTTTGTAGATGGGCTTTTTTAAGGACCTCCAAAGGCCCTTTGTGCCAAAGGGAGAGGTGCTTGGCAAGAAATTCGAAGGTTTTTGAACCGAAGTCAGCATTCCCAACGATCTTTAACCAGATGCAAGTCCTACTCGATTTTGGTTTTTGAGCATTTTCGGGATATTAAAAGATTATCTTCCCTTATAACTTTGCCCTCAAATAAACTATCTAAATTTCAGTTTTGCCCCGTACCATTTTCACCTTGCAAGCTCGTGTGACGTCACCGACGAGCCATATCTATCGTTAGCAAGTCGAATCTGGTGATTGGGAGCCTTGCTTGAGGTCATGCGACTTCCGGACGGCCCGGCGCCTGAGGTAGTTGAGCTGGGGTTTTTCTTCTTCTTTTTAATTTATATTTTAACAATTATTTTTTAGATTGGATGCAATAGTGTTCACACATGCTATTTGAATTTAGTCAAAACCCTTTGGCCTAAAATCTTTTGTATTTACACAAGGGCATTCCCTAAAACTTTCTCAAACGTTGCTAGTCACTTCTCATTTTAATACTAAGTTCTCATTGAAAGTTTGACTATCTGAGTGTCTTATATTTTTCTAGTAATGATATTGCTTGGTAACTTTTAAAACAGAAGAATGCTAGAGTTTATGTGGTTGATGACTTTTCAACTTTTAGTAATTTTCATGCATAATTAGCAATCTGTTGAGACACATAATCAACTTCAGAGTATCTAAATGTCGGCAACTTCACGATTGAAGTAAAGAGCATAAGGACTCACGGAAGCACCCGGATACAACTAATCATGGATGAAAATCGATATCATTTTAAAGTTTGTTGAGCCATTTATACTGATTAGAAGTTTCGCGAATGCGATGGGATGATGTAGGATCCATACTTTCGTTCAAAATTCAAAATTGACTCTCTACTTTTTTTTTAAAAGTTCAAATTGACCCATTTACTTTTCAAGAGTTTCAACCTAGTGCTTGAGTAGTGGGTGAGTTGAACGTTGGATTACATGTGTCACGGTCTGATTCCCTCAAATTTCTTATTTGGTGCCCCAACAACCAAAACAAAAAGTTTAAAAAAAAAAAAAGCAATTGAGAGACACAGGGAGAGACATAGCATCCACCGGTGCCCCACCGCTTAAAAGCCTCAAAGACGGTCGCCAGCAGTAGTTGCCATCGTCTGAGGCGGACGACCACCTCTTGGTAGTCAACTAAGGAGGACCACCATTGGTCACCTCTACATCTCTTCTAATCTTGGATTTGTGATAGAGTAGAGAGAGAAAACGGAAATCGGTAGCTCAAGAAGCGACAGTGATGACACATGAGGTGACAACATCGGCTCGACTACGTCGTGGGGCAACGAGGAGCTAGAGGCGACGGCATGCATGAGGCTCCTTCTTCTTCTTCTTCTAGCTCTGAGATTCAAATTCTTTCTCGAGAGGGGGTCGGCCACCATGTGACAGTAGCCGTACGTGGGTCTCATGAGGCGACGACGATGACTTGTATTGCGCAGCAATGGCGATTGCTTGTGAGTTGACAGCAACGGGGTGTGTGAATTTCGTTTTCCATATTCAAGAATCCAAGGGGAGAAGAGGAGCTGGCGGTTACCATGTGGGGGCTCATGTTTGTGCTTGTCTCACAAGGCAACGCCGATCACTCAGTCACTTAGAGCTTTGTAGCTGCCACCATCGCCGGATAGAGTATGGGCATCCGTTCATGGCCAATTTTTAACACCAAGTATGCATGAGCAAAATCCGGCGCTGTATTCTTCGAAGGACCAACGATGGGCAATTTGAGGAAGTTCATAGACCATTTTGAAAAAGAGTAGAGGGCCAATACTGAATTTATACTCTAGGGACATTATCTCAATTACATTACGATTCGTAAAGATCCTCTATCCCGCACGATACTCCTCTCAGTGCCTCGACAAATATCCACAGTCGATAATAACCTCGTTTCATAAATCAACAATCAAAATTGGCTGAGATATTGAGAGAAGTTTTGCCAGGGGTACCTAATCTACTCCATATGCTGGAAATTCTATACAAGTGGGCTGACATTAACTACATGATCTTTTAGTTTGCTCTATGAGTATTTGGTTGCTAAAGTGGCTCAATCACAATGACACTTTGACTTCTTTCATAAACGATGAGATAATAATAAGCTGTGAAATGCATTCACTTAGAGAACTTATCTAATCAAAGGGGACGGGATTTGAAAGATTAGGGTTAATTTTTTTCAGCCTTAAGGAAAGATTTCCTTTTCTTTGTACATTCTCTTATAAAAGGAGAGTATGTAATGATGTAATAGGATTCACTTGTTAAAGAATGTAGTCGTATGGTTTTTATACTATCTTAATTATTGGATAATTGTCCAAAAAATCTAAAACCTTTTTTATGGCAATCAATTCAATCATAAACTCCTTAATTTTGCCAATTTAATCATAAACCTTATAACAATTTATCGATTTTGAATGGAAATAGCTGACATGGTAGTCCGGTTAGTATCGGTTGACCTACGTAACACAGCCAATGCTAACATGAATAATT
The DNA here is from genome assembly GCA_031216285.1 of Syzygium syzygioides. Taxonomy (NCBI): domain Eukaryota; kingdom Viridiplantae; phylum Streptophyta; class Magnoliopsida; order Myrtales; family Myrtaceae; genus Syzygium; species Syzygium syzygioides. Next base: position 18,505,192 of record CM062245.1, on the reverse strand, counting down.
TTTACAATTTTTTAATATTTTTATTTTTTCTGATATTTTCGTTTTTCTTTTTCTTTTTTGTTTTTGGTTGGCGAGGGCACTAGGGCCCAATTGACGGCCACGAGCAAGGGCACGTGGCCCTTGCTGGCCAACAGGCGAGGGCCGTAACCCCCTCATAGGCCATAGGCGAGGATCGTTGGGCCTGATGACCCCACTAGCCAAGAAGGAAAAAAAGAGAAGAGAAAAAAGGAAAAAGAAGAAGATAAATTCAGAATTTTTTAAAAAAAATAGTAAAAATTATCTACATCAGTGTTGTACATCAATGATTCATTGGCAAATTGTATGAGATTTAGGACTAAATTGGAAAAATTGAAAAATTTAGTATTGAATTGACCGTCATAGAATATATTTAGGACTTTCTGGATAATTTCTCCTCTCAATTATTATTGCTTACTTAGTCGTCCGGTTGTATTCTTCTCTATTGATGGGAACAATTGAAATGGAGCAAAATATTTAATTTATCCTTGGATCTGGAATGAGTGTTTTATCTAATTTGGCCCAACATTGCTCTATGAGCTGGTTAGGAAACTATACATTTCGCTAAAAGTACAGCAAGTCAGAATGTGACTCATTTGGGGTGACCCATGAAATTGTCTCGAACTTTTTGAGCAATCTTGTATGAGGATTTCACTTGAATTAACGTGTGCTCAAGCACTAAATGCTTCATGTCTTAGAGATTAGTGGAATTACTCGTGTTATAATTGACAAACCTCTTAGTCCAAATTCGAGAATACAAGAAAACCAAGGTATGAGTGTTTGACCAACAAAGGGGTTCACTTGTCGAAACTTATGGATAAGAAAAACAGGAGTGTCATAACTTTTTTTTTGCCATCTCAAATGCCACCTCGGAGTCAAATCTATCATTTGTGTGTCATTTCCGGCAAATCGTCCCACGTAGATTTCTTGCACAATTTTCCATTATCACTTGGATTTTTTAAATTTTTAATTATTTTCCATTTTTTATTTTTTTTGTGCCAGTATGGGTTAGCGAGACGTTGATTTTCCAAGGGGGGTCATCTATTTGTCGGAAAAAGCAAATAACCACCTTGTGGCCCTTGTGGTTCGTTGGTCGGGTTTGGCCATCTTAGGCAGCCCAGCTATTATGCTTTTCATCTCCCACTTGCCCATAATAGACTAAACACAACTCTTTTTTTTACAAAGTTCATATTTACAAATAATCTGTATGACCAGCATATTTCAAGAACTCATTACTATATAACTGTTAGAAATATATAATAGGTTAAATTGGGCATATTTATCCAAAGTAGAATCGATATGCAGTTCCTTACTGTTTGGTCATTAGCATCGAACAATTTAATGTCCAAACGTAAGAGATCGTATTCGGTTCCGTCAAATGCTATTTTCTTCACCGGTGCATTCATCAACCAAAGCCTCTCAGTGCATGGCCGGTGGGTTGATGCTACTGGATATCTACCACTCTTTTCAATAGGATACAGAAAAAAATAGATATCAGAATAAATATCATAGCACCTTAACATCACAATATGAACTCCCCACATTAATGAAGCCATTTGGTAGAAAAGCAAATTTTCGAGTTGTCATTGTTCTTTCAAACGTTGCCGATATTTTATACGAGCATGTACTAATTTTATTGAATGCCATGATATATAGATGTACAGAGGGTTTAGTCAGCACCACACGCTCATACTTGCGGTAAGAGTTGTGAATAAATATGAAGTGACTAGGATAAGAGAAGCAAAGGCTTGGCGGCCCTCGTCGGCCAAAGCTAGGGAGTCACAATCCTCGCCTAGGCCCTCAACGATATTTCTGATAGTGTAACCACACTAGAACGGGGGAATTCCAATGTTTCAAACGCCTAACTCAATTACTTCTCGAATTTGCACACCAAGCGCTAGAGCAAGAGAATTACTTCGAAATCCCACAAAATAAAGTTAAAAAAAGAAAGAAAAAGGAACTGGTAAAGTCAGTCTTATTGCTCTATAACTCTAATGAGAAACTCGACAACATCGAATCCAAACAACGCTAGAGAGCTCAAACCTTAGCCATTGCCAAACATTCGTAAACTCCACAACCAACGCTAAACATTGGTGCATTGAAAAAGCTCACCCGCATCAAAATTAAGCTCTTCTAAAGTCAAGCACAGCCCCAGACGGAGACGACGCCAATCGGCCCCACGGACTTCGAATCGATATGGAACTTCCCCTAGTTCTCCTTCTTATCGCGATAGACGAAGTATTAGGAAAATTCAATCCTCGATCAACATATTCGAAATGCATTCGAACTACATGAAAAAAGTACGCAATAATCATCAACTTGTATCACCAATCGTACAGACAAATTACATAGCGAATATACCAGGTATTGCCACAATTAAATGCCACTTTGCGCTTGAGGGTGATCTTCGATTGTCTTTTATACCCACTTGCGTTTCGATTGAAAGTTATAAAAAAGACATTCTTTCGAAGAGGTATGCTATTATGCATATAAAAAATCACGTTGGTTTTCCAAGGGAAGTCAACTAAGCGTAGGAAAAAGCAAATAACCACTTTGTGGCCCTTGTGGTTCGTTGGCCAGGTTTGGCCAATTTAGGCAGTCCACCCATTATGCTTTTCATCTCCCACTCACCCATAATGAGCTAAACACAGTTCTATTTTTTGCAAAGTTCATATTTACAAATAATATATATGACCAACATATTTCGAGAACTCATTACTATATAACTGTTAGAAATATATAATAGCTTAAATTAGGCATATTTATCCAAAGTAGAATTGATATGCAGTTCCCTACCGTTTGATCATTACCATCAAACAATTCAATGTCCAAACGTAAGAGATCGTATTTGGTTCCATTAAGTGCTATTCTCTTCATCGGTGCATTCATCAACCAAAGCCCCTCGGTGCATTGTCGATGGGTTGATGCTACTAGGTATCCACCACTCTTTTCAACAGGATACAGAAAAAAATAGATATCAGAATAAATATCATAGCATCTTAACATCACAATATGAACTCTCCACATTAATGAAGCCATTTGATAGAAAAGAGAATTTTCAAGTTGTCATTGTTCTTTCAAACGTTGCCGATATTTTATACTAGTATGTACTAATTTTATTGAATGCCATGATATATAGATGTACAGAGGGTTTAGTTAGCACCACATGCTCATACTTACGACAAGAGTTATGAATAAATATGAAGTGACTAGGATAAGAGAAGCAAAGGCAAAGGCTTGGCGGCCCTCATCGGCCAAAGCTAGGGAGTCACGATCCTTGTCTAGGCCCTCAACGATATTTTTGATAGTGTAACCACACTAGAACAGGGGAATTCCAATGTTTCAAATGCCTAACTCAATTACTTCTCGAATTTGCACACCAAGCGCTAGAGCAGGGGAATTACTTCGAAATCCCACAAAATAAAGTTAAAAAAAGAAAGAAAGAGAAACTGATAAAGTCAGCCTTATTGCTTTATAAATCTAATGAGAAACTCGACAACATCGAATCCAAACAACGCTAGAGAGCTCAAACCTTAGCCATTCCAAACATTCGTAAACTCCACAATCAACGCTACACATTGGTGCATTGAAGAAGCTCTCCCGCATCAAAATTAAGCTCTTCTAAAGTCAAGCACAGCCCCAGATGGAGACGACGCCAATCGGCCCCATGGACTTCGGATCCATATGGAACTTCCCCTAGTTCCCCTAGTTCCCCTTCTTATCGCGATAGACAAAGTATTGGAAAATTCAATCCTCAATCAACATATTCGAAATGCATTCGAACTACATGGAAAACGTACGCAATAATCGTCAACTTGTATCACCGATCATACAGGCAAATTACATAACGAATATACTGGGTATTGCCACAATTAAATGCCACTTTACGCTTGAGGGTGATCTTCGGTTGTCTTTTGTACCCACTTGCATTTCGATGGAAAGTTATAAAAGACATTCTTTCAAAGAGGTATGCTATTATGCATATAAAAAATCACGTTGGTTTTCCAAAGGGAGTCAACTAAATATAGAAAAAAGCAAATAACCACTTTGTGGCCCTTGTGGTTCGTTGGCCGAGTTTGGCCAATTTAGGCAGCCCACCCATTATGCTTTTCATCTCCCACTCGCCCATAATAGGCTAAACACAACTCTCTTTTTTGTAAAGTTCATATTTACAAATAATCTGCATAACCAGCATATTTCGAGAACTCGTTACTATATAACTGTTAGAAATATATAATAGCTTAAATTGGGCATACTTATCCAGAGTAAAATCGATATGTAGTTCCATACCGTTTGATCATTACCATCGAACAATTCGATATCCAAATGTAAGAGATCGTATTCGGTTCTGTCAAGTGCTATTCTCTTCATTGGTGCATTCATCAACCAAAGCCCCTCGGTGCATGATCGGTGGGTTGATGCTATTGGGTATCCACCACTCTTTTCAGCTGGATATAGAAAAAAATAGATATTAGAATAAATATCATAGCACCTTAACATCACAATATGAACTCCCCACATTAATGAAGCCATTTGGTAGGAAAGCGAATTTTCGAGTTGTCATTGTTTCTTCAAACGTTACCGATATTTTATACTAGCATGTACTAATTTTATTGAATACCATGATATATAGGTGTACGAAGGGTTTAGTCAGCACCACAAGCTCATACTTGCGGCAAAAGTTATGAATAAATATGAAGTGACTAGGATAAGAGAAGCAAAGACAAAGGCTTGGCGGCCCTTGTCGACCAAAGCAAGGGAATCACGGTCCTTACCTAGGCCCTCAACGATATTTCTAATAGTGTAATCACACTAGAAGAATTCCAATATTTCAAACGCTTAACTCAATTACTTCTCAAATTTGCACACCAAGCGCTAAAGCAAGGGAATTACTTCGAAACCCCACAAAATAAAGTAAAAAAAAAGAAAAAAAAAGGAGCTGGCAAAGTCAGCCTTATCGCTCTTTAACCGTAATCAAAAACTCGACAACATCGAATCCAAACAACGCTAGAGAGCTCAAACCTTAACCATTGCCAAATATTTGTAAATTCCACAACCAACGCTAAACATTGGCACATTGAAGAAGCTCACCCATATCAAAATTAAGCTTCTCTAAAGTCAAGCACAACCCCAGACAAAGACGACACCAATTGGCCCCACGGACTCCGAATCCATATGGAACTTTCCCTAGTTCCCCTTCTTATCACGATAGATGAAGTGTTGGGAAAATTCAATCATTGATCATCATATTCGAACGCATTTGTACTACGCGGAAAACGTACACAATATTCGTCAACTTGTATCACCGATCATACAGGCAAATTACATAATGATTACATCGGGTATTGCCATAAATTAAATGCCACTTTGTGCTTGAGGATGATCTTCGATTGTCTTTCGCACCCACTTGCGTTTCGATGGAAAGTTATAAAAGACGTTCTTTCGAAGAGGTGTGCTATTATGCATATAAAAAATCACGTTGGTTTTCCAAGGGGAGTCAACTATGTGTAGAAAAAAGCAAATAACCACCTTGTGGGCCTTGTGGTTCGTTGGCCAGGTTTTACCAATTTAGGCAGCCCACTCATTATGCTTTTCATCTCTCACTCGCCCATAATGGGCTAAACACAACTCTTTTTTTTGCAAAGTTTATATTTATAAATAATCTATACGACTAGCATATTTCAAGAACTCGTTGCTTTACGACTTTACAAATATATAATAGCTTAAATTAGCCATATTTATCCATATTAGAATCAGTAAGTAGTTACCTACCGTTTGATCATTGCCATCGAATAATTCAATGTCCAATGTAAGAGATCCTACTTGGTTTCGTTAAGCACTGTTCTCTTCATCAGTGCATTCATCAATCAAAGCCCCTTGGTACGTGGCCGGTGAGTTGATGCTATTGGGTATCTACCACTCTTTTCAATAGGATACAGAAAAAGATAGACATTAGAATAAATATCATAGCACCTTAACATCACTATATCAACTCCTTTTATTAGTAAAGCCATTTGGTAGAAAAGCAAATTTTTGAGTTTGTCATTGTTCTTTCAAATGATGTCGGTGTTTTATACTAGCATGTACTAATTTTATTAAATGCCATGATAATATAGACATGCAGAAGGTTTAGTTAGCACTACAAGCTCATACTTAAGATAGAAGTTATGAATAAATTTAAAGTGATTAGGATAAGGGAAGCAAATGCGAAGGCTTGGCGGCCCTCTTTGACGAAAACGAGAGAGTCACAACCCTCGCCTAGGCCCTCAACGATATTTCTAATAGTGTTACCACACAAAAACGGGGGAATTCCAACATTTCAAATGCCTAACTCAATTACTTCTTAACTTTGCACACCAAGCGCTAGAGCAGGGAAATTACTTCGAAACTCCACAAAATGAAGTTGAAAAAAGAAAGAAAAAGGAACTGGTAAAGTCAGCCTTATCGCTCTATAACTCTAATAAAAAACTCGACAACTTCAAATCTAAACAATGTTAGAGAGCTCAAACCTTAATCATCACCAAATATTTGTAAACTCTACAACCAACTTCAAACATTGACGCATTGAAGAAGCTCACTCCTCCAATCAGGCATAGCACCAGACGAAGACGATGCCTATCGACCCTATGGACTCCGGATCCATGTGGAACTTTCCCTAGTTCCCCTTCTTGTCACGATAGACGAAGTGTTGGGAAAATTCAATCCTCGATCAAAATATTCAAAACGCATTTGAACTACGCAGAAAACGTACGCAATAATCGTCATCTTGCATCACCAATCGTAAAGGCAAATTACATAACGAATATACCAAGTATTGCTACAAATTAAATGTCACTTTGCGATTGAGGGTGATGTTCGATTGTCTTTCGTACCCACTTTTGTTTCAATGGAAAATTATAAAAAGACATTCTTTCGAATATGTGTGCTATTATGCTTATGAAAAATCACGTTGATTTTATAGGGGGTCAACTATTTGTAGGAAAAGGCAAATAACCACCTTGTGAGCCTTGTGGTTCGTTGCTCGGGTTTAGCCAACTTAGGCAGCCCACCCATTATGCTTTCATCTCCTACTCGCTCATAATGAGCTCAACACAACTCTCTATTTTGCAAAATTCATATTTACAAATAATTTGTACGACCAGCATATTTCGAGAGCTCGTTGCTATACAACTGTTATAAATATATAATAGCTTAAATTGGGCATATTTATCCAGAGTAAAATCGATATGTAGTTCCCTACCGTTTGACTGTTACCATCGAACAATTCAATGTCCAAACGTAAGAGATCGTACTCAGTTCCATCAAGTGCTATTCTCTTCATCAGTGCATTCATCAACCAAAGCCCCTCGATTCATGACTGGTGGGTTGATGCTATTGGGTATCCACCACTCTTTTCAATAGCATACAGAAAAAAATAGACATTAGAATAAATATCATAATACCTTAACATCACAATATCAACTCCTCAAATTAATGAAGCCATTTGATAGAAAAGAGAATTTTTGAGTTGTCATTCTTCTTTTAATATTGCCGGCGTTTTATACTAGCAAGTACAAATTTTATTGAATGCCATGATATTATAGATGTATGGAGGGTTTAGTCAGCACCACATGCTCATATTTGGGGCAAGAGTTATGAATAAATTTAAAATGACTAGGATAAGGGACACAAAGGCAAAGGCTCGGTGGCCCTCGTCGGCGAAAGTGAAAGAGTCACAGTCTTCGCCTAGGCCCTCAACGATATTTCTGATAGTGTAACCACACAAGAATAGGGGAATTCCAACATTTCAAACGCCTAACTCAATTACTTCTCGACTTTGCACTCCAAGAGCTAGAGCAGGGAAATTACTTCGAAACTCTACAAAATAAAATTAAAAAAAGAAAAAAAAGGAACTAGTAAAGTTAGCCTTATTGCTCTATAACTGTAATCAGAAACTCGACAACTTCGAATCCAAACAACGCTAGAGAGCTCAAACCTTAGCTATTACCAAATATTTGTAAACTCCACAACCAACGCCAAACATTAGCGTATTGAAGAAGCTTAATCGCATCAAAATTAAGCTTTTCTCTAGTTGAGCACAGCTCCATACGGAGACGATGCCAATCGACCCCATGAACTCCGGATCCATACGAAACTTCCCTTAGTTCCCCTTCTTGTCGTGATAGACAAAGTGTTGGGAAAATTCAATACTGGTTCAACATATTCGAAACGCATTCAAACTACGTGGAAAACGTATGCAATAATCGTCAACTTGTATCACCGATCATAAAGGCAAATTACATATGAATATACCGGATATTGCCATAAATGAAATACCACTTTACGCTTGATAGTGATCTTCGATTATCTTGTGTACTTACTTTCGTTTTGATAGAAAGTTATAAAAAGACGTTCTTTCGAAGAGGTGTGCTATTATGCATATGAAAAATCACATTAGTTTTCTAAGGGGGTAAACTATTTATAGGAAAAAGCAAATAATCACCTTGTGGGCCTTGTGATTCTTTGGCCTAATTTGGGCAACTTAGGCAGCCCACCCATTATGCTTTTCGTTTTCCACTCGCCCATAATGGATCAAACACAACTCTCTTTTGCAAAGTTTATATTTAAAAATAATATATACGATTAGCATATTTCGAGAGCTCATTGCTTTACAACTGTTACAAATATATAATGCTTAAATTGGTCATATTTATCCAGATTAGAATCGATAAGAAGTTCCCTACCGTTTGATCATTACCATCGAACAATTCAATGTCCAAACGTAAGAGATCGTATTCGGTTCCGTCAAGTGCTATTCTCTTTATCGGTGCATTCATCAATCAAGGCTCCTCGGTGCGTGGTCGGTGGTTGATGTTACTGGGTATCCACCACTCTTTTTTACAGGATATAGAAATATAAACATCAGAATAAATGTAAGAGCACCTTAACATCACAATATCAACTCCTCGCATTAATGAATCCATTTGGTAGAAAAGCGAGTTTTTGAGTTGTCATTGTACTTTTAAATGCTGCCGGCGTTGGGGGTGTTAGAACCGAACCAAAAAATCGAACCGAGATACGAACCGAACCGAACCAAACCGAAAATTTCGTGCATTTCAGTTCGGTTTTGGTTTCGGTTCGGATCATCAAAATAAACCAATTTTTTTTTTCGGTTGGGTTCGGTTCGGTTCGGATTGAACCGAACTAAAATAAACACTTCGGTTTAGGGCTATTTTCCCCTCTCTCTCCCCCCTTCTCTCTCATCTCTCTTTATGCTTAATGAACTTGAAACCGAAAACTAATCCAAACCAAATCGATTTTTCAGTTCGGTTCAAATTCGGTTCGGTTCAAGGGGCACCCTTAATAGTTCGGTTCGGTTTGGTTTTTTTGAAAAATCGAACCGAACCGAACCATTTACACCCCTAGCCGGCATTTTATACTAGCATGTACTAATTTTATTGAACGCCAGGATATTATGGATATACAGAGGGTGTAGTCAGCATCACACTCTCATACTTGGGGCAAGAGTTATGAATAAATTATACTTGGGGCAAGAGTTATGAATAAATTTGAAGTGACTAGGATAAAGGAAGCAAAGGCGAAAGCGTGGCAGCCCTCATTGGCCAAAGCGAGGGATTCACGATCCTTGTCTAGGCCCTCAATGATATTTCTGATAGCATAACCACATAAGAACAAAGGAATTCCAACAATTTAAACGCATAACTTAATTACTTCTTGATTTTGCACACTAAGCGCTAGAGTAGGCAAATTACTTATAAACTTCACAAAATAAAGTTTAAAAAAGAATGAAAAAGGAAATGGTAAAGTCAGCCTTATCGCTCTATAATTGTAATCAGAAACTCAATAATTTCGAATCCAAACAATGCTAAAGAGCTCAAACCTTAGCCATTGCCAAAGATTCGTAAACTCCATAACCAACACCAAACATTTGTGCATTGAAGAAGCTTACCCGCATCAAAATTAATTTCTTGTCAAGTCGAGCACAGCCCCAAACGGAGATGGCGCTAATCGGTCCCACAGACTCCGAATCCATATAAAACTTCCCTTAGTTCCCCTTCTTATCGTGATAGACGAAGTGTTGGGAAAATTCAATCCTCGATCAACATATTCGAAACGCATTCGAACTACGCGGAAAATGTATGCAATAATTGTCAACTTGTGTGATTGATCGTAGAGGCAAATTAACAAATATACTGGGTATTGCCACATATTAAATGGCACTTTGCACTTGAAGGTGATCTTCGATTGTCTTTCGTACCCACTTGTGTATCGATGGAAAGTTATAAAAAAATGTTCTTTCGAAGAGGTATGCTATTATGCATATGAAAAATCATGTTGGTTTTTCAAGGGGGTAAACTATTTGTAGGAAAAAACAAATAACCACCTTATGGGCCTTGTGGTTGGTTGGCCGGGTTTGGCCAACTTAGGTAGCCCACCCACTATGCTTTTCATCTCCCACTCGCCCATAATGAGATAAACACAACTCTTTTTTTTTTGCAAAGTTCATATTTACAAATAATCTATACAATCAGCATATTTCGAGCGCTCGTTGCTATATAACTGTTAGAAATATATGATAGCTTAAATTGGGCATGTTTATCCAAAGTAGAATCGGTATGCAGTTCTCTACCGTTTGATCATTACCATCGAATAATTCAATGTCCAAACATAAGAGATCCTACTCGATTCCGTCGAGTGCTATCATTTCGTGGGTGCATTCATCAACCAAAGCCCTTCGGTGCATGGCCAGTGGGTTGATGCTACTAAATATCCACCACTCTTTTCAACGAGATATAGAAAAAAATAGACATTAGAATAAATATCATAGCACCTTAACAATATCAACTCCTTGCATTAATAAAGCTATTTGATACAAAAGCGAATTTTTGTGTTGTCATTATTCTTTCAAATTTTGTCGATGCTTTTTACTAGCATGTATTAATTTTATTGAATGCCATGATATTATAAATGCACGGAGGACTTATTCAACACCACATGCTCATACTTGGGCCAAGAGTTATTAATAAATTTGAAAAGACTAGGATAAGGGAAGCAAAGGCGAGGGCTTGGCGGCCCTTGTCGGCCAAAACGAGGGCTTGGCGGCCCTTGTCGGCCAAAACGAGGGAGTCACAGTCTTTACCTAGGCCCCTAGCAATATTTTTGATTGCGTAACCACACGATAATTGGGGAATTCCTACTTTTCAAATGTCTAACTGAATTATTCCTGACTTTGCACACCAAGTGCTACAACAGGGGAATTACTTCAAAACTCAACAGAGTGAAGTTATTAAAACAAAAATGGAACTGGTAAAGTCAATCTCATTGCTCTATAATTGCAATAAGAAACTCGACAACTTTGAATCCTAACAACGCTAGAGAGCTCAAACCTTAGCCATCGCAAAATATTTGTAAGGTCCACAATCAACGCCAAACATTGGAGCATTGAATAAGCTCACACTCATCACAATTAAGCTCTTCTCTAGTCGAGCACAGCCCCATACAGAGACGATGCCAATCGGCCCTTTCAACCGATGCAACACCGCCATGGACTCCGGATCCATATGGAACTTCCCCTTCTAGTCGCAATAGACGAAGTATTGGGACAATTCAATCCTCGATCAATATATTCGAAACGCATTCGAATTACACGGAAAACATACCTAATAATTGTTAACTTGTAATCAAATCACATAACGAACATACCCGTTATTGCTATAGATTAAATGCCACTTTGCGCTTTAGGGTAATTTTCGATTGTCTTTCGTACCCACTTACGTTTCAAAGGAAAATTAGAAAAGACGTTCTTTCGAAAAGGTATGTTATTATGCATATCAAAAATCACGTTGGTTTTCTAGGGGGGTCAACTATTTATAGGAAAAAGAAAATAACCACCTTGTGGGCTTTGTAGTTCATTGGCCAGGTTTGGCCTATCTTAGGTGGTACACCCATTATACTTTTTATCTTCCACTCACCCACGATGGACTAAACACAACTCTTTTTTCTGCAAAGTTCACATTTGCAAATAATCTGTGCGACCTGCATATTTGGAGAGCTCGTTATTATATAACTGTTAGGAGTATATAATAGCTCAAATTGAGTATATTTATCTAGAGCCGAATAAGTATGCAGTTTCCTACCGTTTGATCATTACCATCGAACAATTCACTGTCCAAACGTAAGAGATCGTACTCAGTTCCATCAAGTGCTATTATCTTCATCGGTGCATTCATCATCCAAAGCCCTTTGGTGCATGGCCGGTGGTTTGATGCTACCGGGTATCCACATACTCTTTTCAACACGACACAAAAAAAAAATAGACATCATAGTAAATATCACTACACCTTAACATCACAATTTCAACTCTTGGCATTAATGAAGCCATTTGGCACAAAAGTTAACTTTTGAGTTATCATTGTTCTTTCAAATTTTGCCGGTATTTTATACTAGCATATACTAATTTTATTGAATGCCATGATATTATAGATGTATGGAGGATTTAGTTAGCACCACACGCTCATACTTGGGGCAATAGTTATGAATAAATTTCAAGAGACTAGGATAAGGAAAGCAAAGGCGAGGACTTGGTGGCCCTCTTCAACCAAAGCAAGGGAGTCACTATCCTCGCCTTGGCCCTCAACGATATTTCTGATAGTGTAACCATATAAGAATAAGGAAATTCCAACATTTCAAACGCCTAACTCAATTACTTTCCGACTTTGCACACCAAGTACTAGAGCAGAGAAATTACTTCAAAACTCCACGGAATGAAGTTAAAAAATAAAAAGGTACTGGTAAAGTCATCCTCATCGCTCTCTAATAGCAATCAGAAACTCGACAACTACGAATCCAAACAACGCTAGAGAGCTCAAATTTTAGCCATTGCCAAATATTCGTAAAGTCCACAACCAACGCCAAACATTAGCGCTTTCAAGAAGGTCACTGTCGCGCCACGCTCTCGTGTGCTTGGGATGGAGGTATTTTTTTATACGGGCCTCTCTCATGCCACACCTCACGTAACAGCGGGGTTTATTTGATCTAAATTTAAACTTGGAGTCGCCACTGGTCATTTACGGTAAGTCGACTAGAAACCTAATTATGGTACGGGAGAAGTACCGCAATCCTATGAATCAAAAATTCTGGATAAGGGACTTGGTTACGTTAATGATCCCAAATTGAGACCATTAACGCCCTTTCGGTACCTAAGAACGATATGGCATGTCTAGCATATCACACGGATCCCTAAGGTCACTTCACTAATCTAATCATGAATAGACAATTAAGTATCCAAGAATCAAATGCACATCCAATAGTAAATCAATCACAATAACCCTAATTTGGTAACTAGAAATGAAAACTTACTCAAACCTTAACAAAGCCTTAATAGCTTGTTCCTTTTGTTATTTAGGGTTTAGGATTTTTTAGAGGTTTTGGCCTTAAATTTGGAATTTTCCAAATTATGCCACTTAGGCATTTTGGAAAATCCAAATTTCACTTTTTATGACTGGCCACAATGATTTTTTATCATTCCGTAGATTTTCAAAATTTTTGATTTTTTTTAGTGCCATTTGGACACTTCAAAAATTTAAATTTTATTTTTTATGGCTGGCCACGAAGATTTTGGACCCTTTTATGAATTTTCAAATTTTTTAAATTTTTTTTTCGAAAAAATATTTTTAAACCAAGAAATGATTTTTTATGATTTTCTGGAAATTTTGGTGAATTTTCCAATTTTTTCAAATTTTTGTTGATTTTTTAGAATTTTCAAATTTTTATTTGTATTTTCTGAATTTCCGAAATTTTTATGAATTTTTCGAAAATTTTTGTATTTTTCTCAATTTTCTGTAATTTTTGTGAATTTTCTAAATTTTCTTCAAATTTTCCTAATTTTTTAGAAAATATAATTTTTTATGATTTTTTATGATTTTTTCATTTTTCTATTTTTCATTTTTTTTTATTTTTTTATTTATTTTTAAATTTTCCCGCCAAGGGGAATGAACCGGACTGGACCGGTTCAGACCGGTTCGGTCTCGACCGAATCGGTTGTCGCCGACGCCAGCACCGATCACCCCGTCCGGTGAGACCTACGACCAAAACGACGCCGTTTTAGGGACATTTTCTTTGGAGCATTAAGTCAAACACCTGGTGTGCATGAATTTGCATTTTTTATTCTCAAGGCCACCGATTCAGGTTCACCGTTGGCGACCTTCCGGCGACTATTCCGCCATTCCACCTGCACCCTCACCAAGTCCACATGTCCTATTATCAATCTAGACTAGTTAGGTTGCCGCTGGACCTTCGCCGGCCGGCGAAAATTCAGCCCGAAATTCCTAACTTGTAAACTGTTCAAGCATGATTTCCAGAATGCAAATCTCAATCTTAATCACCCTAGCCGTCTATATCGAGTCTAATCAGCATAGAAATCATCAACCAAAGTGAAAGGAAGCCTACTTGGACGACTTATAGTCACGGTAATGCTCCGGCGAGGCTTCGGGTTTTCCGGCGAAGTTCAACAACCATGACCGACTCAGTTTGAATGCATTTCCCATCATCCAAAACATCAAAAAAACAAGCAAGAGGGACTCAGAATATGTTTTAGGCGTCAATCGTAACAAAAAAACACGAAGAAACACACACAATTGAGATAAAACCTATTCTGGAAAATTTGTCAAACAGTGACCACGAACGATATTTACCTATGCCCTAAGAGTTGTTCCTTGACATTTTCTCTTCCTCCTGGTGTTCTTAGATTCGTCATAATAGGTCCACGTCGATCGGACGAAACTCGGTTTCAAGCCTTCACGGTCAGGTGTTCCGGCTAGGCAAGGCGAGGGGAAGTCACAGCCAACTCGTGATTTGCCGGCGCCCCGCCGTCTAGGGCGGCACCAAACACTCACGGGGGGACCTCTGATCCTCTCTGTCTAGCTTTTTCCCTTCAGTTTCCTTCCTTTCTCTCTCTTCTCTCTCTCGGGAATTTTCTCGAACACCTCCCCCTCTTCTTCTTCAATTTTTTATGGTTTTTGTTCATTGATTTCGCACTCAAAATCGATTGGAACCAAACTCCAATCGGTTTTGGGTTGTTAACCGATGCCACTTGGACATTTTCCAGCTGACTTAATCAATTTCCACATGCTGAATTACTGGGAAATGATCAGCAAAGTTCCGGGTCTTAGAGTTTTCTTTGATTTTTTCTGGGCATTATGGCAAATCGAGTAAGGAAGATGAACTGTTCGGGTCGGTTCGGGTCAACCCCGCCCGACCTGAAAGTTTCGATTTTGCATTACTTTGAAAATTAAGTCCAATTTCCACAAAATTTTCGAAATTAAACCTCAAAATTGAATTTCCTATCATATTCCGAACTCAGACATATAATTTTCCCCAATTTTTATTATAATTGTGCCCAAGATTTTCTTATTTTTATATTCGGGTTAGTAGGGTTTTGTTCAATTCGAGGTCTTAATGACCTGATTCGGAAAAATTGAAGCCAAAATTGCATTACCTACCCTGATTAACCCAAGAAATGATAGTCTCACATTTCGTTAATTTCATTTTAGGCATGATTCCCAATTTAGGTTCAAAATTGTTAATTTTCAATCAATTTTTGGGGATTTTTATTTTTATGTCAAATTGTGAAATTGGACTAACCATTATGCAATTAAAGGTTCTAGAATCAATTTTTGTAAAGATACTATGACCTAAAAATGTCTAGAAAAATTTTATTTTATTTTTGGTTCAATTCGGGTTTAATTTTGCCCAATTTTGGGAAAAACATATACCCGATTGAGATTTTCTAAAATTGACAGTGTCTTTATAAAATTGGATTTAAAAGAAGATTAATGACTATTTTTATGGAATTTTTTGATTCCATTTACTATTTTTCTTGATTTTCTTGACTAAAAGCAATTCAGAAAAAATGCGAAAAAATGCTAAAAAATTATTTTTTGGTTTAGAAATAGGTTTCTAGGCTTGGCCAAGATCCCTAGACCTAATTTTGAAATTTTTGAAAATATAACAAAAATAAGCTAAAAATTAGGTGCCAATAGTCACCTGCATCAAAATTAAGCTCTTCTCCTGTAGAGCAAAGCCCAAGACAGAGATGATGCCAATCGGCCCTGTCAACTGCTGCAACATCGCCATGGACTCCTGATCCATCTAGAATTTCCCTTTCTTATCGTAGTAGACGGAGTGTTGGGAAAATTCAATCCTTGATCAACATATTCGAAACGTATTTGAACTGCACGGAAAACGTACGTAATAATTTTCAACTTGCATCACCAATCGCATAGGCAAATCGCATAATGAACATACCCGGTATCGCCACATATTAAATGCCACTTCGCTCTTGAGAGTGATCTTTGATTGTCATTCATACCACTTACGTTTCAAAGGAAAATTAGAAAAGATGTTTTTTCAAAGATGTGTGTTATTATGCAAATAAAAATTACGTTGGTTTTTCAAGGAGGGTCAACTATTTATAATAAAAAGCAAATAACCACCTTATGGGCCTTGTGGTTCATTGGCTGGATTTGGCCCATCCTGGGGGGGCCACCCTTTATGGTTTTCATCTCTGACTCGCCTACGATGGGTTAATCACAACTCTATTTTTTGCAAAGTTCATATTGACAAATAATCTGTGCGGCCAGTATATTTCGAGAGCTTGTTGCTATACATCTGTTAGGAATATATAATAGCTGAAATTGGGAATATTTATCTAGAGTAGAATCAGTATGCAGTTATCTAAATTAATTAGTCACGTTTATATCTCTCTTCATCTCTTTTAGTATCTCGTATATTGTATTTACAACTATGATTTACTCAAAATCATAATTGATCGACCTGTGAATACAAAAATAGAATATGACATTATAAACAAATTGATTTTCCTCTTTCCTTAAACATCTTCATTTCAGTCCAACTCGCTTTTCTAGAAATACCTCGTTAGACCGAATTATCATGATCATTGGCAACATCCCAAGATAACGAACATTGAATAGAAATTTTGAGAATAAATAAGAGTCGTGAGAGCACTTAATTAAGAAACTATTTTCCTCAAGAGTCTCACACGGTTTAAAAAGTTGAGAAAATAACTTTTACTAACTCTTATCGGTCGTCCCATACTTACATAATATGAAATACATATTATGGTATCCTCTCCTTTCCTATAGAGCGTATGTCTTTACTCTCAATATCATATAGATGATAGTTTAGACATACCTAATTGCTACTTGAGTTCACAAATCTATTCTATTCATCTATTAGAACTTGTTGACACTTAATTTTTAGTCGATGCGTCATTAAAAGTAGAATACTCAAGATTAGGGTTTCCCATCGCAACGGAATCCGTTTCTCGAACAAAAAGTGTCATTTTTTTTAATTCTATTTGTTAGCTTAGCTTTTGTAGATAGTTTTTTTTTGATAACCTAAGGAACCTCCGTACGACCGACAGTTGGGAAGTAAATCCTGAGAGCGACACGTGCTAGCCACTACACACGTGCCACCGGTTAAGTCACCCTGCGGCGCTTGGGATTCGAACACTTAACCTTTTGCGAGAGGAAGAGTGCGCGCTCCAATAACGTCACCCAAGCGGGCGATAAACTTTTGTAGATAGTTTATCATTCGTTTCATGCAAAAATTTGAAAAGTCAAATGGTTGACTTTTGAGTTGACTTTTTGATTAACTCTTTGATCAAAAGTTAACCCCGGATCAAATTGGAGCTTTTCGTATAAAAAAGGTTCATTTCAAGTTTAATTTCATTTTAGAAGTGGACATTACAAAAAAATTCAAAGATTTAATCATAAAATCAGACTCCAGTGAAAAGTCAACTCGGGTTTGACTTTTGATCAAACCTTTGACCAAAAAATTAGAAAATACAAAAATCCCAAAATCATTTTATTTTACATTCAATTTAACTTTGCATTTGAAATTTTGGAAAAATTGATTCAGAACCTATTTTTCCCCAATTTCAGAAAATGGTTTCAAAATTGGCCAAAAACAAAATTACTATCATTTTCTTCATATTTTAGTTTAGTTACTTGTATGACATTTGATCCAGAGGTCATCATAAAATCACTCGTGCGATCAATTTTGTAAATCAGCACTTTAAAATGAAAACTCTCAATTTTAGCCCTAATTAGGGATTTGAATCAATTCTTCACGATTCGCGAATGGTTAGCCACCTTTTACTCATTTTTGTGAGATAAACACGAATCCGAGGTCAATTTTGTGAAATTCACTTGAGAACTGTCCAATTTTACACATTTAGCTAACTTTAATATGGGGATTAGAGGTTATTGATGCCAATTGATGAAATTCAAGATGACCCGTTCAGGACTAAGGTTTAATTTGATGAATTGAGGTTCAATTTCAACATTGGCCTTCAATTTAATTTCGACATGAAGGTCACGCATCCATTTCAATGTCGATTTGAATGCAATAGGTCACTATAAG
Organism: Syzygium syzygioides; assembly: GCA_031216285.1. Taxonomy (NCBI): domain Eukaryota; kingdom Viridiplantae; phylum Streptophyta; class Magnoliopsida; order Myrtales; family Myrtaceae; genus Syzygium; species Syzygium syzygioides. The sequence goes on along the minus strand of CM062245.1, from coordinate 18,486,733 downwards.
CATGGGCAATTGGTTCAATAAGCATTTCGCAAGTCTAATTGAACTCAATTTCAATTAATTTGCAAATTTTGGCGAGAAATTGCATAAAATTGTCCAATTTAGCTTAGGAAAAATCCAATTTGGTGCACCTATGGCATGGATCAAATATTTTTCATGACCAATTAGGTAATTAAAACCATAAAAGTTGAAGGTTTGGTTTAATTGGCCTAATTGGATCAAAATTAGACCGTTTCTCTTCAAATTGTACTATTTTTTCCTCAAAATTGATGAATCTTTCCTTTCAATTTAGTCCTCATAAATTTGGAATAATTGAAACTCAACCGCCCAAGGAGAAAACTGAACCGGTCAAACCGATCAAAACCAGTCACCGGCGGAGGAGGCCGATTCGGCCTTCCTTTGGCTGGTTCTTAGTTGTCGGCGACCAGTGACCAGCGACCTGTCCTTTGAGTAATTACTCTGTGCCCTCCATTTTTTAGATTTTGCAAAAAAGTCCCTAGATTTTGTGAAATTACAAAAATGCCCCCAATTGGGTCTTTAATTGCAAAATTAATCAAGCCCATTGATGAGATTAAATCATGGCTATTTAAATTAGCACATGTTAATTGAGGTTTATGCTTAGCCTCCAAGTAAAGAATAAGTACAAATTTTGACCATCGGATCAAACCAACGACCGAGATTGAATCTTGAGGGGAGCATATAACCCATTTTCTCTCCAAAACACAAAGGGGGGCCATTTTTACAAAAGAATTTCTCTCTAATTTGCGATTTCTCTCTCCCTTCTCTCTTTTGCTTGCTCTCTCTTTCACGTTCTGTCTCTCACCTCTCAAACTGCTCACACGATTTTCTCAAAAACCGCTGGTTCACCCTCACCGGCGGGTCCTTACTGACGACACCACTAGTGCCGCCACCCCCTCCAACGTGCGCCTCCATTCCCTCGATGTCCTATTGGTCGGAGCATCGCCGAAGCTGCCTCTGATTGCTTCGTCTCTCCCTTTCTTCCCGTGGAGGTTTGAACCGGTTCGAATCAGACCGGTTCTGTTCAGCAGGCTGATCGGTGGCCCTTCGATGCTAATTCGATCCCCTCAGGCATCTCTTGAAGTCCTTGGAGCCTCCTCAACAACCCTTGAGAGGTTTTTGCTGCTGCTTTGCTAAGATAATCACGGATCAAAGCTCGATTTAATCGAAATCGCATAAAAGGTATGAATCTATGCTCGAATCCGATGAAGCGAGGTTACGATAGGTAGCTGGGGCTAGGATTCACCCTAGGGCTTTCTATAGACTCCGTATTGATGATTTATCGCTACTGATTACACGTTTGATGATTTGATGATGATGTTCTTGAGCTAGAAGATGATCTGCAATTTCGAGTTTCTGGACCTGTTTTCTGTTTTGATGATTTTGACCTGTTAAATAGCGTTTCTGGATCTTGACACCTTCTGGACTCTCGTAGTACGCTTCAAGAGCTTTGATTTGATATCTTACAACACTCAATTTGGCATAGTTTTCTATTTGAAAACCTATTCTAAAGTTTGCATCAGAATCAGAAATTCTGTTGTTCTGTTTCTTCAGGTTTTTTCACGATTGGAGCAATTTTGCTAATTTTTTGCTGATTTTTCTGTTCGAATCTGGATGTTGTGGTCTTCATGAAAGTTGCTGAGAATCATTTTGACTATAACATTTTTTTTTTCAGATTTTTCTGATGAGTCTAGATGAATGAAATCCTCTATGAATTGACCTAGGGTCTGAAATGGCTTTCTGCACTAATTACTACGAGTCAGGATTTTTTACTTGTTGATTTTTTTGCTGCCTTGTGTGTTGAGATTCAATAGGAGTTGTCTTCATGAAAAATGATCTAAATTAGATTGGTTATAACATAGATTTTCCTTGAAATTTTTGGAATATGCTTAACTATGGAAAACTCATGAAATCTGACTTCAACATATGCTGATTTTGCCCAACCTGCACTGTTATCGATTTTTTTTCTAATTTTTCTGCTAAGATCATAACTTAGGTCTCTTATGAAAAATATTCATCATGTTGCATACTATTCACATGATTTATTTTCACATTTTTACCATGTGATGAGGATAGTAAATGACATGCATCTTATGGGCTTATCTGCTGTAATTTGTTGCTGACATGCATCATTGTAGAAATCCTTTCAATTGATCATCAAATTGATGTTAATCGAATTTAATGCCTTTTAGAAGATCTTAAAACACATCTTGAGCTTTCCAACGATGCCAAGATTGCATCATTTTCATGTCAATAGACTCCATTTTCATTTTTGCCAAGCTTGCCTTAGAATAAGGAGAATTGCAAATTCGGAACACGTATAAGCTTGATTCTGTGTTTGCACTTTGCTGATTTTGTGTGAATTTTTCGATAATGTTTGATGATGAGTTCTTCATGGACTTTGATTGTAATTCCTAGACCTAGGTCATGAAAAAATTTGAGAATTTTTGGACATCATTAACATGCCTAGATTGCCATGAGATTTCTTTGAAAATCTGCTCCTATGTTCTGTTTTGATGCATTTCTTCATGTTATGTGATTTTTGTAAGTTCATGTGTGGCTTATGTTTGGAAGTTTTCTCACAAAAAAATGTTCATCGTTGTGTGCTTGATGTACCAAAAATTTTCCAGAACTTTTTAACCATGGGTCCTTTTCCAATGGAATGCATCCTGAATCCCATGTTCTGCTATTCTTTGTTTTTCATTTATGAATTGTCTTTTGTTTTAGGATTTGTAGAAAATAATGCATGCTGAACCGATTTTTAATGTCTTCATGAGTTTTAATCCGCATTTCATGAACTTCGTTCACAAGACAAAAAAGGGTTGTGTAGCAATCCCCTAAATTTTGTTTTGATGCCAGTTTTAGTAGAATTGATACTAATTTGACGATTCATGGAACTTGATCAGTGTGCTTGAGAACTTCGCACCCGGGTTCTGGATTAATATCCCAAGAATGTCTAATGTACTCAAATTCTTATTAAAATTGTCATTCCACTCACCTGCAAAATTTCATTTTTTTTAATAATCACACAATTTATCAATTTTTCTAGTGCATGTGCTTGTGATTGGGGCGTGATAAATTGAATGAAGTGACCTGGTGTCGATTCACTAATTTAAGTGATTGTATGAGAATTAAGGTCTTTCGACCTGCCTGTATGTTTAATTCATCGCTGTGCATGTGATTTTTAGATGTATGCCTAGGGATGGCGCATGATCGTGGGTCCAAATTGGGATTACACATAGAACCTAATTTAGGGATTCATGGCATTAATTGCTGTTGGTGAACACCAATGGTAGTTAATAACCATGAATTGTGTCTAAAATGAACATGGGTAGATAATAAGAGGTATCAATGCATGTTTGAGCAAAGGTCGACCGCGAGGCCACCTTTGAAATTCTTTGTGACTTGCTTGTTATCTTTGATTGACTTGTGATGCTGTGTACTTTGTGATTATATATTGTTTGTTGTTGTTCTTTCTTTAGTTTCAGTTTTAGATTAGGGTTAGAATAGGTTCAAGAAGACGATGGTCTTGAAGATGGCGAAGGTTGATGTCCATTTCGACTCTATTCTTTGTAGACAGCGATGGTCAATGTCCATTCCAATCTATTTTCTTGTAAAAATTCATTCATTACCCGACATATGTCTCAGGTTTTTTATTCGCATTGTATGAACACCTGACAAATTGTGGGTTTTTCTTTCGTAAACTTAGAATTAACTAGTTCTTTCAATACCTTGGTTGTTTATTTTACGCAATACTTTTCAATACAATTGTTTGTTTCTTTTTTTTCTAGACTAAGATATGATTAGTTTGGAATTTTAAATGAAAACACAAAAACAAGATGTATGATCACTTAGTGGACTAAAGCTTTGGCATGAACATGGTATAAAACAAATGTGTGACAACTTAGATAATAATCATGATAAATTTAGTGGTACTGAAGGGCATTAATAGAAATATTAGCGTAAGCTAGTTCCTGAATCCATGATCTTGATTCTCATAGAAACCAATACAAAATTCTCACATATTAGTTGGGTATTCTAGCTAACCCCCGATCAAAGCTAGTGGTGACTACTAAAAAAGATAAAATCGATCCACTATCATGTGAGGTATAGATTAGGGAAAATTCACGTTCATGATTAATGAATCATACGAATGACTAAAAAATTGACGCTTTGATAAGCCGTCTTTTATGATGTGTCGTATTGACCATTTCATGAGAACTTACCTCTTAAATTGCCTTATCAAGTTTGGCCCTCGTGAGGTAGGTCACGACAGAACTCACATCTGGCATTAAAGACAGGTAAAGTGAAATATGTAGGTCATTTCACTTTCAGACATAATAATCTATATGTCATCATCTTAACATTCTATTAAGGCGACATTCATACTTCAAGCTTGAGCTCTCAATTATTGCATAGATAACAAGTTTAAAACTGTCTCAACTTTATTCATCACATAGTGAGCAGAGACGATTACCCGTGTGAATGAGCTAATCTCTCATTTGTCCGACATACCTTTTCAATATAATGCACTTAGCATCAACATTCATAAATGTCATATAAACTCATAGGCATTGACAATAACAAACTTTATTAACAGTGAACATCTAGGGAAAATTACAATAGTACATCATATTCTGCACAGTCTTAGAGATCTCACTTGACCATGGAAAACTTATCTAGGAATCGGCTTTGTTATAGGATCTGCTGTCATCTTTGTGTAGATATATACTACATGTTCACTTCCTTTCATGCAATTATGTCCTTGACATAGTTATATTTGATATCTCTATGTTTCGTTTTTCTATAGTACTTGAGATCCTTAGTGTACGCTATTGCTGTTTGGCTATCACAATAAATCAATATGCGATTTGCAGCATTCTCAACAATACATAAGTGATCCAAAAATCTTCCTAGCCAAACAGCTCCTTGTGCCGTAGCTGATAGAGCCACGAACTCGGCTTCTATTGTGGATAAGGCTATATACTATTGCTTCTTACTACTCTAAGATATGGCACCATTATTCAGTAAAAACACATCCAAAAGTAGATTTTCTTTCCCTTAAATCTCCTCCCTAGTCAACATTAGTATAGCCTTCAAGATGCATATCACTTCCTTGATAAGTCAGCGCATAGTCGGCATTTTCCTTTAGATATCTCAGGATTCTTTTGACGGCGATTCAATGTGCTTGATCTGGATTGGATTGGTATCCACTTACTATTCCAACTACATAACAAATATTAGGTCTTGTACACATCATAGAATACATCAATCTTCTAACAGCACTAGCATATGGAACATGTTCCATTTTCTCCTTTTCTTATGGAGTCTTAGGACATATTCTATCAATCAAATCTTTGCCCTCTGCAATAGGAATATCTATTGATTTACAATCTTGCATACAAAATCGCTCAAGGATTTTATTCACATACGTATCCTGTAAAAGTGATAAAGGTTTTTTTGAATGATCTCTTGAAATCTTAATTCCAAGAATGTATACAGCTTAACCTATATCTTTCATCTCAAAATTGGAAAATAACCAATTCTTGACCATATTAACAAATTCCATACTGCTTTCGGCAATTAGTATATCATCAACAAATAATGATAATATCACGAATTGATCTTTGGATTTTTTGATATATACACAATTATCTTCGCTAATCATTACAAAATCATATGCTATTATAACATTATGAAAACGTATATACCATCGTCTCGAAGACTACTTAGGACCATATATCGACCTCAATAGTCGGCACACCTTTTACTCTTGGCCTTTTGTAATAAGACCAATAGGTTATTTCATATAAATTTCTTCCTCTAATTCTCCATTGAGGAATGCAGTCTTTATAGCCATTTGATGTAATTCAAGATCCATGCTAGCTATTATTATCAGAATAAGGCGAATAGAGCTAAATCTCACCATAGGAGAAAAAGTTTCTTTAAAGTCAACTCTTTTCTATTGATTATATCTTTTTGCTACAAGGCGAGCCTTATACCTCTCAACTGAGCCATCATCCTTACGTTTTATTTTAAGAACCCACTTATTCCTAATGGCTTTGTGTCCTTTTGGAAGATCAACCAACTCTCAAACTTGATTCAATCTTAACGACTTTATTTCTTCTTTCATTACATGCATCCATTTTTCCTTATCAGGGCATATTAGAGCCTTATTCACATTCTTCGGCTCATCTTCATCCTGTGAGGTGATCATGAGAGCTTCTCATTCGATGTCAAAACGTCGATATGGAATCCTATTACGACTTGATTGTCGTATGGGAGACTGTACTCTTGATGATTCACCACGTTCCATTGCGCTCCCACTTTGATTAGATTATAGTGGTGTCGTCTAATTAAGTGGTTGCAATTGAGACTAGTTTGCACTAAACTCCTCACTTGTCACAATGCTCCCACTAATTTCACTATCACGATCTATAGATTTGTATAGTGAGTAATCTCCACCTATTTCGCCATTTTTAGGAAATTCATTCTCTAAGAATGTGACGTTCCGTGATTCGAATTTAGTTATATTTTCACTCTCTTGGTCACCTATGAACACATATCCTTTTGAATGCTCTAAGTATCTAATGAAAATACTCTTTTTGTCTCTTGGGCCTAATTTTCCATACTAGTAAGAGGACTCACAAGTATATGCAGCACAACCCCAATGTTTTAAAAAGCTTAAATCAGGTTTTCTACTTGTCTATAACTCATTTGGAGTAGAAGTAACTGATTTAGAAAGCATACGGTTAAGTATATAAGCAGTAGTTAACAAAGCATCAACCCAAAATGTGATAGGTAAGCTAGCTTGTGCCATCATTGATCTAACAATTTCCATTAAAGTTCTATTTCTCCTTTCTGCAACACCATTTTATTGAAGAGTATATGGAATAGTCAGTTGCCTTTCTATTCCCTTTTCATCACATAGATTTCTGAATTGATTAGAAAATTATTCTCGACCTCAATCAGATCTTAATGGTTTTATTTTTCTATCTAATTGATTTTCCACTAAGCTCATAAATCTTTTAAAGTAACTTAATATCTTGAACTTATGAGAAATCAAATCGACATGTCTGAATCAAGTATGATCATCAATAAATGTGATGGAGTAAACAGCCCCGTGCCTTGCTCTTAGATTCATTGGACCATAGATGTGTGTATAGATTAATTACAAAGGAAACTCAGCTCTTACTCTCTTTCCAAATGGTTTCCACATTATTTTTCCTTCTAGGCAATACTCGCATATGGACAAATCAACCTTTTTAATATTTCCCAATAAACCTTCTTTGGCCAATCTATTCATTTTTTGTTGGCCAATATGACCAAGTCTGGCATGCCACACATTCACATCCTCATAAGAATCAGAGGATGTAAATAAAGAATAATTAACATTAACTTCACAATAGTTAGTATTTAATACAATGAAACCATCCAAAAAAAACCCAGAACTATAATAACTTGTTATGAAAGTTCACATTAAAATCAAGGCTTACTAAAACCAACATTGAAACTGAGTTCTGACAAATTTTCAGAGCAAATAACATATCATGTAGGAACAATGTGCATCTACCGCGTATAAGTAATTGATAGGTGCCAATGCCTTTGACCTCTACTTGGAATTGTTCTCCACATACATCCACTTTGCTCCTTGTGAAATTCATTGAAACTCCATGAAAACTTCTCTATCCTTCGCTACATGGTCCGTGGCTCCCCAAGTATACAGTCCACGAAAGATTAGATTCAGTTAGAAAGACTCAACTAGACACATAAGTAGCACTCTCAAGTATGCTAAAGGTTTCTACTTTCTTTGGCTCGCCGCAGTCGCAAGCAAAGTGATCCTTCTTGCCATAGTTGTAACATTCACTCTTGAAATATTCTTCTTGAAAGGACACTTTCCTTTCTCCCGTTGGTTGAACCTTGGTTTCTTGTCTAAAGGACTTGCTCTCTTGCCTTTCTACTTCTTGAACCTAGCAGGATGCTTTTGCTTGGAGCTTGAAATTCCATGCGAGCTAGAACCGGCAAAGTAAATGTGGGTTTTTGGCTTAGCCGCTTGAAAACGGTCATCTTCCAGCTCAAGATGCCGCATAGCATCCTTAAAGGTCTTGATACCGTCATTGTGGGTCAAGTGGATCTTCATGTGCTCCTAGCTTTAAGCCAATGAGTGGATTACTGCCTGCACTTGCTGTTCATTAGTGAGTATATGGCCAACATCCTTCAGCTCACTTGTCATATTTGACATTTGTATCAAATATTATTTCATGGTATTTCCATGAAGCATCTTGCATGAGTCAAAACAAATAGTGAGTTATTTCAATTTGGTCGCAGAAGTTCGACCAAATCTTGCTGCTAGTGTGGCCCACATGTCTTTGGCGTTCTTAAAACGTCTAAACTCTCACATGATCATTGTCCATGCTGCTTAGTAACGTAATGCAAGCAAGAAAGTTCTTCCTTTTCTACGCAGCAAAGGCATCTTTATCCATTTTGTGCTCGGCAGTAGTCCCATCCTCAGGTTCTTCCATAACTTGGTTAAAAGCTTCGAGTGCCTCTTGCTCTTCTAGAACATATTAAATTTTGAGACTCCAAATCTCATAATTATCACCATTCAATTTCTCTCCCTTATTAAGTTCAGTTACTATGTTCTTAGTTATTGAAGCCATTATATCTGAACATTTCAGATATATATGCACAAATTATTAATGCCTATCTTAATGCTTTATTAGCATCATAATTATGTGAACTAATCACATTAATGAATAGTTTCACAAAAGGTCTTAGAATTGATAGGTCACTATGTTTTCAATCATTGTCTAAGAATCATAATTTGAAATTATCATTAACATAATCATTTGTGTCAAAAGAATTTGGTTCATTAAAAGTTAGACAAACTTTTAAGGACTTTCCATAGATAACATAACATATAATATGACAATATCAAATAAAAGGCCACAAATTTCCATAACCATATATTTCATAACACATTCACAAATATTCAAGAACATGTAATATTAACTTGAAACATATACACAAGTGACTCCGAATCCTAAAGGAACAACATCAAGTGTACATATGCAACAACACATAGATTGGAAAAGACTTATGAATTTTCTTTGGCACAAAAAATAGAGGCTCCCGGAAAAACCCCTAGATTCGGGCTATGGTTTATGCCAAGACCCATTCAATGCAAGGGTTGACGTTCTCCTTGCCCCGATCCTCATGTACTCTATTAGAAAATATTCCACAAGCATCTTATAACTTGGACCCTCTAAGGTTTCCCTAATCTTATTAACCATTCTTCCTAACTCCTTAGGAATAATACATTTTAGAGCTTTGACCATACGATACTCATGCATTATGAAACCGTTCCAAATGATATCTTATTTCATTTTGTTGACTTTGATGATGTGCGTTATCATGTTATCACTAGCGTCTCATTGATAAAGAGTAACCTTGATTCTATGTTTCTTAAGTCTCTCCTTTTGAGCTGCCGTTCTTGGGATTATCGAAATGCATATCGTATATACCATTGTTCCTGAAACGAATGCAGAACAAAAGGATTACTCAAAATCTATAATACATTAAGATAGGAATGCTTATTCATATACACAAGACCCAACACTTATATTTCGAAAATCATAGAGAAATACTAGAGAAAATGCCAAATAATATACTCTAAGGTAAACATACATAGGGTTTATCATGCATTTTCACATTTATAAGTGCAACAAACATGTCATACAAATATAGCATAATGTAAAGTATTCCAATACGAACATGACAATACCAAGAATGCCCAAATCGGAGTTCAAACGAGCTCGTACGGGCTAAAATAGAGTGCTCGGGTATTCTGATCAGTTTGACCGTTGATCGGTCAACGATCAACTGGGTCGAGTCAATAGTTAACGGGTCACTGGATCAAGTCAAGTCAAGATCCGGGTCAACCCAGATCCATGCGTCACTGAAGTCAGCATCGGTGGTTGGCGGTGTCCAACGCATCCCTTCGCCATAGCCGCGAGTATCTATCACATGCCGACGTGCCCACAGCGCTTGTTGGCACGTGAGGGTACGTGCAGCCTCCTCGAGCAACGTGCCACCCCTCATTTTATTCATCTTGATGAATACTATCTGTCTATTCGTTCAAAAACGAGTTTTGACAGAAAAATTAAATCGAAACATGCATGAATATTACGTCAACGCGAAGAAAACAGACCCAAAAAATGAGACCGAAACAAAATGGGCAGTATACACTTCAATTTTAGACGGAATTCACATACATGATCGAGAAACAAATAAGTGGGCTATGATACTAATGTTGGGATAAATTTATCCCTTGATCAACATATTCGAAACGCATTTGAACTATGCGGAAAATGTGCCCAATAATTGTCAACTTGTATCACCGATCGTACAGGCATATCACATAACAAGCATACCTGGTATTGCCATAGATTAAATGCCACTTAGCACTTGAGAGCAACCTTTGATTGTCTTTCGTACCCACTTGCATTCCGAAGGAAAACCAGAAAAGACATTCTTTCGAGGTGTCTTATTGTGTATATGAAAAATCATGTTTGTTTTTCAAAGGGGGTCAACTATTTATAGTAAAAAGCAAACAACCACCTTGTGGGCCTTGTAGTTCATTGGCCGGGTTTGGCCTATCTTGGGCGGCCGGCCCATTATGCCTTTAACAACCTAAACCACATCGGAACACTGCCGGAGAGTTAAGAACCGGTCCATTCTTCCTCTCGGTTTCTCATTATGCTCCACGTCGGTGCTACTGCTCAGTGGCTTTCAGCTATTTTTTGGCGGTTCATGGCCTTACCTTGGCGTCCCTAGCCTTGCGATCAACCTCCTCAGCTTGTCGTAGAGGCTGTACTGGCCGGCCTTTATCAAAACAGCCACCGATTTTCTCAATTTCTCTTAATTTCACTTAGTAGTTACTTGCTATTTCTACCTTTACAAAGGAATTGCTCAATTTGATCTTTTGTGTTGTGATTTCAAACTTTGGTTAGCTATTCTTAGCACCTTTGTGAAGTAAACTTGGTGGCCAGATAGCTCAGTTGAGCTCAGCAACTTCGTCGAACAAGGTTGGTGCAACGATGAACCTAGTTCTAACTTATGGATGAAATTTTATGAAGCCGATTGATCTTGAATGAGGATAGCCATGGTAGCTGATGCGTTTTTTTTTATGACTTATGTTGATGCTAGAATAGTGAATGTAGTGATGGAATTGATTGTTGATTGCTTATTTGATGATTGATTGCATAATCTGGAAAATCGTAACTTACTGAGTCAATTTGCTTCCATTTCTGATTTGAGTTTGATAACGTCAAAATATTGAAAAGTGTCTTACAAGAGAATCAAAATAGACATCCTGAGTTTCGATTTGATAGGTTTTATGTCAAAATTGAATACCATTTACTCTGTCAAATCGTCCTCGTGATTTAAGATCAGAATCTGAAAATTTGTTCTTTGTTCTGTGATAATATGTTCCTACACAGCCTTGTCTCGTTCAATGATTTTTATAATTTTTTGTGTTCATAATATAGGAAAAGTATCGTCATGGAAGTTGTAAACAATGTCTTGATTTTCCTATAAAATTTTTTTTATAAAATTCCACGATAATTTGTTTGACACAATTTTCACTTGAAAGGACGATTTTGTTGCTGTGAGTGTGTGTTTTCGATTGACCTTTACCTTTTCTCGATTTTTCTGATTTTCTAAGTTCGAAATTTCAAAATGTATTTTGTTGATTTTCTATGGAAAATGCATAGTTAAAATTAAATATAAACGCAACAGAAAATTAAAATTGTACACGTATCTTCAAAGGCATTGCACATAGGGGTTTAAACAGATTACTTCTCGTAGCGTGCTCAAAACGACTAGGTTCGGATATTCTTCCGTTCAAGCCCTACAACCATCTAGCGTGCCCAAAATGACTTGGTCCATATGTTCTTCTGTTTGAGCCTCGCAACCATCGGACCTTTAGTTCAGACACACGACCAATCGCACGTCTTGTAGGAGAAAGAACCTGTGGTTAATCGCCACGAATCACCGCTATAATGGTGCTAGCAATCTCGTGGCGACAATTCTCTGTACTCTTAATATTTCAGTCATGGCATCAAAAGAGAAAAAAACCTTTTAACTCTCACGCACACATATTGCACTATCACTTGCACTCTCTTTTAGCAACTATTGTTGATCACACTCTAATTGTGCGATCAACAACAGTTATTCATCGCATGGACACACTTCACATGATCAGCAACAGTTGTTGACCGTGTGCATGCACCATTAATTTTTAAAAAAAATTAAAACACACGGTTGTTGATCGTGTGCTGCACCCGATCAACAAATGTTGACCTTGTGCACTTTTCATTAATTTAATTTTATAAAAATAAGAGTGCACTATCATTTTAGATTTTTGTGTGCATCATATGCATGTACGCTCATGACTAAAAAATAAAATAAAATAAAATAAAATCTCATTTAATTTGATTTCAGCTTGACTAATCGATTGTTATGATTGCAAACATATTTGCAATAGTCTCTCCTGTTCAATGTCATCTCTAATTGGTTATGGTATGTGACATTCTTAGGTCATCACCGAGCCAATATTAAGACTTGCACCAACACATTAGTACTCTCAAGAGAATTGATTGTCCCGATCAACCTCTAGGTCCAATAAGCCATAATTGACATCTAGCAATATGTCATGGCTATCCAGACATTATGAATGCTTTAAGAACATAATGAATCTATCATTTTTGGCTATAGTGTAATTCAATCCCCTCTTCTTACTATGTCCCAATCGAACAGAGACCATATTAATTTGATCATATGCACAAATCTAATTGACATGCATTTTATATGAGACATGAATAGTTCATTCTCGGTTACAATCCCAATCGAGAATTTCAATGCATTGTCATGATTATATCGCATAGGACATCATTATTATACCTTGCATGTAGCAAGGAGACAAATTCCATTTTGCGTACACATGTAATTTCGTATGTGAACGAACTACGACCATCAAGTACAAAAACGGATCAACGAGCCAGTAATATTTGCAACCATAGCCATCCAACACACAAGTCAACACTGCACCTCAAGTCTAAGGATTATCTACACAAGACCAAAGTATGAACGATTAGACATTGACCACGCTTAAAGCATCTGTGTTGCTAATCATTCTATACATGTCACGTTCAGTGAACTTATCTAGTACAAGCACCTATGTTATAACTTGGGCATCACAATGTCTAATGAATCGTGACTTGTATACTTAATGATAAAGTTAAGAACACACCGGTCTCAACAGAATCATTAATATCCACTCAATGATTCATCAGCCGGGAACAATTTAAAGATTCAGCCTAACAGTGAACCCGTTACACATATTTTTAACGTCTCAAAAATATGTCTAGTCACAACTGATCTTATGAAATCATTCATATATACATAAATAATTGGACAAAGGAATGAATATGTCCTTGCCATTCAATAAATAATGAAAGTGATAGTACAACTTAAATTCCTAACATGTAACTATTACATGGTTACTTTAGGGCATACATCCAACATGTTCTCCATGAAAGTTTTAATTGAGATTATAAGCTTTCCAATATTATCAATTTTATCAAAATTAAAGCTAGTTTTGTTGTTCAAAGGTCTGATCAATGTGCCGATTGAGTTTCGCAATTAGATCTGAGGAATGTTTTTGCAATTTTGGTAAACTTGAAGTCATTTTTTGCAAAAACTCAAAACTTCAAAGTTATTCGCTAAGGTCTTAATTTGAAGACAGGAAAGTTTGAGGACTTAATGGCAACATTTGAGGTGTAAATTGGCAATATTTTTTAATAAGGCCAGTTTGGCCTTGAAAACTATTTTATAATTGAGTCTCGGGTAAAAACTGAATTACTAGGAACCTCAAGGGGGGGTGGGGTTTAGCAAAGTGTTAAAACAAGAATTTTGTTCATCACATGTTTTCCTAATTCCCTGATAACTCTATAAAAAATATATTTATTTTACCAATTTTAGGCAACATATAATGCAATATTTGTGAGAAAACATTTGGATTTCCTTCTATTTACTTAAATTTTTCCTTGTTTATACAGAATAAGGAGACATGGAGAAAATAAGGAAAAATGAAAAAAAGAAGGAAAAGAATATGCTACCCATAGAAAAGTTAGAAGGTGGATACCAAATCGGGAATCATGCGATTTATTTCCTGGTTTTATGTGAAAAAGCAATTGCCTTGTGATAAAAGTCTTGGATATTTATAATATAACATCGAGAGCTTGGGGGGATAGCTAGTTTTTTTTTTTTTTTTATCATTTTTACTTTCACTGTTTTGAGAGTTTTTCAAGTATTTTGAAAGAAGACAAAAAGTTGTGACAGCTAGAACAAAGTTAGAAGGTGGATACCAATTCGGGAATTCCGCGATTTATTCCTTAGTTTTATGCGAAAAAGCAATTGCCTTGTGATAAGAGCCTTAAATGTTATCCTATTTATAGGGTAACATTAAGAGCATGGGGGATAGCTAGTTTTTTTTTTTATCGCTTTTGTTTTCACTCTTCTTGGAGTTTTTCAAGTATTTTGAAGAGAAGACAAAAAGTGGTGACAAAATTTTAAGTGGTGACAAAAAGTGGTGACAAAATGTATTTGTTATTCTATTATGTTTTATTTTTCTTTTGTTAGGACTATGATGTATCCTAACCATTATGGTATGAATTTCATGCTTTTTATGCACTACGAGTGATTTCATTAGTGTAAGTTATATATTATTGTACTTAATGCTTTTAAGTGATTGGCCACCATTTGAATGATCTAATGTGCATGTTTGAGATCGAGAAGTGATAAATGCAATTGCTCCTTATAATAATAACCATGAATTAAATCTGGATAAAAGTATACCGTGTTATTTATGTAGATTTCGGTGATAATGTGGTCTAAAAGATTCATTATAAATCGTGAATATTCAAAAATTTTAATGCACTTATGTTTATTTAAATTCACGTAGAGATATAGTGGATTGATAAACTGAGTAGGTTTATTATCACTAGAGATATGATAGTAAATAGACTAGGAAATTCGGCTATCACATGTTTGACATTGTTCTTATATGCACGAAGATCTGAAATTCATATATAGTGGTTATAGTGAAATTGAATGCTTTAACATATTTTATTTGATTGATTATCTGCCTTTAGTTTCGAAATTTCATTTCTAAGATTGTCAATTTATATTTATTTGCAATTTTATTTTGATCTGTTAGATAAATTTTAGAATTAGTCCATTTTTAATGTTTAATCGATTTAGTAATCATCAATCTCTATGGGACGATACTCTTCTCATCATTATATTACTTGTTTGACACGTATGTTGACACGTTCATTTGCATTTAGAATTTTACAAACGCTCCTTGTAAGATTTGACGCAATTTTGATATCGTTTCATATTTTTCCCGCATTTTTTCAAATCACAGGTTAGAACTAGTTCGAGTGAGAGGTATCTGAGTTAATTCACATATTTTGAGTAAATCGGGTAGAAATCATGTTGCGACTTTACCTCAGGTGCAAATGGATTACTAAGACTAATTTTAGCTCGGGCTCTCCTAGGCCAATACTAATTCGCAATTTAGATTCAAGTTTTTAACAAGCAAGATAATTTCAATTAGGAGTCGCCACTAATCTATTTCTTGATAGATCTATTAGAAATCCAAGTAAAGTATAGGGAGATTTACTTTACTCCTACGATCAAAGATTGTGAGTTCAAGGACTTAGTTACGCTAAATTACTCTAACGCCCTTCCGGTACCTTTTCTCTTTTATTCAAAAAATGTTTAGCAAGTAGCTTGAATTGATTTAAACCTATTCACTAATATGTGAGATGATAACAGCTAGTAATGCAACACCCAATAAAACAAAGTAAAAAATAAATCACAAGGAGACTAAGAAACTACCTATTTCGAAGTAACGAAAGCATACGCAATGTTAGCTAGAAAATCACATTATAACCCTAAAGATGATTTCTTATTAATAGGCAATTTCAATCAAATCTTTTTAGGGATTTCTCTAATCTAACATGACATGCAATTTTTATTTAAATGGCCTAGCATGCAATTTCTAATGACAGGCAAAAATTGATACGGATCTATTCTAGCATGACACACAATTTCATGAACTTAACTTACAATTACTAAATGACAAGCAGGCAA
The DNA here is from genome assembly GCA_031216285.1 of Syzygium syzygioides. Taxonomy (NCBI): domain Eukaryota; kingdom Viridiplantae; phylum Streptophyta; class Magnoliopsida; order Myrtales; family Myrtaceae; genus Syzygium; species Syzygium syzygioides. The sequence continues at coordinate 18,470,497 of CM062245.1, read as the reverse complement.
TGACATGGCATACATGGTGACATGACAAGTCATGAAAGACATGGCAAGTTATGAATGGCGCGGCAAGAAGGCATGCAACATAGCATTCGTGAATGACATGGCGAGATATGACGCAACATGACATACGCGACACGTTGTAATGACATGGCAATGAAGATGCAAGCATGAAACAATTAATATATATGACACGCACATGATATTTTTTTTTTATTTTTTTATATTTAAAGACATGGAAGTTAATCTAAATTATAGATAGAATCTTACGTAATCTGCATGTGACATCCAAGAAGATTTTAAATGAAATATTACGATAATATAAAAAAATAACCCATTGTTTTACGGGTTAAATTAAAGATTGCCGCAATCTTGGCACAACAATTATCCAATATAAAGTCAAAGTAATTAAAAAATTGATCCGAAATCTTTACGGATCAAATTAGTAATTAAATTGACTCTATTCAATAACGTCCTAATTGGATAATGCCTAAATCAAATCAGTTAGATAACACAATTTATCCATAAATAGCAATTGAACAATTTAAATCAAATAGGATAGAATCGTTACCTCATTTGGGCATGTGTAATTTTATCGGAGTTGGACTGGATTAAGGCTTGCGGATAAGGGCATTGGAGGCCAAGGGGGCTGCTCATGGTAACAGGTCGCGGTGTACTCGAGGTGGTGCTCGGCGTGGAGACGACTCTGGTAATGCTCGCAAGGACTTCTCGGCTCAGGCTGGTTCGTCGCGGAGCTTGACCGACCTACAAAACAGAAACAACTGTAGCAACAATGTAACGAAGAGGCAGCAACGACGGCGGCAAGGGAAGTCGGGCGAAGTTGAGGACTGAAGTAAGCAGTGAGTTCTCGGTGTGGCCGTCAGTGAGCGACAACATCACAACAAGGAGTTCACGGTGAGAATTTGTGCTGCGGTTGGACCAATCCCTTTTAACCGAGTCATCTCTTCCTGTTTTTCCTTCTATCGCTTCCTTGGCTTCACGTTGGAATGTTCTCTGCTCTCCAAGATGAATCTCGCTTTGTTGATCGTGCTTTACGAAATTCCATGGAACCGGCTACGAACTGAAATTTCCACTCAGCCCAATCACGCCCGCTTTGGTCCTTTTTGATCAATTCCTCTTCTTTTCAACACCAATTGGCTCCTCTCGTGCAATGGATGAAGAACTCTGCGCATGAGTGTTGACACCGACGACTGGAAATATTGATTATGATAGCGGGAGACGACGGTGGTTCTGAACTGGGAACTCCAGGCAGCAACGATGACATGGAGAAGGTCGGAGAGCGTTGGGGCAGGGAGGGCGGCAGCAGGTGGCGTCACAGTCACAGCTCGGACTAGGGGGGGAGCAAACTCTCCTCGGATCAGGAACAGCACGATGGGTAGTAAGAGATGGCACGGGGTTATGGAGGTTCTCAGCCAAAGACTCGGTCGACCTCTTCGTCGATGTAGGTGCAGGGACTTCACGGGACTCGATGGTCACACCGGAAAATCTGTGATGCGCGCCTGAAGCTTGCCGGTTTTGCACCAGGAACACTGAGTTGGATCACAGGAGTGTCGTGGACTGGTGCGGGGCAAATAAACAGCCGCAGTGTCAATCATTGAAGAGGGTCGGCAATGGCAGCAGGTTTGACGGTGGAACAGCGAACTCATCTCGCAGCTGAACTGGTGGATCTCAATGACTACTGCAGATCACGGCAGCTATGGGGGTTCACGGTAGCAGCACGGTGGTCGCCAATGGAGGGTGGTGTGGTCACACGAGCAGGACAGCAGCCTCTCCGGCTTGGTTTCGTGGGCTGGTTGATGGCTGCAACTAGTGTTTTCAGTTTGGAAGGACGTTGCGGCTGTGGTGATTGATGGCCGCCGCTAATGAAATTGTTGTAGCAGCTCGTCGCCGGAAGCTGAGATGAGAGCGCGGCTGAGTGATGGTCTCAGCCGAGACTCCTCTCTACTGTTCTCACCTCCCACGACTCTCTCTCTCTTCTCAATCTGCCGTGGATTCTCTGAAGATCTCGACGAGCACTGATAGTCTCGCTGATATGCTCAGCCCCAATTAGTGCGTAAATCTGTTACCCACCTTCCTTTTGTTCATAATTTTCTTTTTATTTCACACGATCCTCTGCACCGAATGAATCCGTTTTAAATTGCTGAATATTTCCCTCAAATAATGGCAAAATCCCATTGATTTGCTTCTTTCTCCACCTCAACACACTTGCACCAATCTTCTTCCTTGATTTTCCCTTACTTTGTTTCCTTCTTTGAATTCTCTTTGCCTTTCAACTATCCACTTGGCATGATCATATTTCACTCTTTCTGCCAAGAGTATGGCCAAATCTTTTTGCCCATTGTCCTTTTCTTGCCAAAGATCACACATATTTAATCCATAGTCCATTAGCTCCAGTCCAATGCAAGTGTAATTATATGGGCCTAAAAATGCTCCTAAAACTATATGCTATGCATTGTAATTATAATATTTTTGTTTAGGGATCATAGTCGATCCTTAATTTTCTATGCAATAAATAACTTACTAATTAGCCAAATTTTAGGTGTCAACAAACTGGTTTGAATGGTCTTCATAAACTTCAAACCTCACATCTTAAACTTTCTAATAATGCTTGAACCATGTCAATCAGACTTCATTTGTTAAGCTAATTGGTTCTAAACAGAATTTGCTTGAAACTTGAATTAAAATTGAATAAGTGATCCTCATGAGGCTCACTTCCCCTTGAGTAATTGATTGAGAAACAAGGTCACAGGGCCTAATTGCTTGCTTAATTCCTTGCTACTACATGTGTTTGCTAGATTAATGTTTAGGTTTGATGCATGTCTGGCGGGTAGCCTATGATGGATAATTAAAATTGACTTTAGGGGTTTAATTGATATCGACCATCGTTTTGTGAATACAAATGGTGGCCGATTATCATTAATCATCAATCAATCAACTTAGCCATTAGGGATGGGAGGTGATCAAAATGCATGAAAAGCAAAGGCCGACCCTAAGGCCATTTTATTGATTGATTTCGATGAACTCTATTTACTTGGCTGTTTTGAATGATTGCACGTGATTCATGAATAAATGTGAATGGATGAAAACCGACACCATGGATGTTGGCCAAGCGAGACGATCCAAGGAGGAGGCGGTCAAAACTCTTGAAGATGATGGCAGAAGACCGATGTCCAATCTGGTCTCAGCTGTTTGTAATAGCTAGCTTAGTTTAAATAAAAGACAAGATTAGATTAGGCTAATTGGTTAGTTTGAAAGATCACTAAAATAACTTAAAAAGAACCAATTGTAGTCTCACATATCCGATAAGAATAAGGGGAATAAGGGAAATTTTGACCATTATTGGTTTCGAGGTTACTCGATAGTGAATTAACGGCGCAATTCATCCAATGATTGGAATTAATGATCTGACTTTGGATAAGTGGAAACATAGAGCTCCTTGTCGCCTTGACCATGAATGGGATCTATTTCCTTGTCAAGGATTGGTTTAGACTTCAAGGTTCACTTTTGAGTTGCATAATACATCCTTGAGAATTTTTGAAGATGGAGATTAAAGACCGATGTCCAATCCGGTCTCATTTTGTACCAATTCATTCACCCAATTATGTCTTAGGTTTTCAATTTGTTTTGTAGTAATTACCCAATGAGTTGCGAGTTTTCTTTCCTTGTGCTTAGATTGGTTCGCTTTTTGATACGTTAAGTATTTACTTTACACACCACCGTCTTTTCAATAACACTTGTTTGTTAATTTCTTTTCTAGACTAAAATAGGTTATTAGTTCAAAATCTTAAATGAAAAAAATATAAAAACAAGATGCATGGACACTTAATAGATTAAGACTTTGGCATGAAAATGGTAAAACAAATGCATGACCATTTAGATAACAACTGATTAATTTAGTGGTACCCAGAGGGAGTTAGTGAAAACATTGATGTAACCTAGTCCCCATACCTAGATATCTCGGGTTCCATAAGAAATCAAAACGAAATTTCCACATTTTCATTGGGTATTCTAGCCAACCCTCGATAAAGGCTAGTGGCGAATCTTAATTGATAAAAATATAAAAATGATCCCGTATCATGCGAGGTATGGACTGAGGAAGAGTCCCCGTTCATGATCAAAGAATGATGCTTTTTGAGCCGTCTTTTGGGATATGACATTTTGAACATTTAGATGAACATTAACCTCTAAACCTCACGCACTCGAGGCAGCCCTCGAGGGGTAGGTCGCAACAAACTTAACTTTCACTGTCAATACTACATTTCAGTTTAATTCTGACCGGAATTCATTAGAAATTGTACTGGTAATGAAATGATTCTTTAAAGTAGCTATCCACTCCAGTAACAGTGCAAACTAATTGTAAGTGTCAATATTTCCTCATTAAATAACAAAATCTGTAGCTAAAATCTAGGTATGATGAGTAACATTAATGGTCAGATTCAGAACATAATAAAAAATTGCAAGTCCAATGTAATTTTCGGATCTTGAACGGCGCGTATAAAACCACATAAAAAGTGAGGGACTTTTCGAGAGCATTGAAACTTCCGGCTCTTTACTTCCCTCTATCAGAAGCGACAAAAGAAAATGACAGAGTATGAGGGAGAGCCATTCTATATTTATTGTTAGAGATAATACGAGAATTTTTTCTAAGATAATTTTTTATATTAGAGATATTTTAATTATTATGTTAATTCTCCATATCTCTTAAGATAGCATGTATATCTCCCTTTGATTGTCTATATCTATCTGAAAATGATAGAGTATGAGGGGGAGCCATTCTATATTTATTGTTAGAGATAATACGAGGATTCTTTCTAAGATAATTTTCTATATTAGAGATATTTTAATTATTATGTTAATTCTCCATATTTCTTAAGATAGCATGTATATCTCCCTTTGATTGTGTATATCTATCTTAAATAGTAATCTAATAAATGTATTATTCTTCAATGAAATCTAAAGAAAACTTTATCTCTCAAAGTGGCATGTGTACCTCCATTTAATTGCATATATCTATCTTAAATAGTAATCTAATAAATGTATTCTTCTTCAATGAAATCTACAAAAAATTTCACAATTCTCTCTTTAGAGAATTGGGTTCGTCTTTGAAGGAAAGAGAGGAAAGAGAAAAAAGTTCTGCACGTAGCCTATCCGGACAACCAGACAAGCCGAATCAACTCCGATTTGCAATGCCTAATAAATATTCAAGCCCATTATTCGTTTAATTGGAGTAATTTTTGAAGCTAGATCCTTAATTCGGAGTTATGCAAGTTTTGAGCTATAAAGTCTGATTTTGGAGTTACTAAGTTGTAGAATTATATGAAAGGCATTGTGGAACTGTAGGGTTTGACGAAAGTTGATTCTGAAGTACAGGTTAATTGGAACGAATTTCTAAAATTTTGTGTATGAGTTATGTGTAATAGACAAAGATGAATGTTGGCTACAAACAAGTTTCTTTGCTAGCACATAGGAGTCGAATGATCGACGAATAAGCGTAGTTTAGTTGAGTCATTTGTTAGAGTTAGTGTATATCTTGGATTTTGATATCGTTTTTTGATTAATTGATAGGAATACGAAGGCGTCGACTCAACTAACCTTCATAAATTGGTTTTCGGCTTTTCCAGGTAAGTAATACTATCTCTTTTTTGAGTTTGTAAAAACATATTTAGAAAATGATATGTATTATATATCATGAGTTAAGAAATTGTATTTTTGGCTGCACAAAATTGGATGAAGCATTTGCTACCATTTGTCTATTTGAAATGGCAAGCTATCTTTGTAATTACAATTTGAGTTGATTGCCTGTAAATGATTTGCGAAACTTTTCATGAAAGAATCACGAAAAGTTCATGATATATGAATATGATTTATGAGAGATACTTTGGTATATATTGAATCGTGAAAAGTTATATGATTTGGTGAGTAAACTTGAGTTTTGAGATGGTTTTTGGTCTTGGTTGTGGGCTATTGGAGATTGAGGTTGGTGGAATATGCTCATATCACCATGATTTAGATCGACTGAGGGATAAGTATGCATACTGTTATTAGGATGTCCTTATGGGCCAAACCACATGCTGATATAGGTGGAGACCTAACCAAGAAGGTAAACTTGATCGCCTTTGTCACGGGTGCTAAGCATGACCATAGTTAGATAAGTGAGAGCATGTTGGATTTCTTATAAAGGTAGGCCGGCATTATTAACATGATGTTTTAGTTTGGAAAAAACATACTGTTATGTAATTAAATAAAATAGAAGGGACAATGCTAGATAGGTCAAATACGCTCGTGTGGGCTTAGGACATCTCGGTTCGGTAATAAAATGTGGTTGGATGGTTAGTGTAGGCTAATATTTTAACAGTAACCCGTGATAGATTTGTCTGTTACAGAAGACGGCGACCTATTCCCGCATTTGTACAGTTTGCGTAAGGATCGATTCAATACGGTGACTCGATAACCCATGTGATTTGGATTTAAAGCTAGGTCAAGATCATTGATTTTCTTACACTGTTCACACATATGGACCAACTAATAGCACCAATTGTAGAAATAAAGCCCCCAGAGTCCGTCAAAAAAGTTTGTCATTACGTCAGGAGATACCATGACTTCTTTAGTTTTACAATGACTCTTTTATTTAACACTATGAAGACAACACTTACCATTTCTGATCTCTGTTTCTTTAGGAGACACTGAGCTGAGTAGTTTTAACTGAGAAATCCCGACATTGGACTCAGAGTTAAACAGAAAGTCTAGCAGTATTGCAGCTGATAGCAACCACATAGAAGAATCAACATCAATAGATTTGGGCTTCACCAACAATCTTCAAGCAACAGCACTTGACTTGATTTGTCCACTATTATTCAACCCTAGATGCCTGGGCATGTTATTGATCGTGTATATGTCTTCATGTTGACGAGGCCAGGGCTTCTCGTCGCACATCTTGAGTAAATTGAATCGGGTCAATTGAAACATTGAGTGCTTGCTCTTCATTTCCTACTGATAGACAGGTACGATGAATTGAATGCTCATGCTTTCAATCACTAACGGATGTGGATAAAAGTGTAGAGAGAATCTGTTCCACCGTCAATTTACACAAGCTTATTATAAATAGGCGTGATACTATCAAATGGACATTTGGAATGCATATGATGTGAAAATGAAATAAAACAGAACATCTATGAAGTCCGACGACATGGTGAAAACTAGTAAGTCCACATTGCTCTGACTAATTCTGTTATTTTCCAAATCAAGCCAGGGAAAATATGTGGCACGATAAGCATAAGGCTGACACAGACAACAACTAAGGCCAAAGATTATAGTGCTTTTTGACCCGTGAAAAAAAAAACGATTAGCATTAATGCCTTTTCAGGAATAGAAAAGCTACACACACATTCTGGGTTGTGCAGATGAATCTGTACAAATTCTTAGCCCTTTTCTTATCAAAGCATAGTACACCAACCAGAATAGTGGCAGATCGTCTATGTAAAGAAGCAATGGCTTTGTGTCTTTCATCTCCTCAAACAAATCTTTGGAGAGCAACTCTTTCGACCCCCTTATCACAGCACTTGATCGGTTTCAACAATCCACTGCAACACTGAGGCACTTTTTGGTCTTTGTTCTCATTGCTCTTGTTTGTCTCTTGTGCTCCAACAAGAATGCAGGTGTCAATATGCATTTTGAACTTTCTCTACTTAGTCATTTCCACCCAAACATCTTGCTTTGATGAAGTAAGGACTGATTTGAACCTAAACTTGCATGAGTGTGCTTAGAGGTCTGCAAGAAACTACATGCTTGCACAGTCATCTCTTTGTCTATTGTATATTTATATCATCTCTCACCCCTTATCACAGCGCTTGATTGTTTTCAACAATCCACTGCAATGCCGAGGCACGCTTTGGCCATCATTCTCCTTGCTCTTGTTTGTCTCTTGTGCTCCAACAAGAATGCAGGTGCCAATATGCACTTTGAATTTTCTCTACTTAGTCATTTCCAACCAAACATCTTGCTTTGATGAAGCAAAGACTGATTTCAACATAAACTTGCATGAAAGTGTATAGAGGTTTGCAAGAAGCTAAATGCTTGCACAGTCATCTCTTTGTTTATTATATATTCATTTCATCTCTAATGGAGCTGCAATAATTATTGCTGAGGCAAGTACAGATGCAAAGGAGGAGAAGCCAAAAGTGATCGGAGCTTTACAGGTATGATCACTTTACTCACTTGTCCACGGCATCAGTAGGAGATAGAGTTTATAGTGTGATAATGTTTCAAGTGGTCAGTTTCTCTTTTGGTCTCAAATAAGGATTAATGGGAGAAATTAAGCTTACGAATTTCACCTGTATAGGATTCTGATTAATCTTCTGCAAGACATGAGCCTGTCACTCAAGTCAGCAACTACAACCAGCCCATTCTTTCTCATTCTGACACAAAGACAATTCATCCCAGGTAATTGTGTAATTTCAAGCTTCAAATATAATGACTTTCCCAACCTAAAAGTAAAATCTAACTACATGAACTGATGAATCAAGTTAAGCAAAATACCCTTGGGTATTGGATTGCAGGGAAGAAGATTTGATCATCATTCGCGGAACCTTCTTTATATCTAACATTTGTATTTGGAAAAAAAAAAATTAGAGAAGTGGCAACAAAGAAGTAGCTTAATGTTTGTGCAGCTGAGATCACGCACTTTACATATTTTCTCATAGAGGAAAAAAGTTCCGGTTAGCCATACAAAGCTACAACAAATATAAAAGCTAGCGCCTAATTCTCCAAGATCTCGCTGTTGGTTCAGTCCACAAGAGGCCAAGTTGACTGTGCTTGATATATCAAATGGTGGACTTTGGTGCATTGCAAAGCCTTCAACTGATGCCGATCAGCTCCAGCACAACATAAACTATGTTTGCATAGAGTCGCCCTATGCTGTGGACTGTGATGCCACAAGACAAGGGGGATCCTGTTATATACCGGGAAACAAGGTCTCAGAAGCATCATTCGACATGAACCTCTACTTCCAAAAGCTGTCCCGCTCACCCAGTGCTTGCGACTTCAATGGCAGTGCTTTAGTCATTCCTCAGGATCCATGTAAGCGGCATCTTCTCTGGCATTCCACCCGCTTTATGCTGAAAGTTTTTAATTCAGATCATATATACTTAAATGGCGTAACTACTCATATGGTATCTCTTTTTCCCTCATGCAGCTTGGGGCCCATGCAATTATTCAGCCAACTAGATGACCGCATCACCTCATGAGCTTGGAAACACAAATGAATAAAGGAGATGACAGAAACAGTAGATGTTATTTGCTTCAGAGCTTTTCACTCTATTTTACCTCTTTGTAGTCGAAAGTATGGTAAAATCAGTTATGAAATGAACTTCAATTCTCACTATACAAAAGTATATTCCAAATAAACATCTAGTAAGCGAGTCTTTGAGAGTGAAGTGTTCGCTATAATGAAATGCGTAAAACGAACATCTGAAAAGATTCTTCATAGAATATGAAAAGAATTCTCACCAAGATATGTTTGGTTTTTATCAGAAACATCGTGATTTTGGGGATTTTGGGGTTTTCAAGTTGCCAACACTCACAGAGAACTAAGCCAATCTTTGCCTTTCTTTTGTTTCATGCACTGCACATTGAAGCCACTTTAGTCCGACGATCGAGTCACGATTCTGTTCTGTGTTGTAATTGAGGAGGCAGACATAATCAAGATCCATCACTAAGATCAGAAGCAAATAAGTATGGATAGTCAATGATGCACCCCTTTGGACTGCTTTTAGAGATTCATCACACCAGGAGCTTAGACAGCAACGATGATAGCTCATGACAGCTCGTGACATAACAATAGATGAGACCTGAGAGGATCATTCTGAAATCCAAGGACAAATGGGTCTTCAGTGCGATCAAATGAACCGGAAGCAGCTTCTGAAGTCGTAATTACTGTCTTAGGTAAATGCTATTGTACGTAGTTCTTCAGGACGTGTGAAGAATATCTCATCAACCAAGTGACTCATTGTTCTTCCTGTTCCTGACCAGAAATATGGTTTTAGCTCCTAGCACCGAATTATATCTTAGAAAATGCTGCTCAAACTCGAGAGCTTTTCAATGCGATTCTTGGTTACTGCAGAAAATATAAGAGAGGTGAAATTAGCTTCTTTAGGATTGGAGATCAAGTTGTGCCTTGGCCACCAGCAATTGCAATTTTGTTCAAGGTATCAACTATCAATGTATTGTTTTTTCACAGCTTCAGAAACAAAAAGCAGGCAGTAGAATACCACAAATATTCGACCAAAAAAGAATACCACAAATAAAAAAGGGAGAAAACCTTGCCCTAGATCCAGATCCACGTGGACAGGGTTCAATTCTTGCCGTTGATTACAAAGGTCCCACATGATTGTACAAAATCTAACAGGCTATTATTACACCCTATCCACGGGGCTGATCTAAGCAAGAATTTCCCGAAGAAAAGCAGGAAAAAAGCATTAGAAACTAGGATGTTAAAGCACAAGCAGCAACATGCATATGTTAAAAGCAAACCAAATGTAAGAATATACATCAAGCAACGGCCCCAAATATTACAGTACTTGGTTAGATAAATAATTACTTTTCCTTTCCTTCGTCTTATTCCAACCTAGGGCAACAGCTTTTATGAGTTTATATTTCTCTTTTTTACTTTGATTTCACTTTTGTTGGTGATCCTTAAAAAATATCCGAATATATATAATTCATTTCATTTTTCTTGGATCTAATTATTAAATCAAATTTAGGATCACAAATGGTTGTACTTTGATGTTATTATTAGATATAATATGTACCATCTCCATCTTAATTAATTTATATTTCATTAATGGGTTAATACCATAAAAAACCCCCAAACTAGTACACATGTAATAAATTTACCACAAACTAATTTTTTTACTACAAAAAATCCCAGACGGGTACATCTATGATAAATTTACCCTCCTTTAAATTTTACAGTCAAATTACTGAGTTAGATAACATGTGGTAGTTGATAGTTATATCAGTTTAGGGTTTTACCCCTCTATTTCTCACATATTTATCAATTTATGTTTTCTTGTGGTATTAATCCAATTTAACAAAAAATAAAATTTGTCTTAAATGTACAAATTTGAGGTTTTTGGAGGTCAAAAATTATTTTGGAGCAAATTTATCACATGCATACCAATTTAGGGTTTTTCATAGTTTGAACCCTTCATTAATATGGTTCTTGAAGAAGAGGCTAGTTCCCATTGTGCCATGTGTCAAATCTTTATTTGTCTATAGCTTTACTCACAATAGAGTATGTACACAAATGACGCTTGTTTAAGTCTATAAAACAAGTTAGGCTACTAGCAATGTGCAATCGAACTAGTTCTACTTGAGAGCAAGACTGGACCGCTTGAAAATAGGTATGGGAATCGATTCCCATTGGAACTGGCTGGAACTGGTCCAGTTCCTGGTTTCTAATGACTATGCACCCAAGAACCAAATCGATTGGACCTGTTTGGGAACCGGTTTTATAAGCTAAAAATCCAAAACCCTAATTTCATTTTCCTCTAATTTCTATCTTCATCACTCCAAGTCCTTCCATCTTCGTCGTTCCTCTTCTTCACATGGCGCTGGCAAGAACTCCCAGCCAGATGCTAGCATCATTGCAGCGTTTCCTGTTAGTCCTCTCTCAATCTCCAACTCTCCCACTTCCGCTCGTGCCCGCAGCAACGCAAGCTCCATCTCTCTCTCTCTCTCTCTCTCTCTCAATATATATATATATATATATATATATATATATTCGTAGCAACCCTAGCAAGCCAATTCTTTGTTGGTAACAAGTGAGTCCTCTCTCTGTCTTCGATAACATATATGTTTCCTTATTGAGCATGTGAGTGGCCTTTTGGAGTTTTGGGTATTAGTTTTTCATCCTGCTTTTGTTGAGCTTTTGAGCCTCATGTTTAATCTTTTATAGGCAACTCTTTCAATGTCAATTCATACTGTTTCTTTGTTTGCTACCTTTCTTTCCACTTTGTGTCGCCTGTTTAGGTGAATAATTGAACTTTTCTCAATGCGTGTCTAAAGTGTCCTTAGGCCCCTGAGGCTCAGGGTCTGTATGCACCTAAACAATCTGAATGAGTTTTCTAAATGTATGGATTTTCTTTCTTGGATCAATTTTGTTCAGCTTTATGAATTACTTAATGCTCTTCATTATTGAGCTTTTGAGCTCTTTGTAAAGTGCAAGCACAGTTTGATTTTCTATACTAATATCATCCTGAGATTTTTTTGAGCTTTTGAGCTTTAGTTGTTTAGTTGATATATGCTCACAAATTTGTTTAGCTTTCACTGTTCTTCCTTAAGAGTATAGTTTTCTATATGGGATTTCATTTTTAGTAGAAGAAATAATGTACTAATTATATTATGCCTTTGTCATGTTGATATTAAGCTAATGGATCAAGACATATCAACGGAATGGATAGATATGATGAAATAAGTCCGCTCATGGAACTGTCTTTCCATGGAGCCGAAGAAGTGGCATATGCGATCATGAGTGCAGCAAACAAGGTGAGGGTACCTAGTTCCCGTCCTCCTCTTACTAAAAAGTGAGTTAATTAGTTAGGGACCTGGGATAATTTTTTGAGAATCATAGAGGAGAAGACAAAAAATCAAATAGGGTAAAGTGCATTCGCTGTGGGGCTGAGTATGCGTACCTTGTTGATACTGGTACTTTACAATGTGGAAGCACTTGAGAAAGTGCAAGAAGTATCCTCCTCATGTAGATAAGAAGCAAACATTATTTGCACCATGTAATAAAGACATGGCTGGCAAGGTAGGAGGTGTCTTAACGACATGGAAGTTCGATCAAGAACATTGTAGACACATGCTTGCTCAGATGATCACAATTGATGAACAACCTTTTTCCACAGTTGAGTGTGTCGATTTTCATGATTTTATCAGTGAATTACAACCTCTCTTCCAACATTTGTCACAATTTACGGTGGCTAGAGATTGCATGAAGTTGTATCTGTTTGAAAAAATTTGTTTGAAGACTTACTTGGGTAAGCTTAAGTTTAGGATTGCACTCACAATTGATATGTAGAGTTCCATTCAAAACTTAAACTATTTATGTCTCATTGCACATTTTATTTATAAAAACTGGAAGTTACATAAGAGAATCATCAATTTTATGCTGATGCATAGTCACAAGAGTAGGGAGATTGGGAAAATGGTGAAGAAATGCGTTTAAGAGTGAGGAATAGAAAAAACGTGTCCACAATAACTGTGGATAATGCTAATTTGAATGATATGTTCATTGGTTATTTGAAGGAAAAAATTTCAAGAGAAAGGTTATTGATCTTGAATGGTGATGTTTTACATATAAGGTGTATTGCTCAAATATTAAACTTGATTGTAAAAGATGAATTGAATGAGGGGCGTGATTCTATTTGACTTATTCGAAACTTAGTTAGGTATGTAAGGAGTCCTTCCATGAGAACTAAAATATTTCAATCTTGTATTGAAAGTGAAAAGATGATTTATATTTTGTAAGGGAGCTCCTCTTACCTCATATTAGACACCGCCATAAAGTTTAGAAAAGCTTTTGAAATGACGAAAAAAGATGATTTATCTTTTGTAAGGGAGCTTCACATTGATTCTCCTCAAAATGAAGATCGGGGGAATGCCATCATTCTTTCTAAATTTCTAAAATGGCTTCGTGATGCCATCAAACGAATGTCAAGGAGTTCATATGTTACTTCAAATGATTATTTTGAAGGAACAGCTTTTTTGTATAAATATTTGAACGATGCGGACAATGCCCTAGAACATAAATTTCAAGTTATGAATACAGAAATGAAAGAGAAATTTAACAAATATTATGAGAGTTTGGATAAATTAAATATGATGGTATTGATTGTGGTTGCGTTGGATCCAACAAAAATGTTGAATTATGTGAAGTTCTCTTATGAATAAATTTATGATGATGAAGCGAAAATTTATAAGATGCATGATAAGGTGAAGCTAGGGCTGTGCAAAGGAACAAGGAATCAGGAACCACCAGGCCCACCTAGAACTAAACCGGACCGGCCTCGAATCGGCCGTTCCCATAGGGACCAGTTCGGTTCCCCGCTCCAATTTGCTACAACAAGTGAGTACTGAATTGGATCGGTATATATATATTTAAAAAAAAATAGGAGTAGTCATCTTAAAATCACAATATCATTTCGTGTCAAATGATAAGCAAGAGATGGAATCAAATGTCTAAATGGGAGCATTCATCCTAAAACCATAGTATCATTTCGCGTTTGATAAGCAAGACCTTCATGCAGATTTCTTGATTATTCTTACATTTTTACTTGCAAAGAAGTATCCACATAAAAACTAGGTTTACCATAATATTAATTAATGAATGCAATTTTGTAGGGATCAAGGACTGGTTCTATGGAACCAATGGGCGGTTCCCGATTCCAATTTTTCGGAACTAATCCTTAGTGGGTATTTCCCGGTTCTAGGGTGTAAACCGCCCACCCGGACGATGCTTACCCTTAGTTGAAGCATGTCTTGGAGCGTTTATATGAATTTTATGAGTAATCTTTCATTGGCTCTTTTGGTAACCGGAATGATAGAAATTTTGGTGGTTCAAGTATGAGTGCTAGTAGTAGTGGTTCCAATGCTAATGACAATGAAGAAAACAATAAGCATGACATCCGACCTTGGAAAAAAAGCTTTATTCATGCAAAGAAAAAAAGGTGTTTGATGACAACAAATTTGAGCTTGATCGGTATCTTAAAGTTAAAAGTGAAGATGTCCTTCACCTTGACCTTTTGATGTGGTGGAAAAGTACTGATTAAAGATAAAATCTTATCTTTGATGGTTTGGGATATCTTGACTATTCTCCTAACTACCATTGTTTCAAATTCGATTTTTAGTACATTAGGTTGTGTACTTGACGGCTTTTGAAGTTCTTTGACTCATAGAGTGGTGGAAGGTTTGATTTACACTCAAGATATGTTGAGAGTTGTTCGTGTGCCAATTAATGTTGAAGAGTGCATTGAGAATATGGAAAAGTTTGAGTTGGATAAGTCATGAATGTTTCTTTCTATCTTGTAATTTATTTGCATATCTATTTAATGAGTGAATGCTTCATTAAATCTCTTGTTTGGTTTTTAGATTTAGATTGTCTTACCGAGCACATAATCATTGGTAAATAAAGTTCACGAGTTGAAGTAGAATGAATATAGATATGTGGTGAGCATTTTTATTTATTGTTTTAGTTTATAAAACTAATTTAATTTAAACTATTATTAAGTGATTAACTATGTTATTTGTTTTGTTTTCAAGTGGTTTGAATTTGGAGCAATATTTTTATGGATGAATGGGGAATGGAGTTTTATAATCTATTTTATGTTATGTGTTTGAACTTTTTATCATTTATAATTGTATGTGATTACGTGTTCATTTTATGGTTTGTTGTTTTTGGCGGATAGGGATTTCTATTGTTCATTTTTTATTTTGAATTGTTGTTGCTTATAACCCCATATTATTTTTCTGTAAAAAATGAACCAAAAAAAGAAAAAAAAAACAAGCTCTTAGGTTGACCTTGGAACCGGATTGACAAAACAAGGTAGGTTCTAGTTTCAGTTCCAAGCAAACATCGTAGGTTTTAGGATCTAAAAACTGGAAACCGATTATAATAGGATAGGTTCCAAGTTCTAGGTCTAAAACCTATCCACCTTAAAATTGATCACCCTTATGGACCACAATACTTTGCTATAGTTTAAATTCTACATTTCAAATAGGATAATTAAATAGTCGAAGTAAGGCCACTTCTCTTGTGTGTGGAGCTTTCCCTACCTCTTGTGTAATTATGTCTTCTTTCCCAAACCCTACTAGCATAAACCCTAGCAAAAGCCCTAAACCACTGCCATGAATCATTTCGCAACACACCTACTCCATCTAAAATAAAATAATCTACTTGAAACCTAACTATCCTCTTCCTATCCTAGTGTAGTATTATTCTCAATGTTACACTTACTTTTGATGCCCAAATTTTTTATACCCCATCCTTGAACACTATACCTCTAGTAATCATCAAATCACTATTTGTAGTCAAATCCATAAGATATATTAACTTGAATCTCCCTTAATGCCCAACTTCATACCTAGTCTCTTTCTCCGAACCAAACCATGGAGGATGCCATCGGGACCACGTTGCTACACCATAACGCCCATTGCCCGGAAATCACGTTGGTCAGTAAATTCCTTTCTTGAGATATTCACCAAACATCGGAACAGATTGGGAGCCCACCAATCTACCACTTGTTAGGAAAAACCCCTATATTGTTTTGACTATGACAAATACAATTAAATGCTACTAAGTAGTGCCAGGTGACAAATGAACAAGTCGAGATGCAGATGTTTGTCATAAACAGCACTAGAACATTTTGATATAAGTAGTGCTCTGCCATTGTCAAGATGTTGTATCGATATTTAAGGTAAACAAGATATTAGGCAATTGAAAATGTCTACAAGCTAAAAAGATATTTAGATAAGGTGAACATCTTAAAAGACCTTGATCAAGAGTGAACAAGCTAAGAAGAATGGGGATGTTTGTGATGGCTTGGAGGTACAAAGATTGGGTGAATAGTTGGATGGACTTGGTAATGGTGAACAAACCTAGAACGAGGATACATGGTAAAGCTTGGAAGGATCATAAAAATGAACAACTTAGTAGAGTTAAAATTGCTAATATGCTTGGAATGACCGAAAAGATCAGCTAATTGATGATGTTTGTATCGATTCTGGACATCACGTCATTGATGTTGTTTGAATAACAAGCATTTGAGGATATTCGAGATTATAGTTGTTGAAGGATGGAAATGTGCAATGGAACATCGGGAAGTCTATTAGGGAACAAGAATAGGTGTTTGTCAGATATGTCAAAGTAGTCAGTATCAGGATAATAGCTACAAAAGCTATTTCGGGTAGCCTGCAACTATTAAGGATAGACTGTATGGACAGTCCCATCCTCGGACGGCAGCACTAATGGTTCTCTAATGGCTAGTTGATCTTTTGAGCATCTCCAACGAGAAGATTGATGATAGTTAATTAAGAAAAGAGCTTGTAAGCCAAAATGTTAGAGAGCACAACGTAGAATCCGAATATTTGTCTCCGAGCTGCGTTCTTTGTTGATGTTGTTTCATTTTCTCAAAGGATCTTCATTGTGATAATCTTGCTGTATAGTAATCATGTGAAAGATCGAATGTACAAGAGTAAGTGTAGTAGCTGAACTTTGATAATGTGATATATCATTTATAAAGGATCAGAACTTGCCATTTGTAACTTGCTGAGCGGTCACTAGTGCAATCTAGCTCAAATTGTTGCTGTTAATATGGAGAGTGGATGTAGGGTTAGGGATAAAGCCAAATCACTATATATCTGCTTATAAATCTTCTATCTCTTCACTATTAGCATTACTTGATCTTTATTATTATAATTTGTCAAACAACAACACGCACCTAATGTCTATAAATTGTTTTTGCCAATATTTGAAGTTGAATTTGTCATATTCCGCAAATGTTTTTCATAGTTCTCAAACAACCTATTCACCCATTCTCTAGTTTATATTGTTAGCCCCAAAACCATTGGTTTTGTACCATTTGTTGGGAGTACGCAGTAGAAGTTTAATGCTTTAACCTAGAGAGATCACTAAGAGTCTAAGTCCAAGTCCGTCAACATATTCAGTTAGAATCACCTTCGCTCTAAAGATTAAGCCAGCGAATTATGATCCAATTAAGATATATTAACCATTATACACCACACCAATTTTCCATTATGGGATTTTTCTAACACAACTTACTCGTGCATCTTTACGGCCTATGAGGATGAAAGCCATGTGGTTAGCCTCTACAAAAGGTTAGGAATGTTATAGTCACAAAATGGTTTTCGATGATATTGAATCAGAAGCAAAGTTGGAGGAATGTAGGCTAACCTTAGTTGGGAAACTCCTTTCAAATCCAAATATCAATTATTAGACATTCCAAGTAACCATGAAGAAGGCTTGGATATTGGAGAGAACGATTTTTTCAAGCAAAATTAGTCTGGTTTAGTGACAATTATTTTCAATTATAAAGTTGAAATGAAAACGGTTCTTGATAATGGTCGTTGGTCCTTCGCAAGCAACCTACTCTTACTCAAATCTTAGGAGCCAAATACCCCTCTACACTGCTATAAATCCCGGTCTGTGTTTTCAAGATGCAAATAAATAGGATGCCACAATAATGGTAGACAGAAGAAGCTACGAAAAGAGTAGTCGAAACAATGGGGATTGCATCAGAAGTGAAAATTGATTCAAAATCTAATGCCATGTAGAAAGTAGGCAAGTTATTATTAAACTGCCAACTTCTCTTAAATTAGGTAGGCGTATTAGCTTCAAAGGAAAAAAGCTATGGGTGGACTTCAAGTATGAGCGTCTCCCCCACTTCTGTTATTCTTGTGGGAAATGGGCCATTATGCGACATATCGCGAAGAGACAGCTTTCAATGAGGAAAAATTTGAATAGGAGAATACAACTTTGTTTGGAAACTGGTTGAGAGCTGAAGAAAAGGAGTTCAACCCACTATGGAAGATATTCTAAACGGAAGAAATCGAAGAAGAGTTTATTCCAGAGACACCTCTAATCTCTAGACAAACTATGCCCCACTATAGAGTGATTAAGGAGGATAAGAGAATGCACACTCTATACTAAGGAATGTCAATGAGAGGTCATTTGGGACATTGAAGAATCACTTCATCATTTTGAAACATGTGCCTTTATTTACAATTTGAAAGCAAGCACTTATTGTAATTGCATATTGTGCTCTCCATAATTACATTCGTGATCAAGACAGAATTTACAAAAAATTTCCTTTGTGGAGATCCAGAGCACATGTTTGGAGATAGAGAAGTAGAGGTCGCATATGATACGTCGTATGAGCAAGTAGCTGAGATAAACATGCTTAGGAAAAGTATTGCAAATAAAATGACAAGGGATTACAATATGCTTAAGATTCCATGACTTTGTGTTTTTGACTTTCGTAATATTGTTTTTAAATACCAGATGACGATGGGAGAGGATCCTTAGGTGTCTTGAGTTTTTTAATGCCTTTCTTGTTTGCTGACTTGTTTTAGCACCACCTTTAGGCTATACATATAAGCACAAAGTGATGAATTTCAGTGGCGTTTCTTGTATATATATTACCATGTTTATACATATCACCATGAGACGAGAGTAGTTCGTTTGTTTAATCTCGAAGGTGCTCTTCAATATCGTTGATGGCTAAGAAAAGAGTTGCCCCTTATGTAACATTCCGGATTTTGACCCATTTTTGGGATTTGTAAAACGCGTGATTTGTCAATGTGCTTATAGTAGAATCTCGCCCGAAAACTGATCACTCTCGATTTTTATTTTAAACTAAAGATTTCGCTAGAACCGCATTCGATCAAATTTTTGTCGTTATTTAGACCATGAACTTGGCAGTCAATTTTCGGGAGTTTCAGGACGAAATAAATTAGACGGTGTCGATATTAATGTGGCCAGTATCGAGATTGTCAGGATTAATGGAAAAGTTGGAATTTTTGGACCAGGTGCGAATTTGGACTAGTAGACCCCCCGTTAAATTTTGGTCTAATTAATTTGGCCTTTGTCCCTTCTTATGTGCGAGGTCTATTTTGGACTGGTAGACCATTTTCGGTATTTGATTTGGGCCACCGGGTCGCGTTAAATATTTGAATTTTCAATTCTCTCTCTCTCTCTTCTCTCTCGGAACCATGCGCGTCCCCCCACCTATGCCCGGTCACGTCTCCCCCTCCCCTCAGTAAGACTCTCTCTCCTCCTCCCCCCCTTTTCCTTTTTCTTTTCCCTTTTCTTTTTCTCTCTTCTTCTTCTCTTCCTCCTTCGCTGGTCTCCCCCGAATGCCCCTGCTTCTGGTTTTGCTTCTGCTTCTTCCTCGCTCGCTCGCCCGGTCGCCGCTGCTCCAGCTACTGCTCGCCGGGCCGTCCGCCTGGCGTTGCCGCCCCGCCAGCCGCCGCGCCATCGCCGCCGCGACCCTCCCCCTCTCCTCTTCTTCCCCTGTTCCCGTGGCCTTTGGTCGCGCCGGGGCCAAGACCGACCAGATCCGTCGCTCACCGCCCGGCGCTGCTCCGCCGGTCGCCGTCTCTAGCGAGCCCAGTCGCAGCCACGCCGGCCGACGCCGTCGCCCCGGCCGTCCTCTTCTTCTCTCTCCTCGACACCTCCCCTGTCTCTCTCTCTCCTGGTCGACCTCTCCCCTGTTTCGTTCCCGACGAGCCCAGCCATCCTCATCACCGCCGCCGGCCAGCTCACCGTCGCCGGCTCGTCCGGCCAGCCGCCACCGGTCTGCACCCCCCCTCAACCCCGATTCCTTCTTCCTCTCCCTCTCCCCGTCTCTCTCTCTTCCTCCCTTGTTCGGCCGTGGGAGGCCTTCGCCGGAGTGCCGGTGCCGCCGCCGGAGTAGTCCTGGCCACCGTCCAGCTCCGCCCCAGTACCTGGACGTCGCCGCCGTCGTCCCATCCGCCGCCGTGCTGCTGCTCGCCACCGTCGGTCACTGTTCACCGCCGGCGAGCACTATTCATTTCCGGCCAGTCATTGTTCATTTTTCGGCGAGCACTGTTCACCCGAGCCCGTACTTTTCATCCAGCCCGTTTTAAGCGTAGGACACCCGGTGAGTTTGACCCTAAACCCTAATTAGGCTAATTTGCATTTCTAGACGGGTTTAGGGGTTAATTAGGGTAATTTAGGGGTTAAATTATGAAAGTGATTAGGGGTTATGATTGTGGTCGATTTAGTGGATTAGTATGATAAATTAATGGAGGATTAGTGGTCCGAGAGGTGCAATAAATGGGCTGGTTAGTTTGGACTAAATCGGGCCGAGTTCGGGATTGTTCGGACTTAATACGTGGATTATAGTGCGCGTCGTATTTGGTCTAGTGGTGGCGGATTTGGATGATATTTTGGAGAGTCGAATAGAATATTTTGAGGATATTTATAGGCCCGAATTAATCTGTTTGGAGGCTGGCCATATCGGGATTTAATTGGACAAGGCGCGATCAATTCGAGGTTAATTGTGTAATTATCTGGAGTGTTTAGATTGGCAGATTAATTGGCTGATTTGTACTTGGTTGTGATTAATTCCGTGACATAGTGCCACGTGACTAGTGTGACTAAGAATAGCGTAGCTTGGCGGGCTTCGAGTGCATAAGTTTCATACTGATCCAATTGGGTGATTTATATGCATAAATTACGTGTTGAAAGTGTGCCATGACTGTGCTGGATGGTTTGATTTATTGGGCTCGTGATTAATTGAATTGAATGCCAATTGCGAAGATTGTGAGTGCCCAAGTGTGGGCCATATGGCCATGGTTGTGCATCATGAGCATTGGCATGGCATGTCCATTTATAAGTGTGCCCGAGTGACATGTGCATTGTGATCACCTAAATTGCCCTGATGCGTATTACGCGGGGTTCAGATAAAAATTGGTACTTGTGAATGTGTGATCACAATAAACCCTGATGCGTGTTACGCGGGGTAGTGAACCCGTCCTGAGGCGTGTTACGCGGGACAATGCCCGGTTTACCGGAAGATGACCAACCTGATGCGTTTTACGCGGGTAATGTGTCATGAGCCTGATGCGTTTTACGCGGGCCAGAGATCGATCTCGAAGTGATAGACCTGATGCGTTTTACGCGGGTCGGAGGAGAAATTGAGAAATGGCTGAGTGCTAGTGTGCAAGTATGCGGTAATGCATTGATGAGACATGAGCATGAGTGCGAGCACTGGCATATGCATAACATGCGTTGTGACATAGGAATGCGCGTGTATGTGCTGTGATTAAATTCTGTCGCGTGATTGTTATTACTTATTGAACGCCTAACCTGCAGGGTCAAGTAATTTCTAGATTCGGGCCGAGGGCCTGAGTCATATACTGTTTAGACTGTGTGCTGTTTGTGTAGTTCTTGTCAGGAGGTGCACGTTAGCCTAGTTTAGGTTTAGGAAATTACTCGCTGAGATTTATTCTCACAATTATTGTAAAACCGACTTTTCAGATCCCCGACCTTGAGGACGACAGGCGTATCGATGCATTTTTGGGAAGAGCCACAGCTAGTTGTAGTGCCTGAACCCCGAGCCACTTACCCCTTTTTGTCAATAGTGGCCTTGAACCGCTTTTGATTTTTGTTGATGTTCGGGTTGTACTTGGATATTGTAAATGATTTCTAATACCAGTACAAGTGTGGATTTCTGTGGCTATCCTTGGTTATGTGTCCGTTATGTACGGGTAGTTTTAATTACTTCCGCATGTGCTTTAATTCTCTGTGTTGGGTTTGGGTCGGCGACGCGTCCTGGGCCGTCGCACACAAATCGACATCTGCGAGGGATGTGGCGCACCGAGAAGTGTGGGGCGTGACACCTTAGAAGGCACGATAATCATTCTATGGCTGGTTTGGCGAAAGATTTGGTGCTGTTCAGAACCATCGGGAAGAGTAATCAACTAATAAAAACACTCAAAGGTTGGCCGTGAGCTTCAAATTGAGATAGAACACTGATAAGAGTGATAGAGGGAAGAGTTTAATGGTGGCTCGACTAGTGACTTTTCTAAATCGGGGGCTCGATGTTCCACAAAGGAGGCTAAACTTAGCCGAAGCCGAAGAAGAATCAGGTGATGTCAAAGAACCTCTCTATGAGGATGGTGAGGCCGGGCAAGACGAACATGACAACCAAAGATGAGGATGAAAATTGGATGTGGCATAGCATCTTCGTATCCTCTGCGGCATCAAGGCTTGTAGTTTGATGTTTGATCGAGGAAGCATGGACGATGTTATTTCCACGGTTTTGGTTGATAAAATTGAAGCATATTGAGAAGCATCCTAAGCCTTGTAAAAGCTGTGTGGCTTAAGAAGGGTAATGACGCACTAGCAACATCTCGATGGTTGCTCAAGTTTAATTTCAGTAATAGTCCGGATGATGAGACCTTACGTGATGTGGTGCCTATGGATGCTAATCACATTCTTTCAGGCCAACCTTGGTTGTATGATCATGACAGAGATCATCGTACCAAAGCGATTTCTTTCTAGTTTCGTAGGTGGAATAAGAGGTACACTTTACATACTCTTGATCAAGAGAGTACCGGTGCAACATCCAATTCGGTGGTATGCAGCAAAGTTAATGGGTTGTGTGGTCCGCAGAACAATGCGAAGCGAAAAGTAGAGAGCTGGGGATTTTACCAATTTACTCTTGAAGTTCAGCTGACTTTGCAGGATTTCGCAAATAGTCGATGGTGGTTATTGATTGCTTCACCCCATTATTAAGCCGTGATTTTCCTCACCCCGGTTCCGAATATGAAGAAGTTTAAGCGAATGCACGTGGAGAGCAAGTATATACCAAGTATATACCATGTTTATACATATCACCAAGTATATACCTATAACCATGTTTCCTTCACTTACAATAAATAAATTAAATTGGTGAGTGCTCCATGAGAATGCAATACCAAGTTTAAAAAAGCACTAGAAAAAAAATTGGAATAGAAATTTTGTGCAACTACCCAACGCATTTTTGTTCCTTTTCGATTTCAAAAATAGAAATTTTGATCAATTACCAAAAGCCTTTAAATGTTAGGAAACAATTTCTGAGCATTTGAAACAGAATAAATGTTGAGAGTACTTGGCTAGTAGGGGCATATTTGTCTATTTCCTTTATTATTTTATATATTGCAGCAATAAGGGTAATATTGTAATTTTTGGCCTTTTTGACTTTATTATAAATAGATAGCTTGGGGTCACATAGACCTAATCAAGCATTCAGTTCAGTTTTTTCCTCTCAACATGGTATCAGAGCCAGATCTGAACTGAAACCCTAACCCTAATCTTTCCTCTGTGCAACCTTTCTTTTTCCTCTCTTCACACCTTCACTCTCTCCCACCGCAGTTCCTTCTCATCTTCTCCTTTGCTCTCTTTCACAGTGTAAGGCAGCACTAATGAGGTGATTCTTTGAATCTAGTGTCTGCCCTAAACTTCACCTCTATGACATAACTACAACTTCTTTGTAGTCCGCGATAGGTGGTTCGACTTCTTCTGCGATTTTTTGGATCTTCTTGTTTGGAATTGTTTCTGCCTTGTCGCTGGCCTACAATTCTCTCATGTGTGAAGACCAAAGCACTGCAGTTCGTGGACCATCCTTTTTTTCAGATTCTTTGGGATAAATTAGAATTATCGATTTTTTTCAAGTTTTCAAAATCTTGAAAAAATCAATTTTTTTCTTCCCTTGATCTGATCTTGCTGATTTTTTGGAGGATATTTTTAGCCTACTACCAGTGACAATGTCTGATAGTTCAGTTGAGAACCCTCCACCTACAGGAGATGGCCGTACAGATTATATTACTTTCGCTACAATCTCTGTGAAGCTCGACGGCACAAATTATTTGATATGGTCTCGATCTGTATTTTTGACCATCGCAGGCCGTGGGCTTACAGGTCATATCAACGGCACTTCTGCGAAGCCGGAAACATCGGGTTCTACCCAAGACAAGTGGATCTCGAATGACTCTTTGGTAATGTCTTTTTTGCTTAACTCGATGCAGCCACATATTGCAAAAGGATATTTACTTCTTGATATTGCGGCGCAAATTTGGTCAGCTGCTAGGGATACTTATGGTCAAATCGGGAATGATGCACAGGTGTATGAACTTCGAAAAAGGGTTCATGACACTTCTCAGAAGGAGATGACTATATCTCAATATTATGCTGAGCTTCGGAGTTTATGGCAAGAGCTAGATCATTATACCGATTATCAACCAACTAATGCTACAGACATTGCTGCCTACAAGAACCATGTGGACAAGATTAGAGTTTATGATTTCTTGGCAGGATTGAATGTTGAATATGATCAGATACGTGTGCAAGTCCTTAGCCGGTCTCCATTCCCCACTCTAGAACAGTCCTATGCCCTAGTTCACTCAGAAGAAAGCCGCAGGACAGCAATGCTCCAGTCCTCTACTATTGATCGATCTGCTCTACAAATTAGTGCTGGCACTATTACTAAATCTGGTTCATTCTCTCAATTTAATGATACCCCTAAGGAAGTTGTGAAGTATGAATATTGCCATAGGCCTTATCATACTAAGGCTACCTGCTGGAAGTTACATGGAAAACCTGTAGATTTTGAGGAAAAAAGGGCACAGAGAAAGACAAAAAACAAAGCAAACCATACTGAAACTGTTACTGCTACACCTACTACTGATATCGGTTTATCCCAGGAAGAACTTCAGGCATTTCAACGTCTACTGAAAGCTTCTACTACTGTTGCTTCCTCCACAGTTGCCAATTCGTCTTCCCATTTTGCTTCAAATTTAGCCACTTCAGGTATCTTCTTTGGGGGGTTTAATACATCTGTTGTTTCTAGCCCATGGATCATCGATACAGGGGCTACAGATCATATGACAGGTTCTTCTAGTCTCTTTCATCAATACACCCCTACTTCCGGTAGAGACAAAGTTTGTGTAGCTGATGGAACCCTCTCTTCCATCGCTAGAAAAGGGTCTATCAATTGTTCCTCCACTCTTCCCTTGTCTTCTGTTTTACATATTCCATCATTCTCTACTAATCTCCTTTCTATTAGTAGTTTGACTCGAGACTTAAATTGTAAAGTAACTTTTTTCCCTTCTTACTGTATTTTCCAGGATCTGGTAACGGAGAAGGAGATTGGATATGGTAGATTGGATGGTGGTCTTTATATGCTCGAGGGTAGTGGGGTTTCTACTTCTATGGCATCTACTATGTCCCATCAAGTTAATTCAGCATTGACAGATCTCCATCAGTGGCACTGCAGATTAGGTCATCCCCCTTTAGGAACTTTAGAAAAAGTTTTCCCGAGTCTCGTTTCAGCTTGTAATAAAGATGAGTTTTTTTGTGAAGCTTGTGTCTTTGCTAAACAAACTCGTTCTACATATTCATCTTCAAATAATAAAAGTCGTTTCCCTTTTCATGTGATTCATACTGATGTGTGGGGTCCTTCCCGACGTACTTCTATTTCTGGTCATCGATGGTTTGTTACTTTTATCGATTGCCATTCTCGTGCAACTTGGGTTTATTTGTTGAAGCATAAGAGTGACGTTTTTCGTTATTTTCAAATTTTTCACAAAATGATTCAAACTCAATTCAACGCCACTGTGAAAATTCTTCGCAGTGACAATGGCACTGAGTACACTGAAAGTCAGTTTCAAGGGTATCTCTTTGATCATGGCATTATTCATCAGACCAGTTGTGTTGATACCCCAGCACAAAATGGTGTTGCCGAAAGAAAGAACCGACATTTGTTAGAGGTCGCCAGGTCTCTTATGTTTGCACGTCATGTCCCCTCTCAGTATTGGAGTGATGCTATTTTAACCGCTGCCTATTTAATCAATCGGATGCCGACTAGAATTCTTGATTTTCGCACACCTATTGATGTTTTACTGGGATCATCAATTTTATTCTTCCTCCAAAAATTTTTGGTTGTGTTTGTTATGCTCGTAACACTACCTCTAAAAGTAAGTTGGAACCCCGCGGTCTTCGCTGCATATTTCTTGGGTATTCAGCTACTCAAAAGGGTTATAAGTGTTATCATCCTCCTTCTAGGCGTAGTATTATATCTATGGATGTGATTTTTCATGAGTCTACTTCTTATTATTCCGCTCCACCTCTTCAGGGGGAGTGTCCTAGTGTAGAGGTGTTGCCAATTCTAGATGTTCCTAAGGATATTACTTACTCTTCTCCTTCTCCTCCTCCAATAGTCTCTGATCGTTCTCCTTCTCCTTCTCAAGGAGAGAACGATGCAATGCAAGTAGAGAATAATGCAATACTTCAGGGGGAGATATCAGAGGTTCAGGGGGAGACCACACCTGTTAAGCAAAGGATTGGTATCTTTCAAAGGCCGATTGATAGTAGGGAAACATTGAAGACATATCGTCGTAGGAATTCCACTACCAACACGCAGGTTAAGACCACTAATACATTGCCTATTCAGTCATCATCTCCGGATCCGGATTCTACTACTCCTTCTGATGAGGTTTCTCCTCCTGATCTTCCTATCGCACTCCGAAAGGGTATTAGAACTTGTACTCAACACCCTATATCCAATGTTGTTTCATATGACTCTTTGTCCAGCTCTTATAGTACTTTTGTATCTACTTTATCTTCTGTTTCTATTCCACGGAATTGGCAAGAAGCTTTTGCAGATGAGAAGTGGAAGACAGCAATGGTAGAGGAAATGCATGCTTTGAAGAAAAATGACACTTGGGATCTTGTTGTTCTTCCTCCTGGGAAACAGCCGATAGGATGTAAGTGGGTGTTTGTAGTCAAACAGAAGATGGATGGTACTGTGGACAGATATAAAGCATGGTTGGTGGCGAAGGGATTTACTCAGACTTATGGGATTGACTATCAAGAAACCTTTGCTCCTGTTGCCAAGTTGAATACTGTTCGAGTGTTACTTTCATGTGCTGTAAATCAGGGATGGGATCTTCAGCAGTTAGATGTGAAAAATGCCTTTCTTCATGGGGAGTTAGAAGAGGAAGTATATATGGAGATTCCTCCAGGTTTTTCTTGTGATAAAACTCAAGGTAAAGTGTGTAAGCTGAAACGTGCACTTTATGGTTTAAAGCAATCACCTCGAGCTTGGTTTGGTAGGTTTCAGAAAGCCATGATCTTTGTTGGGTATAAACAAAGTAATGCTGATCATACTTTGTTTGTGAAGAGATCAGATGCTAAAGTCACTATTCTTATTGTCTATGTAGACGACATTATTGTCACAGGGAATGATATTGATGAGATAAGCCGGTTGAAGAATTTTCTTGGACAAGAATTTGAAATAAAGGATCTTGGAAAGCTCCGATACTTTCTTGGGATTGAAGTTGCCAGATCTTCAAAAGGCATCTTTCTATCCCAAAGGAAGTATGTCCTTGATCTTTTAACAGAAGTTGGGTTATTAGGATGTCGTCCCTCTGATACACCTATTGAGGTCAATACTCGTCTTCGAGAAAACGATGGTGATCCCGTAGATAAAGGTCGTTATCAACGGTTAGTGGGCAAGTTAATTTATTTATCACACACCAGACCTGATATAGCTTTTGCTGTGAGCCTAGTGAGTCAGTTTATGCATGATCCATACTCTACTCATATGGATGTTGTTCTTCGAATCCTTCGATATTTGAAGTCTGCTCCCGGAAAAGGGATTCTTTTATCTCCTCGTGATAGCTTGAAAGTTGAAGCCTATACAGATGTTGATTGGTCTGGATCTCCTGACCGAAAGTCTATTTCTGGGTATTGTACTTTCTTAGGAGGGAATCTTGTGACTTGGCGTAGCAAAAAGCAGAATGTGATTGCTCGATCTAGTGCTGAAGCAGAATTTCGTGCAATGGCACATGGAGTTTGTGAACTGTTATGGCTTAAAGGATTACTTGAAGATCTTGGTGTATCTGTTCCTATTCCTATGATGCTATATTGTGATAATAAAGCCGCCATTAGTATTGCTCACAATCCTGTACAGCATGACCGTACAAAACATGTGGAGATTGACGAGCACTTTATCAAAGAGAAGTTGGAGAGTGGTTTAATTTGTATGCCATTTGTTCAATCCAGTGATCAACTTGCTGATGTGTTGACTAAAGGATTGGGGAGTAAATCGTTTCATCTTGTTTTAGTCAAGTTGGGCATGTGTGATATCTATGCTCCAACTTGAGGGGGAGTGTTGAGAGTACTTAGCTAATAGGGGCATATTTGTCTATTTCCTTTATTATTTTATATATTGCAGCAATAAAGGTAATATTGTAATTTTTGGCCTTTTTGGCTTTATTATAAATAGATAGCTTGGGGTCACATAGACCTAACCAAGCATTCAGTTCAGTTTTTTCCTCTCAACAATAAATAAATTATTTTTGAGTAGAAATTGTTTCCACGAACAGAATGGTTACCAAACGCATCCTAAGTGATCATTGGATGAAAGGTGATTTATGCTTTTAGTATGTTTCCTTCACTTACAATAAATAAATTAAATTGGTGAGTGCTCTATGAGAATTCAATACCAAGTTTAAAAAAGCACTTGAAAAAAATTTGGAATAGAAATTTTGTGCAATTACCCAATGCATTTATGTTCTTTTCTATTCCAAAAATAGAAATTTTGGGCAGTTACCAAAAACCTTCAAATGCTCAGGAATAATTTCTATGCATTTGAAACAGAATAAAAAAAATCATTTATGAGCAGAAATTATTTCCGCGAATAGAATGATTATCAAACGCACCCTAAATGATCATCGGATGAAAGGTGATTTATGCTTTTAGTATTTTTCGGGTTAAAAATTGTTAGTGGGTGGGTATTTGTTTAGGGATCGGATTGACTATGGGTAACTTTAGAAAAGAATAAGCAACACAAGAAAATAAAAAATAAAATGGCCAATTTCAATGGAGATTGCCCACCGGACACAGGACAAATCGAGCAAGAACAATCAACAGAGAGTAAATCACAATGAAAGATTTAAGAAAGACAAAAGAATGAACAATTCTTTTTATTTGCGACTCAATTTATCACCACGCAAAGCGAAGGTTCCTTACTCATTTTGATCATCACTCATTTTATGGTTGAACATGAACAAGGAGGGAGAGGGTCATTGAAATTCAATCTTTTCTCATATAATTAAGTGAAGCTCCCTCTCTTCCATGGGACGTTTCTCCGAATGGGGTCTTTCAAAGAAACTTTTCTTCGAAGGTCATATTAGTCATACTGAAATTTTTTTTTTAACCGAATACTATAAATTACTATTTGAGAAGGCTGGGTGACTGGCCATTTTGGCTATAGCATTAGGTTTAAGGGTGTGCAACCGAACCGGATTTACTCGGGAACCAGACCGGTCCACCTGAAAAACAGGTCCGGGAACCGGTTCCTGTTTGAACCGATCCGGGAGCAGGTTCTATTTTTTGGGAACTGATTGTAACCGGTCTGGTTCCCGGGTCTAAGTGAAATCTCACCCGAATCGGTTTTAGAACCAGTTTTAAGTTACTCCAAAAAAACCCTAGCATCTGTCGCTCTCAATCTCTCCCTCGAGTCTCTTCCAATTCGCGAGCGAGTCCCCTTCCTTCTAGCCCTTCTCAGTCTACTTGCAAGAACTTGTCACCGACGACAGCTCGCCACTCGTCGTCGTGGTTGCTCATTGCTACAACCTTACTCATTGTCGCGGCTGCTCGTTGCTGCAACCCAACTCATTGTCACAGCTGCTCATTGCTGCAACCCAGCTCGTAGCATCTTGTCGCCACGACTGCTCACCACAACCCAACTTGTCGCATCTCGTCGCCGCAGTTGCTCGCGACTTGAGTCGCTGCAAGCTTGCAACGCCCCTCGTTGCTGCAACCCAGCTTGTCCCAACTTGTAGCATCTCGTCGCCACACTGCTCCCTACAATCCAACTCGTCGCCACTTGTCGCCGCGGCTGCTCGCCACCTCAGTCGCCACAACCCAACTCGTCGCCGCTCGTTGCTACGGTTACTTGCCACCTCAATCGCCGTATCCCAACTTGTTGCCGCGGCTACTGTAACAGTCTTAATTTTCGATCCTTTCCTCTGGATTCATGAAATGAATATT
Organism: Syzygium syzygioides; assembly: GCA_031216285.1. NCBI lineage: Eukaryota > Viridiplantae > Streptophyta > Magnoliopsida > Myrtales > Myrtaceae > Syzygium > Syzygium syzygioides. The sequence continues at coordinate 18,439,845 of CM062245.1, read as the reverse complement.
TTGGCCAAGGCACTTATAGTGAAATCTCACTCGGAAATGTTAACCTTAGGGGTAAGGACATTACGGAACTGAGTTCATACGACCAAAGAACTCGACCTTGGTTCAACCTTCGACCATAAGAATTGACGAGGGAATGTTTTAGGCCAACCGAGACCGATCTAATTGATTGATCATGTCCGAAGGGAACTAGCGACAGACCCTCACAATGACATGACAATCGAGGTCGCCTTGGTTCAAGCAAACTTAAACGTGATTTGACCTAGTGTCGGTCACGGGTCGAGGGCGTCTAATCCCAATGAGCCACCCGTTAGCCAGAGATAAGCTAAAGTCGCAATTGTTCGATTTTAGTCATTTCTTGAAATTCGGGCTTAAGAATCGAGAATTTTGAAAGTAACAATTTTGAGTGGTCGATGACGTTTTTGGTTTGGCCAATCTTGGGGCTGTCCATTTCTGCAAAAAAATGGATTTCACTTTGAGATCGGAAAAATTTCGATGTTACAATTCTAAACTTCGACATCAATTCTCAAGGCCGTATGAGATTATTTTTCAAGGCCAATGCCGTTTTAGGGTGGCCACGCATATTTGGAGTGTGTATGGTCGAAAAATGGAATTTTTACCTGGAAGTGAAAAATTACGGTTTTGCTCCTCAAGACTTTGAAGCCAATTTTAAAGGGCATAAGTGACTATTTTGCGGGCCGACATCATTTTTGAGTGGCCACACATATTTGGGATTGGTATGGACAAAAATTGAAATTTCTGTCCGAAATTGAAAAATTACCATTTTGCCCCTAGGACAGCATACGAATTTTAAGGACTGGATTGAGTCGGGGAGTTGAAAAATATCCTGTTTGGCCGAAAATATGAAGGACAAGAATGGTCCTCTCCCTTTTTGGATAATTACATTTTTTCCCTTTGGCTTGTCAGATACGATTTAACGTGGGCCGTCGGATGAGGATAAGATTAAATCTCGGCCATTGGATCGGAGGGGTAGTTGGAAGGGTATTTTGGTAATTTTCAGGGTGCAATTATTGGGGATAGATTATTTAATCTTTTCTTTTTTCTCTCTCTCTCGCTCTCACTCTCACTTTCTCTCTCCTCACCCCCCACCGATCGGTCTCTCTCTCTCTCTCCCCTCTCCCCCGTGTGTGAGCCCAGGAAGGCCGGCCACCAGCTCGCCGCCACCAGTCGTCACCCTCCCGCTAGTAGCCGTCGTTGCTTCTCCTCCTCCCCGGCCGAGCCAAACCGTCCGCCTCTCCTCTTTCTCTCCCCGTTCCTTGTTCCAATAAGCCCCAGCCACCGCCAAGCCACCTCCGACCGACTTCCCTTGGCCCATACAACCAGGACGCCACCCCTAGCCGGCCGTGAACCACCCGCTAGCCACCCGTTCGCCGTGGAGCAGTCGCACGTCCGCCTGGTCACCGGCGACCCTATTCGGCTGTTGCTACTGGGCCGGTTGTTCCAGCCCTCTGTCCAACCTGGGTTATCTCGCTTTTAGGGTAAGTGTCTACCTCAATTGTTACCTAGAACCTCGGCTATCGTAGGACTTAGGTAGTACTTGGTTCGGGTAGATTAGGTGGCTGTTTGGGACTGAATTGCAGGCTGGATGTTTGGGTTGTTATGGACTGTTTTATCAATTAAATTTCGAGGTTTAGTAGGCTTAATTAGGGCTGTGATGTTGTGGAACGATTGGGGTTAATTGGTGTGATGGATTGGGATTGTTATGGCTTGATTGGGCTTATTGGGGTATTGGTATTGTTTGTTGTTATTGGCTGGTTTGGTTTGTATATTGGGCTAATGTGATGTGGTGGTGTGCCGTGTGTGTGTGGCCGTGAAGTGTAGTGGTGTGTCGGGGTGAATGTGCATTGGATTCGTGTGCTAAGTGTGTGTGGTCGTGTGGTGTTCGTGTGACGAGAATGTGCATTTGTGGAGTGTGTGTGAGGCATGAGGTTGCGTATAACCGTGGGTGTGGTTGGCCATGTGTATGTGTGGTTTGAGTGGAACGAGGATACAAAGATGTAAGATTGGTTGGAAAAGATCCGTCTTGAGGCGTGTACGTTTACGCGGGACGATGCCGTCCCTGACGAGGTGACGATGCCCGGCCCGACGGGGTGATGATGCCTGACGTGGTCTGAAGACCGTTGGCCTGATGCATTTTACGCGGGTGCGGTTGAAGGAGAGTGTGTGTAGGATCCCGTCTTGAGGCGTGTACATTTACGCGGGACGATGCCATTCCTGACGAGGTGACGATACCCAGCCCAACGGGGTGTCGATACCTGACAAGGTTGGAAGACCGTTGGCCTAATGCGTTTTACGCAGGCGCGGTAGTGGTGGAAAAGTTGAGAATGAGTGGGAATTGGCTTGAGGTGCAAGGTTTGCGAAAGTGACGTGTGGTGTGAGTCAGTGTGCGAGTGTGTTTGTATCACGTGATGTGATACTTAATTATGGGGTAAAAACTGCTAGGTACGGTATAGGACATGCCCAAGTGGGTTTTATCTTATAATTGAGGCACGTGCGTGTCTGTGATTCATTGCTGCAATATGTTGGCTGTGTTATTGTCTAACGTGCAGGGACGTGTATGATGGATTCCAAGTAAGGTCGTGTGTGGTTGTTAGTTTGATTGATTGTCGTGTGTTATGCATGTTTTCGTCTAGCCGTACGTGAGTGCCTACGTAGGATTTGGGGTTATACACTTATTGAGATTTATCTCATGGCTGTATAACCACCACTTTCAGACCCACAGCCATAAATCCAGGGAGCCCGCTTCCTCTTTTTGAAGTATGAAGAGCAGCCATGGTGCCCAGTGCAATTGCAGGCGATGCCCAAGAAATTTTCCAGAGGATCAAGCCGGATGACTCAAGAGCTGAATGGAGAAGGGCGACCCTTAGGCTCTCCCTAGGGAATTTTAGTGGTTGCGTAGAATAGGTTGACCGATAGTGAAGTTAAGATGACTTGACCCCTGATTTTTTTTTTGTTAAGTCGGTGACTGTGGATGTTTAATTGCATTTTACGCTTGTAAAATAATGTTTGTATATTTGGTGCAGTAATATTGTATGAAATGTTGCTGTTATTATTTGATCGTTATGGTGTTCTATTCTGTTGTCATTATCTTTTTGTCTTGGGTTTTTAATAGCCGTTTCCGCATGTGGCTCTGATGTTTGGGTTGAGTCAGCGACGTTCCTCGGATGTCGCGACTATTCGACCGGAACAGGGGATGTCGCGAGCCCGTAGGGGTTCGGGGCGTGATAGCTACTCGCTGCCTTAATCACCGTAACCCAGCTTGTTGCCTCTCATCGCCACAGCTTGCAAGAACACAACCCCTCTCGTCGCCTCTCGCCTAGTTGTCGCCAACTCCGACGCAACTATCGAGAGAAAGGTGAGTTTGCAATTGAATTTTTTGGTACTTTTTTGTGCAACTCAGCTCGTTTCACCTATTGTCTCTATGCTTTTGGGTTTTCTTCTCTGGCCTGTGGTTGTGGTATCGTCATGTTCGTCGTCAGGTGACAAGGTTTTTGTTGTTTGTATGGCATCTAAGTCGACGTAGGTTGATCGCGAGATCTCTTCTTGAGCGCAGTTTCTAATAATAGAATCTAGCAGATCTATGCTATTAAGTCTGGTCTTGAGCACGGTTTTGATAAGGGGCCTAAGAGTTTGCCAAAAAGCTCTCTGTGGAGAACTCATGTATGTGTCTTGACTCTTGAGTGCGATTCTATATATGTCTGATGAAGAGCCCGAGAGGTTTTTGTTCTCACCTCTCTATTTCTTGCCTGTTCTCGTCTGGCTTTGACATATTTTGATGCATGCCCTTTGATCTGGATCAATGAGCAATCCATTGCGAAACAAGAACAAAGAGTTTGACTTGATATAGCTAGCAATGATCACCTAGAGGGGGGGTGAATAGGTGATTTTAAACAATTTTGATCAATTTATAGCAGAAATAATTAATCACAGTACAGTCTAAATAAAATTCAGATTCAAAATAGTTTATATAGATAGTGCTTTTAGTGTGCAGTATATAAAGCAAGAAATAAAAAATAAAAAAACTGCACATAAATTTATAGTGGTTCAGCTTATAGCAAGTCTACGTCCATTCTCCCACGCTAACAGCCTACCGGCTCGATTTCACTATGTAATCAAGAGGAATTACAGATTCTGAGTGACAGCACTATTGTGTATGATAGGACTCTATCTCACACAATCACTCTTACAAAGTATCCCTCAAGTTTTTAGTGTTTAGCTCAAGAAAGACAAGAGAAAAGATCGGAGTATGCTCAGATTTTAGACTTGTTGATTCTCGATTTCATTCTTATTCATTCTGCTCCTCGTTGATATCCTTTTATACTCCTCCACTTCCAAACTAGCCGTTAGACAGTCTTCAGAGGGTCATCTTTCAATCTTTATCTTGGACAAATTTATATAAAATGGATCGAGTAGTCGTTTGCTGACAAAATCTGAATCCCGCTGATTCTAATCGCTCATACAATCAGAATCTTGATTTCCAATAAGTAGAGCTTTATCCGTTGTAGTACATACTTGTCATAATATTTGATTATCAATCAATTATAGCTTTAGATTGAGACAATCATTGTCAATCAATTATAGCTTTAAATTGAGACAATCAAAACTTTCCTTTTGTGAAATCCATGCCATATCACTAGCTGTTGTGTTTGGTTCTGAACAATTTTGAGTCTAAAGAATTTTTGGTTCTTGCTTTTCGTTCAAAGTCAGCATAGGTCTTCAGTAACGATCAAGTCTTTCAAAATTAGAGTCTGAATGATTTTTATGGTAAAGTCTGAACTCATTCTAAGTCTGAACTTTTAGTTCTGACAACTTGTAAAGTTTGATATTTCCTTCGAACTTTTAGAATATATTAATCCAGAATGGAATGTATGTCAAATTCACAAGATAAACATAGAAAGTTTTGTCAGCTTTAAAATTCATTAGGAGTTTTCCTCAACTTGACTTTGGTTCACTATGCTTTGTGGCTGTAATTATTGTTGCACAAATGAAGAGTTACAAACTTCTTATTTTATGATTGTTAAACATATGTTGTTGTGAAATTTGTCTTCTGTAGATTCCTGACTTTGTATAGTTTAATTTAAGTTGATGGATCAAGACAAAGACATATCAATGGAAGCGGATGGATATAATGAAATGAGTCCTCTCATGGAATTGTCATTCCATGAAGCTGCTGAAGTGGACTCTACAACCGTGAGTGTGACAAACAAGGTGAGGGTACCTAACTCCTGTCCTCCTCTTCGTAAAAAGCGAGCTAATCAATCGGAGACATGGGATAATTTTTCAAAAATCATAGCTGAGAACACAAAGAAAGTAACTATGGTAAAGTGCATTCACTATGGGAAAGAGTATAAATACTCTGTTGACCATGGAACATCTAGTATGTGGAAGCACTTGAGAACCTGCAAAAAGCATCCTCATACAGATAAGAAGCAAATGTTGTTTGCATCACATAACAAAGACGTGGTTAGTGAGGTAGGGGAAAATACTGGTGATGGTAGTGTCTTAACAACATGGAAGTTTGATCAAGAACGTTGTAGGCACATGCTTGCTAGGATGATCATTATTGATGAACAACCTTTTTCCACGGTTGAGCATGTTGGTTTTTGTGATTTTGTCACTGAATTACAGCCTCTACTCCAACATTTATCATGATTTACGGTGGCTAAAGATTGTATAAAGTTGTATTTGAGTGAAAGAACTTGTTTGAAAGCTTACTTTTTTTTTTTGGACAAGGTTTGAAAGCTTACTTTGGTAAGCTTAATTTGCACTCACGACTGATATATGGAGTTCAATTCAAAACTTGAACTATTTATGTCTCACTACACATTTTATTAATGAAAACTGAAAGTTGCATAAAAGAATCATCAATTTTGTGGTGATGCATAGTCATAAGGGTAGTGAGATTGGGAAAATGGTGGAGAAATGCATTTACGAGTGAGGAATAGAAAAGGTGTCCACAATAACCGTTGATAATGCTAGTACTAATGATGTGGCTGTTGGTTATTTGAAGGAAAAATTTTCAAAGGAAAGGTTTTTTTATCTTGAATGGTAATGTTTTACATATGAGGTGCACTGCTCATATATTAAACTTGATTATAAAAGATGGATTGAATGAGGTGCGTGATTCTATTGCATGTATTTAAAATGTAGTTAGGTATGTGAGGAGTTTTCCCATGAGAGCTCGAACATTTCAATCTTGTATTGAAAGTACGAGGATTACATACAATGGTTCAGTTTGTCTCGATGTTTCCATTAGATGGAACTCCACTTACCTAATGTTAGATACAACCATAAAGCATAGGAAAGCTTTTAAAAGGATGGAAGACAATGATTCATCTTTCTTAAGGGAGATTGACAATAATTCTCCTCGAAATGAAGATTGGGAAAATGCCATCATTCTTTATAAGTTTCTGAAACAGTTTTATGATGCCACTCAACGGATGTCAAGAAGTTCATATGTTACTTCAAATGATTATTTTGAGGGTATAGCTTTTTTGTATAAATATTTGAATCATTCGGCGAATTCTCTGGAGCCTAAGCTGCAAGCTATGAGTTTGAAAATGAAGGAGAAGTTTAACAAATATTATGGGAGTTTGGATAAAGTAAACATCATGGTGTTGATTGCGATTGCGTTGGATACTACAAAAAAAGTTGAATTATGTGAAGTTTTGTTATGGACAAATTTATGATGATGAAGCAAAACTTGATGAGATGCATGATAAGGTGAAGCTTGCCTTGGAGCGTTTGTATGACTTTTATGAGCAATCATTTGTTCGTTCTAGTAAACAACATTTTGGTGGTTCAAGCGTAAGTACTAGTAGTAGTGGGTCCAATGCCAATATTGATAACAATGAAGGTAACAATGAGGATGACATCCAAGCTTGGCGTGAAAGCTTTCTTCATGTGAAGAAAAAAGTGCTTAATAAAAACAAATTTGAGCTTGATCGGTATCTTGAAGCCGAAAGCGAAGATGACATTAATCTGGACCTTTTGATGTGGTGGAAGAGTAGTGCGTCAAAGTATAAAATCTTATCTTTGATGGCTCAGGATGGTTTGTCCATTTCCGTGACTACCGTTGCTTCGGAGTCGGCTTTTAACACATCGGGACATGTGCTTGACGACTTTCGAAGTTTTTTGACTCTTAGAGTGGTGGAAGGTTTGATTTGCACTCAAGATTGGTTGAGAGCCGTTCGCGTGCCGATTAATGTTGAAGAGTGCATTGAGAACGCGGAAAAGTTTGAGTCGGGTAAGTCGTGTATATTTCATTATTTCTTTTTATCTTGTAATTCATTCACATATTTATCTATTAAGTGAATACTTTATTTAATTATTTTTTGGTTTTTAGATTTGGATTGTCTTATCGAGGATATTATATTGGTAAATAGACTTTCTTTTGTAGAAACTCCGATTTTGTAGTGAGTAAATAGACTTCATTAATCGGCATATTTGCATTTGTCTTTAGAGCATGATTTCTAGTTGATTTTTCCTTATGTATGAATTTCAGGTTTTTTACCATGCTCGCGATGGTTTTGGATGGTTGCAACGCAAGAACTTTGTTGGGTCTTGCTGTTTCATCATTTTCATGGAGCTGTGGCTGAATTGGTCTCTAAGGATGGGTCTTGTTATTGTCTTCTCCTAGGAACAGTGGTGTTTTTCATCACTTTCATTTTACTAAAGCACTAACTTTTCAATTGCAGAAGTAAAGAGTTATTAGAGGGTTTTAGCATGGTTAGTTCTTTTGTGTGTTATCCATCCGTTGTGGGTGAATATTTGGTGAACTTTCTTTGCTTGAAACTAATTGATAGGATTATGCATTAGCTGATATATTTTCATCATTTTCATTTTTATTACTTCGAGAAGCACAGAGCACTTGTGAACATGTCAAGGGGAGCATGTCAATTGCTGGATATGGTGTTTGTGGATTGTTTATTTTGCTCCAAATTTCTGAAACCGAAAAAAGAACAAAAAAACAGGTTATCAGGTAGACCTTGAAATCAGATCGAAAAAACAAAGTAGGTTCCAAAACAGGGTCTAGGGAAAACGGGGTAGGTTTCAGGTTCCAAAAACTGGGAACCGATTATAACAGGATAGGTGTTAGGTTCCAGGTCTAAACTCTACCCACCTTGGAACTAATCACCCCTAATTAAGTTAGGGTTGGATGGGCAAGGGAAGGGGAGGGGCCCAGTCCCAACATACCTAAAAATTCAAAAACATTGGTATCAAATTTTCTAAATATATCCATGTTTTGACATTATTTTGAGTTATGAATAAAATGCTATATAAATAATTTAGTTATACATTTTTTTACTAATTATTTGACAATTTTGACTTACAAAATATCATCGCTGGACAAATGTAGGTTTTACATCATAATATTATAAAAGAAGAGCCGTGACCGGAGCACGATCGAATTGACAATCTATTTGAGCTCTATTTCCAGATAGAGAATGTTTCACACTTGTGCGACCTTTGAATAATGAAATTGATCTCCAGCAGCTCGATCAAATATCAATGGATAAATTGAGGCTTGAGTTTAGATCTCGGTTGAAGGCCTTTTTGGTTTTGAGAGATCAAGGCCCAAGCAAGTTGGGGCTACTGTCTAGACTGGCCTTGTTCTAGTAGGTATTACAAAGTCTTACTTGGAGGCCTTGAATAATGTGTAGTGCCTACAATGTCATCGTCATGGCAGACTGTTGAAAAGCCGAGTGTCACAGAGCTTATGATTCAACTACTGAATGTCTACTTTTGACCAATCTAAGCCACCGGAGGAAGCCGGTATGAGGGAGGCTCATGAGGAAGTAGTACAAAAATCATTGGCTGTATTTAACATGAGTGATGTCAGTGCTAGTTCAGCAGAAAAGAAACATGAGGAGCTTCTTCATTTAATTGATCAGGTCAAGTCTGAGAGGAGTTTCCTTCATGCTGAAATGTTGGGCTATTGAAGACCAGTTAGAGTTGCCTAATAAGCAACTAGAAGCCAATGAGAATTACAATTCTCATTGTATGCAATAAACAACATTAACAAGCTTTCTTATGATTATTCAAGCCGTATAACTAAAATTACAGAAGAGAGAGCTTCTAGCTTGCTGAAAACATTAGAATCTACAAAGCAAGAATCTCTAGACTGGAAAAGAAAATGCAAGCAAGTTTGTCCAAACAGAAAGATGAAATGGCCAATCGTAGGCACTTAGACCCTTGAATCACCTTTCTCTACAATGTATTTGGAGAGAGAAGCTCTCAAGAATACTTGTATTTTGCTTAATTCTTGGGTTGTCCAAATGAGGGATGGGCACCCCTATTTATATTTGAGCCCCTCTCTTTAGAACCGTTGATTCCCTCTTACATGGTGTTATCTTATGTGCCTACAGAATGCATGAACCCAGATGCTCTGAAAACTCGACATATGTAGTAATCACACAAACAAAGGCTACGCCAACAAAAACATAGGCTTTGCATAACTGCAAGTATAGCAATTAAACAATCGTGCAATCTAAATTCAATGGTGTGCACTAAAACAATTAATCATGCGAAATTCTTTCAGTTTAGATTGCACGATCATTCTGCTCTTTCAATTAGATAATGCCAATCCTCAATCGCCGTGTCTATCTTTCAATTTAATTCAATCACGAAGCAATCGGTTCAATGTTCGACCTGAATATAAGTAGCCCTTTCAAGCTCACCGAACCTATATTAGGCAAGTCTCTCTATAGTATGACCATCCAAGGCTATATTGAAAGCTTCATTAGATTGATGGGGAAATTGACTGGGATTATCTGAACAAAAAACGTAAAAACTAACTGGGATTAGACTTTCAACAATTACGAAACTCATGAGATTGGAGGAAGGTCCTATCAATTTCCTAAGTACAAAGCAAAACCAAAAAAGAAAAAGAAAAAAGAAATAATGCAAGAGAGTCAGTACTACATGACTTTGATAGATCACTGTTGACATTTGATTTTTAGCCAACAGATCATATAAAGGTAAAAAAAAATCATTTTAGTGTTTTTCAAGTTAATGTTAGTCTCATAGTGTTTTGCTTAAACCAAGACATTGATTTTATCAATAATCCAACGACGTCTTTAGAGTTCACTTTCTGATCAACAACTAAAGTCAAATCGTGTCAATTTTTCAAAAAAATAAAAGGATTAAAAATCATCAAATCAACTCATTTTTACCTTAATTTGACTTTGAACTCATCAAATTTGCCAAAATTGATCAAAAATTGACTTTTCCCCAAATTGGGAATTTCGAATTTCAATCGACAAAAAATCTAAATTCATTCATTTCTAGTCATTTTTTAGAAATAAATTCCTTGACAATATTTAATCAAGAGGTTGTTCCGCATTCCATTGCCAAGCCAATTTCGAGATTCAATGCTAGCGGTGAATTTCCTCAATTTTGGCCCTAATTAGAGGTTCTGATTGATTCTTCATGAATTGTGCACTTTAGCCAAAATTGAGTCTAATTTATATAGAGGCAACTCAATTCCACTGCCAATTTTAACATAATCACAACAATTGGACTCAATTTGACCAATTAGTGATGGCAAGACGGGTTTATCCAATTGCATAATTCACTTTGACCCATAACAATCTAAGTTTTAATTTGATTAATTGAGGTTCAATTTGATAATTAAACCTCAATTACATTTCATGGTCTAACTCATGCCATCATGTAAAAACCAATTAAGAGAATTGAGGTGCCACAAGTCTATTCAATTAAACCAATCCCATACGATTTGAGACAATTTGACTCAATCGAAATCAAAATTTTAGTAATTGAGCACAAAAGCCTTGTCAATTGAACCAAATCTTAATTTGCATGAATTGAATCAATTGGGATAAAATTGGCATTATCCATAGTGCAATCGAGGCAAAGTAATTCAATTGACATATCAATAGTCAATTTGATTAAATTGAGCCAGTTCAATTTGAACCGTTGACAAATTTGATCTAATTCACTTAGCCAAAGCCTAATAAAATTTGCAATTAGATCCAATTAGTCATACAAGTCAAGCCATCAAATGAAAATGGACTAAATTGCTCAAAAATTGAAGCAAATTCGAACCGGTTCATTCAATTCAAACCCGAGTCAACCCGGTCCAACCGAGTCAACCCAAATTGACCAACATTGACCAACACATTTTTTCCAGCCAAGTTTGACCGGCCGACCCGTTGCCTCCCCAAGTTTCAAAAAAACACAAAAATGCCATTGCTTAATCATTAAGTAAGCTGTCATGAATCCAAGTGAAGGGCAAATCTTGGCCATCCATTACCCACTTGATCTTGACCATCCATCTTGACATGTCACCAATCCAAGTGACTTGAATTCGACCAATGAGAAGAAGCGTTAGTCATTAAGGAAGCATTTTGAGATGCCAAAATTCAAAGTTGCCAGAGAATATACAGTTTTTCCCTCCAAAATCCAAAAGGGGAATTCATAATTTCAGAAAAACTCTCTCTCTCTCTCTCTCTCTCTCTCTCTCTCTCTCTCTCTCTCTCTCTCTCTCTCTCAATCGAGGGCCGTTCTTCACATCGGCCCCGTATCTTGGCTAGTTTTGGTCCCTGCCTTCCCGGTCTCACCTTGCGATGCTACTCCTCGTATGCCCACCCAAACATGTTCATCAAGTTCATCACTGGCCTGATGTAGCTTGACCCAATCGCCAACAGCCTCACCATCGTCGTTGCTGTTGCCAACAGCCATACAAACAAGCTCCTCGGTCCCTTCATCAATATCACTAGGGACTGATGGCGAATGTTAGCATGCCCCTCAGCAACGGTGCCTGTGTCGCTAGCCTAGGTAGGGAAGCGGTCGGTGTGCTCAATCTAGGGCTCGGATCAACCTCCATCTGACAATGAAGGTGGTGGAGTTGCTGTCGAGGGAGGGGGGCGGGGGGGCGGACGAGGTCAAAAGCATCAATGGCGAGGTCAGTGGTGAAAGAGAGGCCCTTCATCGGAGGAGATATGCAGAAAATGGAGGCCCGGAGAAGATAAAGAAAGAATACAAAACAAAACAAAAAGAATATTAGAAAAAAGAAGAAGAAAAAAAGAGAACATAAAAGAAAATTTGCCCCTAGTCTAGTTGCTGGCTGGTGAAGATCTGGCTGGCCCGCAAGTTCTGACTCTTATTTAAGACTAAGGGCGCGTTTGGCAACGTGCCAAATAGTAAAAATTTCTGTTATTTTATTCCCAAAAATAGTTTGGGAACAGAAATGCGTTTGGTAAATTTTTTGTGCTCGGGCACATTTTTGCAAAAATTTGTGCCGAGAAACAGTTTTGGAAGAGAAACAGAAAGTAAAAAAAAGTTGCTTCTTATTTCTCGGCACAATTTTGAGAATCAATTTTTTTCTTTTTTTTCTTTTCTTATTTTTGTGTTCTTCTTCTTCATTGGGCTGGGCCGGCGAGGGCGTCACGGCCCTCGCTGGCCGCCGGCGGAGGCGAGGGTCGCCATCGCCGGCGACAGCGAGGGCTGGACCCTCGCCGCCTGGGCGAGGCGGCCTCGCCGTCGCGACCCACGGCGACGTCGGCCTCACAGTGGGTCGCGACGGCGAGGCTCGGCCTTGCCAAGATCCGGCGAGGCCGAGCCTCGCCGTCTCTGGGCGAGGCCGCCTCGCCCAGGCGGCGAGGGCGACCCTCGCCTCCGCCGGCGGCCGGTGAGGGCCATGACGCCCTCGCCGGCCTTGGGCTGTGGCCGGTCGCCGGCGACCGGCCATGGCCAAAGGAGAAGAACACGAAAATAATTACAAAGAAAAAAAAATAAACAATTCAAAATATCATTAAAATATTATTTGGGAATAGAAATTTTATGTAGTTTACCAAACGCATTTCTATTCTTTTCTACTTTAGGAATAGAAATTTTGGACAATTACCAAACGCCTTAAAATACTCAGAAATTATTTCCGGGCACAGAATAAAAAAAAACTATTTCTGTTCAGAAATTATTCCGGGGCACAGAATGGTTCTCATGCGCACCCTAAGTGGCCACTTCGGCCCTTTGGGCCTTTTTTTTTATATAGAAAATGAGCAAATTTCTGGCATGTATTTGAAATTTTCCCCTAAAGGTGTTTCCACGCAAAAGAAAGAAGAAAAAAAGGTTAAAGCAGCCCTGCTGGACACGTGGCAATGAACTAATGGAGTGGACCATGGGGCCTTCGTGGCAGTCCAAACTACCTAATATTTTCTACCCCCGCGCTGTCGCCGCCTCTCTCTCAAACCAACCCACTGTCCTTCATGTTTATATGCACCGGCAGCTGAGTCTTGCCGCCTTCATTTTCAGCAAGTCATAGTTTTTCAGGAGATACGAAACGGACAGACGGAGAGAGAGAGCCAAGAAGAAGATGGGTTGCGAACAAGCTCTCTGCTTCTCGGCAACGATGGCAAATCCATGTCTTCGAGTGATCCCTCGGTCATGCCTCTCGTCGGTTTTAGCACGCTCGTTGCAGTTTGCGGGTCTTTTGTCTCTGGGTGCACTGTGAGAATCATCGCATCAACTTTTTCGTTAATTGCGTGCATGTAGTTTGATCACTAAGAAGCCATAGCTCTGTTTTCTGTTGAGCACTCTTGCTTCTTCTTATTTCTGTTCTTTTTTGGCATTCCCGTCACAGGTTCTTCAAATTCGAGGGAATGTTTCGTTTGAAAAAGAAAGAGGAAGAAACCAATTGCTCGTCCAATGTTTGTCCTTAGCAACTTTCATTCTGATTCCAAAAATGGTTCTTTTCGGTTGTGGCATTCGTATGATGTTGCAACGAGCAAGAGCTATGTCTGCAATTCTTGTTGAATATCTCATTGTTTTCGGTTGTTGGGTGGGACGTGTGGGGAGCGAAAGGTAATAATGTTGCAGAAGCACCTTTGCGTGGCTAGTTGTGGATCACATGGTTTAATAGGCTAAAGTTATTATGCTGACCTGGATTTTTCAAGATTAAGAATGTCATAATTCGGACAACATTAAATGACTCAAGATGCTTCTTTAGGATCAATCAAGTGTGTTATGGAAACTCAATTCGGCAATGAGACACGAAATTATTAGATTTCACTATTTGGGATTGCATTTTTCAGAACAGATACTTCTGAAAAACCAATTTCAGGGTACTTAACCTTTTTTTTTTCTCTGTAATGTGATATCCTAGACAGCTGCTCTATTTAGGCTATTGTTTCTTATAAGGTTACACTCTACCGAGTAGAAGTTACCATAATTGGTGGCGTATTTCTATAATGTAGTTTGGTTATTCATCGCCTGCCGAGGCGGGCATAACGGAGGATCTGGGGCTCTCTAGAATGACGGTTAGTCCTATCAAGCGTACATTGTTACATGTCCTCAATGCATTGCTAGAAAGTATAATAAATTGTTGCCAATTTCAGCCAAGTTTTTATTCAGTGAGATTCTGTGTTGAACCTCTTTTAAGAATGTCTTAAGTTTGAGCTTGGACAAAACCCAACCCAAATTGGAGGACGTACAGCAATAGTAGTAGTATGAACAATTTCCGCAATGTGGCATTCGTTAGAAGAAGTCATCCAAGTGGGTCATAATTTCTTGGGTTGACCAACTCTGTTAACAAAGAATATCGATCTTCTTATGCAGGAATGTAGAAGCATCTAACACGTCTTTTACTCCGTCTGTAGCAGGAGCTGCTTCTACATACGATCCCTCCAGTCTTTTCATGCTTTACTGACTATTCACCTCCTACACTGGTATTTCCAAGCATATTGACGTCTTCTAGTTCCATACAGCTATTCACCTTCTATTAGTCCATCCAAGCTTTAACGAATCCCTCGTTTTACAGCTTGTTCGCCTTCTACACGGGTCCTTGTAGCTTTAGACACCCTTTACATCTAGTATCATGTTCACATTCTATAGAACCAGAGCACTACCAACCTTCAAAAGTTCCTGTTCCCCATACCTTCTGCATATTGGCATGTGCATTGGCAAGTTTGTTCTATACAATGCATGTATTAGTAGCGAATTTTTTTTGTCATCTTCAAAATAATATAGAATATTTTTTTCAACAATCTCCCCCTTTCTTATGTTAACAAAACAATATCTGAATTCAACATGTAGTGTTTCCGCATTATATGTTGAGGGTCTCCAGTCATATGTCACGAGCATCCACTATGACGGTATCATTTGCACCTTTTCTTCTTGGATTGGTTGTATCTCTACCAGAAAGAATCGATTCATTTCTTTTTTGGTACCCGGATATATTCGGGTCCTTTCTTGTTAGAAGCAAAAGATGACGTTGCACTGATTTCCAAAATATTTTCTTGCCTTTCTTAAGACAATTTTACTTGAAATGACCTGGTTCATTACAGTTTGTGCATGAGAAATATTGTGCGCCTCTTGGTTCTGCAAAGTGAATTCTAAAATGTGATCGATATCCATGGCAGACTTCCATAGTTTTATTCTTTGAAAGGATTCCGATTTTCATGAGGTTCATAACCTAATCTAGATTTTCTCGCAAGGCATGTGACTAGATAAAATCTTTACAAGAGCTTCCGAACTCAAAGAAACTTTTTTGCGAATTTCAATTAGTTCCTTTGTGACAAACGCATTGTCCCTCTTTGTTTAGTTTTACTGAAGCAACTTCCTTCTGCATAATCTCGAGTTCTTCCTTATGTAAAGCTTCATGTTCCTTTAACGGAGATATTTCTTTCTTAGCTCACCATTTTCTCTACGACACATTCCTATTTTATTAAACATATCTTTTAGCATTTGGTGCATCTCGTCAAAGGAAATTTCAGAGAATCTATCTTTGTCTTCCTCAAAATTGGTGTCTGTCATCAAATAGAGGTTTCCCTCCTCTTTTTCTTCGTCGTTACTAGATTCGCACTCTGTGCCACTCCAAGTCTAATCTTCCAGTGTTTTCTTTTTCTCATATTTTCCCTTCTTTTTCTTCCACGGCAGACATTCAGATTTGATGTGTTCTGGTTTTTTGCACACAAAATAGGCAATTTCTTTGCCTATGGAGTCTGTTGTAATATAATGCGGAAATACTAACAGATCTTACAATTAAATCAATGAGAAATCACTAGAGAAATAAACAAAAAACAACAATGAATACCAAAGATCTACATGGTTTGGTCCAAGTGTCAATACCTACTCCATAGGAAAAGTTAATAGCAAATAATTCACTAATAATAGGATAATCAAAGAGTTAGATCGTTTATACGATCTAGTGTTTCCCACACTTAAATTAAGCCCAAAGTAAACCCACAAGTACTCTCTCACAATCTCTCACAAATAACTCATTTAGAAAACTCTCAAAGAGAAAATCTAATACTCCTCTTGTTTGCTCTACTCTATCTAATAGCAGAGTTGAACATACATACATACACATATTCTTGTCTAAAATAGGAACCTATTTTAGGGAACCTACTCAAACTAGATCACCTGCTTAACCTAGAGATATATTTTCAACAATCTTTACATAAACTCAGCGTTTGAGTTAAGTCATAGTGCTCATCATCCATCTCAACTCTCCCAACAACCTGATGGGCACTCAACTATCGTAGATGTCTATCAAGCCCAAGCTGAGCACAAGCTTGTTGAGAGGAATGAACTTGGTCCACATGTTCGCAGGACTCACCGTTGCAAGAAACTTCTTCATAGTCACATCATATCTTGACATGCTAGATCTAACGCAAAAATTTCGATCACCAATTAACTCGATTCTTTAGTGATATCTTTGACTTCTACCGAACGCCACATCAACCCGATGTCCCAGCCAACATCACTAATCAAATCATTAGACCACACCACCTCTTCAACTCTTTTCATAGTCACCGTGTTTGTCAATGACATCTTCCAAAACAAAGTTCCACTCAGAGAAGCAAAGGTGTAACTGCTCAGAAATCAACTATCTTTCAGGTTCCTACGTGATGCAAGTTCACAAACCTAGTTACCGCTATACTACTTGAACTACATCCTCCAAAACACACATCTACGTCTGTCGTCTCCAATATAATCAAGAGGATCCACATCAGAGCATAACAATGTACATCTAAAAAAACCGTATATATTCTCCTCATTGCATGCGACAGATGAAGCGGACTATTATCCATGACATAACTTAATTAACCAACAGTCCTAACATGTGAAGCATGGGACAAATGCTCAACCTCCGTCTAAGTACATAGTGATAGACTACACAAATAATATGCAGCAAGCGGGGTACTTACAAAATTTCTCAACTACATGTTAAAAGGCTTTTATGCTTTTTCATCTAACTCCTCCAAGTAACTCACAACATTCTAGTCATCTCTTTTTGCATCTACGTAATCGAAACTATCAATATTGCACCTTTGCTGACCATCTCGAAACTTCATCGATTGTGATCTCGGCTGTCAGCTGTTATGGAATCTAGTGACTCTATGGGCACTTTCACATTTACTACACTTGAACATCTCTAGGCTCTTCCTAAAGCTTCACTTGTTTGTGAGCACCGTCCACATCTTTCTCCACAATTGATCTCTCACTCCTCTTTTGAAACAAAGTAGATTCGTTAAAGGCAACAACATTACTGAACATAAAACCAAGTGAATCTTTCTCAATTCACCACAGCTTGCATCCCTTCACCCCAAGTCCAATGCCTAGGAATATACATTTGCTTGCCCTCGACTCCAGCACGCCATCACGCACACGAGTATAAGCGGAAAAATTGAACGACCTCAGTCTAGTGTAATCAGTACTCGGGAGTTTTCCGACCCATTACTGGTGATGGTGATCTGTTAACTAATCAACAAGCAGTATTTATTACTTTAGCCCATAAATCTTCATCTGATCAACATCAAAGAGTAAAGAGCTAACTCTATCCGATATAATTATGTTCAATAGTTCTACACCTTTGTTCAGCTCTGGTGTGCCGGCAATAGTGTGGCGTTTCACTATGCCTTCCTCTATGCAAAAACCGTCTAAGCTCCTTAGAACAAAATTTTAACCCTTTATCAATTCATAGGCACATGATCTTCCTTCCTATCTGCTTTTCAATCATTGCCTTCCAAAACTTGAACCGACCAAGTCTCATGCCCTGAGCCCCATGGGGCACGCGACATCCCTCTTCTGGTCAATCAATGCGATGTCCCAGGTTATTGCCGACCTCAAATAACCATCAGAGATTTTAAGTCGTCAAGCGGAAACCACAATTAATCCCGTACAATTTAAAACTGGGGAAACATTCAGGGAGAAAATACACGCATTCGATTCCGTTAATAACTTGATATATTCACAATTTACAACCGCCACAACTTACAACCTTCGCATACACTTGCACACCGTATTACAACCCATCGATATACCAAAAAGATCGATGACCTGGCATTCTAAACCCAAAAATGGTACTTTCCAAAAACTTGCTATTTTGAACCCCTAATGCTAGCCCCTACACCCCTTACTAAGCATCTACTCTGAGTCTGGCTTATCATCATCCGAATCTGAATCTCCCAGGCTTGTTTGCTCCTCTGAAGACTCCGGTTCCGCTTCAATCTCAATCGGGTGATTAATATCGCCCGACTCCGATGGAACTTCATTCTGATTTTCCTCAGCTAGAAAATTAAAGAAATTGTACTTAGGCACGAAATTGGGATCCATATACTCTTCATACGGGAGTACATATTCCAGGTCTCCTATAGGCTCCTCTGACTCGTCGGGCTCAATCTTAAGTTCTACCTCGGGCTCCACCCCTGCTGGTCCTTCCTCAGGAATCGGTCCCAAATCTATGTCCATCGGGTCACCTGTTGCTTGCGATCCTTCGGGCTCAGGTTTGTGCTCAGCTTTTGACGATCCTTGGGCTACTGGCCCTGGGTGCAGTCCTGACTGCGCTAGGCTAACCTCCGCGCTAGTCAACTCCCCATCTATCGAAGGTATAACGGACAGATCTCAGTCCCCAACTAAGTCAAATGGAACGTCAAAACCCCTAACAGGCCCGAACTCATCCCCGGTATCATCCCGACAAAACCAGGCAGCGTACTTATGCTCTTCAAAAAGAGGTAAACCTACATCTACGAAGATGGTGGAAGTATTCTTAATCTAGGTAAAGTTATCGCCCATCGGAAACTCTACAACCTCAAGCTCGGTGTGTACAGGTACTCCAAAACATTCCGGCGGCGGCGGCGGCGGAATATTCATGGACCCGATCGGGGTTTTGAAATTGTTGGTTGAAACAACCGTGAGACACTTCTCAGTAAGTTCACCCCTAAACCCTACCTAAGCTATCACGTACCTCTAAACAATTTCATAAAACCCAATCACACACGTGCGCCACATAATCACATAGCAGGCACATCAATTATTTTACTTGCGCATATCCTGCTTGCACCCTACACGTTAGTCACACTCACATTATAAGCAATCACATGCATGATAAATTTTCATTCTTGCGTACTCGTTCTGATCGAACCTTATCCTTTTTTTACATTCTCGCCAGTGACCCGTATTATAGTACATGCCTCAGGTCCACTGTGATCAATTTATCACAACACTCCAGGCCCGCGTACACATACACGCCTCAGGCCATGTTTCTTGCCCGTGTAAACGTACACACCTCAGGCTCAACATTTACCACCTACTGCGCAACCCGCGTTGAAGTACACGCCTCAGGCTGGCAGTCTTCTGGTAAAACCGAGCATCGTCCCGCGTTGAAGTACACGCCTCAGGACCGCACGAATTCCACGATCACCCACGCAATCTCATATTCACTTTCTTACTTATGCACATGCTCAATAAGCATTTGCCACACACAATTGGCCCTTCACACGTGACCCGTGCACGCATTAATTACATGAAATCCATGCACACTCAGCATTTGACATGACTAATAATAATAATTAAAATAATCTGGCCCACGCGTGCACCTAACAGGCATAATTAAATCAACTAATTGCACAATCACACATTCAATTTCACCATCCCAACTCAATTATATTTCAAACGCACGTAAAACACAGAAATCGCTATTTTTCTCTAACCAAATGGCTTCAAATCGATTCCGGTCCTTCACAGGACTTTCTCACCATTAATTCTTGGTTCTAAAAATCTAACTTGTGTCCCGATCGACCCATCACAGTCCCATGAACAGTAGTCCACAGCCCACTGTTGTCCTCAAATTTTCAATAAAAATTTTGCGAATTCAATCCTAAGGCCCGCCACCTAATTCCACTGTTAAATCATGCAATTCCGCATTTAATCTATTCCCGGTTTCACCCAAAATCGCCCGTCGATACTCGAAGTCCTAAGTTGGGTTTAGATTGCGACTTACCCGCGTTCTAGACTATCGTGGCTAGAACGGAAAGCGGCGGCACTTAATCGGGAATGGCGGCGACGATGTACGGCTCCTGGTGGGTGGCGATCGGCTTGGGCGGCGATGGCGGGGCTTAGGCATGGCCGGCAAGGCTCACGGCCACACGAGGGAAAAAAGGGGGGGAGAGAGAATGGCGGGATGGGGGCTTGAGGCTCGGCGGTGGTGTGGCGGATCGGCAATGGCATGGCGGTGGATAGTGTTACGACGGTCCGGCAGGTGTACGAACGGCGGTGATTGGCGAGGGAGAGGGTGACCGGAGGGGGGGCTTCACGGCAAAGGGTGGGGATTTCACGTGGGAGAGAGAGAGATGAGGAGAAAGAGAAATGGCCTTGGTCTTGAGTAAATAGTGCAAATCAGACCAATCTTGGCAATTTACCAAAATACCCTTCTCTAATTTTTTGATCCGACGGTCCAAATTCGATCTTATCTTGAAATCGATGGCCCAGATCGAATCTTACCAAAAATATCCAAGGGTATACTTGTAATTTCTCAAAAAGTCCAAGGGTAAAATTGTCCAATCAAAAAGTTAGGACAAAATGACCAAAATGCCCTTTGCCACAGAACTTGCCCTTTGTTAATTATCAAGGGTAAAATGGTCCGATTCTCCATTTCTCATCAAAATCAAGTTTTTCTGAAGGATTTGGGTACAACAAAAATTGCACGTTAAAGCCGCAACGTCGTCCTAACGTCCCGTTGTGACTTCCAAATTTTCCGGTGTTCGACTTAGACTAAATTAAATAATTAAATTCTATAAGCGTTTCTCAAACTAACGGGCAGCTTGTTGGGGAAATTCGCATATTCGACTCGTGATTGATAATATATCGAGTCACGTGTAAGTCCGTTCGGTTCATGACAATTTCTGTTGTCATTAAAATCGCACGGATCAATCGCTAGATCCACGGGATACAATCGTTCGGTATAGATTCAGGATAATTCGTCAAGTCATTTCGTGGTCCGATGGAATCACCTACGATCCACTATTATGACAGTGACAAACTGATCCCTGACAACCCTTAGATCGGCCAACAATGGCTCAAAATATTACCTCGGCAATTTCATGGTCGAAATTAAATTTATGATCGAATTTTCTAATAGTTGTACGAATTTAATTCCCTAATTAGCATTTCCCCAATGGTTAGTATTCCAGGAATGATCAATTCCGAGCGAGAATCAACTACGAATACATTTATAAAACTCAATAATTTATAAATCCCAAATGGACAAATTTTCGGGATGTCACACCAAGCACCTTGCTATTGTGCTTAAGAAGAAAAATCCCGACTTTTCTTGAAATGTCATCAACAAAAGACAATACATACCCAGCACCACCCTTGGACAGAACTTGAGAGGGTCCTCATAAATCTAAGTGTACATAGTCTACAATCTCTTAGGTATGGTGAATTGCCATAACGTAAATCAACTATATGATATTTCCTAGACCAAAAAGCATTAGGAAGTGTCGAACATATATAACTTTTTATGCAAGTTTCAAGATTAGCAATTCTTTTCTTAATAGAAGGGTCAAAAAGATTTTGCTCAATCATTGTATAAGTCCTATAAAAGGAGTCCCTAAAATGACATTCTGTTTAATGTTTTTAACAAGAAGGAACAAAGTTTTATAAGAAGTATTATCTTTTACTATTTCAGCTTCTAGAATCTTATAATTAATGTGTAATTTATTTCCTGACATTGATTTGAGTGATTGTATTGTTTTCTCAAAATATTTGGTCGGTATAAAACCTTCTCTAATATAATTGAGGTTTGCTCCTATAGCAAAGAGTGTTGTTGTATTTAAAATGAACTCATTATTGATTCTTATAGTGATATTTATAAACCATTTTCAAGTTGTTATTTCTGAAAGCATGAGTAAGAAGTTTGGATTGGAAAGGTTAGGGTTAGAATTGAATTAGGATTCTTAAGATTCTTCAATCTTTTCTTTTCCTTTCATAAAATTGGATTTTATTTCTAGAATTTCTTTTTGCATCTCAATTTGTGTAAGCTTGAGATTCTGAATCTCTTGCTTCTAGTGGTTGATCTCTTGATTAAGATCATTTATGGAAATAGGTCGAGAAACAATTTTCTTTCCCCTATTGAGAATGGTAGAAAGATTATAAGGGGTATCAAAATGCTGTTTGGAGGTTATAGAAGATTAAAGACCAGTGAGATATTCAATTCTATCTTCAGGGTCAACGATTTGATCAACTCTGTTTGTAAAAGAATTTTTTCCTCTATAAAAGTTTTGAGATTCTTTTGATTTTGAAGACAAAGTTATTTCAATATCATTAACTTGAAGTCTATTTTCTTCAGATTTATCAAAGGAACTGTTATCAATCTCAACCATGACTTGACTAAGATGATTGAAAGTTTCCTCGTCTAGATTTAATTCGTTAAGTTTTTTGCTTATTTTGCAATATTTGGAAGTATATCCTTTCTTTTCACAATTGTAGCATTCAATATTTTTGAAGGGTTTTTTAAAGGATTTATTTTTATCATAACCTTTTCTAATGTCCTGTTTATCTTTCTTCTTATTAAATTTTCTCTAAGTCCTTTTAGCTTCATGTTCTGGAAGACATTTGCCCGAACATTTAGATTTTGAAGATTTTGAAATTTTAGAGGGGTCATATTGGATTAAAAAAATCTCCTTATCCTTTGTTAGAGTTCTTTTGTTCCTTTTTTACCTGTTTTTACATACATATGTTGGTACACAATGGTGTTCCTATTTTATAAACTTAGGAAGTTAATTCACCATGAGAAAGGAGGTTATATGGGATTTGTTCCTCATATTCTTTTCTTATCTTATTACAAATTTGTTCTCCCATCAATTTTGGTAGACCAGCAAAAAACTTTTCTTTCTAGAAAGATTGATTACAATCTGGCCTAAGGAAAACTCTTTGTAAGAATATTTCTTTATATTCTCCAAATTCTCCTAGAGTCTTGCATTTCATATTAAATAAGAGATCTAAATTCTTATCACGAATATGAGATGAGTCTCCTAAGAAATTCTGGGATATGGAATATACCAAGGTATTGACATCATCTTAGATGTGTTGATCTTCCTCATCAACAATCGTTTGACCATAATCATCTAACTTATAAGCATTAAGAATATGTATTCTTTGTTTGTTAGTAAGATAATTATCCCACCATCCTTTTAATTGGATAGTAATTCGTGCTATTATTAGATAAGCAACAAAATGATATGTTGTATTAGGGATGGTTTTATAGATATCTGCATGTATGACCATTTGGCTAAATTTGTTCAAAAGATTATGTTCATAGACCTCATCTATGTTCCATTCATAATCGATCATGAAGAACATTTATTTTGGATTTTAGAAGATGATTCTTCTAAAGCTATATTAGGCAGTGTGGCCACGGAGAAATATAATTTTTGTGGGTCCTTCCACATGATTCTATTAATTTCAGGGATAAATTCATTATCAAAATTTATCAAGAACATTGAGTTGGTCTGGAGTATCTATTACTACAAGATTGGTATTTCCTATTTTGGGGTATCTAAAATTGTGGAAGATTTAGATTCTTCTTTAGAAATTGATTTTCCCTTAATTGCTCTTTTTCTTTCTTCTCAGGCTCTAGCAATATCTGTGTTAGAATTTTTAGAGAGTTCAAATTTTTTAAAAAGAGGTATTTTTAAAATATTGGTTAGTAGTGATTTGGGTTAAATTGGATTGGACGAAAGATTCTGTCACGCCCTGAACCCTAACGGGCACGCGACATCCGCCTCTGGTCGATTCAAGCGGCGTCCCAGGAATGTCGCTGACCTCAAAACGCCATCAGAGATTTACTGCCACAGCGGATATCAACAGATAAACCCGGACAATTAAAACTAGGGAAACAATCAGGGAGAGTGAACATATTCGTTCCCATTTACCCAAACTTACATCAAAATATTTACAATATCCATTATTATTACAAGCACACCAAACCAGTAACTATTAACTTCCAAAATACAAAAAGGATCAGCATTATCCAAAAATGGGGCACTCTCAAATTATTGCCTCACTCCCAGAGCTAGTCCTTACGCCCTCTCGGAGACGTCCACTCTGACTCACTGTCCTCGGCATCACCACATGAATCCTCCTCCGCTGTTTATTCACCCAACAGTTCTGAGTCTGCCTCAATAGGATCATGGCTCAAGCGGGGGCTCTGAAATTGTTGGTTGAAACAACCGTGAGAACACTTCTCAGTAAGTTCACCCCTAAACCCAATCTAGGCTATCACGTACCTCCAGACAATTTTACAAAACACACAAACATACACATTTGCACGCATCAAATCATCACATAGCAGGCACACAAGTCACTCTTGCCAGACTCAATCATGCGTTCAACCTGCACTCAATCACAATAATGTCGTACGCAAACGTGCGCATGTTCAATTCTCATTCCACGTATTCATTCCGTTCTCATTTCCTCTTTCCCACATCACTCGCCAGTGACCCGCGTAAACGTACACGCCTCAGGTACACTGCGACCACTAATCACTTTCCACAACACTCGCCAGTGACCCGCGTAAACGTACACACCTCAGGTACACTGCAATCGTTCATCACCACTCTTCCGGCCCGCGTAAACGTACACGCCTCAGGCCATGACCTACTGCACAATCCGCGTAGAAGTTCACGCCTCAGACTAGCAGTCTTCCGGAAATACTGGGCATCGTCCCGCGTAAACGTACACGCCTCAGGACGGCACAACCTTCCACAATCTTTCATGCCATGCCACACATCCTTTCTTTCTTACTCATGCACACATTCAATTTACTCATGCACATACTCAGCACACAATTACCACGATCAATTGACCCATTACTCGCAGTCCACACGCGCATTATTTAGCTCATAATTCAAGCTCACTCATCATAGGACATGGTAACATCATTAATTAAATTAATCAAACTCACGAGTACACCCAACAAGCACATATAATCACTCAATTGCACAACCACATGCTAAATTTGTTCACCACCATTTATTTATAATTAACTAAACATCCAACACGTAAATTCCCATTTTTCTCCGATTAATTGGCGTCGGATTAATTCCGAGCCTTCACGGAACTTTCTCTCCATCATTTCTAGGTTCCAAAAATTCAACTCGCGTCTCAATCGGACCCTCGTAGCCTCGGGAACAGTAATTTACAGCTGGTGAACAGTGATTCAAGGCATATGAACAGTGTTTCGAGGCAAATGAACAGTAACTCGCAGCCCCAATTTTCTGAATTTCTAATAAATATTGTCCGAATTAATTCCCGATGCCCGCCATAAAATTTTCACTCCCTATTCATACGATTCCGCACCTAACTTTATACAGATTTAGCCCAAAGGCCCATCACGGCCCCGTGAACAGTAAATCACAGCTACTGTTATTTTCTAATTTCCAATAATTAATGCTCGAATTAAATCCTAAGGTCCGCCATAAAATTTCTACTGCCTATTCATACAATTCCACAATTCCGCACCTAATTCCATATTGATTTCGCCCAAAATCGCCCGTCGATACCCGAAGTCCTAAATTGGGCTTAGAGCGCGACTTATCCGCGTTCTAGAAATATAGAAATCGCTATTTTTCTCTAACCAAACGACATCAAATCGATTCGGGTCCTTCACGGGACTTTCTCACCATAAATTCTCAGTTCCAAAAATCCAACTTGCGTCCCGAACCGAGCATCACAGCCT
Source organism: Syzygium syzygioides (assembly GCA_031216285.1). Taxonomy (NCBI): domain Eukaryota; kingdom Viridiplantae; phylum Streptophyta; class Magnoliopsida; order Myrtales; family Myrtaceae; genus Syzygium; species Syzygium syzygioides. The sequence continues at coordinate 18,413,843 of CM062245.1, read as the reverse complement.
CGTGAACAGTGATTCACAGCTTGAAATTTCCTCAAATCGTCCTCCAAAAATTCCAAATTAATTCCTCAAGGCCCGCCTTACATTCCCGGTCTAAAGCCCCAACATTTCGCACCGGTACAAGTCCAATTTCACCCAAAATCAAATTGTTTGGCGATACCCAAAATCCTAAATCGGGATTAGAGTATGACTTACCGCGTTCTAGGCTAAAACGGCTAGAACGGGAAGCGGTGGCCCTTAATCGGGAACGGCGGCGACGACGTAAGGCTCCTGGATGACGGCGATTGGCTTGGGCGGTGGCCGATGGGTCTCACGACCAAGAGAGAGAGAGAGGGAAACCGAGAGAGAGAGAGATGGCGAAAGGGGGTGATGGTGGCGTACGGCGGCGTGGACGGTGGCTTGAGGGTGGTCCGGTGTGGTGACGGCGAGCGGCGGTGCCGACGATGGAGCTCACGGCCAAAGCAACTCACGGCCAAAAAGAAAGAAGAAGAAAATGAAAGGGAGGAGGGGTGTTCACGGGAGGAGGGGAGCCGAATGGGAGGGGGAGAGAGAGGAGAGAGAGAGCTTCTTGACTTAAATAGTAATTTTTTTTACCCCTTTTTGGCATTTTACCAAAATGCCCTTGTCCAACAAAACTAACCATTTATTAACTTATAGGGGTATTTTGGTCATTTTCTCCGTTTCTTGTCCAAATCGAATTTTTCCGAAGGAATTGAGTACACCAAAAATTGACACGTGTCACGTGCAACGTCGTCCTAATGTTCCGTCGTGACTTCCTAATTTTCCGGAGTCCAATTTGGGCAAAAATTCAATAATTAAATTCTATTAAACGCGACTCGAGCATTTCTCGAGCTAACGGACGGCTTACTGGGGAAATTCGTGAAATCGACTCATGACTGATACTAAATCGAGTCACGTGCAAGTCCATCCAGTGCGTGACGACCTCGGTTGTCATTAAAATCGCGAAGATCAATCCCTTGATCCGAGGGGTACGATCGTTCGATATAATTTCGGAATCATTCGTAAAGTCGTTTCGTGGTCTAACGGAATCACCCGCGATCCACTACTAGGATAGTGACGAACTGACCCCTAACTATCCTTAGATCGGCCAACAGTGGCTCAAAATATCACTTGCGCGATTTAATGGTCGAAATCCATTCACAATCGAATTTTCTCTAGTCGCGCGAATTTAATTCCCCTATTAGCCTTTCCCTAATGGTTAGCATTCCTAGGAATGATCAGTTCCGGGCGAGAAATTTACTATGAGCACACCTCATATAATTCAATTATTTAATAATTCCAATTGACGGAAATTTTGGAATGTCACAGATTCTATCCTATCTAATTGTTTTCCTATAGTGTGAAGATGTTGATTGAAATAATTATTTTGTTCAACTATCTTTTTTATACCTATACCCTCATTTCTGAAGATGTTTTAAAAGGGGAAGCTATTATTTCAGCTTCTTGGTGTTGTAGTTTTATTTTTCTAAGTGGAGCATGGTTAGATTCTATGGTTTGGCCATTGTCTAATTTCCACTTGTAAAATTGATCTAAAACACATATTTCTTTGTTTTGTAGAAAACATTCTTCAAATCGGTCAAGAAAGAACATTTGAATTTCATGCTCATGCATGTATCTATATTATTCTTCTTTGATCTGTTTTGTTTGATCTTTGAAGTTTGCAAAGAACCAACTTCCGATTTGAGTATTTTTAAAAGAATTAAATTCTTGATTTAGAAAGATCCTATTTGGCACAAACTCTTTCTCTAAGACATTGATCTCAAGATCTGCCATCTCAGAAGGAGTGGATTCAGGATATTCTGGGTTTTGTTCTTGCTGAGAAACAAGCCTAGATATATCTGATCTGTTGTCTATACCGCTAATATTAGTAAGAGGAGGAGCACTTGGCTGTCTTGTTTCTGAAATGATTATAGGAGGAAGATTTGGACTTAAATCTACTTATCTTTTGGAAGAAATAGAATGCCACAAAGGAATTGACCTAATATCACAAGATTTTCTAGGAATATCACATGATCTTCTGGAGAATTGTATATCACTTTCTTCTGGATGTTGGATGATATTTCTAGGATGACAATTATGAACAACTTGTTGGGAAATTTGGTTCTCTAATTTCCATTGTTCGGGAAGAGTTATTTGATTCCATGGAATCGTTTTTGGGATGGTAATATTGGCTTTTGAAATTTCAGTTTGTTAAAGAAGTGTTTCTCTTTTAGAACTGAGTTTAAAAGCTTTACTGCCAAAGGCATAGTTCATAACTTTGTAATAAACTCTATAAACGAGTACAAGGGGAATTGACCCTTCGGCTACTAAGTAATTATGGGTTTTTATTTGAAAAGTAAGAGGTTTTAAAATATTTTTGTCTTTAAGAGAGACCGTAAATCCAGGATGACTGTCAAAATCTATTGGACAACTATAGAGACTGGTTTCTACTGTCTAAAGTATAGATTCATCATATTTCAAAAGTCTTGCATCTCTCCATACAAGAAGTAAGGAAGTGTCTCGCCCTTCTTTAGTAAGAGGTTTAGCTCCTACTTGGACTAAGCCTATATGAATATAATTCCATTTCTAGACATGTTTCTTTATAGAATACTTATTTAATAGTTGTATTGAAGCAAAAGAGCTAGAAAGAGGAATATCTCTTTCTTCGGTAACTATTATGTAATCATTTTTCCCGAAAAATTTAAAATTTGAGTGTTCATATATTTGGTTAAATTTAACCTTTGGAATAATCCAATTTTCTATGGATTTATTAAAATCTTCTATACCGATTTGTTCTCTATTTTTGGATCCTTGATCTGAGGACATTTGTGATATAGAGCTTGAAGAAGACATGGATCTTCTTAATAAGTTCATTGCATGAGACTACTTTTTTCTTTCTATGGTTTTTTAACTTATGCTAACCAACGGTCTCACTACCTCTCCAAGTTTTACTACCTGGACCACAACAGACACGCAAAGAACAATAGAAAGATCTCCATGAAGGAAATCATCTCAAGTGGCAAATGATCTTAAAAAGAGTTATTATATCTCCCCCTTGGCTCTTATACCATGAGAATGCCCCAAGTTATGGGGAAATTGATATATTTCAAGACCTCAACTTTTTTTCATGGTAGTAGGTCAATTCCTTCATGGCATTCTACTTCTTCTAGAAGATCAGTAGATTTAAGTCCAAATCTATCTCCTATAATCATTCCAGAAACAGGACAGCCAAGTGCTCCTCCTATTACCAATATCAGCGACATAGACAACAGATCGGGTATATCTAGGCCTGTTTATCAGCAAGAATAAAACCCAGAATATCCTAAACCCACTCCTTCTGAGATGGCGGATCCTAATATCAATGTCTTAGAGAAAGTGTTTGTGTCAAATAGGATCTTTCTAAATCAAGAATTTAATTCTTTTAAAAATAATCAAATTAGAAGTGTATATATAAATATATATTTATATATGTCCTATCCTAAATAAGTAAACCTATTTTAGGAAACCTACTCAAACTAAGAAACATGCTTAAACTAGAGACATATTTTCAACAGAGTCGTCCTTGCCCTTTGAAGCCTTAGTCTGTTCTATTGGTCTGAAGGTCTTCTTTCCGTTGAAGTTCCTACCCTTACTCATGAAGCTTTCGAAAAATATTGTAAGCAGAGTTACTTCTTCATCATCATCCTCATTCGAAAATGTATCCTCAGCATCAAATTAGTCAACATTAAAAGCAATGACTTTCCTACCTACGGAGTTATGTCTCCAGCTCAACCTTATATACCATCAGAGTAACAATAAGCTTATTCAATGAGAGAGGTTGAATTCGGAGAGAATGATTAATGGAGGTCTTCAAGTGACTCTACTCTCTAAGTAGGTCTTGGAGTAGCTTGTTGACATTTTCTGCATTTACCTAGCTCTTCCCTGGCTGGCAAGACTAATTTACAATGAATGTGTAGCGTATGTACATATGGATGATGTTTTCATCTGGCTTCTCATGAACATTTCGGAGTTGCCTGGCAGATTGCTCATCTTTGTCTCTCTGACTTGATATGTGCCCTCATATGTGACTCCACTCTGTCCAATATTTCCTTTGCCGTTGCATATGAAGAAACTCCGTTAAATTTAGAAGGAGAAAGAGCACAGTACAATCTGTGAATTACTTTAGCAATTAAGGTAAGTTGTCTTGTATGCTCTTCGGGGATACGGCTGTAGGGGGTGGGATTGCAGTTGGCTTTGAAACATCAGCTAATGCTGCAGGTGCCATAAGCACTGGGATTCTTCATGGTGATACATGTGGTCCCCTCTTGATGACATTCCACGTCCATGGATTGTACAAATACTTTCATCCTACATTTCCAGTATATAAAATTAATATTGTCCAGCATTGGCGGCTTGGAAATTGCTTGGCATTCACCAAATGATGCCCCAGTGATGTTGGCCATCAGGATATTTATTCTCTAAAATATAACACTTCAAAAGCCGAGCAACTGTTGAAAAGGCTGTAGATATTTCAAGCAGTTTTATAATGGCGCCTTCTACTTGACTTGTGTCCACCCTCCTAAACTAACAGCCACAAACCAAGGCTAGAACCCGCTATTTCAGAGATGCTACAGCCTATAGATGATGTTGCTTCTACACCAAGCTAAGTAAATAACTCTATAAATACAAGCACCTCTGACACTATAAACCACTCTCTTTTCCCAAATTACAAGAAATACAACCATCTCAAAGAATAACGATAAGTATAAGAACGAGAGTATGAATGACAGAGAGAAATAGAAGTTCTTCATTTGCGCCATAGTCCTGAGCCATCCTTTTTTACGTTGATTAGCCTTCTAATCTTCAAACTAGCCGTTGAAAGCCATCTCAAGGTCAAAGGAACCTTCGGACCAATCAATAGAGCTAAAAATGTTGCGTATAGTCTCCTGTCCCTAGGCACAGCATAACTTCTTCAAAATAGAGGCTTTTGCTTCTGCAGGCTATCTGACTCTCTGAAAAAAAAAGGAAAAATTGTTATGATCTTCTCCAATTTACTTTTTGCGGATACCGGACCTTGAAAGTAGCTGCTATTTATCAATTTGAATTCAAATCAAATTGGAAGAAAATGTGGGTCCTTTTATCCAGGATTAGAAGCATATAACAGATCTTATACTCTGTCTATTGCAGGAGTTGCTTCCGCAACCGGTCCCTCCAGTCTTTTCATACTTCACATTGAATTGACCATTCACCTTCTACACTGATCCTTCCAAACATATTAACGCTTTCTGGTTCTACACAACTGTTCACCTTTTACACAGGTCCATCAAACTTCAGAAAACCTTTACGTTCAATATTTTGTTTAACTTATGTAGAAGCAGTTTCATAGAAGCAAAGCACTGCTGACCTTCAGACGAGACACCAACTGCACATTGGTTTGTGCATCTACAAGATTGTTCTACACAACTAGTAGAGGCATTAGCAACCTTTGTTTTTTTTTTTTTTTTGGTAAGGCATTAGCAACCTTTGTTTATTTGGTCAATCTTCAAAATAGTACAGGGGATTCTCTCAACACATGAGATAATGTAACTTGCATGATTAGATGAAGGGGCAATCTAAATAGCACAAGCAGAATGTTGCACGCCATGGGGGGAATGTTTTAGCCCACCGTGACATATCACAAGCCATAGAAAATCATTTCAAATGTTTGTCATGCGCAAATACATTACCTTGCCAAAAGTTTAGACTGAAAATGGGAAGAGTGGTGACGCACTGAATATTATGTCATTTAATAAATTTTACACATCAACGGAATTGAAGTCTAGAGGTGAATGGATCATTTTATAAGAGTTTACTAATTGTTTAAAAATCTAAAATCATAAAATGAAGTTAATGTTGTAGCAATACTGCAGTTAGGCCTCAGCCTTTTCCATTGCCAGGAAGATGATTAGCGTACTTAATGACTCATGGGTAAAAGTTGGTCAAGAAAAGGAGTTTGAAGTCACATTGCAGAGACTCCGAGGCAAAAGCATCGACATTTCCCAGGAAGCGGCAGAAATCAGAGTCATTTCTCCACTTAACGTATCAGAATTTTCCCTTTTCCTATTACTTCGTAATATTTCCATTCGTATTTTCTTACAGGACTATACAGAAACCTTTGAACGGCAATCCCAGTCTAGGATTCTCGATTTGTTTCAACAAAGATATGCTCATTCCCTCATAGTAAGCCTCCCCTAAAAAATTCGAATTGCTTGCCATTTTTTGCTCTTATTTTTCTTTTTATTTCCTAATGTTTGCAAAGCTTTGGTAGGAGTTGGATTGATGATGCTTCAACAATTTGAAGGGGCAAATGCGTACGCAAGCAGTATATTTAAATCATCTGGTAAAGATCGCGCTATTAATTCATTACTTAATCATAAAGAATGAAGATTTGGTAATCTCAACTTATTATCGTGAGACTTTCAAGCAGCATTGGTACTCGACGCATAGCTATCGTCCAGGTAATCAACTATCGAGAATTGTGCTGGAAGATAATTTCGTTTGTCCCATTATCAAGATTCCTCACCTGTTTTGCAGATCCCAGCAAGCGCTCTTAATGTAACCTTAACAGATAAAGTTGGAAGAAGACCACTTTTAATGGTGACTAAACCAATACATATTGACGTGGCCTCGAAAGTCGCTCAAAAGCATAACCTAATCTAACCTTCATTTGCAGGTTTCTTCAGCTGGAATGGGCTTGAGTTGCTTTCTTCTAGGATTCTCATTCTTCATGCAGGTATTCGAACACTAAGTAAGCCTACTCATTCTTCTTGATGTCATGAAGTGGCCTGATCCTTTGTTTTAATGCCTTGCTGTTAAACCAGGACCTGCAGTATTGGAAGGAAGTCACTCCCGTTTTGGCGTATGTGTGCATCATGGTAAGCATGTATAACAAATACTTTCTACTTTCTTGTTTTTCTACTCTTATATGGCTAGCTCCTATGATTGAGGGCATAACGAGTGGCGGCCCAACCCTACTTTACCAGGCGCTAATAAATTGTCAGAGCACACTTCGACAAAAGAGAAAAGATTTTGGGCCTGGCAGTTTTTATTCAGTTGTAGAACAATATATTGGAAATGAATTTCTTTTTCATTTCATTGCTCAATCTGTCTAGGACAATATGGGGAAAGAAAAGGAAAAATGTTTGACCACGTTTTCTTTCAAACATGGAAGCAACAGTAAATTGAATTCTTCATTAAATATTACTGCTTCAAAGTCCTCGACCGTCTTTTTTGTGTTGAAGTTGCTGACAGATGATTATTGCAGTCAGGGGTATTTCATAACTTACTCACTTGGCATGGCAGGGTTACCGTGGGTTATAATGTCTGAGGTATATAGATACCTTCAGTCTATTGCACTCTATAATCTCTATTTCAAGACCCCATATAGGATTAGAAACCTATCTATTCCGATGGACATGATCTCAATAGGTATTCCCAGTAAGTGTTAAAGGGTCGGCTGGAAGCGTGGTGACCTTCGCCAGGTGGTCCTGTTCTTGGATCGTCAGCTACACTTTCAACTTCATGCTCAAATGGAGCGCACCCGGTAATTAGTTCTCCTTCTTTTCTTCTTGTTCCATAGTTTTCACCAGCTATGCTTGTCTGGAGCCTATAAACATGAACTGCATGTGTTCATATGGCGGGTGTATGTACTAACAAATCTATTTATTGACTATGCTGCTTTAAGGAACCTTTCTGATTTTCGCATGCGTTTCCAGTGTGACTATCGTATTCACTGCGAAGCTAGTGCCGGAGACCAAGGGGCGAGCATTGGAAGAATTACAGGCATCACTTGCCCATTTCCTGCAATGATTTCTTCCTTGTTGAAATCTGAATTGATAGGATCAATGTGTTGGCAACCACTAAAGGCATTGTGGGTCAAGTTGCCCAGAGCCTTTTTGTAGGACTTACTTTTTTGCGCCTTTTGTGGCAAAATTGCAATATCGGAAATTGAGTCATGTTTGCTTATGATTTTGATGGCGTGAAAATGTCTACATGTTATACTTGGGGTTATGCTGCATTGTTTAGCTTATGCTAACATACTCCAGTATGTTCACTTGATTGAATCTATGATATGTACGAGTTATTCATTAGGTTGGTATCTCTTAATAAGAGTTGGGTCAAAGGATTTGGTGTCTCGTATGATGAATGTGATGGAATTTAGTATGGGCCCCGGACTTGCTGTCCCGACCGTGCAACAGGCCAGATAGCGAGTCCTCTTTATTTCATCCCTTGGCGAAATCCTCAAGTGGTCCGGTGCGTCCCCTCACATGTTTACATAATTTACATGTCATGTTATGTGCTGGATGCTCTTCACAAAAAATTGTAGAAAATATTTTCAAAGAAGTTATTTTTGGGAAGATGACAATAATTTTTCGCTGTTTGGCTAAAATCTAAAAATGAATATTATATTACTTTTCACATTTTGAAAAGAAAAACCTACTTTTATATTACTAAATAAAAATGTACTATTTGGCCTCCTTGGAGGCTAGGCTCGGGACCTCGATGCTTGTGCCCGAATCCTCAGTACCGCACTTCAGATTTATCAAGGCCGAGACCAGGTCTAGGTAAAGGCAGGGACTCCACTGCCAATGCCTAAATCCCCGGTGCTTGGGCTCGAGTCCATTAAGGTTGAGCTCAAGTCCATGGAGGCTAGGCTCAAGACCCTAGTGCCATGCCTAGATTCCCAAAATGCGAGCTCGAGTCCATGGAGGCCGATGCTGAGACCCCAATGCTCGGCCTCCACGAACCCGGGCTCTACCTTGATGGACTCAAGCCTAGGTGTCAAGGACCCAATCAGGGGTACTAAGGTCCTGGGCCAGGCTCGATGGACCCGGACTCAAGAGCCGAGGACCTAAGCTCAGAAGCTAGGGACTAGGCACGGGTACCAGGTCCTGAACTCGACCTTTATGGACGTGGGTTTGACATCTATGGACTCGAGCTCTGGCATCGGGGATCAGGCACCGAAATCCAAGCTCAAGCATTGGGGACCCAAGCACAGGCATTGGGATCCAAGCTTGGCCTTTATGAAACTAATCCTAGCCTCGATGATTGAGCTTGAGAGCCGATGATCCAAGCACAGCACTTGGGTCTTGAGCCTGGACTTTATGGACTTAGGCTGGCCTCTGTGGACCCAAGCCCAAGCGTTGGGAATCCGAGCACAAGCATTGGAATCCCAAGCTCTACCTACGTAAACCGAAGCCCAACCTTGATGGACTTAGGCTAGGCCTTGACAAACTTGGGCCCGAGCACCAAGGACTCGAGGCTTGTGCACTAAGATCTCAGGCCTAGTCTCAATGGACTTAGGCTCGGATATTGGGGTCGTAAGCTTGGCCTCTATAAACCCAGGCTCGGGCACCAGGGAGTTGAGCATGAGTCTTGGGTATTGGGACTAGCCTCTATGGACCTCGACCCATTCTCAATGGACCCAAGCCTGAGCGTTAGGGACCTTGGGCATAGCTACCATTGTCTCGAGCCTAACCTTTGTGGACAGGGGCCCGGGCACCAGAGTCCTAGACTCGGCCTATGTGGACACAGGCCCAAGCATCAAGGAATCGGGCATGGGCACTAAGTTCCCGAGGCCAACCTCCTTGGAACCAAGCCTAGCCTTATTGAACCCAGCCCCAGGCTCACTGCTAAGGACTCAGGGATGGGCATTGGTTTCCTCGTGCCCAAGCGTACAATCTTTGGTCCAAGTGTCAATGTCTAATCACATTTTTGAAAATGATTTTTGATTTTTTAAAGAGAAAATTGTTTTTGTAAATTTAAGCGTAGGTTTTCTTGGCTTCACTCACTTTCCCAAAAAATTCAAACATTGGAAAATGAAGAAAATATTTGTCCTGAAAAAAATTTCCGCAAAACAAAGGGAGCCTTAGTTCTATTCTTACCATGGAACATGGATTATTAATTTCCTAGCATGCATTTAGTACTATTTGGACTTTAAATCATATTTGTCAAAAGAGAGATAAATGAAAAAGATTAAAAAAATAGTAATTAGCTTAATTCAAGCTTAGACTGGTTCAATATCTCATTGTCAGCATTCTAGATTATTGCATGTTTAAATTCGTGCAATAGCTCACAGGAAACCTGCAACAAGGTGATGTTAAATTTTGCTCGATACAACCTGGGTTTTACTTATCACACTTTCTTTGCGTTTATACTAATAATCTCTCAATCTCACAAAGGAATTGACACAAATTCTTGCCACGAGAATTTAATCGCTACAAACACTTGAATTATTGATGTAATTCTACAAAGAAAACCCACATCAAGCACTTGATTGAACACGGCTCTTCAAGAATCAATTCTTCGTTCTGGACATGAGAACCACGCCGCTCTTCATCAACAATGGCAGTTGAAAACTCCCTCAATCAGTATATATATATATATTGCTAATCAATCAGTATATATATATATTGCTAAAAAAAACCTGCAGAGGCCGACTCCAACATTGAAACGTAAATTCCATTGAAGATTCCAGATTTGGTCAATGGCCAGCACTTTCCCCTTTAGATTTTCCCTGGACCGGCTTCAATTAGAATATTATCAGCTTAAATTTCCTTTCTTGCTTTTCTGACCCAAATTTGGATTTCTTTGAGTCAACAACAATCCAAGTCCAATATGGACTTTCCTAATTGAGGCTCATTCGGTCATCCGAAACAAATATTAGCCGCACTTCATATATATTTATTTTGTGTCGGGTTTCGTACAATGGCTTAAACTAGAGACATATTTTAACACTTCCCATATCTAGCCCCCAAGCATTCTGTAGATTAAATGCGGTATAGCCTGAATCCATGTCTTGATCATTCACAAAAATAGGATGTGGTGAAAATTTTCCTCGCATCTTAGGAGGAAGAAAGTCGAGTGAATCTTTTCTTTTCGTGATGGTGATCCCTTTACCAGCTGGACAGACTGTTTGTAAGTGCAAATTTCACAAATCCAGTGACACAAAAACATCCAACAGCACCAATATCTGAATGAACTCATCCTCATGATAAGCCTGAAAGGTGGGAAGTGCAATTTAAATTATTAAGCCTGTTTATCGAGTTGACATTATCATATGAAAATATGGTAACAAATATCAGACTGTCCAACACATCCTCTCCTCCTTTGTCCCGGGTGAGTGGAATATGTTATGAAGTTAGTTGTCGGGACAAATTATTACATTCTTAAGTAATCCAGGTCAACCTAATGTCTTGGTACCAGCCAAGTGATCAAGAACACGACATACTGCCTCTGGAAAATAATTTACTAACTTTTAGGCAGCAAAAATAGAAGTAGACACACAATTAGCCAGAGTTGCAGACAATGATCTTGGTTGCTTCGTCCTACCAATTCAGATTTCAACACCAGCACAAATCATTGCAGAAAATTGGCTAGTGATGCTTGCAATTCTTCCAATGCTCGCCCCTTGGTCTCCGGCACTATCTTCGCAGTGAATAAGATAGTTAAACCACAAATGCATGCGAAAATTAAAAAGGTACCTGATAGCAGCATAGTCAAGACAAAGATTTGTTAGTACATACACCCGACATGTGAACACATGCAATTCATGTGCTCCAGAGAAGCATGGCCAGTGAAAACTATAGAACTAGAAGGAACAAAAGGAGAATTAATTACCGGGTGCGCTCCATTCGAACATGAAGTTGAAAGTGTAGCTAACAATCCAAGCACAGGACCATTTGGTGAAGGTCACCAGGCTTCCAGCTGACCCTTTAACATTCAATGGGAATACCTATTGAGAATATGACCATCGGAATAAGTGGGAATCCGATGTATCTATTTATAGAGTGCAATGTTACATTGTAAATATCTATTTACCTCGGAAATTATAACCCACGGTAACCCTGCCATACCAAGTGAGTAAGCTATAGAATACACCTAATAACAATAATTATCTGTCAGCAACTTCAATACAACTAGTCCTGGAAAGAAGGTTGAGGACTTAGAAGCAGCACCACTATAAAGAAAACTTATTAGACTGTTGCTTCCCCGTTAAAGATAAAACAGGGTCCAAAATGTTTTCTTTTTCTTCTCCCATCTTGTCCTAGACAGATTGAGCAATAAGCAGAGAAAGAAATTCATTTTCCATAAATGTTCTAAAATTGAATAAAAACTATAAGACGCAAAATCCTATTTTCTTTTGTCGAAGTATGCTCTCCAGTGTATTATTGTCTGGTAAAGTAGGATTAAGCCGCAACTCATTATGCCCTCAATGGTAAGAGCTAGCCTTATAAGTTTGAAAAGCAAGTTACACAGACTTACCATAATGCATACATATACCAAAATGGGAGTGACTTCCTTCCAATACTGCAGGTCCTGGTTTCGCAGGAAGGTATCAAAACAAAAAATCAGGTCACTTCATGAGATCAAGAAGACTGAGTAGGCATAATTAGTTTTCGAATACCTGCATGAAGAATGAGAATCCCAGAAAAAAGCAACTCAAGCCCATTCCAGCAGAAGATACCTGCAAATGAAGGTCAGATTTGGTTATGCCTATGAGTGGCTTACTTTAGGAGATTACGTCGATATGTATTGGTTTTGTCACCAGTAAAAGCGGTCTTCTTCCAGCTTTGTCTGTCAAGATGACACTAAGAGCGGTTGCGGGGATCTGCAAAACAGGTGAGGAATCTTGAAAATGTGATAAAAAAAATTCATCTTTCAGTGCAATTCTCGATAGTCTATTACCTGGACAATTGCCATGCTTCGGGTACCAATGCTGCTCGAAAAGTCTGACAGGATAATAAGTTAAGATTACCAAGTCTTCATTCTTTATGATGACCAAACGAATTTATAGCATGATTTTTACCGGCTGATTCAAATATAGAGCTTGCATAATAGGGAAATACAGCCGAGCCTCCAAATTGTTGAAGCATCACCAATCCCACTCCTATCTAAGCTTTGAAAGTATTAGGACATAGAAAAAAAAATCTGAGCAAAATATGGCAAGCAATTTGAGTATTTTGAAGTGAAGGTTTACTATGAGGGAATGAGCGTATCTTCGTTGAAACAAATAAAGAATTCTAGACCGGGATTGCCACTCAAAGGTTTCTGTATAGTCCTGTAAGACAATACGAACCGAAATATTTAAAAAGTAGGACGAAAAGGGACAACTTGCTCCTGTTGATATATAAAGTGGAGAAATTACTCTGATATCTGCCGCTTCCTGGGAAATGTCAACACTTTTGCCTCGGAGTCTTTGCAATGTGACTTCAAACTCCTTTTCTTGACCAACTTTTACCTGTCAATAACTACGCTAATCATCTTCCTTGTAATGGAAAATGCAGAATCCTCACTCCAACATTCCTACAACATTACCTTCATTTTATGATTTTAGATTTCTAAATTCTCGCAAAAAGGATTCACGCCAATTGTATTTGACATGGAAATTATACTGCCCATACCTCTGGCCATTCTCATTTCTCCACTAGACTTCAATTTCACTCAAGAGTAAAGCCGTTCTTGGTAAAAAATTGAATTCGTTTATACTCTTCCCATTTCAGTCTAAAATTTTAACAGGGTAATGTGTTTCGCGCAAGAGCAATTCAAATTGATTTCCACGCCTTGTGATACGTTGCGGCGTGCTACAAAAAACTCTTCAATGGCATGCAGCATGCTACTTGTGCTATTTAGATTGCCCCATCAACTAATCATCCAAGTCCTATTATGTCATGGTTAATCGACCCTCAAATTGTCTGTCTCCTTTGAATAACGAATTTGGACATAACACACATGAAATCGTTACCATTGAATGAAGCCACATAGAGTAAAAAGTGATGGCCACAATCAATATAATAGTTTCAAATAAGAATGATAATATTACGACATTGCGTGGCTTCTCATGAGTACCTGATACACTCCATAAACAACTTACCAGCCATCTAGGAGACTCCGGGATAAGGAATAAACCAAACATTTGAAGCACGCAGGGGCTACCACCTGAAAATGAAATCATGGACAGTGACCTTTTGACGTTTCACTTTCCCAAGATAAATCGAACAACATAAAGCAGAAGAGAACTGAGACAATACCTATCAAAGCCAAGACACGCCAGGAAACAACAGTTCCTAGAAAGAATATCAACGAAATGCCACAGCATAACAAAAACTGCAGCAAGACCAAGCAAAGGTTGATGGGCAATGCATCGAGTTGACACTATTAACATTTTACAGTGGCCCAAAATTTTCACCTGATTTAATGCTGTGAATGCTCCCCGGATACTTTTGGGTGTTGTTTCGGCAATGTACACAGGTACCTGTTTGGCCACAAGATTATTACCATCGTCTTCTAGAAATTAATCAGGATAAGAAATCTGTATGTTTCTGCATTTACCACGTAACATATAATCCCATAGCCAACTCCATTTAACAGTCTTCCTATATCAAGCCACCAAGCATTCTGCAAGGTAAGATGAAATACACTGTTGACTACTTCACGGCCTCTTCAGAGAATACACAATTCAGAAAGATAAAGTATGATTGAATAATCTTCAGACTTTGGCAGGAAAAATTAGTTTTTGCTTTTTCAAGGGTGACTTCTTGACCAGATGGAGGGATAGTTTGAAATACAATCTGTCGCGGGAAGCATGTGACCCATCAGATACTAGAAATGAAGTGAAAAATCACAGAAACACTCCCGTAGTCCACTATTCGAACCCCTTTCCTGTCAAGATATTCTTCAGCGCACTTATACATTATCTGATAGGTTTGAGAGCAGGAAATGGAATTAAAGTTTTGTGGGTCAAGTGATAAACGATCTATCAAACAAAGTTCTGAAGGGGCAAATAGCCACAGCACAAACCTCGGCAAATGCTATAAAAAGCCATCCTGCAGTGAAAATTATTTGTGCAATCCCCATTGTCTGCGTCACAACACACCAGTCAAGAATTCTGTAAGATTTTTCCAGGTTCTTCACTGCAGATATATGATTTTCAAATTCAAGAACACGGCTGGAAAAGCTAGAGAATGACTTACCCGTCTGCGACCCATCATATCTGTCATCCACCCATTAACCAAAGCTCCTATTAACCCTCCTATTGTTAATGTTGAACCAAAAAGCGAATACTGTGACAAGAAAAATCGGGAATGTCAATATTGGAGAATCTGAATCATGACTCACAAATTCCCTCATTATAATGATGTCGCAGATAAAGAAGTCATTGTTAGCTAGCCATTGAGGTCGTGAGTTTGGGCATCGACCATGCTTTTAGGGGAAAGTTCGAATGAAATTTGCATGATAATAACGGAGGCGCTGCACAAAATCTCACTGAGCAATGAATTGGCTGAAACTGCTGAAAATCATCATACTTTCTAGCAATGCACCGAGGACATGTAGCGCATATGCATGATAGGACTCACCGCTGCCGTAGAGAGCCCCAAATCCTCCATTATTCCAGACTCAGCAGGTGATGAATAACCAGACTGCACTAGAGAAATATGCCACTGGTTATGGTGACTTCTATTTGGTGGAGAGTAACCTCGTGAGAAACTATAGAGCAAACAATGTAGTGGCCTAGGAGATCACATTCCAAAGGCAAGACAAAAGATAAAAGAATAAATAAATAACCTGAAAATTGGTTTTTTAGAAGTATCTTTTCTCAAAAATGCCATCCAAGTAGTGAAATGTGATAATTTCATGTCTATTTGCCAAATTGAGTATCCATAAAAAGCTGAATTGATCCTAGATAGAGAGGATTGGCTTTAGTTTTAAAAATAAGCTTAAATGGACCATAAATGGGTTGCCATTAAAAGAAACATTCGCTCGAATTTGAAAGAAACCGTGGCGGAAACGCAAGAAAGAAAAGAAAGAACAAAGGAAAGCAAGACTGCTCAACAGAAAACAGAGCCGGGTTCTTAGTGCTCAAACTACATGCAAGCAATCCACGAAAAGTTGACGCAATAATACTCACGGCGCACCCGGTGGCGAAAGACCCGCAAACGGCAACGAGAGTGCTGAAAACGACGAGAGGCGTGACCGGGGGATCGCTCGAAGACTTGGAGCTGCCGGAGTTGCCCACGAGCAGAGAGCTTGTTGGCATCCCGTCTTCTTCTGGGCTCTCTCTCTCCATGTGTCCTTTACTATGGTAAAGCTCCTGTGAAGAAGACGATCTGCTGAACAAGCTCTCGTGCATATAAAGGACAGTGCATTGGTGGTGCCAAGGCAGGGCGTACCTAATGTTTTCTCCAACTAAATGGACTTTCAGGTGGGCGAAGGTATCACAGCGATTGCTTGCCCAGAGCCGCACGTGATTATCTAAGTCTGTACTTCTTCTTGTTCTATTCTTCGGTTGAGCATGCTCTGTCTTTTCTTGGTCTTTCCTCTGTCTTTTCTTTTCCTGTTATGTTGCAACGTATTTTATTGCTTTAAATTTTCCAGACCTCTTTTTTTTATGGTCTGAATTAGCTATCGGGTTACTATCCTGCCTGAGGCCAACCAGAGGTTCGAGGCTTGGGCTCGGATCGAGACTTGTCGGCTTCGCCACTCGTCATCCTCAACGATAGGGATACGATAATAAAATGTGCTGGAAATTTTTGACTTCGCTGCTTGAATAGGACAACCAATTTCGGAGTTCATGAGGGGTTATCTTTTGTTCTATTTCAGACACAACCCACTGATCGTTTTTTTACCCACATCGCCACCCAAGCCAGTACTCAATTTTTTACCCTTCAAGGCTTGTCACTTGTTTTTCACGGTGTCAATTTTGCGATCGCCGAGCCCGTGCAATTTTGGCGTTTGGTTGGGCCATCTCTGGGCCCAAGTCGCGGGGGATCAGAAGCTTAGAGCCTGGCTTGGGTCAATTTCACGGAGAAAAAAGCCAAAAACAATCCTGAACTTAGGCTCCGTTCGTTTCCGGAAAAATATTTTTTCAGAAAATATTTTCTGCATTTTCCGGTATTCGGGAGCGGAAAATGTTTTCCGTGGGAAAACATTTTCCTTCTCCACCCCTAAATCCTTCATTGTTTTGAAGAAAATGATTTCCTCTTTTCACAAAGAGGAAATCATTTTCCCCCAAAGTGAAAGCAAAATTGCCCATTGGAGGAAAAATATTTTCAGTGGGAGAGAAAGTTGATCGCCAGTCACCGCCATCGGCCGCTGCCGCCGCAGCCGTCGCCGATCGCCCGCCACCGCCGCCGGCGCCGATCGCCCACCACCGCCACCACTAGTCGCCGGATGCGGCCAGATTGGCGGTCACCGAACACCAGAAAATATTTTCCGAAACTTTTTCAAATTTTAGCCAAACACCAGAAAATTTTGTTCCAGAAAAACATTTTTCAAGAAAATGACTTCCAGGAAAATATTTTCCAAAAGGAGAATATTTTCCGACAAACGAACGGAGACTTATTGTTATTAAGTCAATTCAATTCTAAACCTTTTGCAATCGTGTCATTTCAATCCATCCAACCAGTTTTGGTCGGCAAGCACTAACGTGGACGTCGACAGACTCTGACGTGGCAATTTTTAAATATTTTTTTCCTTTCTCTTCCCTTTTCTTTTTTTCCTTTTTTCCCTGGCCGATTGCTAGACCAACCAGAGGCTAGGGCCGAAGAGATCACTGGCCACTGGTGAGGCTCACCCTCTCCATCGTAGGTGAGGTTGAACCTCACCTAGCGACGGCGAGGGCAAGGCTTAATTAATTAAAAAATATTTAAAATATTTTTTGAATCATTTATTTTTTTTTATTTTTTATTTTTTTTTGGTAACCCAGGAACCCCCCGCACGGCCGACAGCCGGAGGAGTAAACCTGGGGTGACGCTAGCGCAGGACCCACCACCACGGCGCCACACTTAAGAATCCCTAACGACTACGCTGGGGTTTGAACTCTGGTCCCTTCGTGGGGGGACCAGAGCGCAAGCCAACGCAGCCGCTGTGGGCGGTGGTTCATTTATTTATCACTAAACAAACGAAGCTTGATTAATTAAAATAATATGAGCAATTTTTCTTAGTGGTAACAATAGCCTATATTTCTAATAGAAAGGAAAGTTCCTAGCAATTTTGAAATGAGTTTTTATCATATTTATTGTCAATATAAGAAATAAGTTTTTAAAATGTACAGATTAGGCTTAGGTATCACTAGTTTTGGGAGAAAAAAAAGGAAAATGACATAAATGGTCATTGATTTTTGACCTAATATGCGATATAATCCTTAAATTTTTAATTTGTTTAATTTGATTCCTAAAATTTATTCCAATGTACAATGTCGTCTCAGAACCTTTAATTTATTCAATGTGGTCCATGATCTTTTGGTACATGTTCAAAGTAAATTCCTAAACTATTTTATTAAATCAAATTCAATGACAATATTTAACATTTTCATAAAATATGTACCAAAACTCTAAGGATTTCATTGAACAAATTAAAAAGCTAGTGATGACATTGGGATAAAGTTAAAAAAAATCACATTAAACAAATTAAATATTCAAGAAAAAGGTCAAAGTTGAGTGAACATGTTTAACTTGGCTCCTCAAATGCCCTAGAAGTGGCTGCCTATATATATGGTCTCGTGAGGACGATGAGACTCCTAACTGCAAATTCAAGGCCTAACCTCTAATACACGAGCCGTTTTGCCTTCAACGAACTTCCCTTCCATCGAAGCGGTGCGGTCGGGAGCACCGCGTCGATCTCAAGCCTCAGTCATTTTGCTCATAACGGAGAATCCGGGATCCACTTTTACTTCCTTTCGCAAGCATCGAACATTCAGCGCCCGAGAAGATGCGAATATGCTGCGGAATCTAATGCTACTAACGCGTGTCTCGCTTTTGGGACTAGTAGATTGGGGATTCCCATTCTGAGCAAAATGTCGGATCTTCTTTGCTGTTCGGGTCCCGAACGCTTTAATGGATGGGTCCTTTCTTAGTAGGGGGGCGGCGGCGGCGAAACTGCTCGAGCGTCGAGGTTAGCCCATGGGTTGCAGTGAAAAGGCCTGGCCTCGGCAACCCATTGAGAAATTTCAGTAGGAGGGGAAGCAACCCGTGTGATGTTCTCTCGAGGGACGCCATTGTTTCGTCAGATCAGTAGAGCTTTATCTTTGCTAATGGAAGGGGTCTTGTGCGAACGCCATTGGGTTTGCGTCTTTGCCTTTTCAGCATTTTTTTTTTATAACTGAGGTATCCGCGCGGCCGGCGAGCTAGGGCTCAAACCAGCGGTGATGCCCGACTAATCCTCGAGGGGGGCTAGCGCAGCATCTCACCACCACTACCCTCACTTAAATTATCGATGGGCGAGTTTGAACCCATGACCTCTCGTAAAAGAAACTGAGCGCAAACCAACGCGGCCACCGATAGGTGGGTTTGCCTTTTCAGCATTTTGTCTCTGGTTCGACCAAAGTTTGCCGGGCCAGATGTTGTTGGGTGTTCGATAGAATCGGTGTTTGGTTGGGGCGAATGACGGCTCTGCTAGCATCGTGTAAAAATCTGTAAATGAATATGAGGAATAGGTTGTTGTTGTTCTGCCGAACCTTTCTTGCAGATACAAAACTCCCCTTCTCATATCCAAAATATTATTTTTTACTTTTAAATTTTTATGAGATTGATTGTCTGTGTAAAGAATTGATTTTTATGTTTCATGTTGGATGATTGACGATTAGCCTTTTCATTTTTTGGTAAAAGCCCAATAATGGAAGGAGATTGAAATTGGCGGTGTTAATGATAGCGAAACTTAGAAAATTTATAGTGATCTAAGAGGAGGGACAATTGTCCAAAAGTCCTAAACCTATTGCGCTTTTATCAATTCAGTTCTAAACATTTCAACTTTACCAATTGAGCCATTAACTTTTTCATTTCTTATCAATTGAGTCCATAAAATCAATTTTGGCCTGAAAATCGTAGACATGGACACTGGACAGCCACATGGGGCTGACGTAGATATTTTAAAATAATATTTTAATAATTTATGATTTTTTTGTTTTTTTTCTCTTTTTTTCCATTTCTCTTTTTTTCTGGGTTTTGAAATTAGGGCCAGCGAAGGTGGCTGGCCAACCCTCGTTGGCTCTGGGCGAGGGCCATGACGCCCTCACTGGCCAAAGCGAGGGCATTGCGGTCCTCGCCTAGATCTAGCAAGGGTCGCAATGCCCTCACCAAATCTGGCCAAGTGAGGGCTTGGCGGCCCTCGCGAGCCCCACGCCCTCACTTGGCTAGATCTGGCGAGGGTGTCAAGACCCTCGTCGAATTTGGGCAAGGGCCGCGACGCCCTCGCCCAAAGTCGGCAAGGTTGGCCGACCTTGGCCGGTGGCTAGCAAGGGTCGACTGGCCACCCTTGCTGGCCCTAATTTCAAAACCAAAAAAAAACAGAGAGAAGGAAAAAAAACATAAAAAAAATCATACATTATTAAAATATTATTTTAAAATGTCCATGTCAGTGCCACTGCCCGTCCAGCATCCATATCAACGATTCCCGATCAAAATTGATCAGATGGACTCAATTGGTAAGAAATGAAAAGGTTTAAGCCTCAATTAGTAAGAAATAAAAAGGTTTAGGACTCAATTGGCAAAATTGAAAGGTTTAAGACTGAATTGGCAAAAGTGCAATAAGTTTAAAACTTTTTAGATAATTTTCCCTCTAAGAGTAATTCGAGCAATTTCCAAATGAAGCTATCTATAGTCATTTAAAGGATGATCTGACTCACAAATTCGAATTTCTTATTTAGGACAGGCATGTAAGGGGACTTACATAATTTTCATTCCACTTGGAAATTCAGAACTACATGACAACCAAAACGCAAAACATTATTTCCAAGAACTTTCTAAGAGGAAATCTCGACTATATCAAAAGGCAACATATGCCATAGGATAACTAATCTAGGGCCTAATTCTCTAAAAAAATCCTCACTTTGGGTCAAGTCTCAAATTTGCTCCGAACTTTTTTTTTATCTCAGAAAAAATCTCAAACTTTTGGTCAAGTCCCAAATCTATCCCGAACTTTTTTTATCTCAGAAAGAAATCCCAAACTTTAAATCTAGTCCCAAATTTTGTTTAGTGTAAAAAAAATCACCAAAATTCAATTTATTTTCAAAAAAATATCTCCGTGATCTAGTTCCAACTTAACGTGGCACTTCCACGTTGATTATAAATTTACATCAACAAAATAATGAGGCTTTTTTTTAGACAAAAAAAGTTCAAGGTAAATTTGGACTTAACCTAAAAATAGAGTTTTTTTTTATTTAAAAAAAATTGGGGTGGATTTGTTATCGTCCCTAATTTTCATATTCTAGAATGATTTTATTTTGGAGAATTTCAACAATTTTTATTGGGTTGGATTTGTTATGGAAGTGAAAATGCAATTTCAATCTATACCTATCGCCCTAATTACTTTGCTAATGTGGATTTGTTATTGATGTAGAAGTGTCACGTCAAATTGAGATTGGATCACGGGGATATATTTTTGAAAATATATTGAATTTTGGTGATTTTTTTACACAAAAAAAGTTAGAGACAGATTTGGGACTTGACTTAAAGTTTGGGATTTTTTCTTAAACAAAAAAGTTGAGGGCGGATTTGGGATTGGACCTAAAGTTTGGAGTTTTTTCTAAGACAAAAAAAAGTTCGGGGCATATTTGAGATTTGACCAAGTTTGGGGTTTTTTCCATGACAAAAAAAGGTTCAGGAAATAGTTGAGATTTGACCTAAAATTGAGGGTTTTTTTAGGAAATTCACCCAACTAAACTAGGAACTAGGTACCCATTCATGGGTTGCTCAGTTGGTTAGGGCATACTTGGGATTGTGCGCACTAGTCCCAAGTTCGATTCCCTAGCTAAGCACTTTGGATTTAAGTGGGGGACAATGGTGGTGGGTTGCTATGCTAGTCTCCCCCGATGAATAGTCGAGGTACGCGCAAGCTGGCCTGGACACCTTGATTACCAAAAATAAAAAAAAAAACTAGGAACTAGGTTCGTCTTCGAGGTAAATAGGTTCAGCGCGGGAAAACCGGCAGGAATCGGATGAGGCGGTGATGGAGGCGGCCGCGATGAAATGGTCGGATAGAAGTAAAGTGGACCAAACCAGGGCCCCTCGTGATAGGTGTCTTCCAATGTACAGCGCAAAATGCATTATGAAAGCAGTAAACTCATGCGATAACTTTGCCTCCTAGGCCATAATTTCCCGACTCACACTTCGTCACAACATTTAGGTACTTACCGATCCTGGCAGAGAAAAAAGCCGCGCATAGGGGTAGTCAAATTGCGAGCACTATTTGCCAGGTATCTTCACATGGTGGTAATTGAATTGAGAGCACTATTTGTAGACCTTGGAAGGTCGCAGTTAAAAAGAAACTCTTGCGCATGCAAAAAGGATCTCAAAGCCAACCAAAGGTAGTCAAAACAGATGAGCTCATAGAGAACCTAAATAAGTTCGTTTGGAAACATAAATAGAGGAACGGAAGAACATTGAGAATGATCATTTTGGTAACTAAATCTGTACAAGATACTGCATAATGCTATCACCATACAAGGTCATATCTATCCAGCCGATCATAACAGGTGGCATGTGTAGAAATTCCAAGGCGAGTCCCCAATTCTAATATCCAGTGAAAATGAAAATTGTAGGACCCATCTCAAGCAGGAGGTGAATTGAAGAACATAATCTGGTTTAAGTGGGGAACTTCAGAATGTCAGATTAGCTCATGAATCCCCCGCCGGAAATGTTGGGCAGCCCTTGCGATGAAACGGGTCCCTGTGGCATCAACTGTGAATGCCTCGGACCTTGGCCATAGCCTTACCCCATTCCAGTCCCCATCAACTGCTGCGGTGCATGTTGTTGCAGCTGCTGTGGATGTTGCGCCTGCAGCTGTTGGAGGTGTTGCTGTGGCTGCTGCTGCTGCTGCTGCAGTTGTGGCATCTGCAGCTGGAGCTGCTGCATCTGCTGCTGGAGCTGCTGCATCTGCTGCTGTTGTTGGGCCAGTATCTCCATCTGTTGGTGCAGGGGCTGCAGCTGTTGAGGCATCTGCTGCTGCTGCTGCATCTGGGGAAGCTGTTGCTGCTGCATCTGCGGATGCGGTGGCTGGAGCTGGAGCTGCTGCTGCTGCAGTTGTGGCATCTGCAGCTGGAGCTGGAGCTGCTGCTGCTGCAGTTGTGGCATCTGCAGCTGGAGCTGCTGCATCTGCTGCTGTAGTTGTGGCATCTGCAGCTGGAGCTGCTGCATCTGCTGCTGTTTTTGGGCCAGTATCTGCAGCTGTTGGTGCAGGAGCTGCAGCTGTTGAGGCATCTGCTGCTGCTGCTGCTGCATCTGGGGAAGCTGTTGCTGCTGCATCTGCGGATGCGGTGGAGCCTGCAACTGCTGCTGCAGCTGTTGCTGTAGTTGCTGCATCTGTTGTTGTTGTTGGCTCGGTATTTGTGGCTTGAACTCAACCATATCCTGAACACATTCGGAATCTATGATTCGACACTTCGGAATATTTTAGGGGGGAAAAAGGAGTAGTAGTTGCTTAAAAGAAGAAACCCCTCCTTGAATTTTGAAACATTCTTTAAAAATGGGTAGGTAGTTTTTTTTTTTTTTTGTATATTTGGCCACAAATCTAATAAATCATACTAAATATATAGTTACAGATCTTTTTGTAAGAAACAAAAAGAGAACAATTGCTTAAAAGTAGGTATCCCAGTTTCTTTGATATATTATTATAGCATAGATTTTCATTAGTTAATTATAAGAGCCTTCATATAGGCTATGCTATCAAAGACTTTTGGTGCTGGCACAATCTCACTGATATAGATTATGCAGGACCTGTTTATTGGAGTGTTTGGGATAATAGATCTCTATCTCTTCCTAACCAATTCTTGAAGATTTTTTCAAGTCTTAATGCCTAGACGTACAACCTCTTTCTGTTTTTTTATGATTTTTATACATCTTTGTAGGTCCAATCCTCCCCCTTTCTCCAGCCACTGTATGATTCAACAAATAAATAAAATCTGTGAATTTGTCCCACATCTGACCCCTGTATTTTGCGGTAAGTTGTCATAAGGCTCTCCTTTGAAGAATATTTACAAGTTAATCTTTTAAGCACTTCAGCACGTTGATTTATTTTCTTTGTTTTCTTCCTCTTCTTTCAAATATATGGGTAGGGCAGAGACTGTGTATTTATATGGTAATGACATCTCCGATATATATTAGTTTGACAAATTTGTCTACAGAAATTAACTCTATGTTTATACAACAGTTTTATCCTACTCTGTTGTAGAAGTCAATAATATGATTTTATAAGTATACATCTACATGCACACGCGGGCACCCATGCGTGCACACACACACATTACAAACATGACTCCGCTGATGGCACTATTCTAAGCCAACTGTTTTCTTTAACTCTTTGCTTTTGCTCTTTACACAGTAAAGTCAAATGGCATTCTACAATAACCGGAAATAAATTGTTGTTTTGTGACAGATATGTAACTTTCATTATCTCTTGTTGCAAATAATACTCTCATCGATAAGGAAAAGTCTAATGATAAGCATATTCTTACTTATTGTAATGTTTTCTTGTTATATAGTATTTTGACATAATTCTTGAGAATGAACATTTGGCATTAGAAAAAGAGTGTTACCTATAATTGTCTTTTATTAACCATATAGTAGAACAAGTACAGAAATATGAAAATATAGGACGGCAAAGGAAATGTAAACTATATAAGGAACTATTACCTTTTTTCTCCCTATAAATTTTACACACATGAATTTCATTTAAAAGTCATTCCTTAATTGTCCTTGCATTGCGCAGGCAATAAACCCAGTGTAGAACAAAAAAGTTGTGTCTGGTCCCCTTGATTTTGAGCCGGTCGACGGAAGATGGATTCAAAGTTCAGACATGACTCACCCCAGGGAAAAGCATTCCAATCAAGCGGCATGCCTTGTCTGACACAGAGAGCAGCAGTGTCTGAGACGGTAATTGAATGACTGCACACTACACACAGAGAGAGCCACAAGCTCAAAGTCAGAAGATCAGATCAGGTTAACAGTGGAGAGCCTGTTAGTAATGCTGCATTACACAATCAAGCAGCAGTCAAGCAATTCCTTCGCACATGCGCACATGTGTGTTGGAACTGGGAAGCCTGACCCATTTTTACTTGTTTCTTAGAAGAATTGCCTCTTTAGCATGTTGCTTTAGATTTAAATATCTAAAGTAACGGCCCAAAATAACCTCATTACACAGAAGAGCACCATAAGACCATACGTATTTGCAAACAGTGAGGGCTCTGACATTGTGCATATTCATGTAATTATACCTCTTTAATATTTGTATCTATCCACTTTGCAACTAAGATCTCTCAAAACTATTACAACAAAAGAATAAAATGAAGTCTCCTAGATTACTATTTTGTTTCGGGCTCAAATGATCCGCAGTCCAGGCTGCTGACCGATAACTGTCACTCCCATATTAGTTCGTCCCATTGTGTATTTGGGCATACAATACCACACGAAGATAACCTGGACCTAGTCAACTCTCATCCCATCTCTCCTCTCACAGTTAATTGCTTAATCTGAGCAAGGCTTGGCACCTCCTCACCAACACCTCGGTCCCAGCCACCCCTGCTCGTGGCCAATGTTGCTCACGGCCACTCCCACTAGCTGCCTTCCAGGACGACCTCTCTCTATCTAACAGTCATGTCACTAACAAACATGACCGGCACAGATTCATTGCCAACATGATGGCCCCAGCATGCAGCCATCATTGTGGCCTCAAATCACCACAACTCACACACCATCAAAGTCGCACATCTCTATCGTCTTTGGAGGTCCACGACCTCAGGTCGGCCTCTATCTGAGGTTATGGACCTCAAATCAATCGATTATAGGACTCAAAGAGGCAACTGTGGGCATGGCAACCAAGAGCGACAGAGAGAGAAGCCTGAGGGGATGGGGGGACAGGGGCATGGCTGAGACCGATCATCATGGTGGTTGTTTCGCTTTCCATGGTGGCTGTGTCAAGCTGCCTGCAGAGAAAAAGAGACACTGTGGCGGCTCTGCTCCTGCACGGGTGAAAGGGAGAGGTAGGGGAGCAAGAAGGAAGAGAGTACGGTTTCTTAGTCTTCGTAATCTAAATCACATGTATGCAGGTTTAGGGTAGTTCATTCCACTAATGAGAAAATGGGCAGCAGCCATGTATGCAGCTAATCTGTGCCCAAAATCCTTCGCAGTTTCCCGCTTTTTAACTCTCCTTATCTAGCTTGATCTCCTTTATCATTTTCTTTGTTAGCACCAGGTGAAGCGGGAATGGGGTTGGGGTTGGGGTTGAGCATAGAAGTAAACATGTAACAAATCGGAGCATTACATACTCCAATTATCACCATATACTCCAAATATGGAGCAGGACAAGCAAAACTACCTTATGCATCGCTCCCTAGCATAGCAATGCTCCATGGATATAAGCACATTAAAGTTGCAGCAGAAGATCATCATACAGAACTTACAACCTATATAAATGTACTTCTGGCTGTGCTTTCTATCCAAGACCAATGTGTGACACGGTAGAAAAAATAACACTTGCACTCTAACACTGACATAGTGGATAGATTAAAAATAGAAAGGACACAAGGAATCAGTCGACTTACAAGTTTTTTCTCTTGGAGCTGCCCAAGAAAACCATGTTGATTCATTGCCCGAAAAACCAGGAAATCCGCCTTCCCAACGAATTGCCTGCACAAAGTTCTAATTCAGCAAAGTGCAGCAGTAACCTGCTCGATCCAGCGTAAACAATGGCAACGAAAATTCCAGAGGACAAGGTTGGACTTCCATAAGTGGAATTACTTATTATTCATGTGGTCCTGAGACACTAGACGACCAATCTGCATGGTTGGAGGCCAGTTTGCTGCAAGCCTGCAAGAAGCAAAAGAATGCTCATGCAGCGAAAGACTAATCTTGAGACAAAATTAGTGCGATTCAAGATGCAGCTGACAAGAATGAAAATGTATCCAGATCTTATCTAAATGACTAAAAACTGGAAAGGCAGATGAAATACAAAAGCAATTTCACAATTCTTGCTTTTTCGACAAACGAGAAAATGGATACAAGCTCTCGGAAAGTGACAATAAGATCATGATCGGCATTTCAATAACTGAATTGACACTATATAACAGAATTTTATAAGTACTGTCAGATAAACAGCCATCTGGAGAAACAAATGGCACAGCAAATCTTTTGGCATCGCTCCAATCAGTAATTCAGACATGAATGATTAAACGAGAAGATAATGAGGCTGGAAATCTTAATGGAGGGCATCAGATAGATAACAACAATGCAAAAAAAGGTTACCATGAAAATTATGCTATGTTTGGGAGACCAAAGGGAAAGAAGAATGTGATGAAAAACTCCTATAACTATAAATTGTCCCTCATTTTCCAACTCACAAAAATTTTGAATTTTCAAAACTTTCCACTCAAATTTTATCCTCCCCACTTCCCCACTTCCACAAACATAGCCTTAGTGATCTTCCCCGAAACCACAAGCCCCTATTGCTAGTGCATCCACAATTTGTAGCCAAAACTGCACTGCCCTAATACACATGTCATCTTCCACCACTGCTCCTAATATGCATGTCAACATATAAAAAAGAAAAAAAAAGCCATAATAGCCTATCCACATTTTTTCAGTGGAGAACTCCAAAGGGCAGAAGAAATATCCATAATCTACAAAAATTATATAGCACAAGGAACATGGAATTGTCCTTCCATCTCTCCCTGGCTGATGCTACTCTTAACTAATGAGCATTTTCAGAGGCCGTAACCATTCTTACCAGTGTCGGTTTTTTTTTTTTTATCAGTGTTGGATTTGAACTGGTCATTTAGTAGCAATGCACAGGGCACAGAATGGCAGGAGTAAGGCTTCTGGAGGTACATAATTTAATCTACTTTTCTAACCTCCAGTAATCTATCCTCTTTTCTAACCTTCCTTCGGTGATCTTAACTTGATTTATCATTAAGTTAATTCGGTGAAAGATTCCTTTTAAGTATTCAACCCCCCATCTCAATGGAGTTCATAACATCAGCTTAGGGCAGACAAGGGAGCTTCAGGGAATTCCAGTTTTCAACACATTTTCTTCAATCTTTAGCTACCACAAAATCAACCTTTAGATAAGTTCTACGCACAATTTAAGATACTTCTCCCCTCCAAATAACGCCTACTCTTTGGAACAAACAAAGAGCAAAAGTTTATTTCTTTCAAGGAGTTTATCTTAATGACCTCAGAAGAACGCAATCCCTGTCTAATTCTCAGTAGACCCTTTATGTAATTGATTTTGACCAACTAAGAAAGTTAAAATTAGACATGGGTGTTTTTGCAGGGAGACAGTGCTTAAAATTAATACAATAAAAATAAATCATCTATGCATTCTCTGTTACTGTCATAAGTAGACTCATAGACTCAATGGACCATAATTATAGCAAATATGTTTGTGGAAAAAGGAACAGAAATGCTGAAATCACCAAATGGAGCAGTATTATTAAATTGTTCAAAAACAAAATGCCATATTAAAACGAATTCTTTCTATACTTCCACTCTAAAGGAAAAATAGTTTGAGACTTACGTCTCAGAAGCTGATGCACTCCCATAACCCTACCACAAAACAAGTACAACATTGAGGATTGCAAAAATAAAATAAAATAAATAGACTTAGTAACAAGTAACGGGCAGGAAAAACCATAACGTGGGTGCTCATTTTACACAAACCCATCAGAGATTGAATACATACCTCCAATTTGGTTATTAAGACAGGCTGTCCTTGTTTTTGCCCAGATAAATTTCCCTGCTCACATAATTTCAATGAAGATAAATCTCAGTCAGTGATCTTTGACTTTAGTTAAGTCAGCATAGTGCAGGGCAAGAGAAATTATTATGGACAACCAGGTAAATAATAATAATAACAATAATAAAAATTGATGATGACATTCTCTATTTGTACGCACTTGCGACAGAGTATTGGTTTCATTGCAAAGTTCAAATTTTTGGCACATTATCAATCACGCTATTGAGTTTTCTTTTGTTACGTGCCACAGTTATAAGAGAGAATGCTCGGAAAGTCCTGTAAATTTTACTCCACTTGATTAGACCTTTTCATGCACCCAATGCCAGTAACCCAACCATTTTGGGAGACAAGATTTGGAAAAGAGTTTGGGTAAGAACCTCTGAGAGAACACCAATGTAGGCTAAAGAGGCCAGATGATTTGCTTGGCTAGAGTAGGCCACCTTTTTAGAGCTAGTCAGCAGCAAGTATTATGCTCAAAGCTCATCCTCTGGAGAGAGTGATATCTATCGCGCTTATGAAGAGAGTCCCCACAGAGCTTCTATTCACTCAATCTTAAAAGAAACCATTAACAGATGATTCCCTCAGATAGAGGAGCAAATCATCATACCTATATATTTAGACAGCTAATGCAGAGCCAGACTTTGAAAGATTCTTCCCGCTCTATGTGAAAGTACATGCTATGTGAAAAAAGACAGTCATTTGAAACCACCAAAGTAGAGTCACTGTTGATTTGCAGTGCAGAATCATGGCAAACAAAAGGAAAGGTTAGGATCCTAACTGAATCACAGTCAGTTTCGTTTCTAGAGGACTAGTTTTAGGGTAAAGGCTTTTGCATCATATATGGAGAGGAACAGTGAACCATAAGCTCCAACCGCAATGAACAGCAGAACACTAAAGTGGAACTGGGAACAAAAATAGAATAGCCAAGAAAGAGGACCAGTGTAAATGTAAAACAAAGACCCAATGCCTTATCGTGTTGCAAGCAGATAGAAGACAAAAGTTAAGAACTACAAAGAAGGAATGACATAAAATTGCAGATAAATGATCTTAGTGATTTCGCTAACATGTCATACTCCATATCAGGGGTAGCCATCACACAAATTAAATGCACTGACAAAGATGATAAAAAAAATACTGATAAAGAAGTGAAATGATGATAAAGAGAAATCTCAGCAGAATGCGATGGAAGTTGACCACATGAAATCCATAAACTTGCTGTGAACCAAACAAAATTAATCAAGAAACTGAGATCATCGAGCAACAATCAATGAAGAATGCAAAATGCAAAAGGTTTGTAATCCTGTTGTGTATATATATTTTCCTAGAAAGAACATACGCTTGAGTTCATACCTCCCAAACTTTCACATATTTGGACTGTGCATTTTGCAAAGCACTTGACGATTGCTGTGACAATGGCATACTTGCTCCCAGATTGTTGTTACCATTAATTGATGGCATGCCAGATTGTCCTTGTGAAGGCATTCCTGGAGTAGGTATCATATTGCCAGTTCCAGAATATATGATTGGAACGCCAGTCAACTAATTACCATATCCTAATGCACAAAATCTCAAGACACGAAGCGATCGAAAGAAAATATCATCATCATAATCATTTCAGTGAACTTAAAAAAGATATTCATGAGACACTGCCAAACGATTCAGTTCCCCTCTTCTAAAATCCTCTTTTTTCCAGCAAATTGAAGGTAATTCAAGGTATTTCTATTGCGACAGAGAAAAAAAAACGTATTTCTACACCAAACAAGCAATTATTAACATTTTTCCAGAGACCAACTGCAGCAAAACAAATGAACAAATCACTCATCTCAATTCAATCATCAAAACACAAAGACCTGGACAACCCCAAGCCTCGCTAATCAAAGAAATTAAGACTCATCCCATTCCCACATAACAATTCCCAACTTTCGCACAATATCCGCTAGCCAAATCAGTTGGAAATTCATTACTCGAGTAATAATATCTCAATCAAGCACAACATCGAAACAACCATTCACAAAATCACCGTGTGCTTAAGAATCACAGCTAGAAAAAGCACAATGAGAAGGAATCGAAGCAAAAGAATTTGGAATCGCGGGGAGACGAGCAATTGCGTTTTGAGCGAAGAGAGAGGCGAGCAACTGGGTTTTGAGTGAAGAGAGAGGGCCACCAAGAGAGAGGAGACCACGAGAGAAGCGAGCGACTGCGTAGTAGTGAAGGCAGAGGCGACCAGAGTTCTTTCTTCGAAAAAGCGGAGATAGAGGCGAGCGTGAGCGAAGAGGAGAGGCGACCAGACATGTATGATCCGATTTTTTACGAACCAATTCGAAACACAACACCACGAAAATGAGCACCTTTTTCAGAACACAAAAACCAACCGTTCACGCCACCACATCAAAAAAGGGAATCGACCCACGAAAGAAACAAGAAAAGGGTTCATCGAGAGCACAAAAAGAACCAAAACTTCGAGCTCGACGAATCCAACGAAAGCGATTCCAATTCACTATAGAGTGTGTCGGGAGGACCAATTATGGAGACGCTCCGCTCAAACACGTTGGTCTCGTCCACCAACCCAACCCTGCGGAGAAGCCATCCACCGGGTTCCCGCAAAGATTCGCAACCGATCACCGACACCCGCGCGCTCATCGACCGCGAGAAAAGAACAGAGAAGAAACCCTAAAAAAAGGAAGGCGAAATCAGGGTCAGAATCGGACCTCGGAGCTGCTTCGGGAGGAGAAAGACTGGCTTGATTCGAAGCCATCAAAACACTGATTATTAAGGGAGGTGGGAGTCTTCGTCGAGTGAGGGAGCGGCTTCCTTGTAGAAATATGTTTATCAAATCATTTTTAGGGATATGTTTATTAAATTATTCATTTTTTGAGAAATAAACGGAGACTAAAAAAAAACTTCATATAATATTTAAGTACAGAATTAATGATCTAATTTTTTTTTAGCTTGCAAAAAACGGAGAAAATTTATCCAATCGATCCTAAACTTATTGTACGTAGAGGTGGCAAAATGGGTTAATAACCCGTATATTAATTCATATTCAATGATTATGGATCATAAATGAATTGAGTTTAGTTTTGAAAATTAGATTAAATGGGTTGCCTTTTGACTTAATGGATCTTAAATGGATATTAAATGAATGAATTACCTAGAATTATAAACATGTCATTTTTATTTTTTTATTTTTTCTTTCTTTCTTTCTTTTTTTTCTTCCTCCGCCGAGCTAGTCTAGAAGTGATGCGCTTGACCATGAAAAGTACCGTGACGATATGGGAGAGGGGAAAACCCATATAATAAAGGAGAAATGCCGGATGATGAACTCGCGAAAAAGAAAAGGAAGCCCAGTTGATAGACAAATAGAAGGAAAGACGCAGCAGGAACATGTATTAAATATGAACAGAGAGACTGGAGATGACAGACACGGGATGGGTCGCGATGGTTAAGGAGATAAGGATCATGAAAGGCATGGCCCGGAAAATGGTTATGCTGCAGAGAAGGGAGCACAGAAGACATGCATTAGAGACTCATTGATCATGATGGCAAGGGCCATGCTCCTTGTCGAGCAATGTCACATTGCATTGTTGTAGTGGGCGGTAGAGATGGCCACGGTTTGGAACCGGCGGTTCCGGTTCGTGGTCAAGAATGAACCGGAACCGGAACATAATTTTCCTTTTTTTATTTTTCTATTTCTTTCTTTTTTTTCTTTTTTTTTCTTTTCTTCGGTTCTCGTTCTTCCTCCGCCGGCCTCGGCTAGGGCCGGCGGAGGTCGCCGGCCTCAGGCGAGGCTGCCCGACGCCGGCGAGGCTGGCCCTCGCCAAATCCAGGCGAGGGCGAGCCTCGTCCGACGCCGGCAAGGCTCGCCCTCGCCAGATCCAGGCGAGGGCCAGCCTCGCCGGCGTCGGGCGAGGCTGGCTTCGCCAGTTGTCGGCGAGATCGAGCCCTCGCCGATCTGCTGCATAGCTGCAGCTTCTTTTTTTTTTTTTTTGGGTGGAACCGGGCCCGTAGGGCACGGGCCGGTTCCGGTTCCGAACCGCAAGCCCGGTCAATGGGCCGGGCCTGGGTTTGACCGGGCGGGTTCCGGTCTGGTTCTGGGCCAAAACCGGCCCGTGGCCATCTCTAGTGGGCGGCACTCAAACAATGTGTATTTACCACATTGTCATTTTTCTATTCGTCACATATTATCATGCAAACTGTAGTCGGTCTAGCTCACCACCCCCAATACTTTGGGATGTGAATGCTATCTTATGCTAAATGGATCTAATGCCATCCTGTCAACCAAAATATATAGTCTGCAATTGAGAAGTTACAAGCGATGCGGAAAAAATTTAAACTAACATAAAGTAAGTAGTGCAACAAATCCTAACTCTTGGGAATGTTCTTCCCCACAATCTTGGCAGGTGCTATCCGTAAGCGATTTTCAGGCTTTCCAGGAAGAGCGCCTTTGATCATGACCACATTAAGATCTTTGTCGATTTTGACAATCTCAGCTTCCTAATCTTTCCCTTTGATCCTCCCATCATACCGGGCATCTACTTCCACTTATATACACGACTAGATGTTGCAACAATCGAACCCAACTTCCTGTGGCTCTAGGACCCGTGTGTCGTTGGACTTCTCACGAAGTTATGCCACTTGATCCTACCGGTCAGGACAAATATAAATACTCAAAATCAACCTGTTTGAGATATTCAACAAAAAAAAAAACTATACTTCCTTGAGCTGAATAAAAAGGATTCCATACCAAGAAATTTACCACAAGAACAAGAAAAATACCCATCGCCCTGGTTGACTCCATGTTAGCAAGTATCGGATATTAAGAACCAAAGAAAGGCAACATACTAATTCTACAGTTAAAGACATCATGCACAAAAGTTTCCGCATAGAAAAATAGTCGAGACAGATAATACTATTTTGAAAAATTGAGAAAACCTTATGTCGAAGGATTATTTGAGAATTCTATCCCCTTATTTAGGTGCTCTCACCACATGCAATGGGAAAAAGTTCATTGATGTCAAAAGCTCGCATCCTAGCTCTGAGGGATTCTATCCATAATGAGTCTGACGTGTGTCACTACAGAAATCAGGATCTACTTTCCTTCTAATAGCTGGACAAGAACACCTATGCCTAAGAGTTTTGCTCAAAATTGCTTAATCCGCTTGTAAAGTATGCAATCATCAACAGAGCTGTGGAGTACACTGTAAACAACTTCCATTGCACCTCAACAAACTTGCGACAGTACAAACAAGCCTCAGGCTTCCACAGTTTAGAAAACAGCCCGCATTCATATCGATGAAAAACATGGAGCATTTCCACATTTACAGTCATATCCGCTGACAACAAAACCAAAGGAGTAATACACATAAATTACCAATGAAAATGAACTTAATTAGAGCCTAATGCAATTTCAAATGAGTTGCATATCAACCGCCATGAATCCTCACAATCAGAAATTGTTTGAATTAGAACCACCATGAATCAAAAAGTTTTGTCTTCTAGAGATTGACAAGCCTCAACCAAGTTGCGAGTCTAACATGATAAAGAAAAATATGCTTCATTAGGTGAAAAGGGGGATTCTGAGGTCTTGGGTCATAAGACGTTCTGGATTAGCTCGACCAGATCATGCATTTCAGTTCATGTACCCAGGTTCAGTGCATGTATACGTGCACGTTACTGAAGTGTGCAGTACATGCTTCTTCTATTCACCCATGTGGAGAGAGAGAGACAGAGACAGAGAGAGATTTTACTCTATTTTCATGAAAGTGAATATGAAAGCAAACATTTCAATCAAATGACCTTTGAGTTAACAATGCGCCATTGTAATTCTATAGGTCAAGACATGGCTGCTGCAATTTGAATCTGGCATCCGTCCACTAGACCATGTTGCTTACATATGCCCTTTCAAGTATGCTATGATATCACTGAGCATAAACCTAAGAAAGTCACTTGTCAAAATCAAATCATGTTTGTCACATACATCAGTATCTACTGAGTTATGATTCCTTATTGCACCTCTTCCTCAAGATGAAAGGCTGATGACATATAAATGTGAATCGGTAGACTTCACACATCCAACAACTTGTCAACAGTAGACTATATTTAGCAAACTGGCATACATCCCCTCTGAATCAAAGGAAAAACACCAACATAGCTGCATGCCTATAAATCATCCAATAGACTTCACGCATCATGTAAGCTATCCATACATGATAGACCTCCCTTGAAATTTACTTAAAAGGCCATTGTAGAGAAGCATCCAATGAGTATGACAAAAAGGCCTAGGTCTTAATAGTCTTAACAAATGTTTTATTTGCTCAATACCATAAGGAGAGAAAGTTAGTGGAGTCAAGAGTTGGTATAGGCTTGGGAGAGCCTGAGTCAAGTCCTAGGTTTAGATGATTAGAAGCGGTTGTGGACATTTGAAGCTTGATAGATGATAGATAATAGCATACCTATGTAGTCTCAACCATTGAAAGCTTGCCACAACGAACCATTTTAATCAAGGAAAAAGAGATCTTACTCATCTATCTCATGGATAAGTAGACTAAGATATATGTGAAATAAAGCAACAAGGAAAGTGTCCCGCTCTATTAATTTAATCACATCGGTCATTACAACCATATTCAGTCAATGCACCTTAGAATAAACAGAGGATATAGAGCAGTAGCAATTTTTGAGTTAGTATGTTGTCCTGAATTTGATGCACCAATGCCTCTGTTATCAGCAAGCTCAATAGAAGATACGAGGTCTACATTTTCTTTGTTTTGCAGTTGTTAAGTCATGGATGAAAGTAACCAAGACATGCAATGATAGCCAAAAACAATGAGATGATGCTAAATGATCTAGTAGCACTGACGATGGCAATAAAGTTCCTTCAATGTCTGGTCGAAAAAAATTCCGAAAGCCCTAAATGAATCTCGGTGTGTTGTGAGAGACATCCATGCTCTAAATGAAGAAAGTAACTCATTCTTGAATGGGGAAAACCCACAACAACCAAATTAGTCAACAGATCTGAAATGGCCCAGCACACACTCAATTTGACTCTCTTATTTGAACTCCTCAAACCCAACACTAGGCTATCCAAAATTTCTGCATCGGAAGCCACTTGTTGGTTTATTTCGACCAAACAGCGTGAAGCCAATGCTACAATTGTAGCACAAAGATAGGCGACTCCGAATTGCTGTCAAGCATAGTCAACCAAATATTAACCGGAGCATACATTTAGGCATATTTATCCATATAACTGACAAAAAGATTTAACCTGCAGAGTGATAATGTGTGTTAGTGTCGGAGAGAGAGTGAGAGACAGAGAGAGAGAGAGAGCTTTTCGCAAGCATCTCTTGACTGATGAATAGGAAGAAAGAGGGTCGGAGTGGTCTCCAGTGTTGATTTTGGAGACTGAAGCTATAAGCAAGCACAGAACAGTGCGAGATAATTCCAAGCCCCTGTTCCTTTTTCCTTCTATTTCTTTGCTGGGTTTCCCCCATATTTTCCTTGCACTAATGGGATGCTCCTTCTAGCTCAGGAACTTTTGTTCGCCTGCACAATCGCGTCCTCCATGTAACTTCATGTCCCACATAACCTCCTCCGTAGAACATCAGAAATTACCGACCTTCTCCCTCTCCTGTCATTTTTCAAATCATCCAAAATAAAGGAGACCTACCTAATGGCCATTTCCATCAATTTCTCTCGAATTCTTCCTATCCAAACCCACTTTTGGAAAATACTTTCCAAGAAATCATTTTGTAGGAAAATGATTTCATTTTTCGATATTTGGCTGAAGCCTAAAAATGACCTGGAAAATATCTTCAATCATTTGGTAAGAAAATCTAATGGGTAAAGTTATTACTAAATTTGTATTATAAAAATATTTATATTTTTTTATTTTCTTTTTTATTTTTCTTTTTCTTCTCCCTTGGATGATCGCCGGCCACCGCGGCAACGGGGCCGGCAACCTGCCATAGGTGAGCTCTAGCTTTGCCGGCAGAGGCCGCAAGCTCACTGGCCTAAGGTGAGCTCGAGGCTTGCTGCCAGAGGCCGCAAGTTTGCTTGATCTAGCGAGGCCCGAGCTCACTGGCCTAGGGTGAGCTCACCCGATCTAGAGAGGTTCGAGCTCACCAGTCGTCACTGTGGCGGGCGACCGGCCGAGGAAGAAGAAAAAGAAAAATGAAGAAAAGGAAAAATAAGGGAAATAAAAGTGAAAAGAAAATGAATAATTCGATTTTTTTAAAAAAATAATAATAAATCAATTTTTAAAAAAATATTGAATATTTTAATATTTTAATAAGACCAACCGTTTTATTAATTAAGGATCCGAGCCGGAGTGACGATGACACGCACATGACTTTTGTGGACTCAGGTCGGAGGGTCGTGATTAGAGTTCAAGCATTGGGGACCCAAGCACAGTCTTTATAAACCCGAGTTTGGGTGTCGTACATCAAGTACGGGCACCAAGGGTTTGGGCTCAACTTCGATGGACCAAGGCATGTAGGGGTGCCAATGGGTCGGGTTAGGTCGGGCCGGGTCTTTATGATACCCGACCCGACTCAAAATCCATAATGACGTACTTGACTCGAACTGACCAAGCCCAAGACCTGTTCATCATATAACCACAGCGACGGGTTGGTTCGGGTCGGTACAGGTTGCATTTCGGGATTTTTTTTTTGTGGTCTCATGAGGTATGTTTAGAAGCAAGTCCAGCAATATATAAAAAGTGATGTATATAGAAAGAATGAAAATTTGTTTGCCCACTCAAAGACTGGGCAGAACGAACACGAGGCAATGACCTGAAAAGATCTCACAAAAAATGCAAGAGGTAAGTTCAATGACTCAAGTACTAATTTATTGAGCAAATCAATAGACAAAAGAAAACGAAGATATCAGCATACCGATTCTTGATTCGTGACTATCAGCAACAACATCAATATCCCACTTCTACTTGAATATACAATCTGATTCAAGTCATAAAAAGGGAACCCGACCCAATACATTATGTGGGTCGTTTTCCTTTCGGAAGATTAAAGACAAATTTAGCTTGAGAGAGGTAATATTGCAAGCTTTTTCTGTGTAAAAAAGAAAGAAAAGGAGAGATCTTTTGATGCAAATGCTTCGAAGCAAGGAAAAAGATGATGGATTTTCACTTCTCTGACAAGACGCGAAAAATTAATGAAAATGCCACAACAAAAACCATCAAAAGTAGCTTCAGTTTGCACAAAACACAGCTCGGATGCTCTGGTTCCATCGAGATGGCGTGGTGCCGCTATTTCTCTCTCTACCCAGTTCAAATCTGAGTCGAATGCTTCTGCCATTGAAAAATGGTCCCTTAATCTACGAACGATCAAACCACGACTTGAGCCAGAAATCCCCTAATCACCGACCAGACGCTAGACCGAAGACACCCATAAAGTTGAATAAAATCAAAAACCATGAACTAAGGTTTTGTCGAGTAAAGCTGCTTAAGCGAGCGAGAGAGATGTGCCGTTGTGCTACGTTCGATTTGCAGAGGACGTTTGATTTCTGGCTTCATGGAGGAAAATGGAAACCGAAGCTGAGGCCGAGGTCGAGACCGAGCAGAGACGAGGATGAGGTTGTGCGACTTCTGGGAAATGACTAGGGTTTTTTTAAGTCACGAGTAAAGCTTGCCCTGGACCGACCTAGCCCGAAACAAGGAAAATACCCAAGTTTTTTTGGCTCTTACCTGGATCGGAGTAGACCCAAACCGAAAAGGCCCAATTTTTCAGGCTAGGTCAATCTAGCTCGAAAAATTCACCAATTGAGTCCATTAGGTCAATTTTGATCAGAAATTTGATAACGTGGATGCCGGGCGTCCTTCATGACACGACCGACGTGCCGGGGCGTCAAGGCATTGTAGGAGAGGTTGAAGAGCAAGGGTTTCCTTCGGCGTTATCGTCCAACATACTATGTAGGGGTAAGCATGATGGATCGTCCAAACTGGGACCAAATCGGACCGACCGGTTTGGTCCGGTTCTCGGGAGTATCAATCCAGTTCCCGGTTCCTAAAAGTGGAACCGGTTTCCGGGCGGTCCGATTCCTAGTTCTAGGGGGGGAATCGGACCGGACCGATAAATATATATATTTACTTTTTAAATTTTTTGAAGAAAAAAAGAAAGCCTAATCTATTCCCTCTTACCTTTACCAATTTTTTTAAGGATTGATTCCATTAGAAAATGGAATTGGTTCTGTTGGAACGTCATTGGTTCCATTTGAAAATAGAAAAATAAATACATTTATTTACTTAAAATAGAAAGCCTAATTTAAAAGTACGTAATCGGTTCCATTGGAGCCGGACTAGACCATCGGTCCTAGGACTAGCCGGTCCGGTCCTCGGTCCTAGAAAATAAAAACCGGTCGGATTTCCGATTCTTGGGTGGGACCGGACCGGACCGGAAATCACTCACTCCTAATATTATGGACAAGAGAAGGAAGAGTTGAGAGGTGGGAGATTTTTGGCGGGTTTGGGGGTTTTCGCAGCCCAAGCGGCAAACTTTGTTCTGGGCTGGTGAGAAGTGGGCCAACCGGAGGAGGAGGCCTTCCATCTTCAAGCGATTGCCCTGCACTCTCTGATAAAAGGCCAAGCTGTCAATTCCAGACTCACACTTCCTTTCCTTCCACTTTCACGAACCGTCTCACCCTCAGAGATTCAAGACCGACGACGATTCGGCCACCGCCAGGGTTTCGTGCAGCTCCGTCGATTCGCTTCCTCGTTGAGTCCCGGCACACCCACGCGATGGCGATGGCGCCTGCAGATTTCCCTTCCTGGTACGAGTAAAACGCCTAAGGGAGTCGCTCAGGGGAAACCCTAGAATTTCAAATCCATGGTGGCCACCTCCGCCCGCGGCACCATCCGCCGCAAATCCTCCGGCGACCGGCCGAACGGCACCATACGAAAACCAAGCATAAGACCTGGGGATGGGGATGGGGATGGGGATCGAATCAGCGCCTTGCCAGACGACATTATCCGCATCATCTTCCGGTCTCTCCCATTCCATGACGCCGTCAAGACCAGCGTCCTCTCCAAGCGCTGGCGGTCCACTTGGACCACCACCGCCACCCACCTCGCCTTCGATGGAAATATTGGAAAGCCCTTTCACGATACCTTGGACTTCAACTCCTTCGTCCGCAGCATCCGGACCCGGTTCACCTCGCCCACGGTGAAGAGGTTCCACGTCACCAACTTAACGTACGATGAGTTCGTCCGCTCCAAGCTCGACTCCTGTCTCAGCTTCGTGAAGGAGCGCAACGTGGAGGAGATCCGCCTGTGGCTTTCCACGCGCTTCCTGTGTGGACTGCCGACGTCCTTGTATTGCTTCAGTTCGTTGGTGAGCCTGGAAGTCAGTTCGTGCCGTTTCTCGTTGGATGGGACTATTAGCTGGCCTCGTCTGAAGGTCTTGTCGATCGAAAGAGTGGTGCTGAGTGAAGATGTGCTCAAGGGAATTTTTATGGCGAGTCCTCTTTTAGAGTCCCTTAAGTTGTGCGAGTGCTTCTCGCTGAAGAACATTATAATAGATGCAACAAGTTTGAAAGAGTTGGTACTCGTCGCCATTAATTACTTTAACGTGAAGAAAATCTGGGCCCCGCATTTGCTGTCATTGCGGGTATCTGGGGACTGGTGGCCTATTTCCCAGTTCAGACTTGACGATGTATCTTCTTTGGTGGAAGCCCAGTTGGATTTTGTCTTTCATACTGATGTCGTCAACGACGACATTCGGACTGATGACATGAGGATACGCCGCGAATTTGTGAAGGAGCTTTTTGAGAAGCTGTGCGGAGTTCGTACAATCACCATTAACGGATGGTGTTTGCAGGTACAAGCTCAATATTTTCCACCATTTATAAGGCGAACTCGTGTTGAATGGTGTCTGTGATCAGCACGGTTTACTGGTGTTTGTCGCCCTGGTCGTGTGACCTCCGCACTCTATGGCCTTCTCCTAGTCTCTCATCAAGGGGAATTATTGGGAACGCTTGCATAATTAATTACTGGCAGATAGGAAGATTCATAACTTTTTGTTTTGACTTATAAGATAAGAACATACAGTGAACCTCGGAGCTTCTTCCCTCTGTTTAATTTCCTATAAATGGATCTGGGATCACTCAATTGGGGACAATGAATGCCACTAGATGTTGCTAATTATTATGGATGCTGCTCAATGCAACATTATCAGACGCATGATTTTCACAAGAAAAATGGACGAAGTGGTTATCTGAAAGGGTTACTTTTTCAATTCATTTTCTCAGTTTGTAGAGGAAATACGATATAATCTGGAAACATGACGAAGGGTAATTGACCTATTCATCTTAGGTTGACTGAACTGGGTCATGCTCTCGTCAGGTTAGGCTGTTGTTCCACGATACGTCTAGCAGAGTATCATCAGAATATTTTACAATGGCAATGGAAGGATTCACTTGGAGACTTCGGTCGATAACGAGGTTGCCGTCTCATGTGACCTACTACTTGAATTTTCAGATCCTTTGAAGTTCACAAGTTTTACGTGAGAAGCACGTGTAAATAGTCTCTATTCTTAAAGACATTCGCTTGTTCGTTTCTACCTGTAGTATCCTTATCGGTCTTTTCCCGGCTGGGAGATGAGGTCAAAGGATATTGTATCTGGATGGGTTGTAATTTTGTTATTCTTTATTCATGTTAAACAGCAAAAGAAATATTAATGAACTTTTCTATGTTGCTTGCTCAATGTGCTTAGGCTCTGTCCGTTCTGGAGATGGAAGAAAAGCCATCTCTATTGTCAAAATGTCAGAATCTGATACTACATGCAGGTGTTAGTCAATGGGACCTTCCCGGGATAGCATACATGCTACGAAGTTCACATTGCCTGGAAAAATTAGATATACTCCTTACTGGTGACCGCTGTCTGAAGGTTTGTTCCGTTGCTATGATATTTTCAGTTTGCTTCTTGTGCTGACTTCCCTTTTGCATGAATGTTTAAACAATGAGTTAAAACTCCTGAAGCACCTAAAGACGATCAATCTCGAGCTCTTATTTGTTCCAGCAATCGAAAGCTCCCCATGAATCTGTCAGTTTACTCAACATTTGTGCAGGGCAATATTAAGCTGTTTTAGTTCATATCGTGAAGTAACTGCAGTGTTGTACTGGAGGTTCTTTTGCTGTCATGTAGCGTTAGGATCTTGAACTAAGAGTTTAGCTATGAGCACTTAGAAAGAGAACGTGTTTTATATGTGTAGATGAGTTTGAGAGCTTAATTTGATTAAGACTCGATATGAAGTAAAACTAACTAGCATCTGCGGTGGACAAATGACAGTTGTTTGTGTGGAATTGTAGCGAGCAAATAATTTTTTTTCCCAGGGATCCGCATTTGATGCAAAGTAAGTTTCTTAAATGGGTATCTATGTGCAGCTTGAGCTCGACGAAGAATCTAAAGAACGTTTTAACTTTGACGAAGAAGATTTTTTGCGTTCACGGAAGGGGAGCTTCCAACATTTGGCAGAACATCTCAAGAGAGTTGAGATCGCCGGTTCCGAAGCCCATAGTTCTGGGTCGAAATATCTGCACGCCCTGATTAAGTTTATTCTTGGCGATATACCCTTGTGCTGGAGAAGATGATTATCAAGGCTGATCAGTGCACGCAACATGGACAAGAAAGTCTTCAAGCCGATGTTCTTTCAGAACTACTGGGTGTGAACCACAATTTGCTGTTCTATGGAAGAGCTTCCTAAAATGCTTTAGTTATTATCACAATCGGGGTTTTTTAAGTGGCAGGGGTATGTTGCCCTGGGCACCACTTTGCTCATTCCTATTCACTCTCTTTTGACATTTAAGTTGTATATAAACTATGGCACTGTTTGGTTTTGAGCATGTACCTAATTTATAATTCTTTCAAATTTAGTTTAGTTGTGAGTATGAATCTCTTAAGGATGACGTTAATGTTAGTGTTTTGGATTATCAGCATATGAAAAGGTGTTTCTCGAGATATTGCTCAGCTATCTCTTCTTTTTCTGGCAAAATAGAAAACTTAGAGATATTTTATTTATCTGCACTATTAGAAGATTAAGCAAAGTCCTGGGTATTGGATATGCATTTTGGAAATCTTAATGTATTTTTGCGTAACAGCATGGACATCATTACAATTTGATTTTAGTTTCGGCGCAACCCTTTGTTTCCAAGGGAAG
Organism: Syzygium syzygioides; assembly: GCA_031216285.1. Classification (NCBI taxonomy): domain Eukaryota; kingdom Viridiplantae; phylum Streptophyta; class Magnoliopsida; order Myrtales; family Myrtaceae; genus Syzygium; species Syzygium syzygioides. The sequence goes on along the minus strand of CM062245.1, from coordinate 18,370,946 downwards.
CAAGCCCTTGCACCGTTAGAAACTTTATAATTAAGCGGTCCCCCATTTGATTTCGAAGATGCAAACTTGGAAGCACTTCTCTGCTGTCCAGAGGATGATGAACTGGAATTTTAACCTAACCTTATTTGTGGTTTGATTTGGTTCGAGGGGCATTTCTTTCCCGACTAGAATGTTTGCGAACCGATCTAAATCATATTTCATGGTCCGGTTTGGTTCAACTTTTTCAAGACCAAAACAAACTATGATATCAAGCCATGTTTGTTTCCCTCAGTCTCGGTTCGCTCCGAAACATAATTTGCTTTTGTTGGATTTGAATTTGTGTCAAATGATGGCAGTACAAATTTGTTCCCTTCGACATCCATTAAGCCTAATCAAGCCTCATTATGTTTGCCCCTACTCTCTGCCCCAAACAGAAGGATCCTAACGGCAAAAGACATGCACCCGGCAATAGAACAGTCTTTTGTTGTTTCTTATTCCAAAGGTCTTCATTAAACGAGGCAAACTTAAGCACTGGCTAATTAGTGGACAGAGGACGACAAACGGCAAGACAGCGCGGGAAAATTAAGTTGAAATCCCAGGAATTGTTGTATTTTGCTATTACATGTTTGACACTAAAAAAATGACTAACTATTGATTAATATTGACAAATAGCAAATTCAGTCGATAAGAGCAAAGTTTAATCAAAGCAGAAATCATCTATGAACACAACAATTGGCAAGCTATAAGATTCATCGATAGTGCAAGATGTCGATACAACAAGATGATGAGATTAGTGCAGAGATTATCAGAAAAATTCTTCATTTGTCGATAATTTGTAGGAGATAGATCGACAAAGTCATTGAGAGCAAGCAAATGTAGATTTTGGCCTCGTGTTGAGGCAGTTTCATTAGTGAACAAAACAAAGGTTTGTCAATACATCAATTGAAGACTACAATGGATTGTCACGAGCGCACAATTGCTAGATGATTATGCCTAGAGTCTCGAGGTTCGTAACTTCTTGAGGATAATCTAGACTCTTGAAAAGCATAATTGCATATCTATAATTGTAAATAGTGCTAAGATCTTATCTGTGGATTAAAAATCCATAATGGTTCATAAATAACCGCTACTGGTGGGATCAATCATGGAACATCTATTCTTGCTCACTTACTTCCTCTCGGTTTTTCTACTGCGGCAAGTCTACAAAGCGTTGTGTATGGAATTATTGTTGGGGGAGAAACTAGAGCTTCTTTACCATTTATTGAGCTAGGAGTACAACAATTAAATTATTGTTGGGCCAGATGCATTTTTGGGGATTGGACGAGGGCCTATAGTTATAAGTTCCCGCCTAAACCGATTAGGCTCAAACCATGCTCCTTGTGAGGAGTACAGCACAAGTGAGGAACACTCTTTAAAAAAAAAATACGACGAAGAGAGAAAGCTCAAGAAAAAAAAATAAAATTTTAAGTTGGGCAAAAAATAGAAGATGACTTGGACCGAAATTATTCGGTTGGGGCTAAAGTTAATATACACCTATTAAATAATCAACATAAAGTTCCTTAGAAGTGTCAAATTCATCCAAAGAAAAAGACGAAATTCCAACAATCCAACTTTGGTAGAGCATAACTTTTAATCCGAATATAGTCACGAGCCCATGAGTATAATACGAAAAGCTCATTATGAGCCTCTTGCCACAGGGCCAAATGTTGAAGGCCATTTTCGGCCTAAAAACCACTTTTTTGACATGTTTCGGTCAATATTTTCAAACTCACACCATGTTTCTCATTTTTATATTTTAATCAACTAATAAATTCAATTGAAGAATTAAATGTTTTTATTCTTTGAAATAAGGCTTCGTTCGTTTGGCGGAAAATATTCTCCTTTTGGAAAATATTTTTCCGGAAGTCATTTTCCTGAAAAATGTTTTTCTCGAATACAATTTTCTAGTATTCGGCTAAAATCTGAAAAAGTTTCGGAAAATATTTTCTGGTGTTCGGCGATGGCGGCGGCCGGTGCCGGCAACTAGCGGCCGGCAACTAGCGGCCGGCCCCGTCAAATGGCGGCAGGCGGCCGGCGACCGGCGACGGGTGGGGGGCGGCCAGCAGGCAACAGCGGCGGCGACCTGTGGCCAACAACAGTGCATGCAATTAACTTCCTCTCTCACGGAAAATATTTTCCCTCCCATGGGCAATTTTACTTTCACTTTGAGGGAAAATAATTTCCTCAAAACAATGAAGGATTTGGGGGTGGGGAAGGAAAAACATTTTCCGCCTCCGAACACCGAAAATGCGGAAAATGTATTTTGGAAAAATATTTTTCCGGAAAAGAACACAACCTAAATGTCACAATATTTCGGCTGGACTAGACCATTTGGAAGTCCGAAATTTTGGCCCGGCCTAAACATAGACATGAAAACCGCCCATACACTGAATAAGCCATTTTCAGGCTCATTCAGGCCGCCCGGTCCAAGTTTTGAGCCCTAAATTTTCATTTGCATCTTTAATGGGTGGGCCTAGGCTATCATTTTGGCTAGATTTGAGGGCCCAACCTGGGCCCGTTCATTAATCACCTCTGATCATGAGAAAAAGCCTGGAGGACAGATGAACATAAATTGAAATAAATAAATAAATATAATAAAAGAAGCAACTAAGTTTAACAACTGCAGAATCGGCTGAGTACAGGGATTTCTCATTTTCATACTTTTAATGAAACATGGAAGACAACTGGTAAAATTTTATTAACCTCAGTTGCATGAATATGATGGGATAGTAATTGTAAACTCGCAAAAGTTAACATGGTTCCTTAATTATCTCATTTAATTAGGGTCAATTTTAGATAGATATGAGGGCGCGATAGTAATAACGGAGAGATTATTGATTTAGAAGATAATATAGATTGATGAAAAAAAAAAGACGGCAAAAGCAATCGCGTACCCCATGCGCGTGCACAAGGGCTAATTAGTAATTATCAAGAAAGCCGGTAGTCCCTGTAAAGCGAATCGAGCTGAACCAAAGAAAAATACCGGTTCAGTTCAATTTAATATAATGGCTTGAGCTTTGAACCGTCGTTTTGTTGTGTTGTTGTTGTCGATGCCCCAACCCGTGACCGGACTTGCTCTGATAAAGTATGCAGAAAAGGAAATCACATTCACAAATCCGAAGGTTGTACAGTTAGTTATGCAAAAACGGCCTGCTTACAAGCGACTTGCTCTAATAAAGGCTTCCCAACTTCGTCCAGAGATCCTCCGCCGTCTACTCAGAGTTCACGTTCACCAAGGGGCTATTAGCAAAATATAGCCATATTAGGCTTCACTCCTTCTGATGGCTGCTGAGTCCATTCCAATTCAGTGGACGTGGATTCCTTCGTCCTCTCCTTGGGACTTTCCTTAGGTTTTAACATCTTCGATCGAGTGACACATATCTCTGTACACGAACTTCTCTACTTCAATCCGTGATTGACTAGCCGACATCTTCCCAAGATTCGATTTTTTCAGATCTTGCTTGACCAAGAAACACTAACCTCAAACCTTACTTTGATACATAATGTTACGATTAGGCGCACAAACACAATGAAATAGAGAGTAGAGATGAGAAAAGAAAAATTGAGATACAAGGCTTTATTCTGATTCACCATTAAACCAAAGCTATATCCAGCAAATAATTTAACTATAATTAGCACCTCCTACCTCTCTCTTTTTTATAAGAGAAAAAGATTATATATAGGTAGCACCGTAGCTATTCATTGGCCAAAATCCAAATTACCAATATTTTACGAGCCCAAACTCTAAAAGCCCTTTGGCATCGCGGTGGTAGCCCCTGTGCCTTCTTATTGATGAGGAGTTAAACCATGCCCCCATATCCCTAAGGTTAATTTGTGTCGATGACCATGTGATTGGAACACATTATCTATCAGATCCAAATCAGACATTTAATCACTCAGCCAACCCATTATAATTTATTGTGCCCATCTACTTCACAATTAATCTTTTAGAGGAGATGGAGAATTATATAGCTGTGAAAATGGGAGCTTCACCTTTTGATAAAGTCGTTTGATGAATGCTGCATCTTCACAACTGCAACTGCCTCATCCAGTTTTGATGTGTTGCAATTCTAAAATAAGTACTGCCAAGTACACCAATTAAAGCATTTCGTGGCACAATTACAACATAATACAGCTACAACACAATTAATAAGGGGCAAATTGTCTGAAAAGTCCTAAACCTATTGCACTTTTATCAATTTAGTTCGAAATCTTTCAATTTTGCTAATCAAGTCCTAAATCTTTTCATGTTTTGCCAATTGAATTCATCCGGCAAATTTTAGCAGGAAATTATTGACATGAATGTCAACAGTTCTACATGACATGACCAGCGCTGAAGTGGATAGTTTTAATGATATTTTAGTATTTTTTTTATTTTTTTTATTTTTATTTTCCTTTTTTCCTTTGGTTTTTTTTGTGCTTTTTTTATGTGCCGGCAAGGGTCATCGGCGACCTCGCTGGCCTCGAAGGCCTTGGACAAAGCCATCGTGATAGCGAGCGAGGTACATGTCGATTGAGGGCGACACGTTGGGCGACAAGCTCAAGTCAATTGATTATGAGGTCAGGTTTAAGGCTACCAGCGACAGAGGGTTAGTTTGCAAGATGATGAGAAAGTACAACATGACGGAGGATGCCTCACATGCAACCAGTGGGGCTATGAAGCCCTCGCTAGGGCCATTGTGGCCTCGCCTATTGCAAGCGAGAGCGCAAAGGCTGTTGCTAGATTTGGGTGAGGGCCGCCTCACCCGCGGCTGGCAGGGCCGCGAAGGCCCTTGCCCATGGTCAGCGAGGGTTGCCAGGGTATAGAAAAAAATAACAAAGAAAAAAGAAAAATAAAAATACAAAAATTCCAAAATAATATTCAAATATATTTTAAAATTATTCATGTCGATATTGACCGTGCTATGTAGGAAAGCCATTGTACATTTCAGCAATTGTCGGTCAAAACTGGCTGGATGAACTCAATTGGTAAAAAGTGAAAAGATTTATGAATCAATTGGTAAAAAATTATCTAACAAAAAAATTGGCAAAATCGAAAAGTGAAAGACTGAAATAGCAAAAATATAATAGGTTTATGATTTTTTTGACATATCTTCCCCAATTATGGCTATACCAAGTAGATACTACCCTCGAAGTATATGCGTGCTTCTAGTTTGAAACTTAAACACGTACGTTTGAGAATTGACTCCTTTGTTGCTCACATTACTAAATATCGCTTTGGTAAGAACGACATAATACTTGAGTACAATAATACCTTGCTTTTAGAGATGACTGGAAGCCGTTTAATCAACGACACCTTCCGATATATTTTTTCTAATAGTTACCGAAGAACAAACATTTATACCGCGTGAAAGTGACATAAACATAGCGATACAGATCTATCATTTCACAGATACAAGCTTGAAAGACATTTATGGGACTGATACCCTAGCTTTCTGCAGATACATCATGGACCACGGAAAAACACGAGAGACTTCTCAATTCAACGTAAACATCTCTGAACCTCGCACACTCTCCAAACGTTGTACATGCAGATTTTGGCCTTCCACTATAAGGCAAAGAGTTAAATGGTAGTGATCGTTGAGTTGGTGCGTCAAGGGAAAGCCCACAAAGATTAACGAAGAAATTATAAAGACAAATATAAAATAGAAAGATGTCAGGTAGTCATGGCTGCGGGCCGGTTTCGGCCCGGTCAAACCCGAGCCCAGCCCATTGACCGGGCCCGCGGTTTGGAACCGGAACCGGCCCGTGCCCTACGGGCCCGGTTCCGTTCCCGAAATTTTGGAGCTGGCCCGGAACCACCGGTTCCGAGCCCGGTTCCACAAAAAAAAAAAGCTGCAGTGCAGCAGACTGGCAAGGCTGGCCTCGCCCGACGCCGGCGAGGTCGAGCCTCACCAGATCTGGCGAGGGTTCAACCTCGCCGGCGTCGGGCGAGGCCGGCCTCACCCGTTGTGTTTTGTATACCTGTTGTGTTTTGTATAACGAGTACTTTGAGAATTGAATTATCTAAATAAAATACCCGAGACACTCGTTAGTAGTAAAAATAAGAAACATTCCGAGTGATGAAGGATCAAGACCGATATCTATGATAACTTTTCTTACCCACGGCTTCCTTTTATATTCTCAGTGAAATTAATTCAATTTGACAGCTCAAAAAGGAAAAAAAAACTAAATAAAATGAAGGAAAGTCTTCACTCTTCAGTGTCCTGAAGAGGAGAACGGTGCCCGTTCAACAAGACCAACTCCATGATTAAATAAAATCAATCAAGAGACGAAGAAGCAACATGCTTGAACTTAAATCAGAAACCTCGGAGTCAATTCAACTCCGAAGATAGTTCCATGACATGTGATGCACCCAAATGTCATCAATGCGCCGGAGAAACTCCTTCAATAAGATTCCGTTCAATAACATCATTTGTAAATTCTAAATAAAGATGATACAATCGGGTAATCTTGTACCCGCTGATCGGGTACATCGATGCGATTTATCAACAATGTCAGCTAATTATGACCGTCAAAGTTCTAGTAACGTACCATCTCTCAAAACTACATCACAACTATACCTAGTCATTTGCTATTGGATTTGTCGATAGTAAAATTTGTGTTTCATGATAACATATAAACAGTGGGAAAAGTACCAAAAAAATCCTAAATCTATTGCATTAATATAAATTCAATCTTGAACATTTCAATTGGACCAATTTAGTTCTAAACCTTTTTACATTGGTATCAATTCAGTCCATCTGACCAATTTAGGTTAGAAATCACTGATGTTGATGCCAGCTATCCTAAATGGCACTGCCGGCGTTGACGTAGATAAATTTTAATAATTTTTTGAAAATTTTAATAATTTTTTCTTTTTTTTTTATTTCCTTCTTCTCCTTGAGGCAGTGGCAGGTCCCCGGCTATGGCCGGCGACTAGCCATAGGCTAGGGTCAGGACAAGCCACAAGCTAGGGCCGGCAACCAGCCATAGGCCAAGGCTGACGAGGGAGAGCGCTGGATCCTCATATCCTAGGTGAGGGTGGCCCTTGCTGGCTTGGTCGAGGCCGAGGAGGGTCTAGCCCTCGCCCGATTCGATGAGGGTCCAACCCTCGCTCGATTCGATGAGGGCGGTCCTTGCCTAGGTTGTGAGGGTCCAGTCCTCGCCCTCACCCTCACCCTCGCTAGCGAGGGATACGACGCCCTTGCCGGCCCTAGCCTGTGGCCAATGACCTGCCATAGCCCCTAGGAGGAGAAGGAAGAAAAAAAAAGAAAAAAAAAAGAAAACATATTCAAAAATTCAAAAAAAATATTGAAATATTATTAAAATTTGCCACATCAGTGCCGGCTGTGCCATGTAGGATGGCCAGCGTCCACGTTAGCAATTTCCAGCCTAAACTTGCCATATGGGTTTAATTGGTATCAAATGCAAAAGGGTTTATGACTAAATTGATCAAATTGAAAAGTTTAAGACTGAATTTGCATTAATATAATAGATTTATGACTTTTTTGGTACTTTTCCCTACAAACAGCTAGATGCCCCTTATAAAATCTAAAAGGAAATGGCAATCTACCATTGATAGCAAAATTGTTAGTTCATTGGTAACTTACAAATAATTGACTAGACTCACAAATTGCGGGTCACCTTTTACGGCCCTTTCATTTACCATCGATTCCAAATTTGCTGCTCACATTATATATTTACCACACACGGAACAAATTGCTTCAATTTTAGAAATCTACCAAATCAATATATGGACTCAATGCCAAGCTGCTTGAAACATCCTGCAATTTTGTTAGTCCATCCAAGTATATCCGTGTGACGTGCTTCCTACGATCGTCCTATAAACATTCGGAAATCGTAATTGATGGTCTCTGTTTTGCAGCAAGAGACGGAGAGTGACAAATGACAATAGACTAACTAAGAGGGCTGGTTACATGTCGAGAGTTGCAGAATCTAATGTACAGCAGTATTATACAATATGGAGAAAACAAAATCTTCACTCCATACAAGTCCTGGAGGAACAGAATGACAGGCCTTTCTTTCATCAACTAAAAGGACCTTGTTGCGCAGACGAAAAAATCTGAACTGAACTTGTAATAAAACTCTCAGAAATCACAATCGAGGCTGCAAGGTGCGGTGGGCTTTCTTTTCAAGGTTGACAAAAAGGGCACTTCAGTCCCGTCAAAGGCCCTTCCGTTTCGCTCTAACCACAGCATCCACATAATGCAATGCTGTGTATCACATCACATCTCAGCTTATCAGTAATATTATCTCAGCTTATCTTCACCAGCGCCCTTGATCTTCTACTCACACATCGTCCTGAAGAAGCTCCAAACCGAACTCACCCTATCCAATCCCAGAGTGATCTGAAGAAATGTTGATTCTGAATTATGAAATAATTATCTATTAGGAACGTGAGCTACCATTCAGCAAATGGACACCTAATAATCTAAATATGTTGAAGTAACACAATCTCCTCAATTGACTTACTATCAATCAAAGTACCGACTACTCAGTATGACACTAATAGCAAGTAATGGCTCATTCAATCATGGATAGTTGTTGGCATATGACGAATTTCATACTTGCAGGAAAATTGCTTATGTATTCACGCATCACATGCATGTTTTCACTTTTAGTTTTATGGAAATCTTAATGTGAACATGATACTATATCATGCAAGGAACTGTGTGCCTAAAAATATACAAATGGGGACGTTTTCAACTGCCACCTTGTCAATTCAATATGTTGTGTTACTTATTAACTAAACCATCTTTCAGTTACTAATTGGCTTTCATGTTTCCTCTCACAGTTTTATTTTACGCAGTGGATGTCTGACTCTATCATGAGAATTAAATTCTCAAAAGAATCCTTGATCATGAAAAACTTTGGAAAACGAGTATCCTCAATGAAACATCAAAACAACAAACTTAGACAATTTGGATATGCTTGCTTATGCGATTGGTTCAACAATTACATCTAAAGATAAGATATGATTTTCAAACTGTGTTTAAACACAATTTAGACCAATGTGGCATAGTTTGCATGAAATAACAAAAGTTCACTTGGGGCAACTGATTGGGTATGACATGTCTGAACACATCCCTAGTTTTATAGGCACCAGGTTCTCCTAGAAGGTTTGGAGACACAGAACTATAAAAGTACTAGCATGTACATTCCTATGCCTCAAAAATTTACCAAGTCCTGCTTGGTTAATCCATCAACTTGTAGATCTCTGTTTTTTGCAAATAGTTTTTTATCTCAACAGAAAAAGAACTGCTATAGTTTTTTTTTGGTCAAAATTGCTATAGTTGGTTCATGCTGATGGTTTATAGATCAATGAGGAATCATACAATGCATTAAACCATATACTTCAATACCAACTACATCTTCATAGTCCATGTGATGATTATTTCTTGAATATCATTGTTACCCAGAAGAAGCACAGATTAAGTAGAGTATGACAATGGGAAAGAGAAATGTTGCAGTAATAAAATAGATAAAAAAGAAATAAAGAAAAACAACAAAGTTTGAAATATTCAACTTGGAAAGACTGTTGAAAATAAGGTCTACCAATTGTAGTTACAGAGAAAAAGTGCAGTACTTACCTTGGAGAAAGAAATAAACTCCAACCTATTTCAATTGGAATCAGAGCAGCTTGCTGTTAAGATTGCAACATGCATCAACCATCACATTGATATTGGTACGGACAATCACAGTGCCCCTAACATGACCCCCCACGTCGCAACATGCATCAACCACCACATTGAATGTTACAAAAGTCTATTTCCTTAATTTCCAGACTTGCGCACTTTGATAAGTCCGGCATCCTGTTAAGAGAATAGCATTCCGACATAGAAAACCTTCTCAATTGTGATGCTCGTTCAAGACCGTCAAGGTTCTTAATGTTGCAGTGAGATATCTTCAATACTTGCAGGAGCCTTAGGTTTCCAAGACCAAGAATTTCCGATGCATTGCAGTCACAGAACTCCAATTCTTAAAGAGTTTCCAGATTATAGAAATCCAACCTCTCGATCTAGCAATTCTTGAGAAGCAGTTTTGATAAGCTTGAGGGAAGTTGTGGGAGGTCTAGCAAGTTTATGCAGGAAAAATTAAATTTTTTAAGGTGAGTAAGAGCATTAAAATCTTCTGGTAGACTAGTTACATTTGGAAGGCACAGCATTAGGGTTTCTAAGTTGGATAAACTTGATATCCAGGCAAAGCTTCAGCTTGGGACAGCTCAGAGGAAGATATCGTCTCCTCATCGGGATCATTAACTAATTCCAAAACTTTCAAATCTCTCAGATATGAAAGACCCTGAACTATCCTCATGATTTTGGTTCCCTAGCGCAAACTCACTAAACTAGATGGAAATTTTGGTAGAATCTGAAGTTCGTCAAATTGGAGCAAGTGGATTGTCCAGAGATGAAAAAAGCTGACAAATGCTCTCAGGTAGGCTAAAAATCAGGGTAAACAATAACTTCAAGATTCTCAAAGATGATAACCCCGATAAATCACACGGAATTTTCCAATTCAAAGGGTAGCCAGAAATTGTTATGACTTCCAACTTCTCTAGATTTTCATTATCTTTAGGAAACTTTCTTATGCGAGTTTTCTTCATTCTTGGCACCTCAAGTCTATCCAAATTTTTTTATCGATTCTGGCAATATCTGAATTCTGGTGTTTGGCAGATCCATTTTCTGTAGTGACGTAAGCTTCCCAATGGAGTCCGGAAGTGCAGTCATCCGCTGAGAGTCTCTTAAAGACAGCTCCACAAGTCCCTCCAACAACTTAATAGAATTTGGGAGTCCTGTGATAATGGCTTTATCCAATGCAAGATATGATAGAGAACTTAAACAACCAATAGACTTGGATATTTCAGCCAAATTTTTTGCAGCCGGAAGCACTAAGAGTTTTAAGTTGTTGGATAGAACCTCTTAAGAAACGAAGGTGACATATGGAAGTTTGATCAACCAGAAGCTCTTCCAAATTATCCAAGGAACCCATCTCTTCCGGCAGCAGGGCAATCGGAGTGGACTTCATGTTCAGAGACCTCAAATATTTCAAATTACCAGTGGATTTGTCAATAAGTGACCAATGAGAACATTGTTCAAGAATCAGTCATTCTAATTTGCTGCCAGCTGGGAAGCGTGGCATTTTAGATAATTGACCGCAACCAGTTAGGTCCATAACTTTCAATTTGTTTGCCTCCTCTGCAACAAAGACAAAAGAGATTCAGTTTCCATTAGCTATTTGTCACAAAAAGTTAAAAAAAGGAACTTGTCTTATACTTCCAGTATTTGTGTTGAACCTTCCCAGTCATCTGCCACTGTGCTCCAGCATAGATCAAGAATGACCAAGTTCTCTAGGTTCAAAACAAGAGGCTCAGAGCTCTTATGGCAACCTCACCAATGAAGCCACCTCAATTCTAAAAGAAAACTGGTAAAGTTTCCTCTCATATTAGTTCAATCCAAGTTTAGGAACCTTAAATTCAATAGCACGCCAAATTCCTCAGATGTGAAACAGTCAGCAGATACTTTGTCAAAGGCGAGACCAAGGGCTTGAACATTTGGAGTACCCTACCAATTTGAAAGTAAAGGTAAATGAATAGGAATTGAACTTTGCCATAGAAATGCCCGCGCAAAGTTGAATAACTATGTAAAATGAATGACAATAATAGGAGCTTCGACATATCTGTTATACTTGATGGGGTAGAAACTTTATATGAAATATCAAAGGAATGTTAATTATACACCTTCAACTAATGCCTCCAGAGTTAAAAAAAGTAAAAACCAGCAAAACCATGTTGAGTTGATGGCAGCAACTAGCGAGGATGATCTCCTGCAACGTATAAAATATACAAGGACATCAAAGAGCATCTAAGCCAATCAAAGCACTCTTTGCAAAGACAATTGATGCAAAACCCCAAAGTTGGACAAACTATCTCTCTTATTCATCTTGAACGAGAGACATGACCGTGAGTTAGCATTTTGGTCACATATTTTTATTTTTGCGAAGAAGTTTGAAAAGTAGATCTTTATAATTGTATCTTGGAAGCAAAGTACAAAGGTCTTATGAGCTCTCCTAGAGCTCAGAATCAAATCTTATTATGTTATGCACCACCCGATACAGTAAAAGACAGACACATCAGTTTCTGGATTGCAACTTGGAGGTGTTGGAAAAATTGGTCAAATGTCCCAATGCCAAAGCAGAAGCTAGTTCTGAAGACCTGGGATTTCCCATTTGATAGGATGTTGCCCACTGTTAGAGGTCCTAATGAAGTTCAAAATGGTACTGGTGTCATGCTTTATGCTGACAATGCCAAAGTGAGTGAGTTTGCTGTGGATGAAATTCTACTTCTTATCATCAGATGTAGCCGAGAAAGTATTCGATCTGCATGGTGAGCCCTCAAAGTACATTCTTTTATGTGTACAGGACAGTTGAGAAACAGCTAGAGACATTTTCTCACCGTGAGAGATAGAAGGTACTTATATACTCACGAAGGTTGTCATATGTCTGACGCAATGCTTTGAAATGGTAAGCATAGCCATGATGTCCTCCTTCGTGGCCCAGATGCCAGATATGCTGAACTGGTTTGGCTGGGGTACCTGGGATGCTTTCTATACAGACGTCACAGCTGAGGGTGTGAAGCAAGGATTAGAGAGGCGCTACTGACACGAAATATTATTGAATTCGGTTTACTAAAATAGTGACAAACTTTCAATGGTCATAAATTAGTGGGACTCAGGTACAAGGTGGTTGGCCAGTTTGATTACCCAATACGATTTTAGCATACCACTCTACTTGGTAAACAACCCTTGTTAATTTTCCTTGATATCTCTAGTGGCATCGAATTCAGAGTACAGGTTCTCATATGAGTTGAAAGTTATTGACATCAACTTGCAGCTTCGAGAAAGATGGAGTGCCTCCCAGGTTTGTCATAATTGATGATGGATGGCAATTTGTTGGCATGGATCCCGCCAGCAAAGACAGCACTGCTAAGGAAGTGGCAGAATAATTTTCACTTTCTGCAGTTTTGGCTGCGAATGCATTTGGTTGACACTCAGTGTCTTTGTTGTATCAGCTTTGTAAACCGATTAACCATATCAAGGAGAACCATGAGTTCCAGAAAAATGGCCAAGAGGGTAGTAGAGTTGACGATCCAGCATTGGGCCTTTGTCACATCGTCACTGAAATCAAAGAAAAACATGCCTGGAATTATGCATGTGCGATATATAGATTCTGCCTCAAACTCAGCTCAATTAAGTAGTTGCTCCAAATTCTAATGCCAGAAACTTGTCCCTAAAATTTTAGGGATGCGTATGTGTGGCATGCAGTCACAGATTACTGGGGTGGTGCTAGGCCTGGTGTTGATGGAATGAATATTATGAGTCCAAGATGGCGTACGTACCCTGTCTCATCTCCAGGAGTTCAATCAAATGAGCCTCAATATGCTCTCAATAGCATCACCACTAATGGCCTTGGCCTTGTCAATCCTGAGAAAGTCTTCAGCTTTTACAACGAACTCCACTCCATCTTGCTTCTCCTGGAATTGATGGTGTTAAAGTCGATGTTCAGAATATCCTGGAACATCCAGGGCAGGCCATGGTGGAAAAGTGAAACTTGCTAGGTTCAATCCGGTTCGGTCTGGTTCCCGGATTGGACCGGGACTGATGCACACCCGTAGAGCGGCTAAAAGGTCACAACTCTCAGTGGTCCTTTGACACTCCTGCAGCCTTCCACTTCCAAACCTCCAAGTTGAGATTTGCTCTGAATTCTTTGCTTGGTGGGAAAAGTGTGGTCCTCCTCGAATTAGCTTATACGTAAAGTTGGATCACTATCTTCACATGCTTGGTATCACCAATCAAATGGCGATCACAACATAACATACAAATTGATTCAACAATTAAAGAGGATAATAATCAGTTTCCTAATGGTTTCATACTGATGAAACAGATGCATACATCTGAAATGTTCAGATATTATATGTTGATAACAATGGATCAGAAGGGACGCCTAACTTTCTTCCTCACATACTATCTCTTAGGGTACAAGGAAACTTCTGCACAAACTTCGCACTCAAAGATAACCTCAGATGTTCTTACTGACTAATTAAGCTAGCCAGCTGTATCATCACCAAGTTTCTCAGATTCTCTGGAAGGATATCAACGTTTAGCTGAACAAGAACAGTCTTAGTACAAACCAGAAACAGGAATCATGAAACTATCGAGTTATGGAGGAAAAGAAATGCACAGAGAACAGATCTGGCAAACAAATATTCAGATAATTTGCATTTTATGCACACTTCATTAAAAGTATGCCTTCTGTTCTGCACATACTTGAATTGAAGCATGAAGGTCAAATTAAAGTAGGATGGACCAATGCTCGTGGAAGCATATAAGAAGGAAATTCTGTAATTGCTCTCATTCGCCACGACATCCTCACAGACTTACCTCAAGCGCAAGACTGGCCAGGACTTTGCCATTTAACATGGTGGTGTGGGCATCAACTACCGTAATTCCCAGTGATTTCATCCCCTCCATCATCCTAGAAAGCCATCATCCTTGCTTGTTCAACAATAATATCTTGACCAGAAAATCTCGTTTTCCAATTTGGTTCACCTCCACATGCGCCTGAAATCATTACTTCCACAAAGTCAAGGCCCGATACGAAACTGACATGCTCAGTCCACATTTTATGAGGAACAATGAGATAACAGTTGAGCTTCAAGCTTGACTTTGTTCACCTCCGTGTCCATCTTTGAGTCAAGACAGGAAGACTCTGCGTTATCGCATTGTTTGGCCAAGCTTTTGCCACGTTCCTCCTTGAGGTTTCTCTCCTCCATTTGTAAATCCTTAATGTAATCAACGGCGTCCCCCAGGACTGAATTCTTGTCCATCTAGTCAATACAGGGAAGGATGGATATTCATATTCTTCAAGTAAAATAACAAGCAACATGACTATGAAAGAATTTGTTATTGCATGTAATTCTTAAGGGATGACAATCTTCAAGCGTGTGCTTTCCTGAATATAATTTATGCTTGTGTCAAATAGAAATTGATGTCAACCAGAGGAATTCCTCAATACTGCAACACGCAGTGAAAGACTGCATGAAAGAAAACAGCTTTGAATGCCAAACAAAATGGATTACTTTCCAGAGTAAAGCAACGAAAGTTCAGTGGACCTTAGATATCTTTGGGACAAGTGAACGGAGAGTATGGATCCGGTCCCTATATATTGTCCTCCTCTCCTGCTCTGCGATCAGTCTCTTTGAGCGGCATTCACCTCCTTCCTGTTTGTGAATGGCTTTACCCTTTGCAGCCGCAGCACAACCTGAGAAATTTGGCTGCTCTGATAAACTTTTAGAATCTTTGAACCTCGTGGATCCAATAACAGACTGCTTCATGACTCCAGCTTGGTAAAGATATCCCAATGATCCTTCAGGATTTTTGCTACTTTGTGTTCCTATCAGAAGTTGTTGTAGTCCAGAGTCCAAACTCGAAAGGTGGGGTGGCAAAAGACAGGCAATCAAGTACTCTTGGATCAGGAATTCGTTGGTGTTTATATCCTAGAGCCCAAGATTCATGGCTTCTTTGAAGAATTGACCCCAATGAATGATCATTTCTATTATGTGGGGTTCTTTTGGTATCTGACGAATTTGAAAGTAAATAGTCACATTTGCAACTTTTGAGCAAACAAGTAGAATAACATGCAAGAGCCGATGCTACTTTTGAAGTGCATCTTACAAGCTTTGCGGTGAAGAGCTCAACAATGCTGTGACCAACGGGGACCAGAACGATTGTTCCAGTGCAGTCCTGTCAAAAGTTTCTTCTACTCTTAATTTTCAGATATAATCACACAAAGAAAGGGTAAACCACACGATGCGAGTAAACACCGGCATGGAAGTTCAAACACACAATCACATAATTGAGTAGATACATAGTATGAGGCAACAACAATGCACACGTTTCAAGCAATCTAATGCATTGTTCTGTTGATTGAATGTTTATCGAGTTACAGAGCACACAATCATGAGGACTACGAGCTCCAGAGTTTGCAATACAGCATTGTTACTTGACTTGAGATTCCACTTGTGAAGCTAAATCAAACATTCCCGTGTCCTGACAGTAGGTACTAAATGACAGCAAGGGACCAGTGTGTCAACCAAAGGGATAGAATTCATAAGGCAATAATAATAGCCCGATCTTCAGCAACTTTGTCCGAGAAATTCAAGAGGCAGCAATGCCGAAATATGCAATGACCGCAAGGAGGGCATTAAGAACGGATCACCTGAACGTCCGAGGCGCTTGTGTTGTGAATCCACTTGGACTGGATCGAATTCATCACATCTACATAATTCCTATCCAAAGACACCATAAATTTTTCTAATGTTCAGTGACTGAAGAGACTCAATCAAACGATTCCATTCTTCGTTTCTAAAAATGCAAAGCGACATTTACCAAGAAGTGAGAAGTGTAGGGTAAAAGGTCAGGCCTTTGCAAGCTCTTGTCCTCATCGGGTGCTGATCACCAGGTCTCTGCAAGGCACAGTAGTTAAATGGTCGAGCTCTTCTTCTTGCCCATCCAATTTCCATCCCGCAGCAACACCCAACATTTTCAAAGATCCTACAAAACTAATATAAAAAAAATGGGCAATGAAAGGGTAGCCAAAAACAAAAAACTACTCTCTCAATTTATCTAGAACTTTAAGATTTTCATTTGAGTACCCATTTAAATAATCATGAGTTAATAAATGGGCTTAAGACTCATTTTGACAAGTTTAACGCAAAAACACGCGGTGAGTGTGCGTACACGAAGGAGGTATCGAAACGCTTCCACATGTTCATGTAATCCCATCCCACTAGAGGTCTAAGCTTTTCCACCCATTTTTGAAGAGTATTCATCGTTGGGAAGAACTATTAAGTACTTCTGCGAAGCTCTCACTGTTCCTTTGTTGTTTGTTGTTTATAAAGTTGGGGGAGTTGGGAACATTTTATAACAGAAGAGCTTGGTTTTGTTGCGACTACAGGAAAGAAAGAAGTGGAAAGCTGAAGAAAGTTAAAGTCTTCCATACGGATCAATAATTAACTGATTTCTGTTCTTAGAGCTAAGAAAAAACAGAATAGTTGACATTCTGTTAATTCAGTTGTACAGATTTGTTTCTTCTGTTAGTTTAGTTGTTCAGTTGTATTTTCTGATATATGAGCAGTAAACTCGAGCGTTATTTTTAGCTTATGTACTATATAAACAGTAAGATACACAAGAGAGAGGTTAAGCTCTCAGATGAAGTTTTGTATGAAGATTTTCTGCATAAACTGATGAATAGAAGTTCAAATTCTTCAACTATAGATTTCGTTTCTCCTTTCTTCCATTTCTCAAGCTTTTCGCAGGTTTTATGTTTTTCCTCTTTATTCTCTCAAAGATATCAGCAGAAGGGGAAATCTCACAGACACAGCCGCAGGTTGCACTTTCTTTGCTTCTTGTACTTTGAACGAAGTAGTTAGAAAGCTTATGATTGCAAGAAAGGGAGTACAATATCCTTGTTTTTTAAGACACCTTCCAAAACTTAGAAAGGTAAGTATCGAGAAAGGTTTTCCCATTCCTTTCTTAAGGGGTCTTATCTGCAGCACCTGTACCTCTAACTTGAAGCATTGAAATTAAAAAAAAAAAAAGATGCTTAAACTCCACCGCCAAGTGTTTAAACAAACAAAAACCTGTGCTAATTTGGGGTTGTTAGTCTCGGGTTTGATCTGGCTTATTTCACCAGGTTAGCAGGTCAATCTTAGTTTACCTGCCTTCCAAACCCAGTAAATTACTCTTTTTCTTCGATTAATTGATAACAAATTCGAAGTGTAACATAAAGTTGATAAACAATAAAAGAAAATTAAAATTCATATAGCCAGATTGGTATGTTCTCCTCTCATTGTTAAGACACCAAAACTATGTTTCTGGTTATATAATTAAATGCTCACAAGAATTTGGTATTATTAGCAATTTTTATGATACTTTAGGATGAAATTTCTATCTTGACTGCATGCTTCTTTTAGATATTTCCTCCGCCAGTCTTTTGCATTAGGGTGAGTTTTCTATTGGTTACTCATTTGATGTTGCAGTTACTAGGACGTGAGTTAGTATTGGACTAGTTATAATAGGTCAACAAACTGTCGATGGTTTGAACTAAAGCAAACTGAAAACAGAATGAAGTTATTGTTTTTTTGCTTGAAAAATTGACAACTGAAGATATTGGTTTTGATATGAACACTAAACACGCCTAATAATATAATTAAATGCTCATGACCTCACAGGGTTTGGATCGGTCTTTTTGGAGCACAACTCTTTGAAACGTTCCATAGAATTTACCTAATCTTAAAGGAAAATTAAATAATGATAATAATAATAAACTTTAGTCGGCAGAATTTACCCCATTTAAAAATAAAATTAAATATTAGACCTTACTAGTTATTACCAAAGCTTGAATAGTGAGTATTATTGAAAGGTTTTGACAATATAATTGGTAGAATTTTTATTTCCGTCGAATGTTTTATCAAATAACCACTTAAGTAAGCTCTTCTTTACTTATCTCAGTAAGTGATGTTAAACAAGAAATTTTGTTTAGGACAGAAATTTAAATCTTCATAAAATGAGAGAGTTTTATATTTATTGGGAAGAAAAGTATTTATAGAATAAGTGGAAAATTATATCAACCAATTTAGATCATGATTTTTGTCAATTTTGTTATACCGTCTCTATACATCAAAAAAAATACATGGACATTTTATGAAGGGTAAAGACAATGGATAATACCATCAAAAATCTCAAACTAATACATCCGTGCCATATTTACCACAAACTAATTTGTGTCCCAAAAAACTCATGACTTGCGCCATATTACTTTAAACTAATTTTTATATCACAAAAAATCTCAAATTGATACCCTTGTGCTGCATTTACCCCAAATTGGCGAACCCATGCCATATTTTCCCTCAAAATATGCTTGATTTACAATATTTGGGATAAATATGGCACATGTGTACTAATTTGGGGTAAATATAACATGAATGTATAAGTTTGAGATTTTTTATGACATAAATATTAGTTTGAAGTAATTGTGGCACATGTATACTAGTATGGGGATTTTAGTTTTATTAGCCCTAAAAGAATATGTAGTAATTTTGATTGCTTTTTTTTAATTTAATTTTACTTGTTTCAAAAGTAATGATAAGAGAGATCTATGGAATCTTGACACTCCTTTTAAATTTATATTAGATAAGAAATTCGTAGATCACTTATCAATCATCTTGATTATGATCAAATGAGAAAAGTAATCAATGAATCTATCCCATCGATAAGGAATACGACCACCCTAAGAGCTTGAGGGGGGTTGTATAAAAAAAACTTAGGCTCGTCAGGACGACGGTTCTCCTGACTGAAATTCATGGCCTAACCTCAATATACGAGCCACTTTAGACAACGTAAGTATGATGACTTTATTAAAGAGTCATTACTATTGTGTCGAATTTTGTCCATATATTTATATAACATTCTTCTAAAAAAGGGTCAGTTGCACGTTGAAGGATTTTTTTCAATTTTGTTATACTGTCTCTGTACATCAAACTAGACATGGACATTTTATGAAGTGTTAAAGAGAATTGTTTTTTTTTTTTGGTAAGGAAGTGTTAAAGAGAATTGTTAATACCATTAAAAATCTCAAATTAGTACATCCGTGCCACATTTACCACAAACTAATCTTTATGTTACAAAAACTCCTAAACTGCTACACCCGTGCTATATATATTCCAAATTAATTTTTAATGTTACATAAAATCTCAAATTGATACATTCATATTACATTTACCCCAAATTGGTAAACCCATGCCATATTTACCCCCTAAATTTCCCTGATAAAACGTGGCACACGTATACTAGTTTCGAATACATATGGCACGGATGTACCAGTTTGAAATTTTTTATGACATAAAACTTAGTTTGAAGTAATCGTGGTACATGTGTACTAGTATGGGGTTTCTAGTGTTTTTAGCCCTAAAAGAATATGTAGAGATTTTGATTCACTTTTTTTTTAATATAATTTTACCTGCTGCAAAAGTAATGATAAGAGATTTATGGAATTTGGACACTTGTTTTAAATTCATATTAGATAAGAAATTCGTAGATCACTTATCAATCATCTTGATTGTGGTCAAATGAGATTGTAATCAATGAATTTATCCAATTGATAAGTAATAAAACCGCCCTAATAGCTTGAGGGGGCTTGTATAGATTTTGAATGTCTGTTAGGGTGGCTGAATAGCATAGAATCTAAGAAATTGACTTCTTAATTAATGCCCTTGTCCTTAAATGAGAGGAAAATTTACCAACTCACAAATAATTAGGATAGTATGAGCAACTATTTTTAATGTTTAACATTCGACCATTTTCACTATCCGCATACAAAATAAGTTACATACCTATTGAATATTTATAATGTAAAAGAATTCAATTACAAAAATTACTTCAAATGTACATGTTACTCATCAAATGCACATTTTACTCATCCAACGGTGAATGTATATATTGTTTTATACTGACGATTGACCTAATAATTATTTAACCTTGAAATACAACGATTCACTTGCCACAATCATTTTAGCAATTATATAAGATTGAAAATTTAAAAATTACAGATTAGGCTTAGGCATCACTGGTTTTGGGGAAAAAGAAACTTAGGCTCCTCGCGTAGGCAAAAAGCCCTAGAAGTTACTGCCTCTACAATTGCAATTCATGGCCTAACCTCAATATACAAGCCACTTGAGACAGCATAAGTATGATGTATTTATTCTATGACTTTAGACTTTATTAAAGGGTCATTACTATTGTGTCGAATTTTGTCCATATATTTATATATATAGCATTCTTCTCAAAAAGGGTCAGTTGCACGTTGAATAATTTAACAATATGTTTGATGAGAAGGAATGAGACCAGAAAGAAATCTTTATTCTACTTCTCATTGCCTTAGGGTTCGTCCCATAATACTAAAAAATAATTGTTGAACATTTAAGTATTTAATGTTAAGTGCTGAAAATTTTGAATACCCAAAATGAAAATAAAACTTTGTTTGAGTATAAATGAAAATAAAATGATAAGCTTTATTACTTGCTATCCAATATTGAATAGTGAGTATTATTCGAAGGTTTTGGCAATATAATCGGTAAGATTTCGATTTCTATTGAATATTATTATCACGTATTCAACTAAGTAAACCCACCTTCTTAAATTTAAAAAAAAAATCTTCTTTACTTATCTCATTAAGTGATGTTACACTGAAAACAACCAATTTTGTTCAAGAAAGAAATTTAAATAATTATAAAATGAAAGAGTTATATGATTTTGGAGAGTAAAAAATTTGTAGAACTAGTGGAAAATCATATTGACCATTTTAAAGCATGTTTTTTTTGTCAATTTTGCGATACCATCTCATTCAATACATCTCAAAAACAGATATGGAAATCTTATGAAGTGTAAAGAGATAGTGAAGAAGATAAATTATAAATATAATAAAAGAAAAAATGTAGAGATTTGATCTGCTTTTTTAAATATAATTTTACTTGTTGTGAAATAAATACAGAAAATTTGTGGAATACTTGACAATTAATTTGGATTCGAATTTATTGAGTAGAGATTATTTGACTATTTGTCAATCATTTTGATTATTTGAATGACTTATTGTCAATTACAGTTTCGTCCATCTATAGAATGTGCGGTCAGATGACAGAATAGACTTTGAGCATTTCTTAGGGTGGTTGTTATGGGATAAGATTAAGAAATTAACTTCTTAATTAAGGCTTTGTCCTTGAATGAGAGAGGAAAATTCACCAATTCTAATTAATTAAAACAGTATGAGTAATTTTATTATTGGTTATTTTTCTAATAGAAAGGGAAAGTACCATGAAATTTTGAAATGGGTTTTTTATTAGATTTATTGTAATAAGATTTTTAAATAGACAAATTAGACTTAGGCATCGCTAGTTTTGGGGAAAAAGGAAGGGATAATAACACAGATGGTTCTTAAACTTTGGCCTAATATGTAATATGGTCTATAAAACTTTTAATTTATTAAAAATCGATTCCCGAATTTTAGCTCAATGTCAATGCGATCCCTAAACATTAAATTTGTTTAATGTATAAAAAGTTTAGGGATTATATTAAAAAAATTAAAAAATTCAAGGACAATACTGAGCTTCAATTTAAGGACTATATTAAATAAATTAAATATTACGGATGACATTTTATATTTGGTGAAAGTTGAGGGATATGTTTAACTTGGCACCTCGACTGCCCTTGAAGTGGCCGCCTCTATGTAGTCTCGTGAGGACGTCGACGAGACTCCTCACCGCAAATTCATGGCCTAACGCCCTTATACACTAGCCGTTTGGCCCTCAACGAACATCCCATCCATCGAAGCGCTCGATAGCACCCCGTCGATCTCAAGCCTCAGTCATTTTGCTCAAAACGGAGAATCCCGGATCTACTTCACTTCCTTCCGCAAGCAGCGAACATTCATCGCACGGGAAGATGCGAAGAGACGGCAAAATGTGATGCTACTGACGTGTGTCTCGCTTTTGGGGGTAGCGGATTGGGATTCCCGTTCTGGGCAGAATGTCGGAGCCTCTTCCCTTTTCGGGTCCTGTGTCGACGGGGCGATCTTTCGAACGCTTTGATGGATGGGTTCTTTCTTGGGGGGCCGAAACTGCTTGGGTGTCGAGGTTAGTCCATGGGTTACAGCGAAAAGGCATGGCCTCGGCGACCCACATGAGAAATTTCAGCAGGAGGGGAAGAAGCCTGGGGTTATGTTCTCTCAAAGGGAAGCCACTGTTTCGTCAGATCAATAGCTTTAGTTTTGCTGATGGAAGTGTCTTGTGCGACCGCCATCGTTTGCGTCTTTGCCCTTTTCAGCATTTTGTCCCTGGTTCGACCAAAGTTTGCTGGGTCGGACGTCATTGGGTGTTCAATCGAAATCGTGTAAAAATCTGTAGGGAAAATGACACAAACAGTTCATGAATTTTGTCCCAATGTGCAATGTCACCCCTAAACTTTTGATACATGTTCAGTTTAGTTCTTAGACTATATGGAAAATGCTCAATATAACCATTCCATTAATTTAAGTTCAAGGATTACATTGAACATGTATAGAACAAATTAAAAGTATATGCACTACATTTAATAATTAAAAGTTCATAAACCATATTACACATTAAGCCAAACTTCAGGATTGTTGGTATCATTATCCCAAATTTGTAAATGAATACAAGGAATAGGCTGTTGTTGTTCTGCCGAACCTTTCTTGCACATACAAAGCTCCCCTTCTCATATTCAAAATATTGTTTCTTTTACTTTTAAAATTTTTATTAGATCAATTGCCAGTGTAAAAATTGATTTTTATATTTCATGTTGGATGAGTGACGATTACCCTATTCATTTTTTGGTAAAAACCCAATTCATAGGAAGCCCAATAATGAAAGGAGATTGAAATTGGCCGTGTTAATTATAGTGAATCTAGAAAATGTGTAGTCATCTTAGAGTAATTCGAGCAATTTCCAAATGAAGCTGTCTATAATCGTTTAAGGATGATCTGACGCACAATTTGATGTATCACATTTAGGACAGGCACGTAAGGGAACTTAACATAATTTTCATTCCACTTGGAAATTCCGAACTACATAACAATCAGAACGCAAATCATTATTTCCAAGAACTTTCTACGAGGAAATCATGACTATATCGAAAGGCAACATATGCCATAGGATAACTAAACTAAGAACTAGGTTCATCTTCGAGGTTAATAGGTTCAGCTTGGGAAAACCAGAAGGAATAGGATGAGGCGGTGATGGAGGCAGCGGTGGCTGTGATGAAATGATCGGATAGAAGTATAGTGGACCAAACCAGTGCCCCTCGTGATGTCTTCCAATGTACAGAGCAAAATGCATTATAAAAGCAGTAGACTCATGCGATAACTTTGCCTCTTAGGCCATATTTTTGCAACTCAGACTTAGTCACAACATGCAATTACTTACTTGATCTTGGCAGAGAAAGCCGCGCATAGGGGAAGTCAAATTGAGAGCACTATTTGCCACATATCTTCACATAGTGGTAATTGAATTGAGAGCTCTATTTGTAGACCCTGGAAAGTCGCAGCTAAAAAGAGACTCTTGTACATGCAAAAGGGATCTCAAGCCCACCAAAGGTAGTCAAAGCAGATGAGCTCATAAAGAACCTAAATGAGTTCATTCGGAAACATAAATAGAGGAACGGAAGGACATTGAGAATGATCATTTTGGCAACTAAAATCTGTACAAGATACCGCATAATGCTATCACCATACAAGGTCGTATTTACCCAGCCAATCATAACAGGTGGCATGTGTAGAAATTCCAAGGCGAGTCCCTGATTCTAATATCCAGCAAAAATGAAAAATGTAGGACTTGTCTCAAACAGGGGGTGAATTGAAGAGCATAATGTGGTTTGAGCGGGGAACTTCAGAATCTCAGATTAGCTCATGAATCCCCCACCGGGAATGTTGGGCAGCCCTTGCGATGAAACAGGTCCCTGTGGCATCAACTGTGAACGCCCCGGACCTTGGACATAGCCTTGCCCCATTCCAGTCCCCATCAACTGCTGCGGTGCATGTTGTTGCAGCTGCTGAAGTTGCTGCTGCTGTGGGTGTTGCGGCTGCAGCTGTTGGAGGTGTTGCTGTGGCTGCTGCTGCTGCTGCTGCAGTTGTGGCATCTGCGGCTGGAGCTGCTGCATCTGCTGCTGTTGTTGGGGCAGCATCTGCATCTGTTGGTGCTGGGGCTGCAGCTGTTGAGGCATCTGCTGCTGCTGCATCTGGGTAAGCTGTTGCTGCTGCATCTGCGGATGCGGTGGAGCCTGCAACTGCTGCTGCATCTGTTGCTGTTGTTGCTGCATCTGCTGTTGTTGTTGTTGGCTCGGTATTTGCGGCTTGAACACAACCATATCCTGAACACATTCGGAATCTATGATTCGACACTTCGGAATATTTTTTAGGGGGGACAAAGGAGTAGTAGTTGCTTAAAAGAAGAATCCCCTCCTTGAATTTTGAAACATTCTTTAAAAATGGGTAGGTAGTTTTGTTTTGTTTTGTTTTTTTGTTTATTTGGCCACAAATCTAATATATCATACTAAATATATAGTTACGGATCTTTGCAAAAAAAAAAAAGAGAATAATTGCTTAAAAGTAGGTATCCCAGTTTCTTTGATATATTAGTATAGCGTAGATTATCATTAGTTAATTATAAGAGCCTTCATATAGGCTATGCTATCAAAGACTTTTGGTGCTGGCACAATTTCACTGATATAGATTATGCAGGACCTGTTTATCGGAGTGTTTGAAGAAGAATTTATTTAGTTCTAAGAAGTATGTATGTTGCTTTTAGTCGTGGTATATTTTCATTGCACAAGAAATGATTATACCTACCTTAAATGTTGGGATAATAGATCTCTATCTCTTCCTAACCAATTCTTGAAGACTTTTTCAAGTCTTAGTGCCTAGATGTACAACCTCTTTCTGTTTTCTTATGATTTTTATACATCTTTGTAGGTCCAATCCTCCCCCTCCTCCAGCCACTGTATGATTCAACAAATAAATAAAATCTGTGAATTTGTCCCACATCTGACCCCTGTATTTTGTGGTAAGTTGTCATAAGGCTTTCCTTCGAAGAATATTTACAAGTTAATCTTTTAAGCACTTCAGCGCATTCACTCATTTTCTTTGTTTACTTCCTCTTCTTTCAAATACATGGGTAGGGCAGAGACTGTGTATTTATGGTAATGACATGTCCGATATATATTAGTTTGATGAATTTGTCTACAGAAATTAACTCTATGTTTTTTTTTGGGTCAAAAAATTAACTCTATGTTTATACAACAGTTTTATCCTTCTCTGTTGTAGAAGTCAATAATATGATTTTATAAGTATACATCTACATGCACGGACAGGCACGCATGTGCACACACATTACAAACATGACTCTACTGATGGCACTATTCTAAGCCAACTGTTTTCTTTGACTCTTTGCTTTTGCTCTTTGCAAAGTAAAGTCAAATGGCATTCTACAATAACTGGAAGTAAATTGTTGTTTTGTGACAGATATGTAACTTTCATTCTCTCCTGTTGCAAATGATACTCTTATTGATAAGGAAAAGTCTAATGATAAGCATATTCTTACTTATTGTAATGTTTTCTTGTTATAGTATTTTGACATAACTCTTGAGAATGAACATTTGGCATTAGAAAAAGAGTGATACCTATAATTTTGTCTTTTATTAACCGTATAGTAGAACAAGTGCAGAAATATGAAAATATAGGATTGGAGAGAAAATGTAAACTATATAAGGAACTATTACCTTTTTTCTTCTTATAAATTTTACACAGATGAATTTCATTTAAAAGCCATTTCTTAATTGTCCTTGCATTGTGCAGGCAAGAAAACTAGTGTAGAACAAAAACGTTTTGTCTGGTCCCAGTGATTTGAGCCTGTCGACAGTAGATGGATTCAAGTTCAGACATGACTCACCCCAGGGAAAAGCATTCCAATCAAGCGGCATGCCTTGTCTGACACAGATAGCAGCAGTGTCTGAGACGGTAATTGAATGACTGCACACTACAGAGAGAGAGAGAGCCACGAGCTCAACGTCAGAAGACTGGATCAGGTCAACATTGGAGAGCCTGTTAGTAATGCTGCATTCCACAATCAAGCAGTAGTCAAAGCAATTCTTTCGCACATGCACACTGTTGGAACTGGGAAGCCTGACCCATTTTTACTTGTTTCTTAGAAGACCGGCCTCTTGAACATGTTGCTTTAGATTTACATATCTAAAGTAATGGCCCAAAATAACCTAATTTCATAGGGGCACCATAAGATCATATGTATTTGCCAACAGTGAGGGCTCTGACAGTGTGCATGTTCATGTAATTATACCACTTTAATATTTGTATCTATCCACTTTGCAACAAAGATCTATCAAAACTATTACATCAAAAGAATAAAATGAATTCTTCTAGATTACTATTTCATTTTGAGCTCAAATGATCCGCAGTCCAGCTGCTGACCAGTAGCTGGTACTCGCATATTGGTTCGTCCCATTGTGTATTTGGGCATACAATTCCACATGAAAATAGCCTGGACCTAGTCAACTCTCTTCTCATCTCTCCTCTCACAGTTAATCACTTAATCTGAGCAAGGCCTGGCACCTCCTCACCTACACCTCGGTCCCAGCCACCCCTGCTCGTGGCCAACGTTGCTCACGGCCACTCCCACTAGCTGCCTTCCTCGACGACCTCTCTCAATCTAACAGTCATGTCACTAACAAACATGACCGACACAGATTCATTGCCAACATGATGCCCACAGCATGCAGCCATCATTGTGGCCTCAAATCACCACAACTCATTCACACACCATCAATGCCGCACATATCTACAGTCTCTGGAGGTCCACGACCTCAGGTCGGGCTCTATCTGAGGTTATGGACCTCAAATCACTCGATTATAGGACTCAAAGAGGCAACCGTGGGCATGGCGACCAAGAGAGACAGAGAGGGAAGCCTGGAGGGAGGGGGGAAGGGGAGCATGGCTGAGAGCGATCGTGGTGGTGGTTGTGTCGCTTGCCATAGTGGCTGTGTCAAGCTGCCTGCGGAGAAAAAGAGACACTGTGGTGGCTCTGCTCCTGCACAGGTGAAAGGCAGAGGTAGGGGAGCAAGAAGGAAGAGAGTAGGGTTTCTTGGTCTTCGTAATTTAAATCACATGTATGCAGGTTTAGGGTAGTTCATTCCACTAATGAGAAAATGGGCAGCAGCCATGTCTGCAGCTAATTTGTGCCCAAATCCTTTGCAGTTTTCCGCCTTTTAACTCTCCTTATCTAGCTTGACCTCCTTTATCATTTTCTTTATTAGCACCAGGTGAAGCTGGAATCGGGTTGGGGTTGGGGTTGGGGTTGGGCATAGAAGTAAACATGTAACAAATTGGAGCATTACATACTCCAATTATCACCATATACTCCAAATATGGAGCAGGACAAGCAAAACTACCTTATGCATCACTCCCTAGCATAGCAATGCTCCATGGATATAAGCATATTAAAGTTGCAGCAGAAGATCATCATACAGGACTTATAACCTATATAAATATACTTCTGGATCTGCTTTTGATCCAAGACCAATATGTGATACAGTAGAAAAAATAACACTTGCACTCTAATACTGACATAGTGGATAGATTAAAAATAATAGAAAGGACATAGGGAATCAGTCGACTTACAAGTTTTTTCTCTTGGAGCTGCCCAAGAAAACCATGTTGATTCATTGCCCGAAAAACCAGGAAATCCGCCTTCCCAACGTATTGCCTGCACAAAGTTCTAAGTCAGCAAAGTGCAGCAGTAACCTGCTCGATCCAGTATAAACAATGGCAATGAAAATTCCAGAGGACAAGGTTGGATTTCCATAAGTGGAATTACTTGTTATTCATGTGGTCCTGAGATATTAGACGAACTATCTGCATGGTTGGAGGCCAGTTTGCTGCAAGCCTGAAAGAAGCAAAAGAATGCTCATGCAGTGAAAGATTAATCTTGAGACAAAATTAGTGAGATTCAAGACGAAGCTGACAAGAATGAATACGTATCCAGATCTTATCTAAATGACTAAAAACTGGAAAGGTAGATGAAAAACAAAAGCAATTTCACAATACTTGCTTTTTCAAGAAACAAGATATTGGATACAAGCTTTCTCAAAGTGACAATAAGATCACAATCAGCATTTCAATAACTGATTTGACACCATATAAGAGGATTTTATAAGTACTGTCAGATAAACAGCCATCTGAAGAAACAAATGCCACAGCAAATCTTTTGGCATTGCTCCAATCAGTAATTCAGACATGAATGATTAAATGAGAAGATAATGAGACTGGAAAACTTGATGAAGGGCATCAGGTATATAATGAGAATGCAAATTAAGGTTTCCATGAAAATTATGCTATGTTTGGGATACCAAAGGGAAAGGAAAATGTGATGAAAACCGCCTATAACTATAGAATTTGTCCCTCATTTTCCTACTCACAAAAATTTTAAATTTTCAAAACTTTCCACTCAAAGTTTATCCTCCCCACTTTCCCCAGTTCCACAAACATAGCCTTAGTGATCTTCCCCAAAACCACAAGTCCCTATTGCTACTGCATCCACAATTTTTAGCCATAACTGCACTGCCCCTAATACACATGTCATTATCCACCACTGCCCCTAATATGCATGTCATCCTCCACCACTGCCCCTAATACGCATGTCAACATATAAAAAAGGAAAAAAAAAAGCCATAATAGCGTATTCACATTTTTTTAGTGGAGAACTCCAAAGGGCAGACGAAATGTACATAATCTACACTTATTATATAGCACAAGGAACATGGAATTGCCATTCTATCTCTCCCTGGCTTATGCTACTCTAACCATTCTTGTTAGTGTTGGATTTATTTTTATCAGCGTTCGATTTGAAGTGATTATTTACTAGCAATGCACAGCGCACCAAATGGCAGGAGTAAGGCTTCCGGAGGTACATAATTTAATCTACTTTTCTAACCTCCAGTAATCTATCTTCTTTTCTAACCTTCTCTCTGTGATCTTGTCTTGATTTATCATGAATTTAATTTGGTGAAAAATTCCTTTTAAGTATTCTACCCTCCATCTCAATGAGTTCATAACATCAGCTTAAGGCAGACAAGGGAGCCTCAGGGAATTCCAGTGTTCGACACATTTTCTTCAATCTTTAGCTCCCACAAAATCAACCTTTCCTTTTAAGTATTCTACCCTCCATCTCAATGATTTCATAACATCAGCTTAAGGCAGACAAGGGAGCCTCAGGGAATTCCAGTGTTCGACACATTTTCTTCAATCTTTCTCCCACAAAATCAACCTTTAGATAAGTTTTATGCATAATTTAAGATACTTCTCCCCTCCAAATAATGGAAAAAATATGCCTACTCTTTCGAACAAAGAAAGAGCAAAAGAGTATTTCCTTACAAGGGATTTATCTTAATGACCTCAGAAGAATGCCATCCAAGTCTAATTCTCAATAGACCCTTTATGTAATTGATTGGACCAACTAAGAAAGTTAAATTTAGACATCTGCGTTTTGCAGGGAGACAGTGATTTAATTAATACCATTAAAAAAGAATCATCTATCCATTCTCTGTTGTTGTCATAAGTAAACTCATAGACTCAATGAAGCATAACTATAGCAGATATGTTTGTGGAAAAAGGAACACAAATGCCGGAATCACCAAATGGAGCAGTATTAGACAATTTCTATTTCTAATTTCTAATAAATATAGAAAATTTTAGTTGTTCAAAAACAATATGCCATATTAAAACGAATTCTTTCTATATTTTCACTCTAAAGGAAAAATAGTTTGAGACTTACGTCTCAGAAGCTGATGCACTCCTATAACCCTGCCACAAAACAAGTACAGCATTAAGGATTGTAAAAAATAAATAAATAAATAAACTTAGTAACAAGTAACAGGCAGGAAAAACCATAACGTGGGTGCTCATTTTACACAAGCTCATCAGAGATTGAACACATACCTCCAATCTGGTGATTAAGACAGGCTGTCCTTGTCTTTGCCCAGATAAATTTCCCTGCTCACATATTTTCAATGAAGATAAATCTCAGTCAGTGATCTTTGACTTTATAACAGCCAGCATTTTGCAGGGCTAGAGAAATTATTATGGACAACCAGGTAAATAATAAAAAATAAATAAACAACTGATGAGGACATTCTCTATTTGTACGCACTGGCGACAGAGTATTGGTTTCCTTGCAAAGATCATATTTTTGGCACATTATCAATTGGGCTATCGAGTTTACTTTTGATAACGTGCCACGGTTATAAGAAAAAAGGCTCGGAAAGTTCTGTAAATTTCACTCCATTTAATTAGACCTTTTCATGCACCCAAATGCCCGCAACCCAACCATCTTGGGAGACAAGATTTGAAAAAGAGTTTGGGAAAGAATCTCTGAGAGAACACTAATCTAGGCTAAAGAGGCCAGATGAGTTGCTTGGCTAGAGTCGGCCACCAATTTTGAGCTAGTCAGCAGCAAGTATTATGCTCAAAGCTCATCCTCTGGAGAGAGTGATATCCATCGCACTTATAAAGACAGCCCCCATAGAGCTTCTATTCACTCAATCTTAAAAGAAACCATTAACAGATGATTCCCCCAGATAGAGGAGCCAATCATCATACCTATATATTTAGACAACAAATGCAGACCAGACTTTGAATGATTCTTCCCACTCTATGTTAAAGTGCATGCTATGTGAAAAAAGACCATCATTTGAAACTACCAAAGAAGAGCCATTGTTGACTTGCAGTTCGGAATCATGGCAAACAAAAGGAAAGGTTAGGATCCTAACCGAATCACAGTCAGTTTCTTTTCTAGAGGACTAGTTTTAGGAAAAAGGCTTTTGGATCATATCTGGAGAGGAACAGTGAACCATAAGCTCCAAACACATCGAACAGCAGAACACTAAAGTGGAACTGCCAACAAAAATAGAACAGCCAAGAAAGTGGACCAATGTAAAACAAAGACCCAATTCCTTATTGTGTTGTAAGCAGATAGAAGACAAAAGTTAAGAATTACAAAGAAGGAATGACATATTGCAGATAAATGATCTTAGTGAAATCGCTATCATGTTATACTCCATATCAGGGATAGCCATCACACAAATTAAATGTACTGACAAAGATAATAATAAAAATACTGATAAAGAAATGAAACGATGATAAAGAGAAATATCAGCAGCATGCAATGGAAGTTGACCACATGAAATTCATAAACTTCTTGTGAACCCAACAAAAATTAATCAAGAACCTGAGATCATTCAGCAACAATCAATGAAGAATGCAAACTGCAAAAGGTTTGTAATCCCGTTGTCCATATATAATTTCCTAGAAAGAACATATGCTTGAGTTCATACCTCCCAAACTTTCATATATTTAGACTGTGCACTTTGCAAAGCACTTGACGATGGCTGTGACAATGGCATACTTGCTACTGGATTGTTGTTACCATTAATAGATTGCATGCCAGATTGTCCTTGTGAAGGCATTCCTGGAGTAGGTATCATTGTGCCAGTTCCGGAAGAGGGAGCTGTTGGACCCAGGGCACTCATCATATTAGGATTCATGCCAACTCCATTCTGCACCATTTGTGATCCTGATAGGCTTCCTTGGCTCATGCCCGGAGAAGTTTGACCCATACCAGGACCAACTTGAAGATTGCCAGTAGGTTGGGATATTCCAATGTTTGAATTTCCAGTAATGTTGCTAGTTGCTGGAGCAAATGAGCCAAGGCCTGGATTTTGTGCAGTTGGTATGGTCCCCGAGAGAGTGCCAGGACCTGTTACTGAGGTGATGCCCGATTGGGCTGAAGAATACCCTTTTTGAGCTGCAGGCACAGTAGACTGCATCCCAGTAGAAATCATATTTGACATATGCAAGGCCATTGGATTTTGACCCATAGATGGAAGCCCTATTGAAGTCCCTCCAGTCAATGCTGCAGAATTGACCACTTGTCGTGCTTGAGAGATGTTGTTTAGTATGCTTGAATTTACAGGAACTCCAGGTCGTTGTGAAATGCCGCCACTCACCACTGGCTTCAAATCCTGTATGCTTTCATTGTTTGTTACCATGTCTTGAGATACAGAAGAAGGTGAGGAAGTCTGCAATGCAGAGATTCCTTGAGTAGTAGGACGCGGAACTGATGGAATGTGAGAAAAGGTGGGGCCAGCTACCATAGAAGGCACTGTGGTTGGTTCCTGGAAAAGCAACATCTAAGTCCATGCAGCAAAAGACAAAAAGTAACCTTCATTTTGTAGAGGCATTAGCCCCTAACATTTAAATGAAAGAGATGGAAGACTCACAACTTTGACAATGGCAGGAGGGCCATTTCCCGCAGAAATTGCTTGTCTGTTCAGTAAGGGTCCATTTACTGCAAAAAAGTTGTAAGGAAAAATCAAATTACCATTGTGACCTAATTGTCCTGCACTTATAACTCAAAACACAAGCTCATACAGAGAATAGACTGCATTCCTAACATAAAGATATACTAAAGACATTGCCCCTGGTGACATTGAGCCCCTTTCTTCAACTGAAAATCAAAAGAGTTTAGGACTCGCTCACTGACAGTGGCTCCTTCCTTGTAACTACATTTTGTGCAGGGACAGGTATCACCAGAATTACAGTCTAATTACTGAAAAATATGACCAAACAATCCTATAATCTGAGAGAGAGAGAGAGAGAGAGAGAGAGAGAGAGAGAGAGAGGGAGGGAGGGAGGGAGGGAAGGATATATGTATAGCAACTTCCGACCTCCAGAAACATAAGCATATTTTTAAGAGTATCAGACTCCTTTATAGACCAATAGTATATCTACTACAATTGCCATGATTCAGGAGTTTGTCCCCAAACATGCAAGCTCTACAAGTGGCTAGGGACATATGGTAATAACAAGCTACAGAAAGAAAAACGTCTAAAATAACTAAATCTTGGGCTAATCCAGCAATAAGGCCTCCTAGATGCAAGATAGTATATATATTCACGATTTATCATCTACTGAACAGACTGCAGTGAATTTGCATTACCATAAGTTTTATTCTGCTACAAATCTAGTTAAGTATTGTCCAAAGGAAGATAAACAGTTCAAAAAAGGATACTGCGATGGCAATTAGGGTGCATGAGATTATAAAAAAACAAGGGGAAAAATAATTAAGTAGTGGTAGTCCATATAAATACCTGGTGGAACAGAAGCAGGAGGTTGTGCCGTGACCGCATTAACTGGAGGTGGAGCTGTGTCCATCTTGACAGGACTCTGATTCGAGGGCAAACTAGATGTTCCAGGACGACTCAAAGCTCCCCGCGCCTCAAGGAAATTCTCCGCAATTAATACAAGGAAATGGGGATTCTTTACATTATCAACCAGAGGATCTGCTGCACGCGGATTGCGTTTTCCCTACAATTTTTAATAACTCGTGAGCACCATGAACAAATTCAAATGGGCGGTACAAGCTACAAAGTCAGTAAATTTTCTCAACTTCCATAGAGAATGGATGCGTGCATTGTAGTGAACATACATTTTGTAACCTATGAGACATCACAATTATCATTGTCATATGTTTTTTCGTAACTAACTTAGTCACCGTTCATTTCATGGTACAACATTACTCGAAGTCTATAGACCACACTGAAATCCAGGGTCCTTGTCTGAAATCCCATTTTAGCAGCAAAATATGTCCTTCCTAGAACTTGAGAGAGCACCAGTTGAACAAGAAAGAGCTCAGAACAAACAACTATAGCATATCAAATAATAGAAGTAAAGTAACTTCCTTACAGCATTGTAGATTGCTCGAAGTTTTGGAAGCTGCTTTGGACATATAACCGAGAGAGAAACACAGCACTGCATCACAGTAAAAGGCCAGTCATATGGGAGTGTATATTGCTCGGAAGACAACACAAACTCAAGCATCAACTACTGAAACTAGAAAAGTACCTGAGGGAAAAATTTCGCAACACCCTCAGCATCACATACAGGTCCTCCAGTGTAAGTTTCAACATGCTCATTTTCCAGCTGAAAAGTTGGTCGATAAACTGGAGTTGACAAGGGATAAGGATTGGTTGCAGCAACGAGAACACAGTGCCTTTTGCCATCTAGACTTTGTGGAGGTAGGTTTCCATCCGGAGGAATGGGAAACATCTGAAGAAGAAGAAGATCAGAGTCAACATGAGTCCTCTGGAACCAAACTTAATTTACTTATTGCTCCAAGTATAGCAGATTATATGAATTGTCACTCCTAGTAAACCACAATTACATACATAACTAAAACATTTGAAGCACAGTATTTACAGATGAACTAATACATTTCAGGGTCACATGGATAACAATGGAACAAAAGTTCGCTAACTATGTCTACCCCCATCCGCATGGCTACCCTAAAAAAGGGATAGAGAGAGATAAGAAGAAGAAGAAGAAGAAGAAGAAGAAAGCAGAATGAGTAAAAGCTAAAAAAACATGAATTGGATTCACTTGAATGATACCAATGAAATCGAGTGCTAATTACCATTTCTTATTGAATTAACCAATCAATCAACTTGCTATCTAACATTTTTTTTTGGATTCAACAATTTTCCCTAGCTTTGATCATCTGTACATCTACAGGAATAAAGTCGAGGGAGGCATTCTGTCCAAACTGTATTGCTGCCATAACTCTCAAAAACCCTTTTTTTCCAAAACATAATGTGGGTAGAAGAAGAAGAAGAGCACCAACTACTGAAGGTATAGGTGATAAACAGAAGATAAAGAACCAACTCTATGAACATAACTTACTGAGAAAAAACTGTATTCAACTTGCATCAGTTGTGCCATTTAGCAGCCAAATATAGATCAAGAAATAAATTGCCTTAGGCTTTATCAAAAATCAATGTCCAGTACAATGAGGCCTAAAAAGTTGTTTCATTCCAGTCTGTGCAAAACTAGGCCATTCACAAGCTCTCCGAACACTCTACATCAGGCTAATATTCGGAGCCCATGCTTAAACCAAACTGATAATCTATCAGCTACATAGCCAGCTTGGGCTCACATATCCAACGAGGTAGTATACTAAATCATTCAAATTAGGTATACACAAGTAGCGCAGTATACCATCAACGCTTCAGAAAGACCTTCCGCAATAGCAGCATCATTGAAACCACCACCACTAAAAGGCATTGCTGAGAGCCAATCTAGGAAACGGCTGACATCTTTTGTCCAGGCGCTTCGCTGTACCATGCAAGCTGGAAAAAAATCACAAACAGGAAACCTCTTTTATTTAACTGTACAGAAGGAAAAAAACAACCATCATAAATCACAATCACAATCACTGAAGTCACTACAAGAAACTTTTCTAGCATTATAATAGCTCCAAAAATACATTTTATCTAGACTTGATAGCCATATTCTCCACTCTCTAAAGATTAACAGATGTTTTGTTGACAAGCCAAGGGTTGTCACAAGAATGCAACGCAATGATAAAACAAGCCATTTGAAACTATTGCTTCAACCTCCTGCTTATCTTCTTCAATTTCACGAACCACAGCAGTTTTGAACATGCCACCAACCATATCTTTTCGGGGAAACGCAAGGCCATTTGTTCGGCGTAGTATGCGAAAGAACATACCAGACAAATTTCCATGAGAATTGAACATGACCAGAGAGAGATCACAATTGGATTTCTGCAGGGAAACACAAGCCGAGAAAACAGTTTCAGAAATTCCGAAAAATTATTCAGCTGCGATTGGCAACCAAAAAACAGGACTCCAGCAGAAGTCACAGTGCCAATTCATCATCACACACAGTACCAGTGCTTCTAAACAAACGCATACCTGTGCGGGCACCTCGTTCCCCACGAAAGCCCTGCGCAAAAACCCATCTTGTCAAATTAAGCACCCGCGAGATTGCGATCGACGCAACATTTACCTCAGCTACAAAGCAAATAACGAACTCTTTTCCCGAGTAATTCGGACTCGATTCATCATATAACAAGTAGGATCGAGGAATCATCATCGTTAGTACAAAAGAGGGAGCGCGGATGGACCTGACGATCTTCTCGAGGTAATCGGAAACGATGGTTTTCCAGTACGGCCCCATGGCCGCAGTGCCGTCGACGGCCACGATCAGCGACCTCTCCGTCGACATCGGGATGATCGATCCCTTCGCGAGATCGCCGAGCGCCATATCAGGGCTCAACGATTGCACGACCATCTCTCTCGGGACGAGGAGGAGGTGGAGGAGGAGCGGAGAGAAGGCTGACCAAAGAGCGTTTGATTCCGTTCCTTTGTTTCTAGAATCAATTTGAGAATAAAAATTCATTTATTTAATTTTTTAATTTTAGGCATAAATTCTTATAAATTTGTGTTCAAAATCAATTTTAGAGTAAAATCAAGAATAAATAAAAATAAGATTCAGTTTGTTTCTTTTTTTATTTTTAATATAGTTTTTAATGTCTGGTGTAAGGACCATCCTCACCATATCTAGTGAGATTAAAATATTTTAATAAAAAATTTTATTAATAAAAAAATTTTACCGGCCATGGCCAACGACTAGACCATGACGAAAAAAATAAAAAAATATATTATTAATAAAAAATAGCCATGGCCAGTGACTAAGCCATGACAAAAAAAATAAAAAATATATTTTCAATAAAAATATTTTTATTAATAATATCTTAATAAAAAATATTATTAATAAAAAAAATTATTTATGAAAAATATTTTACCGGCCATGGCCAGCGACCAGGCCATGGCGAAAAAAATGAAAAAATAATTTCAATAAAAATATTTTTATTAAAATATTATTAATAAAAAAATATTTTTAAAAAAAATATTTTATCGACCATGGACAGCAACCAGGCCATGGTAAAAAAAAATATTTTCAATATAAAATATTTTAATAAAAAATATTTTAATAAAAAAATTTCTTTATAAAAAATATTTTACCAGTCATTACTAACAACCAGGCCATGGCAAAAAAATAAAATAATAATTTCAATAAAAATATTTTTTATTAATAAGAAAATATTTAGAAAAAAATTATTGGACCGGCCATGGCCAGCGAGCAGGTCATGGCGAAAAAAAAGAAAAAATATTTTCAATAAAAATATTTTTTAGTAAAATTTTTTTAAAAAAATTATTAATAAAAATTATTTATAAGAAAATTTTTTACCGATCATGGCAAAAAAAATTATTTTTAATAAAATTATTATTAATTAAAAAATATTTTACTGGCCATGGCCAACAAAGAGGAGAAGGAAAAAAGAAAATAAAGAAATATTAAAATATTATTAATTTATTATTAATAAAAAAGAAATTTTATG
This sequence comes from Syzygium syzygioides, assembly GCA_031216285.1. Lineage (NCBI taxonomy): Eukaryota > Viridiplantae > Streptophyta > Magnoliopsida > Myrtales > Myrtaceae > Syzygium > Syzygium syzygioides. The sequence continues at coordinate 18,332,977 of CM062245.1, read as the reverse complement.
CCGTTACCAAATGCATTTCTGTTCCCGAGCACAGAATTTTGGACTATTACCAAACGCCTTCAAATGCTTAGAATCAGTTCCCGAGCACAGAAGCAAAAATAATCATTTCTTATTAGAATCTGCTCCCGGGCATAAAATAGTTGTCATGCGCAGCTTGAAAACAAAAATATACACTTAATAAACAAAAGGGGAAACAAGAATATATACACATAAACAAAAGGGGAAACTTGCGGCAGAGTTGGGGCGACCCCCGGAGGAAAGGCCCACCGCAATCGGCAACGATAGCGGCTGTGGCGGCGGCAGTGACCACCCCACACCCACTCTCTCTCTCTCTCTCTTGATCTCGAGCAAAGCAGGCAGCAATGTCGATGGCTCAGCTGAGACGGTGGCCAGCTGCTCACTCCCTCTTCTACTTAAAATGATCGTGTGTAAGGATGAGCAATTGGACTGCGTTAACTAGGAATTAGCTCTAATCAACTTTAGTTCACACTACAGACAGTTCGATTCTCAAAGACTATGAACCGTCGGTTCGATTCTCGTTCCATATCTTGAACTGGTTGCAAACCGAACTGGTTTTGAAACCGGTCCTAAGTGGAGATATATCTAAATCTATATTAAATAGATCTCACGATTGAATTCTCTCCCTTTTTAATGGGAAAGACCGACATCCTTATCTAATTGAATTTTAAGCTGCCCGAGCTCATGGTGGGAGTAGATGCACGATGACCGGTTTAGCTCCCCAAAACCGAAAATCATTCTTGATCGGTACGGTTTCCATTCTTTACCCTGAATCAATTGGTTCTACCCGAAATAGGCCTGTTCCACATAGAATCGAGAACCGAAATGGTTTTGAAATCAATCCTAAATCGAGGTAAATCTAAATTTATATTACGGAGAACTCACAATTGACTTCCCTCCCCTTTTGCAGGGGAAAGATCAGTACCCTTTTTCAATTGGATATTAAGCTGTTCGAGCTCATGGTGGGAGCAGATGATGATTAAAAGTTCAGCTTTTGTGTTATGGAGAGTGTCTATGTTCTCGACAAATTTGTCGAAGTCTAAACTTTAGGAAATCATTTTAACTGACTTTCAATCTCATCCACGTTACTGCTACGGATGATCCATGCTCTGGACAAAACTCCAAATTATTGCCTAGAATATGTTTCAGAGGAAAGCTTTCCCCCGTATGAAGATTTGCAAGATAGATCGCTTTGAGGTAATACCGGTACTTGAGTTTGAAACTTCATAATTTCACGTGTTTAGGATGTGTTTATTTTGGAGAAAACTTCGTGATAAAGGAAAATGATTTCCAGGAAAATGTGTTTCCCATTTTCAGGTTAAGAAATTCATTTTCCTAATTTTAGGCATGCATTTTTTCTTTGATCATAAATGGTTTTTCATTGACTAATCATTTTGAGCAAACCCAATGCGTGAAAGTTTAGAATACTAATTTGCAGAAAATTATTTCACTCAAACAAATGTAACCTTTTCGCGAAAAATATTTTTCTCATTTTTCAGTATTTGGATTGCTTAGGAAAATGAGGCGATGGAAAATGTTTTCCTACAAAAACTTAAATTTAGGAAAAATGATTTCCTCTTTAAAATATTATAAATCATTTCCAAAATGACTAGGTACTGATGTTTATACCAAAAACTATGCACTTAGGCACATGAACCCTAATGCTTGTTCCTTGGCCCTTGGCAGTGGAGTTGGATCCCCAACGCCTTGGCCCGGGTTCATCTAGGCATGCCCCAGATCCATCGAGGCCGGGCTCAAAACACTAGTGCCCGTACCTAGGATGCTAAGCCTGGTAATATTGACGCTGAGCCTAGGTTTCAAGCACTCATGCCCAGATCCATCAAGACTGGGCCTTGGACCCAGCGCTCGTGCCCATGTCCCCAACTTCCAAGCCCAGGTCCATCGAGGCCGAGCCTGAGACTCCCATGCCTACGCCCTTGGTCTGGGCACCGAGGAACGAAGCCTAGCCTCAATGGACTTAGGCATGGGTGCTAAGGTCCCAGGCTCGACCTTAATGGACCTGGGTCCAAGCATAGGGAAACAGGTCTCGAGTATCGGGGTTCGAGACCCAGCCTCGGTGGACTCGGGTGCAGGCACTGGTGTCAGATCTCGCGCCAAACCTCGATTGACCTAGGCCCGAGCATCAAGGTCCCGATCCCAAGTACCAAGGACTTAGGTTTGGCCTCTATAGATCAAGGCTTAGGTGCCAGGGAGCCAAGCACAAGCATTAGGTTCTCGAGCTTAGTTTCAATGGATCCAAGACTAGTGTCCATAAGCGTGCTCGAGAGTTGGGCATCCGGGCTTGAAACCTTGGTGTTCATGCCGAATTCCTTGGCTACCCATACTCAAGCCACTAGCGTCCGAATAGTGTATATCTATTTCGAAAAATAATCTCACCAAACAACGAAAAGTATTCTACAATTCATTTTCAAGTCTGAGCCAAACATTGGGAAATTACTGTACCAAAAATATTTTTCAGAAACATTGCCTTTACCAAAAAAAAAATATTTTTCAGAAATGTCACATTTTCCACAAAACAAACGGAGATTTAATAATGTATTGCTTTTCCATTTGATGCTCTCACTTTTAGTCAATTAAAAGAAGTTCATCTTCTTACTTTGATATGGACTTAAGTTCAGAAAATCACAGTATCTCGCTCCCCCTTACCCTTCCTCTCCAGGATGAACACTAGGCACCAACCTTAATCAAGAGGTTTCAAGAGTTTTTTGGTTTAATTCAGACTTTAAAAGTTTATTGAAACCAAGTATACTTGACACGGTTCCTCTAATGTAAAGTAGTGCATCCATGTTTAACACAATGCGTTTTGTATATAAAATAAAATAAAACATAAAAGGCCGATCCACCTGTTCTTGAGTTGACTCTATAACTGGCCGGTCCAATTCTAGGCCAATTGTAGAGTCGACAGGTTCAATTCCCAATTTCAAATATTAGGAGCCAACTTCATAGGGTAGGTTCCATATTCGTAGTCAGAAACTTAGGGCACAAATGATAATTCTATTTAAGAAATTTATTTCTGATCAAAAATAGATTTTTCTATTTTTATTCCATAGATGAGTTTTTGAGTCAAATACGCATTTGATAATGACACAAAATTTTTAATCCTGAAATAGAAATTTATTTGATAACAACATAAAATTTATTCCTCTCAGGTGGCCAGTCCCAGTAGGCGAAGAGCAGGTGTGCAGTGGCAGAGGACAACAGACTCCAATCGGTGGAGAATGGCAAGAGGCGGCCAATGGGCAATGGCGAATGGTGATGACAGCAGCAAGAGGCGGTCGGCGGTAAAGGATGGCAGATAGTGGGCGGCAAAGGATGGCAGCGAGCAGTGGCAGGTGGGTGGGTGGCTAACTAGTGGCGAGGGTGAGTGATGAAATTTTTTTTTATTTTTCATTTCTATTCTAGAAATAAAAAATAATAGAAAATTTTTACTTCTAATTTATATTCCGAGCCTATTTTTGGAGTAGAAATTTATTTCAGAAATAGAAAAATGACATCACGTTGCAAAACAGATTTTATTTCCAAACTTGATCTTGGGAACAGAAAAATAGAGAGATAGAATAGTTATCCTATGCTCCATTAGCTAACTCTCGTACATATGTTTGTGTTTTAGGGTATATCTAAAATGACAAATAGTTAGTGAGGGCAAGATATGAAGTTCAAAATTTCATTATTATAACCAACAAGCATGAAGCAAAAATTATTTGATATTTGTCTCTAACTTTAAGTCTTTACCAAGGTAGCTTTTGGCTTAAAGTACTTTGTAAAGGATGCATAAGTTTGACTCAAAACCAATGCTAGTTTGCGAAACTTTGTCAAAGCGATTTGAGAGTCCGTTGCAACGGTGTTTAGGGATAAGTATGGTGGGAAAGACATAGCCTACTTTTATTATTACTTTCATTAAGACCTAACTTTCTTTTAAAAAAAACTGACTTTATCCATTGCAAAAACCAAATTTTTTTTACTTTTGGATGACACTGGTGATAACGCACCAAATCATTTATATTAATATTAATAACAGCAACACAATACGCACTTTGATTATATTCCCTATATTCTCTAGGTAGCAACAAATTTATTTTTGTTGTAGTGAATGCATAGTTTTGTTTTGTAATGAGTAAATTTATTCTCTAGGTAGCTACTAATTATATATCATAAGCTAACAAACATTATAGTAAAAAATATCTGTAATATTTTTCTAATTTTGAAAAGTGAAAATTTTATTTCAATCGTTCGTAGATTAAAATTTGCAAAAAGATATGAAAGGTCCTTTTATTATGCAGAGAAAAATAGAGTTAATTTGGAAAAAAAATTAGAAACTAATTTACTCATTGTAAGTATACTTAGATACATATTTACACACACACACACACACACACACATGTATGCGTGTGTGCATGAATGCATGCACGTGATATGTACGTATACTATTATCAATAAACTTAAAAAAAATTAACTCTATAAAGCAACTAGCTACACTGTTTACACTTAAAAAAATGTACTTTTTATTTTCCTTGAAAAATTTAAGGATGTGAAACTAATGTTTTAATTTTTCAAAAATTGTCAAAGGACAAGTATCTCTATATATCAATATTTTTATTTTTTCTCTTTTGCTGTGGCAAATTTTAGGTTTTTGTTTAAAAGAAAGTTAAACCACGAAAGTCGCAAGATTGAAGGAAATAAATATGGTAGTGAAATAGTAAAAGTAACTCTAAATAGATCCTTAACGTTATCCATTTTTTATACGCCCATAGTCGTAACAACGATCTGACGAAATTATTCAACTATTATAATATACTAAAAGTGGCTTTTGCATATTAAATGCATTAGATTTAAGTGAAGGGAGTTTTTTCTTTCCCAAATGAAAATTTAAGACTATTTCTGGGAAAAAGTGAAAGTTTAGAGGAAACTCTCGTGATAATAAGTAGTAAAATAGGCCTGTGAGAATGAGAAAATAATTTTATCAAAATATTAAGAGTAGAAATTTTGAAATATTAACATTGTTACGGATATTACATAAATTTAGTAATATTTAAAGTTATAAGTAGTAAAATTAACTCTACAAGAATGGGACCGTAAGTTTATCTATAGTAAAATTAAAAATTGACTTTGTTATGCATGATATGTGATCCGATATACTTACACAAAAATTTTACTTACCTATCTATAGAATAATATGGGGAGAAAAATGGACTTAAAAGGCTGGCAATATAATACACCATAAAGAATAAGATAACTATTCTATCCAATACAAAATGCAGTGAAATAAAATTATAGTTAAAATCACATAAAGAATAACAATTACTCAAAAAGAAATGACCAAACTTGAATTCAACAGACTGTGCAAAAAAAAACTTGAATTCAACAGAAATTATTCCTGATAAACCCAATTTTTCTAGAATATGACATAGGAGGAGTTTGGTTATGTGACGTCCCAGTACGCCACTTACTAAGGATTGATTTAGTTTCCTTTATGTTATTACAAAAGCGGAAGAAAATTATCATCTTAAGCATTTATAACATGAATGATAAGTAAGCAACATTATGACTGACTGATAGGGGGAAACATACATGCATTTCATTGATACTTATTTACATATGCCAGGTGATAGGAACAATATTAACATAAGGAATCTAATCTGGGAGGATTCAAAAAGATGCATTACTCCCTAGCCACCATCTATGTGACTCCCCATGGCTATCATTAACCGCATCGCCCGTCCTCACGGTCCAAGTCAAAAGGGTACAACGGTGACAAACAAAAGTCGTTTCCCCCATATTTACTACGCCAACCTCCAAGCTCTACTCCTCGCCCTCGAAGTCTACGAGCACACCATATCGAAAGATGGAAGATGCATGAATCGAAGGCATGTCTAAAGATTTGTGAAAATAAATATCAACAGGAGTGAGCTAATGCTCGACGAGAGAAACGACTAGCTTATAAACTAATCAATCCAACTAACTCTCAGTTCCTAAGACACATCTAGCATGAAACAATCGATGCACACTATAACAAACGCACATGAACCGAATGCAAAATTCACAGTCACATATATAATGCCAGCATGCATTGTATGCATCACACGTTTCATTTCTCATTCATGTCATGTCATTTGGTCCACCCCCATCTCATGGTTAAATCGGTTTGTTGGTCGGTCCATGCAGGTCACTTCAATTTACTGTCCTAACTTCCATGGCTTATTGGTCAAAGGCATCTCACTCCAAGGCATCGCAAGCACAAGCACAGAGGCATCCCAGTACATTGCACATGGGCATCCCGACTCCTCCGAGACATCTTTTGGTTTATTGACCGGACTTTCGTGGCTTACTGGCCACAGGCATCTCACTCTAAGGCACTCCAAGCACAAGCACAGGGGCATCCCATCACACTGTATAGGGGCATCCGGACTCCTCCGGGGTATCTTGGTTTTTAGCCAAAGCATTCGCTTCCAATTTGCTGACTGGACTTCCAAGGTTTGTTGGTTTTGGGCATTACATAACATCTTTCTTTCACACACATTTCATGCACATCACACCTATGTAATGACATGATATCCGTAGACCACGTAACTTACTTCATTCAACACATTTTTCATATGAAATGATACCATGTCTCACCAAATAATTAGATGCCTCATTAACACACCCAAGCTATTCATAGGCAGAATTTCCAAAATCAGTTACCACATAGGTAACCCAATTTGCACCATCATTCAATATCGTATCGAGGCCAATCATACCTCATTGAAAAGCCTAATGGATGTGGGTTCTATCTCCAATAGACACAGAATTGTGGTTCAATCATTTTCAAGTAGTAAATCGTGAGTTTCATCAAAGGGGTAAAATGGAACAGTTTTGAACAACAATGAGAATTAAGACCAATAACATAGTAAATAACTTCAAAAAATTATGAAATTTAAATATGTCATAGAAAAGATTTAAATGATATTTTTCATGGTGATTGTAAAACCCAGATTATTCTGTATACATGGCGATGAGTCACTCAAAGTCAGTCCAAAACTGGCCGATTGGGATAGAATGAATGGACCACAGGAAATACCCATTCCACTACTCAAACTTATCAAAACACTTTAAAATTTTTATATGTAATAGAAATGAAAGTCCTTTGCAACTTTTGTGAGAGAAGTATGCCTAAATTCGAACCGGAAAATTTTATAAAAAATCAAGAAGATACAAAAGTCACTGATTTTACTATACTGAACCAGTAAAACACGGTGAAAGATTGGGCCTTCATACAATCTATTTCAGCTTAGAAAAATCTGAATTTAAAGTATGTTATAGGCCAAGATATTTTGAACAACTTTCATGAGGAAGTTTTGCAAGATTCGGACCACAAAAAGATCTACAAAAATGGCAAACGGTAAAGGTCCAGCAGTTTCCGTTCTGGAAACCAAAGTCAAAGTTCAAAAAAACAACTCCAAATGAATTCTTGTCCAAGAAAACCCAAAACCAGGAGTTCAAACCTATATGCAACATTCATTTCTAGCTTGATTTAGCAACCTACACCCACAATCCTTACATGCAACTTCATCTAGGCACTAGAAACTCACATACAAGACCATCCAAAGCGTAGAAACTCACATGCAACCTCATTCAAGGCCTAGAAACTTGCATGAACCATAATCAAGGCCTGGAAACTCACATGCAACCAACATGCAACAAAGAACAACCCATCCACAGCACACAACAATAAAAAACCAAAGCGTGTAAAGGATCAATGGGAGTAGAACCAAGCCATTTCTCTTTGCCTTGATGATTCTAGAACCAAGATGCTTCCTCCTTGAGCTGCTAGCGTGTTCTTGAACACAGAAAACAAAGATGAAGAGGGAGAGGGAGGGCAGGCCGAGAGAGAGAATAGAGAGGGAGAGAGTTCGTTGGGTGGTTCTTGAAAAATTGAGGGGAAATGAAAGTGGGGGAGCTGGCCGTGGAGTTTGAAATGGGGAGGGTGAGAGAAAAGTGATGATGACTCTTCATCATGAGCCTAGGAAGTGTGCTCAACAAGCTTCTCATCCATGCATGAAGATTCATTGGCTAGAGTGGGTGGCCATGAACACCCCAAAAATTCATTTAATTTTCATGCAAAAATAAACCTAAGTGGCCGGCCACGCATAGTGCACATTAGGGTTTAGATCGTGTCCTATGTTAATACCCTCACAAAGTATAGGTTAAATACCGTAGTCCCTAAATTTCTTAAATGGCCATTAGAAATATGTTAACTAATTAAATTCGTTCATCGGCACCAATATAATCTTCCGTGGCTCACTAATCAATTTAATGAAAATTGGGATGTTACATGTTAGTGTAAAGTAAATTTACGTACATATATATGATGATAAATTGTTCTTTCACTGCATTTGTAGTTGATTTTTTAAATTTGTCTATATATAGATTTCCTTGATGTATTTCCACATATTTCTCTAAATATGTGGATTAAAGTTTTTGCTTTAGGTGATACCAATCTAGATGTTATAGTATCAAGGAAATCTTGCTTTTGTCTTTTACTCCATCTTCTTCATATATTTATTCTTATTTTTCGGCCAATTTCACATACGCTTGTTAAATTATATCCACTGAAGTTTGTTCTACAACCAAAAAAAGGGGGAAAAAGAGAGAAATTAGTAATCAGTCTTAAACTTATTGTGCGGATGCTAATTCAATCATAACCATTTCAATTTCGTCAATTTTTGTCATAAATCTTTGTGTAAAATTCTAATGTAGTCATTGTCGCGACCTACCTCTTGAGGGTCGAACTCGATAAGGCGGGTTTAGAGGTAAGTGTTCATGAAACGGTCCATAAAATGGCTTATCTTTACAGTCCATTATTCATGAACGTGAATTTTCCCTAATTCATACTTCGCATGACAACAGATTAATTTTATCTTTTTAGGAGTCACCACTAGCCTAGGTCGGGGGTCGACTAAAATACCCAACCAATACGTGGGAATTTCGTATTGGTTTCTGCGAGAACAAGACATTATGGGTTCGGGGACTAGCTTACGTTAATTTTTCTATTAATGCCCTTTCGGTACCGCTAAACTTATCAAGATTGTTATTTAAGTTATCGTGCATTTGTTTTTTTTTACCATTTTTATGTCAAAGACTTAGTCCACTAAGTGATCATACATCTTATTTTTGTATTTTCATTTAGGATTCTAAACTAATCCTATCTTGGTCTAGAAAAAAAAAAAGAAACAATCAATTGTATTGAAAGACATTTTGTAAAGTAAACACTCAAAGTATTGAAAAGACGAGCTAATTCTAAGTACAAGAAAGTAAAACCCGCAACTCGTCGAGTGTTTATTATAACACAAATTGAAAACTGGAGACATGATCGGGGACGAATAAATTGAATACAAATTGAAATCGGATCGGACATCGGTCTATTGCCACCGTCAAGTGAATACAAATTGAGACCGGATTGGACATTGGTCTATCGCCTTGGTCTTTTACAATTTTGGATTATCCTCTCCATGGACCGCCTCTCAAGCTTTGGCGTTTAGATTCACAACATGCATTCACAACAAATAAAGCACAAAGGAACAACCAAAGAAAAGCATTGGCACAAACAAATCATTAATCAAACACCGACTCGGGATCGGCCTTTGCTTTACATGCATTTCGATTCACCCATCCTCCTAATCATTTAACATTATTTGATTAATGGTTAATGATAACGGGCTATCTTGTATTCACAAAACGGCAACTCATATCAATTAACCCCTAAAGTCGGGTTCTAAGTGACCATAATGGGCTACTTGCCAAACATACATCAGGCCTAACATACATCTAGCAAGCACATGTATAGCAATGAAATAAGCATGCATTCAAGCCCATGGGCTTTATTTCTCAACTAATCAAGCAATGGGAAGTGGGCTTTATAAGGAGACCACTTATTCAGTTATTTTCTAATTCGGATTACTTCTGTTCAGATGTGATTAATCCACCTAATTATGTACAAATGAAGTGATTTAGGTGTCATTAGAAAGCTTATGTCATGAGGATCAAAAGTCAAGCGGACCATTTTCTCTGATTACCCGCCGATTTTCACGAAAATGAAAAATTTACATTCAGTGACAGTTTGGACTCGGCTCTATTAGGGATTTCAAAATAATGGCGTGAAAAAAAAAAACAAACATTATCAAAACCGCATGAAACTTTTTATGCAGTTAGGATTCTCCGTGTGTAACAACTTTCATGTTTTGAGCTTTTGCTATAAATTCTTCCAAAATTTTATAAAATTCATTTTTTACCAAGGACTCATTTGCAAATCAAATTTTAACCACAGAAGACCTTACATAAAATTTTTTTAGTGAATTGACCCTCTAAAAATTGCTATTAGGCCCTCAAAATTTCCGGTCAACATAATGAGACTCCAAGGAACAACTTTGTAGTTTTGAGTTTTTGCAACGGAGGACTTTAACTTTATCAAATTCAGAGAAACATACTTTGAATTTCAGAGAAATGAAAATCAGATCTGAACACAGATACTGATTGAATCATGAAAATTCCTTTTGAAGATCCAAATGAACTTCAATCTTGATAAAGTTAGTATCATTGGAAAGCTCTTGATCTCAATGTAAACTTTCATGAAGAACACGTTTTGATATTTTGAACATACGAATTTATAAAAATCAAAGAATACACGAAAGTCAATCAGAAACTCATCTATCATCAGATCTATACCTAAATGGCGTTGTAAATCGTCCTGTCCTAACATGCTTGGAATTTTATAAAAATTTTATGATCAATACATTAGGATGTGTTCTATGACTTTTATGGAGAAAGTTTCTTCAAAAAACGATAGTAGAAAATTATAAAAATTGTAGAACAGCATGACATCAATCAACAAATCATCAAAACAGAATAGAACATCACATTTCAGATTCTGATCCTAGTTTATGAAGTAATTTTCACCTAGCAAACAAAGTCCTATTAAGGCATGCGACATATCAAATCGAATCTTGAGATGAGTTTTACGATTCTCTAGTTCATCACTTTGCATGATTTCGACCTTTATGAGCTGAAATCATCATTTCAAACATTCAAGCCTCTCTATACACGATTTCGCAAAATAACATCCAAATATACCTACCTTGTTCAAGAGTGTTGCTAAGCTCAAACAAGCTATTTTGGCCACCGATGAACTTCGAAATGGCTCCAAATATAGCTCCCGATATCTACATCACAACGTAAGAAAATCGACGTAAGATTGCAATCTAAAGATGAAGTAAAATCAAGCTCAAAGTTGAACTCCGGTGGCTTTTCCGGTGAAAGCTGACCATCACAGCCATGTGAGAATACTAAGGGAAGTTGCTGGAGGCTCGAGATCGTTGGAAGGATTGCCGGTCAACCGATTTAGCCTCTTGAATTAGCTGATTCAATCACCAACGCCTATGCCGGTGATGTTGCTGTGAAGGAGATCACGCCGGACAGAGCAACTCCGACCACCAACAAGAACAGCTGGTCTTGCAACCAGCCTTATGCAGCTGTGGAGGACAGCGATGAAGCGGCGACTCGCCGGAAAATGGCCAGCGGGAGGTGGAAAGGCCCGCAGCCAAGAGAGAGAGAGCAAGAGGGAGATAGATACGTGAGCTAGAGAGAGAGAGGGAAGATGGGAGAGAGAATTCATATCTGAAAATGTGAGACCTTACAAAATTTTGGAGAGAAAAAAGCCTACTTACTCCTCTTAACCTTGAACCCTAGCCCTTAGTTGATCCAATGGCCTAGAATGCATCTTTAAATCACTACTTAAGGGCTAAGGATAGGTGGCATGACATTATGGATGGTCATGATCAATTTTAAATGAATGACTATGATTGATATGCTTGCCATCTAATTAATTTGCTTAATCCTTAATGAAGGGCGTTTTGGTAATTTCACTTAGAGGCATTTTCGTAATTTTTAGTTAAGGGCATTTTTGTCATTTTGGGTTCAAAGGGATGTGGCTGGCCTTGGATGGCCGGAATAGACTGCCGATCGCTAGATTTTTGACCGGAAAATAGCTAATCCGATTAGACAAATTCAATTCGAATCAAACTGGATTGAACCGGTTTGTCCCAAGTTTGGTCGGGTTGAACCAGTTCAATCCTTGGTTCCATTTGTTCCAATTTTGTATAATTTGATCTCTATCATGATTAATTGACCCAATTAATATTGAATTCGATTAAATTGGATTGAACCAATTTGAAATTCATGCACAAATTGATCCAATTTAACTTGTTTAGCTTAATTGTTTTTGAATTTGAGTTAATTGCATGGCCAAGCTAGACTAACGAATTTAATTGAAGTCCAATTAGCCAAATTGAGTCTCAATTCATCAAATTGAATATTAGTCTAGAGTGGGTCAAGTTGAATTGCACTAATTAAACCAATTACTCTTGGACTTCTCAATCGTTGGATCACTAAATTGATTAAATTGGCTCAAATTCATGAGAATCTTCCAAATTTGAATTCGAATTTGGATTTCATATAAGAAATTAGGCTCATTCGTGTCTCAATTGTGCAAATCACGAACAATTGATCAAAATCACTGATTATGGCCTAAATTGGGGGTTTCTGTGTTTGGCTTGGAATCACAAAATTGGTTCCAAAATTGAAAGTAATACAACCTCTAGATCAAATGTCATGAATGAAACTAACCTAAAAAATGAAGAGAAATGAAGTAATTTCATTTTTGGCTAATTTGAACCAAATTCTGTAAATTGGCAAAAAGTTGATTCTAAATCGATTTTTATAAAATTTCAAATGCTAAAGTCAAGTTGAATGTAAAATAAGATGATTTTGGAATTTTTGTAATTTTCAATTTTTTTAGTCAAAGATTTGACCAAAAGTCAAACCCTAGTTGACCTTTCATTACAAGCTTGATTTTATGATCAAATCTTTGAATTTTTCTGAAATTTTCACTTTGAATTTTTCTGAAATTTCCACTTCTAAAGTGAAATTGGATTTGAAAGGAATCTTTTTATACAAAAAATCCCAATTTGACCAGAGGTTGACTTTTGATCAAAAGGTTAATAAAAAAGTCAACGCAAAAGTTAACCGTTTGACTTTTCAGGTTTTTGCATAAAATGAATAGAAAATTATTTACAGAAGCTAGGCCAACAAATAGAATTAAAAATAACACTTTTTGTTCAAGAAATAGGTTTCGTCGCGATCGGAAATCATAATCTCGAATTTTCTGCTTTTAGTTATGCGTCGGTTAAAAATTAGGTGTCAACAGTCCTTCTAACTAATTTCAACGAGTAATTGTTGACATGGTGATATGTTATGTAAGATGACCGGCAATGATTAAACTATCACATTAGCCATTCGACGAAAATAGATTGGAAAGACTAAATTTGAATACATTGCAAGATTTATGACTAAATTGACAAAATCAAAAAGTTCAAAGCATATGTATAATTGGTTTGGGATTGAATGGATACTTTTAAAAAAAATAAAAAAAATAGAGAAATCAGGGTTTTTTTTTATCGGAAAGTGATACTTTTATTTATAGCAATATAGTTCGAGCCAAAAGAGCTCACTAAAGGGGCATCACTACAAAGCAAAGCCCATAGGATTTGTGTGTGTTTTGGTGGGGCAGGGGAGGGGGGGGGGGGTGTGATGTGGTAAGGGAAAGAGATCTAGTTGCGTGGAAGACAATGATTCCGACGGGCTTTCGCATCTCAATCAGCTATCACATTAGTACTTCTTAGGCCAAATTCTAGCCGCACGGATGGAAGGCTTGCTAGGATAGAGGAGCACTCTAAGATAAGCAAACGAAACTCCCAGTTAAAGTGATGTGTGGAGGTAAGTGCTTGAATCAAATCTAGCCAATCATATTGGATAGAAATTTTGCTTGGACCTTTCTCTTTCACGAATCAAGCAAACTGAGAGTTTCGACTTGAGTCGCAAAGGAGGTGTGGACCATCTTTGTAAAACCTACGACGAGATTGCTAGTGTAATCCTGACAAACACAAGCAATAGCACCATCCATCGTTCCTTTTGCAAGTGAGCCATCGACATTGATTTTCAGTTCATCATCCACCGATGCAACCTAGGTATGAGAAACAAACAAATGTGCATTTTTTCCTACTTAGGATGCTTGAATGCCCCATCTCTCATAATTTCCTTGAAAAACCTTCGCTGATTCGACTGTGTTACCTGCATTTGGGACATGGCCTCTAAAAATCGCATTGTTACAGGCGACCAATATACACCATAGGACCGACGCTACTGTTTCAAGTGAAAGTAAGCTAGTCGGTTTCTCAATGAAGTTCATTACCCATACATCAAACCGAGTAATCCCTTACATCAAATTATGTAATTGAAGATTAGGGGCTGACAATACTTTCTATGTGCAGGGATAGAGTAGTAGGGTGTGTTCAATTGTTTCCACTTCACGCCGATAGAGTGCACAAATAGGGTCAGGCAAGATTTTCCTTTTCCATAGATTTTCTGTTGTAGGGATAGCATTGTGACATGTACTCGATAAAAAGATCTTCACTTTAGAATGAATCTTTAAGTTCCATATGGATATTCACAAAGCTTGGGTGGCTGAAACGATGATGAGGGTATCCCTGTGTTTGGGTTACCTTCAGCTTCCTGTCTGAGTAAATTGCAAGCACTTGTCACCGTATAACAGCCTGATTTCACACCTATCCAAAAGAGTTTAGCGTTTGCTTCATAGGGTTTGATTGGGATAGTGAGGATTTCCTGCTTAGTCTGTTCATCAAAAAGTTCCTTAACTTTTTGCACGTTCCACTAATTCTCTTCTGGATTTATCAATTTAGCAACCTTTTGAGGATCGTTTACATTTGTAGGTTCACTAATGAGACCCCTCTTCAGCCATCTATTTGTCCTTATGTTCACCTTTGCCCTATTCCCTATAGACCATATGGTTGAGTTCGCAATTGCCTCTCTTCTCATAAGTAAGCTTTGCCATCCCCAAGATGGCTTAGCTCCTTTCTCCACATGCTAGAAATCCTTTTGATGGAAGTAAATGCCTTTGAAGAATCTACTCCATAATGCTTCTAGGTATTTGACTAAACGTTGTGCCTGTTTACCTAACATAGCTTTGTTAACAGTGATCAAATCTCTAAAGCCTATATGTGACGTCCCATAGCGTCACATACTAAGGCTTTCTTTAGTCTTTTCACTTATAGCACAAGAGGAAGATAACATTTAAGTTCAGCATTTATAACATATATTAGACATAAGCAAACACATACAATGTAGCTAAACGGGAATATCTTACTTCCATTTCATTATCTTATTTATGTACACAGGTGGCACCAACAAAAAACTACCACTGGGAGGACCAAAAAGATATAAAACTCCCCGTCGACAACCAAGTGACACTATACATCTGTCACTACCACTAACACCTGTCATCGCAGTTTAGACCAAAAAGAAGAGACTACGAAAACTATGAAATGGTTCTCCATCAGCTTACGTCGTCCCTAAACAGCAACTCCCATCCATCACCTCCGTCATCTGAACTGTCGCCATCATGGTAGGGGATCGGTCTAACCAACCAACCGTCCACAAGCACAGAGACCGAACGAACGATATTGGACATGACCTCCTGGGACTCCAACATCAACCCATAACGTCGCAGTGTAGCGCACGAACATAACTGAAGGGAAATCAAGGTCTGTAAACTAGTATAGCTCCCCCTTAAAATCAACAGGAGCATTGTAACGAGCGATAGGTGATACTAGGATCGGAGGCATAACTAAATATCTGTAAAAATAGATATCAATGGGAGTGAGCTAATACTCAACAAGAGATAAGGCTGTCGCACTGCGCCTTTTTCTTTGGGGCTTTCGGGATTTGCGCGCTAAGAAGATATTTCCGTGTAAGGGTTTCTCCCAGACCATACCTCACGTGACAGTGGAAGGTAACTTCTTATTTAGTCTAGGTTTGTGATTTTGAAGTCGCCACTAGTCATTATTGGTAGGTAGACTAGAAACCTAATCGAGGTACGGGATAAATACCACGATTCTACATTATTGATCCCGAATCGAGATCCCTAACGCTCTTTCGGTACTTAAGAACGATACGATATCTAACGTGTCATGCAAATTTCCGAGGCTTACTCACTAATTCTATCCATTCTAATCGCAGAAAAGATCAAACAAGTATTAAACGCACAATTGAGGTCAATCAAATCAATCAATTCTAAGTGATCTCTAAAAATGAAAATCAATCAAAACATCCAAACCCTAATGAATTTCTAGAAGCTCATTCATTTCATGATTTATATTTTTTAAAGGTTTTTGGGTTTTTTTAGGGGTTATAACTCCTGAATTTGAGATTTTCTAAAAATACCACTTAGGCACTTTCAAAAATTCAAATTTCACTTTTTATGGTTGGCCACGGTATTTTTGGACCATTTCGTGAATTTTTAAATTTTTATTTTTTTTTGGAAATTTTATTTTCAAGAATTGATTTTTTTATGATTTTCTAAAAAATTTTATGAATTTTTTATGAATTTTTTTTATTGATTTTCTAAATTTTTTACATTTTTTATTTGTATTTTCTGAATTTTTCGAATTTTTAAGAATTTTCTCAAAATTTTTGAATTTTTATGAATTTCCTATTTTTTGAGTTTTTTTTATTTTTCCAAAATTTTTATGAATTGTTTAGTGATTTTTCAATTTTTTATATTTTTTAAAGATTTTTTTATTTATAGTTTAAATTTCTCACCAGGAAACGAATCGGATTAACCCAGTTCAACTCGGTTCGACTTGACCGAACCGGGCTTCGCCGACGCCAGTCGCCGTTTACCTTCTCCGGCAAGCCCAACGTCGAAACGGCACCGTTTAGGATTTTTTCGTTGAAACATTAAATCAAACACCTGGTATGCATATTTTTGCATTGAGCATTTTCAAGGCTGTCGGTTCTAGCCCATCTCCAGCAACCTTCTGGTGAGTATTTTGCCATTCCGATTAATTCATTGCAAAGTCCACTTGTTCTATTCTTATTCTAACCTACTCCGGACACCGGCAATCATTCACTGGCCGGCGAAAAACCCGGTCAAACAACCTAACTTGCAACAATTCTAGATTAATTCCTCAAAACTTCAAGTCTTGATTCTACTCGCCCTAGCCATCTAATTCGGTTCTAATCACTAACAAAACATCAAACAAGGTTAAAGGATGCTAACTTGACAAGCCAATGGCCACGGTGATGCTCCAACGAGGACCTCCGAGTTCCAGCGAGGAGATTTTAATGCATAATTGACTCTGTTTGTGTGTTTTTGGTGATCCAAATGCAATCAATCAACACAAAATGGGATCAAGAACATGTTCTAAACATCAAAATGCAAAAAAAAAAAAAATCATCAACGAGATCATATGATCATAGAACTCGATTATGAAATTTATGGGAAACCATGACTATGAACAATATTTACTTGATTCATTCGATCATCAAAATAAATTGTCGAAGTGATCCGTGCCTATAGGATTGTTCCCTGACACTTGTACTTCCACCTAGTGGCCTTGGCCTCGTCGGAAGAGCTTTGGATTGGTCGGAAAAGGCTCGATTTCAGGCCTTCAAGACCAGCCAAGTCGACTAGAACAACCAGGTTAGAGTCACGGCCAAATCATGATTCGTCAGTGCTCCACCGTCCACAATGACACCGAACAATCATGAGGTGACTCTCAACCCTCTCTCTCTAGATCCTTCTCGTTGATTTCACCTCTTTCGCCCTCCTTTCTCACTCTAGCATTTCGTCGAATACCCTCCTTTCACAATGTTCAATTTTTCCGTTTTTTGTAGCTTGATTTCCTGCCCAAATTTAGTTAGAACCAACTTAAAATCAGTTGGGATTGATTCCCTGGCACCGGCTGGATATTTTCCAGCTGGCCGAATCGATTTGCGCATGTTAGATTGACCAGGGAAGATTCATGAAGTTGTGGGTTTGAGTTAGAATTTTCTGGGTTTTGGCACATTCTGGCTAAGTCGGGTAAGGAAGACAACCAACTCGGGTTGGGTCGGGTAGACCCGGTTGACCCGGCAAACCCGAGTTGGTCTAAATTCGCCAATTAAGCTCAATTTTGATCCAATTTTCAAAATTAAACCCCAAAATTTAATTCCCCATCACATGTCGAACCTAAATATATAATTTTCCCGAATTTTTATTACAATTGTGTCCAAGATTTTCACATTTTTGCATTCGGGTTAATAGAATTTTATTCAATTTGATGTCCTAATGACCTGATTAGGCAAAATTGATGCCAAAATTGAATTACTCACATCTAATTAACCCTAGAAATGATGGTCTCATATTTTGATAATTTCATATTGGGCACGATTCTCAATTTGGGTTCAAAATTCTTAATTTTCAATTGAATTTTGGGGATTTTTTATTTTTATGTCAAATTGTGCAATTGGACCAACCATTATGCAATTCAAGATCCCAGAATCATTTGTTGTGAAGACACTATGATTTAAAAATGACTATAAAAAATTTAATTGCATTTTTGGTTCAATTCGGGTTTAATTTTGCCCAATTTTGGGAAAACATATACTCGATTGAGATTTTTCCAAATTTATGATGTATTCATGAAATTGGATTTAAAATAAGACTAATGACTATTTTTATGGAATTTTCTGATTTCATTTGCTATTTTTTTGATTTTCTCACCTATTTTGACTAAAAGAAATTAAGGACAAATGCAGAAAAATGATAAAAAAAAATTATTTTCTGTTTTAGAAATAGGTTTCTAGGCTTGTCCAAGATTACTAGTCCTAATTTTGAGATTTTTGAAAATATAAAAAAAATGAACTAAAAATTAGGTGTCAATAAAGACTAACTTATTAACCGACCGATCTTACTAACTCTCAATTCCTAGGATGCATCTAACATGACATAATTAATGTATCCTATCATAAATGCATGCCATCCAAAAGCAATATCCATAATCACATGTATCATGCCAGCATACATCATGGCACTAACCATATCAAACGTTCCCAATCAAACTCATTTTTCGATCATTGTTAACACAATATGATAGTAATTTATAAATGACACTTAACAATTTGCAATAATACCATGAGCAAACGCCATATTATTTTAATGTTTCACTTATTTAGTCTCACGCCCGATTTACAAATTACGCTAGTTGTCCACTGGTCCGCTTAAGGCACTCTGGAATACGCCGATTTACTAATTGGTCCGGGTTCTGTGGTTTATCAACCACATGCATCTTTACTTCAAGGCATCATGATTTGCTAATCACAGCATCCCCGCACTCAGCTCAGGGGCATCCCGACCTCCTACGGGGCATCATCGGGACCAGGCCGAATGGACATCTCTTATGGTGGATTCATATCACACAACTCAAGCACTTTCTTTTATGCATGCAACAACAAAACCATTTCGTGCAATACATTTCATCATATCCAGCAAATACAATGAATAGCATGTGCCATAAAAAGTGATTTAATGCCTTAATATCACACACTAGTCATTCATATCCGAAATTTCCAGAATTTGTCATCACAAAGGTAACCTAATTTTGCACCACCATATGACATCATATCAAGGCCATTCATGCCTCATTAGATAGCCCAAAGTGTGGAGATTTTATCTCTAGAAGACATTGAATCATGATTTAAACATTTTCACGTAGAAAATAGTGAGTCTTTGCAAATGGTTGAAATTGGGCAGTTTGGTATAGTAAATGAAATAGGAGCTAAAACCATAGTAAATGGCCTCGAAAAATTTTGAGATTTGAATATGTAATAGAATAGATATTAAATGATGTTTCTCATGAAGAGTACAAAGCCTAGATTATTCTGTAACCACAGCTTTTTGTCACTCAGATGCGGACCAAAAGTAGTCTGATGGAACAGAATGTTTGCTTCTCAAAGGATACCCATTTCACAACCCATACCTTCTCAAAATGCTTTGAAATTTTTATATGACATAGACAAAGAATTCCTCAGAAACTTTTGTGAAGGAAATTTGTTAAGAATCGTACCGGAAAAAATTATGGAACATCGAGAAGGTATGAGGGTCACAAAATCTGCAGTATGGGGCAATGTAAACCCGGTTGGAAAGTGGATCTTCGTAATGACCCAAATCAACTCCAACAATTCCACATTTAAAGTATGTTAATCCTGAAGATGTGGTAAACAACTTTTGTGTCGAACATATCCCCAAATTTGACTCACAAAATCTTCCACAAAATTAGAAAACAAAAGAGGTACAGTAACTACAAATATGGGTTTCAAAACCAAACTTCAAGAATTCAAACTAATACCCACAAAACTTTGTTCCACCAAACTCAAATCCATAGATCTAAACAGACATGCAACAGACACATGCATGCACTCTACAACTCTTGAAATACACATGCACACACATTCTAGGTCTGGTTACCCACATACACGCCCATATGACATCAAAAATCTCACATGCAAGCCCAAAACATCAACCCACACCACCATACAAGGAAAATCAAGGGCATAGGAAGATCAATTGGCTTAGAAACAAGCCACGTCTCCTTGCATTAGGCTAGTTGGAACCAAAACTCTCCTCACGTGGGTGTTGGCCACGATCTTCAAGCACGAAAATGGGGGAGAATTTAGCTGAAGATGAAGATAGAAGCGGCAGCAAGAGGGACTAAGAGTGAGCTGACGAGAGAGAGGGTGAGTTATCGAGAGAGAGCAAGAGGTGAAAGTGAAAGTGAGAAAATGGGGGGAGAGAATGTGATCTACCGTGAGTTTAAGGGGAGAGAGGGAGAGAGAAAATAATGATGAGAGTTGATCTCTCATCATGAAGCTCAAGGAGTGTTGAACAAGCTTTTTGCATGAAATTTGACTGGGCAAGGTGACTATGGCCCCATTTGGTTCAGCTTTGGAAATGGGCTTTCGGCCTCGAAAGCCACTTCCCAAAATGCTGAGCCAAGCATTGGCCAAATGCTAGCATTTGGAATGCTGAACCCATATTTTTTATCCTCAAACTACCCTCACTTATTTTGGCTTATTCCTATTTTGCCCCTCTTTATACTATTCAGCTTTTTCATGAGGTGGCCGGTGAGGGCAGCCGACACCGAATCATGCCAGCAAGGTCGTGTGACCCAGGCAATGACCACCTAGGTCGCCTGGCCTCGGGCAACGACTGTCGGTGGCAAATCTAGCTCATTGGCAACCGTAGGCCCTCGCCGGCTCCAAGAAGAGTAGGATAGGTTTTTTTTAATAAAAAAGATAATTCCTAAAGCCCTTTTGCAAAAAAAAAATTTATCAATTACTACTTGGCCCAAAATAGCTTTACAAATGATTTTTTACCAAATGCTACTTGCATTTTCCCAAGGGACTTTAACCTAAAAGTATTTGCATTCCCCCAAGTAGTATTTTCAAAGTTAAACCAAACGGGCCCTATATGTCATCATTAGAAGTCTTAAAAAATCAATTTATTTGCATGCAATAATACTATTAAGTGACCGGCCATGCTAGGTGTATATTGGTGTCCCAATTGTGTCATTTAATGTCTAAAATATACACATTACCGAAATTTGAAGTCCAATGAATTTCCAAAATTTTCTAATCACAAATATAATACGTGCATATTTACCAAAATTTCATAAATATCTCAACAATTGTTCAAATAGATCATTGCTATATCTTCTTAATTTCCCGAACCGAGTATATGGATTTTAGGATGTCACACTATACCTCCTTTGTCTTTCCTGATTTTCAAAGTATCTCACTTTTTCCAATGTAAACCAACCTTTGAATCACTGTTTTTCACCAAAAGTTTGCTATTTTCTGCTCAAATTCTTTACAGATGGAAATTGAGATTTTGAAAATGGACATTACATACTGCGATAGAGCTTAAACTACAGTTTTCAGCAAAATTTCTTTTACTACCTTAAAGATCAACTTCTCATTCTATCCTTCCAATTTCATGTTTACCCTCCCCAAAATCTGAGCGAACATTTGTTTTTTTTTTAAGCATCCCAATATGAAGGAATACCTTAATACTTCACTATGTAGCTAATCTCAGGGATCCTCAATTCCCTAGTCATATTATCCCTCAATAATTGAGGACACCCTTTGCTGAAAAAGATACCCGATTTGTTTAGGTTAACTGCTTGTCCTAAAGCATAACAGTACTGGTTAAGGACAACTGAAAAATTCTAGCACTATATTATCAATCCATCTAAAAAGATGATGGAGTCATCTGCAAATAATAAGTTGGATAGGGTTGGACAAGAACTGTGCAGCTTAATCCCCTATATGCTTTCATTTTCCACTACATTGTTTATTAAAGATGATAGACAATTAGCCACCATAATAAAGAGGCAAAGTGATAAGGGGTCTTCGTACCTAATGCCTCTTGTAGGAGCGAAAAAAAGGAAGTGCTCTCCATTCAACTTTACACTAAAGGAAACTGTGGTGACACATTGCATGATCCATCTAATCCATTTTTTTTGCCAAAACCCATTTTTAACATGCAAGCTTCGAGAAAGTCCTACTCCACTCTATCATGTGCCCTTTGCATATCAGGTTTAAGGACAAATTGGAACTCTTTCTTCCTATTTTGCACCCTCAATTGATGTAGAACCTCTTGCACAATCAAAATGTTGTCCTGAATTTGTCCACTACTCACGAACACACTCTATTTCTCACAAATCAGCTCAAGCAATGAGGGCTTTAGTCTATTTGTCAGTGTCTTGGATATGATTTTATACACAAAATTGCAACGGCTAATGGAGTGAAATTGTTCAAGTTTTTCTAGGTTGGGTGTCTTTGGTACCAATGAAATAAAAGTTTTGTTTAAAGTGGGTTCCATAACACCTAATTGAAAAAAGTTCTTAATGGCCATAAATATATCTTGTTTAATAATATCCTAGTGAGATTGAAAGAACATACCAATCAAACTAGCTTGACTTGGGGCCTTAGGCTCTCATAGTTGGAACACCGCTACCTTAAACTCCTCCATTGTCACATCAGTTGTCACGCCACGTATCCCATAAAGCGCGAGCAATCCAACGTAGGTCGAATTTGTTGCGACGTCCCAGGACGCGTCACCGACCCAACACCCAACACAGAGATCAAGTCACATGCGGAGGCACGATATATAAATAAATATATCACCCAGACAAAATTTACAAGGACCAAGGATAGCCACACCGCGAACGATTACCAAATAAAACAACTTTACTCTTCTATAAACATATAGAAACTTATACAATATCCATTTACAAAGAGCAAGATAAAAACGGGTCGTAGCTACTACAACAAAAAGGGGTAAATGGCTCGGGTGGTCTGGAGTACTATCTAAGGTTGGGCTTAGGCCAAAAAGTTACTAGCCCGACCTAGGGAGACTAAGGCTGACTTGCGGAACCCAATCTAGATCGGATCTCGACGACTCCGATGAACTCTCATATGGCTCCTGCACGGACTCCATAGACTCCTGCTCGATATCCATCCCGGATGATCCACCATCTGAGCTGTCCTCCTCGGGCTCGTCCTCTGTGTCCATCGCCTCGGGCTCGGGGTCCTCCTCCATCGGCTGCTCCAACTCATCATCATCCGATCCCATGATCATCGGCTCATCCTCATCAACCTCGTATTCAACAGGAACGACATTAGAGCTCATACTCTCCTCGCCTGAGGTGCCGGGGTCCACCACATTCCCATCGGGACATTGTGGGTCTACCTAGCCCTTCCCATTAAACGGGATATCAAAAGTCCGAAGGAGTCCAGTTACCTCCCCATTAAATGTTATATAACACCATGCAACATACTCATGAGTCTCAGAATCTAACTCCCCAACATCTACCCATACTAAAGTATAGTATCTAATGTACATATTTCCGTCATCTACGGGATGTACAGACATGGTCTTCTCGATGAAGTGGGAAATCCCAAAACGCACGGGCGCCTCTGCCATCTTCACTGCTGGGGGTCTGAAAAGTAAGGTTTTAAATAACTATGAGACGAATCTCAGTAAGTAAGCCCCCTAAACCTAAACTAGGCAAATGTGCACCTCCTAACAGGAAAACAATCACACACAACTACAGCAACAATAAGTGGCCCAGGCCCTCAGGCCCAGGTTATCACATTCTTGATCTAGCAGGTTAGACAATTTATATAAAATGTCCAAAGCACACACACGTGTACTCATTTAGCCACACGTACGCCACACGCATGTACATAATCATTAATGCTAGTCTCACATAGAATTCACCAAGTCGCACATGTACCAATGCACACAAATGCCATCATTACATTAGGCTCAAGACTCGGCTCAATTATTTATTCGACCTGCGTAATACACATCAGGTCTAACTTTCAACCACAACACTTTACTGCCCACGTAAAACCCATCAAGCCCAATGTCTCTAGGTCGCATAAAACGCATCAGGCGCAACACCGATCTCTATATACGGACCATATCCGCGTAAAACGCATCAGGTTGGCCGTCTTTCGACAATCCGGTCATCGTCCCATGTAACATGTATTAGGATGGATTTTATGTGATCACACGTGCACACTATTCATTATTATCTGGACCCCGCATAATACGCATCGGGGTATTTTAGCGATCACATGCTCATTCACTGCACACAGGCATGCATGGCCAAACCATTCCCGCACTCAGGCAATTTATAATACATAATGAGTATACAATAACATTTTGGCATATAATCACTCAATGCCGAAATTAATGTTCAAGCCATGCTAAAAGTGCTTAATTTCAACCGCAATAATTCTAATATTATATGGTATATCATAATACATATAATTCACGCACATTGAACATATAATCAAGCACAATCAAGGCCCACTCTAATAGGACCCACTCGGCCAAATTGACTTTCGGCACGGCATTACCATAATCAATCAACAAACAATCACCCAACCAATTCCACTGAATCAATCACGACATTTCCTAATCAAATTAAATTTAACCGAAACAAATCCAATTCGGTTCCCCCTATGGTCGAATCTGAACAGCCCCCCCCCTTTCAGGCATCAAATTGCGTCCAAAATAGTATTTTTATCCCATTAGATCATTACAAAACCAGCCAATACCAATTCAACCACTAATCACCCCTAAATTATCCTAATTAACCCATAAACCCACTAATTCTATCTAGAAAATACAATTAAGCCTAATTAGGGTTTAGGGTTAAACTTACCTAAACACTAATCTCCGATTAGCGACGGAACGACAGAAAATGAGCAGCCAATCACCAACAAGCGGTAGAATCAGCAGCGGCATTCCGGGGACTCTCCGGCAGTGAACAACGGCGGCGGTGTAGCTCACTGCCAAGGGACAGGGGAGATGGCGAGGACGGCCAAGAAAGGCTGAGGACAGTTGGGGATGGTGGCACGGCGACGGGGCGGCTGTGGCGTCCTCCGACGGTCGGCTCGGCAACGGTGGCGGCCTAGCAGTCCTCTCGGCTAAATGCCGATCGGCGGCTGAGGAAGGGCAAGGAAGAGAGAGAGTGTGGTCATATGGGGGTGAGGGCGACGGGGTGGAGCCACGACGACAGCAGCTCGGCTGGACAGTGCTCCGGCGGCCGGCGGTGAAGCTCCGGTAGTGATGAGGTAGTTCAGTCGAGAGAGAGATTTCACGAGAGGGAGAGAGAAATGGAAGCTGGCCGGTGGAAAATGGAAATGAGGGAGAGAGATTAGAGATTAGGATATAGATTAATGGGTTAGTGGAAGACATGTGTCAAAGATCCAAGGGGTTTGACCATTTTGCCCTTAATCCAAGGGCTTGCAATTAACCTAATCCAATAATGCAAGGGCCCTTTTGTCATTTCTCAAATCTGAATTATTGGCTGATCTTATCCATATTTTTAATTCCTAAAATACCCTTTTTAATTACCAAATTCGGAACCTTCATTATTGGCCTAGGGGCAAAATGGTAATTTTTCAATTTCAGACCGAAATTTCAATTTTTGTCTATACCAACCCCAAATATACGTGGCCACTCAAAAATGGTGTCAGCCACGGAAAATAGTCACATACGGCCTCAAAAATCAACTTCAAAGCCTTGAGGGGTAATACCATAATTTTCACTTCCGGATCGAAAATTCTATTTTTCGACCGTACCCACTCTAAACATGCATGGCTATTCTAAAATGACATCAGTCTTGCAAAATAGTCGTATACGACCTTGAAAATCGACGCCCTAGTCCGGGTCAATTTTCCTCTATCAAAATCGCTCAATTTCAAATTTTAAAGTCTTTGACTAACGGGCGGCTGTTTAGGGGTTATGCGTATCGACCTAGGAATACTCGAGTCATGACAGCCTCGATGATTGGAAAAACGTGAGAACTTATCACTAGTGTCGGAGGTCACAATCGGTCGGTTTAAGTTCGGGATTTGTTCGCTACGTATATTTTCAGTCGTGCAGAATCACCCGCGATCCGATCGTATATCGTTGGCCAAACCATATCCGTCACTTCCTAGGATCGGTTCATATTGGCCCAAAATATTTTCTCACCATTTCTTGGAATCGGTGCCCAATTTGTGATCGGGTCCCTAGTCCACGTACCGTTTCCTAATTAGCCATTTCCTTTCGGTTAGTATCCCGAGAGTAATCAATTCCGGGCGAGACTTACCAAAATGAAATGAGAAATAATATCTACTTTATTGATCCCGGAAATGGGTCGAAATTCAGGATGTTACATCAGCTAGTAGGAGATCATTCATTTCAGAATTGGATCTATATTTCTTAGGCCTACCAAGGTGTACAGATCTCGGAAATAATTCACAATCATCAATTGAAGCTGATTCCTCTCCCTTATCCACATACCTTCTATATATTTTAGCATGGAAATTTTATTCCTTTGCCTTCTTTGTATTGTTGTTGCATGAAAACATTTTGTGTTTTTGTCCCCCCAATTTAGCCGATTAATCATTGACCTCAGGCCCTAGTACATTTCTTCCTGTCTCCATAACAATTCTATCTCATCTTTAATGCTTTGAGCCCTAGACTTGTCTTGATCAAGACGAGTGTTTTTTGTTAAGATTAGTAATTCCTTCTTGATGGCCTCAATTTTTCAATCGTTGTTTGCGAACTTCTTTTTACTCCAAGCTATCAAGGTCCTGGTGACCACTTGTATTTTCTCCTATAAACTTGCATTTTCCACAAGGAGGGATTGCCAAGAATGTTGAACAACATCCTTACACTCAATATCTTCATTCCAGTAAGCTTTAAAATGAAATTCCTTTTTCCTTTTTACTGGTGCTACCAAGCAAACCAACAAAAGGGGGCTATGGTCTAATCCAATCGTAGGAAGGGCAAGAGCTTTAGCTTCTAGGAATAGGAGCCTCCATTCTAGATTACAAAGGACTCTATCCAGTTCCTCTTTCACAAGATTTTCCCCTTCTCAATTATTTGCCCACTTATAAGCGCAACCCTTGCTTTCTATTTTAATCAAATAGCAATCATTCAAACATTCTTGAAAGGCATTGAGGCGATAATACTCAACCATCCTTCTGCCCACTTTCTCCCAATGATATAAAACTTCATTAAAATCCCCTAAACACAACCAAGGAAGAGAGTAATCAAACTAACTTGCCTCAATTTGTCCCAGAGCTTTAGTCTCTCTCGATAACCATTTGGTGCATGGATAAGTGTTTTTATCTCATCCTATTTCAGCCACTTGCATTCATACAAATCATATTGATATATTGCTGAGAAGCTTCTTAAATGTGCATAGAAACAAAGTCATTCCACAACACTACTAGACCCCCTGCAATTTCCACTAGGTTAACAACAAAACAAACAATTTTGATAATTCAGTTGTCTCTTAATATGAAAGATGACTGGTTCTTTGCTTTTGGTTTCCATTAAGAGCACCAAGTTAGGTCTATCTTGGGCTACAGAGGCCTGTAATGCTTGAACTGTCAAGGGTGTGCCCAATCCCTGACAGTTTCAACAAAACACATTCATACATAACTCAATGGCTTATTAGGGCTAGTCACCAAAGCCCATCGGAGGGTTGATTAGAAATTCTTATTGGAGTTTTCTATGGCTATGATTTGTGTAAATAGTTAAGCTCCAAAGGGAGGGAACTATAGGGGTTGTTTCTCTTTAACTTCTTGGCCGAAGGAACCTTTAGGACTTTATTCAAATTAGAAGGACCCTGAATGTTTGACCACACTGAGGCTTGTCCTAAGCAGTCAACATATTGCTTTGCTCCATCATTACTATCCATCCCTTTGCCAAAAAAATCATGTTGCTCCTTTTGTGAATTTGCTTCAGCCAAGACAGCCAAAGCTTTGGATTGATCCAAATTACATCGTGCCCCCTGTTTAATAGGAGCAAGAATCTTTTCTCTTTCATTACAGACCAATTGGGTGCTTTGCAGTGGGGTTTCTTAGATTATTTCATCTTCCTCTAACCCTTCATTGACTACCCCAGCTCCTTCATAGAAGATTTTCCAATAGGGACTCGGTTCCCGAGCTACCGCTTTAAGTCAATGCCCAAATCTACTTAAACTATTATCTCCAAACTTTGCTTCCTTATAAGGAACTTCCATGCAGTTTGTTGTGAAATGCCCAATTTTACCACAAGAATAACAAAAGCGAGATAGTCTCTCATATTTAAAATTCAGCCATACTTTTTCCTCTCCTAGATTAGTCAAAGTCTATGGGCTTATAGATTCAAAACAATTTTTGCTCTACCCACTCTATGAAACGTAGCACCTTTTTTTTTTCTACTTTCACATCCTGAAAGGAGCCCAAATGCTAGGTGACATGAGAAACCTTCTCCATTGAGCACCATTCCATAGGAAGCCTATGAACTTGAACCCAAAATGCACAAGAGGAGAACTTATAACAATGAGGGGGTTTGTTTGGTACTCGGGATTGGAGTATCAATAAATTTCTTGCAAATGACCATGGGCTATTTTTTAAGACTCTTTTTATCCTACTCATTAGTAAATTTGAAAGAGAGAATACCCAATTCATATTGAGTGAGCGTTACCTACTCCACCTTCCATGCTTTCTTCATAGTGTTAAGGAATGCTTGGTAATTAATGGTGGAACTTGTATAGAGTTTTCCAAAAACTGAGTGGCTGCATTCAACCAATTTTTCCTTGGATACCATCAAATCTATTAGGGGTGTCTATTTCATGCCAAAGGTTACCCAAACGTCTACATAGCATGGCCAGCCGCGCCTTCACACTAATTCTGCCAACCCTTGTAGGACTCAGCAAGATTAAAAAGAGGCAATCGCCAAAGAGGACTGCCACAAACAAGGAATCCGGAGACCCAGAAAACCCAGAAACCACGACAAAAGAAGGGGTAAAAATACAAGGGAAGTAGGTGTAGTGGCCACGAAAGGTAAGGTAAGGTGGTAACCAATGGAATAGTAGTGAAGGATTTAGGGTTCAAGGTACGCTAGGACAAGGATGTAGGGCACCATTTTTAGGCAAAGAAATTATGAAATTTGGTACTAAATGCAATAAATGAGGAAAACAACAACAAGGGTTTATTGGGGGGATCCCAATGACATTTTGAAGCCGAGAAAGGGCAAGATATGCAAGAGGAATCTGTAGGACATGGTTACACAGAGATTCTATTGGGAGTAGAGCTATAGTTGAGTATTTGAGAAACTGGGATGGAGTTTGAAAATTAGGGTTTGCTACCATGAAAGGTAGAGAGAAGCTCTACCAACAAGAGAGAAAAGGGGAGCTTAAAATTGAGGTCTAGAGAAATGAGGCTGGGCACTCCATAACTGAACATGTTTCCTTGATTTATATTTGTATTACTTTATCCACATCAAAGCAATCAAGGACGCCATCTACTCATATATTACAGCCTTTGTAGATTTTTTGTTGTTGTTTGAAACATCATTTGCAGATTACTAATTCAAGATTCTTATAATGTTTGTGGCATGCTATTGTGTAGTGGTCATTGTCGCTCGAGGGCTTATCAAAAGAAGGGAAAACAGTCACTGAACTTTGACTCAATGTGTAATGTAATCCCTGAATTTTTAATTTATTCAATATAATCCCTGAATTTTAGCATAATATTCAACGTGGTTTCTAAACTTTTAATTTGTTCAATGTAATTCTTAAACTTTTGATACATGTTCAATATAGTTCCTCAACTATATGAAAATGTTTAATGGAGGGATTACATTTAATATGTACCAAAAGTTCAAAGATGATATTGAATAAATTAAAAATTTAGGGACCACATTGCACATTGAATTAAAGTTCATGAGCCATATTGAACAAATTAAAAGTTCGGGAACTACATTGTATATTGGACCAAAGTTCATGAACTCTTTGTATCCTTTTCCCTCAAAAGAATGCTTGCCGATAACATAATATGCTTTTTGATAAAATTGCCACTATAATTAGAGTATGTTCTATAGAAGCCTACTTTTATCAATTCGTAGAGTCATGCAATGCATTGTTTACATTCGTCATTTGTCAAGACTCGAGTGAAGATCTATGATTAATTTTCAATGCTGAGCTCTATAAAAAATATTCTTATTCACGTGATAGTTTACCCAATATTTGTTGGCGTCGTCTAATGTAAAAGGATGATTTCGATATTACATATCATTAGTCCCACATGAAACTAATTCCCACTTATTCAAGGATAATAAATACAAATTGTCCTTGAACTTTGGCTCATGAATAATGTGGTCTATGAACTTTAGTCTATTTAATGTGATCCCTAAACTTTAGCTCAATATGCAATGTTATCCTTAAACTTTTAATTTGTTTAGTGTAGCCTCTAGACTTTGGGTACATGTTCAATTTAGTTTTTGAACTATATAAATATGTTCAATGTTATCTCATATGAGCATAATTCTCTTGGTTTGTTACCATGATGAAGCATCTAAAACTGACATCAAATTCCAGTGATGGTGGACTCGTTGGTTCAATTGATAATCAATAAATTTTGGGAACATACATCCGAAGGAAAACAAAAATGACGTGGGGGCAAAGAATCACCTCCTTTAAATAATGTATACAACAAGTTGCCTGAACTTCCCACACCTTGTAGAAGTCAAAGAAAGAGTAGAATGGGCGATTTGTGATACAGAGGTATTCAAAGGAAATGCCAAAAGATTCTTAATTAAGGAAGACACAGCCTGCTGCGGAAGTGGCATTCGTTCAAAATCCACCTGTGCAAAAGGTTTATTCAACTCCTACACAAAAGACAACATTGAACAAACTAAATTGAACATTGAACAAATTAAAAGTTCATGGACGAAATTGTACATCGTGCTAAAATTCAAGGATCACATTGAACAAATGTAAAATTTAGAGATAGCTTTGCACATTGAGCTAAAATTCAGGGACTATTTGTCACTATCCCTTCATTTAATTGTTTATATTCCCAAGATTATTCCTATACAAGATTTATCTTTTATCTTTTCACTTTTTTTTTCTTTGTGTTGCTCTTTCTTTATCTTTATTGGGACATAATTTCAAATAAACAGAGCAAGTATGGAAGCTATAATTGTAAAGCACAAGCAAATTTATGGAAGCATTGGTTTATCCATTCCTCTAAGTCTCGACTACAGAAGAGCAAACTTGTGCGTAGCATGATCATGGTAATATGTATAATGAAAATGTACGATCTTAGATGAACTAACATTATGTTTGAGTAGACCTTATATCTTTTCTCACATATATACATACATACATATATACGCTTATATCTTTTCTCACGTATGTACATACATATATAATTGTGATCAATTTGACTTGCATAACTAAACACGTGTTGCCGCGTCGTCATATATGTGAAAAGGTTTCCGCTAGAGTCAACGCAAAGGGGGCACATTATCGCCAATTTCAAAGAGTCAGGGGAAAAAATGCAAAAAGATTGAAACGTAGGGGGAACTTTCCACAATCCCAAAAATATTCGGGGGCCAAAATGTAATTCTCCCTCGCCATCAGCCGTGCGTGCGTGGCAGGCAGGAGGGAAACCGAAAAAACAGCAGCGAGGCTGCCACCCGAAGCAGGGTCGAACTTCGAGGTCTCATGTCCTTGTCCGCTGCAAGATGCAGACTCCACGCCCGAGAAACTCTGTACTCCTCCATCTCCAAGGCCTTGTCTTCAACCCGAAGCTCCACAGAACTGCACAAGGTGCACGCCCTGGTGATCGCCGCGGGGCTCGACCGATCCGCCTCCCTGACCGGCAAGCTCATCAGCAAGTACGCGCTTTTTCGAGCACCCGCATCCTGCATCTCCGTCTTCGACCGCGTCGCGCCCGCCGACAATGTCTACCCGTGGAATTCCATCATCAGAGCGCTCACGCACAACGGCCTTTTCTCCGAAGCCCTCGGCTTCTACGCCAGGATGCGAGACGTCGGTGTTCGACCCGATGCGTACACGTTCCCTTCGGTCATCAATGCCTGTGCGGGCTTGGGTGATGCCCAGATGGGTAAGGTCGTTCACCAGCATGTTTCGGAAGCAGGGTTTGGGTCGGACCTGTACATTGGGAATGCTCTGATTGATATGTACGCTAGGCTTGATGACGTGGGCAGAGCACGCCACGTGTTCGAGGAAATGTCTCACAGGGATGTTGTGTCTTGGAATAGTCTGATATCGGGGTACAGTTCAAATCAGTACTGGAAGGAGGCTTTGTGGTATTATAGCGAGTTGAAATTGGATGGGATGCTGCCGGACTTTTATACTGTGTCCAGCGTTTTACCTGCTTGTGGAGGTTCGGTAGCGGTGAGAGAGGGTCGGATACTTCACGGTTTGGTTGAGAAGATCGGGGTGGATGGAGATGCCATTGTGAGGAATGGACTCCTCTCCATGTACTTCAAGTTTGGCAATGTCACGGATGCTCAGAAAGTTTTTGATGAGATGGTATTTGGAGATATTGTCAGTTGGAACACCCTGGTCTGTGGGTATTGTCAACTGGGATTGTTTGAAGACTCGATCAAATTTTTTAGGGAAATGATCACCACATTTACACCTGATTTATTGACGTTCACCTCTGTTCTCCGTGCTTGTGGACACTTAGGTGACTTAGAATTAGGAACATTTATTCATGATTACTCGGTAAGAAAAGGAATGGAGTTTGATACTAGGGCTAACAATATTCTTCTAGATATGTATGCTAAAGGTGGCAATCTGCTTGCTGCACGTCAAGTATTTACTAAGATGAAAGATAGGGATTCTGTATCATGGAATTCCTTGTTAAATGGTTATATCCTACATGGGTCATATTGGGAAGCAATGCAGCTTTTTAAAATGATGAAGATGGAAGATAAACCTGATTCTATTACTCATGTCATGCTCCTATCTCTACCTACTCAGTTTGCAGATATTAAACTGGGGGGAGAAGTCCATTGTCACATAGTAAAGTTAGGATTTACCATGGATTTGCGTGTTTGCAATGCCCTCATAGATATGTATGCCAAATGTAGTAAGTTGGAGGATTCTCTGAGAATTTTTGGGCTCATGGATGTACGTGATATAGTTACTTGGAACACGATCATCTCTGCATGTATCCATCATCAGGATTGTTATGTAGGATTTCAAATGATCAATGCTATGAGAAATGAGGCACTGGCGCCAGATGAGGCCACATTGTTGGGCATATTACCTATTTGTTCCTTACTTGCTGCTAAGCAGCAGGGGAAAGAGATACATGGATATATCTTCAGATTGGGGTTCGAATCAAATGTACCGGTAGGAAATGCACTGATTGAGATGTATTCCAAATGTGGCAATTTAAAGAGTGCTGTCGGAGTATTTGAGCTTATGAAAGTAAAAGATGTGGTGACCTGGACTGCATTAATCTCTGCTTATGGAATGTATGGTGAGGGGCAGAAAGCATTGAACGCTTTTGCACAGATGGAAGTTGCTGGCATCCTTCCTGATCATGTTGCTTTCATTGCTATAATTTTTGCTTGTAGCCATTCGGGTTTGGTGGAGGAGGGACTAAATCTATTTGACTGCATGAAGAATAAGCACAATATAGAACCTAGAATGGAACACTATGCTTGCACTGTGGATCTTCTTTCTAGATCAGGGCATTTAAATAAGGCAGAGGATTTTATTTTCTCAATGCCATTGAAGCCAGATGCAAGCATATGGGGAGCTCTACTTAGTGCTTGTCATGCAAATGGGAACATGAAAATTGCTGAACAGGTCTCCAAGAGGATTATTGAATTGGATACAGACATGACTGGGTATAATGTTTTAGTTTCAAATGTATATGCCTCGATGGGGAAGTGGGAACAAGTAAGATCGGTACGGAAATCAATAAAATCTAAAGGACTTAAAAAAAGTGCTGGCTGTAGCTGGATGGAGATAAAGAAAAGAGTTTATATATTCGGTACAGGGGATAGATTCTTCGAACAATTTGAGGAGGTTTATCAGTTGCTAGATATTCTAGGCAGTTTGATGGCTAAACAAGGCTACGTTCCTGACTTGCAATGTGTCCTGCATGATGTTGACGATGATGAGAAGAGGGACATGCTTTGTGGGCATAGTGAAAGGCTAGCGATAGCATTTGGTTTGCTAAATACAGAACCTGGAAGCCCCTTACAGATAATGAAGAACCTTAGGGTTTGTGCTGATTGCCATACCGTCTCCAAGTATATATCTAATATTGTACAAAGAGAAATTTTAGTGAGAGATGCGAATCGCTTCCATCTCTTCAAAAATGGAGCTTGTAGCTGTGGTGATCAATGGTGAGAGATCTGCTCATTTCGTAAGTTACTGTGCCTGTGTGAGTCAGGATCGATCTTTTAGTGCCATGAATTTTTTTACACAAATCTTCCAGCTGAAGTTTGCCTCTAAGTTTTGATATATCCACCAATGTTGATACCAACATAAGAGAAGGCTCGTATAGTTGGAGAATTGGAGGCAAATAAGAAGAAAAGGTTGGGAGGACTTCCTTTGGCAGATTGCTTATCGAGTTTATCAAGGAGAATATATCCTTGGGAAAGACAGGTGGTGGAGGGAATGGTCATTGAAGAAGCAATGCAGAGACTTTGGGTACAGTGTATGGCATGCAGGTGGGCATGAAAAAAGTGTCAGACTTTGAGTTGGAGATTCTTTTCAAGTTTTTCAGTCCCTATGAGATGCAGGCCATGGCAAAGTCCAAAGTGATAGTAACATGGACAGAAGGGTGGGTCAAAGGCTGGAATCTTTTAAGGTGAAACAGCTTGTAGCATTGCCAATGTGGATAAGCACTTGAGCAGAAGAATTTGCGGCAAGCACTTACTTCGGAAAAGAGTTCGGACTACTACATCTTATTCATAGTACCTGTATTCTCGGAAATGTTTCCACAAATCACGATTGGCATTTGTAAAAATTCTCGTGCTAAACCTTATATAATTGGTGAAAAGGGGGGTAAGTTAGGTGAAAGGATTATTCTTCCAACTTAAAAGCAATAAACAGGTTGGGTGAGTGATTCTCCTGTTAAGTACTTTTCTCATGGAGGAGAATGCTGTTGTCTTTACCTTACAGATGGATGAAGCGTCCCCCTGAGATTACTAAACAAAAAAAAAACAACAATCATAGGAGAATTTGGACAACCATTACAACCAGCAAAGAGAAATGGCAAAAGAACATGTAAGAAAACAGACTATCTGTACTTTCTCTGATACTGAACATGATGTGTAAATTTACTGAGAAGTGCATTTTGCTTTATCTTCTCTGTGCACTCTGTATGATTTCTTATGTATAATTGAAATAATTAGTCTTTTTTCACGAAACTTTTTATCTCTTCTGCAGCAATTCTATATCCATGAGAAGCACTCAGGCAAAACTAGGCATGTGGATCCACGCATTTGCACCAGTTGGGAAACGGTCCAATTACATGGTCTGCTCTAACACGGTAACTGATGACAGGAGTTTTGTGGATGATTTTTCGAGGACAGATGAGTCAGGTGATATTAGAATCATGGTTATATAATGTTAGTACACATTATGTTTGAATAGTATATTGAATATGGATTGTAGGTTCTCTTTACACTTTACATGGGAAAGTTACTGGGACAGCTTGTTTGAGGCCAATAATTCTGACTCTGAACAAGTATAGTTAAGCTGTATGTAAATGAACATTAACTCTGATTTGAAATCTTTATCAAAAGGATTAAACTACAGTGTGTTTTCTGCTGCAGTAATAACTCAATTTTTCTCTGTAGTTTTAGTAAGGAGAAATCTGTGATGACTACTCGGTTTTCTGGTGCAAAATATCTGAGCAGAAACCTCATCTTTCTGTCCTCGAGACCTGAATAGTCTGAGCAGTAGACCCAATATTCAGTTTTGTACATGCGCTTAATGCCTGTTTAACCGTAGTCCTAACTACCAAATCTTTTTATCTTTCTTGCTTTTACTTAAGTATGAAAAGAATTCATTAGTCTGTAATATGATGGATTGCCCGAACCGGGACCGGACCGGATCGGCCGGTTTGGTTTGGTTCTTGAGAGTATCAGTCCGGTTTCCAGTTCTTAAAAGTGAAACCGGTTTCCGGGCGGTCCAGTTATTGGTTCTAGGGTGGGAACCAGACCGGACCGAAAAATATATATATTTATTTACTTTTTAAAATTTTCAAAAAAAATAGAAAGCATAATCTAATTTCCCCAATTCCCTCTTGCCTTTACCAATTTGCACTTGGCCAGCTTTTATATGTGATGCTTGATGCTTTTTAAGTCTGGTCCTGCCTCAATATTATCCAGCATGACTCCCTCTTCTCCAAATTTAGGTTATGGCATCTCTGTAATGACTCCCTCTTCATCAATTATGTAGCTATGTCTTCCCTCTATTTGAAAGTATAGATATGTCATCGGTGAACATTGAGCAGCATATGTAGGTCCCTCGTTTCTTCTATCTTTTTCTTGCAGAACTAAACATTGATTTTCAGTTCATTCCAATAAGTGATTGGTTCCATTGAACCCGGACCGGACCGCACCATTGGTTCGGTTCGGTCCATCGTCCCAGGACTAGCCAGTGCGGTCCTCAATCCTAGAATCTAGGAACCGGTCTGATTCCTGATTCTTGGGTGGGATCGGACCGGATTGAACCAGGAACCGATCACCCCTATGTAATATTGTTTCCATTAAAATCATTCATAATAATGAAATTGTCTTTGAGTATATTTATTCCATAGATCATTAGTTTTTAACAAATTATACAATATCATTTGAAGCAACTCATCTAAAAGTTTATTATAGAGGGGTTGGGCATGTACCAAGTAGTGTATCAAGTCAAATGAAAAAAACTTACAAGTCGATGTATGCACGTTTTGAAAGATTTAATTGAGAGAGACATTCCACAATCGATGGACGGAAATAGAAGGGACGTATATTGAACAGTTGAGACAGTATTACAAAAATATGAAAGATCAGTGAATAATCAAGAAGATTCAGAAAAGCCTAATTGCTTGTTGAGATAAACTTTTATTTTACTATTTCTCGTTAAAATCTTACGAGGGATTTGTCTTTTCCTTTAACTTGAAAGGGCTGAAATTTATACACATACAAATTATAACCGGTACGTTCATATATATCTTCTTTTCATAATTTCAAAGTTATTTCAAATTATGGTGGAAAGTGATATTTTTTACTTTTTCCAAAAAGATGAACAAAACAGATTGCGACATTCTGTCTCCGTGTTTCTTGCTTTTACAGAAGCAGAACGAATAACACCCGCCCCGAACCTGCCTCCCGCTCTGTCGTAGCCAGACGAAAAACCAAACCCACTCCGAACCTGCCTCCCGCTCCGTCGTTGCCAGACGAAAAAGCATAGACTCTCTCAACCATCTTTCTTTTTTTCAGCAGGGGTCGCCGTCACTCCCTCTCTTCTTACTCTTTCTCTAGGCACTGCTTCTGCTGAAAAAAAGACCAAGATTTCTTCCCTTCTCTTGCTGGGTTCATCTTCTAGCCCAGCAAACACTGACCACAGCCTCTCTATCTCGACCGCAAAGTCACTTTCATGGCCTCTATGTTAAAAGCTCTCGTTTGCAAATGAACCGTTGGGCTTGTGTGTTACCAACCGGTATTAATGCAAAAAACGGGAAAAAGGCTAAAAATTTCATTTTACTATCCATTAAATTTGCATGCACCTTTTTCTCGGGAACAAGTTTATTTTACTATCCTCTTCTATTCTGTTTAGTGTGTTGATTTCTTTTCTCTTAGTTAGTGCATGACTGATGCAGATAGGGGACTTCAAGTTGTAGGAATAACTTTAAAAGTATGTTGTATCTACTGTGCGGAGATGCCATTACTTTGTATGCATCTCTCTTGGTGCAGGAACGGGCCAATAGTTTGGGAACAACCTGTGCAGCAATTTAGGCTTCTCTTGATCGCTCACTCGCACACCCAAATCGTATAGAGAAGCTCTTGGAAAGAATGGAAATTACTTCTATTGTTTGGATGCTTCAAATGAGGAGGAGAACTTTCTACTTATACAAAGACTTGACAGATTACATTCATTGATTGACTCTTGAACGGGTAGCCAAGATCACATCCCCATCCACCAATTACCTGTATTTATGTTGAGAACTCTCTAGAATACGGCACAATTACCGTATCGCCCGTCCCTGGAAATGTTCCGGAAGCTCCACTAGGATCTGGACGAGTCTTTATCGATGTGCATGATCCTCGGTGCATCAAAATCTTCCGACTGTGACACTTGAGTGCTTGTTGTTGCTGTATGCATTTGTCGTAGTATAAGGGGTTGATCGGAACAGTTGATCCTAATCTCAACTTTGGGAAAAGAACTTGCTCATATTTGTTGCCACGTGAGATTTGGAAGATCCAACTTTGAGTGGTGTTGGTGATATCTTTTTACCTTATTGTTGTTTCCAGATGTGTTGTTTTCTTTTATGCTGCACACAACAACACTTCAAATGAGGAGGAGAACCCCCTACTTATACAAGGACTTAACAGATTACATCCATTGATCAACTCTTAAACGGGTGGTCGAGTTCGCATCCCTATCCATCAATTACCGGCATTTATGCTGAGAA
This sequence comes from Syzygium syzygioides, assembly GCA_031216285.1. Taxonomy (NCBI): domain Eukaryota; kingdom Viridiplantae; phylum Streptophyta; class Magnoliopsida; order Myrtales; family Myrtaceae; genus Syzygium; species Syzygium syzygioides. The sequence goes on along the minus strand of CM062245.1, from coordinate 18,293,986 downwards.
CTCTCTAGAATATGGCATAATTACTGTATTGCCAGTCTCTAAAAATGTTCCGGAAGCTCCATTAGGTCTGGATGAGTCTCTGTCGATATTGCACGGTCCTCGGTGCATCAAAACCTCGTAGCTGTGACACATGAATGCTTGTTGTTGATGTATGCATCTTCCGTAGTATCAGGGGTTGATCGGAACGATTGATCCTAATCTCAACTTTGGGAAAAGAACTCGCTCATATCTGTTGCCAGGTGAGATTTGGAAGGTCCAACTTTGAGCGGTGTTGGTGATGTCTTTTTAACTTAATGTTGTTTCCAGATGTGTTTTTTTCTTCTATGCTGCACACAGCATTTCATGTCAGCACCTTACCAAAAAAAAAAAACATTTCATGTCAGCGTTCGCATGATCATCTGCACCAATGTTTTTTTTTTTTTTTTGGTAACCCAGGGAACCCCCGCATGGCCGACAGCCGAGGAATAAACCCTGGGGGCGACACGTGCTAGCCACCACACATGTGCCACCGGTTAAGTCACCCTGCGGCGCCCGGGATTCGAACACTATTTTTCCCCTTGCTCGGAAACAATTTTTCTTTTGTTAATTTCAATTGCTTGCTACGTATCTTCTTCGGTGATAAAACTATTTTTCACTTGCAAGCCAAAATAATTTTAACTTCATTCAGAGAAAGTGGTAAGTCTCCCATGTTATAATCGAATTTAACGAGCTAAATTCTAGAGACATAAAGCACATATAATTCGTTAGTGAGCCATTTCTTATGGCCACAGAAGCAATTTGTAGTAGGAGAACTTGAGACGTCCAAGCTGTAATAACAAACTAGCATCTTATAGCTGAGATATTAAGGTTTTGATTACAGGTTGCTAGATACAATTTCCGGCAAAGAATACATCAACATCACCTCCTATTTTACGGCTCAAATGATTAACTCCATGTGGTCTTATTTGTCTTCAACTATGAAGAGAGGGGAAATGAGTCAAAAAATTCTAAATCTTTTATATTGACATCAATTTAGTTCTAAACTTTTTTTTGTGCCAAGTCAATCCTAAATCTTTTACATTTGTGCTAATTAGTTCTAAGCCTTTTTTTTATGCTAATTTAATCCTAAACATTTTGTGTTTGTGCCAATTCAATCCTAAACCTTTTGTCTTTGTGTCAATTCAGGTGCATTTGGTTCAGCTTTGGGAAGGGGCTTTCGGCCTCGAAAGCTCCTCCTAAAATGCTAAACCGTTTGGTTCAACTTTTGGCCTAGCATTGACCAAATGCTAGCATTTGGAATGCTGAACCCAAATTTTTTGTCTCCAAACTACCCTCACTTATTTTGGTTTATTCCGATTTTGCCCCTCTTGTTACTATTCATCTTCTTTGTGAGGCGGCCGACGAGGGAGGCCTGAGAGGTCGCACGACCTAGGTGACGGCCGCTTGAGGTCGCGCGACTGCCCAAGCGATGCCAACCTGGGTCGTGTGAGGCTGTTTGTTGCCTAGGTTGCATGACCTCGGGTGGTCGACACCTGGGTCGCGTGACCTCAGGCGTCTGGCACCTGGGTCACTCGACCCTCGCCGAGGGTCGCCTGGCCTTAGGCGATGGCCTTCGGCGATAGATTTGGCTCACCAAGGGTTGCCTAACCTCGGGCCACAATTGCCGGCGGTTGTAGGCCATTGCCAGTCGCCGGCTCCGGCGAAAGGTAGTAAATGTTTTTTTATTTTTTAATAAAAAAGATAATTTCCAAAGCCCTTTTGCAAATCATGTTTTACCAAACGTCACTTGCATTTTCCCAAAGGGCTTTTAATCTTAAGGTATTTGTATTCCTCCAAGTAGCATTTCGAAAGTTGAACCAAACGCATCATTAGTCTTTCCGATCAATTTTGGCCGAATTTTGCTGATGTGGACGTCAAACGGCCACCGGTGCTAACGTAAACAACTTTCAATAATATTTTAATATTTTTTAAATTTTTATTTATTATTTTTTTCTTTTTTTTCCTCCCCTCCCTCCTTTCTCCAACCAGTTGCTGGATCGGCAACCGGCCAAAGGCCAAAGGCTAACGAGGCGAGGCTCACCGGCCACTGGCGAGGCTCACCCTCGCTAGATGGCCGCAAGGGTGGCCTCGTGCTGGGCGAGGCTCACGTCTTTGCTAGAGGCCTTTGACCTCACAGCCTTCGGTAAGGTCGAACCTTGCCAGTGGTTGGGCGAGGCACGACCTCGCCAAATCTAATGAGCTTCAACCTTGCCTTGCCATGGCAAGGCTTGTCTTCGCCATCGCCGGCGAGGGCGAGCCTCGCTAGTGACCTCGTCAACCTCTGTCCTTTGGACGATTGCCAGTCCGACGATCAACTGGAGGAAGGAGGGAGGGGAGGGAAGAAAAAAAAGAAAATAAATAAATAAATAAATATTCAAAAAATTGTTAAAAGTTGTCTACGTCAGCGCCGGTGATTAGCTGCCAATTGGCCAGCATTCATGTCAGCAAAATCCAATCAAAATTAGCCGGAAGGACTGTATTGGCACAAAAACAAAAGGTGTAGGACTGAATTAGCATTAACGCAAAATGTTTAGAACTAAATTGGCATCAAAACAAAATATTTAGGACTGAATTGACATCAAAAAAAAGTTTTGAACTAAATTAGTCCTAATGCAAAAGGTTTAATATTGAATTGATATCAAAAAAAGCTTTATGATTAAATTGGAATCAATGCCAAAGGTTTAAAACTTTTTTTTACACTTTTCCCATGAAGGGAACTGTAAAATCTTGATCCCAAGTCCAGTGACATCGATCCCTTCGTGGCAAAATTGTTGGCGCAGGACTTTTGGTCTTCAGAAGCTTGAGATCCGACTCTGTGAAATCAGTCTCCGCCAACGAGCTTTTGCAGTGGTGGCGCGCGAACCCTTATGACTTGCTCCCATCTTTGGGAGAACACGCGGATCCAATGCCTGCACTGTCCGTCCCCTCTTGTCTGTTGAGAAGGAATAATAGAATTATGACCTGCCAGGTATTAGGTTTATGGAACAGCAGCTGCCTATACTACAAAATCAATCAAGTAACCCATTTCTGCTTTTTGATAAAGTTCTTGAATCTTCCTCTTGGTGGCTTGAAATTTCATGTCTGCCACAACTTCGTCCCAGCCCTTGATCCTCTGATTGAACCAAATGAATCAAAGTCAGTTCTTTTAATTGGAAGGATACTGGCATATTAAGTTGGCTTTTCTGCTTATTGCCTGTCGCCTGGCAAGTGGTCTTTTGCCCCCCTCGACTGATCCGTGTGAGCTTTGTGACTGAAGCATTCTCTCATTCGCAAACTTCCGTGACACTGTATCGCTTGCTGGGATTGTCCTCGAGTTAGTGTTCGAGCACATATTGGGCTTCACAATGCCCTTGTGCTGGTTCACATTCAGCCTTTGGTTCCTCTTAGCAAGTGTACCGGCCTTTTCTTGTCTCGGTTTCCTGATGTGCTGGTTCTTGACGAAAGATGTTGTTCTGTCTCCAATTTTGCTAGGATGTACAAAAAAGAATTCAAGCACAAAGTAACGAAAACTCAGCATATAGGGACTCAATATAAAGTGAAAGAATGTTTGTGCAGTAAATTAATACCAGCAATATCCTCTGTGCTGCGGCAAATATCTTCCACCATAGCCTTCCATTCCCTACAACGAAAAGAATCAAGCAGTGAGTATGAAACCATCGTGCGCTTTCGGGATCAAATTGTATGAAAAGAACTTATCCTATAATATAATCCAGACGCAATGCAAAAAGAATGCTCCATGTGTCGGGCGAGTTGCACAATTTGCTTTGATCCATAGTTTCTTTGGAGACTGTTGACGCTTGCCCAAATCTTAGTTTTCCGCAAGAAATCAGAGAAATTACACGAATAAGATACAGGTTGTCAATGCAAAAATAATATACCATCAATATAGAATTTCAATCAAACCTCCAATATATCCAAAGTGATGCTCATTGACTGGAGTAGTGCGGAATCAAACTGCCATACCACGAAACAGAAATAAGTCAAATTGCATGCACTACACAAGAATTTAAGAATGAATAGGACAAGAAACACTTTTAACAATCTATCAGCACATTTATCTCCGAAACCCATTTAAATCAAAATCAATGGGTAAAGATTGGACAAGAAACAGAAACACGCCAGCCATGGACCAAATTCAGAGTTAGGGCACTGACGTTATGTCTACTATTGTCCAAAACCCGCTTAATCCATAGAACTTCACAACCTGACAGGCCTCTTCAATATCATCGCTGAGTGCGTACTTTATGTGCGGCACTACCCGTGTTGCTGTTCGCCTTGGTTTTTTTACTGTTGAGTGCGCAACCACCGCTGACCTCTGTCGTCCGACAAAAAGCCGCTCCGCAATACAGCCTTGTAGTGATAGAAAATCTTTCGGGCAATCGAGTGCGGTGGCAATCGTGATCGCCTTGTCGATGAACTCGAAGACGTCAGTGTCCATGGTTCTGAAAAATATTCTCCAGACATTGATTGACTCCCCCATTGTGGAAACGAAAAAAGAGTAAATCAATCGCTCGCAGCACAAGCAACGGTCAAAAAACTGCAAAATTATTTCTTTTCTTCAATCAATGGACTCGATCCTAACCAAACAACCCATTTCAAAACGGTAGCAGAACCATCGGAACAACATAGTTGCATTTGAGTGTCCGTAAGAGAGCCAAGACGAGGGCAATTTAAATGACTTTCTTATCATAGATCATAACACAGCGAAGCCATCTCCACCCTTGGATTTCAATGATTTTAAATGGTGTTTAAGATCCGAACCGCATCTTTTCTTCTACTAATTTTGAGACATGGTTTGTGGAGTAATTTTCATATTAATAAGCTAATCATCCAATAAGATGCGACTGCAAGCCGTGCAACCACCCTGCTACCCCATTTATCGAATTCAAGAAGTTGGGTGTTAATTTGGAGTAATTATTTGTTGACAAGTTTGCAAATTTGAATTAAATTTTGCTAGAATCTGATTTGCGAAAATTACTCTTTATTGTTTTGGGATTTACCAAACCCCTAGAAAACATATAGTATTTGTTATCATGACAAAAATTAATAGGACAAAGATTATTCGAATTACTGTTTTGTGCAAATGGCTAGAATTGATATGGAACTGACACAGCCGGATCTACTGTTCTCCAAATTTTTCAAGGAAGTAAATATCATTAAATTTTAAATATATTCTGATGATCTAATCTTATATTTTTATCCAGTGAAGATTTTTAAACTGACCAAGCATATCCACCTTTATCTTAATTTTTCACCAAATTAACTACCATCAAATGAGAGATATTTTAATAGATAATTTAATAAGGATAACAATCTACTTTACTACATAATTTCAATTACTTTTCGGAAAAAAACCACCAAGACTTCAAAATTTATATTTATCCAAAACAATATTTAACAAAAGACACAACTAAAGATAAGAGTAAGAGACCATATACATAAACATAGTCTCTTAAATATCTCCTCTCCTTCTAAAATTAGTTTGGTTGGTTCAAGGACATTAACGGAATGAAATAATGAGAGTACGAGCGCCTCGGGCTGCGAACCAGTTGATTCTCGATCTATTTTTTTGCAATTTGATTTTTATATGAATAATATGTCTAATATTAAGTGAATATATAATTTATTGAATACGAGAAAAAATAATATTGATTCACTCGCGAATATCTTTAATTTAATACATCTACGATCAAATGATATGCTTTTTTTTCGTATATATTACGATTATTATTTCAAGATAGTTATATTCAAACTAAATTTTGTGCTTTACAAACGCATCAGAAATAATTAGGAATAAAAATAAATCATTACCTTCAAATGCGATGTTTAGGTTTAAAAGGCCGCAAGCGACAATATCTACTTATGCATAGCATTTATAAAACGTACTCAAAACTAAGATATCTTTATTATAATTCATGGATATTACATGAATATATTTTCAAGTGTTTCATCGCATCTTCTAATTTAATTCCAATTCACGATTCGATTTAAGGTTGTAATTGACTATTCACATCCAGATTCGATAAACTATGTCTCTGAGATATCTTTATTACATAAGTAATATCTTCATTACAAGCGAGGTCTGACCCAGCAAATCAAGTGAAACACAAAAGAACTGATTTTTGCTTTCTGTTCCACGTTCGCCAATAATGACTATAAATTAAAGGGTTAAATTCACAAAAAATCCCTATTGATATACATGTGATAAATTTACTATAAACTAATTTTTTGACCATAAAAAAACCTCAAACTGGTACATTTGTAACAAATTTACTCTCCGTTAAATTGAATTAATACCGAAAAATCATAAACCGGTACACCTGTGATAAACGGAGAGTAAAATCTCAAACCGGTATATCCATTAATTGTTGCGTGTCATCTCACTCAGAAATTTAATGGTAAAATTTAACGAAAACTAACGGATGGTAAATTTATCACAGGTGTACCAATTTGAAATTTTTCGTGGTATTAACTCTAAATTAAATTCTCTAAAAATAAAATATTTAGATTAATTTTGTGATATCACGTCAATGCACCTTCCAATCTTATCATCTCACCGCATGACAAACTATCCACATGACAAACTATCAAGGATTGGTCGAGCTCTCGGGTCGATCATTTCCCAAAAAATCAAGCATGCAACGTCTGTGGAGAATATAATTTATTTATTTATCTGGTTATTAGGGGCGAAAAGTTTACTAAGGTCTTGCTTCTATAAACATCAATGAGCATATACTAGAAAATTGAAAGGCCACACTACGTCACACGTAGTTGAAAACGATCTTAGCTAAGATTGTTAATGTTTGTTAATTACTAGTCCTTTTGGCCATTTATTTCAATTTCTGAGTAGATTTTTTCAATGTTAATAGATTCATCTAAGGATATTATCATTCGTGAAGAGCTATTCCTTCATAATTCTGTCTTTTCATATAGCTTGATGAAATCTACTATGTACACACATCCTTTCAAGCCAATTTCATTCAGGTATCAATGTGGGCACCAGCAATGTTTTCCCTTCAAAACAACGCGGTGCAACTCATCAGCAAAATTAAATTGAAATTAGCTAGAGCTGAAGAGGAAATTGGAGCTATTGAGGGTGTGGAGCTACTGTGAGTTAGTAGGGTTGGCGCAACATAGCTAGTTAAAGTTACTCTCTATGTTGGGCAGTGATGAAATTAGGGCCGACAACTCGTGTTTACGTGGCATATTCAGATTTTATAATTATGCCAAGTTGGATAATTGAGAAACACTCTTATGTTGATTATGCTATAAAACTCATAGACGTTAAATTTGCGTCAATCCATATTTAACACAAGGTAGAGATGACAACAAGAATGGACAGAATGTTACCGGACGCTAAATTTGACACGGTTGTAAAAGATTTTGAGTTTTTTTAGACGTTTAAAAATTCGTGTTAAAGTTGCAATAATGGTAGGAGGTTGTGTATTTTTTTGAGACATTCAAAAGCTTGAGTTAATTTTGCAGCGACGGCAAAAAGGAGGAAAATTATTCAAAAAGTCCAAAACCTATTGCACTTTTGCCAATTAAGTTATAACCCTTTTAATTTTGCCAATTGAGTCTATCTGGCTAATTTTGGCCGAAAATTATAGACGTCGATGCTGGTTATGCCATGTAGGACGACCAGCATTGATATAGATAATTTTTAATAACATTTTCATATTTTTATCATTTCTTTTAATTTTTTTTTATTTTCTTTCTCTTTCTTTTTTTTTTCTTTCCTTCTTCCTTCTCTAGCTAGTCCTCGAGCGTCGGCAATAGCCGATGACCAGCCAGAGGCGAGATCCACCTCAACGGCCTCGAGCGAGCCCCACCTGCCCCTGGCGAGGTTGAGCCTTGCCTGGTGATGGCGAGACTTGACCTCGTCGATCCTTGCCTCTAGTCAGTCATTGGGTCTTGGCGACAAGTTAGAGGAGAAAGAAGGAAAAAGAAAAAGAGACAGGATAAAAAAAAAGGAAAAAGAAAAGAAAAAAATAAAAAGTAGATTAAAATATTATTAAAAATTATTCACGTCAGCGCTGACCGTACCATGTAGGACAGCCAATGTCTACGTTAGCAATTTTCGACTAAAATTGACTGGTTGGATTCAATTGATAAATCATGAAAATGATTAGGATTGAATTGATAAAACTATAATAAGTTTAAGGCATTTTAAACAATTTTTCCAGTAAAAGAGTGCGTACCCTTTTGCTAATCAGCCTAAAAAATCGGATATTTCGCTGGACCGAGGACTTGATAGAAGGTCACCTCACTTTTCTAATACTATATATTGCATTTCCAAATCAGCGTATATCCTGCAATATGGATAATGTAGATTAAATTGGAGCCAAGTGTTATTTTGCTGATCCTTTTGGGTGTCTCGTAGATCATATGCTTCTTAAATAATTGGACTTCTCTAAGTGGATTTAGTCAGTCACTCGTGGCAAAGGTGGAAATTGTCATCTCACTAATACATCAAATACCATCTTCTCGGGCGACACCCAATCATTTAACAATAATCGATTCGACATGGGTAAGCCGAGGGGCCAGACATCAGCATGGGTAATTACTAGGACCGATCTCGCCATCATCTATAAATAGCGGCTGGGGCAAGTATTCGAGACATAGGGAGACATGAGTACTCATTCCCTCATTTCTCTCCTTTTTAAGTTATTTAACTTGGTCGCCGGAGTGCTTATACAGGGACTTTCGCCGGACTTTCCCTCGTCCATTTATCTCTTCCAGGCACCGGCGGAGGAAGCCGGGGTTCCTAAAAGTGGGCTCTCTCAAGGGCAGGGAAGAGAGCACGTTGACATTATCTGAAAGTGTGAATTGAAGAAACTCAAAATTTGTCATTGGGTGTGAACCGTGAACTAATAAATTTGAACTCCGATCCTTCTGACTAGAAGAAAATTTCAGTTCGATCCTTCGGCTGTTTAGGATGTAACATTCCAGATTTTGACCCATTTTTGGGATTTATAAAACGCGCGATTTGTCAGTGTGCTTATAGTAGAATCTCGCCCGAGAACTGATCACTCTCGGTTATTATTTTAAACTAGAAATTTCGCTAGAATCGCACTCGATCAAATTTCGCCGTTATTTAGACCCTGAACTTGGTAGTCAATTTTCGGAAGTTTCAAGACGAAATAAATTGGACGGTGTCAATATTAATGTGGCCAGTGTCGAAATTGTCAGGATTAAGGGAAAAGTTAGAGTTTTTGGACCAGGTGCGAATTTGGACTAGTAGACCCCTTGTTAAAATTTAGTCTCATTAATTTGGCATTTGTTCCTTTTTATTTGGGAGGTTCATTTTGGAACAGTAGGTAATTTTTGGTTTTGTATTCGGACCCTTGATTTGCGTTTAATTTAAGATTGAGTTTAAATTTCTTTTAATTTTCCTCCCTCTCTCTCCCTTTCTCTCCGCGTGCGCGCACCCCCCTTTGACCGCGCACGTTCCCCTTCTCCTCTCTCTCTCTCTCTCTCTCTCTCTCTCTCTCTCTCCTCTCTCCTCCCTGCCGAGTCTGCCCCTGCCGTGCACGTCCCCTCCACGCACGTCCCCACCACCTACCCATCAGACCTGTCTCTTCTCCCTCTCCCTTTTTCCTTTTTCTTTTCTTCTTTTCTTTCTTCTCTTCTTCTTCTTCGTGGGTCCTCTTGGCCGCTGCTTCTGCTTCTGCTTCGTCCCCGCTCGGCTGCCCGTCCAGCTCCGCCCACCGCCGCCCAAGCAGCCCCGGCGCCGCCTCCCTCCTCGTGTCGCCGCCGCGCCACCACGCGCGCGACAGCTGCTCTAGCGCCACCAGTTCACTGCCCCCCTCTCTTCCTCTGTTTTCTCTCCCTCGGTCCCTGCTCGACCGTCGCCGCCGTGAGTCACCACCCGCCATGCCGGAGCTGCTGCTGCCTCGGCGACGTTGCTGCTTGCTCCGTCCAGCTCGTCGTCGCCCGTCCGGCCACAACTCCGGCGACGTTGCTGCTGCCGTTCTCTTCTGTTTTTCTCCCCCTTCGCCCGAACCAGCACCGCCGCCGCCCCTGCTTAAGCTCGCCGCCACGCCTGGCTGGTTCCGACCGCCTGCCCAGCCCTTCCTTCCCCTCACTCTCCCTCTCTCGACCTTCCTCTCCCGGTCTCTCTCTCTCTCTTCTTCCCCTCCTTTGCTCGGCCGTGGGAGGCCTTCGCCGAAGGAGCCACCGCCACCGCCGGTTGCCGCCCCGGCCAACCAGCCAGTCGCCGGCCTTGCTGAGCTGCCCCCAAAACGCTTGCCCCGCCGTTCCTGCTCCTGCTCATCTCCGCCGGCCACTGTTCACTGTTCCGGCGAGCACTGTTTACCCCGAGCCCGTACTGTTCATTCGGCCCATTTTAAGCGTAGGACACTCGGTGAGTTTGACCCTAAACCCTAATTAGACTAATTTACATTTCTAGACGAGTTTAGGGGTTAATTAGGGTATTTTAGAGGTTAAATTAGGAATGTGATTAGGGATTTTGATTGTGGTCGATTTGATGGATTATTATGACAAATTAATGGAGGATTAGTGGCCCAAGAGGCGCAATGAATGGGCTGGTCGGTTTGGACTAAATCGGGCCGAGTTCGGGATTGTTTGGATTTAATATGTGGATTATAGTGCGCGCCATATTTTAATTTTGTGGTGGTCAATTAGAATAATATTTGAGGAGTATAATTGAGCCTTTTGATGAAAATTATTGGCCTAGAATTTGTGGTTTAGTGACTGGCCGCGAATGGACTAGATTGGATTTGATTTGGGCAAGGCGCGATAAATTTGAGGTTTAGCCGTGAAATTTCTGGGAAGAATTGCACTGTGTAATTGACTGGCTAATTGAGCCTTGGTTGTGGTTAATTTGATGATGCCATGTAGCGTGTTTAGCATGGTTAGGAGTGGGATAGCATGGCGGGCTCCTAAAGTGTGAAATTCGTTGACTCGAGGGTGTGAATTTTGTGCATGAATTGCGTGTTAAGTTGATGCCATGGTTGAATTGAATTTGATTGTCTGAGTGGGCATGTTGATTGTGGAATTGGATAAGCGCGGTGCAAGTTGAACTTGTTACATTGTGATTCGCGCTTGTGAATGCCCAAGTGTGAATGAATAACCATGAATGTACATCTCACGCATTGGCACGACATGTGCATATACGAGCGTGCCCAAGTGACATGTGCATTGTGATCACCTAAATTGCCCTGATGCGTTTAACGCGGGTTTCAGATAAAATTGAGACTTGTGAATGTGTGATCACAATAAACCCTGATGCGTGTTACGTGGGGTAGTGAACCCGTCCTGAGGCGTGTTAGGCGTGTTACGCGGGACGATGCCCGGTTTATCGGAAGATGACCAACCTGATGCGTTTTACGCGGGTAATGTGTCATGAGCCTGATGCGTGTTACGCGGGCCAGAGATCGATCTCGAAGTGATAGACTTGATGTGTTTTATGCGGGTCGGACCTGATGTGTTTTACGCGGGTCGGACCTAATGCGTTTAACGCGGGTCGGAGGAGAAATTGAGAAATGGCTGAGTGCTAGTGTGCAAGTGTGCGATAATGCATTGATGAGGCATGAGCATGAGTACGAGCACTAGCATATGCATAACATGCGTTGTGACATAGAAATGCGCGTGTATGTACTGTGATTAAATTTATGTCGTGTAGCTACTTTTGTTGATTTGATGCCTAACCTGTAGGGTCTAGTGGGATTAGATTTAGGCCCGAGGGCCTGAGTCTGTTATGTGTGTATTATGTGCTGTTTAGTACTTATCAGGAGGTGCATGTTAGCCTAGTTTAGGTTTAGGGAATTACTCGCTGAGATTTATTCTCACGGTTATTGAAAACCGACTTTTCAGATCCCCGACCTTGAGGACGACAAGCGTACTGATGCATTTTTGGGAAGAGCCCCAGCTACTCGTAGTGGCCTTGAATCGTTTTTGATTTTTGGTAATTGGGCTGTATTTGGATATTGTAAATGAATTCCAGTCTTAGTACAAGTATTGATTTCAGTGGTTACCCTTGGTTATGCGTTTATCTGTGTACGGGTGGTTTTAATTTCTTCCGCATGTGCTTTAATTCTCTATGTTGGTTTTGGGTCGGCGACGCGTCCTGGGACGTCGCACATAAATCGACCTCTGCGAGGGATGTGGCGCACCGGGAAGTGCGGGGCGTGACATAGGAAGACCTAAACCTTATTGCCTACACCAATTTTTTAAGGTTAATATCACGAAAAATTCTAAACTAGTATATTTATGATAAATTTACTCCAAATTAATTTTTTGACCACAGAAAACTCCAAACTGGTACACCTGTAATAAATTTACCCTCCGTTAGTTTACGCTAAATTTTTCCATCAAACTGCTGAATTTGATGACCTATAACAATTAATGGGTGTACCGGTTTAGGATTTTACCATTCTGTTTGTCACATGTTTATCAGTTTGTAGTTTTAATGGTATTAATCCAATTTAATGGAGGGTATATTTGTCACATGTGTACTAGTTTAGGGTTTTTGGTGGTCAAAAAATTAATTTGAGCTAAATTTATTATAAATATACCAATTTAGGATTTTTCGTAGTATTAACCTTTTTTTTTTATTGCCTCCACCTTTCCAGCAAGACCGCTTCACCATTTGATAGATATAGGGTACTTTTCCATGAGCTGAACCCGTCTCATGTCTGTAATTTATCAAATTGTTGGATTCGCTCCACATGACTATCTAGTACCAATCAATGAAATAAAACCATCAAAGGTAAATTCTCTAAACTAAGCCGTTCTTCTAATTTTTCGGCACACTCGCTTCAAGATTGTCATGATCGCAGCAACATGACGTAATTGGGTTGATTTTGTCATGACTCAATGAAATATGTCATGATGTCTTTCCACTAAATGGGTCATATCAAGTTGTAACACATTTAACTTTATTGTACTACACTCTATTATGCTAATAAGACTAATAAATTCAATATCAAAGATCGGCCAACCGATTCATATGTAATTAGTACCCACTTGCTTTGGAATCGTCATGATTCATGAGAGTTAAGGATTGGGAAAATACTCACATGACATTTGATGTTGTAACGCATCGTAATTAGGTTCAATTTTTCGTGACTTGTTATGTTTGTGTACATTCAAAGTTCATAAATTTTCTTGTTCATTTACAATATATCAATCTCCATCATAGCCGGTGATAAGTTATTTTCGTACTTAAGCAACTTTTACGAACACTAAGAATGTGCAATGCTTAAATACTTACTAAACGACTCAATCCTCATCATTAGTTCTAGTATTAAAATTTTTTGTTACTTATTTCTAGCTTTTAACCGTCCAATCTTACCTTTTATATATTATGCAAAACTAGAGTTTGTATAAAAGTCGAGAAAAGCATCAAAAAATCATAAACTTATTACATTTGTACTAATTTACTTCTAAACCTTTTGGCCTCGTGCCAATTCAATCCTTCCGGTTAATTTTGGTTGGATATTGCATGGATGTCCGTAGACCTACGTGACACCGACGGTGACGGCGACCCTTGCCTAGGCGAGGCCAACTCACCTAACCATTATGGCCAGTCACCTGCAAAAAGAAGAAGAAAGGAAAAGAAAAAAGAAAAAAAGAGTAAAAACAAAAAATAAAAAAAACATTTATTAAATATATTATTAAAAATTGTTCACATTAGCGCCGGCAGTGCCACTTAGGCTAGATGGCGTTCACGTCAGTAATATCTAATCAAAATTAGTTAGAAGAATTGAATTGGTACAAGGTCAAAAGTTTTATATTAAATTGGCACAATTAAAATGTTTAATTATAAATTGACACAAATACAATAGGTTTATGACTTTTTTTATACTTTTTCCTCTAGAAATCCAACACTACCTTAGAAAAGTAACTCTTTTTTAGTAGGAGTACTTATTTTTCAGAGAGATTACATGCTTTAAGCAAAATTGTCCAAAAAGTCATAAATCTATCATAGGACGGTTAATTTAATTCTAAATCTTTTAGTTATTCCAATTTAGTCTTAAACCGCACAACGATTTACTAATTTAATACAAAATCTTTTAACGATTTGTCAATTTAATACTTTCGGCTAATTTTGATCGAAAATTGCGGACAATGACATCAATCTGGCACGTAGGATGGTCAATACTAATGTGAACAATAGTTTGCATTCTTAAAATGATTTTCTAAATTTTTTATGATTTTTTTATTTCTTCTTATTTTTTCCCTTTTCTTTTCCTTCTTTTCTTTCCTTTTTTTTTTCTTTCTTCCTCTGCCGATCACCAAGCCTTAGCGATGGTCGGTGACTAGCAGTAGGCAAGGTCTGGTCACCAACCATTGCCAAGGCCCGGCGACCGATGGAGGAAGAAGGAATAAAAATAGAGAGAGGAAAAGCAAAGAAAAAAAGAAAAAATTCAAAAAATTTATTAAAAAATCAGAAAATTTTGAAAAATGGTAAAAAGTTGTTTACGTTAGCACCGGCTGTGCCACATTAATGGTTGGTGTCCACGTCAATTATTTCCGACCAGAATCAGCTAGAAGGACTAAATTGGTAAATCTTCTAAAGGTTTAGGACTAAATTGATAAATCGTTTAAAAGTTTAGGACTACATTGGTAAATTGTCAAAATGTTTAGGACTAAATAATTGGCATAATTGAAAGGTTTAATATAAATTGGGAAATCATAAAAAAGTCTAAAATTTAGTTGTCGTATAATAGATTTAAGACTTTTTGAATAATTTTTCCACGTGCTTTAACAGCTTATCTGTACAATTTTGTTAGCCAACTTTCAACTTCTAATGTCCACCTCCTAAATTACCATCAAACGCTTACAATAAAGCTATGTGTAATTTAGTGAAGCGAAAGAAAGCCTAATGGTGACTTTACGATTGCTTGAGAAAAAATAGAACATGGAGGAAATTTAAAAACGTAAAGTCGATTACAACAATTCAAAAATCATGCATGCACCTAGTTTGTGCATGAAGGCTGATATATTTAAGCCAATACACCGTTTTGTCTCGCTTTTTCTATCTTGGTTTAATATCATAAAAAACTTAAAACCGGTATACTTGTGATAAATATACCCCAAACTAATTTTTTTATCACAAAAAACCCTAAATTGGTACATCTGTGACAACTTTACTATCCGTTAGTTTTCGTTAAATTTACTGTCATATTGGTGAGTTTAAATGACACATGGCAGTTGATGGATGTACCGATTTGGTTTTTTATTCTCAATTTGTCACAACTGTACTAGTTTGTGATTTTTTTTGTATTAATCCAATTTAACGGATGGTAAAATTGTCACAAATGTATAAATTTGGCGTTTTTTATGGTTAAAAAATTAGTTTGGGGTAAATTTGTCATAGCTGTACCAATTTAGGGTGGTTAAAAATTTAGTTCGAAGTAAATTTATCGCAGATATACTGATTTGGGATTTTTCGTGATATTAACCTTCAGTCTTCCAAAATATCATATATGAAATAATGAAAAAACCTAACAATTACATTCCGGCCACCCCCTACTTGGACCACTCAAGAACTAACTACCCTCGCCAATTTCCTCCATTAAAAAGAGTTGCTATCATTTTTCTTTTTAGGGTAACTTTCAATCTATTGTCTTTTTACATATATATTCACTTTTGTACATGAGCCTAATGCCTGTTTAACCCTAGTTTTAACGACCACATCTTTTTATCTTTCTTGCTTTTACTTAAGGATGAAAAGAATTCTTTTTAGTCTGTATATATTGTTTCCAATAAAATCATTCATATTACTAAAATTGTCTTTGATTATATATAATCATGATCATTAGTTTTTAACAAATTATATAACATCAATTGAAAAATTCATCTAAAAAATTTATTATAGAGTGGTTGGGCATACGCCAAGCAATCAATGTATTAAGTCAAATGCAAATTTTTCGAGTCGATATTAGCACATTTTGAAGTATTTTTGGGTGTTTCATGGTAAAAGATATCATAAGGTATCTACGAGATCTGAAAAAGCTGAAACGTAAAAAACCATTTGAAACAGAAAAATAATAGCGAGTATTTAGTTTGGAGAGACATTTTGTAGTTAATGGACGAAAATAGTATTGACGTATTTTAAATAGTTAGGATAGATGGGATATCACGAAAAACCCAAACTGGTACACATGTGACAATTTTCTCAAAAAATAATTTTTTAATTGCAAAAAAATCCAAACTGGTATACTTGTGACGAGTTTATCATTTGTCAATTTCCATTAAATTTCACTGTCAAATTTATAAGTTGAATGACATGTGGCAGCTGATGCATATACTAGTTTGGGGTTTTACCCTCCATTTATCACAGTTGTACCAATTTGCGATTTTTCGTGGTATTAATCATATTTAACGGATGGTAAATTTATCACAACTGTACCAGTTTAAGATTTTTGATGGTAAAAAAATAAGTATGGGGTAAAATTGTCATATGCGTAGCAGTTTGAAGTTTTTGGTGGTTAAAAAATTAGTTTAGGGTAAATTTGTTATAAATGTACCGATTTGGTGTTTGTCGTGATATTAAACCTTACAAAAATGTGAAAGGTCAACCAATAATAAAAAAAGATCAAAAAAATACTCTAATTGCTTGTTTGGATAGAATTTCATTTTACTCTTTTTCCTTAAAATCTTGCGATGGATTTGATTTTTCCACAACTCAAAACGCTTGAAACTTTTGCATATACAAATGATGACCGGTCTATATATTATATATATATATTATATTTATATAGTTTCTTTTCATAATTTCGAAATTATTTAAAATTTTGGTGGAAAGCGATATTTTTTACTTTTTCAAAAAGACAAACAAAAGAATTGCGAGATTCTCCGTCGCCGTGTTTCTTGCTTTCCCAGAAGCACGACTAACAGCACCCGCCGAACCCGCCTCCCCCTCCGTCGTCGCCGGACGAAAAACCAAATACTCTCCCTCGATCATCTTTCTTCAAGGGTCGCCGCCAGTCTCTCTCTTCTTTCTCACTCTCTAGAGGCACTGCTTCTGCTGAAGAAAGACCAAAATTTCTTTCCTTTCTCTTGCTGGGTCCATCTTGCTGGTCCGGCGAACGCTGGCCCGCAGCTCGTTCCCCACGGACGAAACAAGTTGCAGAATCGGAAAAACCCTCAGAAGAGGACGGGCGGGCTCCGTAAGCAAAGAACCTCTGGCCCTTCTTCTTCTCCGGCGAACGAGCAGCTGCAGAATCGGAAAACCCCCCAGAAGAGGACGGGCTCCGTAAGCAGAGAAGCTCCCTTGCAGAGGGTTCGCCGCCCTTCTTCTTCTTCTCCTCCCATTCTCTCTCTGGACCTCGAAGTCGCTTTCCATGACCTCCATGTTCAAAGCTCTCCTCTGCGAATGAACATTGGGGCGCGCGCGTTACCAACCGGTATTAATGCGAAAGACAGGAAAAAAGGCAAAAAAAAATTGAAAAAAAAAAAAGGCTTTCTTCCACCGTCCGCTGCGACAGCCGGTGACGGGAAGAGGATGCCGTCAACCGGTTCTCCAGGTTGCCCGGGGATTAGGAGAGGTGACGGACGGACGGACGAGATCGATCCGCTCGGTATCCGACGGCTGTGCTGGGAGGCGGGCCCCACCGGAGGAGCTCAACCCCCGAGCGGGGGTTTCGTAGAAAAGTCTGGCGATTCTCTCTGCGTCGTCCATAATAGCACTCACTCACTCGGTCAGCTCTGACCATCTCTCTCACTCTCTCTTCTCTCTCTCCCTCCCTCTCTCTCTCTTCGTCGCCATCGCAGGTAAAAAGCTCCCGCAGCTCGGCCGCTCTTCTCCGATCGCAGGCCTAGGGTTTTCTCCGCTCCGTTCTCCGCCGCGGCTCCGGCTGGTAAAATCTCCCGCCTCCCTCCCCGATTCCTCTCTTCCGGTGCTGCTGCTGCTTCTTCTTCTTCTGCTCCTGCTCGATGGCTTTTCGCCGGCGGCCATCGCGCCGGAGGTTTCGCGGACTCGCGTCCGCTGCCGAGTCCTGTGATGATGCTCCGTCGTGGTTGTCTCTGTCTATCGGTAGTATCGGATTGGAGCTAGGTGGACTTGTGTTGCTTGGATTTCGAGTGCTTTTCCTTCGTCTGGCTATTGCCCGAGCGTGTTATTTTGTTTCGCCACAGATTCGATTTTCGTTTTTTTTTTTTGTTTTTCTGTGCTTTCTGTTCTTCTCTGTTTCGGTCGAGCTTTATAGCTTTAGTCTGAGCGCGGAAGATGAAATTTTGCAATGGCTGAGATTTCGTTCCGTCGATCCTTTGCCAGTTTTTGAGTGGGGGCAGTTTCTGTTTTCTAGAGTACGTTGAATTGCTTTTGACTATGCTAGAGAACCTTGGTGACCAGGTGGTTTGTGTGTGTTTTTCACATGGCTTAATATGGAGTGCTAATTAGCATGATTTAACGTAGTACTTTGTTTGAATGTGGCTGCTGCTGTGAAGGCTTTTAGATGAAATCGAGGCATGCTTTGGAGGAGAAGCGGTACTCCTGAGTAGGAAATAATTCGTGGTGGTGAGGCGACCTGTGGCTCTACGAAACGCAGCTTTCCAGTTTGCAACAACAGTGCCTAAATATACGGATAACCACCTGCAGGTAAAGCCTTTACCGACGACGAAAACCGCAATAATAGGCAAATGAAACCACCGATATATAAAATTTTGTACTAGTGTTAAAAGTCACCATGTATTATTGTTAGTCAGGGCAACCTTGTTCACCTTGGTGTGTGGTAGAAATCAAAGTGAAAAGAGGTGGCGAGGATAAAAACATCTGCAAATAATAATTGGGAATTTTTGGATATTTTTCCTTCTGTATTTCCTCCGCTTGGTCCTTCTCTTGCTCTCTTATGGTGATCTTTTCTTGAACCAAGATACTGATGCTGATTTTAAGTTGTGTATTATATCTAATGAGTTTAAAGATTCTTGAGCCCTGAAGAAAGAAGATGAGAGATCACATTGCCTACATAACAAGGGACATAAGATTATAATGTGCTTATATATTCTTAGCATACAGATATCTGTTTGTATGTACACAAGTAATGTCTTTAATGTTCACTCATTTTAAATGGTCAATGTGCTTGTGTTTAGGCTTGTATCCTAACTTGTTGTATTAATATTGGAACTCACATGGATATGTCTGTATGATATGCGGAATAACTTATAAATTTTATATAAAAAATTATTTGTCTTCCCATTTTAAATATGGAGTACATCGATTTTAATTACTAAATTATCGTATGCTCTGAAGTTGGCATTAGGTCTCAATTTTGAGAAAGCTTTTGACCAGTTAGTATAAGGACACAAACTTTGTGCAGTATAAGGACGCAGACTTTCCATATCCATTGTAACTTAAGATGGTGTTTGGAGAATCTGATGTTCGATGGCTTGTCTAATTCAGTAGCTTTCTTGTGGCGTTGCTCTTATTTTGTGCTGATATTACTGGTGGCGTGATACTAAGCTATCTTTTTAAGAATACATGATGATATTGAACTCTGATATGCCAATAATTAGATTTGTTTTTGGTTGGAATAACAATTAGACTAGTCCAGTGGCTTTCTTTGTGTCTGTTTGGCCTCTTATCGAGTGACTCTCTCTCTGTTCTTGGTTGGTGAGGATAGATGATGGACTGTGGCTTGCGTAAGGAAGTTCTTGAGATTGTGTCTCCAGAGACCAAGGCCGAGAATTCATGTGGAGCAATCAATGTATGAAGATGTCACATGCGCAAAATTAACAAAAAGTTAGCTGAGAGGCTCTAGATGTGTGCTTTATCGTAATTAGTTGAATTGGTTGGATACTTGTTAGCCTGCTGTCCAGATAGGGAAGTATTTTGTTAAGATGTACATGTTCAGTCTCACTTTTGGTGGAAAGCTAAAACGAATCTACTAGGTTCAATGACAATTAACGACCAAGGCTTTATTTCAGGATACCTCAACTATTTACTTGGAAATGAATATCTCTTGCAACTTAGGACTTTGTACATGTATGGATTGATGTAAAATAACGGCTGATGTTCTAATATGTACCTTTTAAATGAGAGGATTTGGTGGCAACATTTTGACACAGTATTATGCAGACATGTATTTAGGCTGTGGTTTTTTTAGACGTCAGGATTGTATGTGCCTCCTACATTCTAGATGCTTACACCAGAACTCAGAAATCCTTTCTTGAAGATGGTTGGGGTCTGTTGGAATTGTTTTTTGATGTATTTATGTCATCTACTTCTCTTGCTTCTGGCTGTAGTAGGTACTCCTGCTTATACATCTGAGGTGAAAATTTTATTTGCGTCATATTTGCCTCAAAGCTCTATGCATTAAGTTTGTGTGTGGGCAAAAGGGAGAGGGAAAAAACTGAAAGGGAGAAGAAGAAGAAAGTGCCTCTTAAAACTTCTATTTCCCTGATAGAGTGTTGTCTCTTTTTGAATGACTTCTACTGTAGTAGAACTTCCTCTTGTCTTATGTGGTGACATGCCCTTATGTGAAGCCTACTAGTTATCAATGCATGGAGGGTGCGTTAGTTCTTCTGCTGATCTCCCGGTGACACGACGCAGATCTGTCTTACGTGAGCCAAGTTTTGGAATTCATTTCTGAATTCTGTTTGTTGAATGTTGATGATTAACCATGTTCTGAGCTCAGTGTACTTCTCAGTCTCTCTTCTTTCTAGTTTTTGGTTCAAGTACTGATCCTATGACAGTATTTCTTACCAGAAGAAATTAGCGGGATTTTCTCTTACTGCCTTCAAGAACTTATAAGCTTGGCGTGGTGCTTGTTTCATCAGGTACTGTTGACTGATGTAGCTTGTTTTACCATTGGAACCACTGTTTGGCATGAGCTGCAGTGTTTGCGTGGGCCATCATCATCCCCTTGCGAAATGGGAATGGAAGAAACAGTGGAAGGTGCAAATTCGAAAGGTAATTTAGGGCAAATCACAAGTTCACATGGCGTTAGCTGTATTTAGTATTTAGTGATAGTGTATATCCTTTACAATACATGAAATATAGGTGTTGTTGATTCGGGGTTCTTTTTTCTCTAGACTTCCTATAATGCTTTCCCTACTTCTTGCAGTAATAATCTCAAAGACAGGGTTTGCAAATTTGCATCATATCTGTTTTTATATTTAGAGTTGCCCGTGTGAGTGGTGTCAATGCTGTTAATCTTTTAGTAGACTCTTTTTCTTCCCAGTTTTGCAACAAATTAACAGTTTCTGCTTTCCCTTTTGAGATATGGAGCCTCCAGCCTCTGAAGCTATTTAAAGTAGGTTGATTGACCCAATTTGACTTGGGGCTGGGCTGCTGGAGTATTCTTTAAACCTGAGTCTGACATGGATGATGGTGGGCATCGCGAAAATGGAAGACACAAAACAGATCAGTATAAAAGTGCTCAGAGCCAGGTATTGAAAGCAAACCTTCGTGATGCCTCTTTTATAATGAATTGGCTCTACTACCGAAAAAAAAAAATTGGGCTTTGCAAGATTGGTGCTTCTACTCAGTCATCTGCTTTGCATTGCAGTGGTTGATGCAGCATCAACCTTCAATGAAGCAGATAATGGGTATTATGGCCGAGAGAGATGCAGCTCTTCAAGAAAGGAATTTAGCCCTTTCTGAGAAAAAGGCAGCAATTGCAGAGCGGGACATAGCATTTCATCAAAGAGATATTGCTATTGCTGAAAGAAATAATGCTATCCTAGAACGAGACAACGCCATTGCAACTCTTCAGTATCGAGAAAGCTCCTTGACTAGTGGTAACATTTCCTCATGTCCCCCAGGATGTCAGATTTCTCGAGGCGTGAAGCACATGCACCATCCACAGCAGCAAGTGCATCACGTATCCAGCATGGGTGAAGCTGCTTACGGCACCAGAGATATGCACACAAGTGATGCCCTGCCGATATCCCCAGTTGCATCTGAGGCAACAAGATCACGGCAGACGAAACGGACAAAAGAGGCCAAGGCAATGGCAAATAGTAAGAAAGCTCCAAAAACTCCTAAGAAGGTTAAGAGGGAAACTGATGACCTGAATAAGCTCTTGAACGGAGATGATGGTTATAACAAGCCATTTGGAGTGCCAAAGTCTGACTGGAAGGGTCAGGACCTTGGGCTGAACCAGGTAGCTTTTGATGATTCGACTATGCCTTCCCCTGTGTGCTCATGCACTGGACTCGCAAGGCAATGCTATAAATGGGGCAATGGGGGTTGGCAATCTTCTTGTTGCACGACCACCATTTCTATGTATCCCCTGCCTGCTGTGCCCAACAAGCGCCATGCTCGAGTTGGTGGCCGGAAAATGAGTGGAAGTGCTTTTGGCAAGCTGCTGAGCCGCCTTGCAGCAGAAGGCTATGACCTCTCAAGTCCAGTGGATCTAAAGGACCACTGGGCCAAGCATGGAACGAACCGTTACATCACAATCAAGTAGCTGTTAGTGAAGTCCAATTTGCAGGAGGAATAAAATGGTGGCACAACTGGTGAATAGGAGGTACATTCCCTTGGTCTTTCTCGTAAAGATATGTGAGGATTCAGTAATTAGCGATAGCCACTAGCGTGAAGCGCAACAGTGGTTAGGCAACGAACAGATAGGAGATAGTTTGTGTAACATGTTAGACGGAGTCTTTGTAGGGGCACTTTATGATTGTAAAAGTTTCTCTTCACCTCTCTTACCCTTTAGGAACGGGATCCTTGTTATGATGCCTGAAGAGGTGGGATGTTACCTTGCCCCCAAATATTTTTTAGGCATGCAAAAATTTGCTCTGTAGCCGCCTGGGCTGTAGCTGTAAAATAACTGTAAAGAGTTGAATCTTATGGTTTTGCTGTAACTTTGGAGTAGAAGTGTTGGACTGCGTTCTGTCAAACCATCTGAGGAATTTGGCTTTGTCGGTTTTGGTTGGGTGTGGTTCTGAATTCTTTAGTTGAGTTATGAGCGGTGACTTCAACCTTGAAAAGGCGATTATGTCATGTTACAAATTGGCTCAGCTTCGGATGTCTGTCTTTGTCTGACTTAACAAATCAGAAGTCCTATGGTTTGTCTTGCGGGACAAGATAAATTTAGACGGACAACTTTCGCGATGAATATAGAATACAAGAGAGATGCCTTTAGGTACTGCCGGTCTTAGTGGATGCAGAATTATCTCTTTCATAGATTGGTGGTAGATTGAATATATCTTGCATACACGGAGGGTTTTTAGCACCAATGTGGTGTTGACTATACAACCCTTTCTCCTATTAACTCATCGGATCTTTATCTTATATACGCAACGTTAATGATGTTACTTAATCGTTGAAAGCATGATAAAGTTTAATGGTAAACCTTATGTGATTCTACTTTTCAAGATTATTATGGAAAAAATTATTCAAAAAATTTTAAATCTCTTGTACTTTTGCCAATTCATACTTAAGCCTTTTATTTGTGTCAATTGAGTTTTAAATTTTTTCACATTTTGTTCATTGAGTCAATTTTGGTCGGAAATTGTGGATGTAGGTGCCGCGTCCTACATGACACGGCCAATAATTTTTAATAATATTTTAATATTTTTTCGAATTTTTAATATTTCTTATTTTTTACTTTTTTCTCTTTTCTTTTCCTTCTTTATTAATTTTTTTTTCCTTTTCTCTTCTTTTCTTTTTCCTTTTTCCCTTTTTCTCTCCATTGGCCGTCGCCAAGCCTCGTCGATGCCACTGGCCTCAAGTGAGGGCAGCCCTTCGCTAGATTGGGCGAGGGCCGCCCTTGTTGGCAAGTGGTGACTCACTTGAGATGCCCAGCGTATGTTTTTGACAGAGTGCTCCTGAGAGGTGTTCGGTTTGAACCTTACTACCATCTTTCATGTTTTGCCTTGCTTTTGGTAAGACTCAAGGCCGAGCGGTATTCGTGATGCTTTTGAGAAATTCATTGAAAACTTTGAGTCGCTATTTGATGATTGGTAACTTTGTTGCTATTCTAAATGCTGATTTCATACAAGAAAAAACTTCGATCTCTCGACCAAATCCAACCATTTCGGTGCATATGAACTGTTCGATGAAATGCCTCCGTAAAATTGTTACTTATAGATTGAGCATGTTTTTCTTTGAAAAAAACTTCAGCCCTTTTTCATCTAATCTGATCAAGCCCAAACTTTCTAAGGCCTAAACCAGCCCAATATTTACCTATCATAATTGGGCTGAAGTTTGATGTAAATGAGTTTGGGTCCAATCCAGTTTTAGCAATTGGGCTTCCGTTTGCTCCTTTTCTGAAAAGACTTGAGAATGAGCCCATTTGTGTCCTCAGCCCAAATCAATAAGACCAATGGCAACCTATATTCTGGCTGGGCACTGGGCCCAGCCCGGGTCCCTGTTTTCTAGATAATATAAAAAATATTAAAATAAAAACTAATAATAAATTCCGAGAATAAAAAATTAGAAAATTGCTTAGACAAATAGGCCTTGGTTAGGTTATTAGAATTAGCTTAGTTTCATTTAGTTCGTGTACACATGGTTTAGGGTCTTAGTAAGTAGTAGTACCTTTGTTATAGTTTAGTTTTGGTTTAAGGTTAATACCATGAAAAACCCTAAACTGGTATATTTGTGACAAATTTACCAAAAACTAATTTTTTGACTATAAAAAATTCAAACTGGTACAATTATGACAGGTTTACCTTAAACTAATTTTTCGATCACCAAAAAACTAAATTTGATACATTTGTGACAAATAATCAAGCTTAGGTGCCGAAATGACACTAGTTAAATAACTAGTTAATCAAGTCCTTGACTCTAGATTTCTAGTTACGTAGGAAGTGAGGTATACTTTTACACCTCACTTGATTTCTAGCCGACCCCAATAAGTTAGTGGCGACTCTTCATATAAAATTATTATAAGGTTAATGGAATTTAAACAAAAATTCTAACGTCATGCGAGGTAAGGATTTGGGAGAACCCATGCCAAGTTGGAAGCCAAGTAGGGACTGTTGGTCCTAACTCGACATTACTTCAAAACTTGTCCTTTTAATCCGATTGGAAAAAAAGGTTGCAACAAACTAATATATGGGAAGAAGGCCAGAATTTCAGGTTTGGGATAAATCTAGGCAAAAACCCTTAACACCGATAAAAATCAAGAATATTTCGTTCGAAACTCTTACAATTTCGGTTTTTCTCTTTCTTATGCTTTTTTCTCTCTGTGTATGTGTTTTTTTTTCCAAAGGGAAACAATGTATTCCTAAGAAACCAGTTTTCTCCTCTTTGTGATCTAATTATATCGAATGAAGGATACCAATCTTTTTTTTCTTATACCAATCTGAGTTTATGGAAAGAAGCAGAAATTTCATTTCGTGGAATACTGGAAATGATAAAATAACTCAAAGGATATATTCATGAGATGTTTTATACCAATCATTCG
The DNA here is from genome assembly GCA_031216285.1 of Syzygium syzygioides. Classification (NCBI taxonomy): domain Eukaryota; kingdom Viridiplantae; phylum Streptophyta; class Magnoliopsida; order Myrtales; family Myrtaceae; genus Syzygium; species Syzygium syzygioides. The sequence continues at coordinate 18,268,640 of CM062245.1, read as the reverse complement.
AATCAAAATGATACACACATTCACAAAAATAGTTAAAAGATCTATTCATAATGTGAAAAGAAACAACAAAACAAACTCTGATACCAATAAAACATCAATGACCGTTTACTGCATTAGGGATTGGTGTTTCTCTCACTTTGAAAGTTTTTGAATCTTTGCTTGTTCCATTGTCTGTATGTAGACACTCCGGATTAGGACTGATCTGTCATGAAAGACTCGAGCTATTAGCACCCCCAGTGCGTCGACGGGAAAAGTACAAAATATGTCCACATTTGCGTTTGTTGTGCCATGTAGGACGGTCGGCGTCCATGTCATTAATTTCGCCCAAAATTGGATGTATGGACTCAATTGATACAAATATGAAAAGGTTTATGACTAAATTGATCTAATTAAAAGGTTTATAACTGAATTGGTACCAATACGAGAGGTTTAAGACTTTTTTTGGGCACTTTTCCTGTTCATCTACCTACTATAAAGATCCTGTAATGCTAGGTTACAAACTATTTCGTTTGAAGAAAAGATAGACTTAAAGGTCTATGAAAATATACCTTCGTAGACTTCGGCTTTCCTCTCCAGACAAGCTTATGCTTCTGTGTTACATACCCGTCATCGTTTCGGAGGTTCTTCTATGCTTCTGAAATGCCTCTGCTTCTTGTTGTGGTCATAAACCAGCACTCATATGTCTCATTTTAATCTTACGCCTCCTTGAACTATAGTTTATTTCTAGAAAATTACATATATTATCCTTCTGAAATAGTGATACTTATGTAAAATTCCTTTTTCATCAAAATAAAAATTTTGAAAGTGAATAATGATACTTAAAGTAAGGGTTTGCTCTAGGCACAAAAGTAAATTTGTTTCATTGATGAAGGCTGCCCAAATTACATGCGAACCATGTCTCCAAATGGTACAAAGAGAGACTCTTCCACAATGCACGAATTGCCATTGAAATCAACAGATTGGAGGGCAACAGAACGACAGCCGTGAACTGTGGCGGTGTTTGTTGTAGTAGCGACTGCCTCAACGTGGATCGCCGTCTTCATGCCTTTTTCGCGAAGGTTCGATAACGGACACATGAAATTCATCGAGCCCAGCATGCTCAGTGGAATGGTTCTCTTGCCTCCGTTGTAGGATTTTAGAGCATTGCCTCTCCTGCAGCTCACGTAATCTTCTCTCGTTCACCATGTCCAGCTTATGGCCTTCCTCGTATTCAAACACTAAAACAGGGATTTTAATTTCAAAGCTCATCTTTTTATTCATTCAAACCCTTGTCTATAATAAAACAGGCGGTCTTTCGATCATTTATTGGGGCGAATCCTTAGATAGAAGATATTTCTATGTTTTGTTGGTACGAATGCGATGTAACTTTTTTGGCTATTTTTGCACTAAGATAAAGGATTGAACTACCAGTGAAAGACTTAAGAGCAGACCGATACATCACTTGGAGATGATATGTCGAAGCTATTGTGAATCAAGTAAAAACTTCGAATTTCCAACAAGTTGCTGCCACATCCATAAAAGTACTAGTGACATGATGACGTGGTATTATGTGCAGTTAGTCCAATAAAATGCTCTGGCTGATGATTGTCAAGGGTTATTATGCTCACAAGACAAAAGAACGTTCGAAGGTCATTCATTCACGAGGAACTTTTCACCATCAGCCCAAATCTGATGGTCTCCTCGAGTGCAGCAACCTGTGATGGTGTGTTCCACACAATAGGCCGCCGGAGTGGCTGCAAGCAGAAGAACAAGTAGAGCACTTATGGCCATTTCCATGTTTGAAGTAACTTCTTTCCTAAACATGGGGTAATTTGGGAAATCTTTGCTTCTGAACAACATAAAAAAGGGGAAGCAGATTTTAGTACTCGTTTAGGCTTCATTCGTTTCACAAAAAATAACTTTCAGGAAAATGTTTTTCGAATTTTCTGATATTCGTTTTACGGAAAATAAAATAGTTATGGAAAGTATTTTCCCTCAATGGAAAAAAACCCTTTTAAAAGTGAGGAAAATGTTTTCATCTTTTTTAAAATAGGAAAACATTTTGCCTCCTCCTTCTTTCGTCATTCATTTTAGTTATTTTAATTTTTTAATTTTATTTTAAAATCTAATTTTTAATTATCATTTTTATTTTTATTTCTTTTCTTCTTTTTTTTACCGTCTTCTCTGGCCGGTCGTCGGCCACGTTGAAGGCTGTTGACCGGCTGGAGAAGAAGGTAAAATAAATAAGAAAAAGAAAAAGATAAAAGGAAAAAGAAAAAAGATAATTAAAAAATCGATTTACAAAATAAAAAATAAAAAAATAAAAAGTATTAAAAGTAGTGTATGTAGGAAAATTTGATTTGATTTTCCATACCGTATAGCAGAAAATATTTTCCAGATCTTTTTCAGATTTTAATCGAATACCAGACAATTGTGTTATTTTCCTGAAAAATAACTTCTTGGAAAACATTTGAAACGTTATATTTTTCGTGAAACGAATGGAGCTGTAGTGTCAAAGGAGTTCCATAGTTCGCTTGTTTAAGAGAAAATAAATTCTCTTCACGAATGTTCTCCGATGAAATTATTGTGAAAAAAAAAATCAATCTGAATTTCTGGTATTAGGTTGGCGTCTGCAATCAAGTTTGTGGTCATGTTAAAGGATTTCTTGAACTGCACTTTGGCACTTTGGCACCATGTTAAAGGATTTCTTTACCAAGCCAGAAGCGTTGGGTTTTGGGTTTTAAGTATATACATGCCTGTTCACGCGTGTACACAAAATGTGCAAAGGTAGATCATGGCGAACTTTTCACCGGATGAACTAAGGGTGCGTTTGTTTCGCGGAAAATTAAATGATAAAGGAAAATGATTTCTCGAAATGACATGTGTACACAAAACATGCAAAGGTAGATCATGGCAAACTTTTCACCGGATGAACTAAGGGTGCGTTTGTTTCGCGGAAAACTCAATGATAAAGGAAAATGATTTCCTGTAAAGTATTTTCCAAGAAAACAATTAGTTTTTCTTCGTTTGGTAATATATAATCGAAATCGTTTTTTGACGTTTGGATTTTATTGAAAAATGATTTAAATCTCATGACTTTATCTCAGACAAAAAAAATCAAAATTTTTAATTATTTGTATTTTAATTATTTTATATTAAAAAATCGAATTTTTAATTATTTTTTTCTTTTCTTTTTCTTTTTTCTTCTCTATCCTTTTCTTTCTTCTTTTCTTTCCTTTTCTTTCTCCTCGTTCCTCCGTTGCGACCGGCCGGCGACAACTCCTGGTGAGCTCGAGCTCGCCGGCCTTTGGCGAGTCATGAGCCCAAGCTTGCTTGGATCTGGCGAGCTGTGAGTCCGCCGAGTGAGCTACGAGCCCGAGCTCGCTTGGATTTGGTGAGCTGCAAGCTCGCCGGACTCAGCTGAGCCCTAGCTCGCCTGGATTTGCCAAACCTCGAGCTCTTTCCTGATGCAGAATGGGGTGAGAACCCACTGGACAAAACTGAGGAACGAAACATATGATTTAGCTGTTGATTGTATAACGACAAATTACTATGGTGTTAAAACAATTGCTGAAGCACTCATGCCTCTCCTGCATTTATCTTACGCGCCGAAAATTGTCAATGTTTCCTCCTTCATGGGAAAGCTAGAGGTATGAACTGTTGGTTTTTTTAAGAGCGTTTTCTACATCATGTACTGTCCAAGAGAATTGTCTACAGTCCTAAGTTTCCGCAATTAACATTCCCGGGACATCATGTATTGTCCTAGAAAAAATGTCTAATCTACTAAGCAATGAATTTGTCAGCGATGTAGCATTCACGAGGATAAACCATCAGTAAGTCGCCTTATACTAGCAAGTTTTATACGAATGAAAGCGCAACTGCTTGATTCATGGCCTTCGATTATTAAAATTTTACAGAAAAGATTCTATTTAGTGTTATTTTTTGTTACAGAATATTCGAAATGAATGGGCCAATGGCATATTGAGCGATGCCGAAAGCCTAACAGAAGAGCGAATAGATGAGGACCTGAACCAATCTTGAGAGACTTCAAGGAAGGGTCATTTGCTGTTTTTGGAGAAGTTGTTATACGAGGATACTTTTTTGTAGGTTCAGAACACTAAGACTTCGTTCGTTTCATAGAAAACAACTTTCAAGAAAACGTTTTATGGATTTTCCGACATTTAGTTCATGGAAAATAAACTAATCAAGGAAGACATTTTCAGCTTATGAAACAAACACCTTCAAAAGTGGGGACATGTTAGAAAGCGGAAAACATTTTCCATACTCTTTCTTTCACCTTTAGACAAAGCATTTTTTTTCATTAAACAATTTTTCCTTTTATTTTTATATTTTAAAATTTTTTGATATTTTTATTATATATTATTTTTATTTAAAACTTTTTCTTTTCCTGTTCTTGTAATTTCCTTTCTTTCTTTTTTCTATTTGCTTCTTCCTCGACCGATCGCCAGCCATGATGACTGTCGGCAACTAGCCACAAGCGAGCTTGAGCCTCGCCACAGGTCGATGAGGCTCATGCTCACCAAATTCTAGCAAGGTCAAGCTCGCCCAAGGCCGGCGAGCTAGGCAAGGCTCGAGCCTCGCCTGAGGTTGCCAGATCCTCGCCGACATTTGGCAAGCTGGGCAAGGCTCGAGCTCGATCTCACCGGATCAGAAATTCAGCGTTGCTCAAACAAAAATATTTAAACATGGAGAAAAGGGGAAAGAAGATCTTTGTAAAACCCCAGCCCATTTCCTTTATTTGCTCAAACAAAATTACTGGTGATGTAATGTATGGGCCCAAGTACATAGATCTTTATAAAACCCAGCCCATTCCCTAAAGCCCAAGCCCAAGCCATCTTATGTCTTCCTCAACGGAAGAAGTAATGAAGCCAGCGAAGTAAACAAGGAAAGAAGAAGACGTTCATTCGTGAGAAGGAAAGGGGGAAAAGGAGAAAGAAGAGAGAAAAATTCTTTGCACGCAGCTGATCCGAACGTCCCGACAAGCTGAATCAACAGCGAATCCCAATGCCTGGTCAGTTTTTAAGCCGATTATTCGTTTAATTGGAGTAATTTTCTGATTAAGGGCACGAGTTCAAAGTGATGTCGATTTTGAATTACGAGATTTGATTGAGGAGTTTTCGAGCTACAGTCCTTAGGGGAAATGATAGCCTAGGACATTGTGGAGCGGTGTGTTTGACGAAGCTCGATTTCGAAGTATGGGTTGTTTGGAACGAACTTTGGAAGTTTTGTGTGCGAGTTACGCGTGCCGGTTACGCGTGCCGGATAATACGTGTAACGGAGAAAGACAAACATTTGTTATAAACAAGCTTCTTAGTTAGTGCTTAAGAGTTGATTCGTTGACGGTTGAGCTTGGTTTAGTTGGGTCACTCGTTGGAATAGTGTTTTACTCAGATTTTGACATCACAGTTCAATTAATTGATTGGAATTTGAGTGCATCGGTGTCACGCCGCGCTTTTGGGGGTTTTATCGGGATTTGCGCGCTAAAGAGGTATTTCCATATAAGGGTCTCTCCCAGATTATACCTTACGTGACAGTGGAAGGTGATTTATAAATTTGTGATTTTTGTAGTCGTCACTAGTCATTATTGGTAGGTAGACTAGAAACTTAATCGAGGTACGGAAGAAATACCCCGATCCTACGAACCAGAGATTCTGAGTATGGGGACTTGGTTACGTTATTGATCTCGAATTGAGATCCCTAATGCCATTTCGGTATCTAAGAACAATATGATGTCTAACGTGTCATGCGAATTTTTGAGACTTATCCACTAATCCTATCCATTTCAATCGCAGGAAAAACCAAACAAGTATTTAATGCATAATCAAAATCAATCAAGTCAATCAATCCTAAGTGGTTTCTAAAACAAAAATCAATCCAAACAACCCAAACCCTAATGAAGCTTTAAAAGCATGTTCATTTCATGATTCACACATTTTTAGGGTTTTAGGGTTTTTTAGGGGTTATAACCCCTAAATTTGCACGTGGGCACTTCCAAAATTTCAAATTTCACTTTTTATGGTTGGCCACGGTGATTTTGGACCATTATGTGAATTTTCAAAATTTTTGATTTTTTTTATTTTTTTTTCGTAAAAATTTTTTAAACCAAGAATTGATTTTTTATGGTTTCTGAAAATTTTTATGAATTTTCCAATTTTTCAATTTTTTATTGATTTTCCAATTTTTTGCATTTTTTATTTGTATTTTCTGAATTTTCTAAAAATTTTCTGAATTTTTATGAAATTTTCTAATTTTCTAAAAAAATTTAATTTTTATATGATTTTTGTGATTTTTTTTTTATAGAATTTTCTGATTTTTTTTATTTTATATATATTTTTAAATTTTCCTGCCGGGAAAATGAACCGAACCGGCCTGGTTTAGACTAGTTCGGCCGAGACCGAATCGGCCGGCATTGATCACCTCTTTCGGTGAGCACGACGCCAAAAACGGCGCTGTTTTGCCATTTTTCTCTTTGGCATTACGCCGAACACCTTGCATGCACAATTCTGGATTTTTGATAATCAAGGCCGCGACTTCGGATCGAAATCCGACGACCTTCCGATGGTATTCCGGAGCTGATTGTTGATTCTGTGCAAATCTCATGTTACCAGCTATCGATTTAGCCTAATCGACATGCCTCTGGACCTCCGTCGGTCGGCCAAAACCGAGCTAAAAAACGCTAACCTAAACTCAAACTACCATTAGCTAAAATCAACATTTTCAGAACTTAAAGACTAGAAAATCAACATTTGGGGTTTGAGTTGGTTTTTTCTGGGTTTTATCACGTGTTGGGTGAGTCGAGTGAAGAAGATGCACTATTCGGGTCGGGTCAGGTCGACCCGCCTGACCCGGTAGTTCCGATTTTGACCAAAAATGCAAATTAAGTCATATCTTGATCGAATTTTCGAAATTTGACCCCAAAATTTAATTTCCCATTACATTTTGAACCTAAAAATGTTTTTTTCCGTAATTTTTGACATAACCATGTCCAAAATTTTCCAAATTTCATATCCGGGTTATTCGGATTTTGCTCAATTCGATGTCCTGATGACCTAATTAGGAAAAATAGATGCCAAAATTGAATTACCTAGGTCTGATTAGCCCTAGAAATGATGGTCTCATATTTCAACAATTTCGAATTGGACATGATTTGCAATTTTGGCTCAAAATCCTTAATTTTCAATTAATTTCCGGGGATTTTTGATTTTTATGTCAAATTGTACAATTGGACCGACCATTATGCAATTCAAGGTCCTAAAATCAATTGCTGCGAAGACACCATGACTTAAAAATGACTAGAAAAAAAATTAATTTAATTTTTGGTTCAATTCGGGTTTAATTTTGCCTAATTTTGGGAAAAACATATACCCGATTGAGATTTTCAAAAATTGACAATGTATTCATGAAATTGGATTTAAAATAAGACTAATGACTATTTTTATGGAATTTTTGGATTCCATTTGCTATTTTTCTTGATTTTCTTCTTTGTTTTGACTAAAATAAATTAAGGCAAAATTCAAGAAAATCCTAAAAAAATTATTTTTGGTTTAGAACTAGGTTTCTAGGCTTGGCCAAGGTTCCTAATCCTATTTTTGAGATTTTTGAAAAATTTGAAAGAAAAAGCAAAAAATTAAGTGTCGACAATCGGCTCGAGTAACCATTGTAGGCTGGTTTTTGGCTTTCTCAGGTAAGTGCTACTATTTCTTCCATGAATTTACAAACTCAAATCTTGAAAATGGTAGAGTTTTTATATTGTATGAATTATTAAAAGCATGTTTCTTGCATAAATTGAATCGAACTTTTACTACATTTTTAGTAGATTGAAAAGGGATTGAGAATGTTTTATGAAGTGGTCTAAAATGACCAATTGTGAATGCTTTGGTTAAATGTTTTGTGAAATGATTTGCCAAAAGTTGTACGTATTGATTATGAAATGTTTTATGAAATGCATTTTAATTGATAAATAGAATTGTGAAAGGTTATATGATTCGATTTGTAAAACCGGTTTATGGAATGACTTTCTGGTGTTGATTGTGCGTTGTTGGGGAAAGATATCGGTTGATGAGAACTCATTGAGGGGGGAGTATGTATATTGTCAGGATGTCCTTATGGGTCGAACCACCGGCTAATATAGGTGATGGACCTAGCTAAGGGGGGTAAACTTGGTCGTCTTTGTCACGGCATTTAATGTGCCATAGTTTGATGATGAGCATTAGATTAGTCGATAGAGTAGACCATCGACGTGTGATTTTATGAAATTAGTCAATGGATTAGACCATTGATAGAATTAGGTTTTGTTGACTGATTTTCGTAGGAATAAAGTTTGTTGGAAATTTATCATATATTTTCGATATTTTACGTATATCACATATTGAATTTGAGATGATGAATTGATTTCATTTTATAACGATGCATAGCGATCGTTTGATCCGATTGGAAGAAAGGTATTACTCACTGGACCGTGGTAATTCGGTTCTTTCATCTTTTGTGTTTTTCAAGTTTCTCGGTTAGTGGCTGATAATTCGAGAGCGCTTTTGATGAGGACTTTTGGGAGTTGATTCTTTTTTTTTGTTATGGCTCGGGGCTACGTCCTTCGAGAGGAAGGACGGCCATGTCACTACCCCTATTCTTGTAGGATTTGGGGAGCGACAGGTGATCTGGTATAGTAGTGTCACGATGGCTTTGTGGTCATCAACGAGGATGGACTCTCGGCCGTCGCTGCTGGTCGTGACTCGGTGGCCATGAGGTGCTCCTAAAAAAAAAAACCTTAGGAGGAAGATTGGTGGTGTGTGCTTAAAGCGGCATAGCAGCAAGTCACTAAGAAATCGCTGATGCTGGACCGAGCATTGCGGAGGCTGCTGGACAATCACTAGGAGCGACGGTGTGTGGAGGGTGCAGCGACCTTGAAGATCTTGTAGAGAGGGACTTTCTCTTCTCCTTTTGTCTCCGTTCGTGTGCGGTAGAGAAGGGCGGAGAGGGCGTTGATACCTAAAGAGAAAGCGAAGCTTCTTTTCCTTTTAATTGTTTTTATCTAGGGGTGTGTATCGATCCATGGTCAACCCTAAGCTTGTCCTAGTCCGATTCCCAGGGGTACTAGGTCAGTCTTTGATTCTGGGACCCCTAGACCTTGCAATGTACGGGTTAGTCCTTGGTTCTGGGAGTTAAGGGTTGGTCCAACCCGGACCAACCCTGTATATATTATATTAAATATGATATATATTATATGCTTTTTTCTACTCTAAATCCTAGCGCCTCCTCCTCTGCTCTCTTCTTTCTTATGCAATTCAATTTGCCGTGTAAATTATAGAATAGAAAGAAACATAGCCCTAATTCGACCAAAAAAATAATAGAAACCCTCTTCGCTTGCCTCGTCCTTGCTCGCCCGCCTCGGCCTCTCACCTGGCTCGCCTCTATTCGCTTGCCTTGCCGTTTGCCTCCGTTCACTCGCCACATAGCTTGCCTCTATTTACTCGCCTCACGAGCGCAGCTCAGCTGGACAAACATACTTTGTTAAGTATAAATTATGTGCGTTGTTTGTTTGTTTTCAGGTGTTTGGAAGTTGAAGCGATCATTTAAAAATGAACAAGATATGAAGTTGTATAATTCATGGCCTTTATTACGTATTTTGAACTTTTTATGGTTTAATTGTGTTTCACATGTTCATTTTCATGGTTTGTTGCTTTAGCAAGTGTGAAATTTAGGTTGTTACCTTATCTTATATTTATGTTTGATATGTACTGGTGTTCATAGTTTGATTGCTCAATGTTGCATTGTTGTTTTTTTGATAACTGAGGTGTCCGCGCGGCCGGCGAGCTAGGGTCAATGTCGCATTGTTAATGGATATGTAATTTGAAATAGTATGTTTGTTCTTTCAAGGAATACAAAAAATGAAACAAAAAAATAATTAGTTGATCTCGAGTCGGGTCCGTCTGGTCCATGGTCCTAAGCTCAACAAGGTCGGTCCTTAGTCCTAACAATTGGGGATCAACACTATGCGAGTTGGTCTTTAGGTTAGGTGTTGGACCGGCCCAACCTGGACCATACTCAGCTCACCCTATCTCTTTCTTTTTAGAGTCTTCTGCAGCACATCTTTGACCTTTAAAGCCGAAGTCTTCCTTTCCCTCTCTTCTTTCTCTACTCTCCTCATAATTTTTGTGGCCTCAATGTGCCGTCTATGCCTACAGAAAAAGATATTACCAGCTGTCGCTCTAATCAAAGTTCACTATGCAACTCTATTTCTGTTGCCGTCATAGCAGCACCTCTGGTTTTGTATGAGATGTTGGTCCATCATCAACCAAACGTATTTGATGCTGATTTTGTCCCCTAAAAATCACTTCCTTTTCCCCTATAAAATCCCAACTTATTCGACCCATTCCCATGTCTATTTCAAGGAACCATCAATGGCAGACTCCATATCTAAGAGGTAATAAACCCATCAACCCTCAAACTTTTTCTTTTCCTTTTAATTCCTTTCAATTTCGGTTTGTTTTGCTAAGTATTTTTTTTCCCATTTTCGCTGTACCCCCTGTTTTTTTTTGCAGGTATGCAGTTGTTACAGGATCAAACAAAGGCATTGGATTTGCCATATGCAAGCTTCTGACTTCCAAAGGGATTGTGGTGGTATTGACTGCAAGAGATGAGAAGAGAGGACTTGAAGCTGTGGACAAGCTCAAACTAGAGCCTGGCCTCTCTGACCTTGTCTTCTCCCACCAGCTTGATGTCTCCAATCCTGCCAGCGTTTCATCGCTTGCAGACTTCATTAAGCGGCAGTTTGGAAAGCTTGATATTTTGGTACATCCCTAGGAATCATAATACTAGCCTCGTTTTTTAGAACCAACAAAGACCCAGAATGTTGTAACCCCAAATCTATGCAGAGTTACTGATGTAGTGCAGATAATCTTACTGCCGTACCATGAGCATTTTCTCTAGTACTTTTTGCACTCTGCTTTGCGATTGCCGTCGTCCTTTTATTGTGATGATAAAATTTCTTTTCTAGGTCAACAATGCTGGTGTCCTGGGATGCATTGCAGATGCTAGTGCTTTAAGAGCAGCAGGCATGGGAAAGGTATGGTGTCCGTTTCTCTGATCACGGTGTACAGGGAGAAACTTAATTGAACTATTAATTGGCTTGATCACTGACGGGGCGCTAGTTATCCATTTGAAGGTCATGGCAAATAAAGGTCTGAGACGTTATGGTGACCGAAGTTGTCACACATTCACTGTCTTAATACGTTTTACCTAATTAGGAATAAAAGTTGCGAAAAGAAACATTCAAGAATCAGCTGGTGTGAACTAGCATTGTCATCCAAACATAATGTACCTTGATCTGATTTCTTGCGGCTAACTCCTTCTATAAGATGACGTGATGAGCTCCTGGAATTTAAGATGCATATTCCATGTTGGACCTTGCCAATTCAGAGATCTCTGATTGTCCTTCCTAACATTCTTTGTGGAGTGATGCAGGAGCAATTAAATTGGAGTGATGTCTCGACGACGACATACGAGTTAATTGAAGAGTGCATTAACATCAACTATTATGGTGCCAAAAGGATGGTTGATGCGCTCATTGGCCTCCTCCAACTATCAGACTCGCCAAGGATTGTTAATGTTTCCTCCTCCGGCGGGAAGTTAGCGGTAAGAAGTGTCAAAGTACATTACTCCAGCGTTATTTCCCGGTAACTTAAGAATGGAAATTCACCCTTGAGTTATCACATCGAACGCAAACCCCAATTTTGCAAGAGAATTAAAGATATCACTTCGAGGTCTTTTCTTGAAATGGAATTACATGGAGCTTTAAGAAAAGCTAGAATAGTTTTTCTAGAGAATGAATAACATTTCAATCATCTTTCTGACCTTGTGATCAGTTTTTCCCGGATGGCTGGGCTAAGAATGTCTTTAGCGATGCCGAACGCCTCACGGAAGAAAAGGTGGATGAGGTGTTGAAGGAGTTTCTAAAAGATTTTAGGCAAGGTTCTCTTGGGACCAAAGGCTGGCCTGCTGCTCATTCTGCTTATTTAGTTTCTAAAGCGGCGTTAAACGCATATACGAGGATTTTAGCAGCCAAGTACCCCACGTTTCGCGCAAATTGCGTTTGCCCTGGATTCGTCAAGACGGATATATTGCACAACACCGGTTTCTTGACTCCGGAAGAAGGCGTGGAGGGTCCCGTGAGTCTGTCCTTGCTGCCTGATGACGGGCCATCTGGCCGATTCTTTCAAGGGATGGAAGAAACGTCCTTCCTTTTGTATGAAAACTTTTTCCTTCCTAATGGCGAAAAATTTACAGTGCCTAATTTTAATTGAAGATGTTTCGTTATCAAATAAGAGAATGTAGACATTTGCAATATATTGTCTGTGTGAGACGTAGACGAATAGCTATTGATACAAAAAAGAGAACAATTAATGGATAACAGAAAATTAGATTTCACTTTATTGTCTAATAATGATTTGAAATATGTTTTTTGATGGACCATTGATGTAAGGGTTACGCATTAAGAATTGTATGAATATCTTTTTATTGATTTCTATTTTGAAATAATAATCATTCCTAAAAGTTGTGATTGCTCAAATAACTTAGAGATGTCAAACGGGCGGGTCAGATCGAAAATAATCCAATCCATATGACCTATTTAACCTTTTTTGACCCATTCCATACAATACAATTCTAGTGACCCATACCAGACCCAACACATACCCGACCGAACCTATATTGCTAAAAGAATTCAATATTAATCCAATTTAGAAAAACTTGTTTCTTATCCATGCTGAATCTAAAATTGGATTCCTTATAAACTTTTAAAAGCATATATTGCTAAAACAATGTGGATAAATTTTATAATTTTAAAAAAATCTTTTTTTATTTTTGCTTTTTCTTTTCTATTTTTCCTTCAACGTTTGGCAACCTCGACGACCAATGACTGACGACCGGTAGTGACCGGTGATGACCTGCGGTGGATGGCGGCGTTCGGCAATGACCAACAACCGGCGGACAATGGTGACCGGTGACCTCCAATTGATCGACAACTGGTGTTATATATGGGTGGTTATGTAAACAACCCATTATGACCCCTTTTAACATACCTTGATTTTTCATTGATGCACTTTTTGCGGGAAAAGTGTTAGAAAGTTCTAAACCTACTGCATTTGTGCCAATTTAGTTATAAACTTTTTGACATAATGCCATTCTGTCCTTTCGGCTAATATTTGCCGGATATTGCGGACGTGGACATCGGCCAGCCTACGTGGCAATGCCGGTGCTGACGTAGATAATTTTTATAATGTTTTAATTTTTTTCAATTTTTTATTATTTTTCTGATTTTTTTCTTTTTTTTCTTTTTTTTCTTTTCTTCTTTCTTCTTCCTTTTGCCAGTGACTAGCCACCGGCCATGGCCGGGCAAGCTAGCCTTGCCTAGGCGAGGGTCATCGTTAACCACCACAGGCGAGGCCCGAGTTGACCTTGCCAGTTTTGGCGAGGGGAACCGAACCCTCGCCAAGGTTCGCCCAAGTGAGGCTCGGCTAGGGTCAAACCTCGCGCCCAAGCCACGACAACCTTGCCGAGCATTGCCTTTGCTCGAGCAACGCCCAGCGAGGCCACCTTGGCTTTGGCGAGAGCTGACCTCACCAGATTTGGAGAGGGGAGCCCTTATAAGGGCTCACCCTCGCCTGGTCGGGCTTTGCTTGTGGTGGGTGATGGCGACCCTAACCTGGGCAAGGCTAGCCCATCTGGCCATCGGCTGTTGCGGGTGGCAGGTCACCGGCAAAAATAAGAAGAAAGAAAAAAGAAAAAAATCAAAAAAATTAATAGAAAAATAAAAAATATTAAAATATTATTAAAAATTATCCACGTCAGCGTCGACGGTGCCACATAGGAAGGCCAGCGTATACGTCAGTGATATCTATCCAAAATTAGCCAGAATGACTGAATTGACACTATGTTAAAAAGTTTATGACTAAATTGATATAAAAAAAAGGTTTAGTACTATATTGGCACAAATGCAACGGATTTAAGATTTTTTTGACACTTTTCCCCACTTTCTGCTAAATGAGTTACCCATTTTAGTAGGAACCCATTAAATATGAGTTGCAAAATGGGTTAGCCCTTAAATAACTATAAGATTCGAGATGCGCAAGCATTAAATCTAAGCAAGAGACCTGCGAATCATGAATTCATTCTTTGGATTATAACAAAAAAACTTCCAGCTTTGGTTTAGAGGTTTTTCTTGGTTACAATGTAACTAAAATAATAGTTACCAAGAAAAGCGATACTTGCTTTACAATGTGTTGTTGCCAACAACATTGTTGGACTATTGTTGATTCTTGAATGTCGTCTTCTCCAATCATCAAGATGTGTCCCATTAGGAGTGCTAAAAAGATATTTCACTGAAAATGTGATGAAATCCCTTTTTTGGAATGGCGATGGATCGATATGAATCGACAAAAGTTGTGAATGGTACTTTATTGATTTTGGACAAGAAAGTAAATGACAAGGAATTCAAAAGTACAACACTGGAGCAATCATTTCCAATGATGTAATATGCAGACAAGCAAAGGAAAAAGATAAATTTTACAGAAGAATGCTGAGTTATTTAATTGATTGGAGGCCTATAATGATTACAATTGGGTAATTATAAACATCCATCAATAGTAACATACAATGGTTACTGAATTTGAATAAAGAAATAACCTCCTAATCCTGTTGGTAGTTAAGGTAACTCCCCGAGAGTAATGTTTTTGTGTATTCATCATCACTACGTTCAAGTTTCAACGCTTGGTAAAATCTGCAATAGCCTCGTCGACTTGGAAAAGGTTTCTGTCGATATCTTTCACTTCTAGCGGTTGTCAATTTTTCAAGTTGTCGACTATTGTCGTCATCAACTTAGTTTGTCACTTGTCGATAATCGCTAAAAGTTTGTCAATTTTTGCTGTCAACATAATATTTGAATACGGCTCTCTCGATGAGTTGTCTAGTTGCTGCTAAGCTTCAATAAATATGCCGAAGCTTGTGGCTTCCTCAGACTCTTTTTTCCATTTTTCATTTTGTACTCTTTTCTCCTTTTTTGCAGGTATGCGGTTGTTACAGGATCAAACAATGGCACTGAATTTGCACCATGCAAGCTTTTGGCTTCAAAGGGATTGTGGTGGTATTAACCGCAAGAGAAAGAAAAAGATAGGACTTGAAGCTGTTGAAAAGCTCAAACTATAATCTGTCTGACCAAGTCTGTCTTCCACCAGCTCGATGTCTCTGATCCTGCCAACGTTACGTCTCTTGCCAACTTCGTAAGTGCCAATCCCGAAAGCTCCACATTCTGGTACGCCCGGAGAAATCGTAATGTTGGCCTCGTTGTTTCTTTTAGGAGCAACAAAGATGTAGAGTGTTGTATCCCCAACACATATGTAGATTTTATGATGTATGCCTGATGATATTATTGTAGTCCCACGGACATTTCTTAATACTGGTAAGGGTACAGTAGATGTAAGGGCGAGAAAAGTGCAACATCAAGAAGATAATATTGGCCACGAAAATGGCATGCCCATGATCACCATAATCAGAAACCGAAATGTGATAATGGAGAAATTGTTGATTCGCATACCTGGTTTGGAATCCATCGAACTTGACGCGGAATTTGCGATGGTTTCCGAACACGAACTCAAGTGCTTCTCCCCTATCCCTTCGTTAGAATACTGGTCTAATGAGATTACCACTCACGAGAAGAAAGTTCTCTCTAAATCCGTATGTGAGTCAAATTGTGCATCATCAGGTTAGGGGAGGGACTTGAGCACTATTTATAGAGTCTTCGACCATGGGCCCTCTCATTACGGGCCGGGCCATACTCGGCCCACACTAGCCAGTCCCATATTAGACTTATTAAGAACCCATATATCTTACCTTTATTAGACCAAACTAATTCAGTTAATTTCAATTAATGAAACCCACATTAGGAAATTCTTATATTCTCCTACTTGGGCGATATTAATTGAAAGAGAACTGTGTGCGCACCCTTATATTGGTCTAGAGATTATTTTTAATAGTCAATCCGATCCCATAAAGTCTCGAACACCGAATCATGGCGGTAACTGCATGTACTCACACAAAGCCTTCCATGGTCACGAGTGCTTTCAACTTTACTGATATAGATTCAATATGGTAGTGTATCAAATGGACAATACCTCATAATGAATGATACTTCATGTGTTGTCCACTTTGTTAGTCCAAATTCTCTCTCCCTAAGTGTCACAAAACCTAGTGTGTCACCAGAGAATATCCTTCATGGTTCCAACGAACCTTCATACGTCTTACCTTGATAGTTAATTGTACTTTATGTGTAACAAGACATATCGTTAAGGCTAATATTAAGAATGCCCCATAGCTTGTTCTCAAGGTTTACACAATGTCTTGAGATTTTCAACTAATATATGTACTCAACTTAATAAATCTACGTTCACAAATACCTCATTGAATGCAAAAGAGTTGATACATATTTCAATATTACAAAATGTAACAAATTAGATACAAACTTCATAAGAGCAACATAAAACTAAACAGCTCCCACTAATTAATAGTATCCCATGATACTCCTAAGCCCATGTTAATGACATGTCGATCAAATACACAAGGGCGAAGGCCTTTAGTTAGCGGATCTGCAATCATATCATCTGTTGAAATGTGCTCTACTGCAATGTCACCATCCTAAACTTTTTCTTTTATAGTCAAGTACTTGACTTCCATATGCTTAGACCCCTTGAGACCTCTGTTGTTATTAACAAACAACACTGCAGAGTTATTATTACAATACAATTATATGGGCCTATCCACAAAATCAAATACGGTCAACTCCTTAATGAGGTTCTGGAGCCAAATTGCTTAAGTAGCGGCCGAAAAGCATGCTACAAACTCTGCTTGCATGGTAGAGGATGTCATTGATTTCTGTTTCTCACTTTCCATGATACTGCACCTCCTGCTAACTTAAAGATGTAATATGTTGCCGATTTCTTTTCATCCTAACAGTCAGCAAAGTCTGAATCCGAATACCCAACTAGCTGTAGGTCCTGAACATGTTTGTAAATCAGCATATAATCTTTTGTCCTCTTTAAGTATCTTAAAACCTTCTTGGCAGCAACCCAATGATCGTGTCTTGGATTTGACTGATAGCTACCTAGAAGTCATGTTGCAAAAGCAATATCTGGTCTAGTACATATTTGAGCATACATAATACTCCCAAGTGCACTAGCATAAGGTACATTCTTTATTTGGGCTTTCTCAAAATCTGAATGAGGACATTGTGACAGACTCAACTTATCGCCTTTACTAACAGGAGCAATTCTTGGCTTGCATTCCTGTATGTTGAATCTTTCTAAGATACGATCAACATATGCCCTTTGAGATAAACCTAATAGTCGACGAGAACGATTCCTATGAATCTCAATGCCAAGGACAAAAGACGCCTCACCAAGGTCCTTCATATCAAAGTTTTTTGACAACATCTGCTTTGTCTCATGCAGTAAACCAATGTCACTGCTCGCAAGCAGGATATCATCCACATAGAGTATAAGGACAATGAATTTCCTCCCACTGACCTTGCAGTATATACACTGATCTACTTTGTTCTCACAACACTATGAAACTTCAAGTACCATTGTCTAGAAGCTTGCTTGAGATCATAAATAGACTTTTTTAGTCTACATATAAGCGTACCTGAATCATCTGCCGCAAAGCCTTCGGGTTACATCATATAGACTTCTTCATTAAGATCTCCATTGAGAAATGTAATTTTAACATCCATCTGGTATAACTCCATATCGAAATGAGTTACCAATGCCATAATCACTCTGAAAGAATCATTAGAAGAGACTGGAGAAAAAGTTGCTTCATAGTTTACTCCTTCTCTCTGAATGAAACCCTTAGCTACCAGTCTGGCTTTAAACTTCTCAATCTTTCCTTTGGAGTCCCGTTTAGTCTTATACACCCATTTGCAGCCAATGGGTCTATAACCTTCGGGTAATTCAACAAGTTCCTAAACTCCATTATGCTTCATGGACTGTATTTCATCTCTCATTCCATCCAGCCACAGTTCTGACTGATGACAAAAAACAGTTTCCGCATAAGTCACTGGATCAGTCACAGAACCGATATCATAGTCTTGCTCTCCTATATAAACTAAATAGTCTGGTGGTATAGCTGATCGTCTTTCCCTAATGGATCTCCTTACTGGAGCAACAACAGCCTCATCCTGCACTTGAGAGCCTTGAGGAACTTCATTAGGAGCTGTCTCGACAACAGGATCCTGAGCCTCAACAGGCTCAGTCTGTGATGTGGGAGTCTCCACAATTATCTATATGGGAGGAGATAAAGATACAACATTACCCACCGTACTATTATCCTCAATAGTCTATGATAGCTACTTTCTTCGGCCACATCAAACTCCAGAAACTTAGCTGTCTGTGATTCCACAATTCTTGTGCCTCCATTGGGATTATAGAACCGATATCCCTTCGAATGATCCGGGTAAGATACAAAATAATACCGAGTGGTTCTGGAGTCCAACTTACTTAATGTTGGATTATATAACTTCACTTCTGCAGGACATCTCCAAACCTTAAGATGGTTTAAGCTAGGCTTACGTCCAGTCCATAACTCAAAAGGAGTCAATGGAACAACTTTAGTAGGTACACGATTCAGAATGTACAAAGCTGTTTTCAAAGCTTCACCCCACAGAAAAATAGGTAAATTTGTCTTACTTATCATACTCCTTACCATTTCTATAAGGGTGCGATTGCGCTTTTCGGCTACACCATTTTGCTCAGGACTTCCAGGCATAGTAAACTGAGCCACTATTCCAGAATCCTCTAAGTGTTTGGCAAATGGCCCCTTAAGCTGTCCGGCATCGTCATGTTTGCCATAATACTCTCTACCTCGGTCAGATCTAACAACCTTTATGACCTTTCCTAACTGTTTCTCGACTTCAGTTCGAAAAATCTTGAACTTGTCAAGAGACTCAGATTTTCTTTAATCAAGTACAGATAGCCATATCGAGAATAGTCATCAATAAATGTAATGAAATAAAAATTTCTACATAAGGTTGCCATATAGGATCCACTTATATCAGTGTGAATGACCTCCAATAGGTTAGAACTTCGGACTGCAATTTTCTTCCTTATCTTGGTCATTTTACCTCTACAACAATCTACGCATGTCTCTAGGTCATCTTTAAGAGCAGGCAGGATGTTAGTCTTTATCAGCCTTTCTACTCTATCTTTAGAGATATGACCAAGCCGTTTATGCCACAATGCATAAGACTGTTCCTTAGGTAGTGGTCTTTTAGAAATAACTTTTTCAGCCGTATAAGCAACGTATATGTTATTGGGAGACAAACACAATCTGTACAATTCGTTGGACATATAACAGCACCCAACCTTATTTGAATTAAGAAATAAAGAAATAACATTGTTCTTGATTTCAAAAGAGTAGCCATACATGTCCAAACACGATACGGAAACTAAGTTCCGTCTAAAAGAAGGTACATAAAAAGTGTCTTTCAACATTAATCTAAAACCAGAGTCTAGAATCAAGATTACATCTCCCACAAACACAACATCATCTTTCTCGTTATTTCCCACTGAGTATTGACTCATCCTGATTTGGCTTCCTCCGATTTATGAATCCTTGTATGGTAAATGTAACATGATTAGTTGCATCGCTATCGAGCCACCAAGAACTGGATGGTGCTTCTGATAGGTTGGATTCACAAACAAGTGCCAAAAAATCATTACCCGTAGGCTCACGTTTGGACAACCAAGTTTTGAACTTTTCATAGTCCTTCTTTATATGACCTTTCTTCTTACAAAAGAAGTAGCGGTCACCATCCCTTTTGAAGGATATTTTCTTTGGACCCATATTGTCAGATTGACCGGTAGTGTCATGAGTACCTTTATGAGTATGATTTCTGGATTTTTTATCATTCCTTTTGTGGAAACTAGAAATATATAAGGCTAGATGCCCTTTTTCCTTCTTAAGTTTCTCTTCCTCTGTCACCACCCTTGCTATCAAGTCATTAACTGACCAAGTCTCATCTTGGGAATTATAATTTGTCTTTATAATCCCAAAATCAGGTGGAAGGGTGTTCAAGGCTTGATGCACAATACAAGCATCAGGAATGGAAACATTAAGAGCTTGAAGCTTCGTCTTTAGGTCTACCATCCTAAAGATATAATCTCTAACCCTAATAGTACCATCATACTTCATATTGAAGAGCTTTTGAAGAAGTGTACCAACCTCAGCATTAGATGAAATGCGATTTCTAGCTTCTAAGGCTGCCATAATTTCTTTAGCAGTACAGTCAGCTGGCAAATCACTTTTCAAGTGTTCTTGAATGGATTTCTTCATTGTCAATAAGCAAATCCGATTGCTCTTTTCCCAGGCAGCATAGTCCGTTTTCTCAGCTTCAGTACTAGTGGCTATGATATCTGCCGGCTTATCCTTTGTAAGAGCAATGTGAACATCCGCCAGCTCCATTCCAAATAGAAAATCCTCTTTCCATTTCTTAAAGTTCAACCCAGTAAGGACCTCAATGGAAATGGAATTGCCGTTTACAGAAAAGGTGATTGGAAAACAAACGAACAATACAATCATCATCATGTGAGTATTTATCCAGAAAGTTACATACATCATCACATAATCACCTTTGGGCAGAAAATATGACATGCAGTTGTACACTCTCCACATGACAGCAGCCATGAGAACTTATTCTAATCTTTCGTGAAATCACCACCTTTGGGTGTATGAACCACTAAGATCAGTCATTTCTCAAGCACATGCTATACATGTATCCCTCCATGAACTAATACAACATCACCTCCTTTGGGAGTATAATCACGTAATAGACTATGAGACATCCCACCACAATATAAGACCAATATTTCTCAAACCCAGTTAAGTGTGCCACTTTGGCGGTCACAACCCAACTGAATCCTTGAAAATCTCTCATACCAGGGATATGGGCTTTATGTATCACATTTACTATATGCATGTAATGCTAAACGTAAAGACATGGGCGTATGTCTCTGAAATCATATGCCATGCTAATTATACTGTTCCATTCATTGATAGACAATGAATTACACCCTACACAGTTCTTATGTGGTGATATATATGTGAGCTACCATATGTATTTCCGAAACCATAGAGAAATACAAGAAAATACGAAAAAATACCCTAAAAATACGCGTATATAGGGTTCTATACGTATTTCACATCTATAAAAGCTTCAAACATGCAAAATAAATATACCACAATGTAGAGCATCTCGATACGAGCACGTCGGTACCAAGATTGTCCAAAATGGACGTCGGACGCGCCCTCACGCACCGCCGAAAGGCTCGGTGCGTGCACGTGTGCTCAGCCGGTCAAACCGATCTGAAATAGCCGGTCCAACCGGTTGACCGGTCCAACCGGTTGACCTGTCCAACCAGTCAATGGTCAACGGACCGGTCCAACCGGTTGACTGGCCTAGTCAACGGTTGGGTCGGGTCAATGGGTTGGGTCAACATTCGGGTTGGGTTAGGATCCGGGTCGGGTCGAATATCGGGTTGGGTCAAAATACCGGGTTGGGATCCGGGTCGGGTCAAATACCAGGTCGGGTCGGGATCTGGGTCAACCAGATTTGCGCCTCGCTGACGTCATGCTGATGTCAGCATGCGGTTACTGGCGAACAAACGCGCCGGTTCGTCACGGCTGCGCGTGGCCGTCACGCGCCGCCGCGCCTAGGGCGCGTGTAGGCGCGTGACGGCGCGTTCGGCCTCCTTCGGCGACGTGCCGCCCACCATGCTTCTCATCTTGACGAGTAGATTCCAAATATGTAATAAAATTTAACTTTTATTCGACAAAAAATTTCGAAACTGGGCAAAAACCTCTCGGACAAAACGAAAACGGTCTTAATCCGTATGTTTCAGTTCTAATCTATGGTAGGATCTTATACCAAATATTGGCCATGAAAATGGCATGCCTAGGATCACCATAATCAGAAATCGAAACACGATAATGGAAAAATTGTTGATTCGTGTACCTGGTTTGGAATCAATCGAACTTGACGCGGAATTTGCGACGGTTTCCGAGCATGAACTCAAGTGCTTCTCCCCTATCCCTTCATTAGAATACTGGCCTAATGAGATTGTCACTCACGAGAAGAAAGCTCTCTCTAAATCCGTATGTGAGTCAAATTGTGCATCATCAGGTTAGGGGAGGGACTTGAGCGCTATTTATAGAGTCTTCGACCACGGGCCCTCTCATTACGGGCCGGGCCGTACTCGGCCCACACTAGCCAGCCCCATATTAGACTTATTAAGAACCCATATATCTTACCTTTATTAGACCAAACTAATTCAGTTAATTTCAATTAATGAAGCCCACATTAAGAAATTCTTACAGATAATTCGTGATGTACCTCTGATTGTGGTGTAGACTGATATATGAGGTCGAAGTGTTGGGATGCACTCACATGGCCACGACTAGCGAGGACTAGGAGACCACCCCAAAGCTCTAATTTGGACACCACCACCAAACTAGACAGGAAAACCGTCGAATTTCCCTTATCTATCTGTGACGCGTTTGTTTCGCGAAGGAGTAATGGCTTTGATTGACCTGGGGAATTCTGGTGTTCAATTAGACATGTAAGAGGATTCCACAAAGCTCGTAAAATCCAAGGCACGACACTGAAAATCACAGATAAATTGTTCTTTCTCTGAATTCTTTGTAGTATATATCTTTTCAATACCAGCATAGGACGTGTAGGATGCATATCGACGTTTCATCCACCCATGTGTACTATGAAGCTGTACGCATGGCTTATATCTACATGACTTGTTTGACCTCATTTCTCAACCTCGAAACTAGTGAGTCCAAGATTGATTTTGATGGCTATATATATTTGAATGCTGACTTTTACGAATATTATGCGGCTGAAGTTGTCTCCACTAGTTCTTTTGAACTCGCTTTGCGATTGTGCTTATGCTTGATGGCGTGGTGGTATAACTTCTTTTCCAGGTGAACAATGCTGGTGCGTGGGATGCCTTTTGGATGCTGATGCTATAAGAGCATCTGGCATGGCAACGGAATGGTATCCGTTTCTCTGATCATGGTGCAAAGAGAGACACTTAAATGAACTATCGATTAACTCAATCATAATAGGGGCGCTAGTTATCCACTTGAAGGTCACAGCAAATAGTGCTCTGTGACTTTACTCTCATCTCTTCAGTCCTGTGAAGAGATTGGAAGGGATTTTTCGGAGCATAGTGCAAATTATGGTGACTGAAGTTAACACATTCACTTTCTAAGTTTTACTTGGTTAGGAGTAAAAGTTGCAGAAAGATGAACCATTCGTGAATTACCGGTGTGGAGTAGCACTGTGATTCAAACACAATGTACCTTAATCTATACCACAATCCGAGGTACATCAAGAATTCTCTTCTTGATGTTCGTGGTACTTCACTAATAATACCCGTCATACATCATCAACCCTGAATAGATGTTGGTGATGTAACACTCTGTCTTTGTGGGTTCGGAAAAAAAAAACAAGAAGGCCAGTATTATGAGTTCTCGGGGTGTACCAGAATATCAAGCTTCCTGAATTGGCACTTGAGAAGTTAGGAAGAGATTAAACGCTGGCCAGATCAGAGACATCGAGCTGGTGGAAGACAACATGGTCAGACAGGACACCCCTAATTTGAGCTTGTCTACAGCTTCAAGTCCTTTCATCTCATCTCTAGAATTAACTAGATTCAGTGCTAGTAATAGTAATTCGCCGTTGAGTTATCGAATCTGACACAAGCTTCAAGTCCTCTCATCTTAGACAGGACACCCCTAGTTTTAGGCAAGGTTCTCTGTAGACCAAAGGCTGGCCTGCTCATAACGCTGCTTAGATAGTTTCTAAAGTAGCCTTGAACTCTTCCATGAGGATTGCAGCAGCAAAGTACCCGACGTTTCATGTAAATTGGGTCTCCCCTGGATTCGTCAAGACGGATATGTCACGACACCAGTTTCTTGACTCCAGAAGAAGGCGCCAAGGGTCTCACGAGTCTTGCCTTGTTGCCCGATGGCTGCCCATCTGTCCAATTCTTTCAAGGGACGAAAGAATCGTCTTTCCTTTTGATTAAAGATGTTTCGTTTTCACACGAGCGATTTTAGTTATATGTAATAGAAATATGTTGCTCAATGGACCATTCATATGATGTTTATAAATTGTTCAACTGTATAATCTCTATTACTTTGTTGTATGAATTTCTAATCTCAAGTAAAAATCATGCCTAAAAATTGTGGTTTACTTAATTTACTATTGTTGAGAAAACCTCCTCATATATTTTGAAGTTGACAAAACTGTCCAAGAGTTATTGTAAGTCTGATAATACCCTTTGAATTTTTTCTAAGTCCAGGAAGTCATTTTCTGGAAGTCCAGACTTTACAAGGATCAGAAGGAAAAGTCTAAGCTCTACACAACAATAAACGAAGTTCTTTGTGATTCCTGAAAATTCGACCCAATTTGGTGATTTATGAAATGATAATTTTGTCGACGCTCTATTAGTTAATTCTCGCCCTGACCTGATCACTCAGGTAATACTAACCAAAGGGGAAAGGCTATCGAAGAATTTATTTCTAACAGCCGCCCATTAGTTCGAGGTGTACTATATCTGCGATTGATCGATTTCGGCTACGAAGTATGATTCGATTTTGACTGTCGAATGCTCAAGGGTTTCACACTCGAACCATAGGACGCCGCCTCATAATTTTATGAGTTTTTCATGGAAAATTTCTAACTCGGAAAAAGAATTATAGAATTGGAAATTTGACGTGAAAAACGGAAGTGAGCCAAGCAAAGCTGTTGGGCTTCGCGCCCAAGAAAGGTCGGCCATCAAGGGCCGATAAGAACAAGTTGACCCATAATTCAGCACCTGGGTCGAGGACAATGTGGTAATTTAGGAGACAAAATTTGGAGAAAATTACAAAGGAAAAGAGGAAATTTAGAAGATATTTGTGTGGGATCATGATTGACCCACTTTCTCTTCCTTCCCCGCCGACCCCCTACGTCGACTAACTTTCCCCCACTGACTCACCACCAAACCCACCACTCCCCATCATTTCCCCCTCTCTTTCTTCTTCTTCTCTTCTTTTGGGTGCATCCACTTCTACTACTGCTGGCTTCTGCTGTTGCTTCTTTCGTTGGCTTCTGCTATTGCTTCTTCCGCCGACTTCTACTTCATGCTTATGCTTATGCTTCCTCGTTCTGCTTCTTCTTGTTCCCACCACTGATCGGACCAGCTAGTGCTAGACCAGCCACCACCGTGCACCGTCCTTCCTCGCCGCTTCTGCTTCTGCTTCGTTGCTGCTGCTTCTTCTTCACTTTCTTCTTGTTTTGCTTCTCGTTTCTAGCCAGTGACTAGCCTTTTCCTCACTGGACCAACCACCACTGAAGCCAACACTACCCCTCATTGTGACCACCAGCTTGTGCTCGCCTTAGCTGTGGACCGCCATGACCAGAGCCACCGCCATTCTTCCTGTTTGGCCGTCGGAACAGCAGTTGCTAGCTGGGCTGATCTTGCTGATTTTAAGCTTAGGCTCCTAGTAAGTACTCCCTAAGCCTTGATTATGATAATGGGTTATCAATGGCATGTTTAGGGGTTGATTAGAGTTGGTTTGATGGTTGGTTGTGCTTGATTGATGATTTGTGGCTGCTGAGATGTTTCTTGGAATTGATTGCCGAGGTGTCCTGTTGTTTTGTTATTTTTGTGGAGATCAATGTGGACCAAATTTGAGGAAGTGTTCCTCATAGAAGTTGATCCTAACATCTTGATGGAATTATAGCAGGTATAGTTGGTCTAGGTCTCTAATTTCTTGATGGAATTATAGCAGGTAGGTGAGTGGTGAGAAGCCGTGAGGATGAGCAACCGAGGAAGAGGGATGGAGGTCGATTGGGTTCGTGAGCTAGAGTTGCAGAGGACCCTAGAGTGGATGGAATATTGAGGGCACTTGAGGAGGTTAGAATTTTAACGGGTAGACAGACCCAAGAGCGAGTTGCTATTGTTACTGCTGCTGCAGAGGCCACTATTGCCCCTGCCAACGGGACTAATGGAAATAATAGAAATAATGGGAACCATGGAAACAATGGGAATAATGGAAATCGCCAAATGTATCAGCAGTTTTTAAAGCTAAAGTTTCCTAAGTTTGATGGGAAAGGTGATCCCGAGGCTACATCGATCTGGGTGGAAGAAGTGAAAAAGGCCTTTGCCGTGCTAGGATGCATGAAAGGCGAGAAAGTGACCCTGGTAGAGTATCAACTACAAGAAAATGACAGTGATTGGTGGAGGGTCACCGGTGGAAGGGTGTTCCCTACAGGTACGGCACGAACTTGGACCGCTTTTAAGGAGGCCTTCAATGGCAAGTACTTATTGGAGAGTGCCTAGGAACAAAAGATGATTGAATTTCTTAGACTCCGCTAAGGCTAGCTGTCAGTGGATCAGTATAAGGCTGAGTTTGCAAGATTGTCCAAGTATTCTCCAAGGATGGTGGAGGACCCATTGGACAAAGCCTTGAGGTTCCGAGAATAGGAGTGGAGCATGTTTTGGATGCGGTGGAACGGGCCACCAAATGAGAAACTGCCCCAACAATAGACAGGCTAGGCCGCCTGTACTACCGCAGCTCGCAGTCACCCCAGAATGGAAATCAGATGGGAGCTGCCCCGTTGGCCATTTAGAATATGCCGCCAGCTTAAGGACGAGTATATGCGATGGTGAGAAGGGAAGCTGAGGACACTCCTTGCATGATCACAAGTACGGTCTCTCTGTGTGATCATGCTGCATATGCTATGTTTGATCCGGGGGCATCGCACTCGTTTATATTTGAGCAATTCGTTGAATTGACTGAAATTGAACCGATTCTACAAGAAGTTATGCTATGTGTTATCACGCCTTTGAATGATAAAGTGATGATCTCGTTAGGATGCCCGGATTGTAAGATAGTGATTGGAGATAGAGAGAAAAGGATAGATTTGGCAATCTTACTTATGTTTGATTTTGATGTAATTGTGGATATGGATTGGTTGGTTAAAAAGAAAGCTATAATGGATTGTGATAACAGAGTGATCTAATTTAATCCGGTTGGACACCCTAGGTTCTAGTTTGTGGGAAGCCGAGGAGGAACCTCGATCCCTTGGATTTCGTCACTTGAGGTGACAAAGTTGATGGACAAAGGGTGCGAAAGGTTTTGGCAATTGTGGTTGATTCGACGGTGGAGAATCCAAAGTTGGAAGATATAGCTATGGTGTGCAACTTTCCTGAAGTCTTTTCTCAGCAATTGCCAAGATTGTCACCAAAAAGAGAAGTGAAATTTGTAATTGAGTTGGCCCCTAGGACTGAGCCAATCTCGAAGACACCTTCCAGAATGTCATTATCTGAGTTGAAGGAATTAAAGGTTCAAATGCAAGAATTGTTGGACAAAGGTTTTATTCGTCCAAGTGCGTCTCCATGGGGAGCGCCAGTCTTATTCGTGAAAAAGAAGGATAGGACTTTGAGATTATGTATCGACTACATACAGTTAAATCAGGTAACTATTAAAAATAAGTATCCACTGTGAGGATAGACGATCTATTCGATCAGTTACAAGGAGCATCGGTGTTTTCTAAGATTGACTTAAGGACTAGATATCACCAATTGAGGATCAAGAAGGAAGATGTGCCAAAGACGGCATTTCAGACAAGATATGGACATTATAAGTTCACGGTGATGCCGTTTGAATTAACTAATGCCCCTGCTACCTTTATGGATCTAGCAAATTGGGTGTTTAAGGAGTTGTTGGATCAGTTCGTCATAGTCTTCATAGACGACATATTGATTTACTCAAAGAGCCCGAAAGAGCATGAGATGCATTTAAGTAAAGTTCTACGGACCTTAAGAGAACGCATTATACGCTAAGTTTAGTAAGTGCGAGTTCTGGCTTAATCGAGTGGTGTTCCTTGGACACATAATCTCTGGAAATGGAATCTTAATAGATCCAACAAAGATTGAAGCCATAACGAAGTGGCTGAGACCGATGACAGTAATAGAGGTTCAAAGCTTCATGGGGTTAGTAGGTTATTATTGACGCTTTGTGGAAGGATTCTCTTCAATAGCAACACCGTTGATGCATCTGCTTAAGAAAGAAACAAAATTCGAATGGACCGACAAGTGCGAACGGAGATTTCAAGAACTAAAGCAGAGATTGATGACGGCGCCAATATTGACAATTCCAACCGGACCTGGAGGATATGAGATTTATAGTGATGCGTCACTAAAAGGACTCGGATGCGTATTAATGCAGCATGAAAGGGTGGTTGCATATTATTGACACCTAATTTTTAGATCTTTTTTTCAAATTTTTCAAAAATCTCAAAAATTGGATTAGGAACCTTGGCCAAGCCTAGAAACCTAGTTCTAAACCAAAAATAATTTTTTAGGACTTTCTTGAATTTTTCCTTAATTTATTTTAGTCAAAACCAAGAAGAAAATCAAGAAAAATAGCAAATGGAATCCAGAAATTCCATAAAAATAGTAATTAGTCTTATTGTAAATCCAATTTCATGAATACATTGTCAATTTTAGAAAATATCAATCGGGTATATGTTTTTCCCAAAATTGGGCAAAATTAAACTCGAATTGAACCAAAAATGAAATTAATTTTTTTCTAGTCATTTTTAAGTAATAGTGTCTTCACAACAATTGATTCTGGGACCTTGAATTGCATAATGGTTAGTTTAATTGTACAATTTGACATAAAAATAAAAAATCCCTAAAATTAATTGAAAATTAAGGATTTTGAGCCAAAATTGCAAATCATGTCCAATTCGAAATTGTTGAAACGTGAGACCATCATTTCTAGGGTTAATCAGACCTGGGTAATTCAATTTTGGCATCAGTGTTGCTTAATCAGGTCATCAGGACATCGAATTGAGCAAAATCCGAATAACCTGGATATGAAATTTGGAAAATTTTGGACATGGTTATGTCAAAAATTGGGGAAAAACACATTTTTAGGTTCAAAATGTAATGGGAAATTCAATTTTGGGGTCCAGTTTCGAAAATTCGATCAAAATATGGCTTAATCTGCATTTTTGGTCAAAACCGGAACTGTCGGGTCGGGCAGGTCGACTCGACCCAACCCAAACAGCGCATCTTCTTCGCCTGACTCACCCAACACGTGATAAAACCTAGAAAAAACCGAAGTAAACCCAGAACTTTACTGATCATTTCCAGTTAATTCAACACATTTTAATCGATTGTGCCAGCTGGAAAATATCCAGCTGGCACCAGTTAACCACCTTAACCGATCGAAAGTCGGTTCCAACCAATTTCGAGATGGAAATCGATCAACAAAAAACGAAGAAAAACTGACGGAGAGCACATAACCCGTTCGACGAAATTTCGGAGAGAGATTAGAGAGAGAAAGGGCAAGAAAGAGAGAGAGAGAGAGTTCGAGAGACGTGCCGATGGTTCGAGGACCAAGTGATTTGCGTTTTCTTCGACGTGAAAACGCCAGCAAATTGGCTCCGATCGTGATCCTCCACGTCCGGTGAGCCAGAAACCAAGCTTGTCACGAAGGCTTGAAAACAAGCCTTGGCCTGCAAGTCCAGAGCCTCTCCGGCGAGTCCGAAATCATCTTCTTGAAGCTCAGTTGTCAAGGAAGAATTCTACAACCGCCACTTGCTCCAAAAACCTCATCCAATCCTTCAACGAAGAAGGTAAACTTTGGTTCTCACCACGGTTTACTAGAATTTCTAGATTATAATCTGAATGTAATCTTGCAAATCAGATGATTTTTGTTGTGATTATGAGCTTATTGATGCATAAAACTTGCTTCTGACCACGATTTACATTGTGTTATTGCATTTGGGGTGATAAACAAGCATAAAATCTTCTCGGCCTCCATTAAAACCCCTCGCCGGAGCTCGAAGGTCCTCGCCAGAGCATCCAGTGGCCATAGACCGTTCAAGTTAGCTTCTCTGAACTTTCTTTGTTGATTTTCTAGTCTTTAGGCTTGTGTTAGACGGCTAGGGCGATGTAGATTGATGGTTTAAGTTCTGAAAATGTTGATCTTAGCTAATGGTAGTTTCAGTTTAGGTTAGTGTTTTTGAGCTCGGTTTTTGCAGGCCGGCGGAGGTCCGATGGCATGTCGATTAGGCTAAATCGATAGTTAGTAACATGAGGTTTGCATAGAATCAAAAATCAGCTTCAGAGTACCACCGGAAGGTTGTCGGATTTTGAATCGAAGTCGCGGCCTTGATAATAAAATATCCAGAATTGTGCATGCAAGGTGTTCTACATAATGCTGAAGAGAAAAATGGCAAAATGGCGCCGTTTTTGGCGTCGTGCTCACCAAAGGAGGTGATCGGCGCTGACACCAATGCCGGCCAATTAGGTCTCGGCCGAACCGGTTTGAACCGGGCCGGTCCGGTTCATTTTCCCGGAGGGAAAATTTTAAAAAATAAATAAATAAATAAATAAATCAGAAGATTCTAAAAAAAACTAAAAAATCACAAAAATCATATAAAAATTAGATTTTTTAGAAAATCAGAAAATTAGAAAATTTCATAAAAATTTAGAAAATTCAGAAAATACAAATAAAAAATATAAAAAATTGGAAAATCAATAAAAAATTGAAAAATTGGAAAATTCATAAAAATTTTCAGAAAACCATAAAAAATCAATTCTCGGTTTAAAAAATTTTTCCAAAAAAAAATCGAAAAAAAAATAAAAATTTTGAAAATTCACAGAACGGTCCAAAATCACCGTGGCCAACCATAAAATGTGAAATTTGAATTTTTGGAAGTGCCCACGTGGAATTTTTAGAATATTCCAAATTTAGGGGTTATAACCTCTAAAAAACCCTAAAACCATAAAAATGTGTGAATCATGAAATGAATAAGCTTTTAGTGCTTCATTAGAGTTTGGGTTGTTTCGATTGATTTTTGTTTTAGAAATCACTTAGGATTGATTGACTTGATTGATTTTGATTGTGCATTAAATACTTATTTGGTCTTTCCTGTGATTAGAACGGATAGAATTAGTGAATAAGCCTCGGAAATTCGCTTGACATATTAGACATCATATCGTTCTTAGGTACCGAAAGGGCATTAGGGATCTCAATTCGGGATCAATAACGTAATCAAGTTCTCATACTTAGAATCTCCGATTCGCAGGATTGGGGTATTTCTCCCGTACCTCGATTAGGTTTCTAATCTATCTACCAATAATGACTAGTGGCTCCAAAAATCACAAATTTAGAAATCACCTTCCACATTCACGTGAGGTATAGTCTGGGAGAGATCTTTATATGGAAATACCTCCTTAGCGCGCAAATCCCGATAAAACCCCCCAAAAGCGCGGCGCGACAGGCTTGGCGACTCCGCTGGGGAAAATGAACTTTTTTCTAAATGGACTTAAGCCTAGATAAAACGATATGATTGTGTTTTGTACTTGCAAGGATCCCAGGTACGTCTTGCTAATGATAGTGTTAAATGATTTTGCAAGCGATTGTTATAAGGGGTGTTGTCTTTGTTAACCCTTGTTTTGCAGGTTGGTGTTAGGATTGAATGTGTTTTGAATGAATTTTAGAAATGCTGCTTGGTCATTAATTGCTATGCATGTCTTTAAATTGCTGTAGCACTACACCATTAGCACACACCACCTGTGGCCCAACCCCGGCTACATTTAGGATTACCCTTAGGAGGTATGTGTTTAGGCGACACTATGGGCCGATTGCCCATGGGATCATTTAAATACAATGCCGATCACCGAGATGGGATAATATTCCATAACTTTAGGCCAAATGCCTATTGAAATGGAATTCCTTGTCCATTAAGGTGATGACCTTGAGCCTTTAGTATCCTACTCTTTTAGGTGTCAAAACTTTACTGGTTGCATTCGCTTGTTTTTGTGGTTAGTACACTTAAAACCAAACCAAAATATCATGATAAGCAAGTATCATTCCATTCTATTCTTTTACAATTATGCATGTTAGTTGGCACAATTTCAAAAAATGCTTAAATGACATTCGATGCTTGGTCTAAATACCCTTTCATTTTAGAATGCATGATTAGGGCGTTATACTCCATTTGACCAGTCTTTCAAAAATGTATAGGTCCATGGCGGATTTCTCATATAATTCAAATGTTCATTTCAATGTATTTGAAGTTGTAAATTATAGATTAGGACTTTATGGTTTAAATGGAGTCTAATAGAATGGGTATTTACATCACAATTGGATTTGTCCGTAATCTCAACTATATGCTCTTTTAAGGTTTAAATGGACTCAAAATGATATTTGCATTACTTTCAAGGCATGCAAATGTACTTTATCTCCGTTTTACTTGAAAAGGACATATGATTAAAATGGAGGTATTAAAATTGATTTGTAATCTATGGTGACTAATGATAAATCTTTTTGCATAATTAGGCTCAATGGGGAAACTAGACATTCAAGTGATTCCCATTCCTCGAAAAGAACTTGTTACTTAGTGGAAAGGCATGTCCAAAGATAACCAAATTTATGTCTAAGAAAGGTTTGTATACCTTCTTGAACTTATGCATGTGGAACATCAAGTCAGTTTGGTCTAAACTTTGGCACCTTTTTGGGAGGCTTCCACCGCCACATTTCATCTTGGAGAGCATGAATTGGTACCAACATTGGAAGAATATCAAGCCGTCATTGGAATTAATTCTAAACCTAGGGTCGTAGAGCCACCCATTGGACTTAATCCTGTGAGCCTTTTAGCCGAATTCCTTAACCTCAAAACTTCCAAAATTGAAAGGTTAGTCAAATCAAACACGGATAGATTTTCATTATCCTTCCTAGTAGACAACTTTTCAAAACTTCCTAGGGAAATGGGAAACACTTCAGCCCGGGTATTCATTCTAGCTTTCTTCGGCTTTGTTCTATTCCCCGTGTCTAGAATGGGATTAGACCATTTAGTAGCTATGATCGCAAGACAAGCATGTTTTAAATGGAACTTCTCTAATATGCTCATTGCCCAAACCGTCATGTCCTTAAACACATACCAAAATCATGGGAAGGGTATTTTTCAAGCTTTTACTAGTCTTTTGTCATTATGGTTCGTCTCACACATTCGACCTTGGTGTCGTTTCATGAACATTTGCGAAATTTGTCTGGCGATAAATCTAATTGAGCGATACATTCGTATCCAAAACAAATTACCCAAACAATCTTTCTTAGATTGGGTCAATTTCATTAGAGCCTTAACTCCTGATCAAATCTAATGGTGGATCACTTGGCTAAAGATTAGCAAAGCGAAGATCACGAGCCGAGAGGGAAATGCAGTACCATTACTTGGTTTGAGAGGAAGAGTAGCTTATTGTCCTCTGAGGGTTGTTAGACAATTTGGGATACTTCAGCAAGTACCACCGGTATGAAATCCTGAAGAGTTCGTCTTTGACATCCCAAGTGAGATTATACCTGAAGAGAAGAAGAATGTCCTTCAAGTGAAAATTCACAAGATCATCTTATCTTTGGATAACCCACTCGAATAAATAATCAAGAGGTCAAAAAGCTTGGAAGAAGACATGAAGATTTACATGGCCTCTAAAGAATACATCAAATGGATAGAAAATAAATGTCCAATTGATGTCGAGCCATATGTCCCATTGAGCATAGTACCGGACCCCATGGAGGAGTACGTTCCGGAATACATTATTCTAAGCATGCCTAGAGTGGAACCTTACATCCCAGAAGAGGTCATGATTGATGTGGAAAAATGAGAGTCTTGACCTAAGGAATGGGAAGAATACCAAAAGGCAGAAGCTATCTTAGTTAGCAAGAAGCTCATGATTGAATGATTTAGATTCTCATTTGAGTTTAAAATCATGATGTCAGATAATTTTATATGCAATGATGGATTGATCATTTTCTAAACACAATTTCAAAACATAAAGGAATCACCATGGATTGCAATTCTTTGGATTGTATGATTCCTTAAGAAAAACATTGATGAAGGATTTTATATAAGGCTAAGACGTGTACAAAATTTTTTATCCTTGGTAATCTCATGAAGTCATACAATTGAAAGGATGTAGGGTTTCACGATCATTTTATTATGCTGACATTGGGTCTTTTTATAAAGCATGTTGTTTAGCAACGGAAGGTAAAAGACCTCGAACTCGCCTACAAGTTAGAATGGCGGAAGAAGAAACCTGTGCTCGACTAGCTGAAGTCGAGAATCAAATGACCAAAATGGTTGCAATGGTGGTGGAAATGAAGGTCTTTATTCTCACATATCGAGGATCTTATCATACTACTCAAAATATGGGAGTTTCAAATGCTACTAAAACACCGATTGAAGACCCAATTAGAAATAAAGAACCAGTTCAAGAAAATCGTCCAAAAACTACGCCTGAGGTGGTAAATTTGGAAGAGGATGATCAGACCAAGAAAGTATCCAAAACAAAGGATAAAGAAAAGGCCAAGAGATTGGCCAAAATTGAAAAATGCTTAACAAGTCAAGGCTATGAGCATTAAAGGTTCGACAAGTTCTCGCCATACGCAAAGGTAGTTATTCCAGAAAACTATTAGGAACCGGAGTTCGTGAGCAAGTATGATGGCACTGGTTGTCCCAAAAGCCATTTGACGTATTATCTCCGTAAGATGGCAAGATATTCAAGCAACATGCCACTTTTTATCAGCACATTTCAAGATAGTTTGAGAGGGGCAGCCCTGGCATGATATACCACTCTGGATATAAAAGATTTTACCAAATGGGACCATTTGGCCGGAAAATTCCTTCGCCAATACAAATTCAATGTCGAAGTACTTCCAACCCGGGAGGACTTAGTTAGAACCAAGAAACAAAGAAGGGAAGGATTCAGAGCCTTTGCTCAAAGGTGGAAAGCTGTAGCCTCACAAGTTAAACCGGCTATAAGTGAGGATAAGCTTATTGAGCTTTTCTTGAAGTCGTTACTAACTAAGTATTACGACAAACTGCATATATCATGCTACCAAACATTCACCATATTGGTGAAGTTGGTGAAAGAATCGAATGGTCGTTAAAGGAAAAGCAATCTCAAGAAGTGACAACACGAAGACCTTATCCTAGAAAAAAGGATAAAGAATCTATATGTGACTTGTCTATGGTGTCTAGCCCCAATGTTAATCAGGCTTCATTCCCAAAACAGTCTAACATCACTTAGAGAAATCCGAAGCAGTTTGAGCCGAAGAAAAGGCCCGTAAGGCAATTCACTCTGTTGCCACGGCCCCTGTCAAAGTTACTACCGATGCTGTTAGAAATACATTTGGTGGCCAAAGAAGTGCTAAGAGACAATCCTACAAAGTTCCCCTCGTACAATGAGTCAAAGACTTGCACATATCACATGAGAGAAAGGGGACACGATATAGATAATTGTTTAGTCTTGAAATATAAAGTTCAGTAGCTCATCGACAAGAAGATATTAAGCTTTCAAGAGCCAGAGCCAAATGTGCATCAGAACCCTCTTCCTGAGCACAACGTAGTAAATATGGTCCTTACAGTAGGAGAAATGATAAGGCCCGATGATGAATATGAAGTCAAGATTAAAGCTTCTTGATTAGGAGATGCTCGCTTTCGTCAAGAAGCACTCCTAAAAGGTGAGGTTGTAGACAACTTGAAAAGAAAACTCCGGAAAATATAACTTCCAAGTGAAATATACCCCACCACCATAGGCATTCAAAAATGAAATAATTATGCCTAATGGCTGGGGTGGTATGGACAATGAAACCAATCCTAAGGAGAAAACTCTACCCAAGAAAGAAACGCTTAAAGATGAGGTAGATCCAGATGAAGAGGAGAAAGAAAAAGTCCGTCAAGGTGAAAGGCGTTTCACCCAGAAAGTAGCTAGGGAATGCAAAACTGTAGACCTAATCGGTCAAGACAGTGGTAAATACAATTACTGTGTCAAATATACACCATCACCATGGGCATTCAAAAATGAAGTTATTATACCGGACAGATGGGGTAGCATGGATGAGGTCACGATCAGCCAATTGAATCTCGAGGAGAATGAAGATCAGGAAGAGAAAAGAAGAAAAAGACTTGCTGAGGTGATAGGCGATTTGTTCGAAAAGCACGAAGACAAGGTGAAATTGTTGATTATCTAGGTCAAGACAGCGGTAAATATAATTACCGTGTCAAATATACACCTCCTTCATGGACATTAAAAAACGAAACAATCACACCTGATGGTTGGGGTGAAATGGATGCTAACGAAGCCAATATAAGCATGGTATCCATGATTACACCATTTATAATCAAGCTTGATGAGGTGGATAAATAAAAGGCGGAGGAAGGTCCCGTCACACCAATCACTATTCAACTTCCCATTGATCAGCTAAGGATTGAGGAAGAAGAAACACAGCCTGTGATCATCGCTCTTCCTCCAAAAGAAAAGTTTGACACTAAGTGTGTACCTTGGGATTACTCCCTTAAAGAAGTCGATGCTAGAACCCCATCAGGGAGATGCAATGCACCGAAGGAAAGTGAACCCGAAAAGAAAGGAGTAACCGAAGAAGATGTTAAACAATTACTCTCGGTCATGAAGACAAGCGAATTTGAGGTAATTGAATAGTTAAGAAAGATGCCGGCACAGATCTCTCTGTTGGATCTCTTTGAGACTTCAGAAAGCCACAAAATGGTGCTTATGAAGCTTTTCAATGAGGTGCACGTCCCGGAGTCGATTAATGAAGTACAATTGGAAGAATTTGCTGGTGCCATTCTTCTAAAGGATCAAATTGCCTTCTCTAATAAAGATTTCCCAATTGATGGATGTTCCCACAATAAAGCCTTGTATATTGCCGTCAAATTCCGGGGCAAAAAGGTGTCACGGGTGCTGATCGATAATGGTTCCGCACTTAATTTGTGTCCACTAAGCACACTGCATCGCTTGGGGATTAGTGAAGAGCTCAGCAAACCTTCCAAGGTAACTGTGCGCTCGTTTGATGGAATGAAGAAGGACATTATTGATGATACCGAGCTCGAGGTGAACATAGGTCCTGTGTCTTTTCTGATCGACTTTCAAGTAGTGGATATTCCAAGGACTTTCAATTTATTACTTGGAAGACCTTAGATTCATATGGCTGGCACCATTCCTTCAAATCTCCATCAGAAGGTCAGATTTGTCATTAATGGCAAGATGATCACTGTACACGGGGAGACAGATTTCACCACCTACAAGGAGAGTGCAATACCATATGTCAAATCTAAAGTGAAAGAAGAACCAAGTTATCATTCATTCGAAATGATCTCAATGGTGCAAATTCATGCTGGGTGCATCATAAAATCCCCGGAGTTCTCAAAGTCATCCATTATGTCTGGAAGAATGTTATATCAGTATGGATTTACTATCGGTAATAGTCTTGAATCGAAGTCTCAAGGAATCAAAGAACCTATCACTCCTATCGCTACAAGAACGAAGCACGGAGTAGGATATATTCCAAATAACTCTAAAGATCACCTTGGAGGCCAAGGTCAAGGTCGAAAGAACCATGGAGGCTGTAGAAGCCGAGGTGATCGCCTCATTAATCCGTCCATATGGAAGGGCAAAGTTAGAGAGCTTCCCTATCATCAGATCCACATCAAGGAAACTTTTCCTAGACCTTCCAAGTTTCTAAGAAGAAGACTTACATGCAGAGGAAGAATCTGTTCTGCCAAGCTTATTCGAGGAGAATACCATCAACATTATCATAACTGAGGTAGAAAATACCTACGCACTGGAGTAGGAAGATCCTCTTGAACTTTTGCCACAAACTTTTCTTTCCATTGCATTTTATTAATCGCAATTTCAAGTTTTTTGTGATTTCATTTGCAATTTCAATTCAGTTGCAATTTATATTCTTTTTTTGATGTAGATGTAATCGTGTTTTTCAATTCAATAAAAGTGATCAAATGTTTTGTTAAAAATATGTAAAAACAAAACCAAACCTATGAGGAACATTATCCTCACTCATGAGGCTTGAGGCTTTGGGTTTCTATATTGCTTCTCATTGCGAAAATGATTTTAAGAGCAAGGAAGTCTGATGATATGAGGACTAGCTTTGGCTTTATGTTTTTTTCAAAACAAATTTCAAAATGAATTTCCAAAAAGTTTTTCATAAGACCATGTGTGTTACTTATTTACTTTGTATGCAATTACTTATCATGTTTGTTACATGTCAAGCATGAGCATTCACACATCCATAATAGATTCATATGCGACCCAAATTTTTCTAAGGAGATCACTTGCGAAGATGAGGAATGGATCTGTCATGAAGAATCAAAGCCATTCACGTTAGAAAAACGATTATTGTTAATCTGGGTAATAAAGAGAATCCCAAAGAGGTTAAGATTGGAGAAAGTCTTCCCTCAGCAGAAGTAGAAAGAATAATAGATTTGTTCAAGGAATATCAAGATATATTTGCATGATCTTATGCTGACATGCCAGGCCTTAATCCAAGCATAGTTGAACATGCTTTGCCAATTGATCCAAGTATTCCACCAAAGAAGCAAAAATTGAGGCGAACAAAGTCGGAATTGACAAAGAAAATAGAAGATGTGATGAAATTACTCAAAGTCGGTTTCATCGAAGTAGTACCATATCCAAAATGGGTTGATTGTCAACATAGTACTCGTAATGAAGAAAGATGGTCAGGTATGGGCGTGCGTTGATTATCGTGACCTAAATAAAGCAAGCCCTAAGGATAATTTTCCGCTTCTACATATCGATGTATTAGTAAAAAGCACTACTGGGTTCGAAATATTTTCATTCATGGATGATTTCTCAGGATATAATCAAATCCTCATGAAGAAAGAGGATAAGGCGAAAACGTCCTCCATAACACCATGGGGCACATTTTGTTATAAGGTGATGCCTTTCGATTTGAAAAATATTAGTGCTACATATCAAAAGGCAATGGTAACTTTGTTCCATGACATGATGCACAAAGAAATCGAGGTATATGTGGATGACGTGATTGTAAAATCCAAACAGGGAGAAGATAATGTTGAAGTGCTTCACAAATTGTTCGAAAGACTTAGAAAGTACAAGTTGCGGCTGAACCCCAATAAGTGTATATTTGGGGCAAAATCTGACAAACTGCTAGGATTTGTGGTTAGTAACAGAGGAATCGAAATTGATCCTTCTAAGATCAAGGCAATATATGACTTAAAGACTCCTACTACGGTGAAAGAAGTGAGAAGCTTGTTAGGGCAATTAAACTACACTGCCCATTTCATATATTAGCTTTCTAAGACTACTAAACCATTTTTCAAACTGTTGAAGAAAAATACCAAAGTAAAGTGGGATACAGAATGTCAACAAGCTTTTGACAAGATCAAAGAATATCTAGTATACCCACCAGTGTTGGTATTACCAATTCTTGGAGTCCCATTGATCTTATATTTGATAATTCACCATGAGTCGTTAGGAGCGGTGCTTGTACAAAGAAGACCAAATGATGGTAAAGAACAAGCCATTTATTACTTGAGCAAGAAATTCACAACATCAGAAGTGAATTACCCAGCAGTTGAGAAGACATGCGTTGCATTGATTTGGGTATTACACAGATTAAGACAGTATACCCTTTATCACCAAATCTTGCTAGTGATCGAGAATGACCCCGATCAAGTACTTTCTTGAGAAATCCTCCTTGGTCAGGAAATTAGCAAAGTGGCAAGTTTTGTTATCTGAGTTCGACATCAGAAGTTCATCCTAAAAGTCAGTCAAAGGACAAGCGATAACAAACATGCCAGTAGAAAATTTGCAGAATATTGCCAGTTCTGAAGAACGACTTGATGACCACATATTGACATTAGTCGATGACAAATGGACCATGTATTTGATGATGCAACCAACTTATCTGGATTAGGAAATGGGCAGTACTAATCTCCCCAGAAGGCCAACACTATCCGGTATCTAC
This sequence comes from Syzygium syzygioides, assembly GCA_031216285.1. Taxonomy (NCBI): domain Eukaryota; kingdom Viridiplantae; phylum Streptophyta; class Magnoliopsida; order Myrtales; family Myrtaceae; genus Syzygium; species Syzygium syzygioides. The sequence goes on along the minus strand of CM062245.1, from coordinate 18,228,698 downwards.
GAAATTGGTATTTCCATGCACCAATAACGTCGCTGAATATGAAGCGTGCATTTTCAGCTTACAATTAGCCCTTTCAATGAAGGTAAAATGGTTGCAAGTATATGGAGATTCTATACTCATCATATTGCAAACAACTGGTGAATGGCAAACTAGAGATGCCAAGCTGATTCCTTATTACATATATTTAGAAGAGATGATGGAAAGTTTCGAATAGGTTACATTCGATTATCTTCCAAGAGCATCTGCAAAGAGCTCAGATTCATTTTGCAGATGCTCTTGCAACTCATCCTTGCTACAAGCTGAAAATGGTATGGATATAAAACCATTGAGAATCAATATTCTCGAACAACTAGCTCAGTGTATGATGGTCCAAGCAGAGTTCGACAATGAACCATGTTATCATGATATCAAGAGGTATCTTCAGTCAGGAGAAATTCCTAAAGAAAGCCAATCATGTGACAAGAAGTTTATAAGGTAGGATAGCCAACAAATTCTTCCTCAGTGGTCAAACCTCTACAAGAAATCATTTGATTCAACTTTATTAAGATGTGTGGATGCTACAGAAGCTGAATAAATCATGAAAGAAATTCATGAGGGTGAATATGGACCGCACATGAATGGACATCTTCTAGCCCGAAAGATTAAGAGATTGTGATATTACTAGATGACGATGGAATCAAATTGCATCCAACATGTGAGGTGTTGCCATCAATTTCAGATTTTTGGAAATAAAATCAATGCACCGCCAAATGAACTACATCAAATGTATGAGCCATGGCCATTTTGGGTATTGATATGATTGGTCCAATCAACCCCAAGTCCTCAAATGGACACCGGTTCATCCTGGTTGCTATCGACTATTTCACTAAATGGATTGAAGCAAACTCTTACACAAATGTTACTACCAAGAATGTTGCAAGATTCAGCAAACGGGACATCATTGCTAGGTAAGGAGTTCCAGAAGCAATAATTACGGACAATGGCTCAAATCTAAACAACAGAATTATAGATGATTTACTTGAGCATTTCCATATCCGATATCTGAACTTATTTCCATATCGTCCACAAATGAATGGAGCAGTTGAAGCGGCAAATAAGAATATTAAGAAGATACTGGCCAAGATAGCCGAAAATTATCGTGATTGGCACGAAAGGTTGCCATATGCTCTATTGGCATACCGGACTTCAATTTGAACATCAACTGGAGCAACCCTATTTTCCTTGATTTATGGAATGGAAGTAGTGCTACTTGTTGAAGTGGAAATTCCTTCGTTAAGGATACTATCTCAGTTCAAGCTTTTAGAAGCTGAGTGGAAACAACAAAGGTATGAACAACTCAACATGATCGATGAAAAGAGATTACGAGCTACATGCCATGGGCAAGCCTATTAAAGACAAGTGGCTAAATCCTTTAATCGAAAAGTGAAACCAAGGCATTTCAAAATAGAAGATTTAGTAGTGAAGAAAGTCATATTCAATAATTCAGATCCTCGTGGAAAAATCACTTCGAATTATGAGGGTTCATACATTGTCAAGAAGGTTCTTCTAGGAGGAGCATTGATTCTCATAGATATAGCAGGAATAGAATTGGCCTATCCTGTAAATGCAGATGTTGTCAAGATTTTTTACCCATAAAATGAAGACGAGCATTCAAGAAAAGATTCGGGTCACTTTAGAATATGTGCATACCATGCATATCATGCATGCCATGCATTTCATGAATATGTTTGCCTGTTTTGCAGAAGAAAGCAAAATGAGTCCGAACCAGTTGATGATATCAGAATTCCCAGTTGAGTTATCAAATAGTAGAGGGAAGTATCCTCTAATGTGCTTTCCTTTTTATCATCCCTAGAGAGACAAAGAAAGGGAGCAACGACAGAAGAATCCCCAATGTAACCAAAGCAAAAGCATGTAAACAAGAGGGATCTTGATAAATTGATCAGACAGGTATCCCTAAATCGTGAGGGCATGTGAAGTTGCCTTTCTAAGAGAAAAATCAAACCTTTTCTTCCCCAAGCGGAATGACATTAAGGTTAAGCAAAGGAAAATACTTCATAAATGTTTCAATCAAAGATTTTGAAACACTCTTTCTTTGAAAATGCAATAAGCATCAAAATTCCTTAAAAGGGATAATTTGATAAAAGGCTTTGAAAAATTTCATAGAAAAAGTTTGGATCAAATCAAATGAAAAGAACTTCAAATGATGAAAAGTAAGCCATATCCAAACATGTCCCCTATACACTCAAAGTCAAAGTGTTGAAGCGAGTGAGAAAAACTCATCCGAAGGAAATAGGGGATATTCGCAATGATTACATGGATTGAAATGATGAAAGACAATCATTTCATTATCCCAAACACATGCTTATCCCTTGCAAACCAAATTTGAACCAAAACAGTAGAGAAGTTTTCCTAAAATAACCCTATTAAGAACCACCCCACATTGGGAAATAACAGGAGGTTTGTGGATTGACAACTATGGAGAATATGATCAAGAAAGATTTTATTGCATACTTTTACATTAATCTTTCTGTGATAACTTCATATAAAGTCATATGGAAACTCAAAACATCCCAAGAGGAAGAAGAATACTTCATTTCTTATATCCAAACACATTACCTTTGACAAAACCCAATTGAACCTGAATATTCATTCAGAATCCTAAATTAGTGATCATCTCTCCGCACTGGAGTATAAGCATATGATCCACTTTAATAAATGGAAAATAAAAAGGTAGAACACAGAGTCCTTAGAATGCAAAAAGATCAGGGACAAAGGAGTATGGGGCATGAAAAAGCAATGTTCTTGGTAAAAGCAAAGCCAATGCCTAGAAAAATGAGCAAAAGAAAAGAAAAGAAAAACATTCAAAAGAAAGAATGACAAAAGTCAAGTCAAAAGCAAAATAAAAGTTGTGAAAAATCAAAAGTCACCACAAATCAGTGATTGAAAAGATCTCGATGAAAATTTAGGGGACTCATGTGTTCATGATAAAAAAGATCCCAAGTGGACAAAGAAAAAAGGGTGGTGATGCCAAGAAGATCACCAGTTTCATAAAAACCTTGAATTCAAAAACAATCGAGCCTTTTGAGCTTACCCAATACCAACATTACAACCTCTCCCCAAACACTATTCAAATTGGGATGTTGAAAGTGAAAATATGATTTCATGACAGAAGCCATCACTTAAAGAAGTGTATGCAATATTGTCTTATCTTATCCTCTAGGTTCTTAACTTGAAGACCCGAAGTGAGTTGAAAGATGATAAGATCTTTTCTTGGCCACAGAATGCCTATCCTTTGAATAACCATTAACTGGTGAAGACCTAAGGATTGGTTAAGAGAAATGAATTGAAGGTTCTAAGATGATGCCCATTCCAACCGGTGAAGAAAAGACCAAATTCATAGATTGAGACAAATCCTTTCTAATGAAGGTCTTCTAAATGATCGTTCAAAACATTTCTCGAAAGATTTCGAGTTATTTGCACTAATACTTCCTTTAAGAGGAAATTTGATTGTCAAAATCCATTGACATGAAGAATGCTGTTTTTAAAATCGAGTTTCAAAAGTTTTTGGTTAACTAAAAACCAAGTTTTCAAAAAATTTATGGTAATCTAAAAAACCACGTTTCAAAATAGTTTTTAGTTAGCTAAAAAACCATACGAAAGTTTTGTGAAATTATTCTTAAAATCACATTTTTTTAACAGATATTCCAAAGCAAATTGCACTTCGTAGCCTCTGAGTGATGATTCTCATGAGTGATCGCGATTTTGCAGCTTTGAATATGGTAATTTTTATAGTTTTCTCAAGTGATCGCAGGATTGTAGCTTCAGAGCTGTCACCCTCCGAGTGTTTGCAACCTATAACCTTGGATAACTTTTTTTTTTGGCCCATAGAATGGCCTCTTCATGGTGATTTTTATGGTTTTGCCAAGTGTTCGCAGGTTTGTAGCTTCGGAGCCATCATCTTATGAGTGTTCACAACCTATAGCTTTGGATGACTTTTTGGGCTTAAAGCATGGCCTCATTATAGTTCTTCTGAGTGATCGTGGATTTGAAGCCTTGGAGAATTGACCCTCCGTAAGTGATCACAAACCATAACTTCATAAAACTATTACAAAAGTCCTACTGGTGAGGAATCACTAGGCAATCTCAAGTCCTACTGGCAAGGAGCCCCTAGGCAAATTCAAAGTCCTACTGGTGAGGAACTACTAAGCAATTCAAAGTCCTACCAGTGAGGAACCACTAGGCAAATTCAAGTCCTACAGGTGAGGAGCCCTTAAGCAAATTTAAAGTCCTACTGGTGAGGAACTACTAGGCAAATTCAAAGTCCTACTAGTGAGGAACCACTAGGTAAATTCAAGTCCTATAGGTGAGGAGCGTCTAGGCAAATTCAAAGTCTTACATGCGAGGAGCCCCTAGACAAATTCAAAGTCCTACTGGCAAGGAATCACTAGGTAAATTTAAAGTCCTACAGGTGAGGAGCCCATAGGTAAATTCAAAGTCCTATAGGCGATGAGCCCTTAGGCAAATTAAAGTCATATTAGCAAGGAGCCACTAGGAAAATTTCAAGTCCTACTGGCGATGAGCCACTAGTCAAATTTCAAGTCCTACTAATGAGGAGTCACTAGGCAATTCCAAGTCCTACTGGCGAGGAACCACTAGGCAATTTCAAAGTCCTATTGGCAAAGAGCCACTAGGCAATTCCAAAGTCCTATATGACGAAGAGTTATTAGGCAAACTTCCAAAGTTCTACTGGTGAGGAACCGCTAGGTAAAACTTCAATTCCTATTGGTGAGGAACCACTAGGCAAATCCAAAGTCCTATTTGACGAGGAGTCATTAGGCAAAATCATCAAAATTCCTTGGATGAGGAATCCTAGGTATTCATGTTTCATGAAGTTCCAACTTAATACACCATAATCATCAACATCATTCATTCATACTTTGAAAGTGATTAGCCAAGAGATGCTCTCAAATAGGTAAGTTTCTCTCCCTCAATCATCAAGAACTTTTTAAACATGTTTGAAAGAAAACCTTTGGACTAGATCTTGGATTTCAAAGCAAGATTCCCGAATCAACTGTCGTGAAACTATCATTTGTTATTTTAGTTCAGGTGTCACCTTGTCTTTGAGATCAACCTCTAACGAGCTCAATCTCAAAGAGGGGCAACTATGGACACCTAATTTTTAGCTCTTTTTTTCAAAATTTTCAAAAATATAAAATATAGGATTAGGAACCTTGGCCAAGCCTAGAAACCTAGTTCTAGTTCTAAACCAAAAATAATTATTTCAGGATTTTCTTGAATTTTTCCTTAATTTATTTTAGTCAAAATAAAGAAGAAAATCAAGAAAAATAGCAAATGGAATCCAGAAATTCTATAAAAATAGTCATTAGTCTTATTTTAAATCCAATTTCATGAATACATTGTCAATCTTTGAAAATATCAATCGGGTATATGGTTTTCCCAAAATTGGGCAAAATTAAACCCGAATTGAACCAAAAATGAAATTAATTTTTTTCTAGTCATTTTTAAGTCATAGTGTCTTCACAACAATTGATTCTGGAACCTTGAATTGCATAATGATCGGTCTAATTGTACAATTTGACATAAAAATAAAAAAATCCCCGAAATTAATTGAAAATTAAGGATTTTGAGCCAAAATTGTAAATCATGTCCAATCCGAAATTGATGAAACATGAGACCATCATTTCTAGAGTTAATTAGACCTGGGTAATTCAATTTTGACATTGGTTTTGCCTAATCAGGTCATCAAGACATCGAATTGAGAAAAATCCGAATAACCCAGATATGAAATTTAGAAAATTTTGGACATGGTTATGTCAAAAATTGGGGAAAAACACATTTTTAGGTTCAAAATGTAATGGGAAATTCAATTTTGGGGTCAAATTTCGAAAATTCGATCAAAATATGGCTTAATTTGCATTTTTGGTCAAAACTGGAACTGCCGGGTCGGGCGGGTCAACCCGACCCGACCTGAACAGTGCATCTTCTTCGCCCGACTTACCCAACACGTGATAAAACCCAGAAAAAACCGACTTAAACCCAGAACTTTACCTATCATTTCCAGTTAATTCAGCACGTTTTAATCAATTGTGCCAACTAGAAAATATCCAGTTGGCACTAGTTAACCACCTTAACCGATCAAAAGTCGATCCCAACCAATTTCGAGCAGGAAATCGATGAACAAAAAAGGGAGAAAAACTGACGAAGAGCACAGAACCCGTTCGACGAAATTCCGGAGAGAGATTAGAGAAAGAAAGGGTGAGAAAGAGAGAGAGAATTCGAGAGACGTATAGAGGGTTCAAGGACCAAGTGATCGGCGTTTTCTTCGACGAGAAAATGCCGGCGAATTAGCTCTGATCGTGATCCTCTACGTCCGGTGAGCAAAGACGAAGCTTATCATGAAGACCTAAAAATGAGCCTCGGCCTGCGAGTCCAGAGCCTCTCCGGCGAGTTCGAAATTATCTTCTTGAAGCTTAGTTGTCAAGGAAGAATTCTACATTCGCCACTTGCTTCGAAAACCTTGTCCAATCCTTCAACGAAGAAGGTAAACTTTGGTTCTCACCACGGTTTACCAGAATTACCAGATTATAATAAGAATGTAATCTTGCAAATCAGATGATTTTTGTTGCGATTATGAGCTTATTGATGCATAAAACTTGCTTCTAACCACGATTTACATTGTGTTATTGCATTTGGGATGATAAACGTGCACAAAATCTTCTCAGCCTCCGTTAAAACCCATTGCCGGAGCTTGAATATCCTCACCGGAGCATCCAGTGGCCATAGGCCATTCAAGTTAGCTTCTCTGAACTTTGTTTGTTGATTTTCCAGTCTTTAGGCTTGTGTTAGACGGCTAGGGCGATGTAGATTAATGGTTTAAGTTCTAAAAATGCTGATCTTAGCTAATGGTAGTTTCAGTTTAGGTTAGTGTTTTTGAGCTCGGTTTTCGCCGGCCGACGAAGGTCCGGCGACATGTTGATTAGGCTAAATCGATAGCTAGTAACATGAGGTTTGCACATAATCAAAAATCAACTTCAGAATACCACCGGAAGGTCGTTGGATTTTGATCCGAAGTCGCGGCCTTGACAATAAAAAATCCATACTGGTGCATGCAAGGTGTTCGGCGTAATGTCGAAGAGAAAAATGGCAAAACGGCGCCATTTTTGGCATCGTGCTCGCCAGAGGAGGTGATCGGCGCCGGCGCCTGTGCTGGCCGATTCGGTATGGGCCAAACCGGTCTGAATCGGGCTGATCCAGTTCATTTTCCCAGCAGGAAAATTTAAAAAAAATATTATAGATAAATAAAAAAATCAGAAAATTCTAAAAAAAACTAAAAAATCACAAAAATCATATAAAAAATTGGCCTAATTCCCTAAAAAACCCCAACTTTACCCTTTGTCCCAATTATATGCCAAACTTTTTTTGTCCCATAAAAAATCCCAAACTTTTACTTTTGTTCCAAATCTACCCAGTTTACTATTCATCCAACTTTTTAATATTATTTTATATTATTCCGAATTTTTTTTCTTTTCTTTTCTTTTTTTTTTGTTTCACCTTCAACCTCCGGCCGGTCGCCGGTCCGGCGACCGGCCAGAGGCGGGGGCCGGTGGGGCCGAGCCTTGCCAGATCCGGCGAGGCTCGGCCTCGCTCGGCAACGGCGAGGCTCGGCCTCACCCTGCAACGGCAAGGCCGACCTCGCCAGCTGCCGGCGAGGCTCGGTTCTGCCGGCAGCCGGCGAGGCTCGGCCTCGCCCAGCAACGGCGAGGCCGACCTCGCCCGCTGCTGGCGAGGCTCGGCCTCGCCCAGCAACGGCGAGGCCGACCTCGCCCGCTGCCGGTGAGGCCGGCCTCGCCAGTTGCCGGCGAGGTCGGCCTCGCCCAGCAACGGCGAGGCCTAGCCTCGCCAGATTTGGCGAGTTACTGGGTGAGGCCGAGCCTCGCTGGCTGCCTGCGGGGCCGAGCCTCGCCGGCTGCCGGCGGGGCCGAGCCTCGCCGGCAGCTGGCAAGGTCGGCCTTGCCGTTGCCGGGTGAGGCCGAGCCTCGCCATTGCCGGGCGGGGCTGAGCCTCGCCGGATCTGACGAGGCTTGGCCCCACCGGCCCCCGCCTCTGGCCGGTCGCCGGACCGGCGACTGGCCGGAGGTTGAAGGTGAAACAAAAAAAAAAGAACAAAAAAGAAAATAGAAAAAAAATTGAAATAATATAAAATAATATTAAAAAATTGAATGAATAGTAAACGGGGTAGATTTGGGACAAAAGTAAAAGTTTGGGGTTTTTTATGGGACAAAAGAAAGTTTGGGATATAATTGGGACAAAGGGTAAAGTTTGGGGTTTTTTAGGGAATTGGGCCATAAAAAATTAGATTTTTTTAGAAAATCAGAAAACTAGAAAATTTCATAAAAATTCAGAAAATTTTCAGAAAATTCAGAAAAATCCAAAAAATTCAGAAAATTCATAAAAATTTTGAAAATTCAGAAAATGCAAATAAAAAATGTAAAAAATTGAAAACTTGGAAAATTCATAAAAATTTTCAGAAAACCATAAAAATCAATTCTCGGTTTAAAAATTTTTTTCAGAAAAAAAAAATCGAAAAAAAATCGAAATTTTGAAAATTCACAGAACGGTCCAAAATCACCGTGGCCAACCAAAAAAAGTGAAGTTTGAATTTTTGGAAGTGCCCACATGGCATTTTGAGAAGATTTCAAATTTAGGAGTTATAACTCCTAAAAAACCGTAAAATCCTAAAAATGTGTGAATCATGAAATAAACAAGGTTTTAGAGCTTCATTAGGGTTTGGGTTGTTTCGATTGATTTTTGTTTTAGAAACCACTTAGGATTGATTGATTTTGATTGTGCATTAAATACTTGTTTGGTCTTTCTTGCGATTAGAACGGATAGGATAAGTGGATAAGTCTTGGAAATTCGCATGACACGTTAGACATCATATCGTTCTTAGATACCGAAAGGGCATTAGGGATCTCAATTTAGGATCAATAACGTAACCAAGCCCCCGTACTCAGAATCTTTGGTTTGTAGGATTGGGGTATTTCTCCTGTACCTCGATTATGTTTCTAGTCTACCTACCAATAATGACTAGTAGCGACTCCAAAAATCACAAATTTAGAAATCACCTTCCACTATCACATGAGGTATGGTTTGGGAGAGACCCTTATATGGAAATACATTCTTAGCGCGCAAATCCCGATAAAACCCCCAAAAGCGCGGCGCGGCACATACGCATCGCAACAGTTAAGACCGCATGAGTTGAACTACCCGACGCATGGCTTGGAATTGGCCGCAATTATCTTCGCCCTTAAGATTTGGAAACACTACTTATGTGAAGAGAAATTTCAGACTTATACGGATCATCAAAGTCTCAGGTATTTATTTTCTCAAAAGGAGTTAAACATGAGACAATGTCGTTGGATGAAACTCCTCAAAGACTACAATTGTGATATCTTGTATCATCCCAAAAAGGCTAACAAGGTAGTGGATGCATTAAGTTGGAAATCAAGCATTGCACGTATGATGGTCAAGGAATGGACTCTGTTGGAAGGAGTACGAGACTCGGAGTTCAAGTTCGAGGTGAGTCATGTTTCGAGCCTACTTGTAACATTGAGGATTGAACCAGAAATCAAGACTAAGATTAAGGCTATGTAATCTACAGACCAAGAAATATAGAAGATACTGGAGATGGATATCACCAAGAGAAAACCGGACTTCCAAGTATTCGAGGATGGGATCTTGAAGTTTCGAGGGAGGTTGTGCGTGCCCGATGATGTGGAGCTTAAGGAAGAGATCTTATTAGAAGCTCACCGTAGCAATTATAGCATTCACTCGGATAGTACGAAGATGTACCAGAACTTTCAATAGCACTATTGGTGGAACGGCATGAAGGTGAACATAGCTAAGCATGTGGCTAAATGCTTAACGTGCTAACAAGTAAAAGCGCAACATTGTAAGCCCAGAGGATTATTGCGACCTTTGGAAACCCCTGAATGGAAGTTGGAACATATTACTATGGATTTTGTCATGGAATTGCCAAGGAGCCAAAGAGGCTATGATTCCATTTAGGTGATATTCGACCGATTGACAAAGTTAGCATACTTTCTGACAGTGCGAAAGAATTTTGCGTTGGAAAGGTATGCCGAGTTGTATGTACCACAGATAGTTCGCCTGCATGGAGTGCCGGTGATAATTACTTCAGACCGTGATCCCAAGTTTACTGCTAGTTTTTGGAAGAGTCTTCATACGGCAATGGGAACGAAGTTGCGGTTCAATACTGCTTACCATCCACAGATGGATGGTCAGTCTGAAAAGACAATTCAGACTTTGGAAGACATGTTGCGAGTGTGTGTTTTGGACTTTTAAGGCAAGTGGGAAGAACAATTATATATAATGGAGTTTGCTTATAACAACAGCTATCAATAAAGTATCAAGATGGCGCCATTTGAGGCATTGTATGGTCGGGCTTGGAGAACGCTGGTATATTGGGACGAAGTTAGAGAACGAAGTATAACCGGCCCAGAATTAGTGCAATAATCAGTTGAAGCGGTTGAGATCATTCGTGAGAGACTCAAGACCGCGCAAAGTCGTCAAAAGAGTTATGCGGATTGGAGACGAAGACCTTTGGAATTTCAAGTAGGAGACCATGTTTTCCTCAAGGTGTCACCAATGAGAGGATTGTCTCGGTTTGGCAATAAAGGGAAGTTAAGTCCAAGGTACGTAGGCTCTTTGAAATTTTGGAAAGGATTGGAGATCAAGCCTATAGACTCGCCTTGCCGCCGAATTTGTCTCAAGTACATAATGTATTCCACGTGTCAATGCTGAAGAAGTATAAATTGGATCTGACTCACATGCTAAATTACGAAGAAATAAACGTGGACGATAGGGTATCATACGTGGAAAGACCAGTGCTGATTGAAGACAGAAAGGAACAAGCGTTGTGGAACAACACAATCCAGGTGATCAAAGTGATTTGGAAGCATCATGGAACCGAAGATGCTACATGGGAAAGCAAAGAGTTGATACGATGTTAGTACCCCCATTTATTTGAGTAGTTGGGTTGGGTTGTAAATTTCGAGGACGAAATTTTTTTAAGGGAAAAGAGTTGTGACATTTTGAATTTCGACCTACTTTTGGGATAAATGAAATGTGTATATTCTTCAATGCATTTGTAGTTAAATCTAGTTTGAAACTGATCATTCTCGGAATACTAACCTTTAGGGAATGGCTACTGAGGGAAATGTACGTAGACTTCAGAACTCGATCATGAGTTGACTTTCAGTGACGATTAAGGTCACCATGACTTGAGTAACCGTAGTTCGATACGCATAAACCCTAAAAGGCCACCCGTTAGTCAGAGATACACTAAAGTCGCGTTTGAGTAAAATTAGCCGTCATTTGAATTCGAACTGGGATGTTGAATTTGTCGAAGTGTCACGACTAATTTATTTGGATGATGTCACATAAGCGTGGCTAACCTTAAGGTTTATTGGATTTATCGGAAAGTGAAATTTGGATCGGGAATTGGAAAAAGATCATTTTACCCTTGGGATATTTGAATTCCTTTGAAGGGTTGAAGGGCAAATTGAAAATTGACATTTTCCTTCCAATGGCCAAAGCTAGAGAATCATTGTGCCTCTCCCTCCTAGCATTTTTCTTTTTCTTGCCATTTATTATTTTAGGTAATTGATTGGGAGGAATTTTGTGAGCCCTAGGATCTTGTCTTGCCCAATAGGATGGAATGTGAGCCCTTGGATGTGTGAGTGGGAGCGGGTGATGGGGTTTTTAGTGGGATTAGTAGAGAAAAATCTGATGAACTCTCTCTTTCTCTCATTCATTCTCTCTCTCTCTCTCTCTTCTTCTTCTTCTTCTTCTTTTCCTTCTTCCGCTGCTTCTTGCGTTGGCTTCTTCTGCTTCTAGCTTCTGCTGCTGCTTCTTCCATTGGCTTTTGCTCTACTGCTGTTGTTTTAGGCTTGTGCTGCCCTCCTTGCTTGGATTTGCTTAGGTTTTTCCCTAGTAAGTGGCTTCCTAACCCTTGTCTAAGATAAGGGGTTACCAATTGGTATATTAGGGATTGATTAGTGGCTGTGGTTAGTTGGTTTAAATGCTAGACAAGTAGATTTGTTTGTTGGATGTGTTCTCGGATTTCATTACTACTGTGTCATCGAGTTTTACTATTTTTTCCGAGACCTGTGTGGACCAAATCTGGGGTAATGTTCTTCATGAAAGTTGTTCCAAACATCTTGGAGTATAACATAATTTAATTTGGGAATTTTTGGAAGTCATTTGAGGCCATTCGGAAGTCCATTTTTGGATCGAAATCAGTCTGCCGGAAACACTGTTTCTCCGACCTTCGGGTCTATTCGAATTTTTATAAATTTTCCAGACCCATTTTCAAAATACTTCCTTCACAAAACTTGTTGGGGACATTTGTGGCTATATCATATGAAACTTTCAAAACTTTATAAGGAGATTTGGTTACTGCTTGAAATGCATTTTGAAAGCTAAATGGCCAGTCCAAATGAAATATTTTATGTCCAATTTTAGATGACAAAAAGAGGCGATTATAGATAGAACTGGGTTTTGTATTCCTCATGAAAAATATTCATCAAGATGTTTTCTAGGACTTATCCGAAATTCATAATTTTTGGAGTTGAATTACTATTTATTTTAAAAAGAATTCCAGAATTGTGCGCCGGCCTAGATTTGCTCTAAATCTGTGTATTCGATTTTCCTTTGTTTCTTGTGGCTGAGTTGTGGTGCTTGATGGCCGAGTTGATTAAAATGATGCTTGGTGGCTTAGTTGAATGTTGTGATGTGTAGATTTATGCCATTGAGTACATAGCTTGAATTGTGGATTGAAAGGTATTGGAATGATTAGGTGTATGGTTGAACTACATTGTTGCCCTTATGAATGGATTGGTTGGACTGAGTTGCTGATTTGGAATTGAGCATGTTTGCGTATGATTAGGGCATGTAGATGTTGTGTGAAGGGAACGAGATAGGTATCGCATATGTTCGATAGGCCCTGAGGCGTGTTGACACAGGGAAAGGCATGAAATTGAATGAGGATGTATGTTTGATTCTATAATCCTTGAGTTGTGTTTACGCGAGGAATTGGATTTGTTTTGAGACGTGTTACACGAGACAATGCCCGGATAAACCGGGGGACCGTCGACTTGATGCATCTTTACGCGAGTCATGCCATAGACTTGATGCGTGTTACATGAGTCGTATGATAAGGTGGGCCTAAGGGGTGTTACGCGGGTCGGTATTGATCGGGGTGGACATATGTGTGTGTGTCGAAAGTTGAAAGATGTGAGTATGTGTAGAGATTGAGATTGGTATAGGTTGGGATGTTATTATGGATATATATGTAGGAAATTGATTGTATCTTAGAGTGCATGTGCATTGAGAAGTTGGTTAAGTTGTCGTGATTCAACTAACGTACAGGGTTGAATACATATGTCGAGGTAAGGCTAAGTGCCTTTAAACATTATTGCGTGTGATTGAGTATGTTTGGTGTTTACTCTTGTCTGGAGGTACGTGTTAGCCTTGGTAGGGTTTAGGGTGTTACTTATTGAGACTCGTTCTCATGGTTATTATATAATCATTTCAGACCCTCGACCCCGACCATGAGCAATCCACCATATGGTTTTGGGATCCTGAGGAAAAGCCGATGGAGCAAGACCCTGAAGAGGAGCCCATGGAGCTGGTGGATCCTTTTTGTATAGCTAGGCTAGCCTACCCAATCACTTGTCCATTTTTTGATAATGGTGGTTTTAACCCTAGTGGCCTTTTGTATGTAAGGTTGGATTTTGTAAGTACATGCCGTTAAATGAAGTATGTGGTCAATTTGTTCAAGTGTTCTCCTACTATCCTTGGTCTTTAACCTTGTAAGGGTGTTATAATTGCTTCCACGTGCATTCTATGCTTAAAGTTTCGTTTGGGTCGGCGACTAGTCCTGGGACGTCGCACTCGAAATACAACCATGGAGGGATGTTGCGGGCTCAGTGGGGTCCGGGGCGTGACATTACCTAAAATCCAGACCAACTCAAATTAAAATAACACACCACTATCTACCATAAACCCCACCCCATCAAACCTATCTCCCTCATCCTCTGATCCACCACCACAATCGGCCTTACCACCATCTCCACCAATAACAACCCGCAGCCATCCAATGATTACACGATCTAAGAATAACATCTTCAAACCCAAACAAATTATCACACCACTAAACATCCTCTACCCGACACCAATGAACCAACATGCGTTACTCAAGCCTTGCAGGATGCCAAATGGCGACATGCCATATCCAAGGAGTTTAATGCGCTACTGCGCAATGGAACATGAGAACTCACCCCTAACACAAATTCCAGTAATGTTATTGGTTGTGGGTGGATCTTCCATATTAAACGCCGACCTGACGGTAGTATTGAGCACTACAAAGCGTGTCTCACTGCGAAAGGCTTCCACCAATGCCCCGGGATTGACTACAAGGATACCTTTAGTCCCATTGTCAAACCGACCACCATTCGTGTTGTACTTTCTATTGCATTGAACAGAGGATGGTCACTTCTGTAACTTGATGTTAACAATGCGTTCCTATAGGGGGATCTCACAAATGAAGTATACATGACTCAACCTCCAGGATTTATCGATCTGACTCGACCAAACCGTGTATGCAAATTGAGGAAAGCTATTTACGGATTAAAACAAATGCCAAGGGCATGATATACTGCATTGAGTAAATTCCTACACACTCATGGCTTTCACAGCTCCCGCTCCGATCCATCCTTGTTCATTTACACCATGGGTCCAATTACAATATTCTTTTTTATCTATGTTGACGATCTCGTCATCACAGGCAATGACACCTCTTTAATTGCCAAATTTATTGAAGCAATGTCTACGCATGTCTTTGTGAAATATTTGGGAACACTTCATTACTTCCTCAGCATTGAAGTGATCCCAACCAAGACGGGTGTACTTTTCTCTCAACATAAGTATATCCGTGAGATTCTACAAAAACACAAAATGGATGAAACCAAGGAGGTAGGCACTCCATTGGCAGTGGGAATCAACTTATTTGCCAATGATTCAGCCGAGGCAACTAATGCAAGTGAGTATCGATGTCTTATTGGGGCCCTTCAATATCTCACTATCACAAGACTCGACATCGCATTCTTCCTCAACAAATTATCTCAATTCATGTAACGTCCCACTATCACACATTGGGCTACTGCTAAGCGACTTTTCCGGTACTTAAAAAAAAAACATATTTCATGGGTTACATCTAACACACTCCACGACATCTATTCTTCACAGGTTCTCCAATGCTAATTAGGTAGGTAATGCAGATGACCGATGTGATATCCTAAAAATTCAACCCAATTTGGTGATTGATGAAATGGTGATTTCGTCGACGCTCTATTAGTTGATTTTTTCCATGACCTGATCACTCAAGGAATACTAATCAAATAGGAAAGGCTATCGAGGAATTTACTTCCAATAGTCGCCCGTTAGTTTGAGATGTACTATAGCTGTGATTGATCGATTTCGATCACAGAGTATGATCCGATTTTGAGTGTCGAATGTTCAAGGATTTCACACCCGAGCCATAGGACGTCACCTCGTAATTTTTACGAATTGGCCCTCGAAAATTC
Organism: Syzygium syzygioides; assembly: GCA_031216285.1. Taxonomy (NCBI): domain Eukaryota; kingdom Viridiplantae; phylum Streptophyta; class Magnoliopsida; order Myrtales; family Myrtaceae; genus Syzygium; species Syzygium syzygioides. The sequence continues at coordinate 18,213,009 of CM062245.1, read as the reverse complement.
CAATTTCGAAAAAGAATCGAAGAATGAAAACTTTGACGTAAGAAACGGAAGTGAGCCGAGTTGAGCCCGTTGGGCCTAGTGTCCGAGGAGACCGACCATTAAGGCCTGATAAGGTTAAGTCGGTCTGTAATTCGGTACTCGGGCTAAGGAGAAAATGGTAAATTGGGGGACAAAATTTAAGAAAAATTTCAAAAAGGAAATTGGAAGATTTTTGGGGGGTAATGATTAAACCCATCTCTCTCTCTCTCTCTCTCTCTCTCTCTCTCTTTCTCTTCCCTTCCCCCTCCCCCCGGGACTAACTTCCCGCTGATTTCTACCGACTCCACCAACTACTCTTCTTCTTTTTCTTCTTTTTTTCTTTTCCTTGTTGGCTTATGCCCCTTGCTGCTTCACTATTGCTGCTTCTGCTTTGCTGCTGTTGCTTCTGCTCCTACCTCGCTACTACTTCTACTCCTGCTTTGCTGCTACTGCCTCTGGTCTTGCTTCGCTTCTGCTGCTTCTTCTCTGCTTCTGTTTCTTCTTGTTACCGCCACTAGCCACTGTTCATGCTCGAAATAGCCCCCTAAATAGCCACCGAACAGCCCCGACAGCACTCCCTTTTGTCGTGCTCTTTCGCCGCCGTCCGCCAAGCCCAAACCGGAAACCACCGTGGACAGCCGCACCGCCACCGTCGTTCTTGCATCATCGCCATAGTTAGATGAATAAGTTAACCCCTAATCCCGTGTTTAGGGTGTTAAACTTGCTTAGATGAGTTTAGATTAATTTATTGACTAGTTAAGTGGGACTAGGTGATAAGTTATTGTTAGATTATTAGATGATTGTTGGTGATAAGTTATCGGCGGATAATAAGTTATCGTTGGATGTGGTGATAGGTTATCGGTGTTTAATATATAAGTTATCGGTGAATTTTAGCGATATGTTATTGGTATGTTCGATAGGTTATGATTATTTGCGCAATAGGCTATTGTTAGATTTGTGATAAGCTATCGCATGTTCAATGATAAGTTATCAATTATTTTATTATTATTATTTATTTTATTAATTAAATTAATTTTCGGAATTAAATAATACTATTTTATTCTTAAAAAATATTTATTAATAAAATATTCACATTCTGAAAATTAAATATTAATATTTTTGAATGATTTTTTATATCGAATTGTGATTGTTTTATGCATAAATTGTGATGCCAATATTGGATTTCTCTGTATAAGTTGGCATATATGGCCAAATGATTTGAATGATTATGTTTCGAGAAAAGATTTTGAATCTCTGAAAGTAAATTATTTTATAATTTTGTTTGAGAAAGGAATTTGAGGCTTTGAGAATGAAAAGCGTGTTTCGAACTTGTGATTTACAAATTGAGCGACGATTTGCATCTCTAATCATGTGAAAATGGTTATGTGGCATTAATTCGAACACAGTTCATGTTTGCATTGGCTAATTGAAAAGATAAGAATTGACATGAATGCTTGAGTGTTCGTGTGGTCACATGTTGAAGCCGTCTTACTGTAGATCGCTTGACGATACCCGATATATTGAGGTCTACTGCAGATCGCGCTCGATTTTATTGAATGCCTGGAGATTATCTGGATAACCGATACTTTGGATGTCGAATCGCGGCCCGATGGCAGATTCAATGCTCCTTATCGGATACCATCTTACTGTAGATCATTTCATGTTACTGTATTGGGATGCCATCATCCAGTAGATCATTTGATGTTGCCGTGCCCGACGGGGCGGGACGATGCTCAGTCATGTTGGAAGACTATCATCTCACTGCGTATCGCTTGATGTGTAGTGACCCAGAAGGGTCGTGACAAATGGAACACGCATATTGCATACTGTTTGATTATGGGATGAATACTGCTAGGCATGATATGAGACGTGCCCGAGTGATTTTACCTTATAATCGAGACACGTGCGAGTGTGGATGCATGATGTATGGGAATTCGGCAAAAGAACACTATAAGTGCCATAACTTGTGTACGGCGCTCACTTTGGTGCCATAACTTTTTTTCGAATCATTTTGGTACTAAGTCGGAGGAAAAACAATCACTTAAGTGTTATAGCTTTTTTTTGGATCACTTTAGTGCCAAAATTTTTGAAAAACGATCACTTAAGTACTAAAATTTTTGAAAAACGATCATTTAAGTGCTAAATTTTTTGAAAAACGATCACTTAAGTGCCAATTTCCGGCTAGACTCCGGCGAGCCACGTCAGCTTCAAAAATTAATAAAAAAAAATGCCACATCAGATTTCTAGCAAAAAATTGTGTACGGCACCGAAGTTGGCACTTAAGTTATCGTTTTTCAAAAATTTTAGCACTTAAGTGATCGTTTTTCAAAAATTTTAGCACTAAAATGATCCAAAAAAAAGTTATGGCACTAAAGTGAGTACCGTACACAAGTTATGGCACTTGTAGTGTTCTTTTGCCATGGGAATTCTCTTTATGTACTTCGAGTATGGGTTGTCCTAGATGCATTGTTGTGATATTGGTTGACTGAGGTCGTGCATGACACATGTGCTGCCAAGGTGAGGTAAGGATGCTTGTAATTGCTATCGGCATGTGATTGATCTATATACGATGTATGGTTGCCTGACTAGGAACCCCGAGGCGAGTTGGCCTCCTAAGCGGGGCTTAGGCTGTTAACTTTTTGAGACTTTCATCTCATTTGTTGTTGTTAACTTTTTTTTAGGCCCTTAGTATGTCGATGCACCTGGTATGGTTCAGGGTAGCTTAGGACATGGAGACTGTTGTTTCCACACACGTGTTCCCCGACCAGTTGTACGTTTTTAAGAGCCATCGGACAATAGTTTGGGTGGATGAGGGACTGACTCATTGGGTTCCCCACCAGTTCTAGGTTTGGTTTGTTTGGGATGGTGAACATCTGTTTAGGCCTATTAGAGGGTTCGATGGTCCTCCGGAAGAGGGTCCTGGGTACAAGATATGGGATCCTATGGAGATCGACCTAGCTGACAGGTCTGTAAAGGATCCTGAGCTCGAGCCTGACCTTGTTCCTGAGGACCTGTCAGATTTTGAGCAGTCGGAGTACGACCCTGACTCACCCTACTTTGACTCACCGACCCTCTCTATGGATAGCCCATGAGAGACCTATCTGGAAGCTAACTTTTTGACTGACCCCCTAATGGCGAAGTAGATTGACCCTAGTCTGGTATTTTTTTTTGTAGGTTTTTTGTGGAAGTGCCCAAAGTGGATTTGTAAAAATGTTCCCAAGGGTTAATCAAGTAATTAACTAATGTGATGTTTCATTGTGATTTATGTTAATATTTTTCCTACTTATCCCTGTTTATTATTGTTGTGTAGGTGGTTGTGGTTGTCACTTCCACACTCGTAATAAAAAGAAAGATGAAATAAAGGGTCGGCGACGAGTTCTGGGACGTCGCATCATAACCACCATAGCGGGATATTGTGGTCTCGTAGGGTTCGGGGCGTGACAACCGACCATCCACCTTTGCATTTGTCATCTATCTCGGCCCTAATCCAGTGTCTTGGAGTGTGAGAACAACGCATAATTGCCCGATCTTCGACCAAAGCCGAGTGCCGAGCCATTGCCACCGCCATAATAGAACTATAATGGGTTTGAAATCTGCTATCCGAACTTGGCATCCAATCGATCACCACTCTAACTCTGTACTGTGACAACATTGGTGCCACATATGTATATGCAAATCCGGTATTTCACTCCCGAATGAAGCACATTGCCATAGATTACCATTTCGTTCGTGATCTAGCTACAAGTGGAGCTCTCCATGTCTCCCACATCTCAACCACATATCAACTTGCAGATGCCCTCACAAAACCATTATCCAAACCTCAGTTAAGTTATTTACGACCCAAGAATGGCATCTTCGATGGAAGCACCATCTTGCAGGGGCGTGTTAAGGATAATGACACAAATCAAGGAATCAAGATCAAATCAAATCACACAAGTACTAAAGTCAAGGAAGAATCTCACATAACAAGCAAGTGCCAAGATTAAGGGATTGTAAATTCAATTTGATTGTGTTGACACCCAAAATTACCCTTAATGGGAAAGGGCCATCCGCAAGTTATAGAAGATATAAAATACGGCCCACATGGAAAAATTATGAGAAAGGCCGTAAGTCAGGCCCAGAAGCAGTTATCGGCATAACACATCGTAAAGGTATCAGCAAGTTTAAAATCACGAGCTTTACACGTGATGTCGACAAGTCTAAGCCTTGCACATAACGTCGACGAGTCTTAGATCACGAGCTTCGCACGTGACGTTGACAAAGTTCAGAATCGCGAAGTTTTGTGCAAAATCATGGTGATACATGGTAGAAAATTCATTTACACGTGTCAAAAGGAAAAGACATGACTGTGGGCTTCAAGAATAACAAGAAACAGAATGACACGTGGAAGAAAATTAGCTACTACGTGATGCCCAAGGAGCGTAAGCGATGCCAACAAGTCAGGAAACAGTTGAAGCACGAAACGTAAAGAAGTGGAAAACAACTTTCAAGGAACGGTTGTCAAGCTGCTCTATAAATACTCAAGGACTTCCTACGAATAGGAGACCCTTCTTCAACAACACAACACATCCTTTATTTAGCATTTATCTTTAAGCATATTAGGAGTAGTGTTAGTCTTAATTTTCATATTCTGTGTCGTAGATTCAATTCCGATGAGGGTCTTTATCAGGTTCAGTATTGTTGATTAGATTCCAGTATTGAGCTACTAGCTCAGTGTCGTCGATTAAATTTCGGCACTGTGTTTGGTATATAGCAGTCGATTAGATTCCAGCCATATTCATTCAAGTTACGTCATTAATTAAATTCTGACGTACTTTGGAGTTATGTCATTGATTAAATTCCGGCATAGGTTAATTTTAACATTTGCAAGCTGTCATTCCATGGTTAATATTGTCGAGTTCAACATCATATCGAGTCAGGGTGTAAGATCTAAACTAGGATTAATAAATGCATTTGACATTCTTTGTCCAAGCTTGACTCAAGACCCTGGTCTCCTCTAATAAAATCCGAAACGCAGCATTCGGTGAAAGATTTTTCGACGGAATAACAAACCGGCAAAGCATCTTTTTGGCATACCTGGTGGGACAACTATTGAGTTAAGTTGAGAGAGTGCTATGCCACGCATCTAGAGTAGAACCAACTCGAATAATACTACTGACGAGCAAGCTGTATCGATGGCGGAAGATAATAACCGTGCCGAGATATCCTCTACTCAATTTCTTTATACCGAGGTGGCGAACCAATCTCGAGAAGAGGCCGCCAATATGTCGAGGCAGCGTGTTGAAGAAAGAAGGAAAACTGAGCTCACACCAGTTGTACTTTCTACCATGAGGCGAACTATTGAGGAAACTTAGAACGAGCTTGTTGATTATGTGGTAAGGCGTATGATTGAAGTGGTTAGGCCTTTGATCATTAACACTTATCATGAATGCATGCAAGGTCAACATGGAGGGTCTATTGTACCAATCTGACTGACAACAGGGTCCCCATCCGCATAGGGGGTCCTGCTATACAGTTTGGGACAGTCATGCAAACTACTTCTACAATTCCACCCGTTCGTATATTACCAAGGAATGAAACCTTACCATATAGCAACCAGCGAAGGATTACTACACACTAGCACAGACCCGAATGGAGTAATTGCCCGACAGCCGATGATAGATGAAAACTTCCGAAGAGGACATCAGGTGGCTCAGATACAAGGCTCATCTGTCATCCAGGTAAGTCCTCTACCAGTAGTCCTAGATGCTCAGAATTTTATAGCGCCATTCCCTATGGGGCAAGAACAAATTCAACAGATAAACATCCAACCACAACGTCAGGCACCTCAACCTGTGGTGCCTAACGTGAATCAGCATTTTCTACCCCCTATGGATCCAAATGTTCAAGTCCAGCAACCAATGCCAGCACAGCTAAACCTACCAGTTAACCCACCGTTGGTTGCTCACAATGTACCACCTCAACAGCTGCCATAGTTACCACAGCGGCCACTCTACCAATTACCTCATCAAAATCTGAATTAGCCATTGTCGCCCAATTATGTGGTAGCTCCTGCGCTCGTCGCTGGTCCAGTACGAAATCAATTACTAGCAAACTCTGTACTAAGGGGATACGGCTATGATGCGAGATACCTCCAAAACATTTATAAGAAACCATATCCTAATTGGATGGATACAACACCATATCCAAGAGGTTTTAAAATGCCAGAAATTTACATTGTTCACTGGAGAGGAAGACCAGTCCACTTTTGAACATGTTAATCGTTTTCCGGCTCAATGCGGTGATGCGGCTCATGCTGATTATTGGAAATTGAGGTTATTTCCTTTGTCCTTGTCGAAAACCGCTTTTACATGGTACACCGCTTTACTTGTGAATTCGGTTACATCATGGGAACAAATGGAGAGGTTACTTCATTGTCAATTTCAAAGGGTCGTGCCGGATTTGTCTGTAGCTGATCTCTCAACCATGAAACAATTAGCTAATGAGTCTATTGATCAGTTCATTTCCAAATTTAAGAGGGCAAGGAATAAGTGCTTAGTTCCTTTACCTAAGAAGACTTTCACGGACCTCGCTTTTAATGGATTAAAGTTTGAAATCCGAGAGAGAATGGTTGGATAACCATATTCGGATCTGTTCCAGTTGTCAACCATTACTACTAAGCATGAAAGTCTCCTCCAGGAAAAAGACAAAAGGTATGGTCGATGGGGTGAAGTACGTTGGATCGATGCTGAAGAGAGCGAGGATGAAACCGAATCAATAGATATAGCAGATATGGCTCTCGCAAAAATGGTGATTGATAAGCCGTACATCTGCAAAGTTTTAAAACTAGCAAGAGTTAGAGAAAAATCTAACCTCATGTCAAAGGCTAAGGAACCCATTTTTTATTCTTTCGACATCAACAAGACATAGGAAATATTTGACTTATTATTAGCTGACGGTCAAATCAAGCTGATGGAAGGTCAGGTTTTACCCACCAAAGAAGAATTAGCTAGAAAGAAGTATTGCAAGTGGCATCATTCGTGGAGCCATGCCACTAATGACTGCCTCGTATTTAAAAGAAACGTCCAGGAAGCTATTAAACAATGGAAGATAAAATTCTCTGAAGACAAAGGCAAGTCTCCGATGGAAGTTGATGTCGATCCTTTTCCCATAATGGCAGGAATGGTTCATTAAGGACGAACACTAGGGGGCATCCGCCACGTCGTTTTTGCGAAAAGTGTGAGCAACTCTTGGAACAAGAGAAACATTATTCCAAAAGTCAAAGGCCTCTGCCCGGTAAAGTTGTCGACGAATTCTGTAATTTAGCACTCATTGATTCATGCAACGAACAAATTCCTTCTAAGGGTATTAAGCATCATAGAGTTTGTCGAGGCCATAATAAAGTCATTAAGTCATTCAAGCAAAGGTATGAAGAAGGTGATCCAACTATTGACACCTTGGGAGAGCCTAGTGGTAAATATGATTATTATGTAAGTTATGCTCCACCACCATCATACGATGGGAAAATTGAGCCAAGTGGATGGGGTCCTGATCTCCCTGATCAGGAAGATCTTCATATAGACTTCCATCTACCATATCGACGAACTCTGAAGGTGCCAAGAGACCCACTTGTTGATCAATGGTATGAGGCCAGCCGAACTCGAAATCGCAGCTCAAACCTAACACGGACTCAAAAAAGGAGAATGTTATGAAAAAGAAAGGAATATCAGCTCCAACAACGAGTAAATCAAGTTCACGTCAAGCAGGTGAAGCCAGCCTTAATTGCTGAGTAAAAAGCTAGGCCGAAAAATCCTAAGCATGGGAATTTAGTCTGGAAAAGAAAATCAGGAATTCAAGCGTCGACATCTTGTCGACCTTAGCATTCTTCACCAAAACAAGATGCCGAGTCTGCGCGATACGAACCGCAGCAATTGTTAAGATCTATCTCATCGTTGAGTTCTTGTATGGTTCGAGTATGTCTTCCATCGAACCTTCGAGTAATGACGATGGAATCAGATCATCCGGCAGAGGGTGCAATGGAAGAAAAAGAAAAAGCAGAATTCCACTTTGACATTGAGGAGGTAGTCGAATTTGAAAACCTCCGCCCAATGGTTCAAATCATTCAAGGGCCCTGAATATTAACGCAAAAGTTAATGGTCGACTTGTATCTAGAGTACTAGTAGATGAGGGATCTACACTGAACCTCATCCCATATCGGTTTTACAAGAAACTGGGAAGACGAGATGAAGAGATTATTCTGTCAAACATTTAAATCTCTGAAGTTAAAGGTATTTTCATAGTAGACTTAACCGTGGGTACCAAAACTTCCAGAACGTCTTTTTGCGTGGTTGATGTAGATGGATCTTACAATTTACTATTGGGCCGGGATTGGATCCATGGTAATCAGTGTGTACCATCAACCCTTCATCAGATGCTAGCATTTTGGAATGGGGATAAGGTAGAGTACGTCAAAGCAAATACCAAATTACAGGTAACATATGCACATGCATCTCCAATTCATCAATTAGTACTGGAAGACGGTATATCAATCAGCAAGCCACCTCTCATTGACCCCGATAGTATTGAGTTTTGCCGTTTCGATAAAAGGATCGTTGAATGGGTCCCAAAGAGTCAACTAGTAGCACAATTAAATGAGGTTGTCTATAGATAACCTTATATTGTCAAAAGACCTCATTGAGAGGTATTCGGCCTATCGGGCCGAACTTGCAGAGCAATCCACAGAAATTGTCGATGGAATCCTTGAATTTGAAGAGTCGCCCATAAAAGAGAGTGAAAAACCAATTGAAGCTCAAGACCCGTTACAAGAAGTCAACCTTGGACTAGGTAATGAACACCGTCCTATTTATATAAGTTCATTGATCGATGACAACTTCAAAGCTCAGTTGATAAGACTCTTGAAGAAGTATAAGGATTGTTTCGCCTAGGATTATAAAGAAATGCCAGGATTGAGTAGAGATATCGTTGAACACTGGCTACCTATAAAAAAGGGTTCAGGCCTCATAAGCAGCCGCCCAAACGATTTGCCTCAGAAGTAATCCTTAAAATAAAAGAGGAAGTCGAGTGATTGCTGGCGGCATGTTTTATTAGGACAGCATGGTATGTGGAGTGGTTGTCTAACATTGTCCTAGTAAAAAAAAAGAATGGGAAGCTGCGTGTCTGCATTGATTTCAGAGACTTAAATGCAACTACCCCCAAGAATGAGTATCAGATGCCAATGGCGGATATGCTAGTTGATTCAGCTTCTGAAAACGAAATTATGTCATTAATGGATGGCCACTCCGGCTACAATCAAATATTCATTGCTAAAGAGGATGTCCATAAAACTGCATTCAGGTGCCCTGAGGCTATTGATACTTTTGAATGGCTCGACATGCCATTTGGATTAAAGAATGCAGGGGCAACTTATCAAAAGGCCATGAATTTTGTTTTTCATGACATGATTGGAGAATTTATGGAAGTCTACATCGATGACATCATTGTAAAATCAGACCAGGTATTTCATTTAAACTATTTAGAGCAAGCTTTTATTATGATGCAAAAATTCGACCTAAAAATGAATCCATTAAAATGTGCTTTTGGAGTAAGGGCTAGCAACTTCTTAGGATTTCTAGTTAATCAAAGAGGGATTGAAATCGACAAGAATAAAGCTAAGGCTATCTTAGAACTGCCACCCCCCACGACCAAAAAGCAACTTCAAATGATTTTAGGGAAGATAAATTTTTTGCGTCGATTCATTGCTAACCTATAAGAAAAATTGAGGTATTTTCCCCGTTGTTGAAATTGAAAAGTCATGAAGAGTTTGTATGGGAAGACAAACATCAACATGCTTTCGATCAAGTCAAACGGTATTTGGTTAATCCGCCAGTCTTGATGCCGCCAAGAGCAGGTCAAACATTGAAATTGTACCTTGCCGCTACCGATACTACCATCGGATGTATGCTGGCATAGGAGAATGGTGAAGGCAAAGAGCAAGCGGTGTATTATTTGAGTCGGATATTGAATGATCCTGAAATAAGATACACTGCGATTGAGAAGCTATGCTTGTCATTGTTTCATGCATGTACAAAATTATGTCATTATATGCTGCCGATTACGGTGCATGTGATATGTAAAATATACGTGATTAAGTACATGCTGACTCGGCCTATTGTTAAAGGCCGAATCGCCACGTGGGCATTTGCTCTGATCGAAATAAATCTGGTTTATATGCCACTTAAAGCAATAAAAAGGCAAGCTATAGCAGACTTTATTACGAAATACCCTGGAGCTCGAAATAAGAATTGTGAGGGATACGTTCACGTGGTCCCATGGAAACTCTCCTTTGATGGATCCAGTACCCCCGGATTTGCTGGGGCTGGGATCATGATAATTTCTCCTCATGGACAGAAAATGAAACTTATGTTCAAAATGAATTGTGAACGCTTCAATAACCAGGCTGAATATGAAGCCTTAATTATCGGCCTAAATATGTTGGCCAACATGAAAATACGTTTCGTTAAAACTATAGGGGATTCTCAATTGGTGATAAAGCAATTATCCGGGGAGTACCAATGTATTAACGAGAATATTATATCCTATTACTCACTGGCCAAAGAGCTCCTAAATCACTTCAACGATTTTGACTTAGTCCATATTAAAAGAAAGCATGACACGGAAGCCAATGAGTTGGCACAAATGGCTTCTGGTTATAAAATATCAAAAGAGCTTGTCAATTATATGATTACTCAGACCAAGGTCCTACCGTCGATGGACAATAGAGTCATGTTTACACAGTCGACAGAAATTCTTGATGACGACACGACTGTCGACGAAATGGTAGTCCAAGATTGGAGAGCCCCATTCATAGAGTATCTCAATAACCCAGTCCCTACTGATAAAAATTTCAAAAGAAAAGCCTTCAATTATTTAATGGTTGGGGACGAGTTATATCGTAAGATTGTGGATGGGTTATTACTCAAGTGTTTGGGACGACAAGAATCTCTTATAACAATGGCTGAGGTTCATGAAGGCATATGCGGGGCCCATCAATCAGGGATAAAAATGAAGTGGTTACTCAGTCGACATGGTTATTTTTGGCCGACTATTACCCAAGACTGCATAAGTTATGCTAAGGGGTGTGAAGCCTGCCAAAAGTATCGACCTATTCAACATATTCCTCCGGCCGTAATGAAACCCATTATCAAACCTTGGCCGTTTAGGGGCTGGGCTATGGATATAATAGGAAAAATCTATCCCCCTTCATCAAGAAAACATAGCTTCATTCTGGTTGCTACTGACTATTTTACCAAATGGGTTGAAGCAGCCTCATATAAGAATATAACACAAAAAACAGTGAAGGAGTTCATTGAGGAGCATATTATTCATTAATTTGACATTCCAGAATCTATAACTACGGACCAAGGTACGGTTTTTACTGGGCAGAGTGATTAGTTTCGCCAAGTCTTGAGGCATTAAAATGATTCATTCAACTCCTTATTATGCCCAAGCCAATGGTCAAGCTGTAGCCTCCAACAAAGCTATTATTGCATTAATTAAACGACATTTGGAGGACAATCCCAGAGAGTGGGATGTGTTGTTGTCAATTGTATTATGGGCTTATAGAACGTCTGAAAAGACTGCTACCCTAACTAGCCATATATGCTTACTTATGGACAAGAAGCAGTCCTCCCTGTCGAAATTATAGTTAAGTCTTTACAAGTCAGACTTCAGAATGATTTGGCCAAGGAGGAGTGTGACGAGTTAATGTTCGCCAACATCGATGACTTGGGGAAAAACAGAGCGATTGCCCTAGAAAAGCTAATCCTCCATAAAGATAGGGTCGCCAAGCATATAATAAACAAGTGAAGTGCAAACAGTTTGAATTGGCGACTTAGTATGGAGGACCATTCTACCGGCGAGTTCGAAAAGCGAAAAGTTTGGTAAATGGTCACCAACTTGGGAATGACCATTTATGGTAGCCGAAGCATTTGTTGGAAATGCTTATCGGCTAATGCATATCGACGGAAAGGAATTTCCTCGTACTATTAATGGCAAGTATCCAAAAAACGGCTAAAATGGTTCCAGAATCCCCAAACTTCATTGCTAGAGAGGCGTGGGTAAAGCCTCTATACAAAACTGCAAGAACAAGAGGGGCCAAGGCAAGATGTTGTCCTGTGGCTAGGGCCGTGGCAATTTGCAAATAGTCCTTACAGACTTTAAGGGCATGATCATAGAACACATATTTTGACAGCCAAAAGAGCAAGAAAAAGAGATGCTCATCTTGGGTAACGGGACCCGAAGTTTGGTAAAATCGGGACAAGAAATTGCTATATGCCAAAGCGTCCTTAGAGATGAAAGGAGTGGACAGTACGGGCAAATCCTCGACGACATGACCAACCAATTCAAAAGCTATGGCAAAGACGTCGAGCATAGTGATAGACATGTGGCCCCAAGGGAAAAAGAAACAGTTACTGGAAGAGGACCAGAAAATGATGGCAGAACCCAATAACCCACGTTCTAGGTCATAAGATGACATACTGACCTTAAGAGCGATGTCGATTCCAGCAGCTGTCCATAAAAGTCGAGTTTCTTGATTAGCCTTCAGCCGAATAAACCATTTGTGAAAATCCTCTTCGTAAGAAGCGAAACTTCGAAATCGAGAAGACCCAGTGGACCATACATCTGTAATAGAAGAATATTGCAGTGCCAAGGTCTCACTGTATTTATACGGGAAGTGGAATTGGAGATTCACAAGTATATTGAGATGGTCCATGAAACTAGGACCCAGAGAGAAACAATTGTATTCACCCTCGACGACTTTCAGTAAACGAAAGAAACAGTTATCAGCATGTGGATCGTTGTGAAACTTATCAAAAGCTGCGATGTAATCGCTGGATGAATATTCGGACTTTTTGGACGCCATCAAAAAGGTTCAAGGAAGGATTTTTAGAGTTGAAAGAAGAAGACACGACGGTGAAATAAGGTTTTTTACAATGATAGAAGATGAAGAAGACGATTGAAAAAGCCAAAACTTTTCGGGGAAGATACGAGGTGATGTGTCTAACGGGTATTGGATGAGGAATTCGTAGAGACTGCTTGAAAGGACGTCAAAGGACAGAAAAGCGTGATCATCACCTAGGGATTCGTACACAAAAAGGTACACATTTAAAAGAAACAAATTCAAATTTATTCCTTTTAAAGGGGGGCATATGTTGACACCCAAAATTACCCTTAATGGGAATGGGCCATCCGCAAGTTACAGAAGATATAAAATACGGCCCACATGGCAAAAATATGAGAAAGGCCGTAAGTCAGGCCCAGAAGCAGTTATCGGCAGAACACATCATAAAGGTATCGGCAAGTTTAAAATCACGAGCTTTACACGTGATATCGACAAGTCTAAGCCTTGCACGTAACGTCGACGAGTCTTAGATCACGAGCTTCGCACGTGACGTAGACAAAGTTCAGAATCGTGAAGTTTTGTGCAAAATCATGGTGATACATGGTAGAAAATTCATTTACACGTGTCAAAAGGGAAAGACACGACTGTGGGCTTCAAGAATAACAAGAAACAGAATGACACGTTGAAGAAAATTAGCTACTACGTGATGCCCAAGAAGCGTAAGCGATACCAACAAGTCAGGAAACAGTTGAAGCACGAAACGTAAGGAACTGGAAAACAACTTTCAAGGAACGGTTGTCAAGCTACTTTATAAATACTCAAGGACTTCCTACGAAGAGGAGACCCTTCTTCAACAACACAACACATCCTTTATTTAGCATTTATCTTTAAGCATATTAGGAGTAGTGTTAGTCTTAATTTCCAGATTCTGTGTTGTAGATTCAATTCCGACGAGAGTCTTTATCAGGTTCAGTATTGTTGATTAGATTCCAGTATTGAGCTACTAGCTCAGTGTCATCGATTAAATTCCAGCACTGTATTTGGTATATAGCTGTCGATTAGATTCCAGCCATATTCATTCAAGTTAAGTCATTGATTAAATTTTGACGTACTTTGGAGTTGTGTCGTTGATTAAATTCCGGCATAGTTTAATTTTAACATTTGCAAGCTGTCATTTCATGGTTAATATTGTCGAGTTCGACATCATATCAAGTTAGGGTGTAAGATCTAAACTAGGATTAATAAATGCATTTGACATTCTCCGTCCAAGCTTGACTCAAGACCCTGGTCTCCTCTAATAAAATCCGAAACGCAGCGTTCGGTGAAAGATTTTTCGACGGAATAACAAACCGGCGAAATAGATTGATTTTGTAAACTTAATTTGATTAACTCTAACGGCTTGTAATGTCTTGTATAAATACATGTATTCAGCGCATGGAAAAGGTATCAGTTGTATAAAATATTTTTCTCAGAATTCTCTTGATTCTTTTAAACTTTATAAAAATGAGGTAGATAGACAATCAAAGATATGAAGAAGATGCATTTATTACGTTATTGAAAGTTAAATGTATCGCCAGAAAACAAAATAAGAGCACCAAATCTAAATGTTATTAAAAGCATCGGCCGACCGCCAAACGAGAAACTATGTTTGAGGAATTAAGAAGTCTTAACAAAACATCCCGGCACAAGAATGAGGCCAAGGTACTCTTGATTTGACGTGCTCCATGAGTATAGATTTGCAGATTTGCAAAGAAAAGAACGTCCACAAACCAGATGATTCCTATCTTCATCAGAGAAATTACAGTGGCAGCAGAGAGAAGAGGGCTGCTTGTTCCGCTTAAGCAACCTGTCTTTGGTGGCCAATCGATCATGCATAGTAAGCCAAGCAAGAATGGAAGATTTCTCATTTGCAAGACATAGAGAAAGACGTTGAAATCACATTTGTATCGAGCAACCTGTCTTTGGTGGCCAATCGATCGTGCATAGTAAGCCAAGCCAGAATGGAAGATTTATCATTTGCAAGACATAGAGAAAGACGTTGAAATCACATTTGTATACGATACTAATTATAACGACTATTGGGTAATTAGATGACATAAATGTCAAAATAAGATTGATGACACTTTATTACAACAAAAAGGAAGATTGATAACCCTCACTAAGATCGAATCATGAACGAATCACCTTCTTTGGAGACCAAAATCCAATGGACTTCCCTTATTGCTTTTGCTTATTATGAAAGTGAGACTCGGTTATACTTCATGAACGAGAGCACATCTAAGTGGAAGATAAAGCACAATACAAGATCTCTAATAAGGTAAAAGAAGAAGATGTATCCTTCATGGAACTACAGTACACTTTTTATTCGATTATAAGTACATTGAGCTCTTATACAATTTTTACAAGATCTCTTCCTATATGATTCTTTGTTGAAACAGGAGCACGGGTTGGCTTTATACATGATAAAGAATTTCCCTCAACCAATAATCCATTGAAGGATTTTTTTCGAACTGCGCGGCTTCAAATTCCGCCTCTCACCACCCGCCTAGGTGACGCTGCTGGAGCGCGCACTCTTCCTCTCGCAAAAGGTTGAGTATTCGAATCCCGGGCGCCGCAGGGTGACTTAACCAGTGGCACGTGTGTAGTGGCTAGCACGTGTCGCCCCCAGGGTTTACTCCCCGGCTGTCCACCGTGCGGGGGTTCCCTGGGTTATAAAAAAAAAAAAAAATTCCGCCTCCCTCTGGAGTTCGATTGTGATGGGGTGTTGGACTCCAAGAACTTCGTTCCACATGGTGCAAGAATTTCTATCGTCAGCAGGCTTGAAAGTTATTTTGAAACCAGCAAGTTCAGGTTGGCGGAATGACGTCCTTTCTTATTGCAACTTATCTGAGAATGATATGCGAACTGATGCTTTTGAAGTCACTTTTTATGGTTTACCTGGATTAGAAAAGGTACGTACAAACAAAGCAATCTGATCACATTTTATTGATTCGTGATTAAAATGGATTCCAATATGGTGTCCAGAGGGCACAACAAATTCGTCAAAGAAAAACATGGCGCGATAAAACCTCATTAATCTTTCCTTCATGGGAAAGAGTAGTATCGAACTCCACTGCCTCTTCTTTTCATGAGAACAATAATTCAGGCGACCGATGGTTTTCCTATGCTGGAAATTCTTTTTTCGAAGTAGTCCTGGCATGCTTTTAACCGGTGGGAGAAAGAGTGAGGGTATCCTTTCGTCCTCACATTTTCCTTCTGCCCAGGGCAAAAGAAAATAGCAAATAAGAGGAGAGCCGCCATTCGGTACTTGTGTGTATGAGAGAGATAGAGATGCTTATCGGGGATGAAGGCCTGTTCTGGTAGATCATTGGTCCGATCTTTTGTGTGCATTGTGGATTCATGTGAGAGATGTGTCGAAAGTCGTTCTCCAAAATGGTTTGGGATGACATGAAATGCCTGATCATTGGCTTCATTTTCATCACTAGTTCTCACATCTGAGAAAAAGACTCATAAAAAGGTGAAGGGAAACAATTTATTCATTTGAGGGAGGAGAGCCAATTAGTGTGACCTTAAGGAGAGAGTAGAATTTGACATAGGCGAAGGTGTGAAGCACCAATAGTTTAAGGGTGTATAAATATGCAAAATGCTGGTCATCCTCATTATTGCTATGGATACACTTACATATTTTGCCTCTATGGCAGGTTTTGTTGGGATTGGTTTACCCTACAAACTTGACTGTGCATACCTTGGTTTTATTTTTATTTTTTTTGGTAAAGAGAAATAAAAAGGGCAACTGACAAAACCTTGGTTTAGTACTTACCTATTCAAGAAAACTAGAAATCTAGGCCGTTAGAATATTTTATCATGCTGATAAATGAGATCACGGACAACAATTTCGCAGTGTTGAACATGGTTGCTAGATGTATCCATTTAGCACTTAAAGCACATAAACCTAACGGTTTACTATACATGAATGAAAGTTATAGATCGGTTTAAGGTGGGGTTACATTTCTTGGTTTTTGTTGTGTTTTAATGGTTAAGGTGTGAATCTCTTTCCTTTTCATTTTTTTTATCATAGTAGAATTATTATAACTTGTTGCGCCTTAATTAATAAAAAAAAAAAGTACGACCATGGTGTTGTACATAAGAGTGAGCGGTTTCAGATTTCCTACAAGTTATATCTAGAATCTAGAACCTATCCATTGAAATAGGTTTCTAATTTTTTTGGAATCCGAAACCGACTCTGCATACCTTGGAACGGGAAATAGATTCCTACCAGTCTGGTTCTCAGGTTCCAAGTTCTACTCTAGAACCATGCTCACTCTTAGTTGTACATACTAAAGCAAATTAGAGAATGGACATTCTCATTATTGTTGTGGATTCACTTGCATATTTTGCCTATAATCGGTTCTCATACCTGAGAAAGAATTAATGGTAGGTTCGTTGGGATTGATTTACTCCACAAATTTGACCATGTACATCCTTGGTTTAGTACTTACCTATTTAAGAAAACTAAAATCTAGACTGTTAGATTTCCTTTATCATTTTGATAATTGAAATCGAACCAACAATTTCACTATTTTGAACATGGTTACAAGATGTATCTGATATGTACTTGAAGCACATAAACCAAATAGTTTAATATATTCAAATGAAAACTATAGATCAGCTTACGGTAGGTTCGTTGTGTTTTGATGAACTTTACTCACTTTTCTAGGAAAAAAAGTTTTTTTTAATTGATATATCGGACTTACATCTCTTCCCTTTTTATTTATCATAGTAGGATTATCATCTCTTATTTTACATGAATAACTCAAAAACTAATGAGTTGGACCATTTCATGCCAAATTAAATTAACATAACTTCAGTCATCAAGATTCAAGGAGCTAATTGTGAAATAATATGAGCTTCTCATAAGAACAACAATTCCATATTCTCTCTATGCATTTGATAAATTTTCTTCAAGTACCGAAATATGAGTCACTCCCTGTTCGCATATGTATTCTTTTAGCCTTTTCAATGATGCCTCATCGACTTCTGTGTCCATTGAGGTTTTGAGATTGCAATAGGAAAGTTGTACTTTTCATTCTTTATAATGTCACGTTTCTTCGAATCCAATCCTTAGAATCCAATCTTTATATTTTTAATTTGTCTGACCAAGTCCTTCTACCTTTGAAAATGTTTGTGATCAAGTCCCCCGACATCAAATCTAGCCAAATCCAGTTGACTTGGCCATCGAACAATATCGTACCATCCACAAAATCTTCTTGACGTGGACGTCCACATTGACTAGATTTATCCATCTACTTCGACATTGCTAACTCTAATTATGTAGAGGCTAGTGAGGGCCACGATGGCCTCGCCTAGACCAAGCGAGGGTCGCTGGCCCTTGCCTATGGCTAGCGATGGTCAGTCGGCAGCTAGAGGTGTAAAAAAAAAAAGCAAATAAAAGAAAAAAAAAGAAAGAAAGGAAAAATAAATAAATAAATAATTTGAAAAAATATTAAGATATTACTAAAAATATTCATGTCAGCACCAACTGTATCACGTAGGACAGCCGGCGTTTATGTCATTATATCTAGCTAAACTTGGTCGGATGGACCCAATTGGCAAAACTTTAAAAATTTATGAGTCAATTGATAAAATTAAAAGGTTTAGGGCTGAATTAACAAAATTTTAATTGGTTTATAACTTTTTTGACAATTTTGCCACTTTGCCTCTATAGAAAGAGAACACCACAGAAATAGAACAAGCTATTCCACAGGAAATGTATCCAAGTTTGGAAGGACCTTTATAGAAGGTAAATAAACTGTAGGACGAATGGGTCGTTAAAGTTTGGACCAATCAAAAGATGGTGAACAACTTGTAGATCATGAGGACATCAATTGAAGGAGTGGAAGCTTTTTCGTTGGTCTTTTGGCTGAAAAGAAAAAATCAATTTGTTTGCCTTTGCTCAAAATCACATGACCCTCTTTGGCATCTCTTTCCAACGTATGCGTTTCACTTTGATGCCAAGGTCTCAACGTACAGTTTCCTTTTTTTTTTTCCCAATATGGTTTATTGAATTTCTTGCATAGATTTTTTATTTTATTCCAAATACAGCTTCCACGATTGTACACTGAAGAATAACTTGCCCTATAGATATTTTACGCGCTTAAGAAAAACGACATTTTAGGGTCTTTTATGTATCATTTTTAGGCCTCCTTGAATTATAATATCCTTCTAGATAACAATGATACACAAGTCAAATTCCTTTTTCATCAAAGAAAAATTATAGAGGTGAATAATGATAATTAAGGGTTTAAAGCTAGACACAAAAGTACATTTATTTCATTGACGAAGGCTGCCCAAATTACACATGAACCATGTCTCCAAATGGTACAAACAGAGACTCTTCCTTAATTCGTGAATTGCCATTGAAATCATCAGAGTGGAGGGCAACAAAAACGGCAGGGTCTGTTACTTGTAGTCGCAACTTCCTCGACGTGGATTGCCATCTTCGTGCCTTTTTCGCAAAGGCCAGAGGACGGACACGTAAAGTAGATCAAGCCCGGCGTGCTCAGCGTAATGTTTGTCTTGCCTCCATCGTAGGATTTTAGCGCATTGCCTTTCCTGCAGCTCTCGTAATCTTCTCTGTTCACCATGTCCACCTTGTGGCCTACATCGTATTCGAACACTAAAACAATGATCATAGTCAGGTTTTTGTTTCCATTAGTGTTTAATACAAGGTTGACCGAGAAAGTCTTTCGGCATATATTATTTGTGTCTTTTCAAATTCATCTTTATATTGATTCAAGCCCTAGTCTAAACCCGTGTCTACAATGGAATAGGCGGTGCACGGATAGTTTATCAAAAATAATCTCTAGACAAAAAGAGTATCGTTCTTTTATCGACAGAAACGTGATATTAGCTTTCAAGTGGTTATTTTTGCATAAAAAATAATTGATTGAACTGACAGTAAAAAGTTTAAGAGCAGACTAATATGTCGTTTCAAGGTGGCATGTGTACAATCTATTCTAGATTTCTAGCAAATGGCTGCTACATACATATATGCCATTCACAAGATGACATGGTATCATGAACAATCAATCCAATAACATGATCTCATTTAGAGACATCAGTGTGTCAGATTGTACACGTATTACGTGCACAAGTCTTTAGATTGACGAGGATTATTCTGGTCACAAAATATAAAAACTTTCTTGGCAAGAATTAGATGAGGCATGAAGTTGGATGGGTGAATATATAAGTCATTACCGACGATATCGTTGACGAGGAACTTTTCACCATCAGCCCAAACCTGATGGTATCCCTGAGTGCACCAATCTGTGATGGTGTGTACCACACCATAGGCCACCGGAGTGACCACAAGCAGAAGAAAAAGTAGAACACTTGTGGCCATCTTCATGTTTGAAGCAACTTCTTTGCTTTAGTAAAGAGAGAGCAGAATTAGGGAGAGATGTGCATGAGTTGCAACTAGTTCCCATTTATATAGAGATGCCATGGCCGGGGGGTAGTTTAGGAAATCTCCACTTCCAAAGGAGCAATGACTGGATCTTCATATCCCGACTTTTCAGTTTTATCAAGCGACATAAAAAAAAAGGGGAAAATTTTTTTTAAGTACTCCTAGTGTAAAGGAGTTCTTCAGCTCGAAAAATAAAAACACTAGTTGTAAACGGGAAAGTGGGAAAACTTGCTGAATTGCGATTGGTGATGTGCTTGTGGAGAGAGAGAGAGAAAGAGAGAGAGTTTTGAGAGGGGCAAAATGAGAAAACATGAATAGGGGCAAAAGAAGAGAAAAGATAATGAAAAAGAAAAGAAAATTGTGGAGTTCATATGAGGTATCGAATGAGTCCAAATGATGAGGTAAAGAGGGTAACTTAAGGTGTACAATTATTCCCAAATTAAATGAACCTAATCCAATAATTAAACATGTCCGAATCCGACTTTGGCACTAGGTTAGAGGATTTGTCTAACCTAGCCAAAAGCATTAGGTAATATGTGGTAAGGATATACAAGATCATTCATATGTGGTAAGGTGTGAAAATCATATAGTGTCGTGGCTAACCTTTCGCCGGATAATTTAGATCTAACTTTTTAATTCGAAAAATGACAAATCATGCATCCACGTCAGGATACAGGATGGATACAGGATTTGCAAGAATATTTTTGGTGGCCGAACCTAAAGTAATGGAGCAAAGTAGGAATCAAACCCAAATAATTACAACTTTTGGAAGCAAAACCCTAATCGTTGTACTGCTTGGCCATCCCTTATGGGGTTGGATCAACACATAATAGTTTCAGATGTAAGCAATTTATTGTACCAAGGGCTTTTCCAGTTGACCAAATAAATCAAGGTTTACCAATGAAGATTTGCATATCAACAACAAAGAAAACTCATGTTGTGGGATTAAGATTTTATGTTCTCATTTGTGTATAATTTAGTTAAATTATATTTAAAAGTTAAAACAGGCCAACGACCGATTGTCACATCATTTTGATAATCATATTTTGACCGAATAAGGAATCGCATCTCCCTATTTTTATTAAGAAAAATACATTTTATGCCTATACTTGTTGGCATTCAAGTCTCTATCCAACGTCATCATCGATATAAGTTCTCTACGGATTGATGTGGGATTAATAAAAAATTCTCTATGAAAATTTTTGTGCAGACAATTTTTATTTTTGTTGGGGAAAGGACAATAGAGTTACTGACGAATGAAACCATACGATGTCGACGTGTTAAAAATTAGAATATAAAGCAGTAGTTGCGGCATATGTATACGACAGTAACTACATGCATGGATAATCGAACAAGCATAAATCCTTCGACGGTTAAGAGTATAATTCTAATTATTGCAAAGCCTCGTTTTGTTTCATATGCACACGCCAGCAATTGTTCCAACGCAAGCTTCCACTAATGGATGGCTTTGTTTGCCCATATGGCTATATGGTGATCCCTCGGGAAAAGTGTAAAAAAAGTCTTAAACATTTTACATTAGTGTCAATTTAGTTCTAAACCTTTTTTAGTACAAATTCAGTCTTTGTGCCAATTCAGTCCTTTCAACTAATTTTGATCGGATTTTGCTGATGTAAACGCCGGCCGACCTACATGGAAGCGTCGGCAATGACGTGGACAATTTTTAATAATATTTTAATATTTGACTAATATTTTTATTTTATTTTTTTAAAATTATTTTTTTCTTCCCTTTCTTCTTCCTCCAGCCAGTCGCCCGTCCGGCAACCGGCTAAAGGCCAAGGCCGGGGAGCCCCACTGGCCAATGGCAAGGCTTGCCCTTGTTTGCGACGGCGATGGCGAGCCTCGCCAACGGCTGGGCGAGGCACAACCTCGCCAGATCTGGCAAGGTTGGGCCGCACCCATGACCGGCGAGGCTTGACCCTCACCAAATCCGGCGAGGGCAAGCCTCACCCAGCCCAGCGCGAGGCTCAATTCCTCACCAAATGGCTCAAGGGCCGCCTCGAGCTGGGCTGAGCAAGGCGCAACCTCGCCAGATTTGGAGAGGTCAAGCGTCCCCCATGGTTGGCGAGGCTCGAGCACTCGCCGGATGGCCGTGAGGACGGCCTTAAGCTGGGCTAGATGAGGCGCAACCTTGCTAGATCTGACTAGGTTCGGCGAGGCTCAACCCTCCCCCATGGCCAGCGAGGCTCGACCCTCGTTGGATCCAACGAGGGCAAGCCTTGCCTAACCCAACGCGAGGCTCGAGCCCTCGCCGGATAGCCGCAAGGGCAACTTTGAGTTGGGCTGGGCAAGGCACGACTTCAACAGATCTGGCGAGGTTGGGCCTCCCCCTTGGCCGGTGAGGCTCAACCCTCACCAAATCCGTTGAGGGCGAGCCTCACCCAGCCCATTGTGAGGCCGCCCTCGCGGCCATCCAGCGAGGGTCGAGCCTCGCTAGTGGCCGGCCGGGTGGGGCTCCCTAGAGGCCGGTAGGGCCTCTAGCTGATTGCTAGATCGACGATTGGCTGGAGGAAGAAGAAAGGGAATGAAAAAAAAAGAAAAAAAGAAAAAAATATTCGAAAAATATTAAAATAATATTAAAAATTGTCCACGTTATCGTCGGCGGTGCCACACAAGTCGGTCAGTGTCCACATAAGCAAAATCCGGCCAAAATTAGCCAAAAAGACTGAATTGGTACAAAGACAAAATGTTTATGACTGAATTGGCACAAAAAAAAATTTAGAACTAAATTGATATTAATACAAAAGATTTAGGACTTTTCTGACACTTTTCTTGAGATCCCTCCGTCAATTTCTTTTACAAAGTGTTTGCACCTAAAAATAACCAAAATAGATATTGGCTATTTTAATAAAGAAATTGATTTTGTGAGGCATCGACCATATCATGCAAGATATCATACCACTTGAGAGATTTCCTGACCATGCCATGATTGGCATAGATTTCATATGCAGGAGGTTTAACACAAGCAAAATTGACGTGGCCATTTATGATGATGCCAACCTACCTTGAATCTCGAGATGTGGGGATTATGGCCTCGCACGTGGCATTAAAGACTGGCATACACGTGGTTAAAGCGGTTAGCTCACACTAAGTAGAAGTGACTGGAATGAAGCCAAACCAGTTAATGTCCGAGAAATGTGTGAAAATAGCCATCCCTACAATACAAGAGTGGTGGAGATCATGGTCGGATGTGTGAAAGAAGCGGATTGGCATACGTGGAAAAGCGATTATCATAAAAATCAAACCTATTGATAGAAACTGTGGGACCTATATTTAAAATTTACGGAACACATTCAACACTTCGGAAACAAGTTTTAGAACGTGGAAGCAAAATCCTTGAGGGTCATGGCCGTCTTGGGAGAGAAGGAGGACACCGCACACCCAACCGAATCGCAAGATTTCACTTATTTGTTATTTTTTTCCTTCATTTTACCAGGCTCGTGCTCTTGTGAGTTTGATGTGAGTTTTTGCTATCAGTTTTTAACTCTATTGCACTTTTGGCGAGTCTTGTGGGAAACACATATTTTACCAGGCTCGTGCTCTTATAGTGGAATCCAGTGAGGAAACACATTTTCGCACTTCTGGCTGCATGGGCCCAACCTTTAAGAATTCCAATTACTGGATCGTTGCTACATCCATGTATGTGCTAATGACACAATGACATGGTATCATGCATTGTTGAAAAAGTCCTAAATCTTTCACTTTTTTGCCATTTTTTTGTCAAATTTCAATTTTTTCAATTAAATCATAAATCTTTTTCATATTTTGTCAATTAAGTTTTTCCAGTCAATTTTGGCTGAATTTCACTGCCGTGGACACTAGTCGTCTTACATGATACGGCCGGCACCGATGTTGATAATTTTCAATAATATTTTAATATCTTTTGAATTTTTTGATTTCCTTTCTTTCTTTCTTTTTTCTATTTTCCTTCTTTACTTTTTTTTTTACCAATGGCCGGTGAAGGTCGCCAAGCCCTTGCTGGCCACTGGGAGAAGGCCGCCGGACCGTCACCCAACCTCACTTAGATCTAGATGAGGCCATTGTAGCCACGAGCAAGGTAGCCTCGCCAACCACGGGCAAAAGCAGTCTCGCATGAGGCTAGAGAGTCTGGCCTCGCCCGTGGCTATAACCATTGACCTCAAGCTCGAATTTGGGCAAGTACTATGGGTCATCGCATGTATAGACACTTTGTTTGAAGCCCTAGTGGCCATAGCCGCTTAAGCTCAAAGGTTATGGCCGCGGGTGAGACCGCTTCGCTTTGGCCTCAAGCAAGGCCTGTCACGCCCAAAACCACATCGAGCTCACGACGTCCCGCTTCAGTCGAAATGATGCGACGTCCCAGGAACATCGCCGACCCAACCCAAACATTAGAGCCACATGCGAAAGTGGATATAAAAAAAAAACACCCCCGAACTAAAATGACGATGACGGGGTAGACCACCATAACAATCAAATAACAATCAAACAACAACATCTTCATACAGCACCAAATATACAAACATTATATTACAGACATAATTATCAAACTAGCATCCGAAATCACCGTCATAACAAAAAGATCATGGTCTGGTCAACTTAACTTTCCTATGGGTCAACCCGATTTACACAACCCCTAAAATATCCTAGGGAAAACCTAAGGATTGCCTTCCGTTCTGCTCCTAATTCTTCGGGGTTGAGCCTCTGGATACTTACCTATAGTTCCACCGGGTACCAAAAGCGGTTCCTCGAATTTCCAAAAAGAGGAGGCAAACTTTCCGGGTTTACGGATGGGGGTCTGAAATTGTGGATTATACAACTATGAGACGAATCTCAATAAGTGTACAATTCCAAACCCCACGTAGGCACTCACGTACCGCCAGACGAAAACATGCATAACACACGACAATCAATCAAACTAACAACCACACACGACCCTACTTGGAATCCATCATACACATCCATGCACGTTAGACAATAGCACGGCCAACATATTGCAGCAATGATTCACAAACGCGCACGTGCCTCAATTATAAAATAAAACCCACTTGGGCACGTCCCATACCGTGCCTAGCAGTTTTTACTCCATAATTAAACATCACATCACGCGATACAAACACACTCGCACACTAACTCACACCATGTGTCACTTTCTCAAACCTTGCACCTCAAGCCAATTCCCGCTCATTCTCAACTCTTCCACCACTACTGTGCCCGCGTAAAACGCATCAGGCCAACGGTCTTCTGATCACGTCAGGCATCGTCACCCCGTCGGGCTGGGCATCGTCACCTCGTTAGGGACGGCATCGTCCCGCGTAAACAAACACGCCTCAAGACGGAATCCTACACACACTTTCCTTCTACCGCGCTCGCGTAAAATGCATCAGGCCAACGGACTTCTGACCACGTCAAGCATCGTCACCCCGTCGGGCCGGGCATCGTTACCTCCTCAAGGACGGCATCGTCTCGCGTAAACGTACACGCCTTAGGACGGATCCCTTCCAACCAATCCGACACTTCCGTACCCTTATTCCACTCAAACCACACTTACACACGGCCAACAACCGCACGACCAAACACAATTTCACATTTCACGCATATTTCACAATTCACATACACTTCGCAAATATACATTCTCACCACACAAGCACACCACACAATCATACACATATAACACGCGATCCCAAAGCACAATCACACATTCTTGGCACGCGAACACATTGCGCAATCGCACCGCCACACCATCACACCTCACGGCTACATGCTCACAGCACACAACCGCGCCACACGGTCACTCACACACAGCATACGGCCAATCCATACTCAGCCCACAACACTTTCAAAACAGCCTACAATCACTAACTCCCCAATCGATCAATTAAACCCATTTTAGCCATAACCATTCCAATCAATCACACAAATTATTCACAATCGCTCCACGCATCACAGCCATCATCGAGCCTCCTAAACCTCGCAAATTTCTTCGCCTAATCAATCCGTAACGACCAAATACTTAGCTCTAACCTCAGCCCCAAAATAGCCCCCAAAACAGTCACAAAATTGCCTAAATCGGGTCCTAAACGAGCTTAGAAATACCCAAGGTCCTCGGTAGTTTTTGGCGGACACACTTACCCTATAAAAACAGGACAAGCTGGCTGGATGGTGGCCGGAACAATCGGAACAGCAGAGGCGGCGGCGTCGCCGGCGACGTACGGACGCACCGTACGGATACCATACGGACGCCATACGGATGGCGACGTACAGCGACGTATGGACGGCAGAAACGTCACGGTGGCAGCAACTCGGCTGTTCGAGCTCCGGTGCGGCGGCGGCGAGCTCCGGCGTTCCTTTGCCGAGAGAGAAAACAAGGGAGAAAGAGAGAGAACGGGGGAGAGGAGAGAGAGTGGTCTGGCCAGAACGAGAGAGGAGAGAGAGAAAAAATCTGGTCAAATATTGGGATTAAAGGGCGCCACGTGTTGTGATCCGGGAGTTTTGACCAAAATACTCCTAATCCGACGGCCCTCATTCAATCCTATTCAATAATTAAGGGGCAAAAGAGTAATTGGATCCAATAATGCAGCTGAAAAATCTTAATAATTATCCCAAATAATTTTCCAAAAAATCGAAATTGAAACTGGCCAGGGGCAAAATGGTCATTTTTCCGGTCCCAATGCGATATTCCAATTTTCGTCCAAATCAACTCTAAATATATGTGGCCAACCTAATATGGCGTCGGAATCGTGAAAATAGCTTCTTAAGCCCTCGAAAATTGACTGCAAAGTCCTGAGAATAAAATAATATTAATTTTCACTTCCGAGCCAAAATTTCAATTTTTGACCGTAACAACTCTAAATGTGCGTGGCCACCCTAAAATGACATAGGCCTCGAAAAATAATCTCATACGGCCTCAAAATCAACGTCGGGGTCCCGAGGGGCAAAATCGTAATTTTCCCAATCCCGAACCGAAATCCATTTTTTTGCAGAATGGGTGGCCCCAAGGTTGGCTAAGCCAAAAACATCATCGGCCGCTCAAAATGTCACTTTCAAAATTCCCGATTACCGGGCTAGAATTCCAAGAAATGACTAAAATTGAACAATCGTGACTTTAGCTTATCTCTGGCTAACGGGTGGCTCATTGGGATTACGCGCTCTCAACCCGTGACCGACACCAAGTCAAATCATATTTAAGTTTACTCTACTCGGGACGACCTCGATTGTCATATAATTGCGAGGGTCAGTTGCTAGTTTCCTTCGGACACGATCAATCAGTTAGATCGGTCTCTGTTGGCCCAAAACATTCCATCGTCAATCCTTATGGTCGAAGGTTGAACCCATGCCAAGTTCTTTGGTCGTGCGAATTCAATCCCGTAATGGCCTTACCCCTAAGGTTAGCATCCTGTGAATGCGCATTCCGGGTGAGATTTTCACTATAAGTGCATTGGCCAAATTCATTTCTTAAATCCCGAGAAAATGATCGAAAATTCAGACTGTTACAAGGCCACCTTCGCCCCGTGGCCGCAATTGCGGTCAAATTTAGGCGAGGGCGGCGACCATCACTTGCGATTGACAAGGGCATTACAGCCATTGCTAGCGGTCGACGAGGGTTTCGGCAACCCTCGCCTAGTGGCTGGCAAGGGCCCAACAACCCTAGCCAGCCACTAGTAAAAAAAAAATAAAAGCAAAGAAGGAAAATGAAAAGAAAGAAAGAAAGAAAGAAAGAAAAAAAATAAAAAATTTGAAAATAATATCAAAATATTATTAAAAATTATTCACGTTAGCGTAGGCCGTGTATGTCAGATAACCGTTGTCCACGTCAGCGAATTCTTCCCAAAATTTGACCGGATGGATTCAATTGGCAAAAAGTGAAAAAATTTAGAATTCAATTGGCAAAACTGAAAGGTTAATGATTAAATTGACATAAGTGTAATAGTTTCATGACTTTTTAAATAATTTTTCCCAATTAGTCCAATAAAATGCTCTGGTTGTTGATTGTCAAGGGTAATTATGCTCACAAGCCAAAATAACGTTGGAGGACCATTCATTGACGAGGAACTTTTCACGTCATCCCAAATCTCATGGTCTCCCTGAGTGCACCAACTTATGATCGTGTGTTCCAAACCATAGGCCGCCCGAGTGGCCACAAGCAGAAGAACAGGGAGAGCACTTGTGGCCATTTCCAAGTTTGAAGTGACTTCTTTCCTACGGTAAAGAGAGGTTTGAAGTAACTTCTTTCATAAACTTGGGGTAATTTAGGAAATCTCCACTTCCAAACGACATAAAAAAGGGAAAGCAAATTTTAGTACTCTTAGTGTCAAAGGAGTTTCATAGTCCACTTGTTTCAGAGAAAATAAATTCTCTTGACAATTGTTCTCCCTAAAATTACTTTAAAAAAAAACTAGGTTGATTTTGTGTATTTGATTGGCATTTGCAAATATGTAAGTGGTCATTTTCTTATCTATGTTATTAGAAAACTCTAAAGTTCACTTTTGAGACAAAAAGTCTCGAGTACCAAGGACAAAGGTTTGACCCTCGGGGACTCCAGTTCGCACGCAGAGGTTCCTTGTCTAGGCCAAAAGGACTTAGGTCTGTGCATCGGGAACTGCATCCAGCCCATGGGGGTCCAAATGTCGTGCATTCGAGCCTGATCCATGGGGTCCGAGTCTGTATAGTTTGAAATATGGACCCATGCCCAACTAGCTGGGACTTGGGTCTGAGTTGCGGAGGTCCAGGGTGTAGATGTCACGGTGTCGACTCCATCGACGAGGCATTTGGATTTGACACTTGGGAAGGCCTCGTGATGGTGGAGGTCAAGGTGTATTCTGCAAGATGAATTATGATTTTTAAAACACGAAATTGTATTCCTAAATTCCAGTGTAGTTTTTCATTAATTGAAAAAAATATTTTGCATCGACTCTATATCCTCAGTGACCGAAAGTGCTGAAAAACAAGAAAAATATTTTTGAAAGTACATTATTCCGCCAAAAAGGAGCGTAAAGGTTATCAAATATGTCATGGGAGTGTGCTTCACGTATTAATGCTCTCTTCACAACTCTATGTCTTTGTAATAATGTAAAATTTAACTCTAGTAAAAAAGTAAGGTAGGATTCTTACAAACCAGACAAGAATTTCTCGAGTCTTGCAAATGATTGCGTGAGGTTATTGAATGTGTTGTGGAAGCAAGTGATTGAACAATAAAATACATAGAAAAAGAAAATAAATCGGACATAAGATTTACATGATTCGATCGTAGTGACCTACATCGATGGGGAGAGCAGTAATGAATTTCACTATAGATCAAACGACACAATGGAGATTATAACCACACTCAAGTCCCGCAAACACTCTTAGTGTTTCCTAAGCCCCAATTACACCCAATAACTCACGCAGTATTTAGCCTCAATTACTCACGAAATAATATCTTAATCTCGCAAATTATACACAAATCTTACTATAAGATTTAATCGCTATAAATACTCGAATATCTTTAGAGTGTAATTCACTATCATAAGCTTTTCTTTAATGATCTTCACCAATAACATCCCCATATTATTTATAGGCAAGAATTGGATCTAAATTAGGAAACTTTTTTTTAGGAAACCTTCTCCAATTAGGAAACATTTTCCAACTTGGAAACCATTCACTTAGGAAATATATTCAAAATAGAAAACCTACTTGAATTAGGAAACTTTCCTTTATGGGCTAAAAATCGAGACATATTTTTAACAATCTCCACCTTGGCTCGATGTTTGAGCCAAGTCACGATCGATTCATCAAAATTTCACTACTACTCTTCCACAGCCCCAATGGGCTCAATTGCCACAGACATCATCTAAGTCCAAGTTGCACTTAAACTTCACCATAACCATGGACCTCATCAGAAGACTAACTTCACCTGTACCTTTAACTACTCTACAAGAATTTTCTGACACAACCTCTTTAACCGCAAATAAAGCAAAACCATCATTGCATTTATATCTATCAGGAGATTAAATACACATCTTGTCAAATTTAGCAGTTACAACAATTATTGGCTTTGTTGACTCCACCTCACTATAAACATCATATGTGTTGATTACTCCACTAGTACCCGCTATCTCAAGAGTTTTTGGTTGCAACTCCACCTCAAATTGAACACCTTTCAGATCCGTATGAACACTGCTTAAATCACTCATAGCCAAAAGTACTGGAGACTCGTCAAATGTAACTTCTCTATTGACAATATGTCAATTTAATTTCGGGCACTACAACCGATAGCCCCACTCACTTTGTGTAGAACCTAGGAACATGCACTTTTTTGCCCTTCCATCGATCTAATCATCACTAACTCGAACATAACATGAACAATCAAATATTCTAATAATAGAATAATCAGTAACGTTACTTGACCACACTTTTTCGAGAGTCCAACATCCAATCGCAGTCAATGAGGATCTATTCTTCATATAGCTTGCCATATCAAGCGCATCTGCTAGAAACTTCTAGTCATACCAACACTAGAGAGCATTTTATAAGCCATCTCTAATAACGTTCTGCTTTTCAACTCTGTAACATGTTGTGGTTTAATAGCACTAGTGCAGTGTTTCTCTATGCCTTCCTTCATGCAGAATTCATTTAATAGCACCGAGCAAACTCCATACTATTGTCAGTCCGCACCTGCTTGATCGTCTTACCAGTCTCTTTTTCGATCAAAGCTTTTAGTTGCCTGATCCTGACAACAGCATCAAACTTGTGCTTTAGCACAAGTACCCACGTCTTTCTCAAGTAATCATCTACAACTATTAGCATAAATCTAGCACTATTCCTCGAAAGAAATCGTGACAACCTGCGAACTTCTAAGTGAATTAATTCTGTAATATATGTGGTTTCTTTAACAATCGCACTGAGCTGCATTTTCCGCTGTTGATTTAAATCATAGCACCTACATATATTCAATTCATTAGCAACATAACCACATAACAAATTCGTTTTACTTAGAACCTTCAAGCTTTTTTCATTAATATGCCCCAAACGCATATGCCACAATTCAAACTATCGACCAGATGCATCCGACGTCTCCACAGCGAATTCCATAGCTATCTCACCTTAAAGCTCATACAGACACTGTGCTTGATTTCTTTCATTATCACCAATGCACCTCGAACAATTTTTAGAACTCTACATTCTTAAAAATACCGACACCCAGCTGAATCCGGGGCACTTAAGGAAATTAGATTTTTCTTCAACTCTGGAACATGCCTCAATCTAGTCAATGTCCTCACAGTACCATCGTGCATTTTGATTCTAACATCACCAACACCTATAATATCGCACTCAGCGTTGTTCCCTAACTAGGCTTTACTATTATCCGTGCACTAATAAGTAGTAAACCAATTCCTATTTGGTGTAGCATGAAAAGAACAACCAGAATCCATAATTCATCCGTTAAACGATGAATCATCAGTGATAGATAAGACAAAATCAGCACTATCTGAATTACCATCAGGTACAACTGCAACATCATCCATTGACTCAACTCTAATTCCCTTATCCTTGTCATTTTTCAACTTAAAATAGTCCCTTCTAAGATACCCCCTTGCTACAACTTCAACATACAACACCATCAGTCCTAGATTGACTACATTTATTCGAGTTTATACCAATTCTGCTAATATTTGTACTGGTTTTTCCTATACTTTCACCTACTAAAACAGCAGATATATATGCACTAGATTCTCTTCTGCAGATGTTCTCACTCAGAATTAAATCTCGAACATTATCAAATGTCAAACTTGTTAACCTAGAGGAATTACTAACAGCAATAACTATAGTGTTCCAACTATCAGGTAATAAGGATAATCAAAGCACATACCTCATCTTCAAAGTCAATGTCAACTGAACTTAATTGACTAACAATCACATTAAATTCATTGATATGATCAGCAGTTGATGCATCTTTGCTCATCTACAAGTTAAATAGACGTCACATGAAATAGACCTTGTTGATCCTAGAGGGCTTCTCGTCCATGTCCGACAGGCTTCCATCAAACCCATAGTAGTCTTAACTTTCATGATGTTAAACGCGACGTTACGAGGCAATGTCAACCGAATAACACCCAAAACTTGTCTATCTAGCAATTCCCAGTCAGCTTACTTCATCTTCTCAGGGTTCTCCCTAGATAGGGGCAAGTACAATTTCTTCTTATATAGATGATCCTCAATCTGCATTTTCCAGAAATCATAATCCTTCCCATCAAATCTGTTGATTTTCACTTTTCGTTCTTCTGTCTCCATTGATTCACTTCAACTTAAGCAAGCCGTGCTCTGGTATGCTCTGATACCAGTTGTTGCGGAAGCAAGCAATCGAACAATAAAATAGACAAAAAAAGAAAATAAATCGAACACCAGATTTACATTGTTCGGTCGTAGTGACCTACGTCCATGGAGAGATCAACAATGAATTCCACAATAAATTAAGTGACACAACGGAGATTACAACAACACTCAAGTCACTCCAACACTCTCAGTGTTTCTCAAGCCCTAATTACACCCAATAACTCATGTAGTGTTTAGCCCCAATTACTCACGAAATAATCTCTCAATCTCATGAAGAAATTATACAAAAATCTTGCTACATGATTTAATCGCTACAAACACTCGGATATCTTTAGAGTGTAATTCACTATCAAAAGCTTTTCTTTGATGATCTTCACCAATAACATACCCTTCTTATTTTTATGCAAGAATTGAATACAAATTAGGAAACCTCTTTTTAGGAAACCTTCTCCAATCTCTAAGTTAGAAACCATTTAATTAGGAAACCTATTTAAAATAGGAGACCTACTTGAATTAGGAAATTTTTTTTTCGGGCTCAAAATTGAGACATATTTTTAACAAAATGTATGAAAATTGATGAGTGATAATTAAGCATTAGGACCCTCTAAAATTAGGGGAGAAGTTTGCAACTGTCCTCATTCGGTGATAAATTTACACACAAAAATCTAGAGCCCGAAAACCCTATATATCTCCCCATCCTCACGGCTTGTGATCTTGTGATCTGCTCGTGGGTCAAGAAGAGATTGATAGAGAGTCCTAAGAGGGGTAAAATGGGAAAATTTGGAAAGGCGAAAGGGTAGAAAAGATAATAAAAAAGAAGAGTAAAGTTGTGAATTTTTATGGGGTATTGAATGGACCCAATAATGAGGTATTGGCTTCTCAAGGGGGTAACTTAGAATGTAAAGTTAGTCCTAAAATTTAGAGGATCCCAATCTAATTACTGAATATATTTTGAATTGCACTTTGACACCATATCAAAGGATTTCTTTAACCAAGCCACAAGCGTTGGCTTTTTTTTTTTGGTCGGTAGAAGGGTTGGGTTTTGGGTTTTAAGTATATACATGTCTATTCACACATGTACACAAAACGTGCAAAGGTCAAGTAGTGTCGTGGCAAACTTTTTGCCTGATGAACTAAGTCTAACTTCCTAATTCTGTTGAAGGCAAATCATGCATCCACAATAGGACTATATGATTGCAAGAAAATTTCTAGAGCCAGAACTGCAAGAAAAACAATATTTTGGGCGCAAAATCCTTATCGACGTACTGCTTGACCAACCCTTTTGGGGTCGGATCAACACAAATTACTTGCACGTATAAACATATAAACACTTTAGGGTTGGTTGACAAAAGACCTCAATTGTACTAAAGGTTTTACAATTGGCCAAACAAATAAAAGGTTAACAAACGAAGACTTTCATATCGACAACGGAGGATACTCATGTTGAGTCATTGAGATTTTATGTTCTCATTGGTATTAAATGTAGTTAAAGTATAATTAAACGTTAAAACATGCCTACGACCGGTTGTCACGTCATTTGGCAATTATAATTTGACAAAATGATTTATCACATTTTCCATATTCCACTCTCCATTCAACGTCATCATAAATGTAAGTTTCTCTATGGCTTGTTCTCGGATTAATAAAAAGTTTCTCTACCAAAAAGTTTGTGTGGAATTTTTTTATTCATTAGGGAAATGACTAGAGCTTTGGCTTAATATCACAAAAAATCTTAAACTATGCCCACCTTGACACAAATACACTGAACCTTTTTTTAAATCACTAAAAACCCTAAATTTGTCCATTGAGATACAAATACCCCAAACTTCTATAAGTCACATAAAAAACCCCGAATTTATGTCAGTGTGACAAATATACCCTAGATGGAACTAAAATAGAGGGTATATATGTCACGCGTGTATAAATTTGGTTTTTTCATGACACAAAAAAAGTTGATAGTATTTATATTACAATGGGCAAGTTTAGAGTTTTTTATGACAAAAAAGTTTGGGGTATTTGTGTCATAGTGGGTATAACAAAGGATTTTTTGTGGTACTTTCCCTAGAGTTTTTGCCAAATGAAACCATCTGATGGAGACGTGTTAAGTAGCGTGGGCATGTATATACAATAATAGGATCCGTTTTTTTTTCGTAAGGTAAGAATATGTATTGCTTTTCAAAACACCATATACAAACTAGGCCAAAACCAACCCCTAACCCAATTAGGACATAAAGATGTCCAGACAAGGTCAAGGATGGTTTAGCAAGAGCTAAACAACAAGCCTAGACAAAGCGCCAAGGCCAGACACTGACCCAAAACAAACATACAGACGCCCCAGCAGGCCAAAAAAGAACAGCAAGAACTAAATAGCAACAGACGAGGTAAACCAAACAACAGGGACTAACAAAACAACTTAAGAGGCCATCCTAAACACTTCAAAAATTTGAAGGCAGAAGATTCCACTTTCTTTGCAAAATTCTGTTCCTGTAGGTGTCCTCTACTCTCCCCATGGCAATGGCTTTGTCCTTCACAACTTTGATTAGATGCTTGCGCATACCCGGGATGAAGATGCTCTTGTTTCTGAATATGGCGTTGTTCCTTGCAGTCCAAATAATGTGACATAAAGCTCCAAAGGAGAATCTAGAGATGCAGTGTGCAAATGAAGATCCACCGCAAACTTTCATTGCTCATTTAATGTGTTCTCGCCAAGGTCGGTTGCGCCAAGGTAGGCTACACTTTGTTGCCTAAAAGGAAGCCAATCTACTCGTAGAAGCACATTCAAAGAAGAGGTGATTGATTGAGTCTGGTCTGGACCCACAGAAAGCGCACTAAGCATCGGTAATCCTGCGGCTGTGTAAGAGGAATACCTAGGTAGGTAGCCGGTTAAGGGATACAAGCCATAAAAGAAAAGCATGACAGGGAGCAATGTGCTTATCTCATATAAAGGAGAGCCAAGGGGCTGGCTGCCCTTTTCCTACGGATATGGTTCCAAGCAAGAGCAACTGAAAATGATTTAGGTTGATGGGGGTTCTAGAAGAGGTTGTCCATCAAGCTTTCACCAAAAGTTGGAGGGTCATCCATCTAGCTCAATATAATATCAACAGTAGTAGAAGGTTGACAGGTACACTCATAGAATTTCCGCACCGACGTATCCCGGGGAATCCGCGACTGATAGATCTCCACATTACTGAAAAGAAGGTAGATGGGGCCTCTATTATGCCACCACTCAAACCAGAAGGAGACAGAGTGCCCGTTACCAATCTTCCATCGAAACATTGTTTGGGCAGACTCACGCATGCCCAAGATTTTCTTCCAGGTCCAAGAGCACAAAGTAGGTTTGGATGCAACCCAAAAGTTTGCCTTTTTTAAGTAAATAGAGTGTACGCATTTACACCACATGGATTCTTTATCAGAGAAGAAAAGCCATATGTGTTTAAGAGTCACTGCTTTGTTGTACTCTACAAGTCGCCGTATCCCTAGGCCACCTTCCTCTTTGGGTAAACATACATCATTCCACGCTACCTTAACTCCTCCTATGCCTAGGTCAGGACCTTTCTAGAGAAATTGTCGCAGAATAGCCTCAATCCTGTACAACACCGATTTCAATAGAGAGAAAATAGTGGCCCAATATACTTGAATGGAATGCAATACCGATTTGATAAGCTGTAAGTGACCAGGAAAGGACAAAAATCGTTGTGCCCATGATTGGGCTCGAGTAGTTATGGAATCGATTAGCACTTTACAATCCTCTTTACGCAATCTGGACAAGATAATAGGCACGCCTAAGTACCGAAAAGGAAGTGTACCTTGCTGAAACCCAAGGCATTGGAGTAGCTGGTCATGCAAAGTCGGGGTCCCTCCCGAGAGGAAGATATTGCTTTTCCTATTATTTGGTTTTAAACCAGATCACTCAGTAAACATAAGGAGAGAATCCTTGATTATCTCAATTGACCGCAAGTGTCCTTATGAAAATAGTAGAACATCATCCGCAAAGAAAAGATGCGAAAGCCGGATCTTTTTATAGCGCCAATACCAGTAGAAATCTGGAATGTCTGTTTTAGCCTTTAGAATACCAGAAAAGACTTTCATAACCAGTATAAAGAGATACGGTGATAATGGGTCTCCTTGGCATATGCCTCGAGTGCTACCGAAATAGCCATGTAATTCCCCATTGATTAAGACCGAGAATTTGGTTGTCGTAATACAAGCCATAACCAGCTTAACATAGCAAACCGGAAAGTTGAAAGCCATCAAGGCCTTTTCAATAAAGCTCCAGTCAATAAAGCTCCAGTCAACAGTATCATAAGCTTTTTGGAAATCCACTTTAATGGCACACTTGGGAAGGTAGGCCTGGTGGTGGAAATCTGTGAATAACTCTTGAGCAAGCATGATGTTGTCACTAATTCTGCGTCCTTTGACAAACGCCGTTTGGGCAAGGCCAATCAGGGTTGGAAGAACACGAGCTAGCCGCCTAGCCAAGATCTTAGGGATGCATTTGTATAAGGTATTACAGCATGCAATCGGACGGAAATTAGACATGGCTGAAGCATTGGGGGATTTCGGCACTAAGGTTAGAATAGTGTTGTTTATCTCTTTGAGCATGCATCCCGACTCAAAGAAGTCTCTTACTGCCGCAAGGGTGGAGGGACCAATGATCTCCCAGGAAGTTTTGAAAAAATCAACATTATAACCATCCGGCCCGAGGGCTTTTGCCTTTAGCAAGTGAAAAAAAGGGTAGACCAGATTTCCTCCTCCAAAATCGGTTGTGCCAGGAGATTCCTCTGATTCTCATCTAGAACTCGGCCAATGAAGACATCTATCTCCAAAATAGAGGGCTGAATAGAAGCAGTAGAACTGTTGAGTATCTCCTGGAAGTGACCAACAATATGGCATCTGACCGCTAGTGGATCAGTTACTAGAAGCCCATCCTCTGTCGAAACCGAGAGGATTCGATTTTGTAAGCACCTTATGTTGACAAAGTGATGAAAGAATTTAGTATTCAAACCCCCTTCCTTAAGCCATCGAATCCGGGATTTCTGTCTGAAGAAAGATTCCTCTAGTAGTCTCATAGAAGAGAAAGAGCATGTGAGCTCCACTTCACTATCCAGTAGGCTCTGATCGAAAGGACTGTGCTCCAAGGCTGACTCAACAGCATAGAGGGCTGATCTGGCCTGTTCAGTCCTTATGGAGATGTTTGAAAAGGAGCTTCTATTCAATTGTTTCAACTTTGTTTTGAGAATCCGCAATTTACAGCAAATAATGTACATAGGAGTGCCAACTATACGAGTATCCCAAGCTTGCGCAACTAGTTCCAAGAATTTAGGGTGAGAAGTCCAAAAGTTGAAAAGCTTAAAGGGTTTCTTAGAACTATGAGGCTGAAAAATTTTAATCACCATGGGTGAATGATAAGATATACCAGGAGGAAGAAAGACGGCTTCCGAAAGGAAAACTGTTGAGTCCAGATATTATTAGAGAGCACCCGATCAATCTTGCGGAGTTTCCGATTCTCACCTAAAGAATGAGGCCATGTGTATCTACATCCCACATAACGAAGATCCTCAAGTCCCGCCTGATTTAGACAGTCCCCAAATTCATCGAAGGCCAGGATCCATGGAGTAGTGCTACCCACTCTATCATCCGGGTCTCTGATGGCATTAAAATCTCCAGCAATAATCCAAGGTAAGTGGCATAAGGAGAGCCGCACCAGATCAGCCCAAAGGGATCGCCTATTCACAAAAGAGTGTTCACCATAAACAACAGTGAAAAGATAGGATTTATTCAGATTTAAGAACCTAAGATGAGCATGAATCAATTGGCCAGAAGAGGAGATAAGACTCATCTCCAGTTCATCCGGGTTCCAACCAAACCAGATTCTGCCAAGGGGGAAGGATTCATAGTTGGAAATCCACCGCCAATTATCACATAGGCTCTAGAGATACCATCAAAAAGGGAGGCTTTAACTTTGGTTTCAACAATACCAATACAGGAGAGGTGATGTTTTCTGATAAAAGCCCAAATTTCAGCTTGCCTAATGGGATTTACTAGTCCCATAATATTCCATATACCAAAAAACATAGAAAGAAGGGAGAGTTATCTCTGAGATTTCCTTGCCGTCCGTCTCTTAGATTTCTTCTTCGAGTAGGATAGGCTAGGTATCATAGCAGGACTCAACAAGCTAGGTACAGACCCCGGGGAAGCTTTAGAAGTGTCCTCCGTGGCACTAGATGCCAGAGTTCGTGAGCGGGTGTTTGGGGGGGATATAACAGCAGGCTCTTCCTCCACTAGTTCTTCAGAGGCACTATTTTCTAGCACCTCCCGTGAATCAGAATACCCTTCTGTAGATGACTAAGAATTGATAGCAAGGTCCTCAATCTGCTGGTCGACACATCTTGGAAGATCTAACACAGAGGAATGACTTGGCCCAGCCTTAGCTTCCTTATTATGATTCAGATTAGTACATGTCAGACCAAGTTCAGAAGCGGGGTTCAAAACAGGAAGAAGATCCCCCGCAGAAGTCGGCTCCATTTGAATGTTTGTTGCAGGTTGAGTCTGGTTTGCACTCTTGGCCGAAGGAAATTTACCTTTTTTTCTACTGACTTGAATCTAATTTATTACTCCTTGAGGTCGAGTAGTAGTCTTAGGTCTACCTTCCGTATATGCAGCTGCACATTCAAAACCAGTGGAGCCCTATTTATGACCAAAAATGCCACAAGATGAGCAGGCCAAGGGTTTCCATTCATACTCAATATGGATCATATGCCCATCACCATCCCATCGAACCTTTACAGCTTCCATTCGGGGTTCTGTGGCCTTAATTTCCACGCAAACTCGGGCATACGAAATTCTAGTCATCTGTTCCGTTTGCAAATCCACATATAGAGGTTTCCTAATGGCGCTAGATATCCTTCCAATGCCAGCCGGGGACCATAGAGAAAACGGAATATCCCTTAGTCTAACCTAAACCGGGAGAGAGTCTGTAGCACCCTTCTTGAGCTTCAGTTTTGGGTGCCATTGCTGGAGCAACATTGTG
The DNA here is from genome assembly GCA_031216285.1 of Syzygium syzygioides. Lineage (NCBI taxonomy): Eukaryota > Viridiplantae > Streptophyta > Magnoliopsida > Myrtales > Myrtaceae > Syzygium > Syzygium syzygioides. The sequence continues at coordinate 18,173,310 of CM062245.1, read as the reverse complement.
CTACTGAAGATAGATACTGGACCATTATCAATGATCTTTCTGCGGAAGTCAGAATTTGGGACTCTGAAGAAATAGAACCCATTCTCATGTAGTTTAATGTCCAATAATTGTTCGCCCCATGCTTTCTTGAAAGCTTCTTCAGTTAACTTAAAGGGAATTTTCTTCCCAGTGTAGTGCCCCACAATACATTCCAACCATAGTGGATTCTCCTCAGCAGCAACCCCTGGAGTAATATCCACAATCATTTCACCATCCTCCTCCACCGGGGGAACAAAAGCTAGGTTATAACCCTTAGTCATTACCCTTGCCACATTTGCCCACATTATAGTACTAAGAACATGGTTAGGTTGACCTTGAGTACGAGTGGTGTTTTGTCCAGTTTCAATTGTTTTCCTATCTGGATTAGACATGGACACAGAACGCATTGAAGGTCCAGCAGTGTGTGTACCTCTATTAGAATGACTCCTATTTTTTGGTTGACCCCTACTTTGACTACGGCTGGAATTTCCTATCAGCATTGGTCTAAAACCTGACGGACGAACATCCTCATGAGAAACAGAGGTAAGCTTTCCTTTGGGTTCTACTGTCTTAGTGTTAATAGTTGGAACATCCACCGCCTGTTAAGACTCTGTACCAGAGGGGGGGCCTGCGGAATGGTACCTATATTCTCCTCCATAAGCCCAAAGTATTGCAAGCTATTAAAGGGGGAAGACCAACTCCAGGAGCACACCCCAGTAGCAAGCACACAAAATGGTCGAATTTCTCAGAACAGGGAGAGCGCATCAGGCGGCGATCAGATCTGGTGGCCCGGTGTCTATACTGTACGAGAAGGGGAGCCCTTTGGAGGGGTAAAAGAGGAGAGGCCAAGGGACCTACCCTCCAAAAACCAGCTGAAACAGCCACCGGGAACCACAGGAATCATCAAAAAATCACTGGGTGAACAGTACCAGTGAGAAACCCTAAAGAGAGCATTCTGCCCGCGTGAACAGTGTTCCGAGATGGTGAAAATGAAAAGCTCTAACAATAATAGGATCCGTTTGTTTCTCAAAAAATCAATGATTTGTAAAATATTTTCCTAAAAATAATTGATTGTATAACTTAATATTATTAGTCAATAAAAGATGTTCTCATTATTAACAACAATTGATATCTAAATATTTTTGTGTGCGATGAAAAATATTCTCGTTCATTAGTTTTGTAAACGATACTAGCGATTATTTTTTGAAAAATATATTCTGAATCATTCATTTTTTACAAAACAAACACACCTTACATATATAGATGATAAAAACATCGTAGAGCGCACATCCTTTAACAGTTAAGAGTATAACTCTAATTATGTCCACATCTCTTTTTGTTTGATATGCACATGCAAGCATTTTATCCCATGCAAGTCTCCTTTTGGTTTTATTCGATCAAAAAAAAAAAGTCTCCTTTTGGCTTTATTTTCTCAAACGGCTCTATGGAGATCCCTTCATCGTACCCAAGAACTTTTATCTTTATATGATAGCGATTTAATTTTTTTTAAACGTGTTGACACCTACAAATTATGAAATTATATATTAATAATTTTGAGAAAGACATTGGCTTTGTTAAATTGACGTGGGACTTGTTTAGTGAATTCCATGTCAACAATGTATAAGTGCCAGCTCTACCCCGACAACAAGCCAAATTCAACAGCGATGAGACACAACAACTTGCCAATTGGGAGAAAGTGTAAGGGCAAACGCTAGAAGACACTCCTCGCCAAGATGCTTCCTTGGACGATACCCCTGCCCCCAAAGAAAACCCCCAAACAACTACGGTTTCGGCCAAGTGAAGAAGAACATCCGGTGTCTGGAATATATTCCGGCTCGAGATCAATAATGGTGTCAAGAAGGCCGTTTGAACGATGTGTGGTGGTGTATTAAAAGGCGAATGGTCAAGTGGGGTGTGCCATTTGAGGAGCCACATGTGTCGACTCGAGGAAGAGAAGTCTAGGGCAGGGTTTGAGTTCTTCAAGTACAATGGCACATACAAGATGCCCGTTCAAGCACAACCAGACATGAAATCAGCAGGATGTTGCATATTATTATGTTGGTAAAAACTCAATCCCCGATCGTCGCGTTCGAAACATATTCGGAACGAATTCGATCAATGCGGAAAACGTGCCCGAGGACCATCAACTTGTATCCCCAATCGTACAAGCATATCACACAACGAACATACCCGCTATTATCACAGATTAAGTGCCACTTTGCGCTTGAGAGTTCTTCGATCGTCTTTCGTATTTATGTGCGTTCCGAAGAAAAATAGAGAAGACGATGTATTCGAAGGAGTGTGTTTTTACATATATGAAAAATCACGTCTGTTTTCCAAGGGGTGCCTTCTATTATAAATAGGTAAATAACTACCTCGTGGGCTCTTGTGGCTCATGGGCTGGGTTTGGCCCATTTTGGGCGGTCCACCCATTATGTCTTTCATCTCCCACTCGCTCACGATGGACTAAACAGAACTCTCTTCCTTGCAAAGTTCATATTGACAAATAATCCGTGCAACTAGCATACTACAAAAGCTCGTTGTTATACATCTGTTAGGAATATATAACAGCTCAAATTTGGGCATTATCCATAGTAGAATTAGTATGCAGTTCTTAGATTAATCAGTCACATTTTTTATCTCTCTTGATCTCTTTTAGTATCTCATATGTTGTATTCACAACTATGATTTACTCAAAATCATAATTGGCCGATCTGTGAATACAAATATAGAATGTAACATCATAAATTAAATTGATCTTTTTCTTTCCTTAAATCTCTCCATTTCAGTCCAACTCGCTTTTCTAGAAATGCCCCGATAGACCGAATTATCATGATCATCGGCAACATTCTAAGATAGCAAACACTAAATAGAAATTTCGAGAATAAGTAAGAGTCGTGAGGGCACTTTAATTGAGAAGAACTATTTTCTTCAAGAGTCTCACACGACTTAAAAATTGAGATTATAAATTTTTTGCCAACTCTTATCGATTGTCCCATGCATACGTAATATGAAATACGTATTACGGTATTCTCTCCTTTTCCCATAGAGCGTATGTTTTTACTTTCAATACCGTATAGATGATAGTTTAGACATACTTAATGTCTAACTTGAGTTCACAAATCTACTCTATTCATAAGCATCTATCAGAACTCACATCTGGCATTAAAGACAGGTAAAGTGAAAATATGTGGGTCATTTCACTTTCGGACATAATAATCTATATGTCCTCATCTTAATCTTCTGTTAAGGCGACGTCCATGCTTCAAGCTTGAGCTTTCAATTATTACCTAAATAACAAGTTTAAAACTGTTTCATCTCTATTCATCACACAGTGAGTAGAGGCGATTACCTGTGTGGGTGGGCTAATCTCTCATCTGTCCGACATACCTTTTCAATATAATGCACTCAGCATCGACATTCACAAACGTCATACAAATTTATAGGCATTGATAATAACAAATTTCATTAATAGTGAACATTCTGGGAAAATTACAATATTCAGTACATCATATTCTATACAGTCCTAGAGATCTCATATGACCATGGAAAACCTCTCTAGGAATCGACTTCGTCATAGGATCTGCTATCATCCTTTGCGTAGATATGTACTTTACATTCACTTCCTTTCATGCAATCATGTCCTTAACATAGTTGTACTTGATATCTATGTGTTTGGTTTTTCCATAGTACTTGGGATCCTTAGTATACGCTATTGCTGCTTGGCTATCACAATAAACCAATACTGGGTTTGCAGCATTCTTAGTAACACCTAAGTGATCCAAAAATCTTCTAAGCCAAATAGCTTCTTGTGCCGCTGCTGATAGAGCCACAAACTCGGCTTCCATTGTAGATAAGGCTACACGCTGTTGTTTCTTACTGTTCCAAGATGTGGCACCATTATTCTGTAAGAACACGTATCCAGAAGTAGATTTCCTTTCTTTTAAATTCCTCCCCAGTTAGCATCAGTATAGCCTTCAAGGTGTAGATCACTTCCTTGATAAGTTAGCACATAGTCGGCACTTCCCCTTAGATATCTTAGGATTCTTTTGACGGCGATCCAATGTGCTTGACCTGGATTGGATTGGTATTTACTTACCATTCCAACTGCATAACAAATATCAGGTTTTGTATACATCATAGCATACATCAAGCTTTCGACAGCACTAGCATATGGAACTTGTTCCATTTGCTCCTTTTCTTGTGAAGTCTTAGGACACATTCTGTCGCTTAATGTTTCGCCCTTTGCAATAGGAGTATCTATTGGTTTATAGTCTTGCATACGAAATCGCTCAAGGATTTTATTCACATATGTCTCTTGTGAAAGGGATAGGGATTTCTTTGAGCGATCTCTTGAAATCTTAACTCCAAGAATGTATGCAGCTTCACCAATATCTTTCATATCAAAATTGGAAGATAACCAATTCTTGACTATATTAACTAACTCCATATTGCTTTTGGCAATTAGTATATCATCAACATATAATGATAATATCACAAATCGATCTTTGGATCTTTTGATATATATACAATTGTCTTCACTAATCATTACAAAATCATATGCCATTAGTACATTATGAAAACGTATATACCATTGTCTTGAAGACTGCTTAAGGCCATATATCGACCTCAATAGTCGACACATTTTGTGCCCCTGGCCTTTTATAACGAAACCAACAGGTTGTTCCATATAAATTTCTTACTCTAATTCTCCATTGAGGAATGCAGTATTTACATCCATTTGATGTAATTCAAGATCCATACTTACTACTATTGCCAGAATAAGGCGAATAGAGGTAAATTTAACCATAGGAGAAAAAGTTTCTTCAAAGTCAACTCCTTCCTATTGATTATATCCTTTCGCCACAAGGCGAGCCTTATACCTCTCTATTGAGCTATCAGCCTTACGCTTTATTTTGAGAACCCACTTGTTCCCAATGGCTTTGTGTCCTTTTGGAAGATCAACCAATTCCCAAACTTGGTTTGATCTTAATGACTCTGTTTCCTCTTCCATTGCATGTATCCATTCTTCCTTATCAGGGTACTTTAGAGTACCGTTCACATTCTTTGGCTCATCTTCATCTTGTGGGGCGATCATGAAAGCTTCTCCTTCAATGTCAAAATGTCGATGGGGAATCCTATTACGACTTGACTGTCGTATGGAATGTTGTACTTATGATGATTCATCACGTTCCATTGTGCTCCTACTCGAATGAGATAATAGTGGCGTCGTCTCTTTAAGTGGTTGTAATTAAGATTGGGTTGCATTCAACTCTCTGTTTGTCACAATGCTCCCACTAATTTCACTATCACGATCCACAGATTCGTATAGTGAGTAATCACCACCTACTTCGCCCTTTTTAGGAAATTCATTCTCTAAGAATGTGACATCCCGTGATTCAAATTCAGTTATACTTCTGCTTTCTTGCTCATCTATGAATACATATCATTTTGAGTGCTCTAAGTATCTTATAAAAATACTCTTTTGGCCTCTTGGGCCTAATTTTCCATACTTGTGAGAAGACTCACGAGTATAGGCAGCACAACCCCAAGGTTTTAGAAAGCTTTAAATCAGGCTTTCTACCTGTCCATAATTTATATGGAGTAGAAGCAACTGATTTAGAAGGCACGCGGTTAAGTATGTAGGTAGCAGTCAACAAAGCATCACCCCAAAAGGTGATTGGCAAGTTAACATGTGCCATCATTGATCTAACCATTTCCATTAGAGTTCTGTTTCTTCTTTCTGCAATACCATTTGTTGAGGAGTATATGGAATAGTCAGTTGTCTTTCTATTCTCTTTTCATCACATAAATTTCTGAACTGATGAGACAAATATTCTCGACCTCGATCGGATTTTAATGCTTTTATTTTCTTGTCTAATTAATTTTCCACTAAGCTCATAAATCTTTTAAAGCAATTTAAAGTTTTGGACTTATGAGAAATCAAATCGACATGTCCGAATCGAGTATAATCATCAATGAATGTGATGAAATAAACAAACCCGTGCCTTTCTTTTATATTCATTGTACCATAGATGTTAGTATGGATTAATTGTAAAGGAAATTCAGCTCTTGTTCCTTTTCCAAATGGTTTCTGTGTTATTTTTCCTTATAGGCAATGCTCACATATGGGCAAATCAACCTTTTTAATATTGCTCAATAAGTCATCTTTAGCCAATCTATTCACTCTTTGTTGGCCAATATGACCAAGTCTAGCATGCCACACGTTCACATCATTCTCATAAGAATTAGATGATGTAAATAAGGAATAACTAACATTAACTTCACAATAGTCAACATCTAATACAATAAAACCATCTAAGAAATATCTGGAACCATAATAACTTGTACCTAAACACAAGTTTACACCATTGTTATGGAAGTTTGCATTAAAATCAAGTCTAACTAAAACCAATACTGAAACTAAGTTTCGACGAATCTCTGGAGCAAATAGCACATCATGTAGGAATGATGTGTGTCCATCGCGCATAAGTAGTTGATAGGTGCCAATGCCTCTGACCTCCACTCTTGAATTGTTCCCCACGTATATCCACTTCGTTCCTTGTGAAACTCGTCGCAACTCCACGAAAGCTTCTCTGTCCTTCGCTACATGGTCTGTGGCTCCCGAGTCTACAGTCCACAAAGGATTGGATTCGGTTAGAAACACTGAACTAGACATATTAGTAGCATTTTCATGAATGCTAAGGGTTTTTACCTTCTTTGGCTCGCCACAGTCGCGAGTAAGGTGACCCTTCTTGCCACAGTCGAAACATTTCACTCTTGAAATGTTCTTCTTGAAAGGACGCTTTCCTTTCTCCCATTGGTTGAGCCTCGGCTTCTTCCCTGAAGGATTTGCTCCTTTATCTTTCCACTTCTTTGACCCAGTAGGATGCTTCCTCTTGGAGCCTGAAACTCCATGCGAGCTAGAACCAACAAAGTAAATATCAGTTTCTGGCTTAACCGCCATGAGGCAATCCTCTTCCAGCTCAAGATGCCGCATAGAATCCTTAAAGGTCTTGATAACCTCATTGTGGGTCAAATGGATCTTCATGTGCTCCCAGCTTTGAGGCAAGGAGCGGATTACTGCCTCAAATGTTGTTTCATGGTCTTTCCATGAGACATCTTGCATGAGTCGAAATGGAGAGTGAGTTATCTCAGTTTGGTCACAGAAGTATGACCAAATCTTGATGCGAGTGTAGCCCACATGTCTTTAGCGCTCTGGAAACGTTCGAACTCTCATATAATGTCATTGTCCATGCTGCTTAACAACGTAATACGAGCAAGAGAGTTCTTTTTTTTTTCAAACAACAAAGGCATCTTTGTCCCTCTTGTGTTGGGCAGTTGTCCCATCCTCAGGTTCTTCCATAATCTGCTTAAGAGCTTCGAGTGCCTCTTACTCTTCAAGCACATATTGAATCTTGAGACTCCAAATCTCATAATTGTCGCCATTCAATTTTTCTCCCTTATTTAGTTCAGCCACTATGTTCTTAGTTGTTGAAGCCATCGTATCTGAACATTTCAGATACATATGCATAAGTTATTAAAGCCTATCTAAATGCTTCATCAGCATCATGATTACATAAACTAATCATATTAATGAATAGTTTCACAAAAGGTCTTAGAGTCGAAAGTTCACAATGTTCCCAATCATCGTCTAAAAAACCTATTTTGAAATTACCATTAACATAATCATTTATGTAATGAAATTGGTTCTTAAAAAGTTATACAAACTTTGAAGAACTTCCCACATAAAACATAACACATAATATGGCAATATAAAATGAGAAATCATCAAAAAAATTCATAGCCATAAATATATCATAACACATTCACAAATGTTTAAGAATATATAATATCAACTAGAAACATGTACAGAATTGGTTCCAAATCCTAAAAGAACACCATCAAGTGTACCAATCCAACACATAGACAGTAAATGACTCATAAAATTCTTTAGAAAGTTTTATTTTCTTCGGAACATAAACAGAGGCTCCCAGAAAATCCCTAGATCCTGGTCATGATTTGCGTCGAGACCCATTCAATGCAAAGGTTGATGTTCTTCTTGCCCTGACCCTTATGTATTCTTGCACAAAATTCTCCATAAGCATCTTATAGCTTAGACCATTTAAGGTTTCTTCAACATTATCAAGCATTCTTCCCAACTCATCAGGCATAGTGCATTTTAAGGCTCCGACCATTACATATTCCGGCATTATAAAATCGTTTCAAATGATATCTTGTATCATTTTGTTGACCTTGATTATGAGTGCCATCATATCATCTCTAGTGTCGCATTGATAAACAGCTAGTTTGACTCTTAGGTTCTCAAGTTTCTCCTTTTGAGCTGCCGTTCTTGGGATTATTGGAGTGCGTCTCAAATGTACCATTGTTCCCGCAACGAGTGCAGAACGAAGGATTACTTATAATCCATGATACATTAAGGTAAGGAATGCTTATTCATATACATATAATCTAGCACTTGTATTTCAAGAAATTATAGAGAAATACTAGAGAAAATGACAAAGAATATACCCCTAAGTATGTGTACATAGGATTTATTGTCCATTTTCACATTCATAAGTGCAGCAAAAATGTAATATGAATACACCATAATGTAGAGCATTCTGATACGAGCACATCGATACCAAGAACGCCCAAATCGGAGTTCAAATGAGCTTGAATGGGCCGAAAGAAATAACGGGGTCATTCTGCCCAGTTTGAACCGGTCCGGTTCGACCGATTTAACCGATCCGACCGCTGATCGGTCAACAGTCAACCAGGTCAGTCAATGGTCAATCGAGTCGGTCAACGGTCAATCGGGTTGGGTCTCGGGTTAGCTCTCCCCGATGACACCACGCTAACGTCATCGTCTGCAATTAGTCAGCGACCGACGCGCCTTTTCGCACGGCCGCGCGTGGGCCTCACGCGCCGTCGTGCGTACGGCTCTTGGCGGCACGTGAGGCATCTTCCGGCGACGTGCCGCCCATCGTTTTGCTCGTCTCGACGAGTACTTTTTGTTTATGCAATAAAATTCAAGTTTTGACAAAATACAAAAATCGAAATATGCATGAACAGTTCGGCGACACGAAGAAAACGAACAAAAACGAGGCCAAAACGTAAAAACAAGCAGTAACACTTCAGACGATACATATGCATGATTGAGAAACAAGTAAACGGGCTCTGATACGAGTGTTGAGAAAAACTCAATCCCTGATCGTCACATTCGAAACATATTCGGAACGAATTCGATCAATGCGGAAAACGTGCCCGAGGACCATCAACTTATATCACCGATCGTACAGGCATATCACACAACAAACATACGCGATATTGTCACAGATTAAGTGCCACTTTGCGCTTGAGAGTTCTTCGATCGTCTTTCGTATTCGTGTGTGCTCCGAAGAAAAACAAAGAAGACGACGTATTCGAAGGAGCGTGTTTTTACATATATGAAAATCACGTATGTTTTTCAAGGAGTGTCTTCTATTATAGATAGGTAAATAACTACCTCGTGGGCCCTTGTGGCTCACGGGCCGGATTTGGCCCATTTTGGGCAGTCCACCCATCATATCTTTCATATTATCTTGCCAAGAAGCAACCCTTCAGCTTTACCAGAGATTCCCGCTTTGTCCACTGCAGGCACACAACTCTATAGTCTCAGTTCAAACCCATTTCGTGAGGGACAAACACTAGAAGCTGCAAATCACTATATAAGAGAAAAGGGCATAGTTAGCTCTCTTTTACTTTAGTTTTACAAACTAGCCCTACAAATTACGCGTACTGAGTCTTCCCTGGCCATTTGGTCAATGAGAAACATGAATTATGTAACTCAGTTCATAAATTTTAAAAAGTCAATAGCCTCGCATGATTCCCAGCATGTGGCTGTCAAAGAAATGAGAGTTGTCATTGAGTTTTCTATCTCTGATATAATCTTCATCATTACACTAAATAATGTCAACGTTTGAACACCTCCCTAATCCGGATTCTGGTACAACAAGCTTTCATATGCAAGCATGTGCCACTGCATTAACTTCTATGTGCAAGATAGTCTATACCAGTTTTGCGGATACTTTGGCCAACATACATGGGTGAGTCCAATACACTAGAATCACTACACTTAGGCTTCAACAGTTGGAGAACCTGTACATGGCATAGGGAATGCAAGCTGAAAATTTTCCTTTTGTTATTAGAACGAGGTGGAATTCAACGTACAATATGTTGAAGAACGGATGCAAGGAGATAGGTGTGTTGATGCTCTATTCTATCACTCATAACAAAAGTGCCAATTACGTCGTTGACATAACAAGATTGGACGGTTTTTGAAGTCTTTAGGGACTTCTTTACCTTTTCAACAATGTGATGGATGCTTTGAGCACCGGAAATTATCCGTGAAATAATTGAGCCTTTTTAGTTTCTATACATGATGTTCATTGAATTGGAAAAAAAAAAGAGAGGGTGGTCCTTTCATTAGGGAAGCATCATTGGCCATGAAGGGGAAATTTCTCAAATAACACAACGACATTTCGCCTATTTTTTCGTGCATGCCATCTTGGATTTGAGGTTTAAGTTCGAGGGGCAAGTGAGAAGGTCTGTATGGAGTAGATATTGGTGATGGTGATGAATTGGCTCCAAGATATGTATGCTGCATATGCCAGTCAAGTCGATATAACAAACTGGAGTGTTAAACTGGCAATTCCGTAAAATGACATCCAAACCATAAATACCATAACTGTTGGAAGTCTTTTGCACGAACTTTTCACAATCGAACTCCGCCTTCTTAATTTTCTTAACTGGAAGGAAATATCGGCTGACTACGCTTCTAGTGTCGCGATTTTGTACGAGCATTTGAACTCCACTTGATTGAAGAAGGCGTGGAAGGTATTCAGATAAGCTTCCAACATACCATTTAATTAGACCTAGTAAAAACAAACTTGGACCCGATAATCCACCCAAACCCGCTCTGAAAAACAAGGCATGGGTGGATTTTTTTTTTAACATGCAAAACTCCCAAGTCAACCTGCCATGACCTGTAAATTTCCAGGTTTGGTCGGGTCAACCTGTTCTAACCTTGTTTGACCTAGCATGAGAGTAAGCTTCTTTATCTTTGTTTTGTTTGAAATTTTGAAATAGTCAAATTTACACAATATGCAATCTTGTTAGTCATGATTTGACCACACAAAAAAAAATCGTGATTATCATGAAATGAAATGGCTAATATCCTGAATAAGTATAAAATTTCTATCATTCCTTATTTTAAATTCGGTGAACAAAAATAATTTGACATCACGCAGACATACTAAGATTCGTATCCTAAATTGTTTATGACAAATTGGTTACGTGCTTAAAGGGCCACTGATTTAAATAATCACTTGCAAAGTGTTGCATCACTTAATAAACGGCAAAAGGACACTAAAAGTTGCGTAAGTTGTGTATGGTACTCACTTTAGTGCCAAAAGTTTTCGCCAGCTCACTTAAATGCCAAATTGGAGGAAAAACGATCACTTAAGTGTCAAAAGTTTTGTTTGGATCACTTTAGTGTTAAAATTTTTGAAAAACGATCACCTAAATGCTAAAATTTTTTAAAAACAATAATTTAAGTGCTAAAAATTTTGAAAAACGATCACTTAAGTGTCAATCTTCAGCGAGCCACATAAGCTTCAAAATTAATAAAAAAAAAATGCCACATCGGATTTTCGGCGAAAAGTTGTGTACGGCATTGGAGTTGGCACTTAAGTGATCGTTTTTCAAAAATTTTAGCACTGGAGTGATCCAAAAAAAAACTTATGGCACCAAAGTGAGCGTCGTACACAACTTATGACACTTGTAGTGTTCTTTTGCCCTTAATAAACTAATTTAGTTGATGAATCTCAGTATCTTTGACATTGCTGTTAATTTATCACTTGGGTTAGGTGAACCATGTTTAACCTGACTTGACCCAACATATGAAGAAATTTATTTTTTCATTTTGCTTGAATCATCATAGTCACAGTTGAGAATTGGGAATTGTATTTATACAATGTTCATTCTTGTTAGCTAAGATATATATATGTAATGTCCTGAAAAGATACATGTTAGATAATGTCATAGGAGCGTCATGTGAGATAATGTCAAAGGAGCGTCACTTTTTCTGTCGAAAGCTAAAATCGGATACCATCGTGCCAAATGTAGGAGCTATATTTACATAAATGTGTTCTTTTTTTCTTGTTTTTCTTTTTTGGTTAAAAAATACTTGGCACAATGTTTTCTTTCTAAGGTACTCTTTACGAGATTAGCTTTGTTATGATATCTAGACATTCTTTTCTTCAATTTGATAACCAATTTGATCATAGTAATTAGAGAATTTGCAAAGTTCTGTTTACTTGTTATTACGATGTATCGAGCAAACTAATTCTGCGGTAATTAAAAAGCTAATATAAATTTGCAACCAATACACAGATTTTCTATTTATTCATTTGTCGGAGATATTTTTCTTGGAAATATTTGCGCACGAACAATATGACCCATTTTCGAAGAAAAATAATAGGGTAAAAAGAGGTTTGCCTTTGTTTGATTAGGGCCGTGTACGCATTGATCAAATCTCAACCTATTTCGAACTATCCGTTTTATAACCTGGACCCGGACCCAAACCGCATAAACCCATATGCTAGATCTACGTTTAAGCACAAAACCTAAAACATAAGAGAATATCTTTGAAACCGTAGTAAAACCAATAATAACTTCAATGGGATGAAAATCTATGGTACGGCAAAATCAGAGCGTCCGGACTTTGATTCGAACATGTACGTGTGGACCTTACAATTTGATGAATCACCAAACAGGATTTCAAAATCCAGGGCAGCCTCAAAAGCCTTTCTCCGTTCTTCCAAGTCAATAGCATCTGGCCGGAAGCTTCTTCGCGCCGATGGAGAACGGCAACGGCCCTAAGAACGCGAACAAATGAACGTAATCATCATATTTGATAGGGGTGTGCATGGTTCGGGTGGGCGGTTCCCACGCCAGAACTGTGGACCGCCTGCTACAGGACCGGTTCCAAAAATTGGAACCGAGAACTGTCCATCGGTTCCATGGACCCGCCCGAGAATTGGACCGCCGGTCCAGTCCGGTTCTTGAATGGGTCCATGAAACCTGTCCCAACAAGTTTTCTATGACAAATTAAAAAAAAAAATCTGTGAACCAACATCGGATCAACATAACAATGACGACAAAATTTGCCACAAAGTTCAATTACACAACAATAACAACAAGATTTGTCACAAAGTTCACAATTTCACAAGCTTTACATCAAATACATCAATTCGTAGCCTACATTATATATCACATGTGAGAGTTTGCTACAAGTTAACAATAATTAGCAAACAAACAAAACAACTCTCCTATTCTCAGGAATAAAAAGAGCAAGTAACTTCTCAAGTTTTAAGAGCTCTTTAACTTCATGTGCCAACATCTTGAAAACAAAACAACAATAAGTATAGATTATTACTCAATATTAGTTTGAAATTAAATTACTAGAAATTGAACTCAAACAATTATTGAAAAATCTCACCACATATATTCCTTCTACTTCAAATTTACACTCCATGTAGAGTTAATCTCCGCATTAACATGATCCATATCTAACAAAAATGAAAGATATTAAATAAATCATTCACTCATTATATATACGAAAGAATCACAAGATGAAAAGATATGGACTTACCCAATTCAAACTTTTCCGCATTCTCAATGCACTCTTCAACATTAATCAGCTCAATAACCACTCTCAACCAATCTTAAGTGCAAATCAAAGCTTCTACGACTCTAGGAGTTAAAGAACTTCGAAAGCCATCGAGAACACGACCAGAAGTACTGAAAGTCGACTTTGAAGCAACGGTAGTTACAGGAATAGATAAAATATCTCGAGCCATCAAAGATAGGATTTTAAACTTTTGGCCGACATTGCTCCACCACATCAAAATGTCAAGATCACGAGCCTCTTCAAGTTCAGCTTTAAGATACCGATCGAGCTCAGATAAAGAGCCCTCGGACTTTTTTTTCTCCGAGATAAGAAATGCTTCATACGACGGCTCTTGCACATAGAAATGCAAACCGCAATCTACCCCTTGATTTCCCTTGTCATAATGAGGATCACAACTACTACCAATACTAGTAGAACTCACAAGTTCATTTCCCCAATTCTTGTCACAAGAACCAAGAGAAGCTTTCTCGTAAAATTCAAACAAACGTTCTAGGGAAAACTTCACTGTATCAAACATCTTATCAGCTTTCACACTATTATCATAAATGAGTCTACAACAATATCTCACATAATTCATCTTTTTTCTAGGATCCAATGTCACCGCAATCAACTCCATCAAATTTACCTTTTCGAAACTCCCATAATATTTATTAAACTTGCCCTTCATTTTCACACCCATAACTCTCACCCTAGAATCCAAAGCCTTCGCCGCTTCTTTCAGATAATTATACAAAGAAGCTATCCCCTCAAAATAGTCACTTGAAGTGACATACAAAGTCCCGGACATCTTGTTGGTGGTATCATAAAACTTCTTAAAAAATTGGGAAAGAATAATGACATTTTCCTAATCAATACTATTTAGAGTGTCAGAGTTAAGCTCAGTTGAGAAAGAAATATCATCTTCATCCATCCTTTCAAAAGCTTTTCTAAGCTTTATAGCAGTGTCTAACATTAGATAAGTGGAGCTCCACCTAGTGGAGACATCAAGACAAACTAAACCTTTATAAGTAATCCTTGAACTCTCAATGCAATCTTTAAATGTTTTTGCTCTCATGGGGGAACTCCTCACATACTTAATCACGTTTCGGATACGTGCAATAGAGTCACGTTCCTCAGCCAAGCCATCCCTCACAATCAAGTTTAATATATGAGCCGTGCACCTCATGTGTAGAACTTCGCTATCTAAGATTAATAGCCTATCTCTCGAAAATTTTCCTTTCAAATAACCAATAGCAACCTCATTCGAACTAGCATTATCCACAGTGATTGTGGACACTTTTTTTTCTATTCCCCACTCATAGAGGCATTTCTCAATCATTTTCCCAATATCTCTGCCCTTATGACTAGGTATCACTACAAAATTGATTATTCTTTTGTGCAATTTCTAGTTTTCATCAATAAAGTGTGCAGTGAGACATAAGTAGTTCAAATTCTGAATGGAACTCCATGTATCAATCGTGAGTGCGATCCTAGAATTAAGCTTACGAAAGGAAGCCTTCAAACTTTTTTTTTCACAAAAATACAACTTCATGGAATCTCTAGCCACCATAAATCGTGACATATGCTTGAAGAGAGGTTGTAATTGATTGATATAATTACGAAATCCGACACGCTCAACCAATGAAAATGGTTGTTCGTCAATTATAATCATTTGAACAAGCATTTGCCTCCATTTCTCTTGATCAAACTTCCATGTCGTTAAAACACTAGCACTCCCAGTACTAGTATTTTCCCCTGTCATTTGAGTCCCATCTACTCTATGTGAAGCAAACAATTTTTGCTTCTTATCTATATTGCAAGGATATTGACCACACTTTGTCAAGGGCTTCAACATATTTGAAGTACCATTATCAACACTGTACGAATACTTTGCCCCACAACAATTGCAAAGAACTTGAAGTTTCCCATTCGCATCAGTCGTGCCTCTACGAAAATCAAGCCAGGATGCTGATTTTCGCTTACTAGGAGGAGGAAAAGAACCAGATACCTTATTTGTGTTAGATGCCTCTTTCAAATCATCTTCACCATTTCCATGTTCTGGTGATTTTGATTCCATTATTGGCGTTATCACATCATAAGAGTTCTCCAGTTCCATCGACATATTAGTAGATCACCTGCTCGAATCAAGTAACACGTCATCAAATATTATTTGATCAGGTATGCGGGCAAGTAGACGCATGATTCTATATATATGATTTGTGTAGGCATGATCCATTTGCTTTGATTTTGATTTCAGCTTCTAACAAAATGCAGAAAGAATAAACATTTGTAATCTCGCTACGACAATGGACACCGTCGTTCTTTAGGATCGAAGGACCCTCAATCGCAAGTTTCCTAAACGGCGAACAAGAATTGTCTGTTTGCTCGACGTAACCTTATATTCATCCTATTTTTCCTCATGGGATTAAACTGCGGACATCTTTACCGAAGCCCGTCATTCAGAACACTTTCGCAGCTTCATTTATTCTATTATCTTAGGGTCTATATAAGATCGTCATTGCGTGTTAGTGTTATGAACTACACAATGATACAACTGACCTTCATATTACTTGTCTTATGCTATCCGGGCAAATTGCATGGTTTGAGCGATGAATCTCGAAGAAAAGAATAATGCGAAATTTTAGTGAGAGCCCCATTTTTATTGACAAAATTCGGCTCTAATCTCACCGGTACTGCCTAATTCGAGTTACAAATAACTTAAAGAGTTAATAATTAAGTGGTTATATGACCACCTTTCTTGTTGGGAGCAAAGCCGCTGGATATACTTTTGGGGTTATATGAATCTTTTTAGAAACTTGAGGAGACATTTCAGAATGAAACATTTTACTGGAGGAAAAAATAGATTAAAAGTGTTTTTCGTGGGGCAAATAGGAATTTCTCAAGTGACTAGTCTATCAATTGCGTTAGGCATCAGTAATATTGTTTTTCTAAATTAGTGTAAAAGCCACCAAAAATCCTAAATTATACGCACTGTAATACATTTGCTCTAAACTTTTTTCTGTAACATAAAAAATCCCAAACTTGTACCTGTATGACACATTTACCCTCTGTCAAAGATCTGTCAATGAGAACCATTGAAAATCTACATACATAGGCACTAAAAAGTAAACAGTGTTGACATTGTGTCTACGTTATTTAAGTGAAATAAAAACGAGATTGTTTTGGCTAAAAAATATCTAATGGAACCTTGACAATGGGTAAATGTGTTGCATAGGTACGAATTTGTGATTTTTTTTATGTCACAAGAAAAAAAATTAGGGTAAATGTGTCATAATGGACATAGTTTGAGGTTTTTGATGTCATGAAAAAAGGTTCAAGGTAACTATCATGCCCCGAAGCCCAACGGGCTCGCGACACCCCTTTGACGGATGTATTGAACGTGAAGTCCTAGGACGCGTTGCCGACCTAAACGAAACACCCAAAGTCGTATGCAAGCGGAAGTGAAATTTAAACAATCCAGACAAGAAACATTCAAGGACGGGTAGCCGAAAGGCACGTACTCAAAACAAGAATACATTTAATATTACTTACAACCTTCACATTTACATCACCTTAAATCAGTCTACTAACATCGAACCACGTTCATCAAAAGGGCGGTGGTTGGGTAGCCTAACTTCACTATTAAAAAGGGGCATCTTAAAAAGGGTGAAGCATCAATGTCCAAAACCACTTCCGATCTCCGAACCGCGTTTAATGACTATTCGTCACTCCAAGCCTGAAAATATTTAACAACGGGAATGATATAAATCTCAATAAACAGACAATCTAAACCCTACCTAAGCCAATGCGTACCTAGAGAAGTCTCAACATGCAATCTAACCATCAATAAATTGGAATACACATAGACATACTTACCTCGCCTCAATCACATGTCAACTCTGCATATTCGTCAATTCACATTAATGCAATAACATCTCATGTATATATCACAATCATTCAAGCATCATACGCACGTACGTTCACCCAATTCCATCAAGTACATTACACATGCGCATCCATCCAACTTTCTCACGACCTGGGTTAACACCCCACAGGTCCTTTCTTACCATCCGCGTCGACACGCTCCAGGCTGGTAGCCCTCCGATCCATCCAGGCTTTATCCTGCGTCAACACGCCTCAGAACTTTTCTCACGACCTGAGTTAACAACCCATAGGTCATTTCTCACTTTCTCACGACCCACGTAAACATGCCTCAGGTCATCTCTCCAATCAATCCGGGCTTTATCTCACGTCAACACGCCTCAGGACCTTTCTCACGATCCGGGTCAACACCTCACAGATCCTTTCTCACTTTCTCACGACCTATGTAAATACGCCTCAGGTCAGCCCTTCGATCAATCCGAGATTTGTCCCGCTTCAACATGCCTCAAGACCATTCTCATGACTCGGGTTAACATCCCACAGGTCCTTTCTCACTTTCTCATGACCTGCGTAAACATGCATCAGGTTAGCCCTCCGATCAATTCGGGTTTTGTCTCACGTCAACATGCCTCAGGACCTTTCTCACGACCCGGGTCAACACCCCACATGTCCTTTCTCACAACCCGGGTCAATACCTTATAGGTTAGCAGCCCTCTGATTGATCCGGCCTTGTTCAAGCAAATACACACGCCACTTAATTCAATCAATTCCCACGTCATTCACATAATCAAACCACGCCATAATATACTCAATCGCCACTCATTCCAATCAATCCATGCGAGTATCAAATTCGTTCTTTAAGGCATCACAAGTTCGCTGTATTGCACAACTATCATTCTAACACATTTCAAGTGCCCAATTCCAAGTCATGAACTCACCACAATAGCCCACAATCCCGGGATTCCAGCCAGATATTATCGGCCCACAACCCAACACGAATTTGGCCACCTTCGAGTATCGAGATTCACTCACAAACTTCACAATAAATCAACCACAAACAGCCACCCAATTACCTCAAACATCATCACAATTTAGTCTAAAACCTAGCCACAAAAAAATCATCAAACCGGCCCCTAACTTATCCAATAAACCGGCACTAAACAAACTTTAAACAAGTCTATATAATACCCAAAGTATTAACTAGGGTTTAGGGAGTCACTTACCTAGGTTTGGCCTGGGGAAAACTGGCTAGGTGCCAAAATGGTCCGGTCGAGGCAGCGGCAGCTCGGCGCGAGCACGGGCACAGTGGGCAAGCTGGCTGGCAAGGCTCGACACAGCCCTTAGCCACGGCCCGAGGCTCTCGGCCATGGCCCAGGGCTCTCGACGACGGCCGGGCAAGCGGCCTAGGTCGACAGGTAATGGCTGGACACAACGGCAAGCAATTAGGCAACGACGGGCGAGCGGCTGGGCTGTTTAGCCACGACTAGGATGAAGGCCAAGCACACGGGCAACGGGATCGGCCATGACTAGGATAGTCCGACCACGGCAGAGACGGCCAAGTGTGCTCGGCCACGGCCCGGGTAGGCAGCCAAGCAAGCTAGGCAAGCGGCTGGGCTGGCTAGCGATAGCGACAATGTGCGGCTACTGGGCAGCGACGAGCTCAGCGACGGCGATGACGGGCTCGGCTAGGTGAGCTGGAGAGCAGCCGGCGAGTTGGAGAGCGGCTGACGATGGCAACAGGTGGCAGGACGGGCTGGCTAGCAGCTCGGCAGCATCGGGCCGCGACGGACGTAGCAGAGAGCTTGCTACTCGCGCGTGAAAGGGAGGGGAAAGAGGGAGAAGGGCAGTCGGCCCAAGGGTGAACGTCGGGATGGACGGCGGCCCCAGCGGTTGGGCGTGTGGTGACGCAAGGCAGATGGCCGGTGATGGTCGGGCATTGGCGAGCGGCGATCAGTAGAGGGGAATAGGAGGAGTGGCGAGGGAAAGGAGAAGAAGAAGAAGGAAGAAAAAGATAAGAAGAAAGAAGAAGAAGAAGAAAAAGAAAAGGAGGAGAGAGTGTGTGTCTGCTTGGGGCAGGGGGAGGGGATGTATGCGCAATGGGGGACGCGACCGAAGAGAGAGAGAGAGAGAGAGAGAGAGAGAGAGAGAGAGAAGTCAAAGAAACCGAGTGCGATGCGACGGTCCACGTTCAAATTCGAAGTCGATTCGACGGCCCACGAAAAATCCTAATTATAAATTAGAATCAAGCAAAAAGACACTAAATAAAATACACTAAGAGGGAGGTCTACTAGTCTAAATCCATACCCGGTCTAAATTTCACTTTTCACCAATTCCGGGCAATATCGACGCTGACCACAATAATATTGACACCGTCCAATTAAATTCGTCATGACACTCCGAGAAATTCAATACCAAAATTCAGGCTCTAAATAATGGCCAAATTCGATCGAGTGCAATTCTAGTGAAATCTCAAATTTGAAAATAACCCAAGAGTGATCAGTTCCAGGCGAGATTTTACTTATGTACACTGACGAAATACAAGCTTTATAAATTCCAAAAATGAATCGAAATTCAGAATATCATAGTAACTGTGTCAAAGTGAGCATAGTTTGAGTTTTTTTTTTGTAGCTTTTTCCCTCCAAATTATCTATGATTTTATTAATTTTCAATATATTCATTCCTTTTTACAGTGTAAACTTCTTTAGTCAGAGTACAAATCCACTCTGCACACCAATTTTTGACCATGTTCAGGCCTATTTGGTAACCAGCCAAACAATGTTTGATTATATTCTTTTATTTTCGGAAACAAAAAAAGAACAGAAATGTGTTTGGTAAATTTTTTGTTCACAGGAACAAATTTATTCTCAGGAATAGTTTTGGAATAAAATCAAGAATAAAAAAAAGTTGATTCTTGATTTTGGGAACAAAAATCACAAACATAAGAGAATTTTTTTCTTCTTCTTCTTCTTTCTTGGCTTGGGTTGCTAATGGCCAGCGAGGGCTGGACCCTCGTGGCCTACGGCCGCCCTCGCCCAATCTGGCGAGCCGGCTGGATCCTCGTGGCCTAGGCAAGGGTCGCCCTCGTTGGCCCTTCGCTGGCTCGCTAGATTCGGCGAGGGCAGCCCTCGCCCAGGTCGTGAGGGTCTGACCCTCACCAGCGCCAGCGAGGGCCGGAGAAGAAGAAAAAAAGAAAAGAAATAAAAGGGAAGAAAAGCGAAAAATATTTTTAAAAATTCAAAATATTATTAATAAAAAGAAATTTTGTACAGTTACTAAACGCATTTTTATTCGTTTTCTATTATAGGAATATAAATTTTGAGCAGTTATCAAATGATTTCAAATGCTTATAAATTGGTTCCGAGGACAGAATAAAAAAATCATTTTTGAGCAGAAATTATTTTCGGAAACAGAATGATTACCAAGCGCACTTGTATTCACCTATAATTCTAGGGATGAATGCAATTTGACTAGAACATCATAGAGGTGAAGAGACAAGTGTTTGAATCAAGCTAGCAACTGATAGTGCCGATTATACTAAAATAGTTTTAAGAATATCTTATTAGCGGCTTCATTTTGGAACGTTCATGTAAAAGCAAAGTGATTAGCTAACTGTCACTATAAGATACTGCAGTACAGAGATTTTATGCGATTGGACTATATTCTGTAATGAAAAATTTCTTATTTCAATGATAGCATGACGAATTTAAGTAAGTTCATCGTCAAAACAATACTCCAATGACTGAATTATCCCATTTGGATGACTTAGTATGGCTTTCATGTCTAGATATATGAAATTTAAAGAATTGAAGAGTTTGATATTAAATAAGTGAAATCTCAAAAATTAAAGTAAAAGATATCGCATTTTTTAAATACAAATGGTAATTGAAGCAACAAGGTAATGTTTTTTAGCTATGGAAATGCTGTTATTTTGTTAAGCACACAAATGTGTACAGCCCCATCAATGTGATGCATAAATTCTTGTCAAATTGAGATAGCAAAAGAAAACCTTATCAGTCCATTTAACTAATGCTAAGCAATGTAGATAGCTACGCAATTTACTCGTGAAGCAACTCAAACTGCAATTTTTTTGTGATATGCATTCCTTCCTCAACAAACAGTAAGCACTCAGCATAACACTTCTCTTTCTTCACAGAAGAACGGTACTTCCAATAACAAAAACAACTGACCTTAACAAGGTCAACAGATGCCTCAGTTCGATCAGGACAAAGGGGATGGGCAAGAAGAGTCTCTAATGCAATGAAGTCTCATATATGTCAAAGGACACTAATGGATCTCATGAAACAAGAAAGTTACTCTGCTAATTATTTGAGACAGTATATCAATCCTTTATACAGTCATCAAATCACGCTTTTGTTATTTTGCCAAAAAGGTAAATGATTACAAAGAGATTGTGGACGATCAAGGTACTGCTCTTTTGGATAATCAAAACGAGCTATTTTTGAGATGAGTACAGCCAATATCACAGCTATGCATTCATGTAAAGACAATATTCCGTTAATTAAACTAATAACTTACAGCAGATATTTTGGAAAAAAAATTCGTAAGAAAAGAGAGATGCTGCAAGATGACTTATTGCAATAAACAAGAGGATAAACTTGGCATCTCCTGCTGTTGACCTAAAACTTGGTGTTTTGACTTAAGATCTATTAGGGGTTCATCCCATGGATGGTACTGACATTCTATTCTCCAATGATTCCTTTCATGGTAATTTTTACTCTGGTTGATTTTGGCTCATTTGAAAAAGTTCTACTATATAAGGCACTTGGAAGATTGGCTAGAACTTCCTATCCTGGGCAAAAGTACACCACAAGTGCCATAACTTATGTACGGTGATCACTTTGGTGCCATAACTTTTTTTCAGATAACTTTGGTGCCAACTTTTTTAAAAAACGATCATTTTAGTGCCAATGCTGACATGGCTCGCCAGAAATCCAATGTGGCACTGACACGGCTCGTCGGAGAGATCCACGGCTTGCCGGAGAGGTCCAGTCACCATTAAAAACCAAAAACGACGCCGTTTAGCTTGTTGACGTGTACTTTTTTTAAAAAAATTATATTATATTATATTAAAAAAAAAACCTTGCTGCAGCGGCGAGGGAGGCCTCGCCTCTGCTGCCTGGGTCGCCACCACCGCCGGGAAGGGCCGGCGGTGGTGGGTACAGTGGCCGGCGACCCTGGCCAGGGCCCGGTAACCCTCGCCTCGCCCGAATTCGGCGAGGCAAGACCTCGACCAGCTGTAACGCCCCGGTACCTTGGGGTCATTAACGTGACGTCCCGTTCATTATTATCTTTTATTACACAAATGCGGAAGCATACTCTGGACAATCACAATAAAACAACAGCGGGATTAAGAAAAACAGCATCATGAACAAACCTTGTATTTACAAGATACGCAAACATATTGTACAAGCCAACTTATCCAATTTTAGCCATTTACACAATAATAACAATTGGCTTGGGTGTCCTAAGCCCACTACTTCAGATTCACAGCTCTTCGCTTTCCCCGAACTCCAACATGGCTCAACTCCCCCTATCGCTGCCGTCCGTTCGACCATCTAACGGACCTGAGAGGGAAAAACGGGGGATGAGTCGGGGAGACTCAGCAAGTGAAAACACTAATATCAAGTGAGGATATATCGATCGCCGTTAACATAAGTCGGCCCTTACCGCACCTGCATCGATGGCAGATCAATAGCAAAGTTCAAATAAGAGAACATCACGCATGGCCACATCGTGCACACTTTACAAACCAAGGCTCGGTTCTATCTCAAAACAACATCAAACATGAAACATGATCAAATCGTGAAATGAACCAATCACGACCAACCAAACGACCAAGAAACGGTCCAAGCAAACCACGTCACAACGCATCTCAACATCCTTTCCCGGTATTAGGGAATTCACTTACACAATAATTAAACAAGAACTAGAGAAAACGAAGCGTGTGAAGGACACGTGAGTCTTGGCGATTCTCGGGCGATTCTTAGTGGTTCTCGGGCTTGAACACAAACACACGGCCTTGGACGAGGCTTCCTTACTCGATCAAACCACAAGAGAGACATAGGCTAATTGGTAAGCTTTTTCTCTCTTTTCTTTTCTCTCTCGGCAAGAAAACAAGAAAGAAAGTGGCATGCGGCTTGAAAAAGAGGAAGGTGGCGTGAGCAAGAGGAACAAAGGGGGCTTCACGTGAGGCACTTCCTCTTTCTCTCTCTTTCTCTCTTCCTATTTATAGAGAGACAAAACTTGGGGCCAAAGCTTGGATGAGGTAAGTGCGCGTGTCATCGGGTGCGTGAGGTAAGCGCACGTGTCATCGGGGGTACGAGGTAAGCGATGACCTTATTAGGTCATGATGACGGTGCCTCCAAAATCCAACTTCCATTAATGGCTTCGTAATGGCTTGTGGAAAAAGAAAACCAAGCATTAATTACAAGCAATAATGAAGGGGATAAGGTTTGACTTTGTCAACTTTCTAGGATTTTCTACCAATTTCTAGACCGTGGACTCCCTAGAGTCTTCTGGATTTACTGAATTCTCACGCAAATGACTCGGGCCAATCGGGTCACACGAAATATACCAATTGGCACAAAAATCACAACCCGTGCCATACTTAATCACAAAATTTTCTGAAGGTTTTCCATGATAAACACGCATAATAATTCCATCCAACCCGAGTTTCGGTGCAGGAATGTCCTCAAATATTACCAAAAGACCTCAGGTCAAGATTCCAACGTTTTTCATATAACAATTGATAAGTCTTTGAAATCTAGCAAAACCGAACAGCTATGCATTGTTCACTGGAACACAAAATATAGTTAATGAACTCCAAAATTTCTCAAATTTGGATATGTCATAAATAAGCCCTTAATAAACATTTTTCATGAAGAACACAAAATCTAATTCTCCCTATAAACACCATTTTCAGTCACTCAAAAACAGTTCGCTGGAACAGAATATTTGCTTCTCAAAGTAAGCTCTTTTTAGAATCCAAATCATCTCAGAAAATTCCCAAATTTATATACGTTATAGAAAAGGAAGTTTTCAACAACTTTTGTGAAGGAAACATTTCTAAACTCGGCCTAGAAAAGCTTGTAGAAAATAAAGACGGTGTGAATATCACCGAAATACCTATTCTGGGCAGTTTCACACGGTCCAAAAATCAGGCCATCGTAACACTCATATCAACTCCAAAAATTCTGAAATCAAATCATGTAAAACTTCAAGATGTTTGAAACAACTTTCAAGAAGAAAGTGTTCGGGAAATTCGGACCACAAAAGTCTCACCAAAAATAACAAAACGAAATGGTGCAAATGATTCGAAAACTGGGTTTTTCAAAACAAGAGAAAACAATTTAGTTCTTATTGGAAAACCACCAAACTTAACCCATAGCCATTTTTTAGGGACTGAAATTAAGGATATTACAATTTACCTGCGGCTTCCCAGGCCCAAAAATCGGGATGTGACACCAGCGAAGGCGAGGCCGTGCCTCGCCATCGCGACCCAGGCGACGGCGAGGTTGGCCTCGCCTTTGCTGGGCAAGGCGAGACCTCGCCGTCGCGACCCAGGCGATGGCGAGGTCTCGCCTCGCCGGAACCAGGCGAGGCGAGACCTCACCGTCGCCTGGGTCGAGACGGCGAGGCGTGGCCTCGCCTTCGCTGGGCGAGGCCGCGCCTCGCCGGATCCGGGCGAGGCAAGGGTCATCGGGCCCCGACCAGGGGCCGACGACCCTCGCCGACCACTGCGCCCACCACCGCCGACCCTCGCCGCTGCTGCAACCCCTGTTTTTTTTTCTAAAAATTAAAAAATTCGAAAAAAAGCCACGTAATTTTCACGTGTACAAGTCAGACTATTTTTTTTAATATAAATGTCAGGTCAGCTTTTTGACCGGAATTTTGGCAGGGGTCACTAAAGTGATCTATTTTTCTCCTACTTGGCACCAAAGTGATCCGAAAAAAAGTTATGGCACCAAAGTGATCGCTGTACACAAGTTATGGCACTTGTGGTATACTTTTGCCTCCTATCCTGCATGGTAATTACCTTTCTCAAAGACTTTGCGGCCAAAGATGTCTCTTGTTCTCCTCTTTCTTGATGAGCCTTAATATGAGAAAACCTTTCCCATATCCTTGTAGCATTTTCTAAGAGGATATTCTAGCCTATCCTGGAAGAGAATTTATCTCATTGTATTAGCAGAGTTTTTGGGTTGAAAAAATAAAAGAGAAAAACAGGAAAGAACTCGTTATCTAATTTCAGTTGTGGACTAGAATTAGTTTTTAGGGCATGCACCTATGTTAGGATGTACGAGAATATTGGTTTGTATATGTTTCTCATGCCTTTTTTTTCTTTTTTTGGTTTGGAAATTGGAAGTAGCAAATCTCTAGCATGCTTTGCCAATAGCCGATACGTGCATTATGTACTTCTTGAGGAAATTACTTGCTGCTCAATATTGGGATCTGTATCACAACTATTAGCGAAATAATGTGACCCTTAAAGTCATCTTAATATTGTGTGATTCAGATAATATATATAGACCTCTCTATAGTGAGAGCAGATGCTTTACTGCTAAGTCTCTTGATTTCGGGATACTACATTCAAGAAACAGAAGCGAGGAATCCTCTCATCATGGCACAAATATAAAGAGCTAAACATGTTGAGCAGATTGCTTGGAAAGGTGACTCTTACATGCTTATGTACAGCTAACCAATAGGGACAGGAATATTCTGCAGATGCTAAAATATCCATTAAGTCATGCAATTTAAATTTTTTTGTAGAGAAAAAATCTGAAGAGTGCAGTGCTGGCACTCGGAAAAGCGCAATGTATATTGCAGAATTTGACTATTGTATTAGTTGGAACATTATCTCTCCATCTCAATGAAGATCAGACTCAAGTAGCAATTTATTAGCATCTGAAATTTGGACTGTAAACTGATAGTGCAAAGTCCAGGTATATACAAGGTGCTCGTATATTTGGTGGCTCAGAGATCAATGTTGTGTCCGCAATTCCAGTTGATGGAGATCAATTGATTTCTGAGGTTGCTATTGCCGATGATGCAGAAAGTGCAACATTAAACACCTCCACTTGGCGTGCCCGTTTTGATGGGCAGGGGTACAAGCAGGTAAAACTAATTTTGGCGCCTTGAGCATTCATCTCTGGAATGACTTGTGGAGGAATCCATTAGAATTTTTATTCAAGTTCTTCTTCACGGCTTTTCTGAAACTTGGCACGACGGATAGACATAGTGGAGCTATATGTTGCTAAGGAGTGGTTGGAATTATTGCATTTGATCACGTATACGGGCAAGCAGATGTATGGGGAGATGGAGTCGTGCCAGAAGTATCGGCTCATTTAGATGGGGTTTATCATTCGCCTGTTGGGTCCGACGACGTATCCAGACTATGGTATAATTCTCCAGCTATTGTTGAAAAATGGATAGAGCGCCTTCTCAATTGAATTTTATCCAACCAATTGAGCAAACTAGGCAAAGAAAGCCTCCACATTAATTTAGGACAAAACTTCTCTAAGATATGATTTATTATTGAAGTCGATTGATCGCTTGGATCAGATAATTTCTGCGATAACTGCAGGCGTGTTATATATCTCATAGTTCCATCATTTGTATATCACAGTGTAGGATAGGGTGTTTTTCTTGTTGAATTGGGGCAACTCCCATATGCTCAGTTGTCGTCTCAATGATTCTGTTGTCGACCTATTTGTTGTCAGTTAGAATCCTAATCAAGCCGAAACTGGCATTCCGAGGAAGCAGTTCCTGTTTCCAGGAAATCGCTATCAAAGATGCGTGAAATGCTGCCTTCACGAAGCTTGGTTTCGTGGCTTGTCTTACCAGGTCTTTTGGAGTTGATATGATAGGTTTGTCGTTGCCTATTGTGTGACTATGTTTACTTCATAAATAACCAAAAAGTAAGAAGAAAAACAAAGAGGAGCGAAAATTTAAAAACACTTGTCGAGAAAACCTTTGGGTATCATTGACTTGGGAGTCGATGCATTTGCATTAATTTTAGTTTCGGTTTCTATCAAAAAGCAGAAAAAATATACATTCGTGATCTCGCTATGACAATGGAGACCTTCATTCTTTAGGATTCAAGACGCCTACACATCTTCATTTCCAAGCTTCAGTGGTGTTATTGTAACCATCCTCAGATTAAGGGGGGGATGTTCGCTGATATTAGAGTTGAATGTTTCCATCTTGAGGATTCACATGATTTACCGAGTCAGACAGATATTCAGAATATTGTGTAGGTCTTTTATATAGCCCATTATCTTAAGGCTCATGATGTTGCATAGCTTTCGCTATTATCTTAAGGGTCTCTATAGGATCATCCTTGTGTATTATGAACTACGTGATACAACGGATCTTCATATTACTTCTCATATGCTATCGGGGCAAATTGAATCTAGAAACAGAGAATAATGTCGGCTCGATTCTGGTCGGTACTACCAAATTCCAGTTACAAAGAACTTAAAGAGTTAGGGCGCGCATGGTAACATTTTTGTTCCAGAAATCAATTTCTGGCAAGAAATAGATTTTTCTATTTCTATTCCGTGGACAAGTTTATGAGCAAAAATGCGTGTTTGATAACGACACAAAAATTTTGTTTTCGAAATAGAAATTCGTTCGATAACGACGCAAATTTTCTCCCTTCCTAGTGACCAATGGAGGACGGTGGAGGACGGCAGGTGACGGTGGAGGACGGCAGGTGGCGGTGGCGGGCGGAGGATGGTGGTTGACGGTGGGAGGTGGCCAACCAGCTGCGGCAGATGACGGTGGCCTGTGGCGGGAGGCGATTGGCGCCACGCGAAGGCTGGCATTGGGTGGTGGAGAACAGGGGCCAACAGCGGATAATGGCGACAGCGGTTGGCAGTGAAGGGCGGCCAGAGTCAGGCGATGGAGCACAACGGCTGGCGGAGGTGGACGGCAGTCGATGGTGGGTGGCCGACGGCGGAGGGCGGTGGAGTATGGCAACTGGCGACGGAGGATGGCGACCGGCGGCGGGTGGCGGCCGGCATCGAGCAGCAGAGGATGGTGGTCGGCGAACGGGAGGTGGCTGGCGAGTGATGGTGGGAGGCGACCAACAGGTGGCAGCAAAGGACACGGGAAGCAGCGGTGGGTGGGTTGCGGCTAGCGTTGGGCGACGGCGAAGGACATCGGTAGTAAGCGGCCGACGGCGGGAGACGACCAATGGCAAGAGGTGGTTGACAGTAGGCGGTCAACGGCGGGAGGCGGCCGGCGGTGGCGGGAGGCAGTCCGCAACAATAGTGAGCGGCAAGGGGATGGTCGGCCAGTAGCGACGATGAGCGATAAGATAAGTTTTTATTTCTTATTTCTGTTCTAGAAATAGAAAAGTAAATTTTTATTACTTTTGATTTCTGTTCCAAACCTATTTCTAGAATAGAAATTTGTTCCAGAAACAGAAAAATGAAATTGCGTTACCAAACGATTTTTTTTTCAAAGTTGTTCCTAGAAATAAAAAAAAATAGAAAAATAGAGAAACATAAATGATTTCATGTGCGCCCTTAATGATTAAGTGGTTATCCAACCGCATTTCTTGCTGGAAGCAAAGCCGTTGTTGATACTTTTGGTGTAATATGAAACTTTTCGAAAACTTGAGGAGCCATTTTGGGATGGGACATTTTCTCCGGGGCGAAATTAAAATTTTTTGGCAATGACTACTCCATCAATTGGGTACGGCTTCGATTTACTCTTTTCACTCTTGATTGCTTACTTTTTTTTTCCTAACCATTGTGGTCTGATGTATCACAAGATTAGTCTGGAAATGGGACTTCACTACTCACACTATACCTACATATTTCGTCTCGTCTTAAGTTGGACAGTTGGATCAAATTAACAGGAAGTAACTGGTGCATAAAACAAAGAAAGGAGGACATGAACTAACAGAGAAAAGCAGTGCACAATGTTCATTATATTCACAATTTATTTTTCTCTAAGAACATGAAGATTGACTGAATATGGGCATGTACAATAATCCAAAGTTTCAACAAGAACTCAACGAGTCTCTTCATATCTAACAAAAGTCAAAGTAGTCACAAAACTCATGGGGAGCAAAACTATGAAATGAAGCTCATTTATCTTAGTATCTAACTGCCAGCGGCACAGTGGGCAGGAGTTACTACTCTCCAAGCACTGAATGATGCACAGGCGGTGGAATACATGGGAACAAGGGAGTTCCGTGACCTTTTCCGCCCTATGAAATTCTTCCAGACAAATCGAACAACACTCCGTCTTCGGCAGCATAAACCTTCTCCTTCAGCCCAAGAATGGCCGACTTTGCCGCGCCCCTCATGACATGACCCGATTTTGAGTCAAGTCGGTCCATCACCTCACGCATAACCAAATCCTCCACTTCCAAGATTTCTAAGATCGTCAAGTCTAGAATTCCCGTCATACGGACTGGACAAACCACGGGCAGCTCTCAAATCTGCGTTGCGAAGGAGGACTGGTTCCGGCGATCAACACCGAGACAAGCGAGAACATATTCAATGCAGACGTGGCTATGCACCGGCAATTGGAGAAAAGCCGGTGGAAGGACAATCCAGATTCTTGCTTCCTCGATGGGGTACCCATCTGTCGTTGTGCCGCTCTCGATTTTGCGGAACACTAATTTCCGTCTAACAATCATATTGAGGACACCCAAGAATTGGGGGTCGTGGCTGGTCTGAGTTGTCCCGCTCAGGCCTAAACTCCAAAAACCATGCACGGAAGGCATGATAAGAGGAAGAAACAAGGACATGCAAAACTTCAGTTTCGGTGGAGGGCGAGAATGCTGTGCGCTTAAAAGTAGCCGTTGAGTTTGTTTTAGTACTGTCGGTCTTTGTTTCCTGTTTGGTACAGCCGAATTTACGAAATAACCAAAAAATAATAATAACAATTCTAAATGAGGAAACAAATCTTCTTTTTTTTAAAAAAAATTGGAGAGCAGAAGCGAGGTTTCCTTTTTTGCTTCGCCAAATTCGCGTGTTTTCTAGAACCTTCTCGATTTGCACGGCCACGCTTTTACGAGGGAATTTTTATAGTTGCCCTAGCTTCTGGTTTTTCATGGGTTTAATTGAGGAAAATTGGGTTTCGTAAATTGGTGCAAATAGATAAATTGCTGATTTGGGCTGTCTCGATTCGCACGGCGAGGCGACCCTTGCCAGCAGAGAAGAAAAGAAAAAAAAAACAGAAAAAGGAAAAAGACGAAAATTGCCATGGCCAAAGTATTGTGGGTAAAAATGTGTTACTTGTGATATAATTTGAGATTATTCGTATCACAAAAAAAAAGTTCAGGGTAAATTTATCACAAGTGGCATAGTTTGGCATTTTTTATATCACAAAAAAAGTTTAAGGTAAATTTATCACAAGTAGCATAGTTTGGGATTTTTTGTGGTATTTTCCCTATTTTTTTACCCTTCAAAATATTCATTCCTTTTTACGGTGCAAAACTTCTTTAGTCAGAGTACAAATCCACTATGCACTCAAACCATGTATTCGCCTATAATTCTAGTAATGAATGCATCCTACAAAAGGAATTGGCGCTGTCATCGATCAATGCGTTGAAATCTGTATTATCTCTGCTTTGTAAGAAGAAGAAGAAGAACCTACAGCCTTCTGCTAAGTTTCATCTACCGATGAGTTGAAGATGTACTTGAGAACAACTTACTCTATATACATTGATAGAGATGGCGAATGCAACGATGACGTTTGGAAATGGTCGAAGAGGAGAGCCACTAGTATTTTGATTCTTTCCACCATGGCGCGTGAGTTATTGAGCCAAGCGGCGTCTACCGTACCATCAGAGGCCACTTTTAGTATTAGCCAAGGGTCTGAGAAGACAATTTTAGAAAAAAAAAAAAAAAGGGTCTCCGAAGACGATAGATATAGCCTGTCAGAGAAAAAATCAAAAATAGTTATTGCAGCGCATGATTTGTTTTTATAATCGACTTCAAACATACATGTCCAATAGGATGAAGGGCAAAACGACAACACTGTATCTTCAGAATCACGGTCACCGAAGATACCAAATTTGTTACGCATTTTTTATGGTGTAATTTCTATTGAATCATTATATGTAAATTTTCTTTTCAAATTATTTTACGCTGTACCTGTGTCAATTTTCTATAATTGAATGAGTGCTTTTCTTATCATTAATTCTCCTAAATTAATCATTTTATTATTTTTTATATTTGAATTTGAATTTCTTATTAAAAATTAAATTAATTAGAAACAGGGTACCATGCCCGGCAGATGTGCTGGCTCGGCCCGGTGGCTCCTCATGAATCATTTATGTGCAAATGAGTAAATAACAGATTATTTTTTGGTGGAAAAAAGTGAAAAGCAAGTTTTCTAAAGCATGGATTTTTTTTTTGGTCGGATTCAAAAGCATCGTTTGGAAGCTCCGGGTTTCGACATTAAATAAATTTTAATGGATTAGCCACAAACCCTCTTTATAAAAGAAAACTAGATCGATTAGACATAGTGAGAATGGCGTTCATTTTCATGACAGAATCAAGATCAAATGCGAGGATAATAAGGTTTGGTTCTTTTTTTCATCGTTTTCATCCCCTTGATGCTATTATTAGGACACGAGTCTTACGAAGTTTTGCTTAAAATGATAGTATTTCCAAATCCAATATTTCATCAAAAAAAACAATGAATTTTTAATTGAAGTCGTTTTCACGTTTTTTTTGGTAAGGAAGTCATTTTCACGTTCAATATAATTAAGTTTTATACTACGAATAATAATTGAGTTCAAGCACAAGTTAAGCCCTTTCACTTTCTTTTTATACATAAATAGTCTTTACAAAAAATTAAATTAGAATTGGAAACTTTGATTCATGGACTTGTGTCTAGGGCTGGCAGTTCCTTGGTTAGGAAATAACTCATGCGGCACCTGGCGAGTCAAAGAGAACCCAGGCCAGCCTTCACTCTATAGTTGTTCCAAATAATAGCATAGCGAATAGAATTATCGTATCAAATCATATCACGTCCATCTTAGCTCAAACATCCAGTCCCTTGAGCAAGGCATGCATAATACTTTGGGTACAACGACTGGTTTCGGCCTGACATCATCAGAAGAGTGGTATCAGCTCTCAATCAGTTTGTGCACAGGAGGCCAACCCCCACCTTCAGAGCTCTTAAGGATACATTCATTCTAACCTAGAATTCTTAGCACAAATCACCCTAACGCTATTCCTACGAACTAGTTGTATCATCTCCTCTACATTACTCACTCTTCATCTCGTAGCACCAACCTTCACTCACAAGGGTATAGAGCACTAAGAATCATGGTTCGTGACATTCTCCCCCACTCAATTCTGTAACCCTCTCCTTGTGGGCTATTCTGTCACTTCCCTGCATTCTTAACCATTAATGCACCACTCCGGGTCATACATTGAATAGTCTTCAACCATTGATGTGCCACTCTGGGTCGTGCATCAAATGGCAACACTCATCCAACTGAACAGGCCACTACACTCCATTGATGGCTTCTTTCGATCAAAGTTGTTTGGGCATCCCCAATCACTTGTGCTTTTCTTGACAATTATGGCATTTTTCGCCAACTGTACCTTTTGGCAGCACCCTCTTTCACCTACTAAGCTTCTCCTGGTCTCAACAAACCAAATGGAGGTTTCTACCTTTATTGATAACGTCGTAGTAGACCCATCTTGAGATTTGCCAAATTGATCCAAGAACTTTTCCCTATTCAGTAAGGAATCAGCTCTTTCCTTCGCCCCTATTGTGAAGGGAATATGAGTGGAAGTTGATCGTTCTAGGAAGATCTGGAAAGTGCGAATCGCAAATCCTCGATCTCCAATCGAACTTGTAATTGGTAACCTCAGTATAAACATGACCTGTTAATAAACTTGTGTCAATCAATCGACGTTATAGACGCCACGAACAAGAGAATTCGATATCCTGCTCGATTAGTCGAATCGGCCGCCATAAGGAAGGCCTTGATAAGGTCAAGTCCACAGAGAACTCAAAGAAGAGAAGAACCTCTCGTTGTATTAAAGCGAATCATCTGTCTCCAAAGAAACCCTAATCACCCTTTTTATATGGTGTTAACCCTGAACGCAAATTATGAAAATGCCACTAGAATTAATAAAAGTGCTTAAATAAAGAAAAAAACTTAAACTACTCCGAAGCGCGAAAAAAAACGACATCCGTCACGGCATTAGCGGTGAGTATTAATCGGCGGCCCGTTTCCTTGCAATTGACCAAATTTGATCGTGTTGTGCCAAGAGGTCCAAGATTCTTCAAGTCCCAATCCAAGATCGCTTCCACTCCAAAGATCTCGAACCATGATGCCAATAGCTTACTTGAATAGCTTCGTCCTTGGTCGAGTAATCAAACCAAGAGGATAGGACAATGGATCCTAGCACCTCCTCCTCGATATAGCATGATGTTCACATCATTCCCTCCCTCGTACAAAGGATTTGCCCTCAAATCATCTCTAGCATCGAAAAAAGTTAAATAAAAAACATTGAAAGTAACACTAATACCATACTCATCTAGAAGGTCAAGCTTGTAGGCATTATCGTTAACCCTCTCCAACACCATAAATGATCCATCCCCTCGCAGTTGTAACTTAGAAAGTCGTCGCTCAGGAAAACGTTCCTTTCGCATATAAACCCAAACCCAATCGCTGGGCTCAAACACTACTTTCTTGCGCCCTTTGTTGGCTTGCTTTGCATATTGCTTGGTCTTGTGCTCAATATTCAACCGCGTCTTCTCATGCAATGCCTTAACAAATTCGGCCTTCCTAGAACCATCTAAGTCTATACGCTCATCAATAGGCAAAGGGGTTCAATCCAATGGAGTTAAAGGATTAAAGCCATAAACAACCTCAAACGGTGTAAATTTAGTAGCAGAATGCATGTTCCTGTTACATGCAAACTCAACATGTGGTAAATAATCTTCTCAAAACTTTATGTTCTTTTTAATTATAGCATGCAACAATACCCCTAAAGTTTTATTAACTACCTCAGTTTGATCATTAGTTTGTGGATGACAAGTTGTAGAAAATAAAAGCTATGTATCTAACTTCTTCTATAATATTTTCCAAAAGTAGCTAAGAAATTTAGTGTCTCGATTAGAAACAATGGACTTAGGCATGCCATGCAAATGCACAATCTCACGAAAAGAACAAATCGGCAACATGCGATGCGTCATCGGTTTTATGACAGGGTATAAAATAAGTCATATTTAAAAACTGATTAACAACCACATAAATAGAATCCCGACCATGCTTAGTCCTAGGCAATTCTAACACAAAATCCATTGAAATATCAACTCAAGGATGCTTCGAAATAGGCAAAGGCGTATTCAAGCCATGTGGTTTAGTTGTAGACTTAGCTTGCTTACATACAATACATCTCTCACAAATACTTGTGACATCTCTTTTCATGTGTGGCTAATAAAAATGTTCATATAGCACTTCATAAGTTTTATTAATGCCAAAATGTCCTATTAAGCCACCATCATGCGCCTCTCGCACCAACAACTCATGCAAAGAACATTTAGGCAAACATAACTTGTTCTCACAAAAAAGATAGTCATTATGCCTATAGAAATTTTCAAATGTAGCGTGTTCACAAGCTTCAAACACTCTTTCAAAGTCTTCATCACCAGTATATAAGTCCTTGATATGCTTAAAACCTAGGCATTTTGTTCTTAGAGTAGTTAGAATTGCGCACCTTCGAGAAAGTGTATCAGCTACCATATTTTCTTTACCTTTCTTGTACTTGATCACATATGGAAAAGTCTCGATGAACTCCATCTATTTGGCATATCTTTTATTCAACTTTTGCTGTCCCTTCAAGTATTTTAAGGTCTCATAATCAGTGTGGATCACAAACTCCTTTGGTGATAGGTAATGTTGCCAAGTCTTCAAGACTTGCACCAAAGCATACATCTCCTTATTGTAAGTAGGATAATTCAATGTTGCTCCACTTAATTTCTCGCTGAAATAAGCTATGGGACATTCTTCTTGCATTAACATGGCTCCAATTTCTGTACCAGAAGCATCGCACTCTATCTCAAAAGCAGCACCGAAATTCGACAAAGATAATAAATAAGTGTCAGTCAACTTATCTTTTAACAGATTGAACGCTCTCTCTTGCTCTTCTCCCCATGTGAAACCCATGTGCTTCTTGATAACTTCGGTCAAAGGTACAATAATGGTGCTGAAGTCTTTCACGATTCATCAATAAAAATTTGCTAAGCCATGAAAGCTGCGCACCTCACCCACAGTTTTAGGTGTCAACCACTCATGGATTGCTTTTACCTTTTCCTCATCAACCTGTATTGTCACATCCTGATTTTTTGGCCTGGGAAGCCGCAGGTAAACTGTAATATCCTCAATTTCAGTCCCTGGGAATTGGCTATGAGTTAAGTTTGGTGGTTTTCCAATCAGAACTGAATTGTTTTCTCTTGTTTTGGAAAACCTAGTTTTCGGATCATTTGTACCCTTTCGTTTTGTTATTTTTTGTGAGACTTTTATGATCCGAATTTCCAAACACTTTCTTCTTGAAAGTTGTTCCAAAAATCTTGAAGTTTTACATGATTTAATTTTAGAATTTTTGGAGTTGATATGAGTGATACGATGGTCTCATTTACGAATCATGTAAAACTGCCCAGAATAGGTATTTTAGTAATGTTCACACCGTCTTTATTTTGTACAAGCTTTTCTGGGCAGATTTTGGAAACGATTCCTTCATGAAAGTTGTTGACAATTTCCTTTTCTATAACGTGTATAAATTTGGAAATTTTCTGAGATGATTTGGATTCTGAAAAGAGCTTACTTTGAGAAGAAAATATTCTGTTCCAGCGAACTATTTTTAGTCTGTATTTGAGTGACTGAAAATGGTGTTTACAAAGAGAATTAGATTTTATGTTCTGCATGAAAAATATTTATTAAGGGCTTGTTTATGATATATCCGAATTTGAGAATTTTCGGAGTTCATTAACTATATTTTCAAGTTCATTTTCGTGAACGGTGCAAAGTTGTTCGGTTTTGTTAGATTTCAAAAATTTATCAATTGTTATATGAAAAATGTTGGAATCTCGACTTGAGGTCGTTTGGTGATATTTGAGGACATTCCTGCGTCAAAACTCGGGTTGGATGGAATTATTATGCGTGTTTATCGCGGAAAACCCTTAGAAAATCTTGTGATTAAGTATGGCACGAGTTGTGATTTTTGTGCCAATTAATTTATTTCGTATGACCCAATTGGCCCGAGTCATTTGCATGAGAATTCAGTAAATCCAGAAGGCTCTAGGGAGTCCATGGTCTGGAAATTGGTAGAAAATCCTAGAAAGTTGACAAAGTCAAACCTTATCCCCTTCATTATTGCTTGTAATTAATGCTTGGTCTTCTTCAACAAGCCATTATGAAGCCATTAATTGAAGTCTTGGCCATCATGTATTGACCAAGAAAGGGAGAGGAAGCCAAAGCAAGGAGGGAGAGAGAGAGAGACCCACGGCCAATGGGTGAGGAGAGAGAAATTTATGGGCCATTATGAATTTTTAACCTATGCTATTAATGCTTGGATGATGTGTGCACTTACCTCATACTCCGATGATGCGTGCGCTTACCTCACACCCTCACGTGACACGTGCGCTTACCTCATTGCCCCGATGACACGCGCGCTTACCTCATCCAAACTTTGGCCCCAAGTTTTGCCTCTCTATAAATAAAAAGAGAGAAAGAGAGAGAAAGAGGAAGAGCCTCACGTGAAGCCCCCTTTCTTCCTCTTGCTCACGCCACCTTCCTCTCTCTCAAGCCGCACGCCACTTTCTTTCTTGTTTCCTTGCCGAGAGAGAGAAGAAAAGAGAGAAAAAGCTTACCAATTAGCCCGTGTCTCTCTCGTGGTTCGATCAAGTGAGAAAGCCACACCCAAGGACGTGTGTTCGTGTTTAAGCCCGAGAACCACCAAGAATCGCTCGAAAGATATTGAAGTTCTCGTGTTCTTCACACGTCTCGTGTTCTCTAGTTCTTATTTTATTCGTTGAGTAAGTGAATTCCCTAATACCGGGAAAAGATGTTGAAATGCGTTGTGACGTGGTTTGCTTGGACCGTTTCTCGGTCGTTTGGTTGGTCATGGTTGGTTCATTTCACAATTTGATCATGTTTCATGTTTGATGTTGTTTTGAGATAGAACCGAGCCTCGGTTTGTAAAGTGTGCACGATGTGGCCATGCTTGATGTTCTCTTGTTTGAACTTTGCTATTTATCTGCCATCGATGCGGGTCCGGTAAGAGCCAATTTATGTTAACGGCGACCGATATATCCTCGCTTGATATTAGTGCTTTTACTTGCTGAGTCTTCCCGACTCATCCCCCGTTTTTTTCCTCTTAGATCCGTAGGATGGTCGAATGGACGGCGGCGACAAGGGGAGCTTGAGCCATGCTGGAGTTCGGGAAAAGCGAGGAGCTGTGAATCCGAAGTAGTGGGCTTAGGACACCCAAGCCATAACGTTTGTTGTGTAAATGGATAAAATCGGCTAAGTTGGCTTGTAAAATATGTTTGCGTGTCCTGTAAATACAAGGTTTGCTCATGATGCTGTTTGTCTTAATCCCGCTGTTGTTTTTCATGTGATTGTCCCGAGATATGCTTCCGCTTGTGTTTAAAGAAAAATAATAATGAACGGGACGTCACATGAATGACCCCGAGGTTGGGGCATCACATGTATACCATCAACATTAACAACAAACCCTAGAAACACTAATTTGTTAGTCACAAAAGAGCATTTCTTTAGATTAGCATATAATTGCTCGGTCTTTAAAATATGCAAAACAGCTCGGGCATGTTCAATGTAGTCATCAAGGCTTCGGCTATATATCAAAATATCATCAAAATAGACAACTATAAATTGACCAATAAAAGCACCCAATACATGGTTTATAAGTCGCATAAACGTGCTAGGTGCATTAGTTAGTCCAAATGGCATGACTAACCACTTATACAATCCATACTTGATTTTAAATGCAGTTTTCCATTCATCCCCTTCTTTCATCCTAATTTGATTTAGACCATTTCTCAAATCGATCTTAGTAAATATGCTAGCACCATGCAATTCATCCAACATGTCATCTAACCTAGGAATAGGGTGTTGATATTTTACCGTAATATTATTGATTGCTCGGTAATCAACACACATTCACCATGACCCATCCTTCTTTGGCACCAACAAAACAGGGACAGCGCACAGGCTAAGACTCTCTCGCACATACCAGCGCTCTAATAGTTCACTAACTTGCCGTTGAAGTTCCTTTGTCTTCTCGGGATTGCTTCGATATGCGAGTGGGTTAGGCAGTAGCGCACCAGGTATCAAATCGATTGATGACACTCCAGGAAGCTCATAAAAAAAGACATCTTCAAATTCCTGCAATAAAGACACAACAAAGCTAGGCAAACTTGGATCAAGATCGTTAGTAGTAAACAGTTCCTCCTTGTACAAAAGTACATGCATCAGTCGGTCCAGAATTAAAGCTCTCCTCACTTCGTTGGGTTTTGCATAAAAATTCTTTTGCCTCTTTTCTTTTCTCTCTCCTTTTCTCTCGACTTTTACCATTCTTCTTCCCTCGATCTCTCCTTTTCCTTGCTTCTCAGTCTCTCCTCACAAACCCTCGATTCTCTCACCTTTTCTCTCCCTCTCAGCCTCACGTTTTAGTTTCAATTGATCCTCATACACCTCACTAGGTGTCATTGGCACTAAGGTATAAGTCTTCTAATTCATTACCAATGAATATCAGTTAGTGTACCCATCATGATGTACCTTCCGATCATATTGCCAGGGCCTACCAAGTAAAACATAGCCCGCTTGCATAGGTACAACATCACACATCACCTCGTCCTTATATCTTTCTATCTCAAATGGAACTTGGACTTGCTTTGACACCTTCACCTCTCCACTATCAGTCAACCATTGAAGTCTATATGGTCTAGGGTGTTTTACAGTATTTAACTCCAACTTCTCTACCATGGTACAACTTGCCACATTCGCACAATTGCCCCCCTCAATAATCAAACTACAAATCTTGCTATTCGCTACGCATCATGTATGGAACAAATTGTCATGTTGCTGGTGTTGATCCTCCTCCTTGGCTTGAACACTAAGAGAACGCCTAACCACCATCAATTCACCATTTGCTGGCATCTCAACATCACTACAATTCTTTAATGATGGCATGTCATCATCCTCTTCCTCCCTCTCACTTTCTGATTCAACATCTTTATTCCCGGTCATGATTATCACCCTCTTATGAGGGCATTGATTTGCCATATGATCCCTGCCCAAACACTTAAAATATTTAAAATCACGAGTCTTAGTATTAGGATTTTCAGTTTTACCTGAAGCCGGATTCGAACCAATTTTGCCATCCTTCTCTTTCTCCTTTAAAGTTTCGGCCTTGGGGTTGTTTCCCTTCCAATTCACCTTCTCAACACTCTTCCAATGGGACTTCCAATTCGAGCTTGAACCTCCACTACTCTTGTAATTTCGGTCCAACTTCAATTGCCTCTCAACTTTGATGGCTTTGTTCACCAATTCCTCCAACTCAACATAATGTTGCAGCTCCACCACCCTCGCTATATCTCAACTTAAACCACTTAAAAATCGTGACATTGTGGCTTCACGGTCTTCTACCACATTAGCACGGATCAAGGTAATCTCCATTTCCGTATGGTACTCTTCCATGCTCCTATTGCCTTGTGTGAGATTTTGTAGCATATGGAACAAGTCTCGGTGGTAATGGCTTAGTACAAAACGCCTCCTCATCACTGTTTTCATCTCATCCCACGTGTCTTTCGGCCTCTCACTATTGCACCTCCCGCTAGTCACAAGCTGATCCCACCAAATTATAGCATCATCAATGAATTCAACAGTTACGATTTTTACCTTCTTAAACTCGGAATATCGTTGACAATCAAATACCAATTCTATTTTTTTCCCACTTTAGATACGCATCAGGATCATTCTTTCCTTAAAAAGATGGAATCTTCATCTTGATGTTGCTAAGCTCATTATCTTCTTCATGTCTAACCCCTCGGCCTTGTCCTCTATTTCACCTCCCAAACTGGCCATCTCAGTCTTCCTCCATGTCGGCCTCAAACTCATCATCAAATTGCTGCTACCATCCAAGTCGTGTTCTAGATTCATCTCGCTGATTTCGCGGCCTCCCCCGTGGTGTCTCTCGATCTCCATCAAGCCTCATCTCACATCCCATAACTTAGGTACTAAGTACTTCAAGTTACAATCTCAACTGTTGAATGCCTTCCTAAATTACATCATCCTTTTGTTTGGAAGCATCCTCCTTTTGATTTACGCTTTCTTGGTCATGTGACATGATTTACCTATAAGAAAATATTATAAATAAAAGAAATCTCACCAAACACTCCATCACGTGTTTTGCTCAAGGTATTTGTCGCTCCCCCTCGTGTTTACCTCAAACTCAATGTCGGTTTTTTTTTTCAATTAAGCTCACATACTCTTGCCTTTTACCTCTCGTATTCCCTTCTCACAAGCTCTTTGTCAAACTAAAAACCATTTTCTCACCCAACTCACAACAATCGACCAAACCACCAAGCAGGATTAAAATAATTCGTCAACCTTTCACTAATTGTCAAATTCAAACTCAATTTTTGATATTTTTTTTAATTTAGTTCGGTCCAACTAACAAACGAGTCATCTTCTCAATTCTTTTCGGTTGATTTTTTTTTGTTCGGCTTGCTCTTTTTTTTCCCAAAACATTTTTTTTACGAACTCAAATACAATCAAGACACATTAGGACCGAAAAGAAAAGAAAATGCAGCAAGAATGAATTGGATCCCTAATTCGGTTAAAATCTGAGATCCTAGTTCAATTCTCAATTTGCCGAATGAAAATAACAAAATTAGGATAACTAAACCTTGTAGAACCTAGGCTTCGATACTAGATGAAATGAATCTGAGTGGAAGTTGATCGTTCTATGAAGATCTGGAAAGTGCGAATCGCAAAACCTTGACCTCCAATCGAACCTGTGATTGGTAACCTCGGTATAAACGTGACCTGCTGACGAACTTGTGTCAACCAATCAACGTTTTAGACGCCACGAACAAGAGAATTTGCTATCATACTCGAATAATCGAATTGACCGCCACAAGAAAGGCCTTGATAAGGTCAAGTCCATAGAGAACTCAAAGAAGAGAAAAACCTCTCGTTGTATTAAAGAGAATCATCGGTCTCCAAAGAAACCCTAATCACCCTTTTTATATGGTGTTAACCCTAAACGTAAAATTATGAAAACGCCACTAGAATTAATAA
Organism: Syzygium syzygioides; assembly: GCA_031216285.1. Lineage (NCBI taxonomy): Eukaryota > Viridiplantae > Streptophyta > Magnoliopsida > Myrtales > Myrtaceae > Syzygium > Syzygium syzygioides. The sequence continues at coordinate 18,131,359 of CM062245.1, read as the reverse complement.
AAGTGCTTAAATAAAGAAAAAACTTAAACTACTCCGAAACGTGAAAAAAAAATGATATCCGTCACGGCATTAGTGGTGAGCATTAATTAGCGGCCCGTTTCCTTGCAATTGACCAAATTTGATCGTGTTGCGCCAAGAGGTCCAAGATTCTTCAAGTCCCGATCCAAGATCGCTTTCACTCCAAAGATCTCGAACCATGATGCCAACAGCTTGCTTGAATTACTTCGCCCTTACTCGAGTAATCGGACCAAGAGGATAGGACATTGGGTTCCTAGCACCTCCTCCTCGATATGGCACGATGTACATGATATTGTCATCCCAAAAGCATGTTGAAAGCCGCACTTTGTCCGAGCACGTTTTGCCTCGACAATTCACTCTTCGCCCTTACTCGAGTAATCGGACCAAGAGGATAGGACATTGGGTTCCTAGCACCTCCTCCTCGATATGGCACAATGTACATGATATTGTCATCCCAAAAGCATGTTGAAAGCCGCACTTTGTCCGAGCACGTTTTGCCTCGACAATTCACTCTCCGCCCTTGTAGGATTGAGTAGACCATAGGTTTTCTCTAAGTCTAACTCACCAATTGGGGGGTTTTTACTCCAATACCATCCGTCACAAGTCGGCAATTCCTTGGCTGTGGAATAACCCGTGCAACACCTGGTGAGTTGAGAAGACCCTAGGCCAGCCTTCATTCTATAGTTGTTCCTAATAAAGAGTACGGTGAATAGTATCCTCGTATCGAATCGTACTGCTCCCAGCTTAGCTCAAGCATCCAGTCCCTCGAGCAAGACACGCATAGCACTTTAGGAATAGGAATTGGTTTCAGCTTGCCATGATCTCATCGAAAGAGCGATATTAGCTCCCGATCAGTTTGTACATGGGAAGCCAATCCCGCTTTCAGAACTCTTAAGAGTATATTCACTCTAACTTAGAAATCCTAGCACAAACCACCCTGACACTTGGATATAAGACGCTGCATTACTTTGCAATCAAGTTTCCTATTATATTGTACGACAAAATAGAAAATTTTATCCTCTATGGAATAAATGCATTTGCACAAATTAAAATTTGTACTCATGTTAGTACAAGTAGACCTAATCAACGAGTGCGTGGCTAGCGATAGGTGGGCTTGGTTAGATTTTTAGGTTCCTTGGGCGGGCCTGGGCAATATATTTTTGCCAGACCAGTGGGCAGTTGGCCTAGGAAAGAGCCTTGAGGCCTGGCCTAGTCCTATATGTATTAAAAAATTAAAAAAATTATGTCATATTAATAATTCAAACTCTATAATTAAATTTGAAAACACAAATAAGATAAAAATCAGATCACTTTTTTTATTGTAGGACAGAGAAAGTAAGGGACTCGTCTAATGATGTTTACGTAAAGGGTATCTTGACATTAATAATGAACCTAAGATAGAAGAATGAACACCCATCTCCACTCTCGTAATTCACATTCAGCACATTCTGCTATGTTCATCGTTCAAACTTAAAATCTCCACTGAACTAAGGACCAAGAGAAGTGCAATGACTTTTTGGGTACGTCACTTCTTTCTTACGGGGGAAAAACCGGAATGCTCTGCTCATTTCTAAAGAAGTTACCGGGATCGACTTTGGTCTTTATCTCCACCAACCTGTTGAAATTGCCTTTGAAGTACTTGACCCCGTACACTTTCCCTTCCTCATAGCTCTCATCTCCATTGTGGTTGACCCCCAAATCAAGGTCCCTGTAATTCAAGAACGCTGCTCTCGGGTTCTTCGACACAAAGGGCGTCATGTAACCATAGAGCTTCCTCGTCAGCTCAATGTAGTGTCGTGCCGCTTCATCCCCGTCCTCGTGCCAATTCGTCGCGTACTGGACCTTCCATAGGATCCCGGCTCTATGCGGAAATGGGGTCTTGGTCGTGGGAATCTTGCCCATCTGGCCACCGTAAGGGTTGAAGGTCAAAGTCAGCCTTTCAAGCTCGATCATCCTCTTCCAAATGAGCTGCAATCCGTCCTTCGGTACGATTTGCTTCACATAGTCGGACTTTCTCTTCAAATGCATCAAGCGATGCGGCACACGTGAAAGCAAAGCATCGACTGGAGTCCCAATCGAGAAATTCATCCAGTAAAGCGTGGAGTTGACCCAACTCATTTCGATGCAATCTGAACTTCGCAAGCCTAGCTCCGGAAAACTATCGCTCATCAAGGAAAGAAGCCTTCGAGTGTCTCCAAGGGAAAGCGCGACAAACGTGGCTCTTACTGTTGTCTCTCTGGCGTTTTTTCCGGTAACCACATCCATGACCAGCCTTATGAAGAGGTCCTCATGCAGCTTGTGCGCCACTTGTTCCCACTTGTACACGACCTCAGTCGCGTTTTGCTCCCATGTCCTATGGATGCGGAAGACAGTCACCATCTCGGGCACATGGACAAGGTTGATCTTGTACGCGAGGATGACGCCAAAGCTCGCTCTGCCGCCGCCTCTTATGGCCCAAAAGAGGTCTTCTCCCATGGATTCCCTATCCAGAATTTCGCCCTTGGTGCTGATTATGGAAGCATCGACTATGTTGTCAACGGAGAGCCCAAACTTCCTCATCATGTTGCCATAGCCACCACCACTGAAGTGGCCACCGACGCCCACCATGGAGCAAACCCCAGCAGGGAAGCCATGGACCTTGCTCTTCGCAGCGATCCCATAGTAGACCTCGCCGAGGATGGCCCCTGCCTGGACCCATGCAGTCTCAGCCTCAATGTCAACATCCACTGAGCGGAAATTGAACATGTCAAGGATTAAGAAAGGCGAGGAGATGGAGAAGTAGGATATGCCCTCGAAGTCATGGCCTCCGCTTCGGATCTTCATCTGGACCGAGAGCTTTTGGGCGCAAACAATGGCTGCTTGCACGTGAGACTCATGGAGTGCTGTGAGGATGAGAGTGGGTTTTGGCGTGTTAGAGGCATTGAACCGCAGGTTCCGTATGTAGGATTGAAGAACGGTTGAGTAAGAAGAGTTTTCGGGTGTGTATATGGCTGAGATTATTGGGTGCGAAGCATGGGAATAGCTTATGAGGCATTGAGATAGGGTTTCGTTTGCAAAGGCTTTAGAAGGTGAAGCAAATGAAGCTATGAACAACACTTGGAGTGAAAAGAGGGAGAGGGTTTTGGTGTATGGAAATGAAGTTCCCATTTCAGGCTTTGGTTAAAATAATTTTTCTGGGTGAGATATATAGTTCTACATGTTGGCCTTCAGGGGAGTTCTCATCCTCACAATTTTGAGAGGCTTATTCCAAAAAAAGCATCAACTTTATCTTGAAGGACAATTCCAGTCCGAACTTTTTTTGTTTAAATAAAAAGAACCAACTTTTACTCAAATTCCAAATCTAGCCCTCATGGTGTAAATTTTCAAACTGTTCAGGTCAGATTTGGGATTTAAGTGAAAGTTAGTGAGTTTTTATGATACATGAAAAAGTTTGAGCAAGAATTATCATTCAAGGTAAAGTTGGCACTTTTTTTTAAAAAAAAATGAGGCCTAATTTTGTGTTCAAAACCTTGAAAATATATTTTACACGAGCATTAGGTCCTGGGCTAGGCCTCAATAGACCTGGGCTCAGCCTCTATGGACTCAAGCCTGGACACGAGCGCTGGTGACCTGAGCACCGACATCAAGTTCTCGGTCCCAGCCTATAAACCTTGTTTTGGATGCTAGGGACCTAGGCACGGGTACTAGGCTCACTGTCTTGGCCTCAATGGACAAGGTCTTGGATGCCAAGGACCCGGAAATGAGTGTTAGAGTTTCCATCCCTGACCGTAAAGTTTTGATCTAAGTGCTGATATCTAATCATATTTTGAAAAATGATTTCCGATTTTTCATTGAAAAAATCATTTTCTATTGACTCGTTTTCCTAGGCGATCCAAATGCCAGAAAATGTTTTTGTGAAAAATATTTTCTGTGAAACAAACGAAGCCTTTAATCTAGTCTTATTTTGCCTTTTCTAGAATCCATATGCATGAGCACAGTGGCACATAGCACTCTACAAGTCTCATGAATTACTTAAGTTTGAATTTGTGGCCTGTGGAGGTAGCTCTACCATTAAGTTGTTTGCATGCCATAGAATTTGAATACATGACTTCCAGTTTCTATATTGAATTCTCCTAATGCCCAAACTATGTGCGTAAATGTAATGGGTTATCGTCCCCATATTATCCTTAATAGTTCTAGTTTCTGTTTCTCATTTTAACCTGACTTCCCAACCGTCGATCCAGTTTGGCAAGAGCATGATCCCACACTTGGTATGTATGGCTCAGTCTCTGGTGCATTTTTCGAACGCCAACCTAGAGGTCCATATTTGATGCCAAAACAGTCACATACCACTACAAAAAAGGCCGGGTTTAGCCACGAATTTTGCCACGAAAAATTAGGCAAAATTCGTGGCAAAATGAATTTGCGACGAAATTAGCGACGGAAAAAAATTCGTCGCTAATAGGTCGTCGCAAAATTTTGCCACGGAAAATTCAAATTTTCGTGGCTAATTAGCGACGGAAAAAATTCGTCGCAAATTTTTCGTGGCAAAATTCGTGGCTAATTTGTAACGAAAAAAATTCGTGGCAAAAATTCGTCGCAAATTTTTCGTGGCAAAATTCGTGGCTAATTTGTAACGAAAAAAATTCGTGGCAAAAATTCGTCGCTAATTATTCGTGGCAAAATTCGTGGCTAATTTGCGACGATATAAATTCGTGGCAAAATTCGTGGCTAATTTGCGACGAAATAAATTCGTGGCAAAATTCGTGGCTAATTTGCGACGAAATAAATTCGTGGCTAATTTGCGACGAAATTTATTTGTGGCAAAAATTCATGACTAATTTGCGATAAAATATATTCGTGTCAAAATTCGTGGCTAATTTGCGAATTTTTTTTTCAATTATTTGCGACGAGCTTATTCGTGGCTAAAAATTCGTGACTATTTTTTTTTTTGCGATGAACCATTTTTTTTTTGTCGAATTTTTGTGACGAATTTGACTTTTGCGACAGACATTATTCAAAAACAAAGTTGGCAACGAATTTTAATAAATAATTTAGCAACGAGTGTTGTTTATGGACGATTTCGATTAGAAAACAGTGATAGAAAATTACAGTCAATAGAAGAACAAATCCAAAAAAGAAAGAAATGAAATAAAGTTCTAAATTAGTCAGTTCGCAAACTGTTCATCTTGCCAAGAAGTTCTTCCACGTTGTTTATAGTGTTCATCCTGTGTTCATCCTGTCCATCCATCTGCAGCACAAACATCACAATATCAAACTCCTAATCCGGTCTATATTTTTCACATCTATTCAATAGTAGAAGCAGGAAAAAATAGACTATTCCCAAAGATAAAAGGAATATCAATTAGTCCTAGAATGACACACATGACAAAAAGTTATATGCATGCTATGGAAACAGGAAATACAGGTTCTTTTTTTGCTGATTATGTGCAGGGTGCCGAAAAAAATCAATGCATGGAGCGAAAATTACCACTTAAATTTGTCCTCACACCCAAAAGTTTGAGTGCTGCTTTAGCAAGATGATAAGCATCAGACATGTTGTCTCCTTCCGAGCAGTAACACAGCAAACAAGTGACCTTTAAACCTTTGGCCTGATCAAAACGGAAGAACCTTTTATAAGTTATTTTGGTCAACGAACAAAGATGTTAATTCAGCTCATATGAAGTCTCTCAATTGAACTAAGCATGCAAATGCATTGCTCTATGACAAGACGAGAAAAAAATATATCATCCAGATTTTGAGAGGGCTTTGACATAATTGATTTGGTGTACCCTAGAAAATAGAGCCTAAACTTGTAAAACCTTCATCCTTTTAGTCTACAAGTATTGAAACCAAGGAAAGTATTCAGCAACTGTAACACCTATTCAGTTTTTGCTTCCACAAGGAAAGCCTATTCATTTTTTTTTTAATTGAGAATCGAGTCTGAAGTGATATTTGTTGGGTAAATGCAGGTTGGCTGCAGTAAGACTTATAGATCCAGGCACCTAGTAGGTTAAGGCATTGGATGACAATTTCCCAAGGCACACACGGAAACAATTCAAACAAAGAATGTTTGTGCAGCAAAATGATCACCTTGAAGAACGAAAAAAGAGCAGCAAAAGGCAAACTTGGGTAGTAGTCATCTTCTTTAAGATCATCTGCAGCAGGCAAACCTTCTTGTGCTGCATTGCTTCCTTCAGCTAAAGTGCTAAGATATTTCCAACTCCTCTGGTCAGAGTTAAATTCTGGCAATCTTTTCCAACCAAATTGTTCACATTGATCATTTGATCCATCTAAACTAATACTGGAAAGGTAATACGTCTGCAAGCCACTGAAACAATCGAAGCATCAATGATTAATCAAGTCACCAGAAAATTTCTGGAACATTAAATTCTAGAGAAAGATTTTGTGTTGGTAACCACCCATATAAATGTTCTTTAAAGATAAAGCTAAAGCTAGGAAAGAACTGGGAGTAAAATATATAGTCCTAGCATCTCAGTATTTTATGTGGCTGCAGCAGCAAGACCCGAATCCTGCTGATAAACCAATTATGGATGGGGATGACGGGTGTAGAATCATGTACATGAAAAATAATCAACACTATATTGAGATGCAGGCAGCTTAATTAAAATAGGCTTCTATATTCCATCAGAAGCTTACCTGCATTCCACCATATAAAGCCAATAAGATATTTCAGTACTTTTTTATTTTAAGTATCCTACCTTTATGGACCAGTATAGAACATTCATTGGCAAAGGGTTCCTAGAAATATGACTTATACGTTTATTAGAAAACTTAGAATTGTCCAAGCCACAGTTCTTAGTTACAATTCATGAGATAAAATCAAGGGCAATACAAAGGTACTTTATTCTCCGTAACAACCATATCTATGAATCACCACATGAAGAAACTTCAATCTTCGAAACAAAGCAACAGAGTCATTTCCCATGTCCCAGGACCAAATTGCTTGAAGCAAAAATCTCACTTTACCTCGATGTATCAATTCTTTGCCATCTCCCAAAATCTAAGCTAGATAAAATCACAATGTGCTTCTTTCCACTTGAAACAGCAAAATCAGCCAAATTCTTTGCAAACTCAATCATCATCCCCTGTTTGAATGATCACATCCAAAAAAATTCAGATAGATCTGGGAGATTTAACAAAGGTTAATCGAGGAAAAAGGGGGGAGTGACACCATGGTCACCTATAATTGCCTGGATTACAAAAAAACAAAAAAAGGAAATGGATAATAGCTCATGAGTTTTCTTTTCTCTCCTTTGTGGCTGATGCCATAATAATTCCAGCCCTAGCCAAAGTTCAGGTTAAATCCAAAACATTAAACAGAAGAGAACCAGGTGTTCGTAAGCTTTTCCATTACAAACAAAGAAACTGTTGAATACCATCGTAATACATACAGAACTTTATTCATTATTCCTATTGAGAACCATCCTCTCTCTATATGTGTGTGTACGTGCGAGCTGAGCACACAAAGGTGCCAGAAAAATACACAATGTCTATCAATGCATTTACTTCCGCAAAGATCTCTCCACTATATACCAGGTCGTCATATTTATAACCAACTATTCTATTTAGTCAAAATATTGAGTCTAACCATATTATTATGCGATCTATCAATTAAAGGTGTACCTATCTTATAAGATCTATCATGTCTACAGTCATCCAAATTCTCAAAAAGTTAATGAAAGAAAGAACATTCATTGTAGAAAGAAAAAAAAAACTCACATTATCCAGCACAAGCAAAATCCCTTCACAACATGGTTGCTAAAATCATAATTTCAGACCATATTACAAAATAATAAAACTACACCTGTATCATAGTATAACAGAGCAATTTGGAAAAAGGCAACCTAATCTGGCCACAACTTATGCATCTTAGATTGGCAAAAAGACCTACTCATAGATCTTCACTTCAGACGATCAACTGAACAAACTAAACATAGAAAAAGCAGAAGAGAAGACAAAATCACAAGTTATTGACCAGTGAACCACGAGCGATTTCCAATACCTTAACAACTGGAGACCTTTGTTGGACAAGAGTCACAGCATTGGAAGTTGAATCATAAGCTGCAATCACAAACACAACATCAACCGTCAAGGACATGTTCCTCCGATCTGATCCGCAAAATGAAAATACCAAATCACCAAGAACAAGCCCGTACTCCTTCTCTACCAAGTGCCCTCTAGTCTCTAAATTCATTTCTCGGAACGAAGGCCAAAAAAATTTTAGCAGACAAGATGAGAGGACCATCACCTTCGAGCGGGAGCGCAAGCTCCCCGGACGGAACGGGGCCGTACGCGTCGTTGCCGATGCAAGGAAGGACATTGGGATCGTCCAAGAACCCGATCCTCTCCGCTCGCAACGTCGAAACCAACAAGTCCACCGCGAGCTGCCCGACATTCCCAATCGACAGCGCCGGCTGCCTCCCAGAAAGATCGGAACCGATTAAGTCAAGACTCAGTTCGCTTGCCGACAAAGCAATGTAGAAAAACCTAACTCAGCTGAAGTTCAGGAAGCCCGAAAAAGAAGAATTCGAGAAAGAGCGCTTGAGAGTTTGAAGGACGAAGCGCGAAGCTGACCGGGACGCCGAAGAACGCAGAAGGTCGCCAAGTTGCAGGAGAGAGAGAGAAATGGAGAATGGTTTGATCTCCAAAACTGAAGAACCCTAATTTCTACCGGCTCAAGAAGACGACGCTGCTTTGAAAATTTCCGCTGAAATTAGCCACGGATTCCAATTCGTGGCTAATTCCGTCGCAAATTAGCCACGAATTATTATCCGTGGCTAATTCCGTCGCAAATTAGCCACGAATTTTAATCCGTGGATAATTCGCGACGGAATTAGCCACGATTTGTAATTTTCTCGCGGCAAATTCAAATTGAAATATAAAATTTCCGCGGCTTTTTTGCTAAAATTCGTGGCTAAAATCCGTGGCAAATTTGCCACGGATTTTAGCCACGAATTTTAGGTAAAAAAATCAAAAAAAAAATTATATTTTGGTAAAATTCGTGGCAAAAATCCGTGGCAAATTAGCCACGGATTTTTGCCACGAATTTTACCAAAATATAATTTTTTTTTATTTTTTTTCTAAAATTCGTGGCAAAAATCCGTGGCTAATTTGCCACGAATGTTAGAAAAAAAAATCGAAAAAAAATTATATTTTGATAAAATTCGTGGCAAAAATCCGTGGCAAATTAGCCACGGATTTTTGCCACGAATTTTAGGAAAAAAAATCAAAAAAAAATTATATTTTCCTAAAATTCGTGGCAAAAATCCGTGGCTAATTTGCCACGGATTTTTGCCACGAATTTTACCAAAATATAATTTTTTTTATTTTTTTCCCTTAAATTCGTGGCTAAAATCCGTGGCAAATTAGCCACGGATTTTTGCCACGAATTTTACCAAAATATAATTTTTTTTATTTTTTCTAAAATTCGTGGCAAAAATCCGTGGCTAATTTGCCACGGATTTTTGCCACGAATTTTAGAAAAAAAATCGAAAAAAAATTATATTTTGATAAAATTCGTGGCAAAAATCCGTGGCAAATTAGCCACGGATTTTTGCCACGAATTTTAGAAAAAAATAAAAAAAATTATATTTTGGTAAAATTCGTGGCAAAAATCCGTGGCTAATTTGCCACGGATTTTTGCCACGAATTTTACCAAAATATAATTTTTTTTATTTTTTTCCCTTAAATTCGTGGCTAAAATCCGTGGCAAATTAGCCACGGATTTTTGCCACGAATTTTAGAAAAAAAATCAAAAAAAAATTATATTTTCCTAAAATTCGTGGCAAAAATCCGTGGCTAATTTGCCACGGATTTTTGCCACGAATTTTACCAAAATATAATTTTTTTTATTTTTTTCTAAAATTCGTGGCAAAAATTATATTTTGATAAAATTCGTGGCAAAAATCCGTGGCAAATTAGCCACGGATTTTTGCCACGAATTTTAGAAAAAAATAAAAAAAATTATATTTTGCCACGAATTTTACCAAAATATAATTTTTTTTATTTTTTTCCCTTAAATTCGTGGCTAAAATCCGTGGCAAATTAGCCACGGATTTTTGCCACGAATTTTAGAAAAAAAAATCAAAAAAAAATTATATTTTCCTAAAATTCGTGGCAAAAATCCGTGGCTAATTTGCCACGGATTTTTGCCACGAATTTTACCAAAATATAATTTTTTTTATTTTTTTCCCTTAAATTCGTGGCAAAAATTCGTGGCTAATTTGCCACGGATTTTTGCCACGAATTTTAGGAAAAAAATCAAAAAAAATTATATTTTGGTAAAATTCGTGGCAAATTAGCCACGGATTTTTGCCACGAATATCCTCAAAAATTGAATTTTCTGATTTTTTTACAGAATTCGTGGCAAAAATCCGTGGCAAATTAGCCACGGATTTTTGCCACGAATTTTTTTTAAAAAAAATCATAAAATTCAGTTTTTTAGGAAATTCGTGGCAAAAATCTGTGGCTAATTTGCCACGGATTTTTGCCACGAATTTCCTAAAATTGAAATTTCTGATTTTTTTAAAAATTCGTGGCAAAAATCCGTGACAAATTAGCCACGGATTTTTGCCACGAATTTCCTCAAAAACTGAATTTTATGATTTTTTTTTAAAAAATTCGTGGCAAAAATCCGTGGCTAATTTGCCACGGATTTTTGCCACGAATTTCATTATATTATTACTTAGTCGTGTGAGTGAGTGGATTTTTTAGGATATCCGTGGCTAAATTCGATGGCTAATTTCCCACGGATTTCATTTCTACTATCCCACACCCGCGTAATTCATTTTTTTTCCCGGACAATAACATTAACAGTATTCAACAACAATTACAATGATAATAATAACAAAAACAACAACAATAATAAATATGACAACAACAATAATCTTTTGTCATAATAATAATTACGACATAATTAGTAAAAATGTCTCAAAAATCTTCATCTTCACCTTCGTCTTCATCTTGATCTTCTTCTTGAGCATCATCATCATCCTCATCATCCTCCTCCTCATCATCCTCTGTCTCAAAATCTGATTCTGCAACACCTTCTAAATTTGACTCGCGAATTTCAGTTACAGCTACATCTATCATTGCTCCACATAGATCTCGTAGAGTAGGAATGTTATATTCCTCAGTTTGAACCACGTTACAAACTTTCTCTTGTTGATAGACTGTATCCTTCCCAGTGTTCCTCGACTTTTCTTCGTGCTTTGGTTTTACATACAGCCCACCAATCAGCTTTATCACGTTTCAAACTAGGATATGATGCATAATATACTTGAATTACTTGTTGTGCCAACACAAATGGTTCATATTTCTTATACCTTTTCTTGTGATTTATTTCAACCAAATTAAACTTCGTATGCACCTTCATTCCTTTGACGGGGTCGAACCACATACACTTAAATAACACAACCCGCATTAATGGTTCGGGGTACTCTATCTCAATGATTTCATCCAACAATAATATCGAGTAAAAATTCACTTTTCAGCTATCCCGAGTAATATCGCGGCTTGCCCCAATAATATCGACACCGTCCAATTAAATTCATCCCAGAATTCCGAGAAATTCGACACCAAAGTTCGGGCTCCAAATAACGGCGAAATCCATCGCTAACTCCATTGCAAATTAGCTACGAAGAATTTTTCATCGCAAATTCCGTTGCAAATTTGCGAAAAAATGTTTTTTTTCTTCGCAAATTAGCAACGAAAAAAATTCGTCGCTAATTTCGTCGCACATTAGCCACGAATTTTTTTTTCGTGTCAAATTTCGTCGCAAATTATCCACGAATTTTTTTTTGTGGCAAATTTCGTCGCAAATTAGCCACGATTTTTTTTTCGTGGCAAATTCCGTCGCAAATTAGCCACGATTTTTTTTTCGTGGCAAATTTCGTCGCAAATTATCCACGACCTTTTTCTCGTGGCAAATTCCGTCGTAAATTAGCCACGATTTTTTTTCGTGGCAAATTTCGTCGCAAATTATCCACAACTTTTTTTCTCGTGGCAAATTCCGTCGCAATTAGCCACGAATTTTTTTCGTGGCTAATTCCGTCGCAAATTAGCCACGAATTTTTTTTCGTGGCTAATTCCGTCGCAAATTAGCCACGAATTTTTTTTCGTGGCTAATTCCGTCGCAAATTAGCCACAAATTTTTTTCGTGGCTAATTCCGTCGCAAATTAGCCACGAATTTTTTTTCGTCGTAAATTCCGCCGCAAATTAGCCACGAATTTTTTTCGTGGCTAATTCCGTCGCAAATTAGCCACGAATTTTTTTTCGTCGTAAATTCCGTCGCAAATTAGCCACGAATTTTTTTTCCGTCGCTAATTTAATTTTTCGTCGCAAATTTGCGACGGAAAAAAATTCGTCGCAAAGTCCGTCGGAAATTAGCAACGAAAAATTATTCGTCGCAAATTTCCGTGGCTAAATGCTTGTTTTTTTGTAGTGTACCCAAAAAGACAGAGAGATAGAAACACAAAGAGGACATAAAATTTACTATGGTACCGACTCAATTCTGTACATATATTGGGTCGCTGGAATATTTCTGTAGGATTAACATATTATGTTTCCTGTTTTGTTTTGTTTTGCTTTGTTTTCTTCTCTTATCGTCCTTTCCTAAATGACCGCTTATTGGATACCTGGCTTAGTTTGGATTTTTGTCTCTTGCCAGGTTTCTATTGCCGGTGTCGATGAAGTTAGAAAAGATGGAATATGATTTCTCTATGTTCAGTTGTGTAGATTGAAGGTGGTACTTTTCACGGACAATAGATGCGTTTATTTATTGCTAAAATATATTGTCTCATCCGCTCTTATTAAATGATAATCATAGATTGATGTCCTATGCTGACAATGTTAATCATTGCAGTACTATATCCAACTCTAGCCTCCCCTCCCCTCAAACTCAAAGTGACGTGGAGCCGATCAACTTGCCTATTAAATATCATCAGGGCCACCCAAGGGATGAGCTTTTGTGTCGACAGTCTTTTGTTTGTTACGCTTTCGCTTCGATAATCACTGGACCGGACACTACAAATAGGTGTAATATAACACTTGAAAGTTATTATGCGATGCCAGCAATAAGTGTCTTGAGTTTTTTAAATTATTGCGACACTTTGTCTATAGCCTCAAATAGGGGATAAGCACAATAGGAATGTCACAACTTTCGTATGGCGTTCACTTGAGGATAACTTTTTTTTTTTCGCTCACATAAGTACCATATTGGAGTAAAATCAATCATTTGAGTGCCACTTCTGACAAATCATCCTACATGAATTTTTTTGTATTTATTTAAAAAATTGATTTTTATATATTATATTTTGATTTTCCTCTTTTCGTGCATTGGCCGTAACGGCCTTGCCCTTGGCCGGAGGTGCCGTGAAGGCCTTGGGCAAGGTAGTCATGGCCTCCTAGGGCCATCGCACCTCACCTTTGCTCGCAGCTAGCGAGGCTGTCGGTGGATTTTCCAACGAGGCATATTTTCTGTTGATACCTAAATTTTAGCTAACCATATAGTAATTATTATATATAAAATTAGGGATTATTATTTAAACCCTAAAAAAAATTAAAATTAAATTGGATAGCATATAAATTTTTAGGAGCACATAGTTTAATTCATTAATTGCATCTTAATTTGGATTAGTGGCGGACAGATTCAAGTGAATGGTTTTGAGTTTAGATGAATTAGTTGGACTGAACCCATGAAGGAGTAAGATTCGGCAAGCCCATGCACCGGGCGAAATTCATAGAGAGAAGAGGGCCTTGTTGAGCTTTGATTAATAGAAATCACTACGAAAAAACATGGATTTTGCCACGGAAATTTGTGACGGGTAATTTGTCTTCGCAAATTTGTGACGTAATTTGCCACAAAATAAAAATTCGTCGCAAATTTGCAACGGAAAATAAACCCGTCGCAAATTTGCGATGGAGAAAAAATTCGTCGCTAATTTGCAACGAATTTACGACGAAAACGAATTCGTCGCTAATTTGTAGTTTATGATGGAAAATAACTTCTGTGATATCCACCTCACCCATCAATTTCTCTCTCCGTGTACTGATTCCTTATATCCTTATATCCCCTCGCTTTTCTCCCTCTTTCGTTTCTCTCAATAAACCTATCCGTGCGCGCACAAATCAATCTCAGTAAAGCTTTTCTACCGGTAAATATCATAGCTAACTTCATGATTCGAATTTTTTTTATTTTATTGACTTTTTTTGTTTTTTTTCGAAAATTCTTTGCCGGCTGTGGGGGAGGCCGAGCGGCCTCGGCGGCCATGGGGCGAGGCCGCTCGGCCTCCCCCTATGGCCGTCAACCTGATCTGGGGGAGGCCGATCGGCCTCGCCCCATAGCCGCTGGTCGACCTCGCCCAGGTATGTTGGTTGACCTTGCTGTCGCCTCGGCCTCGCCGTGGCCGCCGGTCGACCGCCACACCACGGCGAGGCCGCTCGGCCTCCCCCCATGGCTGTCGACCTTGCCATCGCCTAGATCTGGGCAACAGCGAGGTCCACCGCCACAGTTGGTCGCCGGTCGCCAGATCGGAGAAAAAGATAGGGCAAAAAAAATTATAAAAAAATTAAAAATTATACAAAAAATGAATCTTAAGTGATTTTTTTTTGGTATATGTCCATTTGAAAGTCTCGCAATCCAAGTGAATGTTACAATTCCCATCAAATTGACCACTTTCTACTATAAAAATTTCAGTCAAATATTTGGGTAAGTCTTCTTTATATGGTAATTTTTTCCTTTTTTTTTTCAATTTCGAAGTAATTATTGCATCAAAAACAAAATTTTAATTTTCATAATTTTATGGTTTTAATTAAGAACAGTAGATATGATATTTTTAATATTTTACGAGACTTTTTTATTTTTATACAGACACAATGCAAAGAGACAGGACTTTGATGTATAATAAGAACTTACCTGGACGTCGAGGATTGACCGATGAGTTTCGTATTGGGTTGGAACTATTTTTAGACTTTGCTAGTAGTAAATATGAGTTCATGGATGGAAATAACTTAAGGTGTTCGTATAAAAGTGCAGTAATGGTAAATTTCGTATGTGTGATAAGTTAGAGAACATCTTTATAGATTTGGGTTTACTTCGAACTACTATAATTGGACTTCCCATGGTGAACCATTTATATCTGATGAAGGATATTGAAGAAGTGACCAATTTTTAATTAGGGAAGAATGTAGCTATTATGACCAATTAAACCCATACGAGAGAATAGTGAATGATGCAGCTTGTCACAATTTTGTTTCAAAATCGAATCATGCAAATACTAGTTTTACTTTTACACTCGAACAAGTAGGTACTATTCATGCATCATAATTGGAAGAGATAGGAGTAATAGGTTTTAATGAGAATGTGTATAATGGAACTTTTCCATCTAATCAGTTCTGGGAAGTGTTGAAAGCGCAGATGAACTTTTATGGGCAGGTTGTGACAACCACACTAAGTTATCAGTGACCGCAAGATTGTTAAATATCAAGGCATATCATAATGTGTCTGCGGATTGCTTCAACTCTTTGTTGAAGTAATGCAGGAAAGAATGCCTCATGATAACATCACGCCAAGTGATTTTTACGATATGAGAAAGCTAGTGGATAACTTAGGTCTTTCGGTTGTAAGGATTGATGTATGTAGTAAGGGCTGCATGTTATATTGGAGAGATGATGAAAATGTAGAATCTTGCAAATTCTGTAGCCAAGCTAGGTACAAAAGTAATAGGAGGCAGGGTCGTAATCAGAATCGTAGACCATGCAAGTAAATGTTTTATCTGCCCTTAATCCCCAGATTGCAAAGGTTTTATGCGTCTCAAGCCACTGCTGAACACATGACTTGGCAAGCAAATCATGAAACAGAAGAGGGTCTAATGTGTCATCCTTCAGATGCAGAGGTATGGAAATATTTTGACAGAACATACCTTGAGTTTGCGATAAAGCCTCAAAATATTAGGTTAGGTCTCTGTACTGATGGATTTGCCCCATTTGAGAAATCAGAAAAAATTTATTCATGCTAGCCAATTATCTTAACGCCGTACAATCTTCCACTTGGTATGTATATGAAGACACCTTATATGTTTTTGACATTGATCGTGACTGGCCCGTAAAATCCGAAAACGTTAATAGATGTTTATATGCAATCATTAATTGAAGAGTTACAATGGATATGGATGAAGATGTCCTTATATATAATGTTTCTACCGATCAAACATTTGTAATGAAGGCCGTTATTTTTTGGACGATAAATAACTTTCTAGCTTACGGAATAGCTTACAAAATGTTATCTGGATGGAGTACAACTGAGATCTTAGGATGTCCGATATGTTTGGAAAGATCAAAGTTATTTAAATTAAAACATGAAAAGAAGCCCAACTATTTTGACTATCACAGGCAATTTTTACCAATAAATCATACATTCAAAAGGAATAAAAAAAAATCATCAAGAATAGGACTGAAAGAACACCTCCACCATTAAGGTTGACCGGCAATCAAATTTGGGAACGGGTGCAGGATTTTCCAACTGTTGTTCAGAACCCTCACGACACGACTATTGCGTACGGAATTACACATAAGTGAACTAAACGCAGTATATTTTGGGATCTACCATATTGGAAGGCCCATTTTATTCATCATAATCTTTGACGTCATGCACATAAAAAAGAATGTTTTCAACAATGTCATAAATACTGTGATGGATATTACCGAAAAAATAAAAGACAACTTGAACGCAAGAAAAGATATGAAAGATATTTGTGATCGGCCAACACTAGATATGGATGCAAGTAGCAAGAGACCAAAACCAAAAGCAGTTTATACATTGGATAAGGAGTAGAGACGAGTTGTTTGTCAATGGTTGAAATCTGTGCTGTTTCCTAATGGATATGCTTCGAACCTTGGGAGATGTGTTGATTTGAATGAATGCAAATTGACAGGTTTGAAGAGTCATAATTGTCACATATTTATGGAAAGATTAATTCCAATAGCTTTCAAAGAAGTTCTATCGAACTTTGTATGGGGCGCCATTACAGAGTTAAGTAATTTCCTGCATGATATTTGCTCGACAGTGTTAAAAGTATCACACATGGAGAAACTAGAGAGAGATATTCCAATTATTCTTTGCAACTTAGAAAGAATATTTCCTCCAATTTTTTTTTAATTCGATGGAACATCTCTTAAGAGGTAATTTTTTTATAAGGCCAAAGTTGTAGTTCCTGTCCAATTTCGATGAATGTATCCATTTAAGAGGTAATTTTTTTAAAAAATAAAGTTCAAATTACTTATTATATATTATGTTCCGATAAACTTCTTTCTATTACAACTAGATTCTTATATCATTTGAAGAAAAAAATAAAGAATAAGGCATGTGTTAAAGCTTTAATTTATAATATATATATTGTGGAAGAAGTGACAACAATTGCATCATACTATTTTGAGCCATATGTGCAGTGCAAGAGGCGGAGAGCATGCAGAAATGATGAGGGTCCTATTGATCCCAATTGCAAATCATTCTCTATTTTCAATTATTTGGGTTGACCAAGCAGCACATGTAAGTTTCATTACTTAATAGGCGAAGAATGGCATGCAGCTCATACATATATTTTACTGAACTGCCCAGAAGTCGAGCCATGCTTCAAGTAAGTGTACATTTGCAAATATTTGTATTGTGTGTCAAATAGTTGCTAATAAATAAATGGTATTTATGACTAGGATTTTCCAAACTTCAATGTATGGACTACCACCAAATGAATTTGACCGTTTGTGCGATGAACAATTTGCAGTATGGTTCAAAACATATATAAGTTACCTATGGACCAAAACCAAGTTATTAATATTTTATACATCATTTATTAAAATATATATTATTGACTTTGCGTGTATAACCTTAGGTTCACAGTAATCATGATGAACTTGGAAAGTAGGGATTTCTATATCATCTGTCATGGGGTCTACAGTTAAGAGTATGAAGTTGGCTAGCATATTTTATAAATGAATATAATTTTCACACTCAAGAATATGGAATGGAAAAAGCCACAATGAATAGTGGTGTGTCTATTCGGTCATCTAATGGTGGCAGTTCAAAAGATGATTTTTATGGCTTGTTGGATGAAATCATTGAGATAGAGTACCCTAGACCATTAATGATGCGGGTTGTGTTATTTAAGTACAAGTGGTTCGACCCCGTCAAAGGAATGAAGGTGTATACGAAGTTTAATTTGGTTGAAATAAATCACAAGAAAAAATATATGAAATATGAATCATTTGTCTTGGCACAACAAGCAATTCAAGTATGTTATGCATCATATCCTAGTATGAAACGTGACAAAACTGATTGGTGGGCTGTATGTAAAATCAACACACGGAGAAAAATCGAGGAATACTGGAAAGATAGAGCCTATCAACAAGAAGAAGTTTGTAACACTGTTAAAACTAAGGAATATAACATTCCAACTTTACGAGATCCATGTGAAGCAATGATAGATGTGGATCCAATTGAAATTTGCGAATTAAATGTAGAAGATGGTACATAATCTGATTTTGAGACAGATGATGAAGATGATGCTCATGAAGAAGATGAAGATGAAGATCAAGATCAAGATCAAGATCAAGACGAGGACGAAGATACAGATCAAGAAGAAGACGAAGATGAAGATTAAAATTTTTGTGACAAAACACTAATGATGTGTAATTATTATTGCGACATGTGTTATTTTGGTTGTCATAATTATTATTATTATTGTTATTATTATTATCATTATTGTTGTTGTCGATTATTCTTATTAATGTAATTGATCGTCGGAAAATTTGTCGCTAAATGACAACAAGTCAAATATTATTTGTGTGATGACAATTGCGATATTCTATTTTCCATTGGATTTGGATCGTCGCTAATTTCGTCGCTCATTTTATGACAAAAACTTATTTGTGGCTACTGTTCATTGAAGAATTAGCGATGGAAGTGAAATTTGCGGCAATTTTTCGAATCTGTCGTAAATTTGCAATGGATTCGAAAATGCCATTTATTTTTGGAATCCGTCATAAAATCCGTCGCAAATTCCGTCGCAAAAAAAAATAATTTGTGATGAATTTTGCAATGGAATCGAAAATGCCCTTTATTTTTGGAATCCGTCGCAAATTTGCGATAGAATTATTTTTCCGTCGCAAATTTGCTACTGAATTCAAACTTTAAACCGCCGAAAGAAACTATGCATATGGTGGTGAAAGAAATTAGCCTTAGAATGTCTTAGAATATCAAAACATTAATTTTTTTGAGGTGAAAAAAAAGAAAAAAATAAAATTTTCAAAACTTCACAGAATGACTTAGAATTTCTGTGGCCACCCACTTTAAGTGAAATTTAAATTTTTTTAGGTGCCGAAAAATAAAATATAAACATAAAAAAATCAAAAATTTTAAAACTTCACAAAATGACCTAGAATGCCTTTAGCCACACGATTTGAGTGAAATTTAATTTTTTTTTAGATGCCCAAATGGTATTTTTGATTTTTTTGATTTTTAAATTTTTAACGGCACCTAAAGAAAATGAAATTACACTCAAAGTTAATGGCCACATGTATTCTAAGCCATTTTGTGAAGTTTTGAAATTTTTGATTTTCTGTTTTTTTTCTTTTTTTCGGCACCTAAAAAAATAAAATTTCATTCAAAGTTAATGGCCACAGGTATTCTAAGCTATTCTATGAAATTTTGAAATTTTTTATTTTTGCTTTTTTAATTTTTTTAGGCACCTAAAAAAGTTAAATGTCGCTCAAATTTGGTGGCCACAAGTATTTTAAGACATTCTATAAAATTTTTACATTTTAGATTTTTTGATTATTTTTTATTTTTTTGGCATCTAAAAAAAATTAAATTTCGCTCAAAGTGGGTGGCCAAGGTATTCTAAAGCATTTTGTGAAATTTTGAAATTTTTCATTTTTCTATTTTTTTATTTTTTTCGGCACTTAAAAAAATTTAAATTTTGCTCAAAGTGGGTAGCCACAGATTCAAAACTTATTCTGTGAAATTTTGAAACTTTTTATTTTTTGCTTTTTTTTCCCACCTCAAAGATTGTGACTTCCAGATGAACATGTGTTTTGAAGAAAGAGTTCTCTCAGAAATTATTCTCATTTTTGGTCTAGAAATAGAAAACTTATTTTTTTTTTTGTTCTGATTTCTGGTTCAGAATCAATTTTGGAACAAAAAGTTATTCCAGAAATAGAAAAATGGAATTGCGTTACCAAATGGGTTTATGGTCCAAAGCTATTTCTGGGAACGGAAAACCAGTTTTGGACAGAACCAGAATGGTTATCATGCACTACCTAATTAGAGTAATTTGCGACGGATAATAATTCCATCGCAAATTTGTGACGGAAAAAATAATTCCATCGCAAATTTGCAATGGAAGAAAATTCCGTCGCAAATTTACGATGGAAAAACTAATTCCATCGAAAATTTGCGACGGATTTGAAAATACCCTTTATTTTTCTAATCCGTCGCAAATTTGCAACAGAAAAATAAATCTGTCGCAAGTTTGCGACGGATTAGAAAATGTCCTTTATTTTTTCAATTTATCGTAAATTTGCGACCGATTTATTTTTCCGTTGCAAATTTGTGACAGATTTACTTTTCGGTCACAAAATCCGTCGCAAGTTTTATTGCGCACATTCGAAATCTTTTCGTCGCTCTCTCTCTCTCCCCCCTGTGCGCGCATGTGCCCCCCGGTCACGTCCGCTCAGGCCTGCAGGCCTTTTTTCTCTCTCTCTTCTTTTTCTTTTCCTTTTTCTCTTCTTCTTCTTCTTTTCCTTTTTCACTTCTTCTTCTTCTTCTTCTTCTTTTTCTCCCTGTCACGTACGCTGCGGATATCTCGTACTACCCAGCCACAGCAGGCCAGTTGACCCGCCGCCGCACGCCATCTTCTTGCCGACCCAACTGAGCCGCGTGACCGCCCATCGTCGATCCCGCCCGAGCTGCCGACCGCAGCACGTTGCCTTCTCGCCGACCCAACCGAGCCGCCCGACTGCACGCCGCCTTCTTCGCTTGGACCACACTGCCAGCTCGCCATCGCCATCGTCGCATGTCGCCTAGTAGCTCGCAGCCGTAGTGTTGCGGCTACACCCGTATGCTCACCAAGCTCACCGCCGCCAAGCTCGCCAGTGCGCCTTGCCCGAGCTCGTGGCCGTCGCCGTTGCCACCTAGCAGCCGCCCAACACTGCGCCGTCGCTGCCCAGCAGCTGCCCGACGCCATCCCCATTGTTGCCCAGCAGCCGCCCGATGCCATCGCCGCCTTGCAACTACTTTAGCTCGTAGCCGTCACTGTCGCCGCCCAGTAGTCGCCCTACGCCGTCGCCACCCAGCCTCACCGGAGCTTGTAGCCGAGCTCGTGGCCGCCCAGTCACCGCCCTACGCCGTCGCCGCCCAGCCACCGCTCGATGCCATCGCCACCTAGCCTCACTGGAGCTCGTAGTCGAGCCCGTCGTCGCCACCTGATGCCGTCGCCACGCAGTCGCCGCTCAACGCCGTCACCGCCCAGCCTCACCGGAGCTCGAAGCCGATGCCGTCGTCTCCCAACTACCACCCGACGCCGTCGCCGCCCTACACCGTCGTTATCCAACCTCGCTCGAGCTTGTAGCTGTTGCCATCGCCACCTAGCCGCTGCTCGATGCCGTCGCCATCCAGCTACAATGTCGTTCGCCTGGCCGTGGCCGAACGCCGTGTCGAGCGCCTGGCCAACTAATTGCCATTTACGGCCGCGCCCTCGCCGTTAATGGCCACTGGCCGACCGGCCATTTTGCCCTATTGTTTGATTTTTCTTGGCTTTGAACCAAGTAAGCGATTCCCTAAATCCTATCTAGTATAATGGGTGTTAATCGGACTTGTTTAGGGATTGTTTAGTGTCGAATTGGTTGACTAAGTTAGGGGCCGATTTTAGGTTTGCATGTGGCTTTGATCGATTATGTGGTCGATTAATTTGTCGATTATGTGGTCAATTAAGCATTCAATGACGATCGTGTGGTTGATTAGGGTGTACATGGAATGCATTCCAAAACAAAATGACGATCGTGTGGTTGATTAAGCATTTTTTCAGAAAATGCATAAAAAATGAAAAATTCATAAAAATTTATAAAAATTTCCATAAAATAAAAAAATCATATTTTGGGAAAATATTAAATTTGGTGAATTTTTTATAATAAAAACAAAACAAAAATTTCAAAATTTTACAAAATGGCTTAAAATACCTGTGGCCACCCACTTTGAGTGAAAATTAAATTTTTTTATATGCCCAAAGAAAAGAAAAATAACTAAAAAAGAAAAATTTCCATAACTTTACAAAATGGCTTAAAATAGCTGTTGTCACCAACTTCTAGTGAAATTTAAATTTTTTTAGGTGTCCAAAAAAATTATAATAAAATAAAAAATTTCAAAACTTCACAAAATGGCTTAAAATACCTGTGGCCACCCACTTTAAGTCAACTTTAAATTTTTTTAGGTGCCCAAAAAAATAAAAATAATAAAAAATTTCAAAACTTCACTGAATGGCTTATAATAACTATGGCCACTTGCTTTGAGTGAAATTTAAATTTTTTTAGGTCCAAAAAAAGTTATAAAATAATAATAAAATAAAAATTTCCAAAACTTCACAAAATTGCTTAGAATACCTGTGGCCACCCACTTTGAGTGAAATTTAAAGGATTTTAGGTGCCTAAAAAAATTAAAATTTTAAAAATTTCAAAACTTCACAAAATGGCTTAGAATACCTGTGGCCACCCACTTTTAGGCAGAAATTTTATTTTTTTAGGTGCCCAAAAAGATTTAAAAAATCTAAAATTTCAAAACTTCACAGAATGGCTTAAAATATCGTTGGCCGCCCACTTTGAGCAATATTTAAATTTTTTTAAGTGAAAAAAAATCAACAAATCAAAACAGAGTTTCGTTCTAGAAATCAATTTCTGGAGCAGAATTAGTCATGTTTTACCAAAGAGATTTCTCTTTCAGAAATCAATTTCTGGCAAAAATAATTAAAAAATCAATTTCTGACAATAATTTGATTTCTGGAGCATAATGGTTACCGTTCGCACCCTTAGTTGTTTAATGCCAATCGTATGGTTAGTTAGTTTAATCGTGTGGTTGATTTGCTTAATTGTGGCTGATTGATTAACTATGGCCCGATCGTGTGGGTTGATTGATGATTGTGTGGCCAAGAACGAAGATCATGTGGCTGAAATTGATATTTCATGATTGATCTTGTACTTGATGAATGATCGTGTGGTTTGAAAGTGGATCGTGTAGTTAATTATGGCTATTGTTGGCTTAGCATGGCATATCGTGATTATATATTGATGTTTGATATCAAAATGAGTGTGATTCATAGTATATTTGTTTGTAGAAAATTGCACGTCATAAATACTCGGCATTGGCTAATTAAGAGGTACATTTTCTGCTTCTGAAACAAAATGGTAAGCTTAGTCATGTACGTCATTATGTGTCCGTAATACTTATTCATATTTTTTTACATATTTGTCTAGCCTTACTACTTGTCAGTATAAACGTGGAGGTCACATGCATAAAAGACCAGCCCCTTCCTCGTCCTCATCCTCGTCCCTTTCCTCTTTCCCTACCCTTGCATCTAATTCTCAACCACTATATGCTGATGGACAATATGGACATGTTGGCCCTTCCTCCAATACTCAAGAACATGTTAGGGGACTTGGACACATGCAAATTGAATCTCCTTCAGTTCCATCTCCTTTAGATCTATCTCCTTCCGTTCTACCTTATTATTCAGCGCAACAATCGAATAATGACGGAAACACAGGTGAAGAATGTAACTGATTCATGATATGCCCATTTGGAGATTCGTAAGTACTTTATTTTTTTTAGTATATGTAATATTTATGGTTTTAGATATAGATGTCAACTGAATTATCGATGTTGCATAATATCTGTATGTTTGCAGTTTCACGAATGCTCCATTTGTTGTGAGGAAATTGAACAAAATAGTCAAAAACTATTGGATGGGTAGTATATTAATTACAGCAGTGCTCCACAAGAAGTGAAAGATTTGTGGTGGAATGAGTTCAAGGTAAGTTTTAGATATTCTATTTTCTCACCAACTAAGTTCGGTGTAGTATATTGATGGTCAATAATGATGTAAAGGGACCAGAACAACTCTTTAGTTTTCAGTACTAAAGGGACCAGATATTTTCCCCGAGATGACCTTTACAAAATCTATTGCCGGATTGTTTGATGCATGGTAATGGATATGTGACCATCATAATAACTTTAAGTTGTTTTTGTATTGATTTCAGTGAAAGTTCAGGTGGGATGAAGAGGAAGAGAATGAAGTGAGAAGAATTTTTAAGAAGAAAGTCGATGATCACATATGAAATGTGATGAATAGAGCGTAGATCAAGCAAGTGAAGCCGGCTTTCATTACAGCTGACAATTGGATGGAAATTAACAGAATTTGGGAAACTGAAAAGAGTTAGCAAATTAGTGAGCAGAATAAAAAGAATCGATCTTCTAGTTTTAATGAAGGGTTTGCCACATATGCTGGGGGCTCTATCAACATTGGAGAGCATTGCAAACGAATGGTAAGTCTGTTAAATAAGTTATAAGTTAGTTTAATTCAATTACTCATGTTTACATTTTGTAGGCACATGAATTGGGGACGGAACCGACATTTACAGCTACATTTGAATGCACGTTTCAAAAAAAAGATAAGACATGGACTGGTGATCAAGCAAAAGCTATTAAGGTTGTAAGGTTATGCTTTGGACTTTATGGAAACTAGAATAAAAACCGTGAATGCTTTTAATATTTATGGTAGATATATATGAAGTTTTTTTTATTTTCATCTATATTGTTAATGTAGGAAAAATATAATGAACTTTTAATGAGCAATGCTAGTGGTGGTGATCGTGTTGCTGCGTCTGAGTCATCAATTGACAGTATGGCATTATGGGTAGAGGCAACGGGTGGGATAAAAAAAGGAAAAATATTTGGGATGGGATCCTTGTCAAGGGTATACATGATGAATCATGCTGCAACTCCATCATCCAATGCCGCTGTTCGAAGGAGGACACAACATGACGAGCAATTGACCCAAGACTTGAACCAACTGAAAAATATACTTGTAGAGAAAGACGAAGAAATAAATGACTTGAAACAATAAATGCAAATCGTTATGCGACATCTCAACCTCAATCGCGATGAGGTTCCTCCTGTATCTCCCGCCAATCCAATAGGTGATGGGCACAATGATGCTGAGATTGCTGATGATGATGATGATTTTCTCGGTCCTTTCTAGTTAAAATTCTCAAAATCGGGGTAAACTTGCTTCACAATCTTTTGTGCCATAAGTGTAGTTTGCCCAATATGTTCTTGCCCTACAATTACTTTCTGTGCATAATTCTCTTACAACTAGGTTCTTTGCTTGCGAAAAATTGAAAATTTAGAGATCCCAGAATGACATGCTTGTTACAAAAAATCATGATATTTGAACATTGTAGAAATATATGCCTTAATTGACATTTGAGTCCTCTCTTCCTGGGAATTGGTGTTGGTAATTCACCTCTCTAAGTCATTAAACTGTTGAATGCTGTTTGAAGAAGGATCTAATTTTTTGTAAGTGATAGAAATACGATTTACAAGGGTGAAAAAATTACAGTGGATGTCAAAGTTGACTCATATTCATATGAAAGAATATTGATGTTCGTCTCGAAACGTTTTTTTGTTAACCCTCTTACTTATTTTTTTATACCTAGTTCCACATCCATACATAAACGCTTCTTTTATATTCTGGACTGATTGAATATATTTATTTATGTATCCATATTTCATCAGGTGTCGACAAAAGTAACTACTTTCGGTGTCCTGCTGAGTACCAAAGCTGCCCAATCTTGTGTCTGGTTTGTCGATTTTTCGTTTTTGAAGCTGAATCTATGGTTGTCCTGCCTCCTTTGAATGTTTTGAATGTATTGTAAGATTAGATATCAAATAGCATCATGTTGTACTTTGCAACTTTGCATATATAATTATTTTTTGTGAACTAGGATCTTTCCTTCAGTTATATTTTTCAATTATATGGCATTGTGTTTGGTTTGTTCGTTTTCTTTTTCTGAAGCAGAATCCATGGTTGTCTCGTGTCCTTTGATTGTTTTCAATGTATTACATGATGTTCATTAATGAGTAGCTATTGCTGTGGACAAGATTTGATGGCCCAAATGGTGTATAATTTGCAATGAATTTTGCAACGAATATTTAGCGATGAATTTTGCGACCAATACAGTTCATGGCTAATTTGCGACAAATAAGTAGTGATGAATTTTTCAACGATTAAAGTTCGTAGCTAATTTGCGATGAATTTTGCGACATTTAAATTTTACAATGAATTTTGCGACAAATAAAGTTCATGGCTAATTTGCGACGAATTCGTTCCAACGAATTTTGCGACGGATAAAGTTTCGTGGCTAATTTGCGACGAATTTTGCGACAAATAAAGTTTGCGTCTAATTTGCGACGAATAAAGTTTGTGGCTAATTTGTGGTGACTTATTTGTGACGGATAAAGTTCGTGGCTAATTTGCGACGAATTTTGCAACAAAATTTCCGACGAATAAAGTTCGTAGCTAATTTGCAACGAATTTTGTGACAAATAAAGTTCGTGGCTAATGTGCGACGAATTTTGCGATGGATAATGTTCGTGGCTAATTTGCAATGAATTATTTGCGACGAATTTTTTTCCGTCGCAATTTAGCGATGGAAATTGAAATTTTCCGTCGCAATTTAGCGATGGAAATTGAAATTTTCCGTCGCAAAAATTTGCGACGCCATATTAGCGACAGAATTTTTTCCGTCACTAATTTCGTCGCAGATTCAATTTGCGACAGATTTTGCCAAATTTTTCGTCGCAAAAATCGTCGCTAATCCCTTGTTTTTTTGTAGTGAATTTAGCACATTTTGAGTTTAATTAATAAAAGGCCTTGAACTTAAAGCTAATAGAGCCAAATTAATGAGGCTTGAAATCAAGCCCTTTACTGATTAAATCTAAGGTTTTTGCTATAAATATGTCATGATCCTCACAAGTCAAAGAGGAGGCCACACAATTTCATACACGGCCATAGAGAGGGAGCGGAAAAAGCATCAGAGAAGAAGACGAAGAAAGGACAAAAGAGAAGGAGATCTCTCTGTTGCTTCTCGTGAATACTATACACTCAAGGGAAAGAACACAATGGGGAGGAAGACGTGAACATTGAGAAGACGTCCGCAAGGATATACGGAGACATAGACGCTCACCATACCCTAGAGAGAACACGGTTGCTTTGGTCGTCGCTGTGTCCGTGCCATCACCGCCTTGTTCTCTCACAGAACACAATCGAGTTTTGTCTTGATCTTTTTGTTGCAGGTTTTCTTAAGGTTCAGCATGTTAGAAATTAAAACAAATTCATTGGAAGTTGCCGATTCATTAATCGAGTTACCAAAGGTCGTTCGAATTCCAAGACTGATGTTCAAGAAGAGTCTTTATTATAGTGTTGTCTTCAATGAGTCTGTTCGTATTTCTATGTCTTGCCTATTCGTGTTTTTAGGTCTAGTTAATGTTGTGTAAATTCTTAGGAACCTATCTCCTTGAAATAGTAGATACATTTATGAGTCATTTAAGAGTAAGTCTAAGAGTCATGTATCTAGTCTATAAATCAACGTGACTTGTAATTGTTTCTAGTATGGTGAAATTAAGAAAGTAGAGAAGTCTATTCATCTCCTTCTCCTCCCTGAGATTGTGAGTTTTTCAC
This sequence comes from Syzygium syzygioides, assembly GCA_031216285.1. NCBI lineage: Eukaryota > Viridiplantae > Streptophyta > Magnoliopsida > Myrtales > Myrtaceae > Syzygium > Syzygium syzygioides. The sequence continues at coordinate 18,103,558 of CM062245.1, read as the reverse complement.
CCTCAATTATAACAAATTGGTATCGAAGCTTACGTTTTATGATCATGGCCTCGCCAACAATCAGCTTCCTCTTCAATATCCTCATCTTACCAAATAAAATTATGGTAATTGGGCTGCTAGAATGAAAGCTCTTCTCGGCACTTAGAGTATGTGGGAAATTGTCAACACCGGCTATGATGAGCTAGAGTACGATGCCACATTGAATCAAAACCAGAGGAATGCCTTAGAGAAAGTTCAAGCAAAAGATCAATATGCCTTGTCAATTATCTATCAGGCTTTGGATGATTCGATGTTCGAGAAGATGTCAAATGCTACTACTTCTAAGGAAACATGGGAAATTCTTCACACACACACAAAGGAGTGCAAAAAGTTCAGAATATTCACCTTCAAACTTTGAGAGGTGAATTCAAGGCAATCCGTATGAAAGAATCTGAATTGATTGCCGATTATTTCACAAGAGTGTTGGCAATTGTCAACCAAATGAAAAGAAATGGAGAAGATGTTCAAGCTGTTCGTGTTGTCAAGAAGATTCTTCGATCCTTAGACAAAAAGTACGACCATATTGGCATTGCAATCAAAGAGTCGAAAGACCTTGATGCCATGACGATCAGTTAGCTCATGGGTTCATTGCAAGCCCATGAAGAAAGATTCAGAAGAAACAAGAATGAGTCGGTGGAGGAAGTACTCCAAACTTGGTTGACCATCCGAGATGAGGAGTAAAGTAGAAATCCCTTGCAAACTCGAGGGGCTAATCAAGATCGTAATTGAGGTCAAGGCCGAGGTCGCTTTCAAGGAAGAGGTCGTGGACGAAGCAGATGAGATATTGCTCAAAATGACAATAAGTACCAAAATCAAAGAGGTGCTCGTGGTAGAGGATAGAACTCGAGAGGGCAATGGTATGATAAATCTAAAATTCAATGTTATCATTGCAATAAACTTGGCCATTATGCTTCTAATTGTTGGAACAAAGAGAGTAGCAGAGCAGAAGAAAAGGCAAACTTGGTGAATGATGCCGAGCAAGTTCTTTTATTGACATTCAAAGAAGATGAAGGAAGACAAAATGATACGTGATACTTGGATACCAATGCAAGCAACCACATGTGCGGGCGAAAGGAGATGTTTGCCGAGTTAGATGAGACAATAAAAGGAAAAGTCTTGTTTGGTGATAATTCTAAAATTCATGTCGAAGGAAAAGGTGCAATTCTTATTCACTTGAAGAATGGTGCACATTAGTTTATTACTAATATTTATTATGTACCAAAACTCTCAAGCGATATCTTGAGTTTGGGACAGCTTCTAGAGAAAGGTTATGCTGTCCACATGAAGGACTTAGCCTTGTGCTAAGAGACCAAAATAATAAACTAATTACACATGTGAAGATGTCGAAGAACAGGATGTTTACTGTCAATATAAAGAATGACATGTCTTGATGCTTAAAGGCATGCGTGGATGATCCTTCATAGTTATGGCATTTGAGGTTCGATCATCTCAATTTTGGTGGACTTAATTTACTTTCTCGCAAGAAAATGGTTTATGGCTTACCACATATTGATCATCCCGATCAATTATGTGAAGGGTGTGTCATCGGCAAGCATTCAAGAACTAGCTTTTCAAAGGAATAAACTTAATGAGTAAAGAAGCCACTAGAGTTGATTCACTCTGATGTGTGCGGCCCAATCACTCCTCAAACATATGGTAATCATAGATATTTTTTTATTTTTATTGATGATTTTACTCAAAAAACTTGGGTGTATTTTTTGAAAGAAAAGACAAAAGTGTTTGATACTTTCAAACAATTCAAGAAATTGACTAAAAATGAGAGTGGTTATTTCATCAAAGCTGTGAGAACTGATCGTGGAGGAGAATTCAATTTAGCAATATTCAACAAATTCTATGAGGATCATGGTATTCGACGTTTCTTGATGGCTTCATATTCTCCTCAATAAAATGGCATGGCTAAACAAAAAAACATAACCATTCTTGATATGGTTCGCAGCAGGTTAAAAAGCAAGAATTTGCCCAAGGAACTTTAGGTTGAAGCTATTACGTGTGCAGTTTATTTTCAAAATAGATGTCCCACCTATGGACTTGAAAGCATAACTCCACAAGGGGCACAGAGTGGGAGAACAACGAGTATTTCGCACTTGAAAATTTTCAGGAGCATTGCCTATGCTCATATCCCGAACCCGAAAAGATCAAAGTTGGAAGACGAGCAAAAAGCTCATTTTCATCGGGTATGATTCCTCATTCAAAGCTTATCGATTATGATTCCTCATCCAAAGCTTCGAAAGTGTATATAAGAAGAGATGTTAAGTTTGATGAAGAAGGCACATGGGAAGAAATTCCAAAAATTGAAGCAAATGCTCATGGTGATTCAAGCCAAATGGAGTTGAAGGATCTCTCTTCACCTTCTTCTCCAATATCTTCTTCAAGTTCATCACCACCAACTTCTTCAAATGGTGTCGATGAACCGTTAGTGCCAAGATTGAGGAGATTATCTAAAATTTTTGAAGCTACCGATGAGTTTCACCTTATATGCCTTCTTGCAAATTGTGAACCTCTTGTCTATGATGATGCTACCAAAGAAGAAAATTGGAGAAAAACCATGAATGAAGAAATTGAAGCCATTAAGAAGAATCAGGCATGGGAGCTTTCTGATCTTCCAAAGGACAAGAAAGCAATCTGTGTCAAATGGGTATACAATGCTAAAAAGAACGAGAAAGGAGAAGTGACAAGGTACGAGACTAGATTAATCGCAAACTAGTATAAACAAAAAGCCGAAATCGATTATGATGAAGCTTTTGTTCCTGACATCTGCATGAAAACGATTAGATTAATCATTTTTATTGCAGCTCAAAATGGTTGGCAAATTTATCAAATAGATGTCAAATCGGCATTTTTAAATGGCATCCTTGATAAAGAGATTTATGTCGAGCAACCCGAGAGGTTTATTGTGAAAGGTCATGAAGATAAAGTGCTAGCGTGGAATTCCATAATCGATGCCTATTTCAAGGCAAATGGCTTCTCTCAATGTCCATAAGAACATGCATTTTATTTGAAGCAAGAAAAAGGTGATGTTCTATTGGCTTGTTTATATGTCGATGACCCTGTTTTTACAGGAAATAATTCGGCAATAATTAAAACTTTTAATGCATCAATGGTGAAAGGATTTGAGATGACTGATAATGGTCTCATGAATTATTTCCTTGGCATGGAAGTGAAGCAAAGTGCAGGTGGGATTTTATTTCCCAAAAAGGATATGCAAAAAATATCCTTGAAATATTCAACATGAAAAATTGTACACCGGTCGATACACTAATGGAGTGTGGAACCAATCTTTCAAAGTTTGATGAAGGTATCGATGTTGATCCAACGTACTATAGAAGCTTGATTGGAAGCTTGAGATATGTACGAGACCAAATATCATGTATAGTGTTGAAATTGTGAGTCAATTCATAGAGAAACCGAAGTCATCTCATCTTATAGTGGCAAAGACTTCATTGCATCAAAGGTACTATTACTCATGGGTTACACTACTATCAATCTACATACTTTTAGTGGAGACATTGATGATCGAAAAAGCACTATGAGCTTTGTTTTTTTCTTGTGTGACACTGCTTTCACGTGGTCATCAAAGAAACAATCCAGTGTTACTCTTTTAACATGTGAAGCTATATATGTAGTTGCATCTTCATGTGTTTGTCATACAATATGGTTGAGAAAACTTCTCAAAGAAATTTATATGGAGTAGTTGAAATCGATAAAGATTTTTGTTGATAACATTTATGCTATTACTTTGGCAAAAAATCCAGTTTTTCATGAACAAAGCAAACATATTGATGTTTGATATCAGTATATTCGAGAACAAGTGAACGAGAAGGCAATTTAAGTGTCGCATGTGAAGATTGGAGATCAAGTAGCATATATTTTTACGAAACCTTTGAAGATCGATGTTTTTCGGAAGTTTGAGAGTTTGCTTGGAATGATTGATGGAAGAGAATTTGGTTTAAGGGGGAGTGTTAGAATTAAACCAAATTCATTGGAAGTTGTCGATTCATTAGCCAAGTTACCAAAGGCCGTTCGAATTCCAAGACTGGTCTTCAAGAAGAGTCTTTATTATAGTATTGTTTTCAAAGAGTCTGTTTGTATTTCTATGTCTTCACTGCTCGTGTTTTTAGGTCTGGTTAATGTTGTGTAAACTCCTAGGAACCTATCTCCTTGGAATAGTAGATACATTTATGAGTCATTTAAGAGTAAGTCTAAGAGTCATGTATCTAGTCTATAAATCAGCGTGTCTTGTAATTGTTTCCGATAAGGTAAAATAAAGAAAGTAGAGAAGTCTATTCATCTCCTTCTCCTCCCTAAGATTGTGAGTTTTTAACACGGTAGCTACACCATTATTAGCAAGTCTCAGCCTTGTGAAGCGGCAGTACCTGCCCCAACCAGATTCCAACAAGCTTTCAACGACCACGATCTCCCTGTCCAGTTCGCGTAGAGGATCATCAACCCAGCCGCTCGTGCCCAAGCTCTTGTACCAGCATTGCCATTGCCCATATGTGTTTTCTTGATGCTGGTCACATAAAGCTCGTTCGAGATCCCACCGCGACAACCATCGTGCAAATCCTTTGCCGTGGGTCCTCTGCATGAGCTCTCCAGTCGGCCGTGAGTCCTATGACCCCCTTTCTCGTTGGCCGCTGCCTCTGCAAGCAACGCCACGAGCTGTAGTCCAAGAAGTCCACGCCGTAAGATGCCCCCTTTATGGCCAAGCACTACCGTCGTGCATTGCCATCTGCAACGAGAATCACCGTGAGCCACCGTTTGTCGATCCCGTGATTTGCAATCCCGATCCATTCTCAAGTTCGAATTTGAAAAATATCCGAAAATTAGGTAAGATCTCATCTAATATTGATTCGTATATTCTATTGCCTAATTTGATTGGTTTTGTTATCTGTTATAGAATTTTTGCTATCTTTGAGTAATTATGCATATCTGCAAGATTTTAAAAATCACCCAAGTTAGGAAAAGACAACGTGCTTGGATAGCGGTTCGATTTCTAACCACGGGATACGATACCCGACGGCACAGAAAGTCTTTTATCCTATTCATAATCGCTAGGATATGATCGTTGATTTATTTTGTTTCCAAATTTAAACGAAAAACTTTCCATCAATATCCATAACTACTTGGATATGATTGCTAGTTTATTCCGTTTTCAAATCTAAACATATAACACAAATTTTGTGGATTGTGTGGATGTGTTGATGGGTGTTCATCTTTTAATTGATTTGTTTCCCCATAAAAGAAAATACAAAAAATATATCATGGTAGATTAGGTTACATTTTGTTAGATAGCCTTGCATGTTTAGATAGATTTTTTTAGATAATCTTAGATTAAAATCATGCTAAATAGAGTTTTCCTGTTAAGTTAGGATATTTTAGATAGAATGCAAATTTAGTAGATTTTAGGACATTAGAATTATATTCCGATTTAAATTAGGATTTAACGTAGATTATTTCCTAGTTTAAGTTAGACATTATTATAATCTAGATAGTTCACTAAGGATAATTTTTTATTTCGAATTTAATAAAAAATACCAAAAAAACATAATCTTGGAATAAATTAGGTTTCTTACATGATAGATTGCATATTAGGGAATTTAATTAATTCTGAATTTCGTGAAAAATACCAAAAAGAAACATGTGCTTTTCATGCTAAAATAGTTGCATATTAATTTTGGCCCGTCATTAGAAACTCCATGTTTAGGTCATTTAATAAAGGTTGCATGTAATGTTAGGATAGGCGCATTTTTGTACGTCATTGCATATAGGTAATTAGAAAGTGAAACTCTAAAAAATAATGAGTAGAATTGCGTGTTGATTAGAAATTATATTTGGAATGTCAATGTGATTTTCTAGCTAACATTGCATATGCTTACGTTGCTTCGAGGTAAGTAATTCTTCCCTTTCCTTGCAATTTATTTATTGCTTTGATTATTGAGAGTTAAACGATCACCTCACGTGTTAGGCGATAATAAAATTGATTCAAGTTGCCTGTATGAATATTTTTTATGAAAAGAAAAGGTACCGAAAGGGTGTTAGAATAATCTAGCGTAATCAAGTCCGCGAATTCATAATCTCCGGTTCATAGGAGTAAAATAATTTCCTGATATTTTACTTAAGTTTCTAATTGACCCACTATAAACTGATTAGTAGCGACTCCTAATTGAAATAATTTGCATGTTAAGAACTTGAACCAAAAGTTATAAATAGGTAAGGGCTTGGGAGAGCCCGAGTTAAGTCTAGGCTTAATAATCCATTTGCCGAACTCCTAGGTAGTGTACCCCAAGCTAAGGTTGTGACTTTGTCGATGGCACTTAAGTGAATGATTTTTCAAATTTGTGGCACTTAGGAGATCGATTTTTCAAATTTGTGACACTTAAATGAGCGAAAAAAATTACAAAAATCATCTACGTTAGTGTCGCTGGTGCCATGTAGGACGATCGAGCCCACATCAAATTTTTCGGCTAGGTAAATTGCCGATGGCACTTAAATGATTAATTTTTCAAATTTGTGGCACTTAAGTGAGCGCCGTATGAAAGTTATGGTATTCCTGCTATTCTTATACCCTTCAAACAATGTTGCATAGATGTTTTCTCTATTCTGGAAAGGTGTCAATGTCTCATAAAAAAAAGTGAAGTAACTTAGCATTCATTGCACTCCGCAAATTATGCAATAGAAATTCTGAATAATTAAGACTAATATACAAAAATGATCTGCAAAGTCCAAAATGATCCTCTGCAGTTGAGATGACTACACCATTTGCAAGTAACTAGAAAAAGAACACAACACCCTCAGCATTTGGCATTTATTGCTCTATTGCTTGTTGCTCTACCTCTCTTTGCCTCTACCATCAAGAGGGAGCCGAGCCAAGTCTAAACCCATTAACATATCCAGTTGGACTCACATTCACTTAAAAATTTAAATCAATGACTTATGGACTAACTTGAATATATTAACTGCTCAACATCACATCAATTATCCGATATGAGACTTTTCTTACACAATTCACATGTGCATCTCAATAATCTCCCTCTCACATATGAATTTAGCAATCTGTCTGCTTCCTCTTAATTGTGATGTCCTTTTGTATCATCATATCTCAACTAGAATATATACTCTGTTGCGACACAATTCACACTTGTATCTCAACAATTTCCTTCTCGCATGTAAGCTCAATGCTAGGTGTTCTCTTCCTTAATTCAAGTATTAATCCGCATCAACATGTCACAATTAGCATCGATACACATTAGGGTGGAGCACTAATCAACCATCGGCTCTCATAATATTTGTTGGGAGCATTTACAAGAAGTGCAAATACCTTTACCTAGGGAGATTGTTAAAAGAAACTACAAGTCCAAGCCCGTCAACATATCTAATTAGACCCACCTTCAATCAAAAGCTTAAGCTAATGAGTTATGAGCTAACTTGGATATATTAACTATTCCACACCACACCAATTATTTGATGTGGGACTTTTTTAATACAACTTACACATGTATTTCAACACAGCATCGGTAATAAACTCATCAATTGGGCTTTGCTCGTCCAACGACCCTAACTAAGAGTTTAAAGCTAGACACAAAAGTACATTTATTTCATTGATGAAGGCTGCCCAAGTTAAACATGAACCATGTCTCCAAATGGTACAAACAGAGACTCTTCCATCATTCATGAATTGCCATTGAAATCAACAAAGCGGAGGGAAACAAAAACAGCAAGATCTGTTACTTGTAGTTGCGACTTCCTCGACGTGGATCACCATCTTCATACCTTTTTCACAAAGGCTAGACAACGGACATGTGAAGTACATGGAGCCCGGCATGCTCAGCGCAATGGTTGTCTTGCTTCCGTGGTAGGATTTTAGCGCATTGCCTCTCCTACAGCTCTCGTAATCTTCTTTGTTCACCATGTCCACCTTGTGGCCTTCCTCGTATTCGAAAACTAAAACGACGATCATGGTCAGGTTTTTGTTTGCCATTAGTGCTTAGCATACTAGCATGATAATTAAAGACAAGAAAGGGTTGATTTAATATAAGGCTGACTGCGGAAGTCTTTCGGCATATATTCTTTGTTTCTTTTCAAATTCATCTTTGATGGATATTGGGTTTTATGGGTGGGCCACCCATGTTGGGCTAACCCAGCCCATGACCCATCATGAGGGTCCATCTCAGGTAACTGCTCTGGCAATTACTTACGCATCATATAAAGTGGAATAAAATCTTGTGAGATAATGAGAGTAGTCATCATCAATAGAGAAAAAGTATCACAGAAAAAAAATGACGTTCTAATGTTCTGAGGAAATAAGACGTTTTTGGCTCTTTGCTCTTCACCTCAACATACAATCCCAAAAACTCTCGAGCCTGTAGTTGACATCATCTAATATGTGGAAACAAGGTACGTTCCCATGAGTGATGTATCCATTCTATTAGCGTTTGTATTTTTTCTTGGGCATGTTTCTCATTCGTTCAAGTCTCGGTTTTAGGAACTGTTTCTTGACTATGCGAGATTAGGAACCCGTTTCCTTACATTGGTATTAGAGTTGTGGTTAATATAATATTAAATGAATTGCCGAAAAACGAGAACCAGCTCCGATGGCCACTCGAGTACGAAAATAACACCTGATCATACTATTCGGGATTGCTTCTAGGAGTTATGTCCATCAAAAATCAACTTTGATGATACGAGATGGTAGCTCTCATTGAGACGAGAAAAATGAGGGGTGGCACATGTCGAGGGCAGCCGCAAAGGGTAGCCTCGCTGTCAGTGCGTGCCACCCCTCTCCGCAGGTGTGGCTAACGATAGCCACGCAGGGTCATTTAGTTGGGTTGACTTGACTCAACCAGTTGATCAACCCATTGACCCAGTTGACAGACCTAACCCATTGACCCAATGGTCGATCCCGTTGACCTTGACCAATCCAAAAAAAAAAAGAGAGGCGGGAGCTCCGATTGAAGCATTATTGGTACCAGCATGTTCGTAATGGAATGCTCTACATTCTAGTATATTCATGTCACATGTTTTGTTGCAAAAGCCAAGCGATCGAACAATAAAATAGACAGAACAAGAAAATAAATTGGACACTAGATTTACGTAGTTCGATCATAGTGACATATGTCCATAGAGAGAGCAGCATGGAATTCCACTATAGATCAAGCGATATAACGGAAATTACAAACACATTCGAGTCACTCAAACACTCTAAGTATTTCTCAAACCTTAATTACACCCGATCAATCAAACGGCATTTAGACAATTCCTCATGAAATAATCTCTCAATCTCACAAAGGAATTATACACAAATCTTGCCACGGGATTTAATCGGCTTTAAACACTCGAAAATTTTCAAGGTGTATTTTACTAGCAAAAGCTCATCTTTGATGATCTTCACAAATAACATCTCCTACTTATTTATAGGCATGAATTAGATCCAAATTAGGAAACATCTTTTTAGGAAACCTTCACCCGCTAGAAAATCTTTTCCAATTAGGAAACCATCCAATTAGGAAACCTACTTTCCTTTTTGAGCTCAAAATCAAGACATAATTTTAATAATCTCCACCTTGACTCGTTGTTTGAGCCAAATCACAATCACTTTGTCAAAACATCGCTACTACTCTCCCACAACCCCCAATGGGCTCAACTACCACATATGTCTTTTAACTCCAAGCCTCACTTGAACTTCGCCATAACCGTGGACCTCATCAAAATACCAACTCCACATACATCTTTAATTGCTTCACAAGGATTTTCTGACACAACCTCTTCAACTACAAATAAAATAAAACCATTATTGCATCCATATCTATCATGAGATCGAACACGTACCTTGTCAATATTAGCAGTTATAGCTACCATTGGCTCTACAGGCTCCAACTCACTACAAACACCATTTGAATCGATTATTTTGCTAGTACCCGCTACCTCAGAAGTTTCTAATTGCAACTTTACCTCAAGCTGAACAACGTTTAGATCCGTATGAACACTTCTACTAACACTCCTAGCCAGAAGTACCGGAGATTTGTCAAATGTAACTTTTTTGCTGACAACGGGTGAATTTAATTCCAAGCACCACAACCGATAGCCCCGCTCACCTTGTGCATAACCTAGGAGCATGTACTTTCTTGCCCTTCAATCGAGCTTACCATCACAAACTCGAACATAACACAGGCAACCAAATATTCTAATAACAGAATAATTAGCAACGTTACCTGACCACATTTTTTCGGGAGTTCAACATCTAATCGCAGTCGATGGAGATCTATTTTTCACGTAGCTGCCATACTAAGTGCATCCGCCAAGAATTTCCTAGCCATACCAACACTAGAGAGTATTTTATGGGTCGTCTTTAGTAATGTTCTGCTCTTAAACTCTGCAACTTGTTGTGGTTCACTGGCACAAGTGTGGTGTCTTACTATGCCTTCCTTCATGTAGAATTTGTTTAACAGTTTCGGGCAAAACTCTATGCAAGTACAAGCGCCTGGGTGGGTTCAATAGGTGGAACGACAAGGGAGTGAATTCTTCATGCAAGAAATTGAAGCTCAACCAATATTAGAAACAAAAGCGTCCTTTCAAGAAGAACATTTTAAAGGTGAAGTGTTTCAACTGTGACAAAAATGGTCACTTCGCTCACGATTTTGATGAGCCAAATAAAGTAGAAACCCTTAGTACACTTGAGAGTATTACTTATGTATTAAGTACTGTTTTGGTAACTGAATCTCATACTTTATGGACTATAGACTCAGGGGCCACAAACCATGTAGCGAAGGATGGAGATACCTATGTAGAGTTCCGACGAGTTCCATAAGGAGCAAAGTGGATATATGTGGGGAACAATTCCAAAGTGGAAATCAAAGGGATTGACACCTGCCAATTGAATATACACGGTTATCACACCTTATCCCTACATGATATATTATGTGCTCCAAAAGTTCATTGGAATTTAGTATGTGTTGGTTTTAATTAAGATTGGTTTTAATTTGAACTTTCATAACAATTGTGTTGACTTGTCTTTGGGAACAAGTTATTGTGGTTCTCAATATTTTCTAGATGGTTTTATTGCATTGAATATCGACTGCAGTGATGTTAATGTTTGTTCTTCCTTATTTACATCTTTCAACTCTTGTGAGAATGACATGAATATATGACATGCTAGACTTGGTCACATTGGCCAACAACAAATGAATAGATTAGTTAAAGAGGGCTTATTGGGCAATATTAAAAAAGTTGATTTGCCTATTTGCAAGCATTGTTTAACGGGGAAAACAACACGGAAATCATTTGAAAAAGGAACAAGAGTTGAGTTTCCTTTACAATTAATTCATTCGGACATCTATGGTCAAATGAATGTAAGAGCAAGGCATGGAGCCGTATACTTCATCATATTTATAGATGATTATACTCAATTCGAACATGTCTATTTGATTTATCATAAATTTGAGGCATTAAGTTGTTTTAAGCAATTTATGAGCTTGGTAGAAAATAAATTGGACAAGAAAATAAAAGTATTAAAATCTGATTGAGGTTGAGAATATTTATTCAATGAGTTCAAAAATTTATGTGATGAAAAAGGAATAGAAAGACAATTTTATATTCCATATACTTATCAATAAAATGATGTTACGGATAGGATTAGGTCTATGATCTCACAAGCTAACTTTTGAATTCATGATTAGGTCTATGATCTCATAAGCTAACTTATCGATCACCTTTTGGGTAATGCTTTATTTACTGCTGCTTATATACTTAACCTGTTCTTCTAAATCAATTACTTCTACTCCATATGAATTATAGATAGGTAGAAAACCCGATTTAAGTTTTCTTAAACCTTGGGGTTGGGTTGCCTATATTCACGAGCCCTCTCACAATATGACAAATTGGGTCAAAAGATGCAAAAAGAGTACATTCATAAGACACTCAGAGCATTCAAAAGCATATGTGTTTATAAGTGAGCAAGAAAGTGAAAGTGTAACTAATTTGAATCGTTGCCTAATATAACCACACACTAGATGATGAAATATAGTCCATCCAACATCAGTTTTATTCTTGGGTTTCTCATCAGCAATCATGAGAAAATAATAATCCTTCACATACAAAAGGTCTTCCATTTTTCCTTTCCAAACACGATAATTCGAACCATTATGCTTGTATTCGTTTCCATCGTTTAACACAAGGCAAAAAACTCAAGCAAGAACCGATACTCTGATACCATTTTGATGGGAGAACAATGGCAATCCGAACAATATTGGATTAGTATAGCAGAAAAAAACAATCTCCCCTCTTGTGCAAGCCTAATAGGAAATAACTAAATCGAGGAATATAAATACCAAGCACCTATTGAAGAAACATCTCTAAATAATTTTGATGATACCCAAACTATCCTTTGTATAATAACTACAATGTGTAAGTGCAGACATATTCAAAGGACTAAGTGATAATCATAATGTTATTCATTGAAGAGAAGATCACAAGACTATCCTTAAAGGATCGTGTAAACAGTACCATCAATCGCAAAGATCAGTTGAATGATGATGTCTTGTTCAAGCTGAAGAGATCTAGTAATTGGTGATGTTTAAATAACGGTTCATTTAATATAACCGTTATGTCACTATAATAGCCCTTGGGACTAGACAGGTACAGCAGGAGACCGACAGAAAGGAGAAAAGTCATGTTGACAAATAGTCATTATCCCAGCTACTGTAAAATAGCATAAGCTATTTCGGGAAAGTCTAAAGAAGTTCAGGAATAGGCTGTATGGGCAGTCAGTTCCGAGGATAGTAGCTCCAATGAGTTTAATGGCTACTTTGCCTCTCCGGAACATCAGTAACGACTACTTTGAAGATTCCCATAAAAGAGAAGGTCTTTGAAGCCAACAAATGAGAGTGAGAGTGTATGTGCTTACAAAGAATTCTAAAATCTCTTACTTGCTATGTACTGAGAAAAAGCTCCTATTTGTCGAAGCACTTGCTGTATTGTAATTGTGTTGAAGTTTCAAGTGTACCAAGTGATAGCAGCATCCACCTCTTGGTAGTATGATCTATAATCTGATAGGAGTGGTGCTTGCTAAAGTGTAACTTGATCAGCAAATTACTAGTAAAATCAAGCCCAACTTGTGACTGTTAGTGGTGAGAGTGGATGTAGGTTTGAGGATAAAGCTAAACCACTATATATCCTCGTGTGCAGTTGTTTATACTTCTGTTTATCATCTATAGCATACAAGTGATACATTGTCTCTCATACATATGGTATTTTCCAATATCTCTTTGTTGCGTGCTATTTTCCGCAAAAACTGTAATATCTTTCAAAGTAACATATTCACCCCCCTTTAGCTTGCATAGTTAGTCCCAGAAATTGGTATCAAAGCCTAGTTGCTCATCTTGAGAAGATTATTTCTTCTGGGTATAAAGATCTTCTCTTATGGCTAACTTTGGCGGTTTTAGTACTAGTGATGTTCTTGCTCCTAGCAAACTACCTTACTTTGATGGAAGCAATTACAGCTACTACAAGAACAGACTGTAAGCATATCTTGAAGCAACTGATCTTGAAATATGGGACGTAATCCAACGTGGTGTGGAAGTACCTGCACCTATTACTACACAAAGAACTGATCAAGAAGTTCCAACAGAGAATGTTACTACCAATATTCCCTCGGCACATAACGCAGAGGAAACACGAAGAAGAAGAGCAGCACATAATGCAAAAGCTAAACATCTTCTATACTACTCTTTATCTATGACTGAGTATAACAAAATTTGCACATGTGTAATAGTTAAAGAAATCTAGAATCTACCGGAACTCACGTACGAAGGGACTAACCAAGTAAAGGAGATGAAGCTAAACATCTTTCTTGGACATACGAGCTCTTCAAGATGAAATCAGATGAAACAGTAGCTCAAATGTTCAATAGGTTTACAAACATAGTGAATGGCCTTGCATATCAAGAAAAAATATTCACCAATGGAGAAAAAGTGAACAAACTACTGAAAGTCTTACCAAAAGAATGGAACAATGTGAAAACCTTAGTTCGAGAAACAACGAGGATTCAACCAATCACGTTGGAAGAACTGATCGGAACATTCCCATCCAATGAAGTAGAACAGCAAATCGAGGAAGGTAGCTCAAAAGGTAAGAAAGCCATAGCCTTTAAAGCTAACAATAATGATGCAAGTGATCTATTGTCATCTGAGCATGAAGGTGATGATGAAGACATGGAACTGTTCACTCGAAAGTTCAACAACCTTATGAAAAAGGGAGGAAAATTCAAAGGCAAACAACAAGTGAAGGCTCCTGAGGAAAGAAGATTCTAGAAGAGCAAGGAAGAACTCAAAGGTAGAGATCTTGTTTGTTATGAATGCAAAAAATCAGGTGACATAAAGCCAGATTGCCCATTGCTCAAAAAGAAGAGAGAAAGTATAAGAAGAAGAAGAAAGCATTGAACGTTGAAACATGGAGTGAATCAGAATGCGAAACCAGCGAAGAAGAACAAGCAAACCTTTGTTTGATGGCTGACTTGGATCATGAAGAAGAAGATGAGGTAATTCAGCCTGAACTTTCTTACGAAGAAATACAGAACTTCTCAAAGGAAATGTTTGATGAACATGGAAAGGCTTTAAAAAGAACTTCTATTTTGAGAAAGGAAGTACTAGATCTTACCACAGAAAAACTTACTTGCAAGATTGCATTTGCCAACTTGAAAAAGGATTATGACCTCTAAAGAAAGGAAGTTAAACTTTCTCAAGTTGATAATGACTCTCTCAAAGAAGAAATTTCAAAAATTTGTACTAAGTTTTCTCTCGGTTCAAAAACCTTGAAGCACATTCTCTCGATTCAAATTCCTCACCACAACAAATGTGGTTTAGGATAAGAGAAAAATAAAGATGAGAAGAATCCTTTTCCGAAATACAAAGAAAGATTGGCTAAACAACCTCCTGCACATCTTTATAAGAATCGTTATGCAAGACACTTCACTATAGTCTCTGGCAAGTAATTTCCTGATTGCTCAATCTGCAATGAATATGGTCATTTTAAATTAAAATGTCCAAACAAGCAGATGATGCCTAAAAAGGTTCACAAAAGATTTGATGATGTTTTTAAATCTAACACTAAAGGACCCAAGTTTAAGTGGGTACTAAAGAAAAGATGAGCATCTCTCTCTCTACAGGTAATTTTGAAGAGAAACAAGAAGTATCTAGACAATGGATGCTCAAGGCACATGACAGGAGATAGTTTCAAGTTTATAAGTCTTGTCACCTTAGACGGAGGCATTGTCACATTCGGAGGAAAAGACAAAGGAAGAATCATCGGTAAAAGAAACATCAGACTAGGAAATCTTAACATTAAAAATGTTTCACTAGTTAAAAGATTAGGTCACAATCTTGTAAGTATAAGCTAACTCTGTGACAAGGGATACAATGTCAACTTTGAGGAAGGAAAATGTATTGGTATAAGTCGAGACATATCCCAATCATTCACGGGTAAAAGGTATAACAACATCTATCTACGAAATGTGAAGTTTGATAATGTTCAATGTCTAATGTCTATCAAGGATGAATGTGATCTATGGCACAAAAAATTGAGCCACGTCAATGCTAAGCAAATCTCTAAGATCTCATCAAAGGATCTAGTGCATGGTTTCCCAAAAATCAACTTCGACAAAAGTGATTCATGCAATGCCTATACTTTGGGAAAGCGGGTTAGATCATCTTGTAAATCAATAAACACAGTTGCTACTCACCGATCTTTATAGCATATGCACATGGATCTATTCGGACCTATAAGGACCATAAGTCTAGGAGGAAGAAGATATTGTTTGGTAATTATTGATGATTACTCAAGGTTTACTTGGGTAATGTTTCTATCTCACAAGAATGAAGCATTTCATTCATTTGAGAAATTTACTCGAAAGAGCCAGAATGAAAAAGGATACAGCATCTCAACAATCAGAATAGACCATGAAGGAGAATTCGAGAATCAAATGTTTGTTGATTATTGCGATGTGGAATAGAATGCAATTTCTCCACAGCATACACCCCTCAACAAAATGGAGTTGCTGAAAGGAGAAATCGCTATCTACAAGAAATGGCCAGAACCATGATGATTGAAAGCAGTACGTCTACATACTTCTGGGCTGACATAGTTGCTACCACCTGTTACATGTTGAATAGGGTACTACTAAGACTATTGATGAAAAAGACTCCTTACGAAGCTTTCAAAGACAAAAAACCCAATATATCATATTTCCATGTTTTTAGTTGCAAGTGCTTCATTCTTAAAAATAAGAATGATAACATTGGGAAATTTGATGCTCGTGGAAATGAAGGTATTTTTATGCGATACTCAACTACTAGTAAAGGTTATTGTGTGTTCAATAAAGATTGACAGGTAGCTGAAGAATCCATAAATGTGAAGTTCAAAGACAAGCAAAAGGAGATACAAGCAAATGATTACGATGAAGTCATCTCCCACCAATAGGCAACAACAACAGCACCAAAATACTAATGTTTTCAAGTAGAACACAGTTCTCAAAGACTAGAGATACAAAATCGAGCATCCCAAAGAACAAATCATTGGAAGCATAAATGAAGGAATCAAGACCAGATCTACACTCAAAAATATGATAAATTCTTTCTCTCTCATATCTCAACAAGAACCCAAAAGGATTGAAGAAGCTATCTCTTATGAAAGCTGGACAGAGGCCATGCAAGAATAATTGCATCAATTCAAACTTAATGAAGTTTGGAAATTAGTGCAAAGACCCTTCGATCATCCTGTCATTGGAACAAAGTCGGTGTTCATAAACAAACTTGATGACAAAGATAAAGTCATTCGCAACAAGGCAAGATTAGTTGCAAAATGTTACTCATAGGAGGAAGGTATTGACTTTGATGAAATTTTTGTTCCTGTTGCTAGACTGGAAGCTATACAATTATTAACTGCCTATGCATGTATCTACGATATTCATTTATATCAAATGGATGTCAAGGGTGCTTTTCTTAATGGCTACATTAAAGAAAAAGTCTTTATTGAGCAACCTCTAGGATTTGAGGATCCAAATAGACCACAGGATGTATACCGCTTGAAAAAGGCCCCATATGGACTCAAGTAAGCTCCAAGAGCCTAGTATGAAAGATTAAGTACATTCTTGGAAGAGCACAATTTTGAGAAAGGTAATGTGGGTACTACACTATTCATCAAGAAGGAAAATCAAGATCTTCTTATCATACAAATATATGTTGATAATATCATTTTCGGATCCATTAACGGAGAACTATGCAAGGAGTTTGCAAACATCATGAAAAGCGAGTTGGAGATGAGCCTGATTGGATCACTCAATTACTTTCTCGGTCTCCAAATAAAGTAAACAAAAGATGAAAAGTTCATCCATAAAGAGAAGTACGCCATAGAAATTATAAAGAAATTTGGTCCGGAAGGAAGCAAAAAGGTAGAAACACCAATGTTTGCTTCTATCAAGCTGAACAAGGATGAAAAAGGTAAATCTGTTGACTCCAAACTATATAGAAGTATGATTGGTTCCTTATTATATCTAATAACATCTAAACCAAATATATTATTTGGAATAGGTCTATGCACACGTTTTTAATCTGACCCAAAAGAATCTCCTTTATTGGCTGCTAAACGTATCATTCGATACATTGGCTCATATCCAAAGTTACATGTCTGGTATCCCAGGAATTTAGATTTTACATTACTTAGATACTCAGATGTTGACTATGTAGGATGTAAGGTTGATCGAAAAAGTACATCTGGTCCATGTCAATTACTAGGAAATGTGCTAATCTCTTGGTTCTCAAAGAAGCAACATACAGTTGCTCTCTCAACAACAGAAGTTGAATATATTGCATTAGAAAGCTGCTATGCTCAACTAATGTGGATGAAAGAGCAAC